>CM062816.1:848024981-849295904 GCA_031772625.1 Pinus tabuliformis | reverse complement strand
TGTCTTTAGTGCGACTTTTTGGACTTTACGTGTGAAATCCGGTGGAAATATTTAAGGTGAAATCTTGATTTGTGCTATTTAAACTTGTTTTTTGACTGTATATATCGATTCAACAATCTGAAAAACCCTTAGGGTACTTGGATTGTGCAGGGTTTGCACATCAAACTTGTGATTTCAATAAATTTCTATAGGTAGATTGAGAAAAACCCACCAGAAAAACTTCCAAAAAGTCACACTAAAGACAACTCGATTAAAAACTATTATTAATTATTAAATTTTAAATAAAATTGTTTTAATTATTATATCTTTAGAAATTTAATTAATCATTAATTATATTAATATAATTTTTTATTAATTTTATAAATTTAAATTATAATGAAAATAAATATGTTTATAAAAATAATTTAATGGTTTTGAATTTTGGTTTTTTTTAAATTTAGTAATATAAATTTTCTTATTTAAAAATGGCATTTTGAAAGTATAAAAAAATTTGTTGATTTTAAAAATCATTAGCACTAAAATGATCATGTAGACTGTATAACTAACCAATTTACAAACAAACCAAAAAAACAACAAAAATCAAAACGAAAAAATGGAAAGAGGTTTAGTAATAACTATGTCACACCAGTAATCTAACAATGACATTTCAACTTTCGGTAGTTTTTCATGGATTATTTGGCTGCAAAAGTAAACTTCGATAAATTTATTTCTTTGATCCTTTTTGGTGTTTTTTCCATCTCTGCATTGCTCTGCGACGACCTCCTGACCTTGTGATGATTTTTCTTTAACCGAGATTTTTTTCTTAGTTAACTGTTTGCTTTGAACTCCAGAAGTATTTATCCAAACGTGATATGCATTGCAAAGCAATTTTTTTTCGAAAGGTGAACATAAACATTTTTATTCAACAACTAGTTGCGACAGTGGGCACTCCTATGTCAAGGTCATTCACAACTTGCACATAACAAAAATGCATATTTGAGCCTCCGGGGTGGTGAAAGTTCGTGGCTTGGCCCCGTTAACAAAGCACAAAGCTTATTAAATTAAGTATCTTTTGTAGCTCAAAGTGAATGAAATTTCTACATTTTCCTTGAAGCATACGACATTGAGTTGAGTCGGGCCTTCTTTACTCAATAACAAAATAATAATTCGTCTTCTGCATGGTCATTTCGTCTGGCCAGGTCCTCTCAACCCTGGGCACCCCAGAGAACATCATTAAACAGTGTATTGGATCCTTCTCCATGCTTAAATCCATGGTGGACAATTTCTCCGCACTTTCTTTCTTTTCATGTGATTGAAAACTTCTCTATGTTGAATGCTTTCCCTGGCTTTCTTCCTCTTCATACTGATTGGACCCTTCTCTACGCTTCCTCTTCATGTTGTCTTAGAGACTTCCATGTTGAACGCTTCATCTTAGCCTTCTTCCTCTTCATACTGATTGATCCTTCTTCATGGTTTTTCCTCTTCTTTATGTTTTACAAACTTCTGCATTCTCTTTTCTTTTTATAAAAATAATGTTGAATCAATAATTTGTTGGAGTATTTTGAGTAAGGTTTACGATCAAACATTTTCCCTGCCATTGTAATATTAAAGGTATATCCAACAGGTTGTAAGCCAAATATACCAATAAACCAATGACTTAGTTAGAGTTGAGATGTTTTGAGCCCACCGGAGTGGAATCTATTTTAAATGTGGTCGACAAAGAACCAAACATATCCCCTAAAATTAAAGCGGAGTGAATAGAAAAACAAACCATGCTCCCAACTACTCAAAACTACTAACCCATATTCATGTTAGACTTAACCATATGTCTTTGTGTTAATTTAAAACACCCTATAATGTGCTAATTTTTGTGTTAGTTTAAAACACCCTATAATATGGTATCAATGGCCCGAGGGGAGACATAGGTTCATATATTCTCCGAAGACACACCCCTACCATATGAGAAGTACGAGATCCCAACACATTTGTGATTTAGGTTGTGTTTAAAAAAAAGCACCATGTTCAATCTGCTTTATATATTGTAATCTGCACAAGACAACCTCAATGTTGTTGGAGCTTGGATGAATTAAAAATTATTATTAATTATTAAATTTTAAATAAGATTTTTTTAATTATTATATCTTAAAAAAATTAATTAATCATTAATTATATTAATATAATTTTTTTATTAATTTTATAAATTTAAATTATTACGAAAATAAATATGTTTATAAAAATAGTTTAGTCTTTTTGAATTTTGGTTTTTTTTTCTTTAAATTTAGTAATATAATTTTTATTATTTAAAAAAGACATTTTGAATGTATAAATAAATTTGTTGATTTAAAAATCATTAGCACTGAAATGATCATGCAGATTGTATAGCTAACAAAATTCCAAAAAAAAAACTAACAACAAAATATATTAACAACAAAAATCAAAACATAAAAATTGTAAGAGATTGAGTAATAACCATGTCACACCAGTAGTCTAACAAGGAAATTTCAACTTTGAGTGGTTTTGGACGGATTCTTTGGCTGCAAAAGTAAACTTAGTTCTTTTTATCTGTTTGATCCTTTATGGCGTTTTTCCGATCTGGCCTTGTGATGATTTTGCTTTAACGGAGAATTTTTCCTTGTTTAAGTGTTTTCTTTGAACTCTAGAAGCATTGTATTTATCCAAACGCGATATGCATTGCAAGCAGTCTAATTTTCGAAGGGTGAACAATTTATCATAAATAGTTTTATTCAGCAAGTTGTTGCGACAATGGGCACTCCTATGTCAAGGTCATTCACAACTTTCACCTGACCCAAATGCTTATTTGAGCCTCTGGGGTGGTGAAAGTTGGTGGCCCGACCCTATTAACAAAGCACAAAGCTTATTAATCAAAATTAGGTATCTTTTTTAGCTCAAAGTAAATGAAATTTCTTCAATTTCCTTGAAACATACGACATTGAGTTAAGTTGTGCCTTCTTTACTCAATAACAGAATAATAATTTGTCTTCTGCATGGTGATTTCGTCTGACCAAGTCCTCTCAACCCTAAGCACCCCCAAACAACATTATTAGATAGTGTATTGGATCCTTCTCCATGCTTAAATCCATGGTGTATGGTTTCTCCTTGCTTTCTTCCTTTTCATGTTGATTGAAAACTTCTATATGATAAATGCTTTCCCTTGGCTTTCTTCCTCTTCATACTAATTGGATCCTTCTCTATGCTTCCTCTTCATGTTGTCTTAGAGACTTCCATGTTGAACACTTCCTCTTAGGCTTCTTCCTCTTCATACTAATTGGTCCTTATTTATGGTTTCTCCTCTTCTTTATGTTTTACAGACTTCTGCATTATCTTTTATTTTTATAAAAATAATGTTGAATTAATAATTTGTTGGAGTAATTTGAGTAAGGCTTAGGATCAAACATTTTGACTTCCATTGTAATATTAAAGGTATATCCAATAGCTTGTTAGCCAAATATAGCAATAAACTAATGACTTAGTTAGAGTTGAGATGTTTTGAGCCCACAAGAGTGGAATCTATTTCAAATTTCGTCTACAAGGAACCAAACATATCCCCTAAAATTGAAGCAGAGTGAATAGGAAAACAAAACATGCTCTCAACCACTCAAAACTACTAACCCATAATTAATTCATGTTATACTCAACCATACGTCTTTGTGTTAATTTAAAACACCCTAGGATGTGGTATGTTTTTGTGTTACCTTAAAACACCCTAAAATATGGTATCATTGGCTTGAGAGGAGACATGGGTTCGCATATTCTCCCGGGACACCCCTCCCAAATGAGAAGTACGAGTATTCCAACATATTTGTGATTTAGGTTGTGTTTAAAAAAATACCATGTTCAATATGCTCTATATACTGATGTTGTTTGAGCTTGGATGAATTAAAAATTATTATTAATTATTAATTATTAATTATTAATTATTAAATTTTAAATAAGATTGTTTTAATTATTATATATTTAGAAATTTAATTAATCATTAATTATATTAATATAATTTTCTATTAAATTTTATAAATCTAAATTATAATGAAAATTAATATGTTTATAAAAATAGTTTAATCATTTTGTCTGCTTGGGGTAGCTCAATTGGAAAGGATAGTGGAAATGAAATCTCACCAAACCGGAAATCTTCGGTTCAAGTCTTGTGCTGGTGAGAACTTCTTCATGATAAAGATGTAATCCTACCAAGCTTACAAAAAATAGTTTAATGATTTTGAATTTTGATTTTTTCTTTTATTATTTAAAAATGACATTTTAAATGTATAAATAAATTTGTTGACTTAAACATCATTAGCCCTGAAATGATAATGTAGGCTACATAACTAACAAATTTCCAAAAATAAATAACAAACAAATATATTAACAACAATAATCAAAACATAAAAATGGAAAAATGTTGAGTAATAAGAATTTGAGATATATATATATATATATATATTCATAAAATCTGTTATTTATATTAATATAATTTAAAATTTTGGTATTTAAATAGTTTTAATTATATTAAATTTAATTATTTTATTACTTTATTTATGGACTCTTGCATCAACAATGATCTCATGGGGTGGATGGGATCCACTACAACTCACAAACTACGGGGCTGCACCACAGACATATATTTCTCTCCCGGAGGAGATGGAGGAACAGTTGGAGGAGGAGAAGGTAAGGATGAAGATGGAGTTGTAAGGATGAGTGGCCATTGTAACAGGAACCTCAAAGGGGATTGGTAGGAAGATCGCCCTCCATTACTCCTCTAATGAAGATGTCGCAGAGGTGGTGGCCTCCACCATCAACAACTTGGCTTCTTCTCGTAACGGTGTTCGAGCGATTGTGTACAAGGCTGATGTCGCAATGCCTTCCCAAGTCGCCCACCTATTTGACATTGTCATGCCCCTACACCTGCGGTAGTCTTTCAACCGCTTATAGCGAGGTGTGGCACTACCAACCGTTTTCTTTTCACCAATACTTATGATTGTAGACTACGCCTAACATTCCATACTTAGTTTTATTTTCGTTACAAAGTATTATTTTTATCCTTTATACAAGTGAAAACCCATAACATTCACATAAACAGCATTATACAAGAGAAATGCACAATAGTATAAAGGGAGGGGCAACTCCCTGCAATATGAGTCTGCCCGAATTAATATATATAATCTTCTTTTACAAGTACAAGTTAAATCTTGGGAAACCCCAAATTTACACTTCACCAATTTTCAACTTCGGCAAACTCAGTTGCCTAGCTCGTCGGCGCCTCCGCACGGTCACCGCACGACTCACCAACCCTTCGTTCACCTCGTCGCACGATCGTGTTGTTTGCCCAACTTGGGTGCGCCTCGTCGTAACCAAGTCACCACACACGAGCGCCTCTGCATGAGTCGCACCTCTGTTCACAATCTCAACACTTCACCAAAAGTTTCACCGTGCACACTTGCATGACGGGCGGGCGCTCACCCGAGTCACCCAAGAACCCGTGCCAAGTCGTCGCACAAACCGGGTGCCCACGCCTTTGTCCAACCGTCGGGCGCTCCTTCGCACAACCCGGGCGCCACACCCGTGCACGCCCTTCTCCAACCAGCGGGTGAACTCTACCCACGCCCTTCACCCAAACAAAGATGTGCGTTCACCTCCGTGCGGCCTTGCCCAAGAACGGGTGCATCACCAAAACTACACCTTCCTTCTTTGCTGCATCCACACCTTAGTTCTGCGCCTTCTTCACATGTTGAGCGAGTTCCTTGTGTTGAGCGATGGTGGAAATGACCTCCACGCATCACCAATATATATGAGTGGCAAGGCAAGGTCGTGGCTGCCCAGCCGACCTGCCCACGCCCTCACTCCATCGCAAATACACTTAAACATCTCGTCGGCCTTCTTGCAAATGCCCTCAACCATCGGTCGGCCTGCTACGTTTGTTGGTCGGCCCATGGGTGCTCCTCCACGCTCCCACGCATATATATAACCTTCGCTCTCCCTTCCTACGCATCGCATTATAACATATCACCTCTGCGTTGATGGTCTGAGCTCACACTTCCTCCATTTGTCATCGTACTTCATGCCGGAGCACGCGCAAGGACTACAGGTCCTTACATCCTCCTTGTCACACCGCCAATTCTTTTTTCGTTAAATTGGTCGGGTGCGACACAGCCTAAGTAACCAACATCTTTCATTGTTAACTTACTTTACGAACTATGCCTTAACAATCATCATTAAATCATGAATAACATATTAATGTGTAGAAACCATTAATATAAGAACATCATAGAACAGCAGCATGAACACATCCATATGCAAGAGAATTCTTTTATTATATATGAAGATTTTTACAAGTGACCGGGAGCTTGGCTCCACCGGCGTTTACACCCATGTTGGGCGCCCACCCGTGCAAGAGTGCACGGTGGTCTCACCACAACTTAACCAAAATACAACACAAGTCTTCTTTGCCGAACCAGGCGGGCACGCCCGTGCACGTCCCACCACCCAACCGCAATCCAAAACTTGCCTCAACACATCGGCGGACGGGCGCCTTAGAACGCCCTCCACCCGCACTATGACCGAACCATAAACTCGTGCCAAGACCGTGTAGCATGCCCGGCGGGCGGGCGCATTAGCGCTACCCTTGCTGCGGCTCTACTCCTTTCTGCGCACCTTTTCCTTGTTCGACCGAGCCAAGTGTGATGGTGAAAATGACATCCCCGTCGCATAGTTTATATGCTGCCTATCGTGGAGGTTATGCCCTCGGCCGACCCTCCATACTCCATCCAACTGCACGCGTTTGCAACACTCCAACGTTTCATGTGTGGTCGGCCCACCCATGGCGCGGGACCGCCCACCCAACTCGTCCATCGTTTGCGTTTGCCCACGGTCGGCCAACATGACGAGCCCTCCAACTCGCCATATAAATGACAGAGCACCAACTCGTCCTCATAGATATGTTACGCCCTTGGTCACCCCTCGCACTATTTTATGCCTTAGTCAATTTCGCGTAGCGAGTGGAGCACGCGCCTGGTTGCCTATCAACCGCAGGGCGTTACATCCTCCCCCACTCGAAATCATTGTCGCCCTCGACAATCCCGACTGCCTCAGTATCTTTCGTCTGTACTCCGCAATCTTCTTCTTCCATCTCCAAAGCGAGTCCTTTGATTCCCAGCTTTCCTCCTCTGGTGAGATACTCCCGTTCATGTGGCAACCAATCCTTGTAGTTCTGTAGCTCAAAATATTATCCAACTCCAGTCCTGCCTTGTCCACAATCCCGACTGGTCCTCTTTGCGGTTCAGCCCTCTCTAGATGATTAGCATCAAGTCTGCATCTCTTCAACTGACTCATGTGAAAAACCGGATGCTTCATGTGCATATGGTGCGGAAGCTCCAGCTCATAAGCAACTTCCCCCACTCTCTTCTTCATTTGGAATGGTCCCTCATACTTCTGTGTCAGTTTTCTCACAGTCCTCTTGGCTAGATGAAACACCTCCCCAGTAATCCTGAGAAACACCATATCTCCCACATTGAAGTGCGCATCCGTCTTCCTCGATCAGCCCATTTCTTCATTCTCCTTGCAGCTTCGTGCAAGTGCAACTATGCCAACTCCAAGGTCTCATCCCAAACCTTCATGAACTTCTTTGCATGAAGACTCCTCAAGAAACCTCCTGTCACTACAGTATGCGGTGCATCTGGCATCTTCCCATTCACCAACTCAAATGGACTATACCCCATCGCAGAACTCTTTTGAATATTGTAGCTGAACTGAGCAATATCCAAGAGTTCAAGCCAATTCTTCTGATCAACCGTCACATAATGTCTCAAGTAATCCTCCAGCAATGCGTTGATCCTCTCGGTCTGCCCATCTGTCTGTGGATGGTAACTCGAACTCATCAACGATTCTGTCCCGAATAACTTGAACAATGTGGTCCAAAATCTGCCTGTAAAACGTGGATCTCTATCCGACACGATGCTTAATGGCATCCCCCAATACTTCACTATGTTCTTAAAGAACAACTCTGCAGTCCGCTCGGCTCCACAGGGTATCTTTGTTGGAACAAAGACAACATACTTGGAAAAACGATCAACCACGAACATTATCCCATTATACCCCTGAACCTGTGGCAACTAAGTGATGAAGTCCATTGAGACACTCATCCATGGTCTCTTAGGAATCGGTAAAGGCTACAACAAACCTCCTTGCCTCTGAGTATCCGATTTGTCCTGCTGACAAATGATGCACGTATGTACATACTCCTCCACATCCTCTCGCATCTTCTCCCAAAAGAATCCTCTCTCCAACAATGCCAAAGAACGACACTGCCCTGGGTGGCCAACCCACGGTGAGTCGTGGCACTCCTTCAAAAGGTGCCTCTTGAGCCCAGATGACTTTGGAACATATAGCCGGTTTCCAAAGAACAGGAACTCATCTTGTAGAAAGAACTTTCGTGTCTTCCCCTCCTTTATCTGCTTCACTATATTCTGCGCCAAAGTATCAGTTTCAACACTTTCCTTGAGCTTATTCTGCATCTCTTCTGACATCTGAACTCGACTCCTACTCCTAGCTACCTGCTCTTCTCCCTCCAATGCCGCAAGTTGTCCCTTCCTGCTAAGGGCATCTGCTACCGCATTGTGCCTTCCCAGTCTATACTCGATAGTCATGTCGAATTCTGCTAAGAAGTCCTGCCAACGATCTTGCTTCGCGGAAAGCTTCAATTGTGATGCAAAATAACTTGCTGCAACGTTGTCCATCTTGACAACAAATGGCTTCCCAATCAGGTAATGCCTCCACACATGAAGACAGTGAATGATTGCAGTCATCTCCTTCTCATGAACCGGATATCTCCGTTCTCTATCCTGCAACTTCCGACTCTCGTACGCCACCGGATGCCCATCCTGCATAAGAACCCCTCCTATGGAAAAATCTGAAGCATCAGTGTGTACCTCAAACGATCTCTCGAAGTCAGACAACTTCAGTATCGGTGTTGTAACCATCCTCTTCTTCAAGTCATCAAATGCCTTCTGACACTTATCCGTCCAACTCCACCTCTTGTCTTTCTTCAATAGGTATGTCAATGATGATGTTACCTTGGAGTACCCCTCTACAAACTTCCGTTGGTAGTTGTTCATGCCCAGGAACACCCTCATCTCATGGACATTCTTCAGTTCAACCCAGTCCTCAATCGCCTTCACCCTGCTCGACTCCATCCGTATGTACCCTTGACCAACAATATGCCCAAGGAATGGAATCTTGGTCTGAGCAAACACACACTTAGACTTCTTCAAGAACAACTGATTTGCCCTTAGTGCCTCAAACACCATCGCCAAGTGCTTCTTATGATCCTCCATGTTGTGACTGTACACCACTATATCGTCCAAGTACACTACTACGAACGAATCCAAGTGTGGTCGTAGGACATCATTCATCAAAGTGAAAAATGTAGCAAGAGCATTACACAACCCGAATGGCATAACAAGGAACTCAAAGCTACCATACCTTGTTACTATCGCGGTCTTCTTCTCGTCTCCTTTAGCTATCCGCACCTAATAATACCCATGCCTCAAGTTCAGCTTGGAAAACACTCGGGCTTTCACAAGCTTGTCAAAGCAATCAATAGCCAATGGCAAAGGATATCTGTTCCTTACCGTCTACTTGTTCAATGCATGGTAATCACAGCACATCCGTAGCTCATTCGAATCCTTCTTCCATTGGAATAATATCGTAGCTCCATAAGGGGACCTTGAAGGTCTGATGAAACCTGCATCAGCTAACTCCTTTAGCTGTCATTTCAATTCCTCCAACTCAGGTCCTGACAATCGATAAGGTGCTTTAGCCGGGGGTTTCTTTCCTAGCTCAAGCTCAATGCTATGGTCCACTGCACACCTTGGTGGAAGTTTCTTTGCTAGCTCATCAGGCATCAAATCCGCATATTTGGTCAGCACCTAAGAAATATTGGCTGGGACAGGCATCCCCACTCCATCACCTTCGACATCCTTGAACATCACCGCATATGTCTCCATATCTGACTCCTTCATAGCCTTCTCCAAACTCAGTGCAAAAACGTGTTGCACCTTGACTTCCCTCCTTTGCCTATGAGTGGGCAAAGTCCAAGTTTGTGACTGTCCAACCAGCACCACCTCATCACAGAAGGGGACAACAATTGTCTTGTTGCCCTTCAAGAAATCTTGTCCGAGTATCATATCGAAGTCATTGATCTCCATCACTGTGAAGTACAACTGACCCTTCCAGTCTTTTATCTGCACAGACACTTCGTGTGCCAAACCCGCCACTTTAGCTCTAGAGTTCACTGCCTTGACTTCCACATTCGATGGGAAGATCATCAGTCCAACCTCTTTTGCTAACTGTGTCATCATGAAGTTATGAGTGGCCCCCGTGTCCACCAGAGCTTGAATGGTCTTGCCATGAACCATCAAGTCCACGAAACCCAGACTTTTCATCCACGATTTCTCCATAACTTTTCCCTGCATACATGTATGTTCTCTGCGTTCATCAAGCTTCTTCAACCCTGAATCAGCTTCACTTGGCATGAGCAACCCTGCTCTAATACCACCTGTCACGCCCCGAATTATTTTTTCGTTAAATTGGCCGGGTGCGGCACCACCTAAGTAACCAACATCTTTCATTGTTAACTTACTTTACGAACTACGCCTTAACATTCATCATTAAATCATGAATAACATATTAATGTGCGAAAACCATTACTATAAGAACATCATAGAACAACAGCATGAACACATCCATATGCAAGAGAATTCTTTTATTATTTATGAAGATTTTTACAAGTGACCGAGAGCTTGGCTCCACCAACGTTTACACCCAAGTCGGGCGCCCACCCGTGCAAGAGTGCACCGTGGTCTCACCACGACTTAACCAAAATAGAACACAAGTCTTCTTTGCCGAACCAGGCGGGCGCGCCCGTGCACGTCCCACCACCCAATCGCAATCCAAAACTTGCCTCAACACATCGGCGGACGAGCGCCTTAGAACGCCCTCCACCTGCACTACGCCCGAACCATAAACTCGTGCCAAGACCGTGTAGCATGCCCGGCGGCAGGCGCATTAGCGCTACCCTTGTTGCGGCTCTACTCCTTTCTGCGCACCTTTTCCTTGTTCGACCGAGCCAAGTCTGATGGTGAAAATGACATCCTCGTCCCATAGTTTATATGTTGCCTATCGTGGAGGTCGTGCCCTCAGCCGACCCTCCATACTCCATCCAACCACACGCGTTCGCAACACTCCAACATTTCATGTGGTCGGCCTGCCCACGGCGCGAGACCGCCCACCCAACTCGTCCATTGTTTGCGTTTGCTCACGGTCGGCCAACATGATGAGCCCTCCAACTCGCCATATAAACGATGGAGAACCAACTCGTCCTCATAGATATGTTACGCCCTTGGTCGCCCCTCGCACTGTTTTATGCCTTAGTCAATTTCGTGTAGCGAGTGGAGCACGCGCCCGGTTGCCTATCAACCGCAGGGCGTTACACTCCTCCACCTGAAGTTGTTGTCGTCCTCGACAACATACCATCCTGGTAGCCATCCACCAAGATCGAGATTTTCCTTATCCGAACAGTCTTATCCATGATATCAACTCCTCCACATACTACAAGCATCCCTGCAACATATGTAGAACTACCATCTCCATCATGTGTCGTCCCTCCATAAGCTGCCTGTCAAGATACTCCACCTGATATGGACATCTGTCTACACAAATGTCAACTCATGCGGAGCCAACTCATGTCGACACACATCTGCACACTGGTACCCCTCATGACTCGAACGAGTTGGGTAGCTAATCCAACCATATGTCCAAACCACAAGAATGCACATCCTTATGCCATCATCAGTCTTTCCCTGACTTCTGCTACATCTTGGACTCATCAAGAATTTGTCGAATTCCCATGCTCAAGTTCATGGAAACTCTATCCCATCTGCAACATGTTCAGCCCATGGCCTTGTTGCACAAGAGTGTACAACCTCTCCATTGGCTCATACATCTCTATGTCACAACAGCATCTGCACAACATCCTTTGCTTCGGCATTCCCCATAGAATGTCCATGACACCTCTATACATGCTCCTGCATAATGTCCCTGCATAACTGTCATGCTCCATGTCTCCAACCTGATGTCCATGACTCTAGTTGTCCATGATGTCCAACCCATGTAGACTCCATCCCAACATCTGGTCATCTGCATCCAAGTCTGCAAATTTGTCATAAAGAGGCCTTCCTCCCAAGGCCCCTTATTAAGTTGGTGCAACCCCTTCCTAATCAAGGTCCCTACACCAACCCATCTCCAAGGTTGTCTATAGAGAAAGGAGGGCCAGGAAGTTTTCTCCCTGACTCTCGTCCACCCATGTATCAGATCGATGTTGTGTCCTTAAGTATCATCATACCTCAAGTGTGTGCCCTCTTCAATCTGTCCATGAGTCATGCCGGGCACTTAGCCAATTCTCCATGTGGCTAAAGCATGACCCAATCCTTCGCAACGATCATCATGTTCCTCCCTTGTCACGGGCCTTTGCACCTTCTGCCATAAGGTCACAAACAATCCCAACAAGTCTTGCAACAATCAAATCCCTGCTTCTCCATACAAGGTCTCATCATAGACACCCATGGTAAGATGTTCCCTTGCATCGGAAAACTGACTTTGCTCTTCCCTGCATACGGTCCATCTACCAAATGCTCAAGTGAAACACAAGTATCAATACTTACTTCATCATTATCATGAGGCTCCTCCATATGAGTATCCTCATCCATCCATGTCTGCAAACTGCACGATCCTGGTCCAACTTGATCGATCTCAAGTTCACCCTCCATCGTTGTCACATTTGCAACATCCTCAATCATCACGGCTTCCTCTTCCTTGTCAGCACAATCTGCAACTTCGTCCTACTCCATTGTCCAACCAAGTTGAAGAAGTTTGTTTTCAACATTCCTTTCCAAGACTTCAAGCTTCTCTCAAATCCAGGGATTCTCTTCTTTCATCCGCTTCAAGCTGTATAAGGTAAGTAAGAGCTTCCCTTCGCATTCTTCCAAACCTACCATGCCTTGTTGTTCAGCTTGGCCCAAGCACTAAGCTTCACCTCTGCTAAACCCATTTCACCATTCACCAGCTTTACCAAGTTCCTCACAACCATGAACCAGCTCTTGTTCCACTTGTATGTGAAACCAGCTTCCTTCACCTGCAAGTACTCGCTTCCACTATCATCATCTGTCAAGTTCTTACACACTTGCTTCACCCAGCTTCCTGCAAGACTTTTCCAAGTCTTCAGACTAGCTCTGATACCACCTGTCACGCCCCTACACCTGCGGTAGTCTTTCAACCGCTTATAGCGAGGTGCAGCACTACCAACCATTTTCTTTTCACCAATACTTACGATTGTAGACTACGCCTAACATTCCATACTTAGTTTTATTTTCGTTACCAAGTATTATTTTTATCCTTTATACAAGTGAAAGCCCATAACATTCACATAAACAGCATTATACAAGAGAAATGCACAACAGTATAAAGGGAGGGGCAACTCCCTACAATATGAGTCTGCCCGAATCAATATATATAATCTTCTTTTACAAGTACAAGTTAAATCTTGGGAAACCCCAAATTTACACTTAGCCAATTTTCAACTTCGGCAAACTCGGTTGCCCAGCTCATCGGCGCCTCCGCACGGTCGCCGCACGACTCACCAACCCTTCGTTCACCTCATCGGAAGATCATGTTGTTTGCCCAACTTGGGCGCGCCTCGTCGTAACCAAGTCGCCACACACGGGCGCCTCTGCACGAGTCGCACCTTTGTTCACAATCTCAACACTTCACCAAAAGTCTCACCATGCACACTTGCACGACGGGCGGGCGCTCACCCGAGTCACCCAAGAATCTGTGCCAAGTCGTCGCACAAACGGGGTGCCCACGCCTTTGTCCAACTTTCGGGCGCTACTTCGCACAACCCGAGCGCCACACCCGTGTACGCCCCTCTCCAACTAGCGCGCGACCTCTACCCACGCCCTTCACCCAAACCAAGATGTGTGTTCACCTCCGTGCAGCCTTGCCCAAGAATGGACACATCACCAAAACTGCGCCTTCCTTCTTTGCTGCGTCCACACCTTATTTCTGCGCCTTCTTCACATGTTGAGCGAGTTCCTTGTGTTGAGCGATGGTGGAAATGACCTCCACGCATCACCAATATATATGAGTGGTAAGGCAAGGTCGTAGCTGCCCAGCTGACCTACCGACGTCCTCACTCCATCGCAAATACACTTAAACATCTTGTCGGCCTTCCTGTAAACGCCCTCACCATCGGTCGACCTGCTACGTTTGTTGGTCAACGCGTGGGTTCTCCTCCACGCTCCCACGCATATATATACCCTTCGCTCTCCCTTCCTACGCATTGCATTATAGCATATCACTTCTGCGTTGATGGTCTGAGCTCACACTTCCTCCATTTGTCATCGTACTTCATGCCGGAGCGCACGCAAGGACTGCAGGTCCTTACAAACCTGGTCGAGCACATGTTTGGGCCCCTCCACATCGTGGTAAACAATGCAGGATTAATTGACACAAATTATCCCACACAAGTCGCCCATCTATTCGACATTGTAAGGACCTGCGGTCCAAGTCATCACCACTGAGAGGCAAAGTGCGACGAGTTGGTTCGACCACCAGGCGCGTGAGTTGACAAAGTATGAGCTCAGACTTGAAGTGCGAAGGAGTCATGTGATAATGCGAGCACAAGGAGGAGAGCAACTTGGTTTCATAGCGTGGGGACCATGGATGGATTACACCCACGGCTGACCTATACTTGCGATGTTAGAACGAAGGCCGACGGATGGTTGGAGGGCGTTTGCCATGGAGTATAGGGCGTAGGCAGGTCGGCTGGGTAGCCAAGACCTCGCCCAACGCACGGTATAAGTTAGCAAGGCGTGAAGGCATTTGAGGCAAGCAACTTCGCTCATCATCCAACAAAGGAGAAGTGCACAAGACTAGGTGTAGCCGTAGCAAATAAAGGAGAAAGGCGCAGATTGGTAATGCGCCCGTTCTTGGGCGAGGGCACATAGAAGTAGCACATTGTCTTGGTTATTGGGTGAGGGCGCGGGTAGGCGTGCACAACGGGCGACCCGAGTAGGGCGTCCGCTGAACGAATGAACAAAGGTGCTGAACAGGTGACCCAGGTAGGGCACGACGTGCACAGAGGTGAGTTGGTCGACATGGTGAGGTTGTGCAGACAGGTGGCCAAGTG
Organism: Pinus tabuliformis; assembly: GCA_031772625.1. NCBI lineage: Eukaryota > Viridiplantae > Streptophyta > Pinopsida > Pinales > Pinaceae > Pinus > Pinus tabuliformis. Next base: position 849,280,672 of record CM062816.1, on the reverse strand, counting down.
TAGGGGCGTGACAAGTGGTACCAGAGCTAGTGAACTGAATCAAGGCGCTGATTCTATGAAGATCGAAAACTTGAAAGGAAGTTCAAGCTTTGCAGGTGACAGGTGGAATATCAAGGTGATTCAGGTTAATGGTGAAACAGGTTTAGCAGAGGTGAAGCATCGTGCTTGGACCAAGCTAAACGACAAGGCATGGCAAGTTTGGACGAATGCAAAGGGAAGCGCTTGCTTACCTTATATAGGTTGAAGTGGATGAAAGAAGAGAATCCCTAGATTCGAAAGGAACTTGAAGTCTTGGAAAAGAATGTTGAAGACGAACTTCTTCAACTTGGTTGGACAATGGAGCAGGATGAAGTTGTAGATTGTGCTAACAAGGAAGAGGAAGCCGTGATGATTGAAGATGTTGCAGATGTGACAACGATGGAGGATGAACTTGAGGTTGATCAAGTTGGACCAGGATCGTGCAGTTTGCAGACATGGATGGATGAGGATACTCACATGGAGGAGCCTCATGATGATGATGAAGTAAGTATTGATACTTGTGTTTCACTTGAGCATTTGGTAGATGGACCGTATGCAGGGAAGGGCAAAATCAGTTTGCCGATGCTAGGGAGGATCTTACCATGGATGACTATGATGAGACCTTGTATGGAGAAGCAAGGATTGTTGACTGTTGCAGGACTTGTTGGGGTTGTTTGTGACCTTATGGTAGAAGGTACAAAGGCCCATGACAAGGGAGGAACATGATGATCATTGCGGAGGATTGGGTCATGCTTTAGCCACATGAAGAATTGGCTAAGTGCCCGGCATGACTCATGGACAGATTGAAGGGCACACACTTGGGTATGATGATGCTTGGGTGGACTTCTCATGGCCGAGACCAAGAGCAAGTCTTGGTGGAACCTTTAGTGGGGGAGCTATGATGGGGGGACTCGTGATGATGATGATATGGTTACGTGACCGAGTTCACTAGACTGAAGATTGCAGACTTGGATGAGGATGGCCGATTGTTGTGATGGGTCTACTTGGTTGGAATACATGGGCAACTTAGTCATGGACATCAGGTTGGAGACATGGAGCATGGCAGTCTTATGCAGGGACATGATGCAAGAGCACTTGTAGAGGTATCACTTATGGGCATTGAATGGGGAAGTGCCAAGGCAGGGATGTTTTGCAAGTGGATTGGTGATGTGACATGGAGATGTTTTATGTATGAGCTGATGGAAAGGTTGTCCACTCTTGTACAACAAGGCCATGGAATTGGATGGATTTTTGAGCAGACTATGGAGCATTCCTACTACATGGAGCGTTGAGGCATCTTGCAAAGACCTTCGGGCTGAGACTTGCATGGTTGTTGAGTGTTGGTTGGAGATGACTCATGGAGCTCATGATGACATGAGATTGTTGTGACTTTTAGGGACTTCATATATGGTGGACTTGGAGGATCTAATGCATTGAGGAGTTGAGGTCAGAGACTTTGATGTAGGATGGGGTGCATACTTTCAAGTAGATGTATGGGAATGGCTTGAAAGAGTGACTTGATGTGGAGGATCGATACGAGACACTTTGGAGTGATGGAGTTACGACGATGATGATGCCTTGGTGGCAACACTTGGGCATGGGTTGAGCCGAGACTTAACCACTTTTGACACATGGGAGCTGATTGATCTGTGATCATGGGCAGCACATGGATAGATGAGATAGGTGTATACTTGTTTCTATGGTAGACTTGGCGGATCGCACATTGCAGATATGATGGAGGTCGCTCAATGGACTTGGATGTGGCACATCGAGAGTCAGAGTTTGATGAGATGGTCTCTTCATATTGAGGAGGCACACATATGAATGATGATGTTGGGGTAGATGTCGTTGATTTCATGCAGCACATTAGTACTAGACATCATGGACAACATGTTGCAGATGAGATGAGGACTACTTCATGGACCTGAGCATGGCTTATACTTATGGAGATGGATTCTTGATCGAGTTGATAGGATGTTCTGAGAAACGACTGATGGTGGCATGAGGATGTGCATTCTCATGGTTTGAGCATGACAGTTGGACTGATCACCCGACTAGTTCAAACATGGGGGACGTCAGTGTATAGAGATGTGTTAGCATTTGTTGGAGTATCATGGCAGCAGTTCACACGAGGACGACACATGATGAGGTTGACACGAGAGGTTGCAGGAAGCATGTAGCTTGAGATGGAGGGACCAGCCTTCCACGATGGGGAGCAGCATGTGGAGATTGCGACAGGGTGGTTGATGGTCATGGATTGAGATGATTTCTGGTGTATGATATATCGATGTGGTGTAACCCTTGGCATGATGATCTTGGTGACAGATGGTTGCCGGGATGAGATATTGTCGAGGACGACAATGATTTCAAGTGGGGGAGGATGTAAGGACTTGCGGTCCAAGTCATCACCACCGAGAGGCAAAGTGCGACGAGTTGGTTTGACCACCGGGTGCGCGAGTTGACAAAGTATGAGCTCAGACTTGAAGTGTGAAGGAGTCATGTGATAATGCGAGCACAAGGAGGAGAGCAACTTGGTTTCATAGCGTGGGGAGCATGGATGGATTACACCCACGGCCGACCTATACTTGTGATGTTAGAACGAAGGCCGACGGATGGTTGGAGGGTGTTTACGATGGAGTATAGGGCGTGGGCAGGTTGGCTGGGTAACCAAGATCTCGCCCAACACACGGTATAAGTTAGCAAGGCGTGAAGGCATTTGAGGCAAGAAACTTTGCTCATCATCCAACAAAGGAGAAGTGCTCAAGACTAGGTGTAGCCGCAGAAAATAAAGGAGAAAGGCACAAATTGGTAATGCACCCGTTCTTGGGCGAGGGAACACGAAAGTAGCACGTTGTCTTGGTTATTGGGTGAGGGTGTGGGTAGGCGTGCACAACGGGCGACCGGTGAAGGCTTCTGTGCAAGCATGCACGACGGGCGACCCGAGTAGGGCGTCCGCTGAACGAACGAACCGAGGTGCTGAACGGGTGACCCGGGTAGGGCGCGCCGTGCATGGAGGTGAGTTGGTCAACACGGTGAGGTTTTGCGGACGGGTGGTCGGGTGAGGGCACGTCGTGCACAACTAAACGGTGGAAACAGTGAAGTGTTGAGATTGTGAACGTAGGTGTGACTCGTGCGGAGGCGCCCGTGTGTGGCGACTTAGCTACGGCAAGGCGCGCCCAAGTTGGGCAAACAACACGATCATGCGACAAGGTGAATGAAGGGTTGGTGAGTCATGCGGCGACCAGGCGGAGGCGCCGACGAGCTGGACAACCAAGTTTGCCGAAGTTGAAAATTGGCTAAGTGTAAATTTGGGGTTTCCAAAGATTTAACTTGTACTTATAAAAGAAGATTATATATATTGATTCGGGCAAACTCATATTGTAGGGAGTTGCCCCTCCCTTTATACTGTTGTGCATTTCTCTTGTATAACGTTGTTTATGTGAATATTATGGGCTTTCACTTGTATAAAGGAAACATAATAATACTTGGTAACGGAGATAAAACTAAGTATGGAATGTTAGGCGTAGTCTACAATCGTAAGTATTAGTGAAAAGAAAACGATTGGTAGTGCCGCACCTCGCTATAAGCGGTTGAAACACTACCGCAGGTGTAGGGGCGTGACAGACATGGTCGAGCACACGTTTGGGTCCCTCCACATCGTGGTAAACAACGCAGGAGTAATCGACTCAAATTATCCCACCCTCGTACAGACTCTGGATGAGGAGTGGGACTGGTTTTTCCGATTGGCGACACTAAGATTCGTCGCCTACCCGATCAACAAGGAAGTTGTGGAGTTGATGACGAGAATCCTGGTGCAACAGTTTACAGGCACGCAGATTACTGCAAATTGTGTGGCCTCAGGTGTAAGTCAACAACATCCATGGTCACCTTCTCCAAAATCCCTTTAGGCGCACGCTCGCATTTGGTGACCACGGCCAAAGTTCGTTCGCCGCACTCGTCCACAACCTTGCTCGTACACATTCTCAGTCGGTCTGGTAAGGAGATATGGCACATGTCGAATTTTGATAGGATGGAGGAGGATGAAAAAGGAGCCAGGGGATTAGCTTGTGTGAACCGTGTTTGCCTAACGAATTCTATAGAGGAACACTTTTAGTGTAAATATATTTATGAAAAATAAGATATAAAAACGAGCATATTTACACATAACTCCAATTTTATATTTAAAAAATTAAACATGCTATCGACTTATTTAAAAAAAAACTAAAATTTTATTTTTAACTTATCTAAAAATCTAAAATTTTATTTCTGACTTATCTAAGAATAAAAGAGCAACCTGTTCACTACTAAAAATATGTCATTCAAATATGCCATTGAAGAACAACCTATTCACTACAATATACTCTTCTTCAATGTTGAAAACCTCTATATCATTACACATTTATAATTGGTTTCTCAAAACCGTCACAAAACTTTCTTTATATCAATATACCTCTATATCATAACAGATTTATAATTGGTTTCTCAAAACCGTCACAAAGCTTTCTTTATATCTATATAAATAAGGTATAGCTTTTTTATTGAATAATCTTCGGTGAATCCCATCTCCTTAATGTCTTTGTTGAGAATGGTTATAGCAGACACTTGGGACAAAAGGCTTTCCTCAAAGCAACTAAGAATTCGTTTACCAGGAAGGAGCCTAAAGGGCGAATTCCTGGTGTCCATCTTCCGTATGTTCAGAGGACCACAGATAAGATTGCGAGGGTTCTTAAGAAGCATAATATCCCCGCAACGTTTAGACCTCTTAACACCATTCGTAAATCCCTAAAATCTGTAAAGGATCCCATCGACCCCAAAGACATGAAAGGGGTTTATATTATTCCTTGTTCTTGTGGAACCCCCTATATTGGTGAGACTGGTCGCTCCATTAATCAAAGGATTAGTGAGCACGCGGCTGACCTAAAGCATATGAGAACTAAATCCTCCGCGTTAGCAGAACATGTAGAGAAAACCAATCATCATGTCTGCATCGAGGAGGCTAGCGTGATTGCTAGAGTGTCCCACTTCCATCACCGGAAATTTAGGGAAGCCCTTGAGATTGAAAAAAGGCCAATCAATCTGAATAGAGAGGATGGCTGGAAGATTAGTAGTTGCTGGGTCCCAGCCCTCTCCTCCTAATTGTTTGCCTTCTTTCTCTCTCTCCCTTAAATTTTTGTTATCAATTTATTTATTTATTTATTATTATTATTACTATTTATTTATTTATTTATTATTATTATTATTATAATATATATTAGTATTACTTTATCTATTATTAATTTTAATATTTATTTTAAACCTTGTGTTTCATTTTTTAAGCTTTGTGTTTCATTTTTATTTAATTATAATATTAATTTCATATTAGTTATTTAATTTAAACTATTAATGGTTCTTAATAATTTTTGTAGTCTCTTTGTGTATTAATTTTATTTTATTTTATAAAAATTAATTTTAAATTAATCTAATTTAAATCTAATATGCTTTTGGGTTCCTTAAATTAATTGTTTTTATTGTAGTATCTTTCTCTTTTGACGAACATTTACTCTATGTTCAACGTTTATAACTAACAAATATTTAAAGTAATTCATTTTATATAATTTTTAATTTAATTCATTTTTACTTTTCAACATATTATTATTATTATTTTATTATTTATTATCTATTTTTTTATTTATTTATTTATTTATTTATTTTCTTATTATTAATTTTAGGTTTAAAAGTAAATATTATTAATAATAACAATATGTTTGACATTTATAACTAACTATTAAAATTTTAAAAGTAATTCATTTTATATAATTTTTAATTTTATTCATTTTAATTTTTCAACACTTGAAATTATTAGTTTTTGATTTACTTAAAAAAAAAAAAAAAGAATATTATTGATAATAATAAATTTCCTTTTTTCTTGGTCAAACTAGCCGTTATCATAGCTGTTATTTTTAGCCTTTGAGTCATGGATTCTCTGCCATGTCTATTTAATGTGATAAATGTAATCTGCTCATTCAACTTGTTCTGACGATGAACCACACTGGATGGTTCGAAACGCGTCGACATAAGTTTTTCTATGTGATTTTCACCGAAAATTCTTCAATAAAATTGATATGGATCACAGAAATATCAGTGCAATAAAAGTATAGCTTTTTTAGTCTTTTGACTAAGATTAGAATGACAAGATTTGAAATTCTTTTAAAATAAAAATGGATTCAACATCTAAAACCGTATGTTTTGAACATTTTAATTATACAAACTAAAAAATTAAAAATTAAAATTTCGTTTTATCTATTTTATTAATTCCAAACCTCCATTAAAGACCAAATTTTAGTTACCTCGCTCTAAATAAATAATTGTATCCGAAACCTTGAGCATGGCCACATAAACACCCTGACGTAAAATTCTGACGTTTCACCGGTGATAGTGCTTCAAACTAAACTCAAAAGCTCATGATCAGGAAAGACGCTATAGATTATTATTTGAAGTTGTGACGGTGACGTCAAATCTGATTTGAAACCAAAGAACGATGACTTCGTCAAAAAAATAAATATCATCATGATAAACCATTAAATCTGCGCATCATATTGCAGCATGATTCTGTTTGAGTTTGAGTCGTCCACCCAGGCCTGGAATTTTAAATGTAGAAAGTTGATGACGGTCTTTCAATTTTGATGCCTGGAATTTTAAATGTAGAAATTTGATGACGGTCTTTCAATTTTGACGCATGACACTTTACGTTTTATGTAGATTCTTCAGTGTTAAATTTTTTAGTGTACTGTTATATGCCATTTTTTATAAGATTTTAAAGGTAAACTTGAAAATAGTTAATCTTCACCGAAGGCCCAATAACTAAAATATTCCATTTAGGGGAGGGTCGCCATTACATGTGCGCCCTCCTCGCCACGTCACAAAACCACGCGTCAAACCACATGGAGCCGGTACGACACCTATCCACCGTGGAGCTCCATGTGTTGGCCATCATATCATTGCATAAAACTTTGTGTTCACGCCATTTCACAGGTTTGTTTGGGGTCATTGCTGCGATGTTCCATTTTCCCTTTGTCTTTCTGCTCAGGGCCGGTTGTTGGGCGAAGCCCCCCGCCGAAGATGGCGCGAGACGGCCCCAGAACCTGCGCGCTTTGTCGTTTATTCGTGTGTTGTTCGAAGTGTTTGTTCGGTTGACAGGGTTTGTGTACCTGCGCGCTTCGCCTGGTATGCAGGTGCTGGTGCAAATGTTTGCTGGAGTTTCAGGGTTTGTGGTTGGAACAACGGTTCTGCTTTTCTTGTGCTTTTCCGCCTGGATTTCTTGGTCGTTCTGGAATGCCGGTTGTTTAGCATTTCTCTGGTGGTGGTCTTATTCGGCGATTTTGTTGTTTGGGGAGGAGTCAGTCGCAGTTTTACTGAGCTCGAGGTAAAATAAGAATTTGTTGTTAATTTGTTGTTTTGTGCTGGTGTTTTTGGTGGTTTTCTGTTCCCTAATGGCTTTTTCTTCTCGTTGCAGGTGTGGAAAAGGTCGTTGCAGGTGTGGAGAAGGTCTGGCGAGCTCCGGGGAAGGTGGGGGAGGTCGGCGACCATCCATGGCCTGTATCCGGTAGGATTTTAATCCTACCAGCAATTTCTCTGTGTTTTTCAACACAGGGAACTCTATTTGGATATTTTGTAAACTTTCTATGGCATTTTTTTGAGGATTTTTTTGAGGGTTTAGGGTTTTTGGATATTTTGACGCTGTTTGTTGTTGAAGGTTTAAGGTTTTTGTGGAAATTTCATTGTTTTCGCTGTTATTTTTGCTGTTTTCGCTATTATTTTTGTCGTTCCGTGCTATCCTCGGCCGTCCCGTGCCATCCTCGGCGAAGGGCTTCGCCCCACAACCGGCCCCGAGCAGAAAGACAAAGGGAAAATGGAACATCACAGCAATGACCCCAAACAAACCCTAGAAACTCTCTGTCGCTACTCTTAATTGACTTGCATAACTTGTCTTCACCTCGTCCGTGAAAGCTTTTGTCAGGAACTTCACTCTTTGTATTTGAAATGAAGCCTCGAAACCCTCTGTCGCTGCTCTCAATTGACTTGCATAACTTGTCTTCACCTCGTCCGTGAAATCTTTTGTCAGGAACTTCACTCTTTGTATTTGAAATGAAGCCTCGAAACCCTCTGTCGCTACTCTCAATGGACTAATTTGAGTATATTTACAGTTTAAGAAAATTTGAGGTTATTTTGGCTGCGCTAAAAATAACAAATTCTTTAATGGCCATATGTATGGGGCAGTATAAGTCTACCATTGCAGTTATTTAACTATGAGCATATATAGCTTCCCTGCATTTATATCTATGAACAAATTAGTTATCTGTTGTTGCATATATAGCTTCCCTGCATTTTGATAGTCCCCTGAATTTAATACGATTGTTGCTAAATGTGGATTCTATCATCATAACTGAATAATTCGATCCCGAATTCTTTTTGGAAATCTAATTTGATGCGACCATAAAATAAATAAACAAATAAGGAGTTCACACATTTTACAGTCGATTCCAAAACCGGTTACTCATGGTTACAGAGATAAGAGAATAAATATTTTTAGTAATGAATTATGTTCTCATACATAAAATGCATTTCAATAACTAACCCTTCTCGGGGTCCAACGATAAAACCGTACTGTATCAGTGACTTTTCATTTTAATTTAATTAAGGATGTGGATCCTGTAAATGAGCAAATATGACTTATTCCTAGGTCCCGCTGATTCAGTTGTTCACTTCAAAGTTCTAATGTATATTAGTATCTGATATAATAGTTTACTCATTATGTGAATATCTGAAGTAGTCTCTGTTTCCAGCCCGTCTTGGGGTTCACTGACTAGCTATTACAGAATACAATGGGTAGAAATTGCTTTGTAAGCATTATGGTTGAAGCATGAGCTATCAAGTTGAATGATGTTCCTTTAGATAATGGTCCACTTATTGGAGCCATAAGTGAGTTTAGAGCTTTGTACAGTGCTGCAAATTTGATGCCTTCAATGTTGAGATCGAAGGCATCCTTTGGAAAAATCTCACCATCATCTTTTTCTGTAGAATTCATGTAAAGAAAACTAGGTATAATCTTAATGATCGAGCTATCAAGTTGAATGGTGTTCCTTTAGATAACGGTCCACTTATTGGAGCCATAAGTGAGTTTAGAGCTTTGTACAGTGCTGCAAATTTGATGCCTTCAATGTTGAGATCGAAGGCATCCTTTGGAAAAATCTCACCATCATCTTTTTCAGTAGAATTCATGTAAAGAAAACTAGGTATAATCTTAATGATCAAGCTATCAAGTGGAATGATGTTCCTTTAGATAACGGTCCACTTATTGGAGCCATAAGTGAGTTTAGAGCTTTATACAGTGCTGCAAATTTTATGCCTTCAATGTTGAGATCGAAGGCATCCTTTGGAAAAATCTCACCATCATCTTTTTCTGTAGAATTCATGTAAAGAAAACTAGGTATAATCTTAATGATCGAGCTATCAAGTTGAATGATGTTCCTTTAGATAACGGTCCACTTATTGGAGCCATAAGTGAGTTTAGAGCTTTGTACAGTGCTGCAAATTTGATGCCTTCAATGTTGAGATCGAAGGCATCCTTTGGAAAAATCTCACCATCATCTTTTTCTGTAGAATTCATGTAAAGAAAACTAGGTATAATCTTAATGATCTTTTCCTGCATTATCCTAATTTTCTCCTCAGAATAACTGCTCAATACGTCCTCGATTTTGAGGGTGTTTCTGGTTTACACGAAAATTTTGTTCACGATGATGGGCTGCCATAGCTGGGCTTCATGCCCTGGCTATCTTGATGTACAGTTCTATATATACATGATTAAATGATAGGTTTTTTCCTACTCTACTTAATAATGAGTGCTCTCAAAAAATTATTATGAGATAAGACTGTCTGGTCATTTGATTTCTGTATTTAGCCTTTTTCATATGCAACTTGATATTATTATGAGATAAGACTGTCTGGTCATTTGATTTCTGTATTTAGCCTTTTTCATATGCAACTTGATAATGAGTGCTCTCAATCATAATAAGACTGTCTGGTCATTTGATTTCTGTATTTAGCCTTTTTCATATGCAACTTGATAATGAGTGCTCTCAATTTCTCAAGTGTCCCCTCAATGAATAAAATTATTAGTGGCTTTTTCACATTTAATAAAACTTATTATGAGGTAGATTTCCTCCTCATTGATTTCTATATTTAGCCTTTTTCATATGCAACTGGACAATGAGTGCTCTCAATCATAATAAGACTGTCTAGTCATTTGATTTCTGTATTTAGCCTTTTTCATATGCAACTTGATAATGAGTGCTCTCAATTTTTCAAGTGTCCCCCCAATGAATAAAATTATCAGTGGCTTTTTCACATTTAATAAAACTTATTATGAGGTAGATTGCCTCCTCATTTGAGACTGTTTGGTCATTTGATTTTTGTATTTAGCCATTTTCCTAAGCCTTTGGCCATTATCTCTTGTCCAGAGTTGGAATGGAATGTTATTATTGAATTCCCAAACATCGCAGCAATGACCCCAAACAAACCTCTGAAATGGCGCAGACACAAAGTTTTATGCGATGATATGATGGCCAACACATGGAGCTCCACGGTGGACAGGTGTCGTACCGGCTCCATGTGCTTTGACGCGTGGTTTTGTGACGTGGCGGGGAGGGCGCACAGAATAACTTATAGAAATAGTTTTATCATAATTAATATTTTACAGAAAGACATATTCCATTGAAAATTTCTTATCAACACATAGTTAGGTTGCCACAAGAAATCACTACTAGGTTGTAAGCCAAAATGTTTCTTGGAACAAGAAAAAGATAAAATCTAATGTTGTAAGCCAAAATGTTTCTGTGACAAGAAAAAGATACAATCTTGTGTTGTAAGCCAAAATGTTTCTGTGCCAAGAAAAAGATACAATCCATCCAAAATCCACATCATAATGTGATTAGAACCAAAAACATATGACACCCCTATTCTTTATGGCCCTAAGAATCTTGAGTGCCAAAACTCCCCAAGTTACCTTCTTGAGCCAGGTAGGTTGGCCTACCAGTCAAGGGCTGATTAGGAAATGGTTGATTGATGCCATATGATTGATTCCAATTTGCAGCTTCCAACCATGGAGGTACTGAGTACCCATACCTCACATTTGCACTACTAACCCCTGCATTAAGTGGAGGTGTGTAATGAGCATACAGAGAATTAACACCAGCTCTGGTAGGAACAAGGCAAGTGGTTAAACCCTCAGTTTGATAGTGGGGCACTTGAATGTTTATGAGATCTTGGAATAATGGTGTATTATCTGCAACGGAGTCCAATGAGTTTGAAATAATCCTGGTTTCATCAGCTATTCTTGTATCGTTGATCATCCCTTGTTCCTTTTCAAGAATTTGTTGTGCCTTTCATTTTTCCTTTTCCTGTCTTTGCATTTGCTTTTGTTGGTCCTTAACTTGCCTTGCTTTATCTCTTTCAATCCTTTCTTCTGCTCGACGTTGTGCTGCAACAATCCTTGCTGCCTTCTTCTCCTTGACTATATCCTTCTTTTTCTATTTTAATTCTTGCATTTCAAATTTCTTTTTTCTGACTCAACTAACAGGTTTATATAGTCCTCTGAGCTGAGTAACTGTGAGCTTTGGCCCAGACGAAGACTACCCGGTGCACCTTGCTTTTTTTCATTGATACTCTCTCTATCGGTAGCTTTAGGAACTGTCCAAGTGTCTTCTCCACCCCTCCCACCTGCATGTCATTGCTTGGTACTTCCCTTTCAGTATCTGTTGGAACTGATTGAACCATATCATTATCTTCGTTTGATGCCTCATTATGTCCTTCATCTTCTTCCATTGATCTATTGTCCACAAAAAAATGAACAATTTCACTATTCAATTCTACTAGTTGTGAGGGCATGTTCATGCTTTCTTCATTGGTTGTTGAGACACTGTGTGCATTCATATTGATCATTGCTTCTACTAGCCATGAAGGTGGGGTTACTTGGCTTGGCAATGTCAATTGGTCATTGTCAACTGCATGTTCAACAATATCATTAGCAATATCAACAACAGGAATTTCATGTTCTTGAGTTGGTGGAACAATCTCCATGTTACTAGGAATGTGTTCATTGTTATATTGTGTTTCACATACAATTACATCATCTTCAGCATATAAGTGTCCTTGAGACAGGGAAATCATATTACCAGCTGCAACAACATCATCTTGGTCATCTACTTCTTGCACTTCAACACTTGTTTGGACATTCCCTTCTTCTTGACCATCCACATGAAACGCTTGGCTACAACCAGTATCATGCATAAGAGCATCATAGTTCAGTGGCCAGATTCCTGTCCTCCTAAAGCCAGCCTTGATATTTGATGGTGTCAAAGTCCTTTTAAAATCTTTACTTGCAAGCTCTGCTAGCTCAAACCTTTTCACCTCAACCCCTGGATTCTTTGCCATCCATGCAGCACGCTCCGACCTGAAATAGTTCTTGAAAGGGCCAAACACATTAACATCAAGGGGTTGTAGCCTATGAGTGGTATGAGCGGGCAATGTCAACAGGTCGATGCCTAAATTGTTTGCTTCCTCAATTATTTGTATAGCCATGTGGCTCCCATGGCCATCTAATATCAAAAGGTGTCTGTTATTAGGCGAGACGCCACCTGGTACCGATGCAGCAAAGTGAAAAAGCCAACTTAGAAACAGTTCTTTAGTCATCCATGCATGGGGATGTGCAACCATGCATGCACCTGGTTCACAGTTCTGTATATAGTTTTTCAGTTGATTTTTACCTTTGAATAGATAAAACCCTGGGATTGAAGTACCAATTGCATTAACACAACATAAAATAGTTATCCACTCCCTGCTCTTGGGCAAAATCTTTGGCACATTTCGGCTCCCTCTCTTGGCAATTACCCGCATGCCACAATTACTCCCTGCCTGTAACCCTATTTCATCACAGTTCCATATATGGTCTGCTCCATAAGAATGTTTATCGTAAGCACTAGAAAGTGTGTCATAGAACTTTTGCACAATTGTAGGGCGCAAATTTAATGCTCTGTCTCTGTCAAGGCCCTCAGCAGTATGCAATATAAGTTCTGGATGCCTTTTTTAAACCCAAACTACCATGATTTACCAGGAAACCCATCTTTGAATGGGTTTGGCCTCCCTTGACAGATTTGAGCAACTGTTGATTTGAGTTGTATCAACTCTAGCCCATGTCCCAGTTGGGCCATCTCTTTACACCACTCAACCACCTCGGCCTCCTCCTCCTCAGTCATAACTGTAAGAGGCCCTCTACATTTTGTATGAGTCAGTCCATTTATCCAATAATGTATTGATGAGGGAGGAATACCATGTTTTTTTGCAGATGCCTGAACTGAGTATCCATTAAACTCTATGTTGTCAATTGCAACTAACATTTGTTCTTTTGTCCATCCTCTTATATCACTGATCTTTTTAGTTGAGCTTGCCCCTTGCACTGTTGTTGATGGTGGTTCTGTCGCTGATGGTGTGTTAACATCAGCAGCTGTCACATGGTCATCTTCAACAATGTTCCCTGGTGCATTGTCGGCATTGACATCAGCTGGCCTGTCATCATCAGACGATGTGCATCGCAGCTGCGCACCCCTTGTCACTCTCCTACCACTTCTCCTTGTACGAGCAGAGTAACTTCCTTTTGCCATAGATGCAACAACCTGTAAAATTATTGCATGCATTTAGACATTAGAATATATGTCAAATTATGCTTTAATACTTCTGCAAAAATACTTTTCCTCTATTACAGGAAATTATCAACATGTATGTTACTATTTTCATAATGAGAGTAAATGTTTCACTTTCATAGGGCAGTGTCAAAATTTTGCAAATGTCATTCCAAGTAAATCCATAGTTCATCAATTTAGCAACTTTTATGTGGATTCAAATAGATTCTATGATAGTTGTTTCAAATATCATTTTCCATTTACTTTCAACAGCTTTATACAGTTAAACCAATGAGGTATGTAAACATGTATGAATTACGTCATTCTCCTTATATCTGCTAAAGATTAGGGAATACATGTAATAAGTAGGTCTATTCAATATGTACTTACCCTATAGAGTAGAGTGTAATCATTACTAATGGTTGAATTAGTGCCACAAGTAGAACCATGGAAATCAAAGTAATGAGGAAACAGAGCTTGTTACATTAGGATATGCGTATACAGTGATTACAGTCTATCCATATGTATTACATTAGGATATGCGTATACAATGATTACAGTCTATCCATATGTATTGATTATGTATTACATTAGGATATGCGTATACAGTGATTACAATCTATCCATATGTATTGATTATGGAGAGAACAGTGCTCTGTTTACCAATAAGAAAAAAGGTATTTATATAATAGGAATGACTAAGAGTGAGAACCCCGGGATATCATGTTGCATATTGATTAGCTTGTCACCTTTGTACCTTATCTAAGCTTATGACAAGCTATGGAATTAGAACACAGTAGTTACACATGACTCTTTCTAACCATGCTTGTTTACCTAATCACTTGCTTGTCTCATTCTCATTACACTCGGCATAAGTAATAGCACAGATATTTTATAAGTAACATCATCTAAAGGTTGACCTATCAGTACTAACCTAAGAAATACATGTATAGATATGATAAAGTACCTGTATCACAGGTTGGTTATCTCCCTAATAGACTGGATTCAACTTTAATATAGATATAACATATGTAATTATACAGAGCTTTGTTCTAGCTCACTCATAGATAAGGGTGAACTGAAACCATGCTCAGATACTAATACGAGCTTTTTAGTGTATAGAGCTTACTAGTGATAAGATGAATGAGATCCATTGAATATGATACATACCTTTGTTCAATGTATTATGTTATATAGCTTATACAACTTAGCTTCATACGAGATCACGTATTGAGTAAGATACACGAGTTTCATCAATTCCAGTGCTCTGACCGTAATCATACTAGTATACCTGTTCTAACTTATAAGTAATATGTATAGGTATATCCCTAATTAACACTATCATAACATGGAAGAAACACAGACCCTTAGTAATACATGTTCCTTATCACTAGTCGCAAGCTTCATTAGTATCACTAAACACTTACTCAGCTTAGGCTATGATCAGAGCTTGTATCGTTTCATCATAGTTCATAAGGTAAGCATATCCATATTCAACATACAAAAAACAACACGTTTTAAGCATAAGATGTAATCAGAACTATGACCAAGTTGGTTGATTAGATGGATATCATTGTATTCAATAGGTTCAATTCCTGTAAGCTAAACAAGCTGTGACTACAGTACTAACACGACATACGTAACCTCTGTGATATGTAAGCTGTAATCACTATTAAGCTGATGATCGAATAAGTGTCGCCATAATAAGCTAGAACACATACATAAACTCTGTATAAAAAAGGTTAACTGTAACTGTATAAAAAAGGTTAACTGTAACCCTATGGACAGAACTGTAAGAACAATGACTTTCAATGGCTGTTTGTGAAACCATCCAGGTATCCTTCTAGCAGTTATGGCCAGACAGACCATGTAAGAAATCTGATAAATGAAAACAATGAAAACAGAACTGTAAGAAGAATGAGTTGTAATTCATATAACTAACTTGGATATATTGGCCACTGTTTTGTGATGTTGTCTTCAAGTTTGCTGAATAGTTTGAAAGCATAAGATGCAACTTCAACAGTGGGTGGACTTCTTTTATAGTTTTGGGGACTTGAATTTAATTGGTGGACATGGATGTACATGGATTGCAATGGCTTCATTTTGAATGTGTGGTATGGATTTAATTTGATGTGATCTAATGGTTGGGAATTGGTTATTTGTTGATCCATGTGCTTTGATCTGTTTTAATGAGAAATAGAGTGAGTTGGGTGTCATTTATTGCAATTATTGGGTCTGGGTATCATTTATTGAACAAACTGGGTTTAAATGTTATTGGGTTGGGTGTCATTTATTGAACATATGATGTTTGGTTGTTGAACAACACATCAGTTATCGCTGACATACATTCCCTTTTGTTATGTGCAGGTAGGCATATTTATTTGGGATGCAAAGTTGCAGTTCTGATGAGTGGGGGTTGAAGTGACCGTTGTTTTGTACTTCTAGAATAGACCAGTTTGGAAGCCTTTATGGCTTTAGCTGTTTTCTACTTGGGTCAACATGTGTTGCAGTATTAAGTAGTAAAATACTATTTATGGACAGTTGTGGGCCCACTCAATGTATGGGTGATTTTTGGACATAAATTAATACTTATTTATACATAATGTTATTTATTTCTGTTTAAATTTTGGTTTCAAAAGTATCAATTACTGGTGGTTTGGTGGGACCCGCACTATATCAATTACTGGTCCCTGCACAACATTAGGAATCTCTCCCCTATAACAATTATCAAATAAACATTGTGGGCTTTCAACATATCTGATGCGAGAGTATCAGTCGACAACCTCCTCCTTTCACCATCTGGTGAAGTGCAATTGGTTGTGGCTTCAACTATCGAGATTTGGAC
Organism: Pinus tabuliformis; assembly: GCA_031772625.1. Lineage (NCBI taxonomy): Eukaryota > Viridiplantae > Streptophyta > Pinopsida > Pinales > Pinaceae > Pinus > Pinus tabuliformis. The sequence continues at coordinate 849,264,097 of CM062816.1, read as the reverse complement.
TCCACAGATCAATGGCTAGAACTTGGTCTCACACTCCTCTGCTAAACTATGCGACTATTCACAACCCGTGTTATTATTCCCAACCTGCATAGTCTACCGAGGCGGAGGAGTTGACCGGAACGTTATGGCAGAGGAGTTGACTCGAAAGTTATGGAAATTCAGGTCCTAGAGAAAATTTGGCAAACACTTCTGTAAATCCAAGTTATAGTCGTTAAATTTCAAAATTTTAGTTGTTCCATAGGTTTTTGATGGTACTGAATCCATTTCCACCATCAAAAACACGATTCAAATACTGCCTTTACAAGATCTTTTGAAAAAATTTTACCCAAATTCCAGCCACTTTTAACCAATTTTTTCGCCTCTTTAAAAGACTCCTTGGCCTCTTTAAACTACTCCTTCCCAACCTAGTACCTACTTCAAATATACCTACCGTGAATTATGACACTTAATTTAAATTAATGAACATCAAATCTACGTTTTAAAAAGATTTTAACCGGTCCTTTTTAACGTTTAAAATTTTTCCTGCGCCGTTAAATAAGTTAATAATACGTTTAAAATGTGACAATACATTATGTGGAACGTCAAATTCCAGGCCTGTGTTCACCAATTGCTATGGAAGAACGGAGGCCATCATTATTCTTTTTATAGAAATGACTGAACTTTTACGTGGAGAGTTGAGACTCCTCCGTGATGTCCCATCGCAATAATGTTTGATTCGGACGCGCCATAAATTCAGATGTTGAAAGTTGAGGGAAATACTATTTCCAATCCTATAGCAAAGTTAATGCGGCCTGACATGGTCGCTAGATAGCCCTATATAACACGTTGTTTTTTCCCCTAGTCGTCACCAGACGCGTGTTATATCTGGTATCGAACAGCCATGTCAGGCCACATTAACTTTTGCTATAAGGTTGGATATAAGAGTCGTCGAAAGTTGAACCCCACCCAAATAATAGTGTTAAGTTCATCCATTTACGCGGTACTTCGTACATTCGTGCTAAAGATGATATGCGCTCCTCTTCGTACATTGGTGCTAAATATGATATGCGCGCTCCACTGTATTTCGTTCAGAGGACGCTTGCCCACTTCCTCATATTCGCGGTGGATCCGTGGGACCCTTCCCCAACCAACGATCACGTGTCGAATTTTGACCGGATAGAAGATGACGAAAAAGGAGAGAAGAGAAAAGCCGCGGTGGGTCCATGGGACCCTTGCCAAGCAACGATCACGTGTCGACTTTTGACTGGATAGAAGAGGACGAAAAATGAGAGAAGAGTAAAGAGATTGGCTGGGTGAACAGTGTTTGCCCAGAGATTGGTTGGATAAATATTAAAAAATATTATCATAACCATCAATTTTTTAATACATGGTTGTAATCATTATATTAAATTACACATATATATTTTTCTTCCCTTTTAAATGAGATGTATAAAAAACAATAAAAAAGTTTTATGGTAAATATTAAAACAATTATCATAACAAATAATTTTTTAATACATTGATGATCATTATAAATTATATATATATAATTAATTTTATTTAATCAGGTGTATAATTTTTTATATCGTTATTTTAATTTTATAATAATAAAATATAAAATTTTAGATTAATTTTATAGTTTGTTTTATAATTATTTATTTTTATTATTATTAAATATGTTATTAGGTAGGTGGTTTTAATTTTTTAATAGGAAACCAAATATTTTTGACCATCTATTAATAGAGTAACTTGCTCAAAATTCAAGGAGTTTTATTATTTTTAGCATAACTAAAGTATCTATGATTCTACTCTAAAACCAAAAACTCAAAATAAACATTTAGACTCAAGTGTCTGAGAAAATAACAAGAGTTCGATCTCTAGCACTTGATCTTGGAGAAACATGCTTACACTAGAAATGGAGCTTAATGTGTGCTAATCTCTCATCAATCCTCTCTAAGAGAAACTCTCATTATGCTACATCCATTTGACATCCTCTAAAGGAGCAAAGATGTATTTTTCATCCTACTTGTCCATCAAGATCTTGCCTAGCAGAGTCTTCATTTGCCAATACAAAGTTAGGGCGCCAAAATAATTCTTCCTTCATCCTCTAGTATGCCCCGGGTTATGAATCCAAGTGGATAAATCCTCTAAGATCTTTGAAATCGAGAAGGCCTACCTATCATGAACAACACGAGACTCCAAATTGCAAATTTCATTCTAGGTATTATGGGGGACAACTACACTATAAATATAAGTGTCTTCTTGGGCCTGTTGTTGGGCTCGATTATGGCCCTAGGGGTTGTGGCTCCCCACCCATGCCTACTATGCATATGCTCGCATTCATCCTTCAAAAAATAGAAATGGGCCTTGGGGCTTAGACCTACGACAAATAACACAATGATAGAGAGATGACAAACCCGAAACTAAGTATGCCCTAAAACACGAATTAGAAACTCACCAGAGGGAGACAAACATAGGTTAAGGTATATATACAGCTAAACTAATAAGAATTGCCCCCCACCAATAAGGAGCCTCCAAAGAAAATAGACTACTAGGGACAACCTAGGAGGGGGTATCAAAATTACAGACATGTAGAATCAAACCGTAAATTATCATCAAACCTAAGCTATAGGGGGAATTAAGCCCAGATTAACTGAGCATGACATGAGGAAACTCAATAAGAAGAACAAGCTATATCAGGTAACTCGGGAAGGACACTAGAGTTGTAACCCAGAGGGCCATTCAAACCACTACAAGCATCACAATGAACCCATAAAAAATAAAAACCTTTCCAATGACATATTAGTAGAAATTCAAATAATATCATTGAATATTAAGAGAGACCCAACTAAGATAAGGAGGCATCCATTCATTACATGTCGGAAGAAGCTTCACACTCAAGATTGAAGTAGCTACACTAGATTCCATGGAGTCGAACACACAGAGAAACCAAAAGATTTCCCCACTGCCTGCACCACCATGTTCATCCAAGCTAGCTTCATTGAATAAAACCACCATGCAACACACAAAACAACAACCCCAATGCACCTTGTAGAAATTACCATCAAAAAGTTCCTACTTTGCTGAGACTAGAGAAAATTCAACCAACTTCGCCTAAAGTTTCCTCCTTTCTTTTCCTCTTGAGGCAAGGGAATATGTTGATGTCTCTCTATGAAAACTTGTGAGCATTTACCACTCCCTGTCAACTTCAACAGACCACAAACCATTGCTACGGATATGAAATTAAGTCACATGCTTATGCATGCAACGAGGCGGCCACACCACCACTAGAATTAAATATTTTCTTTATTCTAGTGATCCAGGTGGATATTGGTGGCCACCCACCTATTCCACTTGGAACCCCGCCATTTGCTATTTTTGACAACTTTTTCGAGTCTTGAAATTTTGAAGCCATTTTGAGGCCCTAGAAGGCGTTTTTGTTTTTTGAAAATGAGAAAACCCATAGCTTATAACAAGGGTTTGTATTCAAAATTTGTAGTCCTAAGATATATATTTCTAACAAGGTATCGTACATGTCAAACGAAGATTGTATGCCAAAGTTATGACCCGAGGAAGTTGATTTACCAATTTACCCCAACGTGGCCCACAAATTTTTGGCGCTTCATCTTCTAGGGTTAGGTTTTTGGATGTTTAGGGTTTTCCATTGTTTCTCAATAATAAATATGCCTTAGAGCCTCATTATAACACAATTCAAAAGGCATGTAGCCACCACATCTCTTCTAAAAGATAAGCTACCATCACTCGAACTAGTTTATTTCCATTCTACATGTAAACAATTTTTAGTACTTTGTATTAATGAATTGAAGTTATGTTTTCACTGTATCTCTCTGTTTCTATTTATATTTTATTTCATTTGATTCCCTCATAAATTTTGATTAGTGGTATTATAACGGTTTCTTATTTCTCTAGTTTTTTGTGTATGTCCCCAACGAGGTTGGGGTATAAGGAGTTGGGACTTGAACTGGTTGAGCCTTTTCAAGACCATCCCCGATGACACTGACGACATCCCATGGCGGAAAAAAATAAAGAAAAGGGAGAAAGATATCTTATCAAATTGTTGCTCAAAGAAGCCCTCAAGTGGAAAATGAATGAGATGATGGACAATTTTTCCCAGATTCTTGGCGGATGCCCACCGACGATTCATCTTCATCCAACAGTCACTTCAGAGGTGCCCCCTTCAAGGTAAAAGTGAACTTTGATATCCCTATATTCGAAGATAAAATAGATTTAGATGTTGTAGATAAACGGTTGAATATATTGGAAGGTTATTTTTCGATCCGTAGTTTCTCCGATAGGGAGAAGATTACTTTTGCACTGCTTAAGGCTCCCCCCCATGTCAAGGATTGGTGGGAAATTACAGTGAGAAAAGGGTCGAGGAACTTTCTTTGTTTACAGATGCCCCCTCTTAGAAATCTTTCCAAGACACTATCAAGTAACAATATTAACCTGTGGAGAGCTATGGGGGCAGGTACATACAATGGACCACACTACAATAGCGAAGGATCCAGGATGTGCATGAGCTCACAAATATTTTTCATAATCTACACAAAAATTTGGGTGTCAAAGACTTTGAGTGACATTTGGTGCTCAAGTACCATGGCAGTCTGCACAAATACATTCAGGAAGAAATGGAGTTCCTAGACATCTCCTCGCTTGGTGCATCCTGTCGATATGCTGTCAAGATTGAACGAAAATTTAAACCAAAGAAGCGCGAATTTGGATCTACGAATCAAAAGCAAGGCAAGAGCACCCCCACACCATAGAACAAAGGACAAAGCCAAGGTGGAGTGACCCAGGACAACTCATTGAAGTTGTAAGTAAAGAATGGAACCGCAAAGATGAATAAGGACACAGGAAAGTGATGTGACTTCCACAAGAGCCCCACTCACAACACAAATGAGTGTCGCTTCAAGCAATCATTGGTGGCCAATTTGAAAGCTTCAAAATATGATGCATGTTCTGATTCTAATGCAGAACCCAACAAACAGAATGATAAGGGGAAACATGTTATTGACAGAAACCCCAGTGCCACTATTGCCACCACTAAGGTCCAAAATATTGAGCCCGGGGATTGAGAGGAGGGGGAGCATCTCTTTCACTCATAGATGTGGGTGAAGGGTTCTCCGTTGCAGTTCATTATCGACAACGGGAGCCAAAAGAACCTCATTTCAGTAGAGGTCGTGAACCAATTGATCCTAGCAGCCACACCACTCGCAACTGTACACCATCAGGTGGCTTCACCAAGGACGAGATCTCTGCATTAACTAGCAGTGTCGCCTTCCCTACAACATCAAGCTCTTCACGGATGAGATACTGTGTGATATTTATCTTCTTGAAGTTTGTGATGTGTTATTAGGCCAACCGTACTTGTGGAAGCATCATGTTGTCTGTGAGTTTAGGCCTCGCACTAAATTATTATTACTTTTGGCAATAAGTTATACAATATACTAGAGGTAGCCCCACCTATTGCCATATATTTGATCTATGCTAAGCAATGTAGAAAAATCCTCTCCGAGACTGACATTTTTTTTCTTTTTGATTCATTCTCAAAGCAAGGGGGAGATAATGGCCACATCCATGGAACAGAGGAAGGGTTCCCCCACACAACAGAAGCAGGAGGATCAGGTAATGTAAGAATACAGGGACATGTTATCCTCACCCATAAGGGCAACTTTGCACTGTCAAGTCAAGCATTCGATCGATATGACTCCTGGAGCACCTCTACTCAATGGGCCAATATATTGTTGCTCCATTTTGGAAAATGAAGAAATCAAGTGGCAGATCCAAGGATTGCTGCTAAAAGGGCACATCCCACCAAGTTCCCCACCTTGTGGAAGCTCAATTGTACTTGTACAGAAGAAAGATAGAACCTAGAGACTCTGCATTGATTATCGGTAACTAAATAAAATCATTGTAAGAAACAAATATCCAATCCCACAGATTGATGACCTTCTTGACCAGCTCAAGGTGGCCAAGTATTTCAACAAGATTTATTTTAAGTCTGACTATCACCAAGTGCAGGTAGAACCCACAAATGTATGGAATATCGCCTTCAAATCCAAGGAGGCCTTTTCGAGTGGTTGGTCATGCCTTTTAGGTTGACAAACACCCCTCAAACTTTTATGAGGTTTTTGGATGAAATCGTGTGACCCTTCTCTAATTGGTTCATGGTTGTATATCTAGATGACATCTTCATCTTCAGCAAGAGTTGAGAAGAGCACCTATAATACATTTGGCAGGTCCTTCAAACCTTGCGGCAACACAAACTATGTGCCAACTTGGAGAAATGCACATTTGGCATGACTCAGGTCCAATATTTGGGCTACATCATTGATGGGCAAGACTTGCATGTGGATCTCACTAAGATCCAAGTCATTCGAGATTGGCTAGTCGTGACCACTTTAACAGAGCGTCACAACTTTTTGGGCCTTGCCAATTTTTATCAGAGGTTCATGTTGGGATTCTCTCATATCACTTGACCTCTTAGTCATGTTACCAAGGGCGAAATGAAAGAAAAGCTTTTTTGGTCCAAGTCCCAACAAAAGGCATTCATTGAGCTGAAGCACCACCTCTTCTCTACACCTGTACTCACATTTCCATACCTGCAACAACCATTTGAAATTGAGACAAACACCTCTGACTATGCTATTAGTGCATTCTCACCCAATAAGGGCATTCAGTGGCCTATCACAGTGAGACACTTTCTAATACAATTCAGAAATACCCCACCTATGATAAAGAGATTTATTCCATCATTCAAGCATGCTGACAATTGAAACATTACATTCTGGGGAAGGAGACAATCATCCACATAGATCATCGACCTCTTCAGTTTATCTAAACACAAAGGAAGTTGCAGAACGATCAACATCAGAACTGGTCTACATATCTGCAACAATTCCACTTGAACATTAAGTACAAGAAGGGAAACACCAATCATGTTGTCAATTTCTTCAGTTGGCACCCTAGTTGTAGAACTGACTATTGTTCTCAACTCTTGTGGCCATGAGACCTCCAGATGACCGCAATTATACAAAAAAGATCCATAGTACTCCACTACATACCAGATGCTAGTGGATGGCAAGAAAGTTCCATATTTCCACCTCTAGTATGCATTACTATGCTACTTGGGCCACCTTTGTATTCCTTCAAGCGAGCATGCCAAGTTGATTTTTGAAGCACACTATAGTCGAGTCGCATGACACTTTTGTGTGGATAAAACTGTGGTCGTACTATAGAAGTATTTTTATTCACTAAAACTCTAACAGGATGTTGGAAAATATATCAGATCCTACACTGCCTATGCCATCGCCAAGCCGACCATCAAGAAGTAAGGCTTGTACACTCCTCTGTATAAACCCAACAAGCCTTGCATGTACACTACACATGTACAACTCCAAGCATCCATGAACCTAAGATGAGAGTCTTCCTTATGTGCAACATAGTTATAATAGAGCTCTCCATAGCTCAACTAGTCATAGTCATTTTCAAATGGGTATCGGTTTTCAACCATTGTATCTGATTGATGTGGCCATGCCTCATTCAAATACATAGATAGAAATAACACATGTATAGTTTGAGGTCGATAAATAAACTTGGTTTATTGAACGCATCCAACACATTTGCCAACAAGTGCACAAAATCTTGGATAAGTCCAATACCAAGTATAAATAGTGGTATGATCAACATCAGGTGCCACACAAGTTTCAGTTGGGCAACAAACTTTGGTTGTATTTGCAGAAAGAACGACTTACCTGAGCCCATCAAAACCTCACACCACTCCGATATGGTCCTTACACCATCACCAAGGTTGTGGGAGACAATTATTTTGAGCTCAACATTCCCCCATTCCTTGGCTTGCACCTAGTGCTCAATGTGGACTCCCTTTGACCATACTTTCCACCATTACTGAGAACTCTAGACATTTCAGAATAGCTCACACTAACATAGCTAAACCCAGACTACTTGGAACAGGCCAGAACTTATCAAACCATGGAAACACAGATCGATAACACTCACTAGCAGAAGATCCAACTGTATCGTGTTATCAAAGCTAGCCAGCTTCTACACCAAGACAAGTGGCTCAGCAAGGACCAAGTTTAATAGACATTTCACCATCTCATTGAGGCACTCAACGCAATGGGGAACATTAATTCCTAAGTGGGGAGGGTCGATCAAGGTGGATATTGGTGGCCACCCACCTATTCCACTTGTACCCCCACCATTTTTTCTTTTAGTTTTCTTAATTGTAGCACAATTTACTGTTTTTTGTAGTTTTTTTAGTCTTAGACTTTTGGAGTCATTTCGAGGCCCTAGACGACATTTTTTTGGAAAACGGGCAAACCCATTAGCTATAACACGGGCATGTAGTCAAAATTTGTAGTCGTCAAATAAATATTTGTAACGAGGTATCAAACACGTGAAACAAAGATCGTATGCCAAAGTTACGACCCTAGGAAGTTGATGTACCAATTTACCTCAATAAGGCCCACAAACTTTCGATGCTTCATCTCCTAGGGTTTGGGTTTTTGATGTTTAGGGATTTCCATTGTTTCTCACTAATAAATAGGCCTTTGAGCCTCATTGTAACACAACTCAAAAGGTATGTAACTACCACATCTCTTCTAAGAGATAAGCTACCATTGCCTAAGCTAGTTTACTTTCATTATGCATGTATTTCCGTTCTTTGTATTAATGAATTGAAATTTTGTTTTCGCTATATCTTTGTGTTTCTGTTTATATATATATTTCATTTCATTCCTTCACAAATCTAAATCGTCAAAAAGTGCAAAGTACGTCTCAAGGTTCAAGGAAAAAAGAAAACAATTGAAGCATCGAAGATGCATCCTAAAAAAAAAAAAAAAAAATGATGGTAAAAGACCAAACATCTTTTACCCATTTTATTAAATATTTTTAAAACTAAAATAATTGTGACAAAATCATTCCATAAAATTTTATATATATGGAATTGTATACCTAATGTATTAAAATAAATACTAATTTTATTTTAGAAATAATTAAAAACAATAATATTTTATTTTTTTTTCTAGTTAAGACTAACCTAAGTACCCACAGGGGATTTGAACCGGTGACCTTTCGCAAGGAGTGCCTTAACAGCGCACCCATTCACCGTCAATCCAAAGCCCCATGGGCAACAATAATAATTTTATTATTGAATACAATAAAATTTTATTTTTAATGGGCATTCCAGTTAACCATATAACAAAAATAAATATGGATTTTCTCTCACGCACATAATTGGTTGTGTTTATATATATATGGAATTTCATACATAATGTATTAAAATAAATATTAATTCTATTTTTAAAATAATTAAAAATAATAATAATTTTATTATTGAATATAATAAAAATTTAATTTTAATGGACATTTCAGTTCACCACATATCAAAATAAATATGGATATCTTAAAGATTCCTAATAAGACACCCAAAAAAAAGAGTTGAAACTAATTTATTTTTATTTTTATTTTTTATTTTTTATTTATTTTTTTTATTTTTTTTAGTAAAGTTAATCTATTAATATGTAACAAAATATGAGTACATTGAGGCTCAGGCCTCAGCAGTGCTGAACATTGTTTATCATAAAATACCTTGACTGCCTCATCGTTGGGGAAACCAGTCAGCAAAGGCAAAAAATACCCAGATATGGGATTTCATGAAAATATTATGTGAAGAGAGCTTCTTTCCTTTTCAAAATTTGCCAAGGATCTTATGTTTAGTGTTTATTTAGATTTTAACAACTTATTGAATTTAACATTTATATTCCTTATAGATATTATCAAAATATATATAAGAGAAACCTCATAAGGTGGTTTTTATGTCTTATATTATTGTAAGGTAAAATTTTGTATATTGAAAGTTCTTTTCATTCAATGTATGTTTCTCATGGTAACTTTATAAATTTGAAGGTGGATAATTTTCTTTCGCTAATCCAAGCATAGTGTTATCATTTCACAAAAGGTGTTTGTTTCCTTTCCTATGCCCAATGAGAAGGAGGTTCAATGATTATTTGAAGTATAAGACTATCTCTTTGGAGTGGATCTCACTAAGATGTTCCATCAAAAAAATCTTAGATCATGTCTATGATTATAGGGTCTTGTATAGTCCTTACTACTAGGTTTTTGTTTATATGTTGCCGGGAATATGATAGGATATTTATACTTTCCATATTTTTTTATAGCGATGGTCTCTAAGCCTTCAAACAAAATATGATTCTTTGCTATCTCTATCACCCCAACTATCATAAATAAAATTGATTTATATTTGGAGGTTGATAGATTATATGGTGATGATTTTAGTGCTTCATTAGTGGCATTAACTTTCTAGAAATTATTCAACATTATAATTCTATTTTCTTCTTTCCAAACTTTAGATTAGTACTTTTAGAATCTGATGAGATGCAAGTTTGTTTCATTGTATTTCTTGCATAGGAAACATATTCTTAGACTTCAAAACTTCTCTTTTGTAATTTACCCCAATTAAGTTCCTTATTGTTAATAAGAAGCCACATGAAGATATTTTTTTTATTTACATTTAATTTCCCATAGTTTATCTTTCACTAAATTTGTGGGTCTTCACTATTTTCTTGGACTGGCACTTTATAGCAGAAATTTGATTCATAATTTCCTATAAAGTTTAGAGACTATATGAGTTGGTTTTCGTGATTGGAAATATTCATGAAACAACCTTGGAGGGATTTTAAGAAATAGTTTTATGTTTCTGTAGTTCCCTCCCTTATCTTGATTTCCCTCTAGGATAACCACCTATATTTCCCTAGGCTTTGATTGCTATGAGCAATGTGTCTTATCATGAATATTCCATTTTATGTAGCCCATAAATGAGATGAGATGGGTGTTTTTAATTTTATTTACAACAAATCCAAGGGTCTATTCTAATGAATACTTGATCTCCATTTCCAAATTTCTAGATTAGCCAATTTCTAATCAGAGGGAAAGTGGATAGAATTGATTTCCAAATGATTGTAGCATTATCAATTATTTTGGGAATTTATGGTGCTAGTCCATAATGGGTTCCTAAGTGAGGTATTCTTCCTTAGTTACTTGTTCATAAAACCCATTGCCTTGGACCTGCCTCTAAACATTTTAAATTGCAAGGTATTTTTCTAATAGGAATATATTTTTCTAGCCCCCACCCACCTAGATATTTTGGTATTTAGCTAGTCTTTTCCAAGAAGTTACTACTAATTTTTTCATTCTAAGTATACCAAATCAAATTAACCAAAAGAGAAGTGTATTTATCAATTCCAAGATACCTTTTTGGATCTATGTTAGTGTCATCTAATATATCAATATGTCTTAGCACTTCCTTTACCAAGACCAATATGTTTCCCTATGAAAATAATACATTGCGCCTTGTATTTACATTTTATTTCAAACTTTGTTATTACCGAGATCCACTAAAATTTCTAATATTGATTAGATTTTAGATGGAGCTCCAAGTATTTTTGTTTGGCTTGAAAGTCTCTTAATGAAAGGGGAATATATGAGAGATGATGTTTCTTTTTAAATTTCAGAGTATCTAAGTGATTCACAAATATTTTTCTAGATTAATTTTCAATCATGTGGCTTCATATAAAGTATTTATGATCTCATGTAGATTTTTAATGATTTTCCTTATACCTTCATTGGAAATGAGGATGTAATCCACAAAGAAAAGGTGTGTTATGTTGTAGGAAGGGCCTAATTCTTATACCATTTAATATACCATAAATAATAACTTCCTTTAATAATCTACAAGACCCTTAGCTACTAGTAGAAATAGGAACAAGGACATGGTGCATCCTTGTCTTGTTCCCCTTTTAGCTTTGAAGAATGGGGAAGTTGTGTTATTCAGTAAGATGACAAAGGAGGCTAGGTTGATATAACTTAAAACCCCAATAACAAATGCATGGTTGAACGTAAGGTGAATGAGGATATGTTTAACATACAATCATATCATTCTATCAAAAATCATTTGAGTGATCTGCCTTAAAAATGAAAGCTTATTTCTAATACAACTCTATAAGTCACCCTTATAATAGGGATTTGAATAATGTTAAATCGCTTATTTTATATAAATGAGTATTTAAATAATACAACCTTATTAAGTTTTATGGTGCATTCATAATCATATAAAAATAAATGTGTAATGCTATTTTACACCATAAAAATTAGTAAAATAATACTCACAAAAGAAATTAAACTTAGCATCTAAATAAATAAAACGAAATATAAAATTTAAGTTTTTAGAATTCTTTTATCTTTCTTAATAAATAAATTTAAAATAAAAATAAATCTAGTACATGGCATACAAAGTCTTCCACCGGGCAATAACTTACTGGGCATTTAAGTTTGATATCTCAAAGACTAGAATTTGTATGATGGCAGGAATGGAAGGACCGAGGCTATTCTCCATCTGTTTGATTTCCATTTATCCTCTGATCGTTGCAGGAGCTTCTGCAAGCAGCTTTCCAAAGGGTTTCAAATTCGGAGTCGGCTCATCTGCCTATGAGGTTCAACCTTCATCACTGGTCCTTGCAACTAGATTCATTGATTATACCATGGAGCCCTTTGGTGGTTTGTTTAGTTGACTTCACAAATTTATAATGGAGCCCTTTGCTGGTTTGTTTATTCTAAATAACATATTATTTATATCATGGAGCCTTTGCTTGTTTGTTTCTTCTAAATCTAATTTATGCTAACCGTTTATGGGATTTTATTTTATTTTATTTTTTAAAATATGCTTCCCATTCCAAACTTGTGTTTTCTTTATCCTTTTTATCAAACAAGTCTCTTTTTTATTTTTTTCAATGATACAATATTAATAATGTTAATAGTTAATGAAACAAAATAAAGAGTATATAGCAAAAATTAATTTAGAAAAGGTAATAGTGAATATGGTATATAATTTATATGTTTTTTTCATGAAAATTATCTTTATATATTTTGGTTTTTAAGAAATTGTTCAGATATAATAACAAGATTTAAAGGTTTTTTTTTCAAAGGTATTTTATATTACTATTATGCAAATAGACATAACAACATTTTTACAACATTTTTCATGTTGTTGGTGTGCAATTAGGGAAACTAGACTAGTAGTACAAATTTAAAATTTTCATTTTAACAGTGCCATGGATATAAAATTATCTTTCAAAATATAAACTAATATAAAATCTAAAATACTAAGCATAAGCATTAACATTTCATCTCCTCGAGCCATGCTCTTCTTCAATTGTCATGCCTACTTGAGCATTTTTCATGGGGGAGATCCACTTGAAAAGGTGGTTGTTGTTCACTTTCACAATCATTAGAGGAGGCATTAAAATAGTTTCCAATATCCTTCTCGAGCCTTCTGATTTTCCTATCCAACTTGTCTACCTTCTCCGTTATTTTTGCCATGCAAATTAGCAACTCCTTCCATATGTTAGCTCTATCAGTGAGAACCCTTCCCATAATCATGTTCATGTGCCAATATAAGTTAACTATATGCATATAGGATGAGGTCCACTCTCCTGGTTGAGCTTCCTACATCAAGGATCCAATCCATGGTCTCTCTTTCCACATTCCTATCAGGTATAAATCATCTGCTCTAGCTGAAATGGTATTCTACTTTAAAAATGGTCCTTTGAACCACTTTAGGGATGATATTTCTATATCCATCTACTATGGCACGGGAATCTAATTATGCATGGGTTTGACCCATAAGAGATGGTGATGAGTTAGTGGAAAGGCAGGTGGGGACCTAATTGTCCTCTTCTCCCAATATGTTTATGGCATAAAATGTGATATCTAGCCATCTTATCAAACACATAATTGAACACCACCGTGAGAGTGGAAACACTAGTGAACACCAATGGATACCGAGTTAGAGGAAAAGGAAGAAAACAAATGGAAAGAGAGATGGGGAGAGCAGTGCTTCAAAAAAGGAAACAAGAAAATACATCTTCATAGGTAATTACAAAACCCAGGAGTGCGTCCACAACAAAAACAGAAAGACTAGAATGCATGGAGTACAACCAAGCTAAGAAAAACTAATTAACGTCTAAATTCAGGGGCCAACTCTAATTTTCTAAGAATGAAAACCCACTAGAATTAACAGACCAAGAGTGGCTGTATAAAAGCCATATTTTCCTACTAACAATAAAACTAAAACAATTATTACTACAAGGAAATTCAGAGTGAAGACAAGAAATATTGCAAACATGTAATGCCCCATTTTCTTTTACAATTCTCTGGTCATTGAAAAGCTTGAAATGCTTATCTTCCAATTGAGGATTAGCACCAACCCTGCATGAAAGGCTAAATCCATTCCCCAACATACAGTTTTTCTCCCTTTTTCTCAGATTTCCTATCCCAAGAATGGTATGTTCATAGAGGAAGGTAACTTCTAACAATGTCTATACATGGAGAGGTCCCTAAACTAGTGTGTAATTTACCAACCTTCCTTCTGTGTCATCCTTCCCCCAAATAGTGTCATCATACTCCATTTTATAACTTGTTTGAAACTTTATTGTTTTACTTATGTTCCTCTATTCTAAGCTCGTGGTGGATTTTCCTTTCCTGGAGTCCCTTGCATCCCACAACCTATCTACCATCCACTCCCATTCTTCTTTCATTTCCTTCTCATATCACTTTCATGCAAGATACCATGTAGGGGCACTATTTAGTGGAATCCCGACCACCGATCATTAATTAAATGACTATCATCTCACTCAGTGGAGTTTGCTCCACCATTTAAGAACCCTCTGTGAGTGGATAATAATAATCCTTTCAATCACCTAAATTATACCTAAGTAACATATAATCAATATAAACCCCCCTTAGAGGAGTTCACTTGGAAATCCCATGAAAATGTAAATTAAATCTGAGCACAAAGTCCCATGTTCAAATCCCTAGTTGCTAATTGATGACCAAATGTAGAAGGGTGACGTGGTTCACCTAGGGGTTATAGTGGTAACAATTGGAATCACCTTATATCATGTGAGTATGAGACTTTCACAGTTGATGATTCCTCTAACGAAAGAATAATAACATATAATGAAATATAATCAATATTGTTAATATAATAACATAAAATTTAATGAAAAACACATTACTTTTCCTTCAAGGTATTAGGGAAAAAATGTTTAATGTCTTCGATAGTTCAGCTAAATCCAAGATGTCTACTATAAATAGGTGGTTCCATGTATTTCCTTTATTTACTTAAAGTTTGTATAATTTTTTCTTCTTTCATTTTTTTATTTTTTACTTTTTATTTATTTTATTTTATTTTATTTTTTATTTATTTTTATCTTTATTTTTCAATTATTTATTTATTTCTTTATTTATTTTAAGTCAATCCTACTAATTTATTTGTGTGGGAGTTTTATTAGATCAGATTTCAAAAGGAATTATATATCTCCCTCATACTAGATTGTAAAATATACCTCTTAGCGCAAATTTTCATAAGAGAGATGCTTCTGTACATTTATTATCCACCAACTTGTGATCGTGGGGTGACTTGGAAACATCCAAACATGCATATAAAAATAAAAAATTCCTATGAAATATATACGTTTATATCTTACCTACTGACAGAAAATATAAACTACTAAGCATAAACATTAACATTTCATCTCCTTGATCCATGCTCTTCTTTAGTTAACAAGCTTGGTTGATCATATTTCTAGAGGGTGATCCACCTAAAAAGGTGGTTTTTGTTCACTTTAATCATCAGAGGAGGAGGAATTAACATAGTTTCCCAAATCCGTTACCAACATTGTGATTTTCCTATCCAAATTTTCTACCTTCTCCTCTATTTCCTCCATACGAATTATCAACTCCTATTATGTGTTAGCTCTATCAGTGAGAACACTACCCATCATCGTTTTCATGTGCAAGTATATGTTAACTATTTGAATATAGGATGAGGTATTTTCCCTAGTGAAACTACCTACATCAAGCATCCAATCCCTGGTCTCTATTTCCATAAGATTATTAGGTATAAATCCTCTACTCTATCTCAAATGATATTTTTTTTCCAAAAGGACCTTCTCTATCACTTTAGGGATGATATTTCTAGATCTATCCACTATGGCATGGGCCACTAATTTTGCATGGGTTTGATCTATGAAAGATGGAGATGAGGTAGGGGTCGGGGGAGACGTAGGTGACCTCTTTTCCAAATGTGTTTATAACCCAAAAGATGATGTATAACCATCATATGAAACATAGAATAGAACACCACCTTGGGAGTGGAAACACTAGTGAGGGCCGATGGATATTGAGTCACACAAAGAAGGATAAGAATAGTGGAGAGGAGAGTAGTGCTTTCAAAAATGAAACAACAAAATATATCCCTATAGGGAAATACAGAACCCAAGAGTGAGTCCCCAACGTAACTAGAATGGCTAGAATCAATATAGTGATACCAAGCTAAAAAATACTTAGCCTCTAAATTCAGGTGCCAAATATGATTACCAAACAATGAAAACAAATTAAAACTAATAGACCTAGAGTGAGTTTATAAAAGTAGGGTATTAAATAACCTGAACTTCCTACTAATAGTAAAATCAAAACAATTATTACTATATGGAAATATAGAGTGAAGAAAAAGAAATATTGCAAACCAACGATATTCCCTTTGCTCTTAGATTTCTATGGGCATAGAAAAACCTAAATTTCCTATCTTCCAATTGAGGATGAGCACCAAACCTATATGCAAGGCTAAATCCATTCCCCAACATACATTATTTCTCCTTTTTTTCTTAGACTTCCAACCCTAGGAATAGTATGTTCATAAAGGAATGTAACTTCCAACAATGTCTATGCATAGAGAGGTCCCTGAAATGGCATATAATTTATTAGCCTTCCTTCCTTGTTTTCCTTCCCCAAACTAGTGTCATCATACTCCACTTTCTAGCTTGTTTCAAACATTATTGCTTTCCATCTATGCATCTAGTCTCAGCTCAAGGTGGGTTGTCTTTCCTCAAAATCCCATGCATCCTACAAACTCTCTACCATCCATTGGCATTCTTCACCCATATCATTATTAGACCATTGTTCTAAAACTTCCCACGAAGGGGCACAATTTAGTGGTAACCCTACCATACATCATTAATTAAATTATTATCATGTCACTTAGTGGAGTGTTCCCCACCATTTAACCACCCTATGTCGGGGGATAAAAAGATTCAAAGTTATTATAACAAAACTTATAATACTACATATAAAATTGAATTTTGAGATGGGAAAATAACAATCATCCTTTCAGTCACCTAAAATATGCCCAGTTAATATATAATCAACATAAAGCATAGAAAGCCTATGAAAATGTAAAGTAAATGTGAGTACTAAGTCTCGTGTTCAAATCCCTAGTTGCTAACTAGTGATAGCATGTAGAGAGGTGAGATGGTTCACCTAGGGGTTATAATGGTAGAAATCATGATCACTTTGTGTCACATGAGTACAAGACCTACCCAAATGATGATTCCTCTAGTGAAATAAGAATAACATATAATGAAATATAACCAATGTTGTTAATATAATAACCTAAAATTTAATGAAAACACATTACTTTTCCTTTAGGATATTAGGGAAAAAGGTTTTACATAGTTAACCTAAATCGAGGATGTCTAGTACAAATAAGTGGTTCCATGCTTTTCCTTTAGTTACTTAGAGTTTATAAAAAAAATTCACTTTTTCAATTATTAAATTTTCCTTCTTAATTTAATTTATTTATTTGTGTAAAAGATTTTATCAACTCAAGATTAGGATCAAATTTTATTTGAACTCCGGTAGGAACTATAAGATTGAATAGTTCCCCAAGAAAATTAGTCTCGTCTTTGCATGCAACAGGGGGAAATTATACCCCTAATTTTTTATACTTGCCTATTTTTGGACCAACTCTAGGTGATGAAAACTAGTAGTGGAAAGGGTTTTAGAAAGTAAAGACCCCTCCCACATGTAAGTTATTTATATAGATTATTTAATAGCGTGTTAACATAAAAATTCCTCTAGAAAATAAATAGACCATGTCGAAGTATTTATTTAGTTTATACGTATAGTGAGGAAAGCACTTTAGATTTTTCTTACATTATAAATTTTCTCATGAAGTTTGGGTTGCAATTTTTTCTTGCATACCTTAATGTTTGGTTCACTTAGCAATATGTAAAGTGCTTTAGGACCATATCATATATGGTTTTGTGGGTAATATGGATAACTAGAAAATATATTTTGTTTGAAGAGAATATGAAACCCTCTTTTTAGGTAGGTGCCTGAGTCAATTAATTTGTTTTATTTGCATAGTATAAAGTTACTCTAAAGGTTAAAACATGGAGAATTCCATCCAAGGTATGCATGGGTAAATATTTAGCTTGGGGATATATTGAAGGGGCTTACCAAGGCCAATATTCTAACAATGATATTAACTTTGTTCTACATCTTTAAGAGACATGTTGGTTTCAATTTAAAGGTAATATAGAAAGAGGAACAAATAAAGACGGTTGATTCAAGGCCTTATATTGCTTACTAAAATCTACTTTAGACATAGAGATTGATAAGATTCATGTGATGGGTGATTATTTCATGGTCACGAATTGGATGAAAGGAAGCCTCCAAGCACAAAATAATTCTCTCATTCCACTAGCACAACAATTAAGGCAACTTCTAATCATTTTCTTTGAATTAGCTATACTCATATTTATAAAGAGAAAACTAAGAATATAGATCATCTCTTAAAAAAAGGCATTCAATTTCATGAGCTTTATGGTTCCTCGAAAGAAGTGCAAAATGGGCATACAATTATCTTACAACAATTTTCATTTAATCGTTTTTGAACTCCTTTGAATTTGTAATATGTTAATACATGGCACTCTTAAATTTATTATTTATTTCCCATTACTTGATAGATATAATGGTTAATTTTATGAAGCAAGTGGATCTTTATATTTATACTATTATAATGAAATAATTTTTTATCAAGATGTTCCCTTTTCAATTATTCCAAAAACAACTAGGTATTTTTTTTGTTTATCTCAAATTAAAATATGTTTATTTCTTAAAAATAAAAATTTAAAATTTAGTTCAATTTAATTATCATTTAAATTAATTCAATTAATATATATACTAGTCATTTTCTCTTTAATTCTATTTTTTTAAAATAAAATAAAGAAATCTATTTCCACAAATCTATTAAAAATATCATTTAAGAATGTAAAAATTTTCTAATATATTTATTAATTAATTTATATAAAAGTTCTTTATTTATAACATTGAATGATTGAATTCAAAATTACTTTATTTTAAAATATTATATATATAAATACATGATCTTAGATTTTAATTTAGGGAAATTATTTCATTACTTTTTTTAACCATCCATAAATAACATTTGATATCGTGAACCATCATCATTCTCCTCATCATAATAAATCACATTAATTAATTATTTAATTATCATTAAAACATAATTACTATTAATATTTGCATTAAAAATAAAGATCGAGTTGGTAATGCGAGAAGGAGGGATTAGGCGGAGCGATGGCAGGCGTATGCGAGTTTAGGGTTTCAGCAGGTCCATATGTCGCCGCCGCCGCCCCCACTGGTTTGTTGGATGCAGGATCGGACTGGAGCCTGGCCGTGGGTTTCATAGCGTTCGATAGTACATGCAGGACTTGGCCCGGATTCATTAACGGAGAGGAGCAGCAGGCTCCGATTCAAAACAAACGGATACTCGAGGTTTTTCCTCCTTTCTTGGCACGATTCGTCTGCCTCAGGGCGACTCTGGGCACCCCTCTACACTGTCTGGGGTTATATGTTTCAGATCTACCGACCTTCACACAGTCTCAGATTGATGAGACCTCCATCGTGGGTGACTTACCCTGGACAGGTAGCCCTGTCTGCGTAAATGGGGAAGAGTGCCGATCGCTTATCCCTTTCCTTCTGGGATTTCTGCAGGTCCGATCCACCATAATACGGTTGTTTTCAAATGATCTGGGTGAAGATCATCGGTGGGGCGGGAAACGGGAGCTGTTTGAGGCTCCTCTGTCCTCGGTGGCGCCGTGTTGGGAGACGGCCATTGTGACAGCGGGAAAATTAAGCCACAAGACCCCCATCTTCAAGACGCCCTCTCGGCGTGAGATACAAGGCCCCCAGCATCTTTTCAGATGCCCTGATCCGGGAAACGGCTCACCAGAACGGGCCAATCGCTATAGTTCCGGGGTGGAACGATCAGATCTGGCCAGATCTAGGCAAAAGACAGATGGAAGCCAGCCAGATCCAGAACTCAAACCAGTAAAATGGGACCTGAACAAGGCAGACACAGCAGATCTGAAGCAAATCTTTATCAGATCAACAGAAGGAAGACACGTTTGTGTGCAGATCTGGGAATGGATGACTGTATTGGAATTAAAAAAAGAGATCCAGGTCAAACTGGGTACTCCAGCTGCATTACAAAATCTTTTATTTTCAGGGCTCTGCATGCAGGATCAACACACACTCCAGCATTACAGGGTTGCAAAGGACTCAACTGTTATTCTCAATCACCGGCTGCGAGGTGGATCTAAGGGATCTACATCAAAACCTACAAGATCCTACAGAGACGCAGCAAAAGGGAAAGAATCTCCAAAGGGGAAAGAACATGCAACTGTTAATACACCTCCAGGGCAGTATATCGTGGATGAAGTACCGGAGAGGCCCTCCATTCCGTTGGATATCCCAGAGGTAAAGTGCATATTCTCAGATCTACAAAAAAATGCCGTTATTTGTAGATTTAACGGCTTCTGGCCTAGATCGGATGCTTTGTATCAATGGATTCACACGGCATGGACAAAAAACTGCCGGATCCACCTATGCTCGAAGGGTTTTTTCATAGTAATCTTTCGCGTTGAAGAAGAAAGGGAAAAAGCTCTCACTGAAGGACCATGGTTCTGGGGCAGTGCGGGACTATTTGTTACCCCTTGGTTCCCGGAGTTTGATCCAAATACCATGGTGGTATCAAGGATGCCGGTATGGGTAAGGTTACATAATCTTCCGATGCATTTTTGGCACTTTACATCCTTATCAGCTATAGGGAATACCCTTGGAAGAATGTTAAAGATTGATACAGAGAGACATTTAAAAGGAATCTTTACCTTTGCTAGAATATGTGTCGAGGTAGATCTCAGTCAAGGGTTACCGGAAAGCATCATCCTGAATTTCAACAATACTCAATGGAAACAACCTTTGGACTATGAGAATACAGCATTCAGATGCAGGGGATGTCAACAAACAGGTCATCTGTTCAATGCATGCAAAAGCCTTAACAAGAGCAAGCCACAACAAAGGAAGCACAAAGGATGGCAGAACATAGATAATGTCATAAAGAAGAGAACCGTGGAAAAGAAAGCCCCCACAGTATCAGAAGACGAAGAAACAGAAGCAGAGGAGGATGATACCACCATAGAGGAGGTTGAAATAGAGAACCAGAAGGAAAATACAGCAGTCAACAAGGATCTACAGCCACACTCAATTCAGGCAGAGACCCAGCAAAATCAGGCAGAGATGACAAGCGTGGATCAAAGCATGGGAGGCATCAAACGGCAGCATCACTCAGATACTTCAGACTCAGACAAAGAAACAGGGCATCAGAATGTAACAACTCAGTTAGTCATTGCTTCGACCGAGCCCACTGTGGGAGAGTGGCGCAAGGTTGAAAAGAAAAAGGGGCGAAAAACCTGAAGCGTGAGTTTTACTCACTGCCGGAAGTCAGGCTTTTTTCCCTTTTTCTTTCTCTTTTCTTTTCTCCTTCTTATTCTTTGTGCACGTTAGTTTCCTAACGCTGTGAGCCCATGTGGCAACATACTGAATGCTTCATTGCATCTGCTAGTGTAACTTTTCATTAATTCATTAATAAAAGGTTACCGTTTTTTTCCTTGGAAAAAAAAAATAAAGATAGAGTTAAATCTAACTTTTCAATTTTGTGGTTTCCCTAAATGCAATTTATGGTAATATGACTTTTTGTCTTTTCACTTAATACAATTCATAATAAAATTATTATTATTTTGGTTCCAAATTTATTTTTAAATGTATAAAAAAAATTTAAACACTTAATTTATACAACACTTTTAAATATATAACCAAATCTAATACATTGGAAAACTTGAAAACACTTAAATTATACAATACTTTTAAATATATAAATAAATTTAAAACCTCAAAAAAAAATTAAAAACACCTCTTCAACAACTATTTTTATTTAGATTTTACATAAAACTCCCTAACAACAAAATTTTTTTTAGACTATACTGAGACATTCAACCATCATCTTATATAATATTCTCAACCATCATCTTATATAATATTTATACTTTGTGGTTAACCCGACCAAAATCTGTTATAGTTTGTTTTGTCATTTAACAATCTCATATAAAAACCTAATAAACCTTACCTTATCTAATGCCCCAGTAAACTTCACTTCAAGTAAGGTCTGCAGATACTGCTCTAACGAATGCAGAATATTTGGCCCACCATCAATTATTTCACGACTTTTAAGGGTCACCGTAACTGTCACTTGATGGATAAATCAAGAAGGTATCACTGTCCAGGCAGATCGTTGCTGTGCACTATCCTTCCTAATCATAGGCTCTTATCTACCCTAGAGAGTGGGAGATGGATCACGAGAAACATGGGAGTAGATGCAGTAATGAAGTATGGCAGAGAGGCTTATTTTTAATGAAATCAATCATAGGGAATTGGCAGATATACAATTAATTTGATTGACATTCTAGATGACACATCCCTGCCGTATAAAGGCCATAGAAAGGAATTTGATCTTATCATAGAAGGAAATTCAGCTCAAAGGTAGGAACAAATTTTATTAGAATTTAATTAGGCATCATAAGATTAAACAATTCCCTGGAGTAGGGGCAATTATACCCCTCTTCCTAAATACTTAGCTTTTTTTGGACCAATACTTAGTAATGAAAAATGGTGGTGGCAAATGTTTTAGAGAGTAAAAGACACTCCCACGTATAAGCTATATATGTGGTTTATTTTAAACCATAAATTTAACATGTATTTTTTTTGGGAAAGAAAGATACCATGTCTAAGTAATTTATAGTGAGGAAAATACATTATTTTTTTCTTACTTTCTGAACTTTTTCATGAAATTTGAGTTGTGATTTTTTCTTATATGCTTTAATGTTTGGTTTTTTTTTAAAGCAATATCTGAAGTGTTTCAAGGTAATCATATTTATGATTTTATGGGGTAGATGGATAATTAAAAAATATATTTTGCTTATTTTTCTAGGGTATATAGATAATTAAAAAATATATTTTGTTTGAAGAGGAGATGAAATTTTATTTGTAGGTAGATATTTAGGTTAATTTATTATTGACATATTATAAGGTTACTTTAAAGATTAAAACATGGAGAATTTCACCGGGTTATGGATTTACAAGTCTTTAGTTTGCGGATATATTGAAGGGCCTTGTTAAGGCCCATATTTTAATAGCAAGATTAATTTCTTTGGATATTTTTAAGAGGTGTTATTCTAATAACGATATTAATTTATTTCAATATTTTTAAGAGGCACGTTGATTTTAATTTAAAGATAATATAAAAATAGGAGCAAATAATCAAGGGGGATTCACGGCCTTATACTACTTACTAAAATCTACTTTGGTTATGGAGATTGTTAAGTTTCATGTTATGGATGATTATTCCATGGTCACATATTGGATGAAAGGAAGCCTGCAAGTACAAAATATTTCTCTTCTTCCAATAGCACAACAATTAAAGTCAATATCTAATAATTTTCTTTAGATTAGCTATACTCATATTTATAAAGAGAACAATAAGAATGTAGATCATCTCTCAAAGGAAGGGATTCAACTTCATAATATTTATGGGTTCTTGAAAGAAATACTGGATAGTCATACAATTCTCTTATAACAATTTTCGTTTAATGATTTTTGAACTCCTTTTTAACTTGTAAAATGTCAATACATGGGACTATTAAATTTATTATTTATTTTCAATTGCTTAGATAGTATACTTAATATCGTGAAGCAAATGGATCATTTTAGATGTAATATTATAGTGAAATATCCTCTACATGGAAGTTCCTTTTTGAATTGTGTCTAGAACAAGTATTCTATTTTTGTTTATCTCAAATAAACATATGTTTTTCTTTTTAAAACAATTATTTAATAATTAAAAATTTGATTCAATTAATTATCATTTAAATTAATTTAATTATTAAATATATTGATACTTGTTTCTTAATTCCAATTTTTTTAAATAAAGTAAAAAAATCTTAAAAAAAAAAAAACTTATTTAATTTATATTAAATAAGTTTGGTTGTAAGATAAAAAATTTAAATACAAAAACTGATTTATTTTAAAATTCACTGTACACTTCCTGGATCCGGGTGGCATTACGGTTTCCACAGTTCTCCATGCATGAAGTTAATGCCCAGTACTGCCAGCTGCAGAGCAGCGTGGCCTCCCGGGACGTAACCTCATGCGAGCAGGGAATGAATATTAATGCGAGATCGGGTGGTGGATTTGCAATTAAGTTCTGCGTTGATCGACGCAATATGCCTCCGGTTATAATCATGCCGATCCATGGTTCATTCATCAAGCTTTGGGCTCTGTCGCGCGGTGATAGAACTTGGTTTGCGGGAGCTGTGGGTGATGGCTTAAATCTGGTGCATTGCTGCGGGCTCAAAGCCATCCCTCTCAAGGGTAATCTCGCCCCTGTTCTTGATTCTCGCTCTCTGTTATTGTCTGCAATTCTCGTAGCTGTCTATACGCTCTGTCATACTGTGGTGTCGGTCGCAAGCTCTGGCGAGCAACCCTCTTGCCTCACCCGACCCCGTCCTGTTGGTCATCCCGTCCATAACCCTTTTGAGTCCTACCTTCATACTGTCATCATGGTGCGTTCAGGCAAGCGGCATCGCTCTGAGGGACGTCGTGACACCCGTCTGCAACCTCCAGTTGGTTATACCATGGAAACAGCGCCGGATTCGTTCAATCCCTCCCCTGTCCATGATGCTGGACCTTCTGTTGGCTCTGGCAGGAAACCCATACCGAACAGTGCTTTTCAAACAACGCACTTCAAATTTCAAAGCAATCTGCACAGACCCCTGGTCACTGCCCACATTACCCTTATACTCTCGGAAGAGGAAAACCTTGTCTCCCCCTTGGCCTGCATCGCCCCTGTCCCCTCTCCAGGCAGTGAGAACTCCTCGGGCAAAGACAGCATGGAAAATTGGGAAAAAGAGAAAGATGAACAGGAGGCTTTTCTTAAAAATCCTCCTCCACTCGAAGACACAGGACCTGCAGCCGAGGACAGAACTCATGGCGAGGCGAAGCATGCCATAGCTATCCCTGACAGTGATTTAAGCGGAAGTGAAGGTTTGAAGACTGGCGATACTGCTCGGGCTGAGAAGAAGGACAATGACCCAGCAGAGGAGAAGTAGCGCCACTTGGGACTGTCCCTTTTTGTTTCGGCTTCGGTTTCAGGCTTATGGTCAGGTTTCTATGCAATTGTCCTATCGTTTTTTTGGCTCCCAGGTGGAATTTGATGACTCTTTATATACTGGGTTGCAAAATCTTTTGTATCTCTGTGTTAGCTCAGTTCTCCTTCTCGGCAACGCATGTCTCTCTCTTTGTCTGATTTCTGGTCTCCTGCACTTTGTAACTGGTTTCCCCAGCTCATGTCTGTAATGGGGCAGTTCTGTTCTGTCGAGTGCTGTTACGCCTCGATCATATGTAAAAATATTTTGCCTTTCAGTTAATAGAAGTTAGTATTTACAGAGAAAAAAAAAATTCACTGTACACACCCCTAATATATATATTAATTTCAAAATATTTTAACACCCCTGTTATATCTTAATTTCAAAATATTTATTAAAATATTGATAATCTTAGTTTTTTAATTTATGAAAATTATTTCATTAATATTTTTTTAAAATGATAAATACCATTTAATTTATGAAAATTAGTTCATTATTTTTTTTTTTAAATGATAAATACCATTTAATATCAATAAAAGTGTCCCATCATCATTATCCTCATAATAATAAATCACGTTAATTAATTATATGCCTCATAATAATAGATCAGGTTAATTAATTATATGTCTCAAGATTATCATTAAACATAATTACCATTAATACATTCATTAAAAATAAAATCAAGTTAAATCTAATTTTCCATTTTTGTTTTTTCACTAAATATAATCTATAGAGATCATTTCACATAACACAGCTGATGATGAAATCATTATTTATATTTTGCTTAAATAGAACTTTACAAAATATTTTTCGGCGAAAATCACATGAAATATCATTTGCCGACGCGTTTCGAACCAACCAGTGTGGTTCATCGTCAGGACAAGTTGAAGAAACAGATCCAGCTTAGCATGTTAAATAGACCGAGCAGAGCCTCCAATGGCTAGTTTGACCAACCGCTAATGTTGACTAATGGACCGGATCAAAACATTTTTAATAATAAAAAGGAGATAAGTTATAAAAATAATTATATTTTATTTTTATAACTTATCTCCTTTTTATTATTAAAAATGTTTTGATCCCGGTCCATTAGTCAACATTAGCGGTTGGTCAAACTAGCCGTTGGAGGCTCTGCTCAGTCTATTTAACATGCTACGCTGGATCTGTTTCTTCAACTTGTCCTGACGATGAACCACACTGGTTGGTTCGAAACGCATCGGCAAATGATATTTCATGTGATTTTCGCCGAAAAATCTTTTGTAAACTTGATATGGATCACAAAAACCTAAACTCTATAAATTGAACTTTTAAATATATAAATAAAATTAAAACAATAAAAAAAATTAAGCACTTAATTTATAAAAAAAAAAAAATTAGACACTTAATTTATACAACACGTTTAAATGTATAAAAAAATGTAATTTCTTAAATAATTTAAAATCACTTAATCTATACCTTACTTTTAAATATATAAATAAACTTAAAATTTAAAAAACAAAAAACACAAAAGCACTCATATGAGTTAACAATTCCAAAAATAAAAAACTCAGAATAAAAACCAGCGAAAAACCAGAAACTTTTAGACTGCCGTGAGAGATTCCACCATCACTATATCAACGATATTTATTTAGATTTAAAAGAGAAACCTAACAAAATATAAACAAGGGAAAAACCATAATCTTTTAGACTGCCTTTAGAGATTCCACCATCATATTAACCTCAAATAATATATATATATATATACGAGCAAGATCTGCTCTAGTTTGTTATGTCATTGAATAGTCTCATATAACACCCCCAATAAACTTTACCTTAACTAATGCCTCAGTAAATTTTACTTCAGGTAAGGTTTGCGGATACTATTCTAAAGAATGCATAATGTTTGGCCCACCATCAAATATTGAACAATTTGTAGGTAGCTAATTTAAGAAGGCAGCACTATCCCGCGAAAGCGCATTGTCTTTTTTTCCTCGCAAGTGACAAAAGGCCGCGAAAGTGCATTGTCTTTTTTTCCTCGCAAGTGACAAAAGGCCACTGCTGCTGAGCACAGCTTTTTATGGCATGTGATGAAAATAATTATTTCGACTCGTATCTGCACAATTATTAATCAAAAACTCATGGAAGTAAATCCAACGGCACGTGATAAAAATAATGCTAGCATGTAGGGTTTGGAGTGTCACTTCATTCTGCTGGTAAATTTAAAATTTGATTATAGATAAAAAAAAATTTTTTTTTCTTTTTTTTCTTTTTTTTTTTTGTAATTTAGTTATTAAAATGGTGAATTTTTATAAAGTATGAAAGTATTTTTTAAATAATGAGAAAAAATTAATATAATTTATTTGTTAAATTATCAGTGAAGATAATTCTCATTGGTTTATTATTATTCAAAGAAAATCATATTATTTAGAAATATTTAGATGATAGTGAATAAAGAGACCAGCTTTGACCCATACCAAAAATCATATTATTTAGAAATATTTAGTTGATAGTGTATAAAGGGACCAGCTTTGACCCATACCAAATGTTTATAAATCTTAAGACTTTGTCTTGAGTTATTAATCTATTTTTTTTAATTTTAAGAATACAAATTTTAGGTAAAAGGAAATAATTTTAAAATATAAACCTGTAAAAATATACATTTTTGCGGTTATTTATAAAATACAAAATTTTAACTATTAAATTTATTCTAAATTTATTTTTATTTTTATTCTAAAGTTATGGCATGGGTTTTTCCAAGCGTGACGATGTTTTTCATCCTAGCCCTTGCGATTTCTAGATAGCCATGGTGTGATGGGGTTCTTGTGTTTTGGTTGAATTGGATTTCCAGATGGATTTGAAGCTAAGTGAGGCGGATCTATGAATAATAAAACACATGGTCTAATAATCTCTGAACCCTATTTTGGGTTGCAATAAATCCAGATTTTGTGTTGCCTCAGTGGGCCTAGGAATCCTCGATCGATGAATGGTGGGATATACGGTAAAGCCTGGAGGCGGGTGCTCTCCATCAGGCCTAGTAATCCCAAGATTAGATATGCAGTAAATCCTAAAGAGTGGGTCTCGATTTAGGGCCTAGTGATTCGGTGTGGATTGCGGTAAAGCCTGAGAGACTAGGAGATAGAAAAATTCCTCATGGTGTAGGTGGAGAAATTCGATGGCATCCATGCTTGTTTTCGCTGAGTGATCCGGTGGAGATCATAGTAAAGCCTATTATTACATGTTTATTGTGTTGGCCTAGCAGTCCAGGATGGATTACAGTAAAGCCTGGTTTCTATTGATGAGGGTGAGGTGGTTTAGCCTCGGGATGCCCTGGTTAGTTCTTTTGGTTTGAGTCCCACATTCATGCTTGGAATATGGCACGAGGGTGAATGGGTGAAGAGAGAATTGGCTCAACATTAATTAATAAGAGGTTCTTTCCTTGGCATCTTATGTGTAAATGTATTGGTTTATATGTGTATTATATGGCTAATGTATCATTGATATTTATGTTGTTATTATGTTGGTTATAAGCATGTTTTATGATAGTGATGATGTATGGATCTCCTCATGTTTTGATTTCTAAATGAATGAACAATGTATCTATGACCTAATAGATGATAATGCAACTAATGATATAAGGGAACAATGCTTCTTAGTGATTCTCAGATAAGTATGAGACCCCTATGCTCAGATCTGTTGTTTACACCTGTAGATTACATATTTGTGATATGTTTGACGAAATGTCTATCATGGTTAGTAGGGGTCCATTCAAGTCCTTGTTCAAGTAATTGCATTTATTTCCTTATTCAATTGTTGTCTTTATGTCTTGAAGGTGTCATTTAATTATGCGCAGTGACCTGGGCTCTGGGCCTGAAAAAGTGGTTCAAATCTAGGGGATGTTGGCACATCACTGTGCAAAATAGTTCCTGGACACTGGCATGCCATGTTGTGGGAGCGTCTAGAGCCTTCTGGACACTAGCATGCCCTTATCATGGGAGCGCACGGGGGTTAACTGGTCTAAAAAATTAGTGGGACCCAGGAGCTAGTTACCTAAATGGTTGGGATAGTTCCTGGGAGTCTTATAGTTGATGTGGAAGGTATGTAATGTTTCCACCGATTCCATTTCCTTAAGATCACATAGGAGGTTGAATCTCATCATAGTAGTCTCTTGTCACATGTTTACCCTGGTTGGTCGGTTACTTGGGTAGATGTAGGAGGAGGGTGTTACAGTTGTCTAACTCAAATTCTGATGCTCCTTTGAATGATCATTAGTGTCCTAATCGCAGCTCTGGAATTGAAGCATTGCAGCAAGAAATATATGATCTACAAGTGAAATTTTGGAAGTTGTATCATTCATAGATGGAGCAAAAAGAGCACACTTTACCTCTTAAGTAGAAAATGGTCAGGTTAGAGGACAAGGTTGATGCTCTCGGAGGAATTCTTACAGACCTTAAGCTCAGCAATATTGAGTCTGATCTTCTGTAACAACCTATGGACATCTCTGTCAAGCTATATATTGACCTCGACAAGCCAACTCCAAAATCAGAATGATCTCTATGATTTTCGTGTTGGGTTACAATTTTGCAGGGTTTCTTTTTTGTGTCTATAAATTTCGAAGAATAGTGTCGTATAGTTTTGTAATGCTTGGATGTCACTGGCAGAGGATGTAGTAATGCATTACTTCTATAGGCAGTGTCATGATATATGTCAATAGGTTGATAAATAGAGTCCAGTTCTGAGATAGTATGATGGTTAGGTGAATTGTGTGAATCTGAAAGTTGTACTCCTTGTGTACTTGTTGCGCCCATGTGCAAAATTACTAATAAAATTACTCATTTTTGTTTATATATGTATATATATAGAGAGAGATATCTATTTACTAATTTAAAATATTATAAATTATTTTTAATTTAAAATATTATGTATTATTTTTTAATGATAATGAAGATGATGATGGTGATGGTGGTTAATCATTTAGAGACCTTAAAAAAATATGTTTAATAAAACCGATATAATCTATAGACCTTAAAAGAATATGTCTATCATTTTATTGATATATATATATAGATATATATATATAAATAAACAACATCAGTAAAATAATATTGAAATACAAAAAGGCAGCGTTATAATAAAATCTTCAATTAATTAACAAATTACAAAATAAATAAATTTATTTTAAAAAATTAATATATTTATATAGCTTTAAAATAATATCTAGAATACTGTATTAAGAAAAATGATATAAAATCCAAAATATAAATGTGTGTAATAACGTAAATCGCGTGCGTGTATATATAAAAGAGGGATATAACGTTAGCGTTTATGCCTAGCTCAACCATAAATAAAGTACAACCTTGACTTTTATTCGTCTAAGGACTAAGGTAATAATGTACACATCAAAGACTTCAAGGAAGAAGTAAACGTAGGAGGATAATGTATGATATGAAATTTTAACACTTTTAGAAAGGATTGTAATTAAATTTGTATTATTTATTTAATTAAATTACATGTTATGTTATTTTAAAAAATAATATTTTATTGTTTATGAGTTTTAGATACACACGAATTAGGTTAACATATTTTATATATTGATTTTACTTAAAATAATTATAAAAATATTATTTTATACATTTAAATTTAATTATTATAAATAGTATATTAAAATAAGGAATTTACATTTTTCTTTTCCCTTTGCTAGTTTATGTGAGTCTTGAGATGATTTCAACCATTAGCTTGTGGCTTGAGTAGTTGGGACTTAAGGGCACCAACTCTTATCATGATTGTAGCCAATAAAATTTCGAACCGATGAATTTTACACCATCAAGTGCCTCAACAGAACACCCTATCGCCATATACTATACTTCCCATAAATTTAAATTTATATAATAAATAATTTTTAATATAATTTATTAAACAATAATTTAATTGACCTTTTTATGTACATATTTTTTTAAATAAAAAATTAATTAATTATTCCTTTTAACCAAAATTATCCATTCTAACAGCGCCATTTAAAGCTATTTAAACTAACAATTACACCTAAAGGTGCAAAGATATATTGAAAGATCAAAAGAATAGAAAATTAGGTGTATTAAATATTTTAATAATTATTTTATAACTTTTTTTTCAATTTTACAATTTACATAAAATTTTATCTTTAAATATTAATATTTTCAAAATCTTAAATTTATTTTTAATTATATGTATTTTAATATTATTTAATTATTTTTTATTTTCAAAAAAATCTATATCATTACAATATTTATGGGAAAATATGTGATTTTCTTTTGTGAAAAATCTATATTGGATTATGGACTATCTATTCACTTATTTGTTGTTTTTCCTTTTTTTGTGAAAATTCTATATTGGATTAAGGAATATCTATTCATTTTTTTGTTGGTCGAAAGACAATGTTATTCAACAACATCTTTACATCTTATTTTTTAAACCTTGAGTTGTAATTACATCTTTGTTTTTAAACAACCCTACGGACAATAGTCCAAACATGGCTTTTGAGGATTTTTAATATTTATTTGTTTTTAATTCGTATCAACGCAGGTTCAACAAAAGTATTTGGATCAGTTATCCACCCCTACAAATGGTAACAAAGTCCTTAAATTCAATGAAAACCATGTCAGAACACAAGTTCAACAAAAGTATTTGGATTAGCTATCCACCCCTGCAAATGGTAACAAAGTCGTTAAATTTGATGAAAACCATGTTAGACCAGTAGTCTAACAAGGACATTTCAACTTTGAGCAGTTTTCCAAGGATTCTTTGTCTGCAAAAGTAAACTTGGATAGAATTATTTGTTTGATCCTTTATTGTGTTTTTTCCATCTCTGCATTGCCCTGGGGCAGCCTCCTAGACTTGAGATCATTTTTCTTTAACAATGAATTTTTTCTTGGCTAAGTGTTTGCTTTGAACTCTAGTAGTGTTATATTTATCCGAACGTGATATGCACTGCAAGAAATCTATTTTTCAAAGGGTGAACAATTGATCATAAATATTTTTATTCAACAAGCTGCAGCAATTGGGGGCACTCCTATCTCAAGGTCATCCATAACTTGCACCTCACCCAAATGCTTATTTGTGCCTTTGGGGTGGTGAAATTTGGTTTCCTAACCCCATTAATAAAGCACGGAGATTATTAAACAAAATTGAGTATCTTTTTCAGCTCAAAGTAAATACAATTCCTACAATTTCCTTGAAACATATGACATTGAGTTAAGTCAAGCCTTCTTTACTCAATAACAGAATAAAAATTCTTCTTCTGCGTGGTGATTTCATCTAGCTAGGTCCTCTCAACCCTGGGCACTCCTAGGGAACATCATTAGACAATTCATTGGATCCTTCTCCATGCTTAAATCCATGGTTGATAGTTTCTCCGTGCATTCTTCCTTTTCGTGTTGATTGAAGACTTCTCTATGTTGAATGCTTTCCCTTAGCTTTCTTCCTCTTCACACTGATTGGATCGTTTTATACGCTTCCTCTTCATGTTGTGTTAGAGACTTCCATGTTGAACGCTTCCTCTTAACCTTCCTCCTCTTCATACTGATTGGTCCTTCTTTATGAAAACCATGTCAGACCAATAGTCTAACAAGGACATTTCAACTTTGAGCAGTTTTGCATGGATTCTTTGGTTGCAAAAGTAAGCTTAGATAAATTTATTTGTTTGATACTTTATGGTGTTTTTTCCATCTCTGCATTGCCCTGCGGCAACTTCCTCGCCTTGTGATGATTTTTCTTTAACCGAGAATTTTTTCTTGGTTAAGTGTTTGCTTTTAACTCCAAAAGTATTATATTTATCTAAACGTGATAAGCACTGCAAAAAGTCTATTTTTGAAAGGTTGAATAATTGATCATAAACATTTTTATTCAACAAGTTGTCATGACAGTGGACACTCCTATGTCAAGGTTATTCACAACTTGCACATGACCCAAATACTTATTTGAGCCTCCGGGGTGGTGAAAGTTGGTGGCTTGGCCCCATTAACAAATCAAAAATCTTATTAAACAAAATTAAGTATCTTTTTCAGCTCAAAGTAAATGAAATTTCTCCAATTTCCTTGAAAAATACGACATGGAGTTGACTCGGACCTTCTTTACTCAATAACAAAATAATAATGTCTTCTGCGTGATGATTTCTTCTGGCCATGTCCTCTCAACCATGGGAACCCCCAAATCATTAGACAGTGTATTAGTCTTTCTCCATGCTTAAATCCATGGTGGATGGCTTCTCCTGGCTTTCTTCCTTTTCATGTTGATTGAAAACTTCTCTATGTTGAACACCTTCCCTTGGCTTTCTTCCTCTTCATACGGATTGGATCCTTCTCTATGTTTCCTCTTCATGTTGTCTTAGAGACTTCCATGTTAAACGCTTTCTCTTAGCTTTCTTCTTCTTCATACTGATTGGTCCTTCTTTATGATTTCTCCTCTTCTTTATGTTTTATAGACTTCTGCATTCTCTTTTCTTTTTATAAAAAAAAATGTTGAATCAATAATTTGTTGGAGTAATTTAAGGCTTAGGATCAAACATTATGGCTTCCATTCTAATATTAAAGGTATATCCAATAGGCTATAGGCCAAATATACCAATAAATTAATGAATTAGCTAGATTTGAGATGTTCCAAGCCCACCAAAGTGGAATCTATTTCAAATGTCTTCTATAAGGAACCAAACATGTCCCCTAAAATTGAAGCAGAGTGAATAGGAAAACAAGCCATACTCCCAACCATTTAAAACTAATAACCCATAATTAATTCATGTTATACTTAGCCATACATCTTTGTGTTAATTTAAAACACCCTAGGATGTGGTATGTTTTTGTGTTAGTTTAAAACACCCTAAAATATGGTATCATTGACTCAAGGGGAGACATGAGTTCGGATGTTCTCTTAAGACACACCCCTCCCAGATGAGAAGTATGAGTATTTCAGCAAATTTGTGATTTAGGTTGTGTTTAAAAAATTAACATGTTCAATCTGCTCTATATATTGTAATATGCACATCACAACCTCAATGTTGTTGGAGCTTGGATGAATTAAAAACGGTGTTGTCTTTAGTGTGACTTTTTGGACTTTACGTTGCCGAAATCCAGTGGAAATATTTAAGGTGAAATCTTGATTTGTGCTATTTAAACTCATTTTTTGATTGTATATATCAATTCAGCACTCTGAAAAACCCTTAGGGCACTTGGATTGTGTAAGGATTACCCATCAAACTTGTGATTCCAATAAATTTCTGTAGGATTTTAGAGAAATTAGATTGAGAAAAATCCACCAGAAAAACTTCCAAAA
Source organism: Pinus tabuliformis (assembly GCA_031772625.1). Lineage (NCBI taxonomy): Eukaryota > Viridiplantae > Streptophyta > Pinopsida > Pinales > Pinaceae > Pinus > Pinus tabuliformis. The sequence continues at coordinate 849,229,322 of CM062816.1, read as the reverse complement.
AGTTGCACTAAAGACAATTCGATTAAAAACTATTACTAATTATTAAATTTTAAATAAGATTGTTTTAATTATTATATTTTTAAAAATTTAATTAATCATTAATTATATTAATATAATTTTTTTATTAATTTTATAAATTTAAATTATAATGAAATAAATATGTTTATAAAAATAATTTAATTGTTTTGAATTTTTGTTTATTTATTTATTTATTTATTTATTTAGTAATATAAATTTTCTTATTTAAAAATGGCATTTTGAAAGTATAAATAAATTTGTTGATTTAAAAATCATTAGCACTGAAATGATCATGTAGACTGTACAACTAACAAATTTCCAAACAAACAAACAAAAACAGTAAAATATATTTACAACAAAAATCAAAACGAAAAAATGGAAAGAGGTTTAGTAATATCTATGTCACACCAGTAATCTAACAATGACATTTCAACTTTCAGTAGTTTTTCATGGATTCTTTGGCTGCAAAAGTAAACTTAGATAAATTTATTTCTTTGATCCTTTATGGTGTTTATTCCATCTCTGCATTGCTCTGCGGCGACCTCCTGACCTTGTGATGATTTTTCTTTAACTGAGATTTTTTTCTTAGTTAATTGTTTGCTTTGAACTCGAGAAGCATTGTATTTATCCTAACGTGATATGCATTGCAAAGAAATTTATTTTTCGAAGGGTGAAAAATTGATCATAAACATTTTTATTCAACAACTAGTTGCGACAGTGTGCACTCCTATGTCAATGTCATTCACAACTTGCGCATAACAAGAATGCATATTTGAGCCTCCACGTTGGTGAAAGTTTGTGGCTTGGCCCCATTAACAAAGCACAAAGCTTATTAATCAAAATTAAGTATCTTTTGTAGCTCAAAGTGAATGAAATTTCTACATTTTCCTTGAATCATACGACATTGAGTTGAGTCGGGCCTTCTTTACTCAATAAAAAAAATAATGATTCGTCTTCTGCATGGTTATTTCGTCTGGCCAGGTCCTCTCAACCCTGGGCAGCCCAGAGAACATCATTAAACAGTGTATTGGATCCTTCTCCATGCTTAAATCCATGGTGGACAATTTCTCCTCACTTTCTTCCTTTTCATGTGATTGAAAACTTCTCTATGTTGAACACTTTCCCTTGGCTTTTTTCCCCTTCATATTGATTGGACCCTTCTCTACGCTTCCTCTTCATGTTGTCTTAGAGACTTTCATGTTAAACGCTTCCTCTTAGCCTTCTTCCTCTTCATACTGATTGGTCCTTCTTCATAGTTTTTCCTCTTCTTTATGCTTTACAAACTTTTGCATTCTCTTTTCTTTTTATAAAAATAATTTTGAATCAATAATTTGTTGGAGTATTTTGAGTAAGGCTTACGATCAAACATTTTGCCTGTCATTGTAATATTAAAGGTATATCCAACAGGTTGTAAGCCAAATATACCAATAAACCAATGACTTAGTTAGAATTGAGATGTTTTGAGTCCACTAGAATGGAATCTATTTTAAATGTCATCTACAAGGAACCAAACATATCCCCTAAAATTGAAGCGGAGTGAACAGAAAAACAAACCATGCTCCCAACCACTCAAAACTACTAATCCATAAACTGAAATGTTAAACTTAACCATATGTCTTTGTGTTAATTTAAAACACCCTATAATGTGCTACATTTTTGTGTTAGTTCAAAACAGCCTAAAATATGGTATCATTGGCGCGAGGGGAGACATAAGTTCATATATTCTCCCAAGACATAGCCCTACCATATGAGAAGTACGAGTATCCCAACACATTTGTGATTTAGGTTGTGTTTAAAAAAAATACCATGTTCAATCTGCTTTATATATTGTTATCTGCACAAGACAACCTCAATGTTGTTGGAGCTTGGATGAATTAAAAATTATTATTAATTATTAAATTTTAAATAAGATTGTTTTAATTATTATATCTCTAAAAAATTAATTAATCATTAATTATATTAATATAATTTTTTTATTGTTTAAATTATTATGAAAATAAATATGTTTATAAAAATAGTTTAATCTTTTTGAATTTTGGTTTTTTTCTTTAAAATTTAGTAATATAATTTTTATTATTTAAAAATGACATTTTGAATGTATAAATAAATTTGTTGATTTAAAAATCATTAGCACTGAAATGATCGTGTAGATTGTATAGCTAAGAAAATTCCAAAAAAAAAATAACAACAAAATATAAAAATTGTAAGAGGTTGAGTAATAACCATGTCACACTAGTAGTCTAACAAGGACACTTCAACTTTGAGTGGTTTTCGACGGATTCTTTGGCTGCAAAAGTAAACTTAGATGAATTTATCTGTTTGATCCTTTATGGTGTTTTTTCCATCTGGCCTTGTGATGATTTTGCTTTAACAGAGAATTTTTCTTTGTTTAAGTGTTTTCTTTGAACTCTAGAAGCATTGTATTTATCCAAACGGATATGCATTGCAAGCAGTCTAATTTTCGAAGGGTGAACAACTGATCATAAATAGTTTTATTCAGAAAGTTGTTGCGACAATGCGCACTCCTATGTCAAGGTCATTCATAACTTTCACCTGACCCAAATGCTTATTTGATCCTCTGGTGTAAGGACATGCGGTCCTTGGCATGACCGCCCGAAGTGCGACTGTGGATGAGCGCGCCGGTTGGATGTGCGAAGTGCGGTTGGAGTGTTATGCGATGAAGTATGCGACGTTCTCTTAGAGTGTTATGCGACGATATGGAGGACGAGCGTTGGTTTATATGCATGGAGCGTGGAACGATATGCTATGGAGGCCGACCTACAATGGGAAGCAAAGCCTACATGTTCTTGGGGCGTTTTGCAATGGCGTTGGGGTGTTGGGCAAGTCGGCTGGGCAGCCAGACTTAGCCCCACACTTGTGTATATATTGCAAAGGCGTTGAACACTTAGAGATCATCATTCGATCACTCATACATCTTCGCTAAAGGGAGTTGAGTGCAGATCTAAGTGCGCAGATTCAAGGAGGCAAGGCGCAGTTTACACATGCGCCCATTCTTGGGCTAGTCGCACGGAAGAAGGCGTTGAACTTGGTTATGGGTGAAGGTGCGCCCGGTGGTTGGGTGAGGCGTGCACGGTGGATGTGTGGCACCCGGTTTGTGCGAAGGCTTGGCGTGGGTGTCTTGGCGACTTGGGTGAGCGCCCGCCCATCGTGCAAGTGTGCACGAAGACTTGTTGGTGTGTTGGGTTGTGAACGGAAGTGTGTCTCAGTTGGAGGCGCCCGTGTGTGGCGACTTGGAGGCACGCCCAAGTTGGGCAAACAACACGATCGTGCGACGAGGTGAACGAAGGGTTGGTGAGTCGTGCGGCGACCGTGCGGAGGTGCCGACGAGCTGGGCAACCGAGTTTGCCGAAATTGTGAAAATTGACTAAGTGTAAATTTGGGGTTTCCCAAGATTTAACTTGTACATTGTAAAAGTGAAGATTGTATAATATATTGATTTGGGCAGACTCATATTGCAGGGAGTTGACCCTCCCTTTATAGTGTTGTGCATTTCTCTTGTATAATGCTGTTGATACTGAATGTGTATGGGTATTCATTGGTATAAAGGAAGACATTAATAATACTCGGTTGCGAAACACAAACTAAGTAGGAAAAGTGGAATGTTAGGCGTAGTCTACAATCATAAGTATTGGTGAAAAGAAAACGATTGGTAGTGCCGCACCTCGCTATAAGCTGTTGAAAGACTACCGCAGGTGTAGGGGCGTGACAGTTGGTATCAAAGCAAGGTTGCTCGTGACAGTGGAAGCAGGTACTTGTAAGTGAAAGAAGTTGATTTCACATACAGGTGGAACAAGGGCTGGTCCATGGTTGCAGGAAGCTTGGTGAATGGTAAAACAGGTTTAGCAGGGGTGAAGCTTAGTGCTTGGGCCAAGATGAATGACAAGACATGGCAGGTTTGGAAGAATGTGAAGGGAATCTCTTGCTTACCTTATACAGGTTGAAGTGGATGAAAGAAGAGAATCCCCGGATCCGAAAGGAACTTGCAGTCTTGGAAAAAAATGTTGAAGACGAACTTCTTCAACTTGGTTGGACAATGGAGCAAGATGAAGTTGCAGATTGTATTAACAAGGAAGAGGAAGCCATGATAGTTGAAGATGTTGCAGACATGACCATGATGGAGGATGAACTTGAAATCACTCAAGCTGGACCAGGATCGTGCAGTTTGCAGACATGTATGGATGAGGAGACTCACATGGAGGAGCCTCATGATGATGAAGTAAGTATTGATACTTGTGTTTCACTTGAGCATTTGGTAGATGGACTGTATGAAGGGAAGGGAAAAGTCAGTTTGTCGATGCTAGGGAGGATCTTACCATGGATGTCTACGATGAGACCTTGTATGGAGAAGCAAGGATTGTTGATTGTTGCAGGACTTGTTGGGGTTGTTTGTGACCTTATGGCAGAAGGTGCAAAGGCCCGTGACAAGGGAGGAACATGATGATCATTGCGGAGGATTGGGTCATGCTCTAGCCACATGGAGAATTGGCTAAGTGCCCGGCATGACTCATGGACAGATTGAAGGGCACACACTTGAGGTATGATGATGCTTGGGTGGACTTCTCATGGCCGAGACCAAGAGCAACTCTTGGTGGAACCTTCAGTGGAGGAGCCATGATGGAAGGGACTCGTGATGTGATGATGATGATATGGTTGGGTGACTGAGTTCACTAGACCGAAGATTGCAGACTTGGATGAGGATGACCGATTGTTGTGATGGGTCTACTTGGTTGGACTACATGGGCAACTTAGTCATGGACATCAGGTTGGAGACATGAAGCATGGCAGTCTTATGCAGGGACATTATGTGGGAGCACTTGTAGAGGTGTCACTTATGGGCATCCAATGAGGAGTGCCAAGGCAGGATGTTGTGCAGGTGGATTTGCTAATGTGACATGGAGATGTTTTACTTATGAACCGATGGAGAGGTTGTGCACTCTTGTACAACAAGGCCATGGACTTGGATGGAGTTGTGAGCAAGCTATGGAGCATTCCTACTACATGGGGAGATGAGGCATCTTACAGAGACCTTTGGGCCGAGACTTGTATGCTTGCTGAGATGTTGGTTGGAGATGACTCATGGAGCTCATGATGACATGAGATTGTTGTGACTTTTGGGGACTTCATATATGGTGGACTTGGAGGATCTGATGCATTGAGGAGCTGAGGTCAGAGACTTTGATGCAGGATGGGGTGCATACTTTCAGGTACATGCATGGGAATGGATTGAAAGAGTGACTTGATGTGGAGGATCGATATGAGACACTTTGGAGTGGAGTTACAACGATGATGATGCCTTGGCGACAACACTTGGGTATGGGTTGAGCCGAGGCTCAACCACTTTTGACACATGGGAACTGATTGATATATGATCATGGGCAGCACATGGATAGATGAGACAGGTGTATACTTGTTTCTATAGCAAACTTGAGGGATGGCACATTGCAGATATGATGGAGGTTGCTTCATGGACCTGGATGTTGCACACCGAGAGTTGGAGATTGATGAGATGATCTCTTCATATGGACGAAATACACATATGGATGATGTTGGGATAGATGTGGCTGATTTCATGCAACACATTGACACCAAACATCATGGACAACATGTTGCAGATGAGATGAGGACTACTTCATGGACCTGAGCATGGCTTACACTTGTATGGAGATGGATTCTTGATCGAGTTGAAAATGTGACGGGATGTTTTGAGAAACAACTGATGGTGGCATGAGGATGTGCATTCTCATGATTGAGCGTGACAGTTGGACTGGCCATCCGACTAGTTCAGACATGGGGGTCGGCATGTGCAGAGATGTGTTCGCATTTGTTGGATTATCATGGCAGCAGTTCACATGAGGACAACACATGATGAGGTTGACACGAGATGTTGCAGGAAGCATGTAGCTTGAGATGGAGGGGCCAGCCCTCCACGATGGAGAGCAGCTTGTAGAGATTGTGACAAGGTGATCGATGGTCATGGATTGAGATGATTTCCGATGTATGACATACCGATGGGGTGTATACCTTGGTATGGTGAGCTTGGTGACAGATGGTTGCCAGGACGAGACATGATGGAGACGATGGTTCTACATATGTTGTAGAGATGTTTGCAGTATGTGGAGGAGTTGACATCATGGATATTGATGATCTTGATGGATGGCTACCAGGATGGTATGTTGTCGAGGACGACAACAACTTCAGGTGGAGGAGGATGTAAGGACCTGCGATCCTTGGCACGACCGCCCGAAGTGCGACCGTGGATGAGCGCGCCGGTTGGATGTGCGAAGTGCGGTTGGAGTGTTATGCGACGAAGTATGCGACGTTCTCTTGGAGTGTTATGCGATGATAATGCGACGATATGGAGGACGAGCATTGGTTTATACGCATGGAGCGTGGAATGATATGCTATGGAGGCTGACCTACGATGGGAAGCAAAGCCGACATGTTGTTGGGGCGTTTTGCAATGGCGTTGGGGTGTTGGGCAAGTCGGCTGGGCAGCCAGACTTAGCCCCACACTTGTGTATATATTGCAAAGGCGTTGAACACTTGGAGATCATCATTCGATCACTCATACATCTTCGCTAAAGGGAGTTGAGCGCAGATCTAAGTGAGCAGATTCAAGGAGGCAAGGCGCAGTTTACACATGCGCCCATTCTTGGGCTAGTCGCACGGAAGAAGGCGTTGAACTTGGTTGTGGGTGAAGGTGCGCCCGGTGGTTGGGTGAGGCGTGCACGGTGGATGTGTGGTGCCCAGTTTGTGTGAAGGCTTGGTGTGGGTGTCTTGGTGACTCGGGTAAGCGCCCGCCCATTGTTCAAGTGTGCACGAAGACTTGTTGGTGTGTTGGGTTGTGAACGGAAGTGTGTCTCGGTTGGAGGCGCCTGTGTGTAGCGACTTGGAGGCGCGCCCAAGTTGGGCAAACAACACGATCGTGCGACGAGGTGAACGAAGGGTTGGTGAGCCGTGCGGAGGTGCCGACGAGCTGGGCAACTGAGTTTGCCGAAATTGTGAAAATTGACTAAGTGTAAATTTGGGGTTTCCCCATATTTAACTTGTACATTGTAAAAGTGAAGATTGTATAATATATTGATTCGAGCAGACTCATATTGCAGGGAGTTGCCCCTCCATTTATACTGTTGTGCATTTATCTTGTATAATGTTGTTGATAATGAATGTGTATGGGTATTCATTGGTATAAAGGAACACACTAATAATACTTGGTTGCGAAACACAAACTAAGTAGGAAAAGTGGAATGTCAGGCGCTGTCTTCAATCGTTAGTATTGGTGAAAAGAAAACGATTGGTAGTGCCGCACCTCGTTATAAGCGGTTGAAAGACTACCGCAGGTGTAGGAGCGTGACATCTGGGGTGGTGAAAGTTGGTGACCCGACCCCATTAACAAAGCACAAAGCTTATTAAACAAAATTAGGTATCTTTTTTAGCGCAAAGTAAATGAAATTTCTTCAATTTCCTTGAAACATACGACATTGAATTGAGTCGTGCCTTCTTTACTCAATAACAGAATAATAATTTGTCTTCTGCGTGGTGATTTAGTCCGCTCAACCCTAAGCACCCTGAAACAACATTATTAGACAATTTGGTGGGCGACTGGTTGCAGTGCCCTTCCAGGTCGCCCACCTATTCGACATGGTCGAGCACATATTTGGGGCCCTCCACATTGTGGTAAACAATGCAGGAGTAATCGACACAAAGTATCCCACCCAAGTCGCCCACCTATTCGACATGGTCGAGCACACGTTTGGGTCCCTCCACATCGTGGTAAACAACGCAGTAGTAATCAACTCAAAGTATCCCACCCTCGTACAGACTTTGGATGAAGAGTGTGACTGGATTTTCCAAGTGAAATGCAAAGGAGTGTTCCTGTGTAGTAGAGAAGCCACCAACAGGGTCTTCCACACTGGCGGTGGTCACATCTTCAACCTAGGTAGCTCCTTGTTTGGATTGTCGACACCGAGATTCGTCGCCTACCCCGTCAACAAGGAAGTTGTGGAGATGATGACGAGAATCCTGGTGCAAGAGTTGAGAGGCACGCAGATTACTGCAAATTGTGTGGCCTCAAGTATATGTCAACAACATCCATGGTCACCTTCTTTAAAAGCCCTTTAGGCACGCGCTCGCATTTGGTGACCACGGCCAAAGTTCGTTCGCCGCGCTCGTCCACAACCTTTCTCGTACACATTCTGAGTCGGTCTGGTAAGGAGATACGGCGATAAACAAATATTTGCACATGTCGAATTTTGATAGGATGGAGGAGGATAAAAAAGGAGCCAGGAGACTAACTTGTGTGAACAGTGTTTGCCCAACAAATTCTATAGAGGAACCTTTTGAGTGTAAATATATTTATGAAAAATAAGATATAAACATGAGCATATTTATAATTTACCTTTTATTCACATAACTCCAATTTTATATTTAAAAAATTAAACACGCTATCAACTTATTTAAAAAATTTAAAATTTTATTTCTAACTTATCTAAGAATAAAAGAGCAACATGTTCACTACTAAAAATATGTCATTGAAATATGCCATTGAAGTACAACCTATTCACTACAATATACTCTTCTTCAATGTTGAAAACCTCTATATCATTACACATTTATAATTGGTTTCCCAAAACCATCTCAAAGCTTTCTTTATATCTATATAAATAAGGTATAGCCCAAAACCTTCTTTATATCTATATAAATAAGGTATAGCTTTTTTAGTCTTTTGACTAGATTAGAATGACAAGATTTGAAATTCTTTTAAAATAAAGATGGATTCAACAACTAAAAACGTATGTTTTGAACATTTTAATTATACAAACTAAAAAATTAAAAATTAAAATTTCGTTTTATCTATTTTATTAATTCCAAACCTCCATTAAAGATCAAATTTTAGTTACCTCGCTCTAAATAAATAATTGTATCCAAAACCTTAAGCATGGCCACGTAAACATCCTGACCTAAAATTCTGACGTTTCACCGGTGATAATGCTTCAAACTAAACTCAAAAGCTCAATGATCAGGAAAGACGCTATAGATTATCATTTGAAGTTGCGACAGTGACTCCAAATCTGATTTGAAATCAAAGAACGATGACTTCGTCAAAAAATAAATATCAGCATGATAAACCATTAAATCTGCGCATCATATTAATTTGGCCATTTTCTCTTGGCGGAGGTTTTTCAAGATTCTCTTTTTATTATAGTATTTTCAGGATGTGTAACCACGCTCGACTGATAAGGAGAGGATCGAAAGGATGGAGTTACTCATTATTCCAATGGTGAGGGTGCGTAAGCATACTCAACTGTTTAGGCCGCCATCGACGGAGTCACTCACTCATTCCGATGAGTGAAGGGCTCGACGGTTAGGCCCCACCCAATAAGTAAATTGAAACTTTAGTTGCTCAACCATAAGGGAGAGGACAGGCAACGAGTTTGATTCGTCCAACCAGGCCTGGAATTTTAAATGTAGAAATTTGATAAAGATGCCTGGATTTTTAAAAGTAGAACTTTGATGACGGTCTTTCAATTTTGATGCCTGACACTTTACGTTTTATGTAGATTCTTGAGTGTTAAATTGTTTAGTGTACTGTTATATGCCATTATTTATAAGATTTTAAAGGTAAACTTGAAAATAGTTAATACTCACCGAAAGCCCAATAACTCAAATATTCCGTTTATAACAATTATCAAATAAACATTGCGGGCTTTCAACATATCTGACGCGAGAGTATCAGTCGACGGCCTCCTTTCACCATCTGGTGAAGTGCGATTGGCTGTGGCTTCAACTATCGAGATTTGGACTCCACAGATCAACGGCTAGAACTTGGTCTCACACTCCTCTGTTAAACTATGCGACTATTCACAACCCGCGTTATTATTCCTAATTTGGTAAAGATTTTTGTAAATCTAAGTTATAGCAGTTAAACTTTAAAATTTTAGCTCTTCTATAGGTTTTTGATGGTACTGAATCTATTTCCACCATTAAAAACACGATTCAAATACTGTCTCTACAAAATCTTTTGAAATATTTTTACCCGAATTCCAGCCACTTTTAACCATCCTAACAATTCTCCGCCTCTTTAAACTAATCCTTCCCAACCTGATACCTAGCTCTACCGTGAATTATGACGCTTAATTTAAATTAATGAACATCAAATCTACGTTTTAAAAAGATTTTAACCGGTCCTTTTTAACGTTTAAAATTTTTCCTCCACGGTTAAATAAGTTAATAATACGTTTAAAATGTGACAATACGTTATGTGGAACGTCAAATTCCAGGCCTGCGTTCACCGATTGCTATGGAAGAACGGAGGCCATCATTATTCTTTTTATAGAAATGACTGAACTATTACGTGGAGCCTGCAATCCGTTCAAACTCCTCCGTGATGTCCCATCACAATAATGTTTGAGTCGGACGCGCCATAAACTCAGATGTTGAAAGTTGAACCCCACCCAAATAATGGCAAGCCATAAATCCCATGCTATAGGGATTTTAATGACTTATAGTACGCCCTTTCATGTATGACCATAGCCATTTCATGTCATGGTTAGCACATCACTGTCATGGTTAGCACATCACTGGTTTCGTGCGATGGGTTGGTACGGTATTGGTGTAACAGACCTAAATTTATTGCCTCCGGCCCACACGCATCAATGCAGAACGCAATTTCCGCGAAGAGGACGAGCTGGATATAACAACTCTTCACAGACATTGCAGAGCCAGCACATGTCTCCATCCGAATGCCCGTGTGAACGCATCCATTGGGATGAAATTCTAGATGGTTAGATCTAACATTAAATACGACACCCAATTTCTTTATTGAGTTCAGTTCAGGAAAGTCAAAAAAAAAAAATAACGAGGTTAGTGGTGGCAAGTGATTTAATAAATTAAAGTGAAATAGCCCACTTCCATGATCTCATTTTTTGGGTTCGTAAGGAGTTACTGCTAAGTTTAGCGCTCAGCGACTCTTATGGGGTGGGTAAATAGATTATAAGTTAATTAAAATGTTATAATAATTTAAATTTTTATTTTTTTTATAAATAATAATTATTGACATATGGATATGATATAATTTTATATAAAAAAAATTATATATAATTTATAAAAAAATTGACAAAATTTAACATAGACATCAAACTTATTATTTAAATCTCATTTATTATTATCATTTTTTTTATAAAGAAGAAATACATTGAATATAAAGAATAGATTTTAATCATGGAAATAACGGTATCTATATTAATACCAAATAATAATGTTTATGTTAATGTGATTATAATAATGATAATTCATGTTCATTGAGATCAAAATTAGTTTATCTCATTTTTAAAAACCAAGATTATTTAAATTTTTTAAAAATTTTGTTTTTAAAAGGGAAAGTTTATTTAAATTCATTGAAATCTTGTTTTTATCCTTTAAAAGTTGTAAGAGAAGCATTCCAAGATTATCATAGTTTTTTAGATTTGGGAGGTTAGAAAGGTAAATGAGTTTTAATTTGAGAAATTGATTTTCATCTTCAACCATCACAAAGGTGACAAATTTTTACATCCCACGGTTTTAGGAATTTTCCCAATGACCATTATAGTTATGTAGTTCATGGGAGTTGGTTCTTGTTTTAGTAATGTTGATTTCTTTTTTATACTAGTTAGAACTAAAAGATATTTTTGATCTTTTAGAATCCGAGTTACTCCCTCGTAATATCTTGGCTTCCTTTTAATGTCTAACTCTTCTTTGCACCACAAATCCTCTTTAAATTTAGATACAATTATATTTTTAATATTGTCCGTATGGGTAGGATGACATCCTGCTATATTCCCTAATGATTTAACCAACACATCATCTTGATGCCATCTTTGCTTCAGGTGTTGATAGTAATGGATAGAGTTCAAATTTTTTTTGGGGATTCTCTTATCATCCATGTTGTTTATCTTGTTCATGTACATTAGGTCCTTAACCATAGTTGATCTATAAACTATCATGGATATTCCACTAGATAGTCCATCAAAACATATATGTTACTTAAATATAAATCTATACTATGAAGGGTTAATTCCTTTAGATTCTAGATCCCTTATTACCAATTTTGTTGTTTATGTATGCAATAAATTAAATGTGAAAAATAAAGAAAAGTATTCACAATCACTCACAAACCACAATGAATGCCAATTATTTTCTTGAAAACCCTTTCAAAAGAAAATTCATTCGAAAGGTGAATCTACTATGTCCTCTTTTATCTCGAATTGAAATAATGCAAGTGCAAAGGAGAAGACATTATCTATGTAGTTACCTGAGACATGTGGTCCATGGGCTATTACAAAATGTAAACCCTCTCAATTGTGCTCTCTTTGTCTCTATCCACTCTGAGCTACCTAAACTTGACATGTGGCACATATTCTATAAGGTATTGTAAAGTTCGATAGGATACTTAATTTGATCTACCTAATGGAATTTAGGTAAGACATTATGTTGCATTGAGTTGTGTACATTATGTTACAGGGCTCCAAAGATAAATAAAGGAATTGTTAATATATCTATATATATATATATATATATATAATAAAACTTAAATAATACTACACCACTTATCAATAAAGTTTTCATCTCTAAATGTTAGTAGTTAAGTGGTAAAGGCTCAAATCATTATCTATTTTTGCAGATTTTCTTATATGGCATGTATAGTGTACTTTTCCTTTTCATAAATTCAACTTTAGTTTTATTTTTCATAAATAAAAAATTAAAATAAATCTAAATCCATATATATGCTCTCTTCATGTACATGATACATCTATTATTATAACTAAGCAAAGTTCCTTGGTAATGATATGTTTTTTCATGCGTGCAACATTGAGTAAGATATAAATATAAAAGTAACTTAACTTGCAAACTTGATAACTTGTACATGAAACAAATAAATCCATTCTAACTACATTCCTCAAACCTGATGTAACATTGATAGAATATAACATCAAATCCACATCATGAATTTAAAAGTCAATGAAGACATTGTCATACACACAAGTTCAAATTCATGTATTTGTATTCCAAATTTGTCTAGTTATACATTTTTCTTTTATACAAAATGGAACTTCATTCCCAACATAGATAATGGAAGTTCATGCCCATGAATGACATTATGGAAATGCCGCCTCACGACTGATCTAGAAATTGGGTGTATAAGTCACCATCGCCAGTCTTGGCACTCCCAAGTGCATTATTAAAGTGATATTGCTGCAAAAATTCAATAACCAATTAGTTGTAAAATCCAAAATGCATATAATCAATTTCGTTAATTAATGATAAGTTTTTGATCAACTACTCATTCTCACCATGAAGATCTAAGGCAATGGAGAAGACTGCCCTTCCTGGGTAGATGGTGGAGCACTTGGTGATGGATATAGGCATGGTTCAGGGGTGATGGATAAAGGCATGGTGGGAGAAAAATTGGAAAAATGTAGTGGGTTTGGGTGATGATACATCCCCATTGGTTGTACGATAGTGGGAATAACCCTAGGGCGAGCGATCACCCTAGGGGGGGGAATTGTAATGTTAAGGGTGGATGATTGGAACAATGAGAAGGGCGGATGGTTAAAGGGGAGGGGTGGGAATTGGAAATGGTTTGGGGAGTCGGTTATAGGCATGGGAGAATTTATGAAGGAAAAAGGTGGTGGGTGTGGCCGACAATACATCCCCATTGGTTGTACAATAGGGGGAAGCACCCTCGGGGAGGGAATTGGGATAGTACTGATTGGAGAAGTGCTCCCAATGCTATAGTTTCTTTCATCGACATGCTCATCAAATAATTGGAGTCGACAAGTTGGCCTGTCAACTGTAACAACAAAAAAAGTTCATATAGTTATGCCTATGCATTGCAAATGATAGTATATCATATTTCACATGAAAAATGCATAACATCATATTTACCATTTTTGTGTATAATAGAATGTTGCACTAACTCAGGCATGTGGTCGACAGTTCTTTGTCGTTGAGAAGACAACTCCAGCTGTTCATTCATGCTCTTTTTTTTGCACGAACTCGTCCAACCCTTTCAAATTGTAGTTTATCTTTCCCTGCATTTGACTTGTGACCACAACACCTTTTCTTATTGACCGGGCTCAAGAAACTATGTTTTCTCTTGGTAGTGATCTTGGATGGAGTTATAGTATTGAAAAACATTTTGTTGTATTCTTGACATACTTTGTCTACCAAGTTGTTTAATGCATATGCCTGTTCCAAATTTGTAGGTATTATGGATCTCAATTTCTCATGAGTTGATGAGTTAACACGTTTCATCTCATCATCTTCAAATAATGCACTATCTGGTCGTACATTGGTTGTTTCAACATTATATGAGAAATTATCTAAATCATCATTGCTTGTTTCATTATGATAATTTAGAATGGGAGGAGAATTAAAGCATGGTAGAAGCTCTGTTTGGATTTCTGGGCCCAATATAGGTGACTCATTCAAATCAAATAAAATTCTAGGAATTTCTGTAGTAGGATTAGTGACATTAGGGAATACATTTTCACCCAAGCTAATGTTACTTGATTCGTAAGTAAAAGAAAGGAAAAGGTTTAAACATTCTTTTTAAAAGAAAACCTAGCCTCTGCGCAACTGGCAGAGTTTGAACTGGATTTTTCAGTCAAATATATTTAGTGAAAATATGTCGATCAAAATCCCGGTAGCATAAACGATAGAAAGAAAATAAAACAGGAAAGTATTACTGTGTAAGCCATCCTCTGTAATCCCAGATGAAATAAAACAAAAGAATCCATCACCGTGCATGAGCGATGTGTTTATACATCGAACCGAGAGCAACGGTTAACACCCAGACCTTTTATCAATATAAAAAAAAAAACCATTCAACCATTTGCGGAGCAGAGCAAGTAATTCGAAGTAGTAAACCATTATACATTATAAAGCTTCAACATTTAAATATATAGGCATGCAGAAAGGAAACGAAGTAGTCGGACATAAATACCCTAGTCTCCGAGGAACGGAGGTAGGGCCGTGGCCGACATGCATGCATAGCACCTATTAACAGATGCCCCAGCTCCGAAAGGAATCGCCGAAGCTGTGCTTAATATTGATAGCCAACAGGGGCTTAATTGCCAGAACCATTGACACATAAAGACTTAAACATAGAAACGAATATATATACGGGAAAAACGAACAGAGATAAGTGTTCAAAGACTTATATTCACAGTAAAAGTTGCAGAGAAGGCAGCAAGCCCAGTATACATCGAATAACAGATCTGGAGCCAAGTAAAGGTCCCTGTGCAAACCAATATTAATTCTTAAACCAAGATTAAACCGAGCACAGTATTATATAAACAAAAACCTGAAATATTAGTCCGCCACCCATATCAACAGTCCACAGCAAGGAATCAAGTTACACATTACAGGATGGGCATACAGCGCCTCTTAATGGAGGTTACCGCCTGAGTGCTGGCGGGTAAAACCCGATACTTTATAAACAATAAAATATGAAGGGGAAACGTGGAATTTCCCATGGGAGGAAACCCCTGTGTGGGCGGAGGGATTCCGAAGCTTGAGCAGGCCCCGACATCCTGTTCAAACGGTCAGCGGCTCAGCCGTTACCACAGAAAAGCCAAACGAGCCTACAAATCAAACACATAGAAACTCTTACCTGGACACGAGTTGGTAGAGAAGCGGAGGAGGTCTTCCAACGCCGCTGGTTCAACGATCGAACTCTTTCCCTGAGAATATCAACATAACCAGAAAACTCATAAATATGCCGAGAGAAACTGTATACAAAAGCTGGAGGAGTTGTAACTATAACCAAAGCTGTAAAGTTCGAGAACCTGTGAGAAACATGAGAATGGAAAAATAAGAAAAGCGGTAAACCTGAAAAAAGGATAAGTCGATACCTGATCCGGTGATGGAGGGCAGAGGTATCTTGCAGTGCACCAGGCCGCTTGGAGGTAAGGAGTTCTGAGAAAGCCGGAGCGCCATGAAGCCGTAAGTGACAGGAGGCACTCAGCAATGAGAAGGAAAACAAACTATAGGAGTAACCACATAGTAAAGCCTTTAAAGCACCCACCGCCTCATGGCTCAATCGCAGCCCTTGATTTGGGCGGGCTCATTTCCCTCGTTCGATCGCCAGTGGTTGAACCGGGAAACAACGGTGAAATGGTAAGTTCGAGACTGTCAGATGGTGTGGAGTACCGAGCACGCGGAGGCCGCATGGCAAGCCGGAGGCCGGCCGTTCATCGTGCCAAATGGACGATGCTAAGCAGGCCAGCTGGGTGAGCATCAGAGCCGGACGGGACTCGCGGCTCGGCTAACCTCGATGAAATAAACCAGCACGTATGAATGGAAATTGCCATAAAAACATTTAATACTGAAGTGCCACTCATATACCTTACGTACCTACCATTTGATTACTCGAGATATAACATGAGTCAACCTTGATATAATCAATCACGGGCATGGACAGATGTTAGAACAGTGAGTCATATATCGACTTTGTATGAGCGGGTAAAAGTACCAATTGAAACATAAGAACGATTTTATATTAAAGTCTTCCTTGTTATATTGTTTGTCAATGATAATGTTTATAATTTGATTGCAATGCGAAGATCCAAAGAATGTATATATATTCACATGTTTATACGGCGGTAAAAAAAAAATTTACTTTTGTATTGGTGTGTGACATGCCTCAACTTATTGACTGTGCATGGTGGTTTGTGGTGACAGCCTTGGGCTTTCGCGCTCAGAGAGGCTTGAATGCTCGGCTCTCAGGAGGTTGGACGGATGGAGGTTGTTAATGGCCTAGGTAAACCATTCTGAGATTCGTGAAAGACAATTTCCTTTGATTGAATTCATGCTATGTCGTTCTGAAGGTCCGAGCCAGGGTAACACGACTAGTACTGACAGGATGGCAACGAGGGTTTAGTGATTGCTCCTCATCCACAGGTACACTCTTATCAATCATTTCAATTATTTTTAAATTTAAGATTTCAGGATTTTTAACCCTCAACTCAGAACATGGTTGCTTATCGCAGGTATGCTACTACCCTTGGTTTATTTGGAAACAACACCCGAAGGCTGTGCCCTCACCAGGTTCTTCGTCGTATGCACAGGTTGGATTTCCTCTGGATATGATACTACTTCAAACTTGCTATGAGGTTGGGGACGGGATTCGATCGTCAATCCTTGGTCTATGGCTCACGAGTCTAGTTTAAATTAGTATGAAGGGTTTTTCATATATGCATGTTTCAGTCCTTTGATACTCTGTTTTGGATTAGAGTTGTTAGCTCGAGCAGCTTAGGACCAAAAGTACTATTTATTATGGTTTGTCTTTTAATTGCCCTACACGGCCCGAATACTGAATTAAGCTCAGACTATTTCATTGAAACAAATATTGTATAATGTTTCTATTGTTGTTAATGAAGTTTCTTCTACAATGCTACTATGTTCCTAATTTAAGACATGCATATTATGAGGAACAAGACGTCTGTCGGTTGGTATTCGTAATGTTTATCAATTAATAGGGATATGGTCGGAATTTATTCTTTTTAGTACCTTTAACAACTACAAATGTTCCTCGCAATGGGCTATTGTCAAATCCTTAATCTCATTAACGATTATATGGAGTATATTGAATTCAAAGCTTCCAGTTCTATTTTCTTAATTTGTCGTTTGACTTTCAAATTCGGAAAATAAGAAATTTGTTAAACGAGAGAAGCCATAAACTATTGCTTTAAGGTCAAAGTGATGAAGGTTGTATCTGTGTGAACAGATAACAAACCTGAGAATTTTTTTTTACTACCTTTAGCAACTTCAAATCTTCCTCCCAACGGGCTATTGTCAAATCCTTAATCTCATTAAGGATTATATTGAATTCACCAAATCTTAGTATGATATAATCTGGTAACTTATTTGAATTTAAGCTATAATAACCAATTTCTTTCCCACCAAAACTGACTACGATATGACCTGTTCATGAGCTTGCCCATGGAAATTTTTTAAGGAAAAGGAGTGAAGAATAAATTTGTTTTATTAAAGATTAATAAAGAAAAACAAGTTGATTTAATAAAAATATAAAAGAATGATAACGACACCAACAGAACAGTTTGGTTGGATATCGTCTTAATCTGGTGCTGAATGCATTAGCAACCAGATCCAGCAGAACCCGTCGCTGTCTGCGATGGAGATCGATCGCCTTGGAAGGCAGAAGCCACGGAAAGATGTGCGTTTTGTCCTGCACATCGTTGGAAAATCGGAGGGCGAAACCTCTGCGGAAATTGTTGCGATCGTCGAGCTTCTCAGTGAGATGACCTTTTAGAGGGCAGGCAGCTGCCTCCTATCCACATCATCTGCCGCCATGGATCAGAATATACCACATTCAAATTCAAACTAATTAGATCATTATTTGTAAAAAATAAACAAATTGGAAATAAAATATTTTGAACTACATTAAATTACATATATGAATCTACTGACCTCACTTGAGTCCAAATTCAAGTCATCTAGGATGGGGGTTTGATGAATGGGTTTGGTGCTCCCTTGCCTATGGCTTAGAGGTTGGGCCCTGCATTGATGGAGCCTCTATATCCAACATCCTACTAATGCATCCACATAAATGCAACATTGCCAACACTCTGCATATCCAGGTTTGTGCACACAATGGAAAAGACAAATTATAATTAGTCTACTTATTAATTAGTATATGTGTAACTTAAAAAAAAAATTCAAAATCTTAGGAATAAAAAAGTTTACCTCCACTGTTGGTTCATGTGGTTGTACACAGTGACTCTCCCCCAAACGAGTGTTATGAGTTGGAGGTGGAGGAGAATCCATGGAAAGATGCATTGGTGGAGGTTGGTTTCGCTGATCAACTTCCCCCTTGGATGACCTCATAACTTCATCCATGTAGTTGGGTTGTGTCTACATGTTATCATGAACTTATTAATATAAATGCAATCTAATAAGAACTAAATAAATATAAATAATTATGTATAATTTTACGATAAGAGTCAAAAGTTTGATATATATGTTCCATGTCAGTGTCAAACGGGTCTTTCACCCTCCAAGTGTCACAGATGGCATCACGACACATACATGCATATGACAAAAACTAGTCAACGAGTAAACTCATGAGATATGAATCATCATATAATGGAACTGGAAGGTCATGAGGAAATGGTGGTGCTATGCTTATCTCTCCATGAAATGTGACATGCGCACTGGCTAATGTCATCTGCATGCTATCTGCAACGGTATTCCTGGTCTTAGCATCGAGTTGCAACAACTCCTCTAGCTCTGTTAACAATGATGTCTGCATGCTCACTGGCTAATGTCGTCTGCATGCTATCTGTAATGTTATTCCTGGTCTTAGCATTGAGTTGCAAAGACTCCTCTAGCGCCGTCAACAATACCACACTCCGAGACGGTAGTCGAAACAATCTCAGAGGTGGTGGTACATGCCCAGGGCCCCTACGAGCTTCGTCATGATCATAGGTACGTTCCAAGATGGGTCCATAGAACTCAGATCCGGTGCTAGTGTAATTCGACCTCATATGTAGCACAAACTCTGCATATATATTCTTTGCAAAGTAAAGGGGTACCTCGTCATGGTGGGGGAATTGGCCCCAAGCTCTAACGAATCAATCATAAAAAAAGGGGCTGCGTCAACATTTTTAAAATATTTGAGTGGAATCAAACCTTGATGTCTAGCACGACGCTCTAGATGGATTTCAAATAACTCCCCACAAACATCAATGTCCTTGGTGGTGTCTTTCACTGCCTCTCAAGTATGTGGGCCTCTAACCTCCTACCTTCTAATCCTTTGTATGGAATGTAGGAGGCGACTTTGTGGGCCTACCTTGTGGTATGTCTCGATCAACCTATTGATGTTATCTAGCATCAAAGACAAACTATGCCTAGTAGGTGAACTAGCACATATTTTATCCAACTCTTGTGTGATCCATGTATGCTAGGCCACAACATCCTCTAGTGTGATATTGGCTATAGCATCGTCCCACGGAGGGATCAACGTTGCACTGTGATCCCCAAGTTCACCTTGTTGAGGGACTGTAAATCATAAACATAATAACATATACATTAAATTCAAACACATCAATTGAATACGACTTAAAAATTAAAGACAATTTCAAGACATAAACACATAAAGTTTAAAGAGGATTTAAAAATGCACCTGTAGAAGGTGAAGATGGTCCACTATATGTAACATGATTGTCAACAAATATAGAAACATTGCCTCTGACATTCCGACTGGTGTCGGTGCCAATATGTATGAGTGGAACACACACTTTGCTTGGGCTACGTGATCTATCATGAGACTAACCATGTATAGTAGACCCCCCCACACTCCGACGACTTGTGGTTGGTGGGCGTATAAGAGATGGCTTTGCATATTACATATAATACATATAAACTAATCCAAAAAAAATGTTGACTAAACTATTACATATAATACATATACACCAATCCAAGAAAAAATTGTTGACTTAGAAATAATGTTGATAAAAAAAGCATTCATAAACTTAAGTAGAATAATCTAGCTTGATGTGCTAAAATTTAGAGTCCCTCTTTTATAATTTATCAACCAAAGTATTGGGTTCCATGTAAACACAATTGAAAGAAGTGATCAAATTTACCTTCGCGCTTTTTCCCATTTCTAAATAATGCATTTTATTCAGAGCGCATAAATATGTAAATGTATATGTAAAAAATTGAAATAAACATATTTTCAAAACTAATAAAATTTCATGCCAACCAATAGTCCATCGAACTATAAAGCCTTATAATATTTGAATTTGATACATGACATGTACTAGGTGCAAGCACATGAAGGAAATATTTTTGGAACAACACACTACATAATGAAATAATATGGTACAAATTAGAAAATAGTCAAAATGTTTTTATTCACTTTAAATGCACTTCAAATGTGAATGCTCATTTTCGCTACTAAAAACTCTCTACAAAGGATGGAGCAAGAGGGGATCGAACCTTGGCATTGAATGATGACACTGAACACCAAATCTTAGTGGTGGTGTTGCATCCACTCACAAATGAACTAAATAGGGGAAAATAAAATGAAGTAACTAGACCCTCATACCCAACTATAGCCAACATTATACAAGGTATCACTGAGGTGGTTATACATATCACCAAAAACCCCAACTATCATAGACAACATACATGCAATATATCCATGGGGCGGTTATACAATTGACATTTCATTTTGGAAAGTAGTAATAAGACTATGAGCTTATTGTTCAATAGAATTATTAATGGGCTTCGTATTCAATAGAGTTTTTATATTTTTTGTGTTTTATCCAAAAATTAATATTTTATTTTCAAAAGGTAAAAATTAAAATTGTGTTAGTCAAAAGAAAACTAATAGGGGTTAAAGGGAAAATGGTTTCCAATAATCTTTCTTTGATAGCCTAATAAAATGCAAGGAAAGTAGAATCTTTAAATAAATTTGTAAATAAAGTTTTGACAAAGGAAATTACTAAGATAGGCGTCACCCTAATGAAACCTTATTGAAATTGGCAAATTAATTCATCTATTATTAAAATCTTGATTAAATGGTCTAGAATTAAATATGCTAGCATATTCTTGCATTCTCTTTATACCAATGAATTATATCAATCAAATTAACTTTATCTTATTTCATAATCCATGTTTTACTTTTTCAATTATATAAAGCATGATTAAAAAAATATTGTGATGCTTTAATATGATGTTTAGTGGGAAGTAGAATCAACCCATAACTAAAATGCAAAAATATTTTTTTCCCTAATTTCACCCCTTAGACCATGTGTGAGACTAGTGGGAAGTGGAATTCTAAAATTATCACCAAGTCTTATTTATGTCACACAATTAATCTACCACTTGTCACGGTTAGTGGGAAGTGGAATCAATGAGTGGGTGGGAAGTGCAATGAGGCCATGCCTTGACAACACACCTCAAACGTTTTTCTTATTTGTGCAAGGGTGTGGAGTATGCAATATATACAATTAGTGTATGTAACAATTGTGGGAAGTGGAATACGAGTGTTGGATAGTGGAGTATGTAGGTTGAATACGAAAGTGTTTCAAATGCTCAAATCCATAGGGAAGTCAAGGAGAAAGCGTAGTTTGAGCGAAAGGACATTCACCAAGTAATCAAGAAAAGTTACAGTTCTGTGAGTATATGTTTCCTAAATTCTCTAGATGCATTCTTAGATTCACTAAATGTACTCTCTAATTCAAAATTGTTAAACAAACTATTACAGAGAACCTAGCTTGCAAGATGAATCTAATGCATATACACAATAAATCAAAAAAATATAGGCAAATTCTATAACAAAAAATATTATTAATAACAAAGTGTTTATTAAAAGAGAAAAGTCAAACTTATATTGAAACCCAATTTAAAACATATTCTATTGAAGCTGAATTTATATATTAATATTCATATGTATTAAAACTAAATTCAAAATACTCAATACATCACCAACTCTGGATTTCCTCCAAAATCATGTCCCCTAATGACTCACCTTCTCCTTTATTAATAGCTTCATTATATTCATGTTTCTCATCTACAGGTTCATTTATTCCATAGAAAACAAAATTGTACAAATCAATTCAAACATAATAGAAAACAAAACCATATATAAAACAATGCCCATAATAATACAAAATATATTAAAATGCAATATATAATCCCATTTACTCTTAATATTGTAATAAATTTCCTCTACAATGTAATAAAAAAATTATACAATAATGTGTTTGCTAGTGATTTTCTTAATAAATTTATCGTACTTCTGGATTATACGGAATCTCCACCAGAATCCAAACCATACCATGCAAGAGGGAAAACTCTTACTCTTAATAAATTTATCATACTTATAGATTATACGGAATCGCCAACAGAATGCAAACTATACAATTCAAGAGAGGAAAACTAGAGTGAAAACTACGAGATGCAAAAGAAAACTATAGTGTAAAAAAATAAAAATAAAATACTATAAAAAACTATATCGGTTTAAACGATGTATAGAAAACTATGTATATTGTTCAACGATACTGAAGCCTTTTAAAACGATATAGACAAAACTATATATATCGAAATGATATACAGAAAACTATGTATATTGAAACGATATTGAAGCCAAAATATGTATTGTGATAGATCGATGCCACATCCTTAATTTTTCGGTTAGAGAGATCCATGCCTTTGGTATTGATAAGAACAATCAAGAACTTGAGAGATCCTTGGTATTGATAATAACAGTCGAGAACTTCTACATAAAGGCCTTTGATCAGAATTCAGATGTTCACGATACTGCTTAAATCCACTTAAACAAATTGTTAATAAACGTTTTAAATGATATTAATGTGTAAGACAATTAAATCTCGGAGTCGATGGAAAAGAGTATTTAATATTAGAAAACAAACTGGTTTCATCTGGGTTAATATTCTTCCAGAGTTCCTTGCAATAAGGACTGCACTCTGGGAATCATAGTAGACCTACCAACAAGAATCACATCATGGATCGAGCTCTTGTCCATCTTGGCGCCCCTCAGGCATTTTTCAACCGTCTCCATGCACTTCTTGAACAAATCTATCCTAACATCTGCAAAATGCTTCTCCTCCCCTTTGTATGTCACAACGATGATGGGCTTATCACCAGCTCCTGGAATGACATTGAAAGGCCATGACCCCAAATTGCTCTGAACGCACGCATCAGAGAACTTCCTTCCAATGAACCGCTTTGCATCTGCAATATGTTAACAAAACAACTCAGTATGAAAATATCGGAGTAGAACAAAAGACCCCGAAAACATATTCAATTCTGACGGAAAGAGGAAGAATGTAACAAATAAAATCGTATAGATGGTAGTTGATGATTATTGACCAAAAACTGTATTGTGGGGATTTCTGGCAACTTGGTTCTCAGCGGATTCTCCAATAAGGAGCTCTTTATCATTGAAGGCTACAACGGAGGAAGTGATTGGATTCCCGTGTTCGTTGGCGATGATCTCCACTCTGCCATTCCGCCATACTCCCACACACGAGTACGTCGTCCCCAGATCGATACCGATCTCCGGCCCCTCGCCATTTCCATTCATCTGCTCAGATTGAGCATGGCTCAGACAGGCAATTGCCAATTGAAAGATAATATGAGAAGTGATCCTACGGATTTTCGAAATATTCATACAGTCCCTCCCATATTTCATTTCAAATTTTGAAATTTCCCGCTGGCTGAGTTTGAAATATGCTAGGAAGGAGTGCTACGATGGATGTCGGGTCGGGCTGTACTATATCTGCATTAATTACATTGAATACTGGAGCTTGCCGGAGGTAGAGTGATGGAGTTGCCAGAATGTCCATGGATATGTATGGCTTTCATGGCTCATGGTAGCAATAAGGTACTGGCAACCAATAAATCTTATGCATTAATGGCCCAATAGCATGGGATTTATTGGTTGCCCCCAAATAATAGTGTTAAGTTCATCCGTTTACGCGGTACTTCGTACATTCGTGCTAAAGATGATATGCGCTCCACTTCGTACATTGGTGCTAAATATGATATGCGCGCTCCACTGTATTTCGTTCAGAGGACGCTTGCCCACTTCGTCATATTCGCGGTGGATCCGTGGGACCCTTCCCCAAGCAACGATCACGTGTCGAATTTTGACCGGATAGAAGATGACGAAAAAGGAGAGAAGAGAAAAGCCGCGGTGGGTCCGTGGGACCCTTCCCGAGCAACGATCACGTGTCGACTTTTTGACCGGATAGAAGAGGACAAAAATGAGAGAAGAGAAAAGAGATTGCCTGGGTGAACAGTGTTTGCCAGAGATTGGCTGGATAAATATTAAAAAATATTATCATAACCATCAAATTTTTAATACATGCTTGTAATCCTTATATTAAATTACACATATATATTATTTTCTTTCCTTTTAAATGAGATGTATAAAAAAACAATAAAAAAGTTTTACGGTAAATATTAAAACAATTATCATAACAATTAATTTTTTAATACATTGATAATCACTATATATATATATATAAATAATTTTATTTAATCAGACGTATAATTTTTTATATAGTTATTTTAATTTTATAATAATAAAATATAAAATTTTAGATTAATTTTATAGTTTTTTTATAATTATTAAATATGTTACTAGGTGGGTGGTTTTAATTTTTTTATGGGAAACTAAATATTTTGACCAAATAGAGTAATTTGCCCAAAATTCAAGGAGTTTTATTATTTCTAGCATAACTAAAGTATCTATGATTGTACTCTAAAACCAAAAACTCAAAATAAAACATTTAGACTAAGTGTCCGAGAAAATAACAAGAGTCTGATCTCTAGCACTTGATCTTGGAGAAACATGAGAAGCATGTTTACACCAGAAATGGAGCTCAATGTGTGTTAATCTCTGATCAATCCTCTGTAAGAAAAACCTCTCATTACGCTACATCCATTTGACATCCTCTAAAGGAGCAAAGATGTATTTTTCATCCTACTTGTCCATGAAGATCTTGCCTGGCAGGGTCTTCATCTACCAATACAAAGTTACAACACCAAAATAATTCTTCCTTTGTCCTCTAGTATGCCCTAGGCTATGAATCTAAGTGGATAAATCATGTAAGATCTTTGAATTCGAGAGGGTCTGCATGTCATGAACAACACGAGACTCCAAATTGCAAATTTCATTCTAGGTATTATGGGGGACAACTACACGATAAATATAAGTGTCTTGTTGGCCTTGCTATTGGGCTCGATTATGGCCCTAGGGGTTGTGGCTCCCCACTCATGCCTACTATGCATATGCTCGCATTCATCCTTCAAAAAAGAAAAATGGGCCTTGGGGCTTTGACCTACGACAAATAACACAATGACAAAGAGATGACAAACCTCAAACTAGGTATGCCCTAAAACACGAATTAGAAACCGACTAGAGGGAGGCAAACATAGGTTAAGGTATGGATACAACTACACCAATAAGAATTACCCCCCACTAGCAAGGAGCCTAAAAATAAAATAGACTACTAGGGACAACCTAGGAGGGGGCATTAAGATTACAGACATGTAGAATCAAACCATAAATTATCATCAAACCTAATACACAGAGGGAATCAAGCCCAGATTAACTAAGCATGACAAGAGGAAACCCAATAAGAAAAACAAGCTATAACAGGTAACTCGGGAAAGACACTAGAGTTGTAACCCAGAGGGTCATTCAAGCCACTACAAGCATCACAATGAACCCATGAACAAATAAAAACCTTTCCAATGACATATTAGTAGAAATTCAAATAATATCATTGAATAAAATATAAGGATGCATCCATTCATTACATGTCGGAAGAAGCTTCACACTCAAGAGTGAAGGAGCTACACTAGAGTCCATGGAGTCGAACACACAGAGAAACCCAAAGATTTCCCCACTGCCTGCACCACCATGTTCATCCAAACCAACTTCATTGAATAAAACCACCATGCAACACACAAAACAACAATCCCAATGCACCTCGTAGAAATTACCATAAAAAAGTTCCTATTTTGCTGAGACCAGAGAAAATTCAACCAACTTCGCCTAAAGTTTCCTCCTTTATTTTGCTCTTGAGGCAAGGGAATATGTTGATGTCTCTTTATGCAAAATGTGAGCATTTACTACTCCCTATCAACTCCAAGAGACCACAAACCATCGCTACGGATATGAAATTAAGTCACATTCCTACGCATGCAACGAGGCGGCCACACCACCACCAGAATTAAATCTTTTCTTTATTCGAGTGATCCCGATGGATATTGGTGGCCACCCATCTATTCCACTTGGACCCACACCATTTTTTCTTTTAGTTTCCTTAATTATAACACAATTTACTATTTTTGACAGCTTTTTCGAGTCTTGAAATTTCGAAGCCTTTTTGAGGCCTTAGATGATGTTTTTGTTTTTTGAAAATGGGAAAACCCATAGCTTATAACAAGGGTTTGTAGTCAAAATTTGTAGTCCTAAGATATATATTTCTAACAAGGTATCATACAGGTCCAACGAAGATTGTATGCCAAAGTTATGACCCCAAGAAGTTGATTTACCAATTTACCCCAACGTTGCCCATAAATTTTTGAAACTTCATCTTTTAGGGTTAGGTTTTTGGATGTTTAGGGTTTCCATTGTTTCTAAATAATAAATATGCCTTAGAGCCTCATTATAACACAATTCAGAAGGCATGTAGCCACCACATCTCTTCTCAAAGATAAGCTACCATCACCCGAGCTAGTTTATTTCCATTCTACATGTAAACAATTTTCAGTACTTTGTATTAATGAATTGAAGTTATGTTTTCACTGTATCTCTCTGTTTCTATTTATATTAATATTTCATTTGATTCCCTCATAAATTTCGATTAGTGGTATTATAAAGGTTTCTTATTTGTCTATTTTTTTGTGCATGTCCCCAACGAGGTTGGGGTATAAGGAGTTGGGACTTGAACTGGTTGAGCCTTTGCAAGACCATCCCCGCCGACACTGACGACATCCCATGGCAGAAGAAAATAAAGACAAGGGAGCAAGATATCTTATCAAATTGTTGCTCAACGAAGCCCTTAAGTGTCAAATGAACGAGATGATGGACAATTTTGCCCAGATCCTTTCGTAGATGCCCACTGATGATTCTTCTTCATCCAACAGTCACTTCGGAGGTGCCCCCTCGAAGGTAAATGTGAACTTCGATATCCCTATATTCGAAGATAAAATAGATTTAGATGTTGTAGATAAACAGTTGAATATATTGGAAGGTTATTTTTCAGTCCATAGTTTCTCTGAGAGGGAGAAGATTACTTTTGCACTGCTGAAGGCTCCCCTCCATGTCAAGGATTGGTGGGAAATTACAGTGACAAAAGGGTCGAGGAACCCTCTTTGTTTACAGATGCCCCCTATTAGAACTCTTTCCAAGACACTATCAAGTAACAGTATTAACCCGTGGAGAGCTATGAGGACAGGTACATACAATGGACCACACTACGATAACAAAGGGTCCAGGATGTGCATGAGCTGACAAATATTTTTCATACTCTACACACAAATTTGGGTATCAAAGACTTTGAGTGACTCCTCGCTTGGTGCATCCTGTCGATATGCTGTCAAGGTTGAATGAAAATTTAAACAAAATAAGTGTGACTTTGGATCTATGAATCAAAAGCGGGGCAAGAGCACCCCCAAACCGTAGAACAAAGGACAAAGCCAAGGTGGAACGACCCAAGACAACTCATCAAAGTTGTAGGTAAAGAATGGAACCACAAAGATGAATAAGGACATAGGAAAGTGGTGTGACTTCCACAAGAGCCCCACTCACAACACAAATGAGTGTCGCTTCAAGCAATCATTGGTGGCCGAGTTGAAAGCTTCAAAATATGATGGATGTTCTGTTTCTAAGGCAGAACTTGACAAGAGGAACGATAAGGGGCAACATATTATTGGCACAAAACCCAGTGCCATTATTGCCACCACCAAGGTCCAAAAGATTGAGCCCAAAGATAGAGAGGAGGGGGAGCATCTCTTTCACTCACAGATGTAGGTGAAGGGTTCTCCGTTGTCGTTCATTATCGACAACGGGAGCCAAAAGAACCTCATTTCAGTAGAGGTCGTGAACCAATTGGGCCTACCAACCACACCACCTACAATTGTACACCATCAGGTGGCTTCACCAAGGATGAGATCTCCACATTAACTAGCAGTGTCGCCTTCTCTACAACATCAAGCCCTTCACGGATGAGGTACTGTGTGATATTTCTCTTCTTGAAGTTTGTGACGTGTTATTAGGCCAATCGTACTTGTGGGAGCATCATGTTGTCTATGAGTCTAGGCCTCACACTATTATTGTTAGTTTGGGCAATAAGTTATACAAGATACTGGAGGTAGCCCCACCTATTGCCATATCTTTGATCTATGCTAAGCAATGTAGCAAGATCCTCTCCTAGGCTGACATTTCTCAAAGCAAGGGGGAGATAGTGGCCACATCCATGGCACCGAGGAAGGGTTCCCCCACACAATAGAAGTAGGCGAATAAGGTAATGGAAGAATACAGGGACATGTTATCCTCACCCATAGGGGTAGCTTTGCACTGTCAGGTTAAGCATTCGATCGATATGACTCCTGGAGCACCTCTACCCAATGGGCCAATATATCGCTACTCAATTCTAGAAAATGAAGAAATCAAGTGGCAGATCCAATGATTGCTACTAAAAGGGCACATCCCACCAAGTTCCCCACCTTGTGGAAGCTCAATTATACTTGTACAGAAGAAAGATAGAACCTGGAGACTTTGCATTGATTATCGGGAACTAAATAAAATCATTGTAAGAAACCAATATCCAATCCCACAGATTGATGACCTTCTCGACCAGCGCAAGGTGGCCAAGTATTTCAACAAGATTTATTTTAAGTCTGACTATCACTAAGTGCTAATAGAACCCACAAATGTATGGAACATCGCCTTCAAATCCAAGGAGGGCCTTTTCGAGTGGTTGGTCATGCCTTTTAGGTTGATAAATACCCCTGAAACTTTTATGAGGTTTTTGGATGAAATCGTGTGACCCTTCTCAAATTGGTTCATGGTTGTATATCTAGATGACATCTTCATCTTCAGCAAGAGTTGGGAAGATCACCTACAATAGATTTGGCAGGTCCTTCAAACCTTGCAGCAACACAAACTATGTGCCAATTTGGAGAAATGCACATTTGGCATGACTCAGGTCCAATATTTGGGCTACATCATTGATGAGCAAGACTTGCATGTGGATTCTTGCATGTGGATCTGACTAAGATCCAGGTCATTCGAGATTGTCTAGTAGTGACCACTCTAACGAAGCGTCGCAACTGTTTGGGCCTTGCCAATTTTTATCGGAGGTTCGTGTTGGGATTCTCTCATATCACTTGACCTCTTAGTCATGTTACCAAGGGTGAAATGAAAGAAAAGAGTTTTTGGTCCAAGTCCTAAAAGAAGGCATTCATTGAGTTGAAACACCACCTCTTCTCTACACCTGTACTCACATTTCTAGACCTGCAACAACCATTTGAAATTGAGACAAACACCTCCGACTATGCTATTAGTGCATTCTCACCCAATAAGGGCATTCAGTGGCCTATCACAGTGAGACACTTTCTGATACAAATGAGAAATACCCCACCTATGATAAAGAGATTTATTCTCATTCAAGTATGTTGACAATGGAAACATTACATTCTGGCGAAGGAGACAATCATCCACACAGTTCATCGACCTCTTCAGTTTATCTAAACACAAAGGAAGTTGCAGAACGATCGACATCAGAACTGGTCTACATATCTACAACAATTCCCCTTGAACATTAAGTACAAGAAGGGAAACACCAATCATGTTGTCAATTGCTTCGGTTTGCCCCCTAGTTGTAGCACTGACTTTTGTTCTCAACTCTTGTGGCCATGAGACCTCCAGATGACTGCAATTATACAAAAAATATCCATAGTTCTCCACTACATACTAGATGCTAGTGGATGGAAAGCAAGTTCCATATTTCCACCTTTAGGATGCATTACTATGCTGCCTGGGCCACCTCTGTATTCCTTCAAGCGAGCATGCCAAGCTGATTTTGGAAGCACACTACAGTCGGGTCGCATGACACTTTGGTATGGATAAAACTATGTTTGTACTGTAGAAGTATTTTTATTGACCAAAACCAGGACGTTGGAAAATATATCAGATCCTACACTGCCTATGCCATCGCCAAGCCAACAATCAAGAAGTAAGGCCTGTACACCCCTCTATATAAACCCAGCAAGCCTTGCATGTACACTACACATGTACAACTCCAAGCATCCATGAACCTAAGATGAGATTCTTCCTTATGTGCAACACAGTTATAACAGAGCTCTCCATAGCTCAACTAGCCATAGTCATTTTCAAGTGGGTATGGGTTTTCAACCATTGTATCTGATTGATGTGGCCATGCCTCATGCGAATACATAGATAGAATTCACACATGTATAGTTTGAGGCTGATAAATAAACCTAGTTTATTGAACGCATCCAACACATCCACCAACAGGTGCACAAAATCTTGGATAAGTCCAATACCAACTATGAATAGTGGCATGATCAACATCGGGTTCCACACAAGTTTCAGTTGGGCAACAAATTTTGGTTGTATTTGCAGAAAGAACGACTTACCTGAGCCCATCAGGACCTCAGACCACTCCGATATGGTCCTTACACCGTCACCAAGGCTGTGGGAGATAGTGATTTTGAGCTCAACATTCCCCCATTCCTTGGCCTGCACCTAGTGTTGAATGTGGATGCCCTTCGACCGTAATTTCCACCATTACTGGGCACTCCAGACATTTTAGAATAGCTCACACTAACATAGCTAAACCCAGACTACTTGGAACAGGCCATAACTTATCAAACCATGGAAACATAGATCAATAACATTCACTAGCAAAAGATCCAACTGTATCGGGTTGTCAAAGCTAGCTAGCTCCTGCACCAAGACAAGTGGCTCACCAGGGACCAAGTTCAATAGATGTTTCACCATCTCATGGAGGCACTCAACGCAATGGGGAACATCACTTCCTAAGTGGGGAGCGTCGATCAAGGTGTATGTTGGTAGCCACCCACCTATTCCACTCGTACCCTCACCATTTTTTCTTTTCGTTTCCTTAATTGTAGCACAATTTACTAATTTATATAGTTTTTTTAGTCTTGAACTTTTGGAGTCATTTTGAGGCCCTAGACAACATTTTTTTGGAAAACAGGCAAACCCATTGGTTATTAACACGGACATGCAGTCAAAATTTGTAGTCATCAGATAGATATTTCTAACGAGGTATCGAACACGTGAAACAAAGATCGTATGCCAAAGTCACGACCCTAGGAAGTTGATGTACCAATTTATCTCAATAAGGCCCACAAACTTTCGACGCTTCATCTCCTAGGGTTTGGGTTTTTGATGTTTAGGGATTTCCATTGTTTCTCACTAATAAATAGGCCTTCAAGCCTCATTGTAACACAACTCAGAAGGTATGTAATTGCCACATCTCTTCTAAGAGATAAGCTACCATCGCCTAAGCTAGTTTACTTTCATTATGCATGTAAACCATTTTCAGTACTTTGTATTAATGAATTGAAATTTTATTTTAGCTATATCTCTGTGTTTTTGTTTATATATGTATTTCATTTCATTCCGTCACAAATCTAAATCATCAAGAGTGGTAAACACGACTGTTAACCTTCTATTCTCTAAAAAATAACCCATCGTGAATGTTTTATAAATATTTATAAAAAATATTTTTTAAATAAAATTAAATAAATTATATTTTTTACTGATATTTTTTATTATATAATATTTTATTTGTTTTTGCCCATTTTATTAAATATTTTTTAAACTAAAATAATTGTGACAAAATCATTCCATAAAGTTTTACTTAAAACATTTTCTCTCACACACATAATTGGTTGTGTTTATATATATGGAATTTTATACCCAATGTATTAAAATAAATATTAATTTTATTCTAAAAATAATTAAAAACAATAATAATTAAATATTAATTTTATTTTAAAAATAATTAAAAACAATAATAATTTTATTATTGAATATAATAAAAATTTAGTTTTAATGGGCATTTCAGTGGACCATATATCAAAAATAAATATGGCTTTTCTCACGCACATAATTGGTTGTGTTTATATATGGAATTTTATACCTAATGTATTAAAATAAATATTTATTTTATTTTAAAAATAATTAAAAATAATAATAATTTTATTATTGAATATAATAATATTTTAATGGACATTTCAGTTGACTACATATCAAAAATAAATAATAAATATGGATATCCTTAAAGATTCTTAATAAAAGACGGAAAAATGAGTTAAATATATATATATATATATATATATTAAGAAATAACAAAGAAGCAATATTACCTAATACTTCTTGCAATAAGATAGTAGATTAAAACTTCAATATACATATATTGGCTACATAATATCATTTTAAATTCAAGATTCGTGAAAATATTATGTGAAGAGAGCTTATTTCCTTCTCAAAACTTGTCAAAGACTCTTATGTTTAGTGTTTATTTAGATTTTAATAACTTATTGAATTTAACATTTATATTCCTCGTAGAGATTATCAAAATATATATAAGAGAAACCTCATATGGTGGTTTTTATGTCTTACATTATTGTAAGTTAAAATTTTGCATATTGAAATTTCTTTTTATCTAATGTAATGTATGGTTCTCATGGTATTTTTATAAATTTGAAGGTGGATAATTTTCTTTCCCTAAGCCAAGCATAGTGTTATCATAAAAAAATATCATTTCACAAAAGGTGTTTATTTCATTTCCTATGCCTAATGAGAAGGAGTTTCAATGATTATTTGAAGTATAAGACTATCTCCTTGGAGTGGATCTCACTAAGATGCCCCATCAAAAAAATCTTCGATCATGTCTATAATTATAGGGTTTTGTATAGTCCTTACTACTGGTTTTTGTTTATATGTTGCAGGGAATATGATAGGATATTTATATTTTCCATATTTTTTTATAGGGATAGTCTCTAAGCCTTCAAACAAAATATGATTATTTGTTATCTATATCACCCCAACAATCATAAATAGAATTGATTTATATTTGGAGGTTGCTAGGTTATATGGTGATGATTTTAGTGCTTCATTAGTGGCATTACCTTTCTAGAAATTATTCAACATTATAATTCTATTTTCTTCTTTCCAAACTTTAGATGAATATTTTTAGAATGGGATGAGATGCAAGTTTGTTTCATTGTATTTCTTGCCTAGGAAACATATTCTTAGACTTCAAAACTTCTCTTTTGTATTTTACCCCAATTAAGTTCCTTATTGTTAATAAGAAGCCGCATGAAGATATTTTTTTTTATTTACATTTAATTTCCCATAGTTTATCTTTCACTAAATTTGTGGGTCTTCACTATTCTCTTGGACTAGCACTTTATAACAGAAATTTGATTCATAATTTCCTATAAAGCTTAGAGACTATATGAGTTGGTTTCCGTGATTGGAAATATTCATGAAACAACCTTGGAGGGATTTTAAGAAAGTGTTTTATGTTTCTACAGTTCCCTCCCTTATCTTGATTCCCTCTAGGATAACCACCTCTATTTCCCTAGGCTTTGATTCCTATGAGCAATGTGTCTTATCATGAATATTCCATTTTATGTAGCTCATAAATGAGATGAGATGGGTGTTTTTAATTTTATTTACAACTAATCCAAGGGTCTATTCTAATGAATACTTGATCTCCATTTCCAAATTTCTAGATTAGCCAATTTCTAATAGAGGGAAAGTGGATAGAATTGCTTTCCAAACAATTGTAGCATTTTCAATTATTTTGGGGATTTATGGTGCTAGTCCGTAATGGGTTCCTAAGTGAGGTATTCTTCCTTAGTTACTTGTTCCTAAAGCCCATTGCCTTGGGTGAGCCTCTAAACATTTTAAATTGCAAGGAATTTTTCTAATAGGAATATATTTTTCTAGCCCCTGCCCACCTAGATATTTTGTTATTTAGCTAGTCTTTTCCAAGAAGCTACTACTAATTTTTCATTCTAAGTATACCAAATCAAATGAACCAAAAGAAAAGTGTATTTATCTATTCCTAGATACCTTTTTGGATCTATGTTAGTGTCATCTAATATATCAATATGGCTTAGCACTTCCTTTACCAAGACCAATATGTCTCCCTATGAAAATAATCCATTGCACCTTGTATTTAATTTTTATTTCAAACTTTTTTATTACCGAGATCCACTAAAATTTCTAATATTGATTAGCTTCTAGATGCAGTTCCAAGTATTTTTGTTTGGCTTGAAAGTCTCCTAATGAAAGGGGAATATATGAGAGATGATGTTTCTTTTTAAATTTGAGAGTATCGAAGTGATTCACAAGTATTTTTCTAGATTAATTTTCAATCATGTGGCTTCATATAAAGTATTTATTATCTCATGTAGATTTTCAATGATTTTCCTTATACCTTCATAGGAAATGAGGATGTAATCCACAAAGAAAAGGTGTGTTATGTTGTAGGAAGGGCCTAATTCTTATACCATTTAATATACCATAAATAATAACTTCCTTTAATAATCTACAAGACCCTTAGCTACTAGTAGAAATAGGAACAACGACATGGTGCATCCTTGTCTTGTTCCCCTTTTAGCTTTGAAGAATGGCGAAGTTGTGTTATTCAGTAAGATGACAAAGGAGGCTAAGTTGATATAACTTAAAACCCCAATAACAAATGCATGGTTGAACGTAAGGTGAATGAGGATATGTTTAAAATACAATCATATCATTCTATCAAAAATCATTTGAGTGATCTACCTTAATAATGAAAGCTTAATTCTAATACAACTCTATAAGTCACCCTTATAATAGGTATTTGAATAATATTAAATCGCTAATTTATCTAAATGAGTATTTAAATAATACAAACTTATTAAGTTTTATGGTGCATTCATAATCATATGAAGATAAATGTGTAAGGCTATTTTACACAATAAAAATTAGTAAAATAATACTCAAAAAAAAAATTCTACTTAGCATCTAAATAAATAAAACGAAATATAAAATTTAAATTTTTAGAATTCTTTCATCTTTATTAATAAATAAATTTAAAATAAAAATAAATCTAGTATAATATGATAAAACTTTTCATATAAAAGTTATAAAAATTTAATTTTATGTAATAATTATAAATTTGTATTTATTAATTTCAAGAACGTGTAAATGTTTATTTTAATTTATTTATTAAAATTTAAATTCAAAAAGTTATATAAATAATATATATATATATATATATATATATATATATATATATATATATATACTACTCTTTCATTATGTTATATACTATATTGTTAGATTTTAAGCTTTGTGATTGTGTTTTGGAAATTTGTGATTCGGATCAACCACAATACTATTTGCATCTTGTCAATGTTTTAAATCCCAATGAAGATTCATCTTCAGAATAGATATCTTGAGTGATAGATTGAAAAAAAAGCTTACCGATCAAAACCAGATAAAAAATAAAATAATAAATCTAAACCAATCATTGATTTAATACATAATAATATTTCTATATTACTTAAATAGCATTCCACATGTACACATTACACAACATTTATATTATATTATATACTCACACATTACTTTTAATTTAATACATTATGATCAATATCTCGACCTATTATATTATTTAACTAACATTCTAACATATACACATAACATAAATAACATAAATGTGACATTATATACTCACAAGTTACTATTTCAACAACTCTATCTTCCAACGCATTTAAACACATAATTGACTTGTCTAGGATCTAATCTCTACTATCTTATACTATAAATGTGACATTATATACTCACGTTACTATCTCAACAATTCTATCTTCCAACGCATCTAAACATGTAAGTGACGATTCGCACTAGGATCTATTTATCCCAACAACCCTATAGACATTGAGTTTCACACAATACTCATTTCGAGGAAAGGCTCACGAATTCTATACAAACCACACTATCTGTAAGTGGAAAGAGTCGTCGCAGTAAACCATCGAAGAGTGGAAGGTGGATTTCAAATTCAAACGAGATAAGGTATGCCCGGAGTGATCAAATCCAACATCATCAATAGCCTTATACGTGATCAAACAAAACTTTTCAGATACTTGTATCAGCTCATCGGATTAGGTTTAAGTCTATCGGTCAATGGAGGAAACCATACACTTCTCCAGTCTGATAATGGCCAACTACGCTAATGGGGTTGCAAACCCTTATATGGCTTTGACTCCAAGCAAATGGCATACAAAGTCTTCCACCGGGCAATAACTTACTGGGCATTTAAGTTTGATATCTCAAAGACTAGAATTTGTATGATGGCAGGAATGGAAGGACCGAGGCTATTCTCCATCTGTTTGATTTCCATTTATCCTCTGATCGTGGCAGGAGCTTCTGCAAGCAGCTTTCCAAAGGGTTTCAAATTCGGAGTTGGCTCATCTGCCTATGAGGTTCAACCTTCATCACTGGTCCTTGCAACTAGATTCATTGATTACACCATGGAGCCCTTTGGTGGTTTATTTAGTTGACTTCACAAATTTATAATGGAGCCCTTTGCTGGTTTGTTTAGTTGACTTCACAAATTTATAATGGAGCCCTTTGCTGGTTTGTTTATTCTAAATAACATATTATTTATATCATGGAGCCTTTGCTGGTTTGTTTCTTCTAAATATTATTTATGCTAACCGTTTATAGGATTTTATTTTATTTTATTTTTTTAAATATGATTCCCATTTCAAACTTGTGTTTTCTCTATCCTTTTTATCTTTATTTTTTCCAATGATACAATATTAATATTGTTAATAGTTAATGAAACAAAATAAAGAGTATATAGCAAAAATTAATTTAGAAAAGTTAATAGTAATATGGTATATAATTTATATGCTTTTTTCATGAAAATTATCTTTATATGTTTTGGTTTTTAAGAAATTATACAGATTTAATAACAAGATTTAAAGGTTTTTTTTAAAGTAAGGTATTTCATATTACTACTATGCAAATATACATAACAACATTTCTCATATTGTTGGTCTGCAACTAGGGAAACTAGACTAATATTATAAATTTAAAA
This sequence comes from Pinus tabuliformis, assembly GCA_031772625.1. NCBI lineage: Eukaryota > Viridiplantae > Streptophyta > Pinopsida > Pinales > Pinaceae > Pinus > Pinus tabuliformis. Next base: position 849,191,574 of record CM062816.1, on the reverse strand, counting down.
TTTTCATGTTAACAGTGCCATGAATGTAAAATTATCTTTCAAAATATAAACTAATATATAATATAAAATACTAAGCATAGGCATTAACATTTCGTCTTCTCGATTCATGCTCTTCTTCAATTGTCATGCCTACTTGAGCATTTTTCATGGGGGAGATCCACTTGAAAAGGTGGTTGTTGTTCACTTTCACAATCATTAGAGGAGGAATTAAAATAGTTTCCAATATCCTTCTCGAACCTTCTAATTTTCCTATCCAACTTATCTACCTCCTCCATTATTTTTGCCATGCAAATTATCAACTCCCTCCATATGTTAGCTCTATCAGTGAGAACCCTTCCCATAATAGTTTTCATGTGCCAATATAAGTTAACTATATGCATACAGGATGAGGTCCACTCCCTGGTTGAGATTCCTACATCAAGGATCCAATCCCTGGTCTCTATTTCCACATGCCTATTAGGTATAAATCATCTGCTCTAGCTCAAATGGTATTCTACTCTAAAAATGGTCCTTTGAACCACTTTAGGGATGACATTTCTATATCCATCAACTATGGCATGGGAACTTGATTATGCATGGGTTTGACCCATAGGAGATGGTGATGAGTTAGTGGAAAGGTAGGTGGGGACCTAAGTGACCTCTTCTCCCAATATGTTTATGGCCTAAAATGTGATATTTAGCCATCTTATCAAACACATAATTAAACACCACCCTGAGAGTGGAAACACTAGCGACGACGAATGGATACCGAGTCAGAGAAAAAGGGAGAAAACAAATGGAAAGAGAGATGGGGAGAGCAGTGATTCAAAAAAGGAAACAAGAAAAGATATCTTCATAGGTAATTTCAAAACCTAAGAGCGTGTCCAAAACAAAACCAGAAAGACTAGAATGCATGGAGTACAACCAAGCTAAAACAAACTAATTAACATCTAAATTCAGGGGCCAACTCTAATTTTCTAAGAATGAAAACAGACTAGAATTAATAAACCAAGAGTGGTTGTATAAAATTATATTACTATGTAGCCATATTTTCATACTAACAATAAAATTAAAACAATTATTACTACAAGGAAATTCAGAGTGAAGACAAGAAATATTGGAAACATGTAATGCCCCAATTGCTTTTACAATTCTCTGGTCATTGAAAAGTCTGAAATGCTTATCTTCCAATTGAGGATGAGCACCAACCCTACATGAAAGGCTAAATCCATTCCCCAAAATACATTCTCCCTTTTTCTCAGATTTCCTATCGCAAGAATGGTATGTTCATAGAGGAAGGTAACTTCTAACAATGTCTATACATGGAGAGGTCCCTAAACTAGTGTGTAATTTACCAACCTTCCTTTTGTGTCATCCTTCCCCCAACTAGTGTCATCATACTCCATTTTGCAACTTGTTGGAAACTTTATTGTTTTACTTATGTTCCTCTATTCTAAGCTAGTAGTGGCTTTTCCTTTCTTGGAGTCCCTTGCATCCTGCAACCTATCTACCATCCACTCCCATTCTTCTTACATTTCCTTCTCATATCACTTTCATGCAAGATACCATGTAGGGGCACCATTTAGTGGAATCTTGGCCACCGATCATTAATTAAATCACTATCATCTCACTCAGTGGAGTTCGCCCCACCATTTAAGAACCCTCTGTGAGTGGATAATAATAATCCTTTCAATCACCTAAAGTACACCTAAGTAACATATAATCAATATAAACCCCCTTTAGAGGAGTTCACTTGGAAATCCCATGAAAATGTAAATTAAATCTGAGCACAAAGTCCCATGTTCAAATACCTAGTTGTTAATCGATGACCACATGTAGAAGGGTGACGTGGTTCACCTAGGGGTTATAGTGGTAACAATTGGAATCACCTTATATCATGTGAGTATGAGACTTTCACAGTTGATGATTCCTCTAACGAAAGAATAATAACATATAGTGTAATATAATCAATATTGTTAGTATAATAACATAAAATTTAATGAAAAACACATTACTTTTCCTTCAAGGTATTAGGGAAAAAATGTTTGATGTTTCCATAGTTCACCTAAATCCAAGATGTTTAGTATAAATAGGTGGTTCCATGTATTTCCTTTATTTACCTAAAGTTTGTATAATTTTTTTTAATTTAATTTAAGTTAATTAACTTGTTAATATTGTGATCTTGGGGTGCCTTGGAAACATCCAAACATGCATCTAAAAATACAAACTTCCTATGAAATATATACGTTTATATCTTACCTACTAACAGAAAATATAAACTACTAATCATAAAAATTAACATTTCATCTCCTTGATCCGTGCTCTTCTTTAGTTAACAAGCTTGCTTGATCATATTTTTGGAGGAAGATCCACCTAAAAAGGTGGTTATTGTTCACTTTCATCATTAAAGGAGGGGGAATTAACATAGTTTCCCAAATCCATTACCAGCGTTGTGATTTTCCTATCCAATGTTTCTACCTTCTCCTCTATTTCCTCCATACAAATTATCAACTCCTATTATGTGTTAGCTCTATCAGTGAGAACACTACCCATCAACGTGTTAACTATTTGCATATAGGACAAGGTCTTCCCCCTAGTGAAACTACATCAAGGATCTAATCCCTGGTCTCTATTTCCACAAGCTTATTAGGTATAAATCCTTTACTCTATCTCAAATGATATTTTTCTTTAAAAAGAACCTTTTCTACCACTTTAGGGATGATATTTCTAGATCTATCCACTATAGCATGGGCCACTAATTTTGCATGGGTTTGATCTATGAAAGATGAAGATGAGGTAGGGGTCGGGGGGGATGTAGGTGACCTCTTTTCCAAATGTGTTTATAACCTAAAAGACTATGTATAACCATCATATCAAACATAGAATAGAACACCACCTTGGGAGTGGAAACACTAGTGATGGCTGATGGATATTGAGTCACACAAAGAAGGATAAGAACAGTGGAGGGGAGAGTAGTGCTTTCAAAAATGAAACAACAAAATATATCCCCGTAGGGAAATACAAAACCCAAGAGTGAGTCCCCAACAAAACTAGAATGATTAGAATCAATAGTGATACCAAGCTAAAAAATACTTAGCCTCTAAATTCAGGTGCCAAATATGATTACCAAACAATGAAAACGAACTAAAACTAATAGACCTAGAGTGAGTTTATTAAAGTAGGGTATTAAATAACTTGAACTTCCTACCAGTAGTAAAATCAAAACAATTATTACTATATGGAAATATAGAGTGAAGAAAAAGAAATATTGCAAATCAACGATATTCCCTTTGCTCTTAGATTTCTATGGGCATAGAAAAACCTGAATTTCTTATCTTCCAATTGAGGATGAGCACCAAACCAATATGCAAGGCTAAATCCATTCCCCAACATACATTATTTCTCCTTTTTTCTTAGACTTCCAACCCTAGGAATAGTATGTTCATAGAGGAATGTAACTTCCAACAATGTCTATGCATAGAGAGGTCCCTAAAATGGCATATAATTTACTAGCCTTCCTTCCTCGTTTTCCTTGCCCAAACTAGTGTCATCATACTCCATTTTCTACCTTGTTTCAAACATTATTGCTTTCCATCTATGCATCTAGTCTCAGCTCAAGGTGGGTTGTCTTTCCCCAAAATTGCATGCATCCTAAAAACTCTCTACCATCCACTGCCATTCTTCACCCATATCATTATTATACCATTATTCTAAAACCTCCCATGAAGGGGCCCAATTTAGTGGTAACCCTACCATACATAATTAATTAAATGATTATCATGTCACTTAGTGGAGTGTTCCCCACCATTTAACCACCCTATGTCTTGGGATAAAAAGCTTCAAAGTTATTATAAAAAAACTTATAATACTACTTATAAAATTGAATTTTGAGATGGGAAAATAACAATCATCCTTTCAATCACCTAAAATATGCCCAGTTAATATATAATCAACTTAAAGTCCCCTCTAGGGAGCTCACATAGAAAGCATATGAAAATGTAAAGTAAATGTGAGTACCAAGTTTCGTGTTCAAATCCCTAGTTGCTAACTAGTGACCGCATGTAGAGAGGTGAGATGGTTCACCTAGGGGATATAATGGTAGAAATCATAATCACTTTGTGTCACATGAGTACAAGACCTACCCAATTGATGATCCCTCTAGCGAATAAGAATAACATATAATGAAATATAACCAATGTTATTAATATAATAACCTAAAATTTAATGAAAACACATTACTTTTCCTTTAGGATATTAGGGAAAAAGGTTTTACATAGTTAACCTAAATCTAGGATGTCTGGTACAAATAAGTGGTTCCATGTTTTTCCTCTAGTTACTTAGAGTTTATAAAAAAAAAAAAATTCACTTTTTCAATTATTAAATTTTCCTTTTTAATTTAATTTATTTATTTGTGTAAAATATTTTATCAACTCAAAATTAGGATCAAATTTTATTAGAACTCCAATAGGAACTATAAGATTGAATAGTTCCCTAGGCAAATTAGTCTCGTCTTTGAATGGAGCAGGGGGAAATTATACCCCTAATTTTTTATACTTACTTATTTTTGGGCCAAGTCTAGGTGATGAAAACTGGTAGTGGAAAGGGTTTTAGAAAGGAAAGACCCCTCCCAAGTGTAAGTTATTTATATAGATTATTTAATAACGTGTTAGAATAAAAATTCCTCTAGAAAATAAATAGACCATGTCGAAGTATTTATTTAGTTTATACCTATAGTGAGGAAAGAATTTTAGAGTTTTCTTACATTATAAATTTTCTCATGAAGTTTGGGTTGCAATTTTTCTTGCATGCCTTAATGTTTGGTTCACTTAGCAATATGTAAAGTGCTTTAGGGCCATACCATATATGGTTTTGTGGGTAATATGGATAACTAGAAAATATATTTTGTTTGAAGAGAATATGAAACCCTCTTTTTAGGTAGGTGCCTTAATTAATTTGTTGTATTTGCATAGTATAAAGTTACTCTAAAGGTTAAAACATGGAGAATTCCATCCAAGGTATGCATGGGCAAATATTTAGCTTGGGGATATATTGAAGGGGCTTATCAAGGTCAATATTCTAACAATGATATCAACTTTGTTCTACATCTTTAAGAGACATGTTGGTTTTAATTTAAAGGTAATCTAGAAAGAGGAACAAATAAACAGGGGGGATTCAAGGCCTTATATTGCTTACTAAAATCTACTTTGGACATAGAGATTGATAAGATTCATGTGATGGGTGATTATTCCATGGTCACGAATTGGATGAAAGGAAGCCTGCAAGCACAAAATAATTCTCTCATTCCACTAGCGCAACAATTAAGGCAACTTCTAATCATTTTCTTTGAATTAGCTATACTCATATTTATAAAGAGAAAACTAAGAATATAGATCATCTCTTAAAGAAAGGCATTCAATTTCATGAGCTTTATGGTTCTTTGAAAGAAGTACAAGATGGGCATACAATTATCTTACAACAATTTTCATTTAATCATTTTTGAACTCCTTTTGAATTTGTACACTCTTAAATTTATTATTTATTTCCAATTACTTGATAGATATAATGGTTAATTTTATGAAGCAAGTGGATCTTTGTATTTGTACTATTATAGTGAAATAATTTTTATAGAGATGTTCCCTTTTGAATTACCCCAAAAACAACTAGGTATTTTCTTTTGTTTATCCCAAATTAAAATAGATTTATTTCTTAAAAATAAATATTTAAAATTTAAAATTTAGTTCAATATAATTATCATTTAAATTAATCTAATTAATACATATACTAATTATTTTATCATTAATTCTATTTTAAAAAACTAAAATAAAAACATCTATTTCCACAAATCTATTAAAAATATTATTTAAAAATGTAAACAATTAATTTAGATGAAATTTCTTTATTTATAAGATTAAATAATTGAATATAAAATTACTTTATTTTAAAATTATAATTATAAATTACAAAAATATATATATATATATATATATATATATATATATAAATATAAATATAATCTTAGATTTTAATTTATGGAAATTATTTTATTATTTTTTTTAACCATCCATTAATAACGTTTGATATCGTGAACCATCATCATTCTCCTCATCATAATAAATCAGATTAATTAATTATTTAATTATCATGAAAACATACTATTAATATTTCCATTAAAAATAAAGATAAAGTTAAATCTAACTTTTCAATTTGTGGTTTCCCTAAATGCACTTTATCGTAATATGACTTTTTGTCTTTTATTTAATACCATTCATAATAAAATTATTATTATTTTGGTTCCAAATTTACTTTTAAATACATGAAAAAAAATTAAAAAAAAAATTCAACATTTTATTTATACAACCCTTTTAAATATATAAACAAATCTAATACCTTGGAAAACTTGAAAACACTTAATCTATACCCTACTTTTAAATATATAAATAAATTTAAAACCTTAAAAAAATTAAAAACACCTCTTCAACAACTATTTTTATTTAAATTTTAAATAAAACTCCCTAACAACCAAAAATTGTTAGGCTTACAGTGAGACATTCCACCATCATCTTATATAATATATATACTTTGTGCTTATCCCGACCAATATCTGTTATAGTTTGTTTTGTCATTTAACAATCTCATATAAAAACCTAATAAACCTTACCTTATCTAAGGCCCCAGTAAACTTCACTTCACTTCAAGTAAGGTCTGCAGATACTGCTATAAAGAATGCAGAATATTTGGCCCACCATCAATTATTTCACGACTTTTAAGGGTCACCGTAACTGTCACTTGATGGATAAATTAAGGTATCACTGTCCAGACAGATCGTTGCTGCGCACTATCCTTCTTATTCATAGGCTCTTATCTACCCTAGAGAGTGGGAGATGGATCACGAGAAACATGGGAGTAGATGCAATGATGAAGTGTGGCAGTGATATGCTTATTTTTTATGAAATCAATCATAGGGAATTGACAGATATACAATTAGTTTGATTGACATTCTAGATGACACATCCCTACCCTATAAAGGCTATATAAAGGAATATAGAAAGGAATTTGATCTTATCATAGAAGGAAATTCAGCTCAAAGCTAGGAACAAATTTTATTAGAATTTAATTAGGCATCATAAGATTAAACAATTCCATGGAGTAGGGGCAATTATACCCCTCGTCCTAAATACTTAGCTTTTTTTGGACCAATACTTAGTAATGAAAAATGGTGGTGGCAAATGTTTTAGAGAGTAAAAGACCCTCCCACGTATAAGCTATATATGTGGTTTATTTTAAACAATAAAGTTTTAACATGTAATTTCTTTTTGGAAAGAAAGATACCATGTCTAAGCAATTTATAGTGAGGAAAATGCATTATATTTTTCTTACTTTCTAAACTTTTTCATGAAATTTGAGTTGTGATGTTTCCTTATATGCTTTAATGTTTTGTTTTCTTAGCAATATCTAAAGTGTTTCAAGGTCATCTTATTTATGGTTTTATGGGGCAGATGGATAATTAAAAAATATATTTTGTTTATTTTTTTAGGGTATGGATAATTAAAAAGCAATTTATAGTGAGGAAAATGCATTATATTTTTCTTACTTTCTAAACTTTTTCATGAAATTTGAGTTGTGATTTTTCCTTATATGCTTTAATGTTTTGTTTTCTTAGCAATATCTAAAGTATTTCAAGGTCATCTTATTTATGGTTTTATGGGGCAGATGGATAATTAAAAAATATATTTTGTTTATTTTTTTAGGGTATGGATAATTAAAAAGCAATTTATAGTGAGGAAAATGCATTATATTTTTCTTACTTTCTAAACTTTTTCATGAAATTTGAGTTGTGATTTTTCCTTATATGCTTTAATGTTTTGTTTTCTTAGCAATATCTAAAGTGTTTCAAGGTCATCTTATTTATGGTTTTATGGGGCAGATGGATAATTAAAAAATATATTTTGTTTATTTTTTTTAGGGTATGGATAATTAAAAAATATATTTTGTTTGAAGAGGAGATGAAATTTTATTTTTGGGTAGATATTTAGGTCAATTTATTATTGACATATTATAAGATGTTAAAGATTAAAACATGGAGAATTTCATTGGGTTATGGATTTACAAGTCTTTAGTTTGGGGATATATTGAAGGGTTTTGTTAAGGGCCATATTCTAATGACGAGAGTAATTTCTTTCAATATTTTTAAAAGGTATTATTCTAATAACTAGATTAATTTCTTTCGATATTTTTAAGAGGCATGTTGATTTTAAATCAAGGGGGACTCAAGGCCTTATACTACTTACTAAAATCTACTTTGATCAGGGGATTGTTAAGTTTTATGTCATGGATGATTATTCCATGGTCACATATTGGATGAAAGGAAGCTTGCAAGTACAAAATATTTCTCTTCTTCCAATAGCACAACAATTAAAGTCAATATCTAATAATTTTCTTTGGATTAGATATACTCATATTTATAAATAGAACAACAAGAATGTAGATCATCTCTCACAGGAAGGGATTCAACTTCATGATATTTATGGGTCTTTGAAAGAAATACTGGATGGTCATACAATTCTCTTATAACAATTTTCGTTTCATGATTTTTGAACTCTTTTTTAACTTCTAAAATGTTAATACATGGGAATATTAAATTTATTATTTATTTTCAATTACTTAGATAGTATACTTAATATTGTGAAGAAAATGGATCGTTTTAGATGTAATATTATAGTGAAATATCCTCTAATGGAAGTTCCTTTTTGAATTGTGTCTAGAACAAGTATTCTAATTTTGTTTATCTCAAATAAACATATGCTTTTCCTTTTAAAACAATTATTTAATCATTAAAAAATTGATTGAATTAATTATCATTTAAATTGATTCAATTATTAAATATATTAATACTTTTCTCTTTAATTCCAATTTTCTTAAATAAAGTAAAAGAATCTATTTTCAGAAATTAAGAAAATGTAAAAAAAAAAATTATTTAATTTATATTAAATAAGTTTAGTTGTAAGATAAAAAATTTAAATACAAAAAGTGATTTATTTTAAAATGTATTGTACACACCCCTAATATATCTTAATTTCAAAATATTTTAACACCCCTGTTATATCTTAATTTCAAAATATTTATTAAAATATTGATAATCATAGCTTTTTAATTTATGAAAATTATTTCATTAATATTTTTGAAAATTGATAAATACCATTTAATTTATGAAAATTAGTTCATTATTATTTTTAAAAATTGATAAATACCATTTAATATCAATAAAAGTGACCCATCATCATTATCCTCATAATAATAAATCACGTTAATTAATTATATGTCTTAGGATTATCATTAAACATAATTACCATTAATACATCCATTAAAAATAAAATCAAGTTAAATCTAATTTTCCATTTTTGTTTTTCCACTGAATATAATATAATTTATAGAGATCACTATTTCTTTTTTCACATAACACAGTTTATGATGAAATCATTATTTTCATTTTGCTTAAATTGAACTTTTAAATATATAAATAAAATTTAAATAATAAAAAAATTTAAACACTTAATTCATACAAGACATATAAATAAATTTAATATCTTAAATAGTTTAAAATCACATAATCTATACCCTACTTTTAAATAAATAAACTTTAAAAAAAAATTTAAAAAATTAATAATTCCAAAATTTAAAAACTCACAAGTCCGCATGGGGTAGCTCAATTGGCAATGGCCGTGGAAATGAAGTCTCACAGAACCGGAGATCTTGGGTTCGATTCTTGTGCTACCCTCCCTGGAAATGGGGTGAATAACGGACATGTAAAAACTCGAAAATGAGAAGGTCCCACCTAAGCTTACAAAAAAAAAAAATTTAAAAACTCACAAAATGAAAACCAAAAAAAAACCAAAAACTTTTAGACTGCCTTGAGAGATTCCACCATCACCATATGAACGATATTTATTTAGATTTAAAAGAAACCAGGGAAAAATCATAATCTTTTAGACTGCCTTAAGAGATTCCATCATCATATTATATATCTATAAACAATGAACCTCAAATAATATATATAGATATACATATACATATACTTCTTACTGCTCACAAGCAAGATCTGCTCTAGTTTGATAGGTCATTGAATAGTCTCCGATAACACCCCCAATAACTTTAACTTAACTAATGCCTCAGTAAATTTTACTTCGGGTAAGGTTTGCGGATACTATTCTAAAGAATACATAATGTTTGGCCCACCATCAATTATTGAACAACTTGTAAGTGGCTAAATTAAGAAGGCAGCACTATCCCGCGAAAGCGCATGGTCGTTTTTTCCTCACAAGTGTTAACCGGAGTTGTCTATAACGCGACTTTTTGAAAGTCTTTTTGGCAGATTTTTCCGGTCGAAATCCAGCAGGAATTATTGGAATCTCAAGTTTGATAGCTAGTTTCTGCACAATGAAAGCGTCCAAGAGGTTTTTCAGGGTGCTGAATCCAAATATGCAGTTAAAAAACCATTTTAACTGCAAGAAATCAAGATTTGACCTCAATTTCTTCGCCGGATTCCGTCACCAGAATCTTCAAAAAGACAACTCCGTGACAAAAAGCCACTGCTCCTGAGCACAGCTTTTTATGGCATGTGATGAAAAGAATTATTTCGACTCGTCTCTGCACAATTATTAATCAAAAACTCATGGAAGTAAATCCAACGGCACGTGATAAAAATAATGCTAGCATGTAGGTTTTGGAGTGTCACTTCATTCTGCTGGTAAATTTAAAATTTGATTATAGATAAACTATTTTTGTAAAATTTAATTATTAAAAGTTATAAAATGGTGAATTTTTATAAAGTATGAAAGTATTTTTTAAATAATGAAAAAAAATTAATATAATTTATTTGTTAAATTATCAGTGAAGATAATGGTTATTGGTTTATTATTATTCAAAGAAAATCAGTTTATTTAGAAATATTTAGTTGATAGTGTGTAAGGGAACAGTTTTGACCCATACCAAATATTTATAAATCTTAGAAGATTGTCTTGAGTCATTAATCTATTTTTTTAATTTTAAAAATACAAATTTTAGATTAAAAAAATGATTTTAAAATATAAATTTATAAAAATACACATTTTTGTGGCTATTTATAAAATACAAATTTTTAACCACTAAATTTATTCTTTTAAATTTTTTTAATTATTTTTTTTTTAATTTTAAATTTAAATAATTAAATTTTAAATGCCCAACGTTTAAAATTTTACGCCAAATACGTATTACAGTGAAAAAAAGTCTCGGGTACGTCAAATTCCAAGCGCGCGATATGATGACAAGTACCTTTCATGTTCCCGCTCGTCTATACACAATTATTAATGTCTGTCACTTTATGGAAAGGAATTTTCTCGATGATTATTTATTTATTGCCACTTTATGGGATTTTTCTCGGTGCTTATTTATTTATTTTCTTCTTTTGGGAGTGTGATGAGTGATGAAATTTAAAATCCGACCGACTAGTTAAATTTAGCGAATTTAGGAATTTTAGTCAAATTCTGTCCCAGACCGGCCTCATTTGTCACCGTGACAGGCAAATACCACCCTGCCCGTCACACTCCATATGGGATGAAAGAGAATATAAGATAAGGCTGAGCATTGTGGTCCGTCCTCGGCCCATCTGGCACTGCAAGGGCGCTAATTTATTTTTATTCATATGCTAAAGCCCAACCACGTTTTTGATAATCTCACTCTCTCTTTCCGGATTGGGAGAGATTCCTAATGTTGTGCAGGGACCAGTGATTGATATAGTACTGGTCCCACCAAACCACTATAAATTGAGACTTTTGAAACCAATATTTAAATAATAATAAATAACATTAAGTATAAATAAGTATTAATTTATGTCCAAAATTTCCCCATACATTCACTAGGCCCACAACTATCCATAAATAGTATTTTACTACTTAACACTGCAAACCATATTGACCCAACTAGAAAGCAGCTAAAGCCATAAAGGCTTCCAAAATGGTCTATTCCAAAAGTACAAAGTAGCAGTCACTTCAACCCCCACTCATCAGAACTGCAACTTTGCATCCCAAATAAATATGCCTACCTGCACATAACAAAAGGGAATGTATGTCAGCCATAACTGTTGTGTTGTTCAACAACTAAACACCCTATGTTCAATAAATGACACCCAATCCAATAACATTTAAACCCACTTTGTTCAATAAATGACACCCAGACCCAATAACTGCAATAAATGACACCCAACTCACTCTATTTCTCATTAAAACATATCAAAGCACATGGATCAACAAATAACCAATTCCCAACCATTAGATCACGTCAAATTAAATCCAGACCACACATTCAAAATGAAGCCATTGCAATCCATGTGCATCCATGTCCACCAATTAAATTCAAGTGCCAAAAACTATAAAAGAAATCCACCCACTGTTGAAGTTGCATCTTATGCTTTCAAACTATTCAGCAAACTTGAAGACAACATCACAAAACAGTTGCCAATATATCTATGTTAGTTATATCAATTACAACTCATTCTTCTTATAGTTATGTTTTCATTGTTTTCATTTATTAGATTTCTTACATGATCTATCTGGCCATAACTGCTAGAAAGATACCTAGATGGTTTCACAAACAGCCATTGAAAGTCATTGTTCTTACAGTTATGTTTTCATTGTTTTCATTTATCAAAGTTCTTACATGATCTGTCTGGTCATAACTGCTAAAAGAGTACCTGGATGGTTTCACAAACAGCCATTGAAAGTCATTGTTCTTACAGTTTTGTTTTCATTGTTTTCATTTATCAGAGTTCTTACATGATCTGTCTGGCCATCACTGCTAAAAGGATACCTGGATGGTTTCACAAACAACCATTGAATAAAAAGTAGGTTCTAAATACATCTATTTAGAAAAGTTAAAACCATTCCTTAAAATTAAAAAAAATGAATGCCTTCAACATACTTAATTTTTTCAGTTCAATTTTCTAAAACTTTTTATGACTGATAAGTCCATTCCAAGGTTGATCACAGCTGCAAGTTGTTCCCAACATAGAATTTATGCCTGGAATGGTGGCCATGGACTGCAATGGAGAAGTTGCAGTACTAAGACATTTTTGGCAATGCCAAACAACAACAAAAAATGGAAAATGATATTTGAAACAACTATCATAGAATCCTACTTGAATCCATATAAAAGTTGCTAAACTGATGAACAGGCAGGCAATTGAGAGACTACGAAGTAATTTGCAATGAGAGACTACGAAGTAATGCAATTCGATTTCCTGTAACATAAGTAATGCAATTCGATTTCCTGTAACATACATGTTGATAATTTCCTGTAATAAAGGAAAAGTATTTTTGCAGAAGTAATAAAGCATAATTTACAAATATTCTAATGTCTAAATGCATGCAATAATTTTATAGGTTGTTGCATCTATGGCAAAAGGAAGTTACTCTGCTCGTACAAGGAGAAGTGGCAGGAGAGTGACAAGGGGTGCGCAGCTGTGATGCACATCGTCTGATGAGGACATGACAGCTGATGTCAATGCCAACAATGCACCAGGGAACATTGTTGAGGATGACCATGTGACAGCAGCTGATGTTAACACGCCATCAGCGACAGAACCACCATCAACAATAGTCCAAGGAGCAAGCTCAACTAAAAAGATCAGTGCTATAAGAGGATGGACAAAAGAACAAATGTTAGTTGCAATTGACGACATAGAGTTTAATGGATACTCAGTTCGGGCATCTGCAAAAAAACATGGTATTCCTCCCTCATCAATACATTATTGGATAAATGGACTGACTCATACAAAATGAAGAGGGCCTCTTATAGTTATGACTGAGAAGGAGGAGGCCAAGGTGGTTGAGTGGTGTAAAGATATGGCCCAACTGGGACATGGACTAGAGTTGATACAACTCAAATCAATAGTTGCTCAAATCTGTCAAGGGAGGCCAAGCCCATTCAAAGATGGGTTTCCTGGTAAATCATGGTGGTTTGGGTTTAAAAAAAGGCATCCAGAACTTGTATTGCGTACTGCTGAGGGCCTTGACAGAGACAGAGCATTAAATTTGCGCCCTGCAGTTGTGCAAAAGTTCTATGACACACTTTCTAGTGCTTACGATAAACATTCTTATGGAGCAGACCATATATGGAACTATGATGAAACAGGTTTACAGGAAAGGAGAAATTGTGGCATGCAACTAATTGCCAAGAGAGGGAGCCGAAATGTGCCAAAGATTTTGCCCAAGGGCAGGGAGTGGATAACTATTTTATGTTGTGTCAATGCAATTGGTACTTCAATCCCAAGATTTTATCTATTCAAAGGTAAAAATCAACTGAAAAACTATATACAGAACTGTGAACCAGGTGCATGCATGGATGCACATCCCCATGCATGGATGACTAAAGAATTGTTTCTAAGTTGGCTTTTTCACTTTGCTGCATCGGTACCAGGTGGCGTCTCGCCTAATAACAGACACCTTTTGATATTAGATGGCCATGGGAGCCACATGGCTATACAAACAATTGAGGAAGTAAACAATTTAGGCATCGACCTATTGACATTGCCCACTCATACCACTCACAGACTTCAACCCCTTGATTTTAGTGTGTTTGGCCCTTTCAAGAACTATTTCAGGTCGGAGCGCACTGCATGGATGGAAAAGAATCCAGGGGTTGAGGTGAAAAGGTTTGAGCTAGCAAAGCTTGCAAGTAAAGCTTTTAAAAGGGCTTTGACACCATCAAATATCAAGGCTGGCTTTAGGAGGACAGGAATCTGGCCACTGAACTATGATGCTCTTATGCATGATACTGATTGTAGCCAAGCGTTTCATGTGGATGGTCAGGAAGAAGGGAATGCCCAAACAGGTGTTGAAGTGCAAGAAGTAGATGACCAAGATGATGTTGTTGCAGCTGGTAATATGATTTCCCTATCTCAAGGACACTTATATGCTGAAGATGATGAAACTACATGTGAAACACAATATAACAATGAACAAATTCGCAGTAACATGGAGATCGTTCCACCAACTCAAGAACATGAAATTCCTGTTGTTGATATTTTTAATGATATTGTTGAACATGCAATTGACAATGACCAATTGACATTGCCAAGCCAAGTAACCCCACCTTCATGGCTAGCAGAAGCAATGATCAAGATGAATGCACATAGTGTCTCAGCAACCAATGAAGAAAGCATGAACATGCCCTCACAACCAGCAGAATTGAACAGTGAAATTGTTCATTTTTTTGTGGACAATAGATCAATGGAAGAAGATGAAGGACATAATGAGGCATCAAATGAAGATAATGATATAGTTCAATCAGTTCGAACAGATACTGAAAGGGAAGTACCAAGCAATGACATGCAAGTGGGAGGGGTTTAGAAGACACTTGGACGGTTCCTAAAGCTTCCAGTAGAGAGAGTATCAATGAAAAAAAAGCAAGGTGCACTGGGTAGTCTTCGTCTGGGCTGAAGCTCACAGTTACTCACCTCAGAGGACTATATAAACCTGTTAGTTGAGTCTGAAAAAAAAAAAGAAATTTGAAATGCAAGAATTAAAACATAAAAAGAAGGATCTAGTCAAGGAGAACAAGGCAACAAGGATTGTTGCAGCACAACGTCGAGCAGATGAAAGGATTGAAAGAGATAAAGCAAGGCAAGTTAAGGACCAACAAAAGCAAATGGCAAGACAGGAAAAGGAAAAACGAAAGGCACAACAAATGCTTGAAAAGGAACAAGGGATGATCAACGATACAAGAATAGCTGATGAAACCAGGATTATTTCAAACTCATTGGACTCCATTGCAGATAATACACCATTATTCTAAGATCTCATAAACATTCAAGTGCCCCACTATCAAACTGAGGGTTTACCCACTTGCCTTGTTCCTACCAGAGTTGGTGTCAATTCTCTGTATGCTCATTACACACCTCCACTTAATGCAGGGGTCAGTAGTGCAAATGTGAGGTATGGGTACTCAGTACCTCCATGGTTGGAAGCTGCAAATTGGAATCAATCATATGGCAGCAATCAACCATTTCCTAATCAGCCCTTGACTGGTAGGCCAACCTACCTGGCTCAAGAAGGTAACTCGGGGAGTTTTGGCACTCAAGATTCTCAGGGCCATAAAGAATAGGAGTGTCATATGTTTTTGGTTCTAACCACATTATGATGTGGATTTTGGATGTATTGTATCTTTTTCTTGGCACGAAAACATTTTGGCTTACAACACTAGATTGTATCTTTTTCTTGTCACAAAATTTTTTTGGCTTACAACTCTAGATTATATCTTTTTCTTGTCACAGAAACATTTTGGCTTACAACCTAGTAGTGATTTCTTGTGGCAACCTAACTGTGTGTTGAAAAGAAATTTTCAATGGAATATGTCTTTCTGTAAAATATTAATTATGATAAAACTATTTCTATAAGTTATTCTGTGAACTTTGTGTGGCTAGCTTAGAGGAATAAAGGAAGGAAACAGATAAGTATTGAAAAATAGTTTCCTTCATTGCTGGTTAATTAGTTATACTCGAAGCAGTTGAGTTAAACTGTGTAACTGTGGTTGTGTTGAAATAAATTTTCTAGAACTAAATTAAGTTGTTGCAGATTAGCAAAACTATATATGGCTTCTATTAAACTCGAACTGAAAACTATTATTTCAGTGGTTCTAGCTAAAAGAGAAAAGGATATTAATGAAAGAGGAATCCATGAGTAACTTTGTGAGATAACTAGGGTTAGTTTCTAGGCCAAGTCGACAGGGTCAACAGGTTAGAACCGATCCCCGTCTCCTTGAAGGCTCATTCAAGAGGATATAGCCTTCAAGAGGATAACTATTGTCTGGGTAAATCTCAGTCAAGCACTTCAAGATTATTGATAACTGTCAGACCATGTTGCACTGAAATAGACCTTGGTAAAATCCCATCAGTCGCAGTAACCAAGATTCATAACAAAATAATCATTGGTCTATTGATATCATAAGGAACTCAATAATAACATTCCATTCCAACTCTGGACAAGAGATAATGGCCAAAGGCTTAGGAAAATGGCTAAATACAAAAATCAAATGACCAAACAGTCTCAAATGAGGAGGCAATCTACCTTATAATAAGTTTTATTAAATGTCAAAAAGCCACTAATAATTTTATTCATTGAGGGGACACTTGAGAAATTGAGAGCACTCATTATCAAGTTGCATATAAAAAAGGCTAAATACAGAAATCAAATGACCAGACAATCTTATCTCATAATAAGTTTTTGAGAGCACTCATTATTAAGTAGAGTAGGAAAAAACCTTCAAATTTAAATTTAGATATTCAAAATCCTAGTTCCATGTCCAAACATAGATCACTAAAATAACAACACCCCATCTCTATATTTTTTTCCATATGAAAACCTTCAAATTCAAATTCAGGTTCCAGGTCCTAGATCACTAATATGAAAACCTTCAAATTCAAATTCAGGTTCCAGGTCCAAACATAGATCACTAATATAGCAACACACCCCATGTCTAGATCTTCACCACCACATGACCAAAGAGTCACATCCAGTATAATTGCTATAAATATGAGAATAACTTAAATCCTTAAGCAAATGAAGTTTAATCATCCTCCTATGCATTTCTGACCAATAGCCATACCTAAACCCAAATCTCTTCTCAACCACACAAAAAACAGGACACAAAAATTTCAATTGAGGTGGCTACAAACTGTAATAGTTGAGTAAAACTGGCATCATTTAATCATCTTCTCAACCCCCAAAAAAAACAGGACACAAAAATTTCAATTGAGGTGGCTACAAACTGCAACAGTTAAGTAAAACTCGCATCATTTAATGATCTTCTCATCCCCAAAAATAAACAAGACACAAAAATTTCAATTGCGGTGGCTACAAACTGCAACAGTTAAGTAAAACTCGTATCATTTAATCATGTATATATAGAACTGTACATCAAGATAGCAAGGGCATGAAGCCCAGCTATGGCAACCCATCATCGTGAACAAAATTTTCCTGTAAACTAATAGAGAAAGGGACAAACAAACAAACAGAAATGTTATATACGGAGACAATTCTGAAGGCTTGTTAACATTAGAGAACATGAACACATTTTATCTGTTGACAGACAGAGCTTGTGCTCTGTCCTTGATGCCAAGAGGAGAGGGAATTGTTGTCCTAGAATTAGTACCAACAAAGGCATCCTTCATCTGAGAAGTGAGATGCCAAATCGCCATGCGATCTCTGGGTGTTATTTTCCCTTCCCCAATTATCTTTAAAATATAGTTGACATCTATTTATAAAAAGGAAAAAAATAATGAAATTTGTATTATAGGATTCTGAGGGCATTAGGATTATTATTTCAGTCATTTTTCAGATTCGATAGGGTAGATTCAAAGTTGTGAGCAGGCGTAGAGACTCTATGCAAGAGACAAACCCAACAATTAAATAATTGTAAACTGACCAAAAATTGCTTGGGAAGAAGAAAATTTCTCATTAACAAGTGGAATATGCCAGCAAAGCTACAGAATGATTTGTTGTTGTTTGATGAACGAGAAAACAAATCTTCTAATTTAGAATACTATTACAGACCAATAAATGAAATAAACATTGCAGAAGTGGCAACACTGGATATGAACAATAGACAAGAGATAATGGCCAAAGGTATAGGAAAAAGGCTAAATACAAAAATCAAATGACCAGATAGTCTTATCTCATAATAAGTTTTTGAGAGCACTCGTTATCAAGTAGAGTAGGAAAAAAGCTAAATATGGAAATAAGAACCTAAACCAGAGTCCAATAAGGGTTTCGAGGGTTTCGAGGGTTGTTTGGGGTCATTGCTGCGATGTTCCATTTTCCCTTTGTCTTTCTGCTCGGGGCTAGTTGTTGGGCGAAGCCCTCCGCCGACGATGGCACAGGACGGCCAAGGATGGCACGGGACGGCTGAGGATGGAAAACCACCTAATACCTCACATGTGAGCATCCTCAACACTTATGTGAACACAAACCAACACACAGAGGACTAAAAATGACTCAATTGGCATAACTATTCTGTAGATATTCATAAACTACACCAAGAAACAGAAACAGAGGAGAACAAGGTCAAGGCCATTCACAAAGCATACTAACCGTGCTTCTTAGGAATCTTTCATTTGCCATTGAAACTCTGCAAATGGCCGAGGATGGCACGGGACGACCGAGGATGGAAAACCACCTAATACCTCACATGTGAGCATCCTCAACACTTATGTGAACACAGACCAACACACAGAGGACTAAAAATGACTCAATTAGCATAATTATTCTGTAGATATTCGTAAACTGCACCAAGAAACAGAAATAGAGGAGAACAAGGTCAAGGCCATTCACAAAGCATACTAACCGTGCTTCTTAGGAATCTTTCATTTGCCATTGAAACTCTGCAAACGACCGAAGATGGCACGGGACGGCCAAGCACGATAACAACGAAAATTCACAAATACCATCATGAAAAGCCACAAACAACATCAAAATATCCACAAAAACCCTAAACCCTCAAAACCTGCCATAGAAAGTCTACAAAAAATCCAAATAGATTTGTCTGTGTTGAAAAACACAGAGAAATTGCTGGTAGGATTAAAATCCTACTGGATATAGGCTATGGATGGTCGCCGACCTTCCCCGGAGCTCACCATACCTTCTCCAGACCTGCAACGACCTTTTCCACACCTGCAACGAGAAGAGAAAGCCATTAGACAACAGAAAACCACCAAAAAAACCAGCAAAGAACAACAAATTAAGCAATTCCCTGTTAAAAAAGACCTTCCACCTCGAGCTCGGTAAAACTGCAACTGGCTCCTCCCCAAACAACAAAAGCTACGAATAAGACCACCACCAGAGAAACCCTAAACAAATGGCGGTCCAGAACGACCAACAAATCCAGGCGGAAAACCACAAGAAAGGCAGAAGCAATGTTCCAACCACAAACCCTAAACCTCGAACAAACATTTGCATCAGCACTTGCATACCAGACGAAGCATGCAGGTCCACAAACCCTAAATCTCGAACAAATGTTTGCATCAGAACCTCAATACCAGACGAAGCGTGCAAGTTCTAGGGCCGTCTCGCGCCATCTTCCGCGGGGGGCTTCGCCCAACAACCGACCCCGAGCAGAAAGACAAAGGGAAAATGCAACATCGCAGCAATGACCCCAAACAAATGGAGGAAATGGCGCGGACACAGAATTTTATGTGATGACACGATGCCCAACATGTGGACCTCCACGGTGGACAGGTGTCGTACCGGATCCATGCGGGTTGACATGTGGTTTTGTGACGTGGCGGGGAGGGCACACAGGTAATGGCGGCCCTCCCCTATATATCTTATGCAAAAATAATATTTTAGGGGATTCTAACGAGGATAAAGGTAATTTTCGGAATAGATCTGGTAAAATTTTAATTTAATTATCAATATTTAATTTTTATTAAATATTTTAAAATATTCTCAGTATTAGTTGCAAATATCTGAGTATTAGTTATAGAAATTAAAGATTATCATTTATCTCAAAAATAGTTATGTTTTTTTTATAATTTTAATTAAATTGATTAATTTAAAAAAAAATGTCATATGAACAAGTTATGATTTTTTGCACATGTGATATTGATAAACTATGATATTGTAACAAAGTCTATTACATATTAAGAATCTCTATAATTAAGTGGAGGCGAATGCTTATGTTTAAAATTTTTGTTATATGTTTTATATAGATTTAACTCATATATTAATTTTTTTTAATTAATAATCATAATTATGATTTAAAATAATGTTTTTTTTCCACTGGAAAAATCATAATCTTTCATTATCTTGAAAAATTACATATTGTAGATGCTTGATGCATATGTTATTGTGTCTGTCAGCCTTCTAGGGGTTTCATATAAGATCAAAAATATCAACATAAAACCAGAAACATCACGTAGGATGTTCATTGTAGTTCTTCTATTTATATGTACATATTGCCACGCAGGGCCCTGTAGAAAGTTTATGTCCACTATATACATAAAACTGTTCAAAAACATCAAAAATTATATCAGATATTCAATTCAAGGGCTATCCACCCTATGGTAATGTGGGTCTATGTAAGGTCGATGATAGTATTGGAATGCATTTGACCCACACTGCTCCTGGATCAACCACTCTCCTCGGGGAAGTGTCGTGGCCGCCCTGGATAGTTGGTCGGCACTGCTGTTGTGTTCCCTGCATATATGATTGCAAGTAATGTCATTAAATTGAGCCTTCAATATATTTATTTCATCCAATATATTACTGAGTGTATGTGTGTGGAAAACAGTAATATTATTGAACCAATCTATAATGATCTTCGAATCTCCAAAAATATGAATGTTCATGTAGTTATGTCCCAATGAGAAATGCATGTGATGAAGAAGAGTGATGAGTTCAGCAAAATTGTTTGAGCCAATCCCCAAACCCATCCGGACTTTATAGAAATGTTCATCGCTGATGTATAAGATGAAACCACCCCCACATCCCTGCTGCTGGGCTGCACCATCAAAAAAATCCCAAGGGATATTTTTATCGATATGCGAAGGGTCGTGGGGCCTTCGGGTGCGAGGTTGGGGAGGCTCAGGCGTCTCATTATAAGCTGATATTATAAGTGCTGAAAAATGCGGCCAACTCACAGGTTTGTCATCAAAGATGATCCGGTTCCGAGCCAACCAGAGGTACCAACTGATAATTAGAGGGAGACTCTGTAGTTTAGATCCTTTGTGCTGGTGATACCATGTTTCCCAAACTCTGTTTAAATCATCGCCTTCCCAAGAACCCGTGAGATGTATAGATGAGGAGATGATTTGCCACAGGTTCATCAAGGCTGTGCAGTTCAAGAAAAGGTGTGGAATCGATTCAGCTGCACTTTTACATAGTGTGCACCGGGTAGGCCCGTAGATAGCTCTGTGCATGAGGTTTTCACCTGTGCGAACTATACCTTTCAGTATGCACCAAAAAAAGAGTTTGGTCCGTGGAGGCGCAGTAAGTTTCCATATTGCCTTCCACCAAAAAGTGATCAAATCCAGTACCTTATGTGAGATCAGCGCTAAGTAGCCCGCCTTTGGAGTGTATATACTGTTATCAGATTGATGCCATATGAGTTCATTTGGTCCCTATTTGATCCTAATGTGCGATTCTGAAAGATCATTTATATAATCATTCCATTCTTGGTGCCAGCAGAGTGGTAGATTAATCTGAAGTGCGGATTTCCATCGCTGTGCAAAAATGGTAGTATTGAGAGGATCTGTGATGTCAGCGAGGACCTTAATCTCGTGAGAGTTTAGATGTTGTATTAGAGTCCTGGATAATAGATGTCTGCCACCATTCCCATTCCATGGATCTGTTCCAATGCGGGCCAAAGATCCATCATTAATTTTCCAAACCAGGTTTTCCCTAATGAGGGGCAATGAATTTAGGAGTGCTTTCCATACAGATGAAATGTCGGATTTGGGCCAATTTGGAAGCCGGATCCATTCCATGATGTTCAGAGGCCAAATGTATTTGTGATATGTGATGCTGGTCCAAAGATTATGTCCTGTGAGTAATGTCCACCCCATTTTAGCAGCTAGAGCCTGTGCAAATAGGGGCAGGTCTTTAAGTCCCCAACCTCCCCATTTTTTGGGCAGCGCTATCTTCTTCCATCCCACCCATGCAAAAATCTGTTTGTCCTGGTTCCCATTCCATAGATATCTGTTACAAATTTGGTGTAACCTTACCAAGATGCTTCTCGGAATCCAAGCAAGTGCCATCCAATAGACCGGCGTAGCCTCCAGTACAGATTTAACCAAGACAAGTCTGCCGGCTCTGGATAAATATCGGTGACTCCATATGTTAAGCCGCTTTTCCAGTTTTGAGACGAGCCAAGTCTAGTCATTTATCTTCTGGCTGACAGGCTTAATCCAGAAGCCTAGATATTTAAGGCTGTGATCTAAGGGGCTAATGCAGTATGGAAACAATTGTTGAGCATATTGAGACTCATGGATGGAAGTTCGAGTAAAAGTGATGGTTAATTTTGAATGGTTTGCAAGCATCCCAGTGGTAGATGAGAAAAGGGAGAGGATTTTCGAAAAAGTGCGGGAATCCCTGATACTGCCATCAAGAAAAATAATGACATCATCCACGAACAGAAGATGGGTGAGAAAACAGTGATCAGATATCTTGAGCCCACAAAGGTCCCCATCTCTCTTGGCTGAAGCAATCAATCAACTAAGACTATCCATGACAATCAAGAAGAGTAGAGGAGACAGGGGACAACCCTGTCTGAGACCTCGTTCAGAGTGGAAAAAATGAGATGCAGACCCATTGATTAGAACACTGAAAGTAGGAGTGGTGATACAGGCCATGATCCAGGTGATGAAGTTATTGGGAAAGCCCAGATGGATAAGGAGCATCTTGATGTAGATCCAGCTAACATGATCAAATGCCTTTGCCAAATCAATCTTTAGGGTGATGGCCTTATGGTGTCTAGTCCAGATGGTGTGAATGGCTTCCTGGGCTGAGCCGATAGCTTCATGGATCTGACGATGTTCTAGGAAAGCAAATTGTTGAGGGGCAATGTGACGGGACAGGATAGGACGGAGGCGATTTGCAATGATCTTGGAAATGATCTTATAGAGACAGTTGCACAGAGAAATGGGAGAGTAATCATCGAAAGAGGAAGGGGAGTCTGATTTGGAAATAAGGGCGATGAAAGTCGAGTTGATGGCATTATACATTGACCCAGATACTCGGCATTCCTCCACTACCCTTAGTAGATCATGGCTGAGAAGCTCATAGAAGGCAAGGTAAAATTCAATGGTCCAACCGTCCGGACCCGGGCTTTTATCCTTTTTGAACCATTTTAAAGTGCCCTCAAGCTCCCCAGGTGTCACGGGGTCAGATAATGCCACGGCCTCATCCTCATTTACAAACCTGGGGAAGTGTCCAGCAATGTTGATAATATCAGCAATAGTCGATCCAGGGGGTTGTTTGTAGAGGTTCCTGAAGTGAGTAGATCCCAGGTGGGAGAGCTTGTTAAAGGTATCAACCACTCCTCCCTCTGGCAATGGAATGTTCCATATGGTATTTGTGACCTTTCTGCCTTTTGCATAGTTATGGAAGAACTAAGTGTTGTCATCTCCTACTTTTAACCATATGGCTCTGCTTCGAAGATGAATGGATTCCTCTCTATCTTTTAATATCTTTGACTTCTGGTTTTCTAGCTCCACCAGGTGGGATTTTTCTTCCGCAGTGATAAACCCTAAGCCTCGCTCATCCAATAAGGAGCAGAGTTCTGATTCTATATGCAGGAGAGCTGAGTTCTCCCTCTGGTGTTTTTCTTTGGCCCATTTGATAGAGAGGTGCTTGTGCTGTGATAGATTGGAGCAGAAACCTTTTGCCAATGATTCAGATCGATCAATCGGATTTGCAACCCAAAATTCCTTAACCATATTAATATATGATGGATCCTGAAGCCAGCCGTGATTGAACTTGAATGGTGCTTTTGGCTTTTGGTGAGGTCCCAAGATCTCCAGGTATATTGGGTAGTGATCCGAAATGCCTCCAGTTCCAACCCATTGTTTGTAAAAATGCAGCTGCTGTATAAGGGACCCTTTCATGATGAATCTGTCTAGTCTGCGAGCAAGGGCGGCCTCACCAATTCTTCTGTTCCTCCATGTGGGGAGTGGTTTGTTCATAGGGACATCAATCAGGTTATATCTCTCCAGAAGATCAATCATATAGCCTGTGATCGAGTCCACTTGTGCCATGGATCCCCAAGATTCACCATATCCCAGGGAGAAGTTTAGATCACCCCCAATAATGATATTGTCAGCAGAGAAGATAGAGAGCCCCAGCAAATGTCGCCAAAAATGCTCCCTTTGTTGACATGGGCAATAGATGTTAATGACCCTAAGGCTGGTCCCTAGGTTTGCCGAGAAGAGATATATACCCATAAACCCCCGTCCTCCCCAGGAAGCTTGTGCTTTGATGGTTGAAGGATTGTAGCCAATCGCAAGGCCCCCAGATCTCCCAGTAGAATCCATGGCCAAAAAATTCCACCCCGGAAATATAGAGGTTAGAGAAACAGAGATAGGATCAGCCGAGCCAAGGGTTTCTTGGAGGAGAATGATGTCGACAGGTACAGTCTCAAAGAGTCTACGCAGGGCTAGCTTCTTAGAGGCACTAGCCATGCCCCTACAATTAAAGGATAGGCACTTCATGGAGGGAGGATGCCAGGGGTGTTCGCTACTCTAAGAACCCCGTCAAGAGTGGATTGGTGGCCAGAGGCTACTTCTGGTCCAGCACGTTTGATGGCTTTAGACAAGTATGATTTTCTCCCTCGAGAAGTCATGGGGGCCGACTCGAAAATGGCAAGACCCAAACCAACTATTTTCAGAGGGGATCCTTGAGTATGAATATGAGGGTGGAGATTATAATGATGTGATTTTGACCCCCGAGATGAAGATGGAGAAGAGGTGGGCGAGGATAGAGTATGCAGAGAGGGAACCGATGGTGCATAGACAGGAGAGGTGGGAAAAGTGCAATATGCAGCAGATATGGATGGAATATGCATGGAGGAGCAAGGAGAAATACAAGATAAAGGAGGAGAGAGAGATGTACCCGTAGCAATGGCAGCTTCAGCAGCTGCCCGAGATCTAGTGACCAGCAGCGAGAGAGTTCTGCGAGCGTCATCTGCTGCCTTTTGAGGATTGTTGACAGAAGGACCCGGCGCCGGTGAACGCAGGATGGCCGGCGAGACAGTCCTGGAAGGTGCATTGGATGATAAAGGGACATCTTCAGGCTTCTTGTTAAGGGGGCAGTCCTTGAATATGTGCCCCACCTTGTGACAGCGGCGACATCGAAATGGAACCCCTTCGTAGTCCAATATCTGTACCCTTGAATATTTCCCCCAATGTAGGGTAATCTTCTCCTCCAAATCCTCACGGGTGTCCAAGTATCCCAGGATGCGCGCAAGGGTTTTGTTCCTTGACTCTACGAAAGTTCGATCATGGTCAAGATATGACCCCAGAGCATTCCCAATACGGATGAAGACCTCCTCACACCATTACTGAAGAGGGAGCCCAGGCAGGCGAACCCACAGTGGACCAGCCCCAATTTGTTCTCTCTCCGGATCAAAGAGAGGACTCCATCTCCTTAATAGAATCGGCGCCATCTCAACGTGCCAGTATCTGGCGAGCACTAAGTCTGTGTAGTTCTCTTTTGCAAAATGTAGGGCAAACCAGCCTTTAGGTAAGACTTGTACCTCAGGTAATTCTTTGAGAACGCCCCCCCAGATTTCCTTTACCCAATGGGTGAGCCGAGTGGCCAAATATGCCCTTCCACGAACATGTCCAACGATAATGGTGCTAGCCATGATAGCTGCTTCCCTGATAGCAGAGGTCTCGCCGTAACGAATCGAGATATCCTTTGAGGTCGCTTTCACGGACTTTGTTCTTTTCTTCCCTGTACGCGGTGCAGATGGGTGGTCCGCCAAAGGGTCCAGGGAGCCATCCAGAGGGATGGATTTTGCAGACCTAACCCTAACTGCCGGAGTCTCAAAACAGCCTGAAGGCGAGTGAAGGGGAGCGGATGGGTTTGTGGCTACCGAAGGATGAGGGCCAGAAGACGTCGCGGAGAAGAAGGATGAAATGGGCGGATGCGAATCAAAAGAGGGCGACGGAGGCGTGATAGTCGACAGAAAGTGGAGGGTCCCCGGGGACAGAGGTGGAAGATCCAGAGCAGGGGAACCTCAAGGGGAATTTCCATCAGAAGGAGGGGGAAAGCGGTGATCCGGCAAGGCTACCACCGGAGAGGAAATAGGCGAAAATCGATTCGATGGGTGGCTAGGGCCAGCTTTAGCAGATGAGAAATTAGGGCACCCAAAAATAACACGTTCAGGATGCGAGTCTTCAGAATAATCCACCACCTCCTCCATTTCCATTGAGTCTCCCAATATAGCAGTAGTAGACATCCTGATAACGACAGATGGACCAAAAACGGGCAGGGTAACAGCTAACAGATGGCTACGGGTACGCAAGCAGTAAAGGTAACAGGTTGCAGTAAGGAGGGTTAACCAAAACCCTTGCGGACACCCGAGGAACTCTCCATCCTCCTCCGAAGATATTTGTAACTTGTTCCTTGGTAGCAATGTATTTCATATTGACACTTTGTTCATTTAAAATAATGTTATAATTTAGTTAATTCTTATTAGTAACTTTTAAATTTGGCAAATGTGAGATGTATTATGAAGTAATTGTTTTGATTCTTATCATAGATTGATAAATTGATGGCTATCAACATTTACTAGCCATTTAAATTATATAGTTGTGCTAGTTATTACGGGGATGGTAGGGATTTTACCTCCTTCAATCAAAGCTTGATATTTTTTTTTGTAAGCTGCAACAATTCTATTGATTCAAAAAAGGTATTACATCATGGATGTCCAAGGCGAGCTTAACATCCAAAGAAAACCTCCAAACCAGACTCCTCGTGACGACACAACAATTGGGATCCATTTTTTTAGGATGATTCACCTTTTACAAACTAGAAGGACAATACAAGAGGTGAGGAACAATTAATACACCAGCCTAACAAACACTAAGGAAACACTTAGACACACGATACACCACACTAACCAGCTCGCGGAAAGAAAATCATAACATAGTACCACAATGCCAGAAAGAACCACCACATAAAAGAGTTACACCAATTAACAAAAATAAAATAAAATAAAAAGTGCCACAGTACCAAAGAGATTCGAGGCATAGTATGAGTTACTCAATGCACCATCCACGACCATTCTTGTATAAAAAACATAAAGGTCAACCTCAAAATTTGTAACACAAAACCACAATTTTAAAAAGGCATGAACAAACAACATGCACAAAGGCAATGTAGACAAAGAACCAAAACGACCACCGAGCGCTAGCATTGATTGCCAATGTAATAAGCCACAAATACCTACACTCTTCAAAATATAAGGCCGACAAAAGATGAAAAATATACTGCCAATTACCTCTACAAAGCCCTGTCATAGAGTGCAATAGGGTCACAAGCCTCAATGAAAGAGATTGTCCTGCCAAAAAACAAAACTGAATAATGATAATACTCATTCAGGATCTAAGGAAACAACAATGCAGTCACGACTACTACTATTAATTAGAAGAGTAGGATCCATTAAAGGTTCCATCAAGTCATCGGAAGCAGAAGGCGACAATAACCAACCCTCCACATGACTCAAACGAGCATGAATATTATTATGATATAACCAATGATTCCTCAATATGTGTTTGATGTCTTCTAGACTAGAGAAAAAATTATAACTATCCACTTGTTTATCTTTGAAAACCAAACAAAACAAGGTATCCAATTATTGAGGCAGAGATAGAGAATATAAGAAATTGAGACGCCTTTTCCAAAAACGACCCAAATTCGGAATCCATTTGAATCCACCTCCAGCTATTTCAGAATCCGAAAAGTAAGCCCTTTCCTTAGCTTCCCAAGACTCTAGAATGGGCATTTCCTTGCAAACTTCAAGAGGGACAAAATCAAAAAGGGTGGCCACAAAGTCACAAGAAAAAGGTTGTTACTGTTTGACACCCACATGCCCCAAGCCACCATGTTGAGGCACCATGCGTTGACAAGGATCCATAATGGACGCTGCAAGTGCATTGGACGAGCAACATGAACTGACACCTCGACCAAAGTAGCAAACAAATGGATGAACCACTGCCCCTCTAGACCAGACCTAAAAACCAACAAGTCATCCCCGAACTTCCAAAACAAAGCTCCAAATTTAAGAAGAGTAATAAATTCAGGGCACCATAAAGAAATTAGACACCATGAAAAGTGAAGCTCCAACACACAATAGAATCAAAGAGAACACCAGAATACCCAAGTAGAAAGGCATACCACACGCCGAATTAACAAACTACTCAATTTAATAACAACCTAGTCACCAACATGCAATTCATCAAAGAACCATATAGATTTCCTACAAGCGATTCAAAGAATCACCAAGACCCAAAACCAGAAATGGTAATCGAGAACCCTGCTTAAGAGTCACTTCGCTACTAACAAAACAACAATTCCCACAATGTTAAAACCATACAGAAAAATGACCCAGATACCAACAACCTAAAACAAAAATAGGGCAAGGATAAGAAATACCTTGAAGCTCACTATTCGGAGATGGTAACTACAAGAAGACAACTACAAATTCAAAAATTGGCTTGAACTCATAATTGTGCAAGTGCAACACGAAGAACATCAATACTATGATATCAAATTACACCTGAGCATGAGTAGCCAAAATACCAAAGAACCAGACCAAAACTCTTCGACACATATCCTAACAAAAAAGCGTCTCACAAAAGATGAATTGAAGTTGATAGAGGTGAGAGGACGAACCTCAGCTCTGTTCCTCAACAACGGGTACATATGCCAGCCCATATGAAATGAATGGAATTTAAATCATATGGACGCCAAGTCAACAACCCAACCTCCCTACCCTAGACGCTTCCATGTTATCCAGCTCGTAGGACAAATGTATCCCAGGCACATCACCCCACACAACTACCATCTACTCCTTGTTCACATCCCCATCGAGGATTCAAAGCTTGATAGTTATCTCAAAAGTAATTGTCATTTTTTTCCTTGTAATTAAATTGATTAATAAAAAAAATTGCTAGTCGTGTCTATTAGTAAGCCATGGTATTGTAACAAATCCTTTTTATAGGTTAAAATTTTCTATAACAACGTGGCGATGAATCTCTATGACTAAAAAATTTGATACGTGTATTTTTTTTTAATATAAATGTTTAACTCATATCTTGATTCTTTTCCTAATTACGCAATAGGAATTTCTATTTTGAAATAGGGTTTTCATAGTTTTAAATGAATTATTAATAATTAGGGAAAGGGCTTTTCGGGATTGATCACACAATATTTTTTGGGTCAACATTTCGAACCTTCCACTGTGGTTCATCATTAGGACATACATGGAGGACCTGATCTAAGAATAAAAATATATAGTGTGGAGATGCTCCACAAAATTCCATAGGAAACCAAAATAATATGTTAGAAATTCTCTTATGGAATTTTCTGGAGCATCTCCACACTATATTGACCCCAAAAATCCTGTGTGATCAATCCATAAAAACCCTTTCTCTAATCATTATGAATCACAGTAGATTGAATTCAGAAAGATTAATTATTGAATAATAATATCTTTTGGATTAATCACATCATTAAGATTTGGTCGAGGTTTCGAACCAACTAATGTGGTTCATCCTTAGGACACAAGTGAAAAAATAAGTCGATCTTAAGGAATAAATAGCAAGGATGCATCAAGGTCCAGAAATGGCCGTTAAAATTTAGCCGTTATAAAATTAGTTAAAAAAGATTTAGTTATAAATTAGTAATTTTTTATATTATTTATTATATATAAAATAAATAATCATGAATTTTTAGAGTAATAATAAAAATGTATGAGACAAATAGAATTTAGAATAATTTCCTAATAAACAAAATTAATTAAAATATGTTAGAAAATTATAAACTTAGTTAATTTAACAAATATAAATGAGTATAGATGTGAAAAATAAATTGGAAAATCTATAATTGCTATGAACCCAAAATGATTAAAAACTAATTGTTATTTATTTATTATAATTATATATATTCGTTAACCCAAAATAATTAAAAACTAATTGTTATTTATTTATTATAATTATATATATTCGTTAGGATAATAATAATAGATATAAGTTATAGTTACTAATTTAATATAATAACTATAATTTGATGATGACTGTATATTAGAAAAATATATATTAAAAGATTATAGTTATAAATATAAATTAGAAAATTAGTTAGATGGTTATTAATTAAAGAAGTATGGATATAAATCAGATGTAAGGAATTTAAATAATTAAAAATTAGAGGTTTTATATTTATATTAATTTGGAAAAAGTTATTGGTGATAAGTTACTAAATTAATTAAAAAAAGGGAAGAAACAAGGGGTTCAAATTAAGAAGACGGGGCTGGAATTTAGCTCGCTCTTAATTCCCAACCATCATCTCTATTGAGATTGATTGTATGCTTCTCAATCTCAATAGCCTCTCTGAGCTTCCTAGGGTGGAAGTGATCAACCCTAGCAATGACTTTGGAATCTTCGATGTAGATGTGGTGCTTAGATTTCTCCACATGTCCAGCCAGAGCTGATGAGCAGGAACAATTATGTCTAATGTCTGAAGCATGATCTTAGATTCTTTGGCTAATGGAGCGTCCAGTTTCCCCAATGTAAGAAACCCCACATGAACAAGGGATTAGGAAAACCCCTTTCATGTCTTTGGGGTTTACAGGATCCTTAACAGATCTCAGAGAATTTATAATGCTATTGAGAGGTTTGAATGAAGTTGAAACTTTATTATTTTTAAGGATATGGGCAATCATGTCTGTGGTCCCTTGGATAAATGGATGATGAACGCTAGAGATGGGATCCATCCGGGCAGTCTTAACTCTAGACTCCTTGTGGGCCCTTTGAAAGGCCTTAAGGCCCTGAGTTCTGCTCTACCCATTATTCTCAAATACCTCAAGAATATGAGACTTCTCCTCCTCAAGGTGGTTCCAATATGAAATTCTCAAAGCCCAGGTTGTAAGAGTGCTAAGAACTCCAATTTTTTGCACAGGAAAATGATGAGAATGAGCATGAAGATATTGTTCTGTGTGAGTTTTTTTATGAAAAACTTGGTGAGAAACAAAACCATCATTCACCCTCGGGAGGAGGATGTCAAGGAAGGGAAGACATCCATTGAACTCAACCTCCATCGTGAATTTAATGGAATCGGATTGGGAATTAAGATGACAAAGAAACAAATCTAATTTTTCGCGACCATGAGGCCAAATGATGCAAGTATCGTCAACAAACCTCTTCCATTTCTTAGGGCGAAATTGAGCTGAGGCTAAAGCCTTGGTCTCAAAATCTTCCATGAATAAGTTAGCAACAATAGGGGAAAGAGGGGATCACATTGCAACCCCATAGGTTTGTTCATAGAAATCACCTTGGAAACTAAAGAAAGTTGAAGTGAGGCAGAGGCCAAATAATCTGGCAGTGTCACTGTCAGTGACATGATTTATGACATCAATGGCCTCTTGAATAGGGATTTTGGTAAAAAGGGAAACAACGTCAAAGCTAACAACAAAATCACCAGGGTCCAGCTTGATATCTTTCCATTCACTAATAAAGGAGGAAGAGTCCTTAACAAAGGAATCAGTGCGACCAACAAGGGGACCTCAGCTCAATTTCGCCCTAAGAAATGGAAGAGGTTTGTTGACGATACTTGTTTCATTTGGCCTCATGGTCGTGAAAAATTAGATTTATTTCTTTGTCATCTTAAATTCTGGATCCGATTCCATCAAATTCACGATGTAGGTTGAGGTCAATGGATGTCTTCCCTTCCTTGACATCCTCCTCTCTAGGATGAATGATGGTTCTGTTTCTCACCAATTTTTTCGTAAAAAAATTCACATAAAACAATATCTTCATGCTCATTCTCATCATTTTCCTGCACAAAAAATTGGAGTTCTTAGCACTCTTGCAACCTGGGCTTTGAAAATTTTGGATGAGAACCACCTGGAGCAGGAGAAGTCTCATCTTCTTGAGGTATTTGAGAATAATGGGTATAGCAGAACTTAGGTCCTTAAGGCCTTTCAATGCACCCGCAAAGGGTCTAGAGTTAAGACTGCTCGTATGGATCCCATCTCTAGTGTTCATCTTCCATTTATCCAAGGGACCATGGATAGGATTGCCCATGTCCTTAAAAAGAATAAAGTTTCGGCTTCATTCAAACCTCTCAATACCATTAGAAATTCTCTGATATTTGTTAAGGACCCTGTAGACCCTAGAGATATGAAAGGAGTTTTCTTGCTCCCTTGTTCATTTGGGGTTTCCTATATTGGGGAAACTCGTCGCTCCATTAACCAGAGAATCCGAGAGCATGTGTTAGACATTAGGCGCAATCATTCCCGCTCATCCGCTCTAGTTAAACATGCAGAGAAATCTAAGCACCACATCTGCATCGAAGATTCCAAAGTCATTGCGAGGGTTGATCACTTCCACCATAGGAATTTGAGAGAGGCTATTGAGATTGAGAAGCATGCAATCAATCTCAACAGGGACGATGGTCAAAAATCAAGTGAGAACTAGATTCCATCCTTGTCTTGTTAATTCCAACCCTGTCTTGTTTATTCCAACCCCTATTTCTTCCCTTTCTTATATATTAATTAAATTAATAACTTATTCACCAATGACTTTTTCCAAATTAATATAAATATAAAACCTCTAACTTTTAATTACTTGAATTCCTTATATCTAATTTATATTCATCATTCTTTAATTAATAACTGTCTAACTATTTTTCTAATTTATATTTATAACTATAAACTTTTAAGTCCATATGGCTTTGGATTGACGGTGAATGGGTTCACTGTTAAGGCACTCCTTGTAATAAGTCATTGGTTCAAATCCCTTGTGGGTGCTTACCTACCAAAAAAATACTATAATTTTTTAATATATAGTCATCAAATTCTAGTTATTATATTAAATTAATAACTATATCTTATATCTATTATTATTATCCTAACAAATATATGTAATTATAATAAATAAATAAAAATTTGTTTTTACTCATTTTGATTCATAACAACTAATTTATATTTTTTCCAATTTATTTTCCATATCTATAATTTATATTTGTTAAATTTATATTTTCCAATTTATATTCGTTAAATTAACTAAGTTTATAATTTTCTAATATATTATAATTAATTTTATTTTTTAAGATATTATTTTAAATTCTATTTTTCTCATACATTTTTATTACATGCTTTTGTTTTATTATTCTATGGTTATTTATTTTATATATAATAAATAGTATAAAAAATTATTAATTTATAACTAATTTTTTTTAATTAATTTAATAATTAATTTTATAATAGGTAAATTTTAACAGCCATGTTTGGACCTTGATGCATCTTTGCTACTTATTTTTTAAGATCAACTAATTTGTGTCTTGAGGATGAATCACATTTGTAAATCTTAATGATGTGATTAATCCAAAAGACATTATTATTCAACTATATAGATCAGAAAAGTCTAAAATCTAAGATTAATTATTAATAATTATTAAGTGGATGGTAGGAATTTAACCTCCATGGAATATTTTAAAATATTTTTAGTAGTATTCACAAATCAAAGGTTAAAATTTATTTCGGAAATAATTTTTGACTAATTAAAAAAATGTTATGTGACCAAGTATCATATGAAATGAGTTATGGTTTTTTTGGCATGTGATATTGACAGGGCATGGTATTGGTCCCATATTATTGTAACAAATCTTATTTAAAAATTAAGAATCTCCATAGTAAACTAGAATGAATCTCCATTGTTATAAATCTTGTTACATATTTTTTAAATATATATATGTTTAACTTATATCTTAATCATTTTTATAATTAATAATAATATAACTGAAAATAGATTTGAATTAACAAAGAGCTAGTTACGGAGAGCAAGGAGGAACGATCTGCAACTTGAGCTAGGGTTGGAGTTGGCACTACGGTTTTGATTTAGGGTACCATGGCGGGACGCGCAGGGGGAAGCGCCGCTCCCTTCTACAGTCAGGTAGTCACATATGGAAGTAAGGATGCGGGAAGGAAGCATTTCAAAAAACCTCTGGAGAAGGTTTCAGAAGTAAGAGGCAAGGGAACAGTTGGAAAAAACGGACTTCAAGATCAGGAAGGGGATCAACAGAAAACAAGTAAAGAAAAGGAGAATGGAGGCAGCAGTGAAAAAACAACTTCCATAAGGACTACGGGAGTCTGTAAACCCAAGTTGAGCATTATTCCCCGGGTCATATTGAGCGATCCAACGATACAAGTGCATAGGGATCATATGACTAAACATGCGATCATATACAAGTTCATGGGGTTATGGCCGACAAAGAGGGTGTTACATGTCTGGATAAGGAACCATTGGAAGCCAAAGGGAGAAATACATTTACATTTGAGTTCTAAGGGCTTCTTCACAATGGTGTTCACAAGCCTAGAGGACAAAGACAGAGTGTTCGAAGGGCGGCCTTATTTCTATGTTGCGGCAGGACTCGACATGCGACCATGGATGATGAACTTTGTCCTGAAACGTGAAACATTCACATCAGTACTGGTTTGGATCAAACTATAATCCCTTCCTCTGGATTATTGGCTACCAAAATCTTTGAAAACCATAGGAAACAAGCTGGGGCATTTTCTAAAGATCTCAGAGGCAACCCTGAAAGGACAATATATGTGCTTTGCTCGAATATGTGTGGAAATGGACCTATCTAGGGCCCTTCCAGAAGCGATAATTTTAGAGGTATATGATGAAGAATGGGTGCAGACTGTGGACTATGACCACATACCATTTAGGTGCCGCAAATGTCATGAACATGGGAATCTATTCAGAGACTACCCAACAACCAATATGGAAGGCAATGGGAAAACTACTTTGGATAAAGCTCATGAGGGTTTCACCAAGGTTGGGGGCAAAGGGAAAGGGGGTAAATGTCCACACAAGAAGATTAATGAGGACACACACACAAGACACAACAGTTTCAAGATCCTAGAGGAAGCAGAGAAGAACAAGGAGATAGTCTAGGACATGGAGAACGTAACCAAGGAGTAGGATAAGGAGGCTGAAATTGAGGATATCACAATAAACAACCAGCAAAAGGATGATCTACCAAGATGTATGGAGATCAGTAGGGACC
Organism: Pinus tabuliformis; assembly: GCA_031772625.1. NCBI lineage: Eukaryota > Viridiplantae > Streptophyta > Pinopsida > Pinales > Pinaceae > Pinus > Pinus tabuliformis. The sequence continues at coordinate 849,155,776 of CM062816.1, read as the reverse complement.
ATGAGATGACTCCAAGTGAAGCGGGAACGGAGGACCATGAACTACAAGAGATTTTAGATAGGGAAAATATAGATCTAGAGAAATTTCTGGAACAAGGAAAGAACATAGGAGTGGACTCCCTCCCAAAAGAAGATTATGACAGAGTAAAACAACTCTTTCTATAGAGGTCATAATCGAAGGGAACTGGAGTCAAAAGAAACCATGAAAGCTAGGAGCCAAGTGGGGTCAAAATGATGGAGAATTCATAGGCACAATCTCCAAAGAACTCAGGCAGCAAAAGATGAAGAAAAAGACAGAATGAGTTGCTAAACAAATGTGGAAAACTATTGATCAACTCAGGTAAGATGAAAGATCTCACCAACTATTCCTTTACTAACCTTTCTTAATGAAGCTCACAACTTGGAATATTAGAGGTATAGGGAATAGAAGGAAACAAAGGAATCTAAGTAACAGAATGAAAGAAGAAAAACCAGATATGGTTTTTATTCAGGAGACAAAATGTTCAATGGATAAAATAAGAGAAATTCATAATAAGTGGAGTATCTATAGGTTAAGGCAAACAACTTGGTGGGGGGGGGGGGGGGTTCTCACGCTGTGGGATCTACAGAAATTTGGAATCCTAGATGCTGAGGCATCCAGGAACTATCTGTCTTTGGTATGTCAACCTGTAGGTGATAAGGAGATATATATGATTACAAATGTTTATGGACCCCAAAAGCAAGCAGACAAACTCAAGCTTCTCACCTCCCTAGAGGATCTAAGAGAAAGATATCCCAATATGCGCTGGATCGTTGCAGGAGATTTCAATATGATAAGATCTCTTTCAGAGAAAAAAGGAGGCACTAGATAGCTAGGCAAAGACTCCATAGCCTTCTAGAACTTCATTATGAACATGGGACTAGTGGACACTGAAACAATAAATGGAACCTTCACATGGAACAATAAAAGGGGAGGGGATTCTCAAGTGGCTTCCAAACTTGATAGATTTATTGTTTTAGAGGACCTCCTCCTCACAGGACCCGCCATGACAGCTTCCATTTTGCCCTTTGGAGGTTTGGATCACTGGCCAGTACAGCTGGAAGCTACCTTTATGGGCACTCCGAGAAACAGACCTTTCAGGTTCGAAAATGCCTGGCTCTCACACCCTAAATTCACTAGTAACATTGATAAATGGTGGAGAGAGGAGTTGAACATTTAGGGCACTAAAATGTTCATGCTCTAGCAGAAACTTAAACACATCAAATCCAAACTTAAAGCTTGGAACAAAAAGGAATTTGGCGATATCTTCAAGGCCAAAAGAGAAACGGAGTAGAAGCTCCAGGAAATCAATCAGATCAACATCACAGAGGGCTTCATCGAAGAGAAGCAAAAACTAACTGACTCTTTGCAAGAAGAATGGGAGGATCGATGCTTACAAGAGGAAATTTTCTGGAGGCAAAAATCTAGGAAACAATGGATTAAAGAGGGAGAAAGAAATACAAAGTTATTTCATAAATCCACTATGGCTCACAGGGCACACAACAGAATCACAAAGATCAAAGATTCTCAAGGCATTGAGCTTGTCTCTCACAATGATATGGAATCGATCCTTGTACAACACTTCTTCAATATTGCAAAGGAGCCATTGGAGGATAGATCCAGGTTCATTGACCATTTCACCTAGTATATCCCTAAGCTGGTTACCAGAGAGGACAACCACAATCTTAACAGGCCAGTGTCGGAAGAGGAGGTCAGTGAAGTGATTAATAAAATGCAAAGTGGAAAAGCACCAGGCCCGGATGGATTCAATGTAGACTTCTTCAAAGCCTGCTGGGAAATAGTCAAACAGGATATCCTCGAGGTTGTGGAAGACTCGAGAAAATCCAAAAAGGTTATGAAGGCTCTTAATGCTTCCTTCATAGCTCTAATCCCTAAGCAGGAAAATGCCATGACTCCGGATGGTTTTTGACCCATAGCCTTATGTAATGTGGTGTATAAAATCATTTCCAAAGTGATAGCCAATAGACTCAAGCCCCTTCTACCTTCTCTCATCTCGGAAGAACAAATAGGCTATGTGGAAGGAAGACAAATCCTCAACAATATCATCCAAGTGCATGAGGTGGTACACTCTCTCAAAAGCAACAAACAAGCTGGTATGATCATTCAGTTGGACCTAGCGAAAGCCTATGACAAACTAAGCTGGTCTTACATAAGAGAAATTCTAAAAGCCTATGGCTTTGACCAAAATTGGATAAGATGGGTTATGGCACTAGTCACCATGACCAGTTTTTCCATACTGCTTAATGGAGCTCCATCAAGAACCTTCACACCCTCCAGAGGACTCAAACAAGGAGATCCGCTCTCACCTTTCCTCTTCGTCCTCATGATGGAAGGGCTAGGTAGGGCAATCAAAATGGCAAATGCTGAAGGTTGAATCCAGGGTATCAAGTTCACCTTAGATGGAGCGGCAAACACTCATCAAAAATTTGTGGATGATACAATGTTGCAGGGAATACCCATAGCCAAGGAAGCCAGAGCAATCAAAAACATCTTGAATGACTTTTCTATAGCAACAGGCACAGAGGTAAGCCTCAACAAGTCCAAAGTATTTTTCTTTAACAATAACATTGTTATTCAAAGAAACATTAGTAGAATTCTTGGATTTCAAAGGGAACAGTTACCTTCCAATTATATTAGCATTCCTCTTACTGACAAACCTCTAAGCAAGAAAGTGTGGGAGCCAATATTAAATAAACTTCAGGACAAGGCCAGAAAATGGACATGCAGGTCACTAAATTTGGTAGGGCACCTTGTGCTGAGTGCTCACATAGGCGTCTTGCAGGTCGTTCCCATTTTCATGTTTTCAGCTCTTCCTGCTCCTCAAGGAATTAAGCAACAGATAAGGAGCATACAAAGGTACTTTCTGTGAGGAAGAGGGGAAATGAAAAAGAAGTGGGCTTTAGTAGCCTGGGACAAGCTCTGCAAGCCCAAAAGCCATGGTGGCTTGGGGCTTCATGATCCTAAGACTCTCAGCAAAGTTTCAAGAGCTAAGGTTTGGTGGAGATGGATCAAGGAGTCAAATGCCCCCTGGGCTAAGCTTTGGAAACAAAAGTATGCCAAGTATTGGTAGAAGAAAGATCATATTATAATGTCAGGGCAAATCAGGGGCTCCCATATTTGGAACCTTGCCTGGGAAAATAAAAGCATTGTTCAGCAACACTGTTTCTGGGAAATTCGAGCAGGGGACCTTGCTCGATTTTGGGAGGACAACTGGCAATAGGAACCCAACCTGTATAGGGATGAATTAGCAGCTCTCAAGAGTGACATAGATAGCAAAGGTTTGTTTTTGGTAAAATATCTCTGGGACCAGGGAAGGAATAATGAAAAATGGAGGAATTGGAAGGATCTAAGTTACAGTGATGAGAGTCCTCTAAAGGCCAAGGTGGGCACTCTCACCCAGGACCTAGAGCATAGAAGGATTCTGGTTTCCTCCTCACCTGACCAATTAAGATGGGGAAAGAATAACGAAGGTAACTTTAACCTCAAAGAGGCTAAACAGGAAGTTACACGATTTAACTTTGTGAATACTGATCAAGTCTGGAAGAAACTATGGCAAAACCCCTACTGGATGAAAATAAAGTTATTCATCTGGTTAGTGCATCAAAGAAAGATCTTAACTTAGGAGAATCTCCTAAAGAAAGGCTTCATTGGTCCTTCCAAATGTCACCTCTGTGGTTCACATGAGGAGACGATTGAACACCTTCTCAACCTTTGCCCTTTCACATCTAAGGTGTGGGACTGGGTGGCCTCAATCTTCAGACAATCTGATAGGGATAGTCTTAGCATATCCAACACTTTGAAGAACTGGAGGAAGAACTTCTCAGGGAATGAGATTATTAATAAAGCTTGGATTCTAGTTCCAGGCTTTGTCATTTGGAATGTTTGGAAAGAGCACAATAGTCGGATCTTCAAAGACAAAACAAGCGAGCCCCAACACATAATTGATCAAATTCTAAGGCAACTTAAAGACACAGTAAGAAGCTTATTGAGGACACTTCCTAAGGATCCTCCTCTGCCTCAAGAGGAGAATATTATACTTCATTTGGGTCTCCAGTCCATAAGTCCTCAAGGAATAATAAAGGGAATGAGCCTAATAAATACAGGTGCCAACTTTTGGAAGCCCTCTCCTTATGGTTTCTTCAAGGTTAACATTGATGGAGCTTCTAAGGGCAACCTCGGATTCGCTGGCTTTGGGGGTGCCATAAGAGATGATCAGGGGCAAATAAAGAAAATCTTCCATGGCCACTTGGGGAAGGCCACTAATAATATGGCTGAGCTCATGGCATTAGAGCAATGCTTAGAAATCCTGGTGGATTCAAATTCACATAATGTTATCATTGAAGCAAATTCGGAATTGATCATTAGAGCGACCAAGAAAATATGCAAACGAACCTCTCCAAATAAAGTGTCGAAGCATTGGAAGCTCTTGCAGGTCTTTCACCGTATCCACTCCCACCTGTAAACCCTTAAAACTGTTAGATTTGTCCATGTAAAAAAGAAAGCAAACATGTTAGCAGATCGGTTGGCGAACGAAGGAGTCACCAATAGGGACAGGGATTCTTGGTATGCTTGGGATTCGTTACCTACAGGCAAACTACGGGAGCACTGTCTCTGTCAGGCGACCAAAGATATGGAACTATGGATGAACAAGACAGATCAAAGGGATTCAGGAGACAGACGGGAGGATGTGGAACCCTAAACCGTCTGACCATTTTTGGTTTTGGCTGCTTTCCAAAGCTCTGATTACTTTTGGTTGGATGGTGAAAGTACTGACTTGGGTAGCACCACAGATTTGGTCGCCCATTTTCATTTTGCTTAGATGGTGCTTGACAGAGAACCTAGGAGGAAGGCTCAGATATTGCCCGTGGCACTGGTCTGACGGTCATCGCTTGGCGGCAGAGCGTAATTTCTTTTCTGCGCAACAACTGATTCAAAACCACAAGTGGTATATCGGGCGGGGTCAGAATGGTTTCTGGTTTTTTGAAGTTGGCCCTGATTCCACTCTTCGTGCGACACGTTGCGGCAAGAGGTGAGAGAAAACCACCCCCATTGGGTGGTTAACCCTCGTGATTCTCATCTACTCGATATCCACGAAGGTTGTTGGATCTAAGTTGAGTAGTCAACGGTGGTGATTTGTTCGTGCAAGTTGTTTGAATGTTTCGGACCCGAAAAAGTTTAGAGTGCTAAGCCTCTAGTTTTTGTGGAGTTCGTAAGTTAGTTTTTTGGGTGGTTTGTTGTGGGTTCTCTTGTGGACCCTCAGTGGGCCACTAGTGGCTTTTTGTGGGCCTCGGTTCGGTGGACTTGTCTTTCAAGGAGTTCAAGGGTTTTTTTGGCTTTTCATGGGTTTGGGTGTGTGGTTTGGTTTCTGCCTACCCTGCTCACTGTTGAATTCTCATAGAGTGGGTGTGGCTTCATGTAAATTATGTATTATTGGCTAGCTTAATAAAAAGTCCTACTCTTACTTGATTAAAAAAAATAACATCTGAAAATAAAATTGTAATTTAATTAATTTTTATAATATTTTTAATTTAGTTAAATATTTTAATATTTATCATAGATTTATGTCTATTAACATTTACAAATCATTTATATTAAATTATATATATATATATATATAAAATTTCCTATGTTTTAATTTGACAATGATTGTGATAAGTCTTGGCATTCAAAATCCCACCAAACAGTCAAATTTGACTGTTGAAATGAATTTAGTAAATGCTTTATACATTTTATTCAATTGCGGCCACAGGCCGGCCTCATGTGTCAGCGTCGCAGGCAAATTGCACCCGGCCCGTAAGATTCGCGATGGATGAGATGGGTAAAAAAAGATAATGCAATATAGCGGCCGGGCACTATGTTCTTTCTTTTCATAATATAGGGCCGAGCATTGTGGTTCGTCGGACCACCCGGTTCTGCGAGGGCGCTATCTTCTTTTTATTCACATTGGCCGGCATTGTGGTCCTTCGGTTGAGCACGAACAAGGAATTAGCCCACCCCGGTTTGAAAGACATCTTGGCGAACAATATCTACTTTGCCTGACACATGGTTGATTTTTTATTTTATTGTCAGCCCGCGTGATCCGGCATGGATGCTCTCAGCAAAATCATATTCGTATTTGTCTTTTCTACTGATGAAATACGACGGCTCCTTGTTGAAAAGATGATCAGATCCATCTGATGACATGCTCTAATATTTACCTTGTAATGACCCTTTCGTCATAACAAATCTGGTGCCTATAAATTGCAGCTGGGCATCATACTTCAACTCAAAGTCGAGGTCAAGAACTGGTGTGATGGCAGGAATTCAAGTCCTAAGGCCACTTTGCATCTGTTTGCTTTCAGTCTACCTGCTGCACATTGTAGCTGCAGTAGCTTCACCAAGACTAGGTAGAAGCAGCTTCCCAAGGGGTTTCAAATTTGGTGCAGGGTCATCTGCTTATCAGGTTCCACTTTCATCACTAGTAGTACCTACACCTATGTTCATTATTTACACACTATGTAGCCCACTGCTTGCCTGGTTTCATATTTTAGTTTTTCACAAATTCTGTTTGTGTAACAGGCGGAAGGAGCTGCTCATGAGGGTGGGAAAGGCCCCAGCATTTGGGATACATTCTCCCACACTCCAGGTTTCACTGGCCCATACATGCAGACCCATTACTAATATGAAGAGCTAGTTTAGTTAAGTGGGATGTCTTATGTGCATTTATTTGGTGTTCTTGAACGTTAATGCAGGTAAAATCGCTGATGGAAAGAATGGGGATGTTGCAGTAGATCAATACCACCGTTATAAGGTACAAATTAAAAGTATTTGAAGACCTGAAGTTCTTTTGAGTGTTCATGGAATTAATTTATTTTGTAACCTGCATGCAGGAAGATGTGCAGCTTCTCAAATACATGGGAATGGATGTCTATCGTTTCTCTATCTCCTGGTCACGCATATTTCCTAGTAAGTTGACTTATAAATCAATCGACAATGATTTTCTGTGACCATTAGCTTCTGTAACTCTCTTGTTTCCATTTTTCAACAGAGGGGTCGCCAAGACACGGACCAGTCAATAAAGTGGGAATCATTTATTACAATAATCTCATCAACGAGCTGCTCAGGAATGGTATTAAACTAAATGGTTTGGTAGCCTTGTGTAAAGCTTTACATGTATGTGGCCTTTCTGTACATGGGTCTGAGTTTTGGTGCAGGTATACAACCTTTTGTTACGCTGTTTCACTGGGACATGCCACAAGCTCTGGAGGATGAGTACGGGGGATTCCGTAGCAAAAGAATCGTGTAAGATTCATGGTTATAATTCTCTGTCACGTTTGCTTTCGTCAGAGTCATTTTCAAAGTTTAAACTTAGTAGGGAGAGCTCGAAGATGAAGTCATTTTGGGAATTAAAATTGGCTGAAAATATGAAAATAAGCAGTATTTCAATGGGCATTAAATGAGCTGGGTTTGTATATGCTGAAAATAAGTAGCTTGTGAATGGGCATTAAATGAACTGAGGTTGTGAATGAGCATTCGATGAGCCGGGGTTGTATATGCTGAAAATGAAAATAAGTAGCTTGTGAATGGGCATTAAATTAGCTGAGATTGTATATGCCCAGTGTTGGATTTTGGTATCCAACTGTAGACATATACAACCCCACTCATTTAATGTCCATAGACAAACTGTATGTTTGTTAACATTAAAATTATGTCTAGAAGTATTCAAGCTTCACTGAGCTTTGCACAATCCTAAATAATAAGCATCTCATTGTAGATTAGTTACTAACCTTTCACAACAGCCTTCTCTACCATTTGGAGTGTTTAAAATTTTGAAAACTCCTAAATAGTCATTCTCTGAATTATTTCTTTCCGTCTGTTTTAGTTTTTTTGTTATCCTTCATGTCATCATGAAGAAAGTGTTATTTTCAGTAGAACTATATTTTGCTGTGAAAGAAGCCTACTAGAAGAAGTAATTTGTTAGATTGATTTAGATTTTTAGAAGTTCTACTGTGATTACAGAAAGCTTATTTACTTTTATTTCTTAATGAAAGTATGATGAATTTTTTCTTTGCCATTCAGGCTGGCCCAGGGTTAGCTTTATCTTAAAAACAATCTATTTATGGGTAAATCTCATTGTGAGTTGATTATTCTTCTTCCATCCACTATTTATGGGTAAATCTCAATTGTGAGTTGATTATTCTTTTTCCATCCATTTTCTAAAACATGAAAAAATATTTATACAGTTATTATATTAAAAATATCTATTTTTTTCTCTTCCATCCAATAAGTCTTGCGGATTTCCTGAATATTCTGGAATAAAAAAGACATAAGGACATGGGCAAATAATTCACCATGCCCATGTCGGAATATTCCGGGAATCAACCATATCCCAATATTTGGGAAATCAATAATCGACATAAGACCGACCCCTGGCCATGATCAACCTCATCTTAAAAAATAAATCTAATTATAAATAAATCTCATGGTAAGTTTTCTTTTTCCATCCACCTTCTAAAACATACCCAAAAAAAATATTCAAATTTAGTCATCCTTACCTCTGTTACACATTTCAGGAATATTTTGAAATCTTAGGCTATCTCTATTACACATTTCCGGAATGTTTTGAAATCTTACCAGCAAAACTTCTGACAGTTTACTTTTTCAGGGAGGACTTTAGCATATTTGCAGAAGAATGCTTTCGAGCCTTTGGAGACCGTGTGAAGTACTGGGTAACTGTAAACGAACCGCTGCTCTTCTCACTTGGTGGCTATGATTTAGGCATTCACGCACCGGGCCGCTGTTCAGCTGGATTTGGAAACTGCACAGCGGGAAATTCGGCAACCGAGCCTTATATTGTAACCCACAATATGCTTCTTGCGCATAGTGCCGCTGTAAAATTATACAGGACCAAATACCAGGTGAGATTATACCCTATGTTAAATCTAGCCACATAAATTTATGAAAGAAATATACATTAGTGGAGTAAATTTCGGAAAACAAATTGCAGGGGATTCAGAAAGGTTCCATAGGCATAGTCCTTATAATGAGCTGGGTGGTACCATTCTCAAAGTCTAAGCTTGATCAACGGGCTGCCCGCAGAGCATTTGATTTCAGAATAGGATGGTATGCAAGGGTTTTATGTTTTTCACTGTCAATTCGGGTATCTATGAACAAAATGTTCAGTCCGACTTTACTGGATTTCAACCCCAAAAATTGTCATGTCGAAATAGGAATACTAATATTTTTTGGATTACAGGTTTTTGGATCCTCTGGTATTAGGGAAGTACCCTGATTCTGTAACAAGGTTGGTTAAATCACGGCTACCACGGTTCACCGCTAAAGAGGCAAAAGAGCTAAAAGGCTCATTCGACTTTCTTGGTTATAACTACTATACAACACAATATACCACCAGTAATCCCAATCCACCAAATCCACTGAAGACAGACTTTGTCTTAGATGCCCGTTGTAATGTTTCATGTAAGTATAATTTGCGCTGAATCGAAATCCCTTTTAATGGTAAATTACTGAACCATATCTGATACATCAAGTTTGCAGTCCTATTATAATTATTTCATCTGGGTAATTGCTCTTCGTTTCAGATCAAGTAAATGGAGTGTACATTGGATCAGATGTATGCGGTTTGAGATTTTTTCCCCTGTAAATTTTTCTCGAGTTGATTCGTAGACTTTGCAAAACATGTTGGCTGGAATTTATATTTATATATGCTTGCACATACTTTCGCAGGAAGGTGTGAGCGATTTCAGGTCTTACCCAGCTGGACTAAGGGGCGTAATAAACTATACAAAGCACCGCTATAACAATCCCCCCATATACATCACTGAGACTGGTAAGTAGGTTTTAAGGTTCATTCATGGAGTTGGATTTTCATCTTGTCAAAAATATGCATCTGTTGATTAAGAACACCATCTATTTTCAACAGGATATGCTGATTTTGACAATGGCACAACCCCGCTTGAACGGGCATTGAACGATTCTGGGCGAATGAAGTACCATTCTGAACATTTGTCACACCTGCTTCAGGGCATAAAGTATGTATGCATGTGAATTCTGTAGTTATTCGAGTATATTGCTGTGTAGAATTTGGTTTACTGATATTTCTTTGCAATGTAATAAAATCAATGTCAGGGAGGGAGCGGATGTCCGAGGTTATATAATTTGGTCTTTGATGGACAGCTTTGAGTGGTCGAGCGGTTATAATTATCGATTCGGTTTATATCACGTGGATTATAAAGACAATTTAAAACGATATCCGAGGTCATCAGCACATTGGTTTAAACGCATCCTCAGGCGATGATGTTTCATTTGTATATGTAGCGTTCGAGGTCATCTGCAGCTGCTGCTCTACATAGGCAATTAAACTATGTATAAATTAGCCTAGCTACCAATGTAAAATTTTTGCATCTTCCTGCTTGTCTTTCTGCTGGGATTATGTTGACTATCTCATCTAGTTTTTTTAATGGCTCATCTATAAATTGTCCATATACAAAATTACATGTAAATGTACTAATCTGTTTCTTTATATATCTTATATAATACAATCTTGTTTTTTTCCTCTGAAAAAAAATGAGACTAGCTATGTAAGTTTCATCGCTGATTGAGTAGGTTTATTAGCTGATTTGCTGCTTTAATAGGTTTGTTTCTTTTAGTTAGTATCATAACTAAATAGAATTATCTGGACCATTATTATTTTAAAATTCTCAAATATATTTGGTCTCTTTTGAATTAAGAGATATGTAATTTTTGTTTGTGTAGTAACTGCTTTCTAGTTTAAGAAGATATATATTTAAATTTGTGTTAGTGGTGGGTTGTTTTACTATTTTATGTGTTGTTTTTTTGTTTTTAAAATCAAGATTTAAATTTTTGAGAAATTCGAATTTTTTTGTTTATTAAATTATATTTTTTTAATGCATAAATGAATTGAATATCTTAAAAATCTTTTAAATATTTGAATTATACAAACTATAAAAATCAAACATACAATTCAACACTTTAAAAAACTTCTAAATACCCAAACTGAAACATGCCAACCTTCAGTTATTTCTATCAAAATTAAACTTAAATAATACTCATAGAATATCAATACTTACAAAAAATTAAACTGCTCATTATTATTTATCATTTTTAGTAACTAATATTTTATTTAATTTGAAAAATAAATTTAATATAAATATTTTCTGTATTCAAGCTTGTGTGATCCATAATGAATTAAACAAAGTCTTTAGGTAGAAATCACATAATATAATTTTTTGGCCAACTCGTTTCAAACCAACAAGTGTGGTTCATGATCAAGACCAGGCCAATGTACTTATTTAATCCAACAATATAATTAATATGTTTTATATTTTCCAAATATCATCGAGCCCTACGACTTTCATATCACTGCACCGATAAAATTATTAATAATATTCGGTTCTATAATTTAAATAATATTATATTTCTTAACTAATTTAAAATATTTTAATTAATTAGTGAATAATCTGTTTTCTGAAATGTGTGAGTTCAATTATTTTAATATTTTTTAATATGTTTTGAAATTTATGAAATAATTATATCTAATGTGAAAATTATTTTTCAAAAAAAAAAAAAATTTTGGAAAAAAAACTGGAACGCAGGCCATGAGGTTATCATTAAACTCTCCCAACCATCTGAGATATCTTCCATAACTATTCTCTAAATATATGTTATAATTAACTCATTTTTAAAATTTATAAAATAATAATATCAAATGTGATAGTAATAATAGATTTTCAAAATGACCTATTCTATAAAAAAAAAATCATCTTGTAATTACCCATTTTTTCATGATGTGGTTTTAAGTTGGGAGAGTTCGTCAGGGGATACAGTGTGTTTCTACCATTTCGGGCGGTTGCAGCAGCGAACAGCACAGAGAATGGAAGAGACAGGAGGGCTAGCCGCGGCAGAGCCTAACCAATGGCAACCGCAACACCAGGAGCCCAGAGAGTACCATGTCCTTTGAGTACAGGGGAGCATGGGCGGATCCAAAGAGTACCATGTCCTTTGAGTACAGGGGAGCATGGGCGGATCCAAAGAGTACCATGTCCTTGAGTACAGGGGACTCAGGGTTGGAATTTGACGGGCAAAAATGCCTTTCATAAGGCATTTTGATCCTATTTTACGTTTGTTTATTTATTTATTTATTTTTGGGTTAAAAACCATTTTTGTGATGGGTTTTGAAAATATATAGAACGTATTTTTGACAGTTCACTTTTTAAGAAAAACGTGATTACTACCCTCTCAAACAGCTGAAAACATGCATGGGCAGCAGTGGAATTTGATCGCTCTCATTTACTCGTAATATATTTTATTGACTGGTCAATAATTAAGTGGTATAATATTTAGAATTTGTGTCATAACATTTGTTTTTATTCAAACAAATTAGGTTCATGTTATTTAAAGTTATCGATGAATATTTGATGGCACGTATTTGCTGGTAATACATTATATTGAGTAATCAATAATTAAGCGTTATAATATTTGGAATTCACAATATAATATTTGTTTATATATGAATAAATTAAGTTTATGTATGGTATTGGTTTTACTAAAAACTCAAACTTTATTTCGATTTTATGTGATTATGACATTGAGTGATAATAATTATGGGTTGTAATATTTGGAATTCACACAATAATATTTGTTTATACTTAAATAAATTAAGTTTATGTTGTTTATATTTAAATAAATTAAGTTTATATATGGTATTAGTTTTACTAAAAATTCAAACTTTATTTCAATTCTATGTGATTATGATGGTAGAGAAGATGGGCACTATTGAGAATAGATTTCGGTTAACTCTAAAGTTTTTGAGATGGAAATTTTTTTATGGGAAGTTTTCTTGTTTACATTGGTGAAAGAAATCTATTTGTTTTTACTGAAAATTACAACATTAAAATTATGTAATAGAAATCCAATATGAGAATATTGAAATAGGAGCATATTGATTGCAATAACAATGAGTTGGGTGTGAGTAAAATAGATTTCTAGATTTGCCCATAATTTTTGTTTCATGTTTTTGGGAGAAAAACTCATAGGTGGAATCTGGATGGTTTGGGAGTTGTGGATCTTATCCATGAGTAAAACAACCTTCATGATTCAACAAATCATTTAGTTATGGTCATCTTGTGATTGAAAGGTATCTTTTTAATTAAACCTTTATTAATGAAGGGTCAATTTATTATCAAAAGATTATGATTGCATGGAAATTTTTTAAATATAAAGTTCTTTGAGAGGTAAAATAAAGACCCAAAACGTGAAAAAAAAATTGTTTCATGGATAATGAAGAATCCAAATTCAAACTGTGCAAGGGAGCATGGGCCGATCCAAAGTGGAATGAACATTATAAAAAATATTGAGATATATGGGATTGCATATATTTAATAATTTAAATTTTTATTTTAATAGATTGCCTTTAGATTTCCAATCAAATTAATAATGTTTTTGAAAAAATTAAAAAATAAATATTTAATTATATTTTAATAATATATATAAAAGTTTTAATAAATTTATTTTTGTAATTAAATCGCATAAGTAAATTGAATTTCACATTTTATTATTAATTTTTTTTTAACTAGAAAAATTGTTTTATTTTATAACATGTAATTAATAATTATAATTATAATTTAATAATAATTATAATTATAATTATAATTTAATAATAACTAATTTTCTATAGATACATTAATAATTGTGTAAAGATGAGTGTAAAATAAACTCAATAATGAATTATTTATTATTAGTAATTACGCATAGATAAATAAAAGAAGAATACTTTGGAGGAATATTTTTATATGTCATTGTAGTGATGGATTTTTTATTTTAAAATGTATTTTTTTTGGAAAAGTATAATAAAATGTGAATTTAAAAATTAAAAAAAAAATGGAGTAGATTTGATTGGTTATTTTTATGCACCAGGTATTATTTTAATGATGATGTTGAATTTTTGGAATTTTGAATTTTATCATCATAATATATATATATATATATTTTTTTTTTAATTTCAAAATATAATCCATATCTAGGCAATAAAATGTTAAAGATAAACTTTAAATATTATAAAAAGATTTGAGTGAGATGGATTTGATTGATTATTTATATGCATTATGTATTAAGATAATGATCCGCTTAATACCATTTTCATTTTCTATATTGGATAGATATTATTTGCTTAACACCATTTTCATTTTGTCTATGGGATGAAAACAATATCTACTAAAAATGAGAAAAAATGCATTAAACAAATCATTATCTAGTTTTATGCATCATGCATTAAACAAATCATTATCTAGTTTTATGCATCATGCATTAAATCAAGAATGGATAATTATGATTATATTTTTAAGAGCAATTAGGATTATTTATTTATTTATGAAAATGATTTTTTTTTTTTTTTTTATAATAAATCTTAAATAACTCAATCAACTAAATAAATTAATAAAGTATAATATATATATATATATATATATATATACTTCCCTTGGAAAAAAGTTGTAATTTCCATTAATAATAAGAAATTACATTTTGTAGATGCCGTAGCATATGCATGTTGCAGCTATAGCCGGTCAGATGAGTGATACAAAAATGATACAAAAAACATGTACTCCTCATAGGGAGCACTGTAAAGACCATCCCAAAAATGGTGACTGTCTTCTCACAGAGAGGAAGATAAACTGTAAACGTCCAAAAATGGAACCTGTCTCTTTGCAGAGAGATCTGTAAAACTGTACTGTATGTTCATGTGCATCTTAAGAAACAAAAACATGTTTATATACAAAATGTTAAAAAAAACATGAGGGGCTTATGGCCCCTGTTGTGCATGTAAATCGATGAAGGGTCTATGATAATGCTGGTAGAAAACTCCATCGATTTCTTCCTGAATTAACCAATCATCATCCTGCCTGTGCGCTGCCTCCTTTGAGAGGAAGTCTGCCCCTGTGTTGTGCTCCCTGTAAATGTGATGATAGACAAATGAATCAAAAGTTGATATAAGTCTGTGTGCCTCATCCAATATGTGCCTCAATGAATATGCAGAGCAATGTGAAGTTCTATTTAACCAGTTGCATACTATTTTGGAATCCCCAAAAAGTTGTAGATGAATGCAATGTTTTTCAAGTGCAAATTGAATGAGATATTTTGCAGCACTTAGTTCAGCAAAGTTATTAGTGCCCCTCCCCAATGGAATTTGCATTTTGAAGCATTGAGCTTCATTAATATATAATATGCGCGCCGCCCCCCCGCCGCCCGCCGCCCCCCAACAACCATCCTCCTGGGTTGAGCCATCAAAGAAAGCCCATGGGATGGATTTATCAATAACTTTAGGCTGAATGATTTTGGTAGAAGGGTTAGGGTCTTCTTTAGGTAGGAGGTCAAAATCTACGATGACCCTGGACAAGATGGAAGGCCAATGCAGATCCTTTTGATTGAAGATAGTCTGATTTCTAGTGATCCAAATAGCCCAGCACATGATTAATGGCATATTCCTTTCCTTGCCACTGTGTCCATTACACCAATTGTTCCAAGCTTCAGTGATGTTCCTGCCCTGCCATGATTTGAGAGAAGGGTAATGTGCAGTAATGAGTTTCCATTGTTCTGTAATGACAGGGCATCCAAGAAAAATATGTTCAGTGCTCTCTTCATCCCTTCTGCAGAGGTGGCACCAAAATGGACCATAAAACGATATTTTCATCAAGTTGAGTCCAGTCGGGATCTTATTAAACAAGATAGTCCACATGAGCATGCATGTCCTAGGTGCAACCTTAAGTTTCCAGAGTGCTTTCCAAGAGTTCTCAATATGCTGTGGCTTAGCAAGGTCCATCAGCTTCAAATATCCCTCCTTAGGAGAATATTTCCTGTGCTAGGCAAAGGCCCATATAATCTCATCCTCTCCATCTGTAATCCTGATATGGGCTTGAGTAAGAGCTTCAGTGTATTCAAGCCATTCCTGATGCCACTGAGCAGGAAGATTAATTTCAAGGGCAGATTTCCAAGCTTGTTGGAAAAAAGTAGAATTTGTGTGATCTGCAATATGGTTGATATAAGAAATGCCCTGATTGGAAAGGAATCTTATCAGTTCTACAGGAAGTCTATGGGCATTTCCACATCCAATCCAAGGATCTACTCCAATACGCACTGCATTTCCATCTTGAATTCTCCAAGTTAACCCCTCTCGCATAAAAGAGATGGAGTTAATCACTGCCTTCCAAATTATAGAAATGTTGTTGCTGCTCCTTTGGTTCTGCCTGACCCAGTCCATGATATTAGCAAGGCTGATATATTTTGCATAGGCAACCTTGGTCCATAGACTGTGAGATGTAAGAAGCTGCCAGCCCAGCTTTGCAGCCAGAGCTTTGGAAAAAATGTCCAGTCTCTTTATACCCCATCCTCCCCATCGTTTAGGCCTAGCAATAGTGTCCCATTTAACCCATGCAAATAATCTCCCTTGCTGCTTTCCCTTCCACAAAAACCTGCAGCAAATATTTTGTAACCTAGCCAGTATTCCTCTTGGGATCCATGCCAAGGTCATCTAGTACACTGGAGTCGCTTCTAGAACGACTTTAATAAGTACCAACCTGCCTGCTCTTGATAGGTACTGATGGTACCAGATATTGAGACGTTTTTCCACCTTTGAGATCAGCCAGGTCCAATCTGCAATTTTGTAACCTTGGGGTTTCAGCTTGTATCCAAGATATCTTAGACCCTCTTCTAAATTAAGGAGTGAAAATGGAAACCGTCTTATTGCAAATTGGATTTCATGCTGAGAGCATCTGGGAGCAGTCAAGGTAGACTTGCTTTCATTGATGACCATGCCTGTGGCCTGCTGAAAGAGGTCAAAAGCATTCTGAAGAGCAGATATGTCCCCTATGCCCCCATTCAAGAAAATTAGGACATCATCCACAAAAAGAAGGTGAGTTAGGGTGCAGGTATCTGCGATTTTGATGCCAACAATTCTTCCTCTTCTATGTTCAGCACTTATTATTCTGCTTAGGCCTTCCATGATGAGAAGGAACAGTAAAGGGGACAGGGGGCATCCCTGCCTGAGACCTCTCTCCACACAGAAAAATGGAGTGGCAGCACCATTAAGAAGAACACTGAATGGGACATTAGTAATGCAGCTCATAATCCATTTGATATATAGAAAGGGGAATCCCAGATGAGTTAAGAGCATTCTGATGTATAACCAATTTGCCCTATCAAAAGCCTTTGATAAATCAACTTTTAAAATCATGCCTTTCAGTTTTCTCAGATGAACTGAGTGGATCAATTCTTGTGCAGTGCCAATGGCTTCATGGATTTTCTAGTGATGGAGGAAAGCGAATTGCTCAGGGGATATGTGAGCCGACAGGACAGGTTTGAGTCTATTGGCAATGATCTTATATAGAAAATTGCATAAGGAAATAGGTCAGAAGTCATTGAAGGTTGAGGGATTGTCAGATTTGGGAATGAGAGCTATAAAGGTGGATTTAATGGCTAAGGACATCCTGCCTGTCTTTCTGCAATCCTCCACTACTTTAAGAAGGTCGTTCCCCAGAATATCAAAGAACGCAATGTAGAATTCGATAGTCCAGCCATCTGGTCCCAGACTCTTATCCTTGTTGAATTATTTGATGGTGGCCTCCGGTTCCCCCAGTGTCACTTCCTCAGTGAGATCATCTTTGTCCTCTTGATCAAGAAAACGAGGGAAAAGATCTACTGTTCGCATAACTTCTAGAATGTTTGCTTGCAAGAGGACCTTGTATATATGTTTAAAATGTGAAGTGGCTAAGCTTTCCAAATCTCTATAAGTGTTAACAATGCGCCTATGCTCATCCTAGAGCTCCCAAATAGTATTTATGGCCTTCCTGCCATTGGCAAACTTGTGGTAAAACTTTGTATTGTCATCCCCTTCTTTTAACCAAGTTGCCCTGCTTCTAAGCCTCCAACTTTCCTCCCCGTCTTTTAAAATTTGAGCTCTCTGTTTGATGAGGCCCGAAAAGTGGTCTTTTTGATCCTGGGAGGTAAAGGTCCCATCTGTGTTTGCTTCAAGATTTGTGATGGCTTGTTCTGCTTCTCTAAGGATAAAGTCCTCTTGCTTCCTTTTCTTGTGCGCCCATTCTTTAGAAATGCTCTTTAACTCTTTTAGATTACGAACAAAACCCTCTGTAGTGTCCTCATTTTCTCTGATCAGGTGTGATTGCCAATATTCAGTCACCAGCTTTATATAAGTAAGATCCGAAGCCATGTTGTGTTGAATTTGAATGGACAAATAACTTTATTAAATATATTTATATTTAAATTATATTTAAAATTTGAAATTAAGAAATATAATATTTGTTGTGTTAAATATAAATATAAGTAATGTATAATAATATTATACTCGAAAGTATTACACTATTCGATTACTTATTGAGCTACTTTAAACTTCAATTTCTTATACTCGGGTATTCTTGGCATGTTTTGACATTTTAATAGCTAAGCAAAATATGATATTAAAAATGAATTGATAATTAACATGTTAAGAATTATATAATATTAAAAATAAATTAATAATTGAAATGTTAAGAATTTATTGTATATCTTTTTGAAATGTTTGAATTTAATGTTATATCTATCTATATATATAATAATAATTATGTTTATAATAAAAAAAAATTAAATGCATTAAAAGTGAACAAATCAATTTTATATTTTATTAACTATATTAATAATAAATAGATATGAATTTAATGTTTATTATAAATTATTTTCATAATTGAAAATTAAATAAAAATTTTAAATTGGTATTAGTTAACAATTAAATCTATAAATAAGAATAATTTAATTATGATAATAATTATTATAATTTAAATTTAAAAATTATTTTATATATATTTATTAATAACTCTAATAACTACTCTTTGTTTAAGTTTAATAATATATATATTAGTAATAATAATTTTAATAATATCTACTCTAATAATAACAATTTCAATAATAACAACCACTTGAATGATAATAAAAGTAATAATATTAACAAGAATAATATTAATAATATTAGTTATAATAATATTAATAATAACAATAACAAGAATAATAGTAACGATAATAATAATAATAAATAATAAATAGATATGAATTTAAAAACAAAACATTAGTTATTGTGAGAAAGTTTTAATTAATAAAGGAGATGGATTTGAAGTTTTAAATTTGTGTGGCGTCTTTTTTGTAATATCCAATCAAGATTTTTATTGATATTCAAAAAATAAAAATACAATTGATGTTATTTGTAACATTATGTTGACCTTGTTAACTATTTCTAAAATTATTATCCTCATAAATCTAAGAGCTACAATTATTTAGACATACAAAAAGTACCATAGTTACTGGCAATTTGAGAAATTGACTATATAATTGATGACCATTGACAAAAACATTAATACTATGGTGATAGAAGAAAGACGACATAAAGGAGCAAAAGAACATGAAAACACATAACAAGAACTCTGGATAACAGAAGAACATAGGTGGAATCATTAATCAAGAATGATTAATGGTTGGTTTGGAGACGAATTCCCACTGACCATATTGGTTGGTGTAGCATTGATGATCGCTTCTCCATTTTGGGGTGTTATGGAATCAGTATCTGAATTTGAATTGATGTAGCGCTCAATTTTGTTCAGATGAACTGCAATGTCATCCATATCATATCTAATATCTTACATTGTCCTTTGAATTTCCTCTTGACCCACAAATAGCTTATAATTATCAACATGTTTGTCTCTCAACACCATGTGGAGCAGAGAGTCCATCTGTCAGTATGAAAATATTGAGTGCGGGAAATATAGCTTGCATTTTCTACGTTTACCTGGGTCTGGTACCCACTTAGTTTTCCTTTCACATGCTTCAGAATTTGAATGGTACAGTCTTTCACCAAATTCTCGTGCTTCGAAGGATTGAATCCTTTCGAACCTTTAGAGGCACAACATCAAAAAAATTTGCCACTAACTCCCAACCAAAGAGATGACATTATCTGGATCAGAACGTCGTAGATAAGCCTCCCCTTCGATTGATGAGTCGTGGTCATGGTGCCCTTAGACATGAGAACTTGTAGTAAGTCTTAACAATAAACTTATGGGACAATGCACAATAGAATTTTTGATGGATGGCTAGGTAATTCTGTGGAACAAATCACCTAATTACCACAAACCAAGATGAAACTAGAAGTGAGAAGGACCCAATATAAACATTATCCAAACACCTATAACAATGAATGTTTTGACCGAACATGAGTCTACACAAATTAGGGTTTAGAACTAAAGACAAATTAACCTCTTGAGATGTCGTAAATATCTCCTAGACAATTCGAAGGCCCACACTATTAAAACCAAATAAAAAATGAACCATTGAACCATACACTGACAACCAATATTGGGCAGTTAAAGGATATGTCAGAAGGTTTGAGAGATTATAAATCATCTGATGAGAGTACTACAACCAAATAAAAAGAAGGCCCAGACGAGGAATAGTGCATAAAACACATAAAATACATTTGATGTTGTCCCTTGACCTCACAACTCTTTTAGTAACAAGGTTTGAGTGAAAATTACAGAGAGGAATCTGTTCAAAGTAACCACCACCCATGAATATATCCAACGACAGAACTTGCACTTGGGTGTAGAACAAAGAACACAGACCAAAGTTACACCATATGCATTTAAATGACCTAGACTGACTGCATGACCACCCCAGGCCCAAATAGATTGACAAATAATTGCTAGATACTAGGCGCAAAGAGAATTGATACACAACACTTTTTTGACTTAAAGGTAGCTGGACCAAGGTGATTAGGTTGTTAGCTCACCAAAATCCTTGGTTTGAAGATGGAGATGAGAGCAACTTGTGAAAGAAATTGACAATGAAAGACACAATTCGCTAACACATGCCTTGAAAGAGTTAGAACAATATGGCACTACCCTAGAGATGTTGGTTCTCTTTGCAAACCTACATTAACAGTAGAGTCTGTGTATAATAATGCCAACGAGGTTTGGTTAATCCATGAATTGGAATAAGGCCTATGCCGTACATTTTCCAGATGCCAAGTGTTAAACCTTAGACTATGTTTCTCATGCCAAAAAACACCCATAATTTTTCTATCATAAATGCAGGATGATCGCTTGTCAGGGAAAATCCACTCAACCTATAATCTCCCACAAGCTTGTTCCTCCATTCTTGCTTCAAAAACCTCAACTGAATGCTTGATGGTGTTCTTAGAACCAACTTCCTTGTACCACAACCTTGTGAAATAAATGCCACAAATAATCCACCATAGGACATCCTCGGATGACACCTTTTTCCTCCTCCATGCGTCGGGGACTTTACACTAAGTGGGTGGCTTGGCACACTCCTCTAGGGTTACCTCCACCTTCGCCACCCAAATGCATTTCATGTCACTCATGATCATTCTATTGCCCGTTCGCTAGAAAAACGCCATCCTGAGTTCGCCGATGTTTTGCAGTAAAAAGAACACCCTCATCGGCAAATGATGAGCTAGTACGTCTACTTTGATAGATTAATTTAATAGCTGTACAAAAATAAATATAGAATATTCCTTTCATCATGCCATAAAAAAAGAGCATATAGTTGCTAGTAGTGACATTACACTATTTGTCACTAAGGATATGATTAAAATGTAGCTAATGACGTAAGTTAAAGAGCCAAACTATGAGAGTACTCTATTTGTCACTAGGGATGTGATTAAAAGGAAGACAATGGCGTGAGCTATTTAGAGCCAATAATTTGGCACTTTTTCAACCATGGTTTAGTTAGACCTTCACAACATTACATTATGGCAGTTGTTTAATTGTTGGAACTTTTTCAACCATGGTTTGGTCAAATGGTTCACAACATTACATTATGACATTAGTTTAAATGTTAGATGTTTCTTGGTTCATTTTTTTTGGAATCATAATTTTTAATGATATAATCTATCAAATGATTTTTCAAAACCCTTATTTATTTATACACTCAAAGCACATTTTACTGATTTATACACTCAAAACATGAAATACCCCTTGATAAATGTGTAAACACTTGATTTACTCTATAGAGTTACTTGGAAGACTATGGATCTTGTTAAAAGCTCATAAGGGAATAAGTTATGAACATAATGTTTTAATTCTATTAAAAAAAAATAGTCAACCATAAATTATGGGGAAATTAATGTTTTAGTGAGTTTCATATTCCATAATAGTTGAATATAGTTATAGGAAGAGGTAGTTGCCTACCCAACTCCTCTCCTTAGAGATTTTACATCTCAGATGGGAAAAAGGAAGCCAATAGGGGATAAACATTACCTCAGGCAACCTTTGAGGAGTGAGATTGTAAAACGGGACCTCTAACAGGACGTTGTATAGGATGCATGACACTGTTGGATATAAAGTTCTTGAGTTGGTTGACAAGTGGAACTTTATCTGAAACCCTAGATTGAAGCTGGTTGGGATAAGGTGGCCTTGCACGAACCTGTGAGATCACTGATTTGAAATTGTTCTAGATATGAAGCTGGCTTGGGGGAGCTTCAATAGAGTTATTGATACTCACGGTTGGGAGGAACATTCTAAGCCATGTAGTTTTATGACTGACTTATCTAATTAAAAAGAAAAAAATCGATACGTATAACTTAACATTCTAAAATGTTATTTACTTTTGTTATTATTTCTAAATGGTTTCTATATGACCGTGCGATGGAAAATGGCGAGAAATAATTTTATGTAAGTTACATTATTTAAGGCTGTCAAGGAAACAAATTAGTTTCATATTCTGTTATTTTTTTAGTAAAATTGTACCTATGCAACAGGGTCAATTCCAAGACTAGAATCGAATTCGGCGAGTTATCGTAGCACGATTCCTGTTGCCTTAAAAATAAAAATTATGTATAAGGGTTAGTTCCAAGACGAAGTCGTCTTGGGCCAAGCTAGCCTAGAACAATCCTTGTTAACCCTATTTAAATAAACAAAAATTTTGGGCATAAATATAATCTCTGTCAAACCGAAAAGAAAGTACTTCCAACTAATTGCAATTAACCAATTAAGAAAAATAAGCCTGATTATGGCTAATGGAAACTATCATAAATCACCATATAATAGTTGATATTGTGTGATTGAAACAAATACCATAAGGTACGCATAATCATTGAAATACATGAGAACTAATATGGAACTGTTACAAAAATTTGGTATAAGACCGCATGCATAATTATATACCAATTGTAACCCAAGCTAGAATTACTACTTCCTGATTCTTTAAAAAAAAGACTTGAAAGAAAGATATATACGAGGAGAAACATTACATTTTTGAAGAGTATGACTTAGAAACTTCTGAATGAAACAAAAATAAAATTCACTTAATTAGTAATATGAGCATGCAAGAGGAACATTCGTAATGGAAAAAATAAACAACACACAAATCCCCATTATAAGTTTTCAGCTAGGGTTTACAAACCCAGTCCCAAGTCATGTTAAATAGTTTTTACAAAAAAATAGTTATAAGTCAAACTTGACAAGAACTAGAGTTCCTTTACAAACCCTATGAAAATATAGTCGACAAACATTAACCTGGCTGTAATTTTTAAAAGCCACGAGGGCCTTCAAAACTATTCACTCCCTATAACCCTAGAGTAACTAATAATTTAAGCAAACAACAAAAAAGTCGAGAACCTACATAAGGGCTTGGTTGTTATCACACTGGTCTGTAAAAACAAGAGCCAAGGACGTAGTTATACATTTTGCATATTCCCAACTGTGGAAGTAATGTATGCCAGGAGGATGTAAATCTTCCATTGAGAGTAGAGTCGGACTTTTGGAGAATTCTATAGCTACAATAATTCAAAACAAGGTTGTAGAATTACCTGTGAGTAGCGGTGAATGCCCCCATCCCTTAGAAACCCTACGCATAACCCAATTCGACATTAAACTAGAATAAGAAGGAAGGTATTGCTATTATTCATCATGAAAAGGAATCATAGAGAGTCTAACTTACGATTGGTTACATCGTGGTTCCAAACTTGGTGTTAAGGTTTACAACAAGTTACCCTCTAGACTACAACTTTTCCCAAGATAGAAGAATAGTCTGAACAAAGAACTCAGAAAGGTTTTTGATCTACAATAGGTAAAATAACTCATAAGCACATGCAATAGTGTTGGAGATAAAATAAAAAAGGTAAGAGAATCATTTAAATTGTTAAAAATTGCACATGGCAGTGTAACGATTAAGAACTTGTTGGAAGGGAATCCTCATAGTTGTAGAGTGATTTTCCTTTCGAAATTGAAGTTGCAAATGAACTAGAGTAGTGCAAAAAGGAGTGAGGTAGTTTCCTTCATAACTCCTCTCAACAACATCGTTCGATCTAAACCCTAGATCCTATGTCGTTGGGTCAACCAATGCATAGTCCAAGGACCATAGTACATCAGCCACATCCATAATTCAACAACTAGACATTGAGAATGTTCCAACAAACTCACATATGAACTATAGTGTATAACCCATCATTAATTGAATTCCCAAACTATACCATGAGAGAAGTATTCTATTAATCTAGTAAATAATTGTGTGATTCCAAAAGAAAATCATATCCCACACCGATGCACAAACTTCGATTCTAACAATATATATGCATATTGGTAAGGATCATACTTTCGACAATGAAACAAAGATAAGCCCAAGAGTAGCTTGTACCCATGGAATGATAAATTTATAAATGTAAGTAAGCTGGAACTAGTGCCAAAAAATGATAATAATATATATTACTTGGACCTGTTTTGATGTGTTTGCACATGGGATGATTTAATCCACATTAATGTTGAAATGTTAATAATAAATCAGTTCTAGGTTAAAGTAAAAACAATTTATTTTTCTATTTTTATGTTGGTAATTTGAAGTTAGGGGAGATGTTACAAGTGGTATCAGAGTTGAACAGTTCAACACGGTTTCCTATTTAAGGGAAAATAATAACAAGGCTGTGTTATGTTTCATAGAAAAGAAGAATTAGAAATGTGGTAACAACCCCGTTTGTACAACCATGTTATGCACCCTTAAATCAAATCTTGAAATTTTTGGTGCAACTAAATGATGAACACTGATCCATATCCACTATGTTGTTTTAAAACAATGCAGAATAGAGAGCACAAATCACCAATTAAGAGATGAAAATGAATAATAAACCAAATAAATTTCTATATTATCAAACCAAGACAAAAGAAGTGAAAACTATTATCATGGGAACATCGAAGTAATTCCATTACATGAGATAAGTTATCTAAATACTAATCAATGCATTATTGAGGCCATCTTTACCTACAAGAATTGATATATTAGATGCTTATGAGAAAAAACTATTGTTTGGAGGATTTATTAATAACAAATGATAATTAAGTAGATTATATCTCATCACTATTGTATAATGAGAGAAGTTCATGATCTCGAACGATGAGGAAGCATATGCACAGACGAATTAGAAGACGTGTACATGAGTAAACTAGTAAAATGACATTTCCTATACTATAGGTGTGTGGGAGTGTTGTATGTGAAATAACCCTGAAAAGTTGGGATTATCTACATGATAATTACCTATTTCCAGATGCAAGATCCTTTTGTTAATTTGTAAAATTATGTTTTTACACATAATTCATAAGATTAATAATCATAAAGATGTTTAAATTAAAAATCTAATATAGATTGTTGAGAGTAGAGACAGGTATTAAAAGGGGTAAAGGATACTATTGGTGCCAAGGTGAATAATACTTAATTATTACACTAGATAAAGTTGGAAAGTAATCATTGGATTGGTATAAACTACCTCCTCACACATACAGGATGTTGACCAAGAATCTAGTGAAGGAGAAAAATTAGTAGTAAATAAATTTATGAACCTTAACAAAAGAGTAATCTCACTTGGGTATGGGAAGCAAGTTGGAAAAGAAAGGAGACTATAGAAACAAGGTGAAATACTCACAATAATGAGTGCATTGCACATTAAAAGAACATATTGGAAAGCTAATGCAAACTAAACAATAATAAAAAAGATAATATACACACAATAAAGTGTATATAGGAATTAGGAAAGGGAATAAAACGAGGCTGACGACCCTGTATTACATAAAGAAAATATATGGTGTAGTGGTATACCCAAGGAGACTGACTGGGCGTATTTAACTTTTGTAAGTTTTGAATGGAGATACAAAAAGATTATAATTACAATATAATGTATAAATAGGGGTCAATTAGGGTTGTATTGAGTGAATGGTATAAATGGTTAGGATCATTTTTACCAATTAAGCACTGGTAAGTGCAATGATGAATTTTGACAGTGTTAACGATATACATTGTATGGAGTACACAACATGGTACCCGTAAGGTAACAATTATATATATATATATATATATATATATATATATATATATATATATATATATATATATATATATATATACACACACACATACATATAAAAGAAAATTAAATGTCAACAATGTAATTCAACTATGAACAAGTTCAATCTAGTAATATCCAGCCGGTACGAGTAAGCTTGGATTTTAGGACTACTGGGGAAGTTGTAAAATAAAGAACCTTCTTACCTAAAAGTATTTTCATTAAGGGAGTCACTGAAAATTGGTTACAATAGTAGAATAATTGGTGCAAACCACCTGCATGGAGGTTTGCCAAAGTCAAATAATTGGGAGTTGGTTCTTGTTAAGAAACTAGCTAAATGAAGGTAAGTTGTGATAAGCTATCATAGTAACTTGTGATGGAAAGAGGATTAGTCTCACAATAGTGAAGTGAACAACATATTTGATACTTTAGGTTAAGAAAGACATGATAAAAGTATCTGAGTTACCTAAAGGTACTAAATAAACATTGAGGTGCCTTGAACAATGTTGTTGATACTCGTAAAGATATCAACTTTACACCAAATTTAGTAAGTACAAAGTAAGCAATATTAAAGCCATTTTAAAGAATATGGGGGTCCATTAGGAGGGAAATGTGATGGCCCCAAATATAGGAAAGGAATTTATATATCTTTTGAATTTCATGTACATGCAGGACATAGAGTTTCAAGATTATTGTGAGTTATAGACTCATGATACTAAATCATGGAGTAATTTGCTAATTGGTTTATTTTATAAATACCTCACAATCATAAGGGTTAAATCTCATGGAAATCACAACGAAAAAACAATTATGATTGATTAAAATAATTATTAAGTGCACTTCCAATAAAGGTTTAATCTCAGATGGGACAACAATATAAACATGAATAGATGCAAGCTAGATTCCATAAGCAATATAATAGAATTGCAGAATATATGTATATGTATATATGTGTGTGTGTGTGTGTGTTAAGGTCAAATTATATAGCCATAAGCTACAAGATAAAACTCTTAACTCGCTCATTGTCAGTCTGATGCTTTCTCTTTAAAGTTCTGGAAGATAGCATAATATGGAAAAGGAAAAGTTTAGGAAAATATGTATACATATATGTATGAAATAAGATACACATGACAATGAATGTGTATATTAATACTATGAAGAGTCTCTACCTAATGTAAATGGAAGGATTAACATTGGATATAAGTAGGAAAAAAAAATATGATTAGAAATAGACAGATGGCTGAGTAAGTAACTAAGGAAATGTGGCATAGGAAAATTCAAAAATATGATAAACGTTGGTAGCCAATTGGCAGAAAAATTACCTATTTCTATTAACATGGGAAGGGAAGCATGCCATCAGTCAATATTGTTATAGGCCATTTTGTCACATTTGGTCATTAGGTCTACAAACCAGATCAATCAACATCCGTGAACATGTTCATTAGGGGAATTTTGAGGTCTTAAATGCGCTTCCTAAGAAAAATGTACAACCAAAATAAACTTTGAAAGAACCAATAGGATTCAAGATGATGATGTAAACCATGGGGGATGACTCACCAGTTTTGGAGTAAAAAAGTAAAAATATTAAAAGATAATAAAATAATAAAACTACTTTTTCAACTTATCTCCCTAAGGCTTTATTCAAATTTCGAGCAGGAGTACTCGTTGGATGAAACATTTTATTCCTCATCCAAAGAGTACCCATATTGCATACTTTTGATAGACCCTGCTATATGAAAAATGAGAAATACATGAAAAAACATGATTACAACCATGTTTGTCATGTATTTATCATTTTTTGTGCAGTAGGGTCCATCAAAAGTATGCAACATGGGTACTCCTTGGACGAGGACTAAAATTTTTCATCCAATGAGCATTTTCATTCAAAATTTGAGTAAATCCATAGGGATATAAGTTTAAAATACGAGTTGAAAAATTAGTTTTTTTCTTTTTTCCCTCTAAAATTTGGTGATAGAATCTAATCTTATTTAATTATTTCCACTATTATTTTATAACTTCCTTAGGAGGCCCATTTTAGACCTCAAAATTTCCCTAATGGTCATCATCCCTTCACAAAGCCCTAAGCATGACCTTTCCAAAAAGTTAGATTTTCTACGATTAATTGCTCAAAATCAATGTTTTTGGCCCCAACGCACCCTGTCCCTTTAGCCACCTGTTTTCAATGCTAGTTTCTCCCTTATGCACCAGTGTTGTTCAACAATTTTTTCTCCTTTTCTGCAGGTGTGTTGATTCTAGAAATATGGGAAAATCAAAAAATATTCCGAAGCTTCCTCTTTCAGAAGCTTCGAAGGGTTGTTTTAACTATTTACCATGGATACCAACTTGAATCATATCTGATCCTACCTTAGAGACTTCACCTCTTATCCCTTGAGCTCATCCTCCCATCATATGTGGATCTCAATCGAATAATGGTAAATCCTAAACTACCATCCTTCTCCTATAAATTTACTACTGTCCATGGCATTAGGGTTGGATTTTTGGAGATTGATTGTGCCCTTATGCTACTGCCTTGAACCTAAAGGAGTCATCATCTTCATGCATTAGGGTTGATATTGATGTGTTCTTTGTCGCAAGGAACGACAAGTCAACTTGGGGATATTTATACAAGACCAATTACTATTTATGGTTGTAAACTCTCTACTATTTCTATTAATACAAAGAGTATCTTGTTTTCCTATATGTGTTGCATCATGTTGCAATGCCTTGTTTATTTATTGAATAAAGATGTTAGATTATGCTACTTGGTTCTTGTAGATCCTTTTCTTGCTTCACTCATGTGTGTGGGTTCTAATTATCGCACTTGGAGCTACGATAGGAGCTTACAAGAGAGGAGGAACGGAAGCTTGTTACAGATTCAAGGTAGACCTCTTCCCCATTCTCTAACTTCTCTAAGGGAAATTCTATATTCCTTTTATTCTATTGTTCTAGACCAGTCCACTAGGTGTAGGTAATTCACCTTTGTCCGCAATCGTAAATTCAACATAACAAATTCATGTATCCACTTGGGGATCGAACCCAAAATCTCTAGATTCATTCAAAATAAAATACTTAATTTTATCATGCTAGTTTTCTTCTTTAGGATATTCAGGTGAAATTCGTGGTGATTCTTGAAAACTGAAACTTAATTCACGGTAAAATTTAAAATTTATTGAATTAATATTGAGGATAATTTGAAACATTAACACAAACATTTAGATGTCTAGGCTAGATACGTGTTTTAACATCTTTAAACATAAGAGTTATAATTTTTTTTCCAGCGTTGCATTCCGGGGGTGATATCTCGTTCCATGTATGTAAGTGTATCAGACCATTGTCCACCTACCTTCAAGTATATCAGATGGAAATCCATGCATGAAAAATATAGGGGAACACTCTCATTGTACGGTTACACATTAGATAACACTAACACAGACTGCACTTCCACGTACCTTCAGGTATATTTTTGAAGTCCACACTAGGTTGCTATCCTCGTCTTAGGTAACTGAGTCAACCGCCTTATACACTATGATACACTGAATACAACATTTAGGGAGATTTCCTACCCATACATAGATCGTGGGTTCTCCAAGGTTGTATATTACAGTTCGTAGTTGCTTGGTAAACCCCTTTTTCCTAGTTACCCCTTTTTTAATTTATTTTTTGTTGTTAATTTCTAAAAATTATTAAACCAACGTGGAAGAAAAAACCCCTCAACCATGTCGATTGTGTACGACGCAAGTATTGCCTCCTCTTGCACTTGAGGCAACTCTTGGATATCGTCAAAGGAACAAAAAGACATAGAATAACAAATCTGGTACTTTAGGTGCTACTCCTTATGCTAATCCATCTGAAATTGATCCACCAAAATCCTCTTTTCCTGTGAGTACTGAACCGAAGATTACTTCTCTGCTAGCTGGTGAGTCTGACACAATCGAAACAAAATCACATGAGAATTCATTATCTGAGGTTATTGAACCTGAATATCTTGAATAAGAAACATTTCAACCTGAGGTTATACAACTTGAGGCACCTCAGTTAACTACATTTGTTACTTTAGTCACTTCCACTTCTCTTCCTATGTATCAGACCCAAACTCAACCTATAAATCTCGGACCCAGTGATGAATCACTTCCACCTAGTCTTGTGAGAATTAAGGATATTTGTCAACAAGAGCCTTGACCTTCCTCTCCTATACATTTGAGGGGGACTTAGATTTACCAGGCTGATCCTTTTCATTCTTCTCATACTCTGTCACAATATCCTTTTTCTAGTTCATGTCCTTTCAACTCACCCTTGAATTTCCCTCGGTGATCCTCTTTCAAAAATTTAACTATGTCTGAGTCTGTTATGTTTTCTCGGCTTGTATCTACTATTGTGATCGAGGAAACTCATGTTTTAGCTTCTTCTATCTTTGCAACATCACCAGATACCCATTTATATGGTGGTTTGGTTGTCTCGCCTAGTTAAAAATCGTTATATGGTCCCTTTTCTGGTGTAACATCCAGTCCATGAACTTCTCCCATGTTATGTTCTTTTGAAATCCCATCTGGCACTATTTTGATGAGTGCTACACAATTTCCTCCTCCTCGTCTCTCTCACCCCTCAATAGAGCATAAATCTAGTCCTCATGCTAGTGGGTATGGACACCTACAACAAGCCAATCCACCTCATATTGGCAACCCTCCTCATGGGGGGAAGTTGTCTTCGTATTCTCCTCCTCTTCTTGTAGGAGTGCAACCTATTGTATGAATGTTCCCATCCCCTAATCAAGTACCACAAACTAGTTCTCAACCTTATTTCGAGTTATCATATCCATGAATGACTATCAATTCTTGGAAACCTACATTTCCCGTATAACTTGGCTCAGTTGTGAATCAAATTCAAACCTCTCAGCTTATTCTACATACATCTCAAATTCCTATTTGTCAACCTATATTCTTAACCTGTTCAAGCTACAGTTCTTGTAAGTCAACCTTTCCAGGCTGCACCTTTAACTCAACCTTTTCCACCGACATCTAGGGTTTTCCCAAATCCCACTTACCAAGCCTCTTCAAGGTGCCTTACAACCTCCACCACTTGGTCAGACTATTCCTCAAATACAAATGGGTCAACCTGTATATGTAATAGCAGAGACACACCCTATCCCACCTTACATAGGGATGATGCATATTCCTTAAATGCCTTACCAAAGTCAGTAAATATAAACCCAACCATTTCAACCTTTGCGTAGGAGAGTTATGCTTATCCAGGTTATCAGAATCCTCCTTATCCAGGAGTGCAAATACCTGTTGCTCAATCCTACCCATGATACCCTCCACCCGACTTATAAATGATCCCATTTGTCACTCTCCCATGTGGTCAGTTATTCCTACAAAATTTCCTAATGATATCCCAATTTTCAATGGAAATCCTAGAGAAGACCCGTCTACTCACGTTATGACATATCATTTATGGTGTTCTTCGAACTATTTAAATCATGACTATTCGATTGCATCTTTTCCAATGGACACTTACCAGTATGGTAGAAAAGAGGTATATTGTTGGGTCCCTATAATACTAGTGATAACCCCATTACTATTGTAGCTATACCCCTTATTTATATTTTTGTGCCCCTATTACCCCCATGTTGT
Source organism: Pinus tabuliformis (assembly GCA_031772625.1). NCBI lineage: Eukaryota > Viridiplantae > Streptophyta > Pinopsida > Pinales > Pinaceae > Pinus > Pinus tabuliformis. The sequence goes on along the minus strand of CM062816.1, from coordinate 849,123,712 downwards.
TATTTCTGTGCCCCATGGAATCCCTCTATTTTTATTTTTGTGGCTTTATATTATTATTGTTAGGTCGACTGGATTATATTGTGACTCCTTAGACTCCTACATATAGAAAGGAGGTTTTTTCATTTGAATCATCAAAGAATTGTTCATTTATGTAATGTAAAGGAGGTTTCCCCCTCGAAGAGGCTAAATTCTAAGGCGTTGATCTATCTTTTCTATCTTTTCTTGAACTGGTTTCATAACATTTGGTATCAGAGCTTTGGATTCTAGGGTTTCGCTGCTCCAAACAGGTCATTGTGGAATTTTCGCTATAAATCTTTTTTTGTGACATTTCAGAAGTCGCAAAGAACTCATTTGAGAAGAAATCACACTGAACCTTGGGTCCGAATTTCAGAGCTTTTCGCGCGATATTTGCGGATATATGATCTCAGGAAGTTGGTCTTTTTGCAGACTCCTGAATTACATTCAAAACAGGTGACCTGGGGAAAATCGTCATAACTTTCTCTCTAGGGATCTGATTGAAATTTCGTAAGAAGGTACAGAAGGAGGACGGACTGTATTTTCTTGTCTGCGTGTTTCAGATCCAAAGGTTGAAACAGTGACTCGTGGCACGTCGTACAAGTTCGCTCTACGGAACTAGTCTAGAAGCAAGTCACTGTGGGAGATTTCACATAACTCTTCCTTGGAGAATCCAATTTGGGTTAGAGTTGTGGCATTGGAAAGAGGACGCAGAAGGCTACTATAGTTCGCAATTTCAGAACTGGATGATCCAAAATTACAGAGATACATCAGATTCAATATCAGGCTTCTACAAAGTGAAAAAAGGTGTGTAGTTTTTTTAAAATTTTTGCGTAAGCTTGGTTTAACGGAATTCAAAGGGCATAGTAAAGCATTATTATCGGTAACTGATGCCCCGAGAAAAGAAAATGTAAACACCTAGTAAGGAACCTGAAAGCTCTAGCATGACTCATGAAGAAGAGAAAGAAATGCTACATGATATATCAAAATTACAAGAACAAGTGCAACAAATGTCACGCTCACAAAAGCTAACAGAAGCTAAGATAAATGGCGTGGAATCTAAGATAAATGGTGTGGAATCTAAGATAAAGGGCATGGAAGCTAATATGGATGATTCGAAGACAGATTTGAAGAGAGACATGGCAGATTTGAAGACAGATTTGAAGACAGACATGGCAGATTTGAAGACAGATTTGACAAATTTTCTACAAGAAATACTTACTAATGGTGAAAAGGTTGTAAAGGAAACTCATGATGTGAAAAAAAGTAATGTTAATCATGATTCCATAGACTCTAATGTTGGATCGAAGACCCACCATATTCCAAAAATCGATATGAGGAAGTTTGATGGCAAGGATCCCGCCACATGGATATTACAGATGGAGCAGTTCTTCGATCTCAATAATGTGCAAAACACACAAAAGGTACGTATGGCAACTGTATATTTGGAACCAAATCATTTTGTATGGTATCAATGGCTTTGCTTTCGTAAAAAATTTATTACTTGGGCAATTTTTACGGAAGAATTGATAACACATTATGAAGATACAAAAAGCAACACTTTTTTAGCCAATTGATAAGTCTCAAACAAAAGGGTTCAGTAATGGAGCACATTGAGGAGTTCCAAAAATTGAACATAAGGGTAAAAGATATTCCAGAGGAGCATCAGATTGATGTGTTCATAGGGTCTTTAAAGGATAATATCCAACATGATGTTCGCCTTTGGGAACCTGATTCATTAGAGAAGGCATTCAAGTTAGCAAGAAAAATGGAAAGCAAAATTATGGCAACCAGGAAGCATACAACTCACAACTATAAAGATGGAAGTGTTGTTGCCCCTAGTCTTCCACAACCTATAAGGTTGTCACCACAACAATTGGAAGAAAAAAGAGCAAAAGGGCTTTGTTACAGTTGTGATAGCAAATACACTAAAGGTCATAAGTGTGCTAAGAAGAAATTATTCTACATAGATTGTGAAGAGGAAGAAGAAAAGGAGCAAGAAAGGTCAAAAGAAGAAGATATACTCCAGGAACAAAGCCTAGATGAAGAAAAAATAAATCCGACCATATCTTGTAATGCATTGGCGGGAATTACCACTCCTAAAACCATCAAGATAGAAGGACAAATCAAGAAGAAAAAGGTAATAGTGTTGATTGATTCAGGAAGCACCCACAATTTTATTCATTGTAGGGTAGCAACAGAATTGAATTGCTTCCTATATCCAGCACCAGAGTGTCAAGTGATGATTGCAAATGGAGGAACAATAAATTTCTCTGGAAGGTGCCATAATATCAAGCTATCCATGGGAGAATATGTATTGACTAGCCCAATGCTTTCCATTCCAATGGGATGTGCTGATGTTGTACTAGGAGTCCAATGGCTACAATCCTTGGGTACAATAGCTTTTAATTTTCAAGAAATTTTCATCAAATTTTCTATGGAAGGAAAGGAAGTTGAATTAAGGGTATTGCAGGGAAACCAGGAAAGATAATTAGCTCTAATGGTATGACAAAGATTCTAAAAAAGGAGCAAAGAGGTGTAATTGCACAATTATGTTCGCTAGATGTTTCCACATTGGAATCATATATTTCTCCAGATCTCCAAAAAGTCTCGGACAATCATTCCAAGGTATTTGAGACTCCCAAAGGTCTTCCACCTATGCGTGATCATGATCATGTTATCCATCTGATTCCAGGAAGTGTTCCTCCAAACATCAGGCCGTACAGATATCCCTATGTCCAAAAAAGTGAAATTGAACGTATGGTTGCAGAAATGCTAGAGGCTGGTATAATTCAACCAAGTCAAAGTTCTTTCTCTGCTCCAGTAGTATTGGTGCACAAGAAGGATGGATCATGGCGCATGTGTCCGGATTATAGGGAGCTAAAAAAACTCACTATTAAAGATAAGTTCCCCATTCCTGCCATTGATGAATTACTTGATGAATTGCATGGATCAATTTACTTCACCAAGTTGGATCTTCGTTCGGGATATCATCAAATTAGAATGAAGATTGAAGACATTCCGAAAACGACATTTAGAACTCATGAGGGTCATTATGAATTTTTGGTCATGCCTTTTGGCCTTACCAATGCACCTTCAACATTTCAAGGTTTGATGAATTCAATTTCAAACCATTCCTTAGAAAAATTGTGTTAGTATTTTTTTATGATATACTAATCTACAGCAAGTCTTGGAAGGATCATGTTGAACATGTTGACAAGGTGCTACAGCTATTGGAGGAGAAACAATTATATGCAAAAAGATCCAAATGTTTCTTTGGAGTCCAGGAGGTGGAATATTTGGGTTATATTGTATCTCATGAAGGAGTTAAGGTAGACCCTATCAAAATTAAAGCCATCAAGGAATGGTAAATCCCCACATCCATAAAGCATCTGCGAGGATTTCTTGGGTTGATAGGGTATTATCACAAATTTGTTATGAATTATGGGAGAATAGCAACACCTCTAACAACATTATTGAAGAAAGATGCATTTTCATGGACTCCGGAAGCAACAAAGGCCTTTGAACATCTTAAAGAGGCAATGTGCCAAGCACCGGTCTTAGCTACACCGGACTTCACAAAAACCTTTATTGTGGAATGTGATGCTTCAGGAAATGGAATTGGTGCTGTTCTAATGCAAGATGAAAGACCCATTGCTTTTGAAAGTCATCTAATCAAGGGAAAGTTTTTAAGCAAAGCTATTTATGAGAAGGAAATGTTGGCAATACTCCATGCACTTAAGAAATGGCGACCCTACCTAATGGGAAGACACTTCAAGGTAAAAACGGATCATGATAGCCTTAAATACTTTTTAGAACAAAGATTATCCTCTGAAGAGCAACAAAAGTGGGTCACAAAGATGTTGGGTTATGACTTTGAAATCATCTACAAAAAAGGGAAGCAAAATGTGGTGGCAGATGCACTCTCAAGAAAGGATGAGGATGTGGAAGCATTGTTGTGCGCCATTTCTATTATCCAACCAGATTGGATAAACGAAGCAAGGGAGGAATGGAAGAATGATGAAGAAGTGTGGGCACTTATTCGAAAGCTACAACAAGATTCCAGTACGTCTGATACATTTAGCTGGAAAAATGATTCGTTATGGTACAAAGATCGCTTATATCTCTGTAAGAATTCCCAGCTAAAACAAAAGATTCTTATGGAATTGCACACTTCTCCCTTAGGAGGGCACTCAGGATTTTTAAGATCTTACCACAGGGTTAAGAAGGAATTTTTTTGGGATGGCCTTAAATCAGATATTCAAAAGTTTGTGGCGGAATGTTTGGTTTGCCAACAAAATAAAGTTGAAACAATTAAGACATCGGGTCTGTTACAACCTTTATCCATTCCAATCCAATGTTGGGAGGAGGTTTCAATGGATTTTATCACAGGTTTACCCAAGTCTGAGGGAAAGAGTGTAATCATGGTGGTAGTTGACAGACTTACCAAGTATGCACACTTTTGTGCATTATCACATCCATTTAAAGCCAATACAGTTTTTACTGCATTTATGGAAACAATTCAAAAGCTACATGGAACCCAAAGATTATTGTAAGTGACAGAGATCCCATTTTCATTGGAAATTTTTGGACAAAATTATTTTCTTGTCTTGGTACTCAGTTAGCTCATAGCTCATCTTATCATCCTCAATCTGATGGGAAAACTGAGATAGTAAACAAATGTTTGGAAGGATATCTTCATTGCTTTGTATCTGATAAACTGACACAATGGGTCAAATGGTTGCCTCTGGCTGAATGGTGGTATAACACTTCCTTCCATACAACAACAAAAATGACCCCATTTATGGCACTTTATGGGTATCAACCACCATCCATCACATCACATTTAAGAGAAAATTCTAAGGTTCAGGCAGTGGAACATCACATTGAACATCAACAACAAGTCCTCCAACTCTTAAAGGATAACCTCGTGTTGGCACAAAATAGAATGAAACAACAGGTAGATCAACATCACAGTGAAAGAAGTTTTGATGTAGGTGATTGGGTGTTCCTACGGCTACAACCATACAAGCAAATGTCCCTAAAGCAAGCTAAGAAGGATAATAAATTATCACCAAAGTATTATGGTCCGTACAAGGTTTGAAAAAGATTGGTACTATGGCATACAAATTGTAGCTTCCTGCAGCTTCTCGATTGCACCCAGTTTTCCATGTTTCATGTTTAAAGAAGGTTATAGGCGACAAGCTCCCAATTCAAACAATATTGTCAGAACTTGTCGAGGAAGGAAAAATTATATTGGAACCGGAAGCAGTCACAGAAACAAGAACTCGACAGCTACGAAATCGATCAATTTTAGAGTATCTTATCAAGTGGAAGAACTTATCCGCTGAAGATTCCACATGAGAGGATGAGAATTTTATGCAGAAGTATCCAAACCTACTCAATCGTTGAGGACAACATTTTTTTGAAGGAGAGGGGCATGTTGGGTCCCTATAATACTAGTGATAACCCCATTACTATTGTAGCTATACCCCTTATTTATATTGTTGTGCCCCTATTACCCCCATGTTGTTATTTTTGTGCCCCATGGAATCCCTCTACTGTTATTTTTGTGACTTTATATTATTATTGTTAGGTCGGCTGGATTATATTGTGACTCCTTAGACTCCTATATATAGAAAGGAGGTTTTTTCATTTGAATCATCGAAGAATTGTTCATTTATGTAATGTAAAGGAGGTTGCCCCCTCGAAGAGGCTGAATTCTAAGGCGTTGATCTATCTTTTATATCTTTTCTTGAACTGGTTTCATAACATATATTGAATTTCAACGAGCCTCGTTTGAAAATTTCAACACCTTAGCAACCACGTTCTTAACTCATTTTCAGTTGTCCATTCACTATGAGACTAGAACTAAACTTTTGAATTCTTTCAAAAAATATAATTCCTCTCATATTTATGATCATATTCATGAGTGGTGACGTCACCATCGTTTAGTAAAAACCTTCATTCTTGACCAATTATTAGTTGAATGGTTTATTAAATCTCTGTTACCATCCATAACGAAATACGTTTCTAAAGGCGGAGTTGTGAACAAAGAGAAAGTAATTTCTCATGTCCAGTATTTGGATCTTATTTATACTCAATCTTGCATGCTCTATGATAAAATTCCAAATGCTCCATGACCTTTGAATACTATTCCAAAACCTCCCAGTAAAGAATCACATGTCGCCGGCAGTATGATTGATTCTACTATCCATCAATCAATGAGTAAACCATCTGGTTCAACTACTGTGGTTTCCCAAAACCCGTCCTCCACCACTCTTGTAGATTCTACTTCTGAGATCAATGTCGTCCAATCCATGAAAGAAAAATCTCAACAGCTAGGAAGTAAGAAGAAAGCCAAAGGTAAAAAGAAGAAAAATAATCCTCTGTAGGATAAACAAAATAACCAGTCTTCTGAAGAAAAATGGAAACCTCGTTATCCTTACTTAATTTGTAATGAGGAGCATTTCACTTGTGACTATCCACATTGAGCAGAAGTAAATCAATTTCTTAAATCATCTACCACACTTGCTATGTTGACATATCCATTTCCTAATCAAGAGACTAACATGGTTGCTTCGGACCCTGCTTCCTCTTCTTTAGTTAAGATTCTTTCCTCCACCAAGCCAAAAAATGAAGTTATGGTGGCAATGAGGAATAAGGACTATGGTAGTTTGAATCCCTCTACTGGTTAGGCTACTGATCAAATTGCTAGTTATACCTCATCTACTTCGGATCCTGCTTCAAATTTGTTTCCTCCTGAATTAATAATTAAATGTCATAAGGGAGTTATTCATAAATATGCATTCAACCCTTGTGAAACACTTGCAAAAAATAATAACATAGTTTAGGATCTGTCTCAAGCTCCTTTAGCTATGTCGAATCTCGAGGAGTTGCAAACTTGTCCCACCTGGAAGAAGGATTTACTTGTCGTGATTGGAGCTGTTGATCCTTTGGATTCTAACCTCATAGTTTTTAATCATGAGACTCACACACCCAGACTTCCAGCAAAATTAGCTTTCATGGTTCAGGTTATTATGTGAAGTAAGACTATCCATCGAACTATTGTGGATGAAGGAGATTCCACATTCATCATGTTGCTTTCTTGGTGGAAGGCCATTGGCTCTCCTCACTTGAATCAGTCACCAACTACTCTAAAGAACTTTGATGGAAGAGGCTTCAAACCTTATGGAATTTTAAGTTCATTACAAAAATTGAATTAGGTGGAAATACGATGTCAGTAGAAGTTGAAGTTATTAATGGACCATTATATTATAACCTTCTATTGGTTCACGCATGGGTTTATGTTATGGCTGTTGTTGTTTCAACTTATTTCAGAATGATAGCTTTCCCTCACCAAGGGGCATAGTGGCCATTGATCAACTCACCTTATTTTCCAATAATTATCAAGTTACTAGAAGAATCCCTCTTATGGGATAAACCCCACATCCATATCAGTGTGTCAGGGTGGGATTGCTTAAGGATTCTTCTCTTATGTGAACCTTTTCATTTCCCCCTCCTCTTCCTTATTCCTTTCCCAAAAACTTGAAACCAGTTTCCTACGTAAAGATGATATCTTCTTATACTACTCCATATGATCATTGGATAACTGTACCAGATGCATATAATATTGATACATTTGGTGATCACATGTCACTAAGTCCTATCAAAATTGAATACAAAGCCATCTATTTGTCTTTTTTGACACCCTCTGATTATTTCTCTTTAATCAATTGGGTCGATTATCCCTTAGATTATAGTACATCTTCTGATCCTTTCTTCAATACATTGTCTACTGATGAAAGCATCATGGAGGTCATGATGTTAGATGATGCACCTTGGGAAGAGAATCATCATCATTCCTCCTTTCCATATTCCTCCAAGGATAATATTAGTAATATATATTCACCCAATGTCATTGAGATATTTGTGAATTCCGTATCTATCCACGATATCGATTCAAAGAAGAATTTATTGAATATTGAAGAGACTATCCCTCTCGATATTTTGATCAAACTTGAAATTGTCAAGAATGTACATATTGATGTGTCTTTCTCTATCGATGAGATCAATACCTATAAAGCCCTTTTCCAGGAATTTCAAGACATTTTTTCCTGGTCATATGAAGAGATGCTAGGTATAGATTCGAAAATTGTTGCACATGAAATCAGAACATATCCCGATGCTAAGCCTATTCAGCAGTGCATACGTCCACTTCATCCTAAGAAGGTTGTTGCTCTTAAGGCTGAAGTTGAAAAACTTCTTTGTGTTGGTTTCATCTACCCAATACCTCTCACTGATTGGGTGTCGAACATTGTTCCTGTCATGAAGAAACAAGGAATAATACATGTGTTTGTTATTCACCAGGACATAAATCGTGCTTGTCCTAAGGACAAGTATCCTACTTTGTTTATTGATTAGATTTTTGATGATTTTGCTGGAAGTGAAATATTTTCATTTATGGATGGTTTTTTATGTACAAACATAAAACCACATTGATTTGTCCACGGGGCACATTTTCATATCAAAAGCTCCCTTTCAGATTGAAAAATGTTGGGGAAAATTTTCAGAGGGAAATGAATTGTGCCTTACATGACATTAAGAACATTATATAACCATATTGGGATGACCTACCTACCTACTTGAAAGATCATGAAGATCATCTCGTGCATCTCAGGGCTATATTTCTATGTTGTCGAAATATAACATCAGGCTCAATCCACACAAGTGTGTGTTTTGCATCCAATCTGGACGACTTCTCGGCTTCGTTATCTTGAAGCAAGGAATTCATAATGATCCTTTTAAATTCTAGGCTATCCTAGATCTGCTTGCTCCTTCCTCTCTTGTTCAGCTACAATGACACCAAGGAAGGCTAACCTTCTACGGAGATTTGTTCCCAATTATGTCGAATTGACCAAAAGATTTACTTAATTGTTGAAGAAAGAGGTTCCCTTTCATTGTGAAAAAACTACCCAAAAGGTGTTTGATGCTTTGAAATATGTTCTGGTTTAGGCATTACTGTTGTACCCATTAGATTATCAATGTGTTTACTTGCTATACCTGACTGTTGCAATTACTACCATCACTATGGTTTGGTCCAAGAGGAAGACGTAGGGGATGAACATCCCATTTATTATTTGAGTAATAACTTAAATGATACCAAGATTAAATATTCTCATGTAGAAAAGTTAGCTTTGGCGGTTGTCCAAGTTTTCCAAAGGTTTCACCATTATATCCTTCTTCGAAAGACTAAGGTTTTTTTTTATTGCAACTTATGATGTAAATATTTTCATGACAATTGCTCAAGGAAAAATATTCCAAATTGATTTTCATCCTCCCAGAAATACGATTTGGAGTTCATAAAATCCAAATCCAAGAAATATATAGTCTTTTCCGAACTGGTCTGCGAACTTCCCACTTCCAAAACTGAAATGGAATATGTTGATTCTACTCTAGACGAATCATTTTTCCTGATAGATTCATCTAATCCATGGTATGGATACATCATCATATATCTCCAAACCTAAACTTTCCATCCCGATACCTTTAGCTTTGACCAACGACGTATCTGATACCAGGATAAAAATTATATAATAATTGGTGACACCCATCATCATCATGGTATCGATACTATTTTAAGGCAGTGCCTCACTCATGAGGAGGTCGATAAAGCTCTAAACGAATGCCATGATGGGGCATGTGGTGGACATATGTCTATTTGTGCCACCGCACATAATATTTTGTGTGCTAGCTACTTTTAGTGTGCTATGTTTCACAATTGTATCCCCGTAGTCCAAAAGTGTGATGCTTGCTAGGTATATGATCGTAAAACCTGTGCTCCACCAAGCGCTTTACACCTTGTTTTCATCATTGGAACTTTCATGAAATGGGGCATTGACTTTATGACATGTAACCCTCACTCAGTCGGGGGGTATAGATACATTATTGTGGTGGTAAACTACTTTAACAAGGGGGGAGAGGCGATGCCTACATATAATAACATCGACGAAACAACTACTCTCTTTCTCTTCAATCATGTCATTGCAAGGTTTAGTATACCACATGCTATAGTTACAGACCATGGGAAGCATTTCCGTAATCAGATGAGGTATGAACTAAATGACAAGTTGGGCCTTCACCATGAGCTCATCTCCCTACTACCCACAAGTGAATGGGAAAGTTAGAGCGATCAATAAAGTTTTGAAAATAATGCTTCAGCGCATGATAGGGATCCATAAATTGGATTGGAATCTTATCCTTTATGCAACCTTGTGGGCATATCGAACCTCTGTTCAGACTGCTACCAGATTCATGTCGTTTCAATTGGTGTATGGCCTGGAAGAAATCCTTCCTATCGAGTGCAAAATTCCATCTCTGAAACTTGTTGTCGAACTCCTCCCTACCACTTCCGCAGAAGAAGAGTGTCTTTTACATTTGTCATGCTTACATACAACCCAGCGTGATGGCCAATGAGGCCCATAAGAAACGCATTAAGGCGCAATATGATAAGAATGTTAAGCCTCATACCTTCTCAGAAGGTGGCCTTGTCCTGTTATATGATAACAAGTCTGATGAACTAGGTTCTAGGGAGTTCGAGCCAATTTTTGTATGCCCATACATTATTAAATGTGTTCTTACTAAAGGGTCCTATGAGATAATTGATTTTGATGGAGCTGAGTTGGCGTATCCCAAAAAAGGGTTGTACCTAAAAAATACTACGCTTAAGTCATTTTTTCGTAGTTCACTGTGTACATATTGTCTATTGGTGTGTTGAGTGTGTTTATAGTGTGTTTCCTTTAGAGTTTCCTACCATTTTTGTTAATCTTGCTTTACATTTGGATTGCAGATGTTGGCATCTCTTCAACCATATGTTGGTTATGCTGATGGTACTAGTCGTAGTAATAAGAACCTTTCCTGCTTAACGTGCACTATCAATGTTCCAAATGGTGAGTTATTGAGTTTACAAGGGATTTGTATCAGTTGCTCTACCAATATCATCATTGAGTATAGCACAACGATCTAGCTATTATGTGATGTTATTTCTCATGGTATCCATCGTATAGTTGTCAGACTCAACTCACAACTTGTAGTACTACACTTAACTAATATCTATTCAGTTAGAAGTGCAACTATGCTTTGCATCTTTTTAAGGGTCTAGCTTCTGGCAAGACATTTTGATTATATTCAATATCAACACATTCCTAGACGTTTAAACACATTGACATATGCATTGGAAAATCATGTTTTAGACAGACATTTGTGACATGTGTAAATTAAATTAAATTTGCATCACATACATTGAACAATATAATAGAACACATGAAAAACACTGATATATCTATATCTATATATATATATATATATATATATATATATATATATATATATATATATATATATATATATATATATATATATATATATATATATAGATATATATATATATATATTTGTGTGTGTGTGTGCGTATTTTGTTTTACAAAAAAATGTGCTCGAGACACATATGGCCACATGACCTATCATATCAAAAATACATGTAAAAATATGGCTCTATAGCCTCCTAGTAGACTAATCCTGATGGTTCTCATGGTAACAAACATCTGCATGAGCTACTTTGCACAATCGCTGACTAATACATCAGGAACCCCGATAGTATGCCGATGCAGTCTCCTAGGAATTTAATTGACCATATTCTATGGAATGCCCTAGGTCAATCCCTCGACATGTCACTTGAATTGTGCAAGAATCTCAACCACAATGAGATCTTGTAAGACCTCTCGTGGCCTTGCAACAACCTGTACTCCAACCTGTGCCTGTTGTGGGTCTCTAGGGCGCTGAAGATAAGATGAACCCATTGGTCGAACGGGTCCAATATCTGCATGTAAAAATCAATAGTTAGTCTTGGATACATGAAAATAAAAAAAAACAAATTGTAAAACTCAAAAAAAAAAAATAACAAAATTATCTTGTTTTACCTATAGAATTCCATTGGTTTCCTTCAGCTAGCACTAGCTCTGGATCTCCACGGTAGTCCATCCCATAATATGGATAGTCTTCAATCATAATGAGCTGCATACATAGTCATTGAAAGAACAAAAGTGTGAAACTCATGGAAGATGGACCAATATTACTAGACATGAGGTCTACCCATCGTCTCATTCGTGGAGCTCTAGGATCTGGAAGCTCAAGTGAGATATGTTGTGGATAGAGTAATGGAATCCTCTCCAAAGCGAATGAGATCAAAATGGAACCATACCCAAAGTCTTTCAATCACCCATATTTTTCTTTGGTGATATGGTCGTTCATATTTGCTAATACCCACTTGCTCCATTTGAACACTGTCATCTCTATACATTCTAATGTGTATTACATTTGGGACTTGTTAACCTTATGTAAGGTAGCACTGTCAGCCAATATAGAAATGATGAAAAGTATTGTCTTGAGAGGAAAATGTACCGCATCCTCTATCTCAATTTTCTCATCTTTTGTTGGTTGGGATCGAGGTCTACATTGTGCAACAATATAATCCTTGACAGTTTTTCCACCCCTTCTCGAACCAGATAGCAAGATAGAAGCACCTCTCCTTGATAAGTCTACCAAGAAATATATGTCTTCCACTTGTATGCTAAGCATGTGTGATCCAAGCCTGAAGGATTGTGCCTACACATTCCATGCACTGATAAGATACCCAAATAGTTCTATCTGTTGTCTCATCCTAGGAAGCCAAAAGGACTTGAGAAGCCCACAGTTTCTGAATGCCTAGATGGTTGCTAGATCATTGGCGACATCCATGTCTTGGACTCCATGTTCTATTTCTCGCCAAATTAAAGTGATTTTGTTCTGATGGATACCTGAAACATGACAAAAGAAATAATTAGAATAAATCCCACCCAAACATCTTAGAGAAATTTGAGTGAAAGGAGCAATTTTTTTTTTCAAATGCGCACAATGTACCCTAATAAAGGGAGATAGTGCAATGCAGTGCACTCCATAGTTAATTTTTTTCTAGCCCAATGCAATTTTCGACATTGTTGGGGTGTGATAGAGCTAAGGAAAAATTAAAGCCCTAAGTCACTCAAAACTTGAAAATTTTACATAAAATGAAAAACTGGAACTGTAAAAAGAAAGAGGAAGGTAAGATCTATTACTTGGAAGTGACGACGCTAAAAATGGTCAACCAGATTGGCCGAAATCAACTGGTGAAGATTCGGGGAAAAATGTACTTAGAGCTCACTCACTAAGAGGTAAAATGTGAAATGGAAAAAATGAAGTTACTTTTCACAAATTTACGGTCATTTTCATGAATATTTTATTATATTTTATTATTTTGATATAAATTTAACCTAATTTTACCATGTATCATATATTTCTAATATTTTGGTGATGTACTGAGTAGGTTAACAATGGTTTAAAGGAACTAATGAAATTTTTGAGTTAAAACAAATCATTTTTACTATAGAGCACACTTTTATCACTTTTTCAGGCTTTGTAAATTCACAAAAAAGGAACCCCCTAGAGTTCTCTTTCAGCTCTTTTCAGACTCCCTAAACATGAAAATATTGTCGAGGACTTGTCTTTTTGAACTCGTTAAAGTAAATGAACATATGTATACTCAATATAAGTTTAACCCTTTTCTGGGATGGGATAAACTATTTATGAAAAAGGAATAACTTAGTCGAACATGGTTAAGAGGTTCTCCTGAGTATCGTTTTCTACCTTTTCAGACTCAAGAGACTATTTACGAAAATGAAAATTTGGAGTTTTCCTTTTCGCCTCTTTTTCAAACTCTGTAAACATGAAAAAGGAGTTGATTTATGGCTTTGCTGGACACATAAGAGCATTAAACAATGATGGAATCATAGAACATGAAATGACTTAACCACTCCTTCTCAGGGTTTGTTAAATATATCCACAGGAATCCATCTAAAGGATGAATTTACAAATCAAGCATATGATATCCTACTCAAGCTTGTCAAAAAATAAAGACGTACTAACCAGAAATGGTTGGGGAAATTGGGAAAATAGGGTACTTAACCTATTAATGGTAGTGAGTTTCTCTTCAACATGACACTCTCTCACTTCATCTCCATCACTGTTGGGTTGGGAGATATGCTTGAATTTTGGTTCATCACACCATATTAAAGCCTCCGTATTTGTTTTTGGGTCAATTTTGCCAACTCCATTACGTGTCACCGATCTGTTCAGGAAAATTCCTTTAACTTATATATGCCACGATACTCCTAATCCTTGATTCGTGTATGTCATTCTTAAACCAGTTCCACATCAACATCATTCCGTCTCAAATTTTGATACCCATTTTGTGACGTTGATGGGGGATAAATCAAGGCCCTCTGGTTGCCTCATGTCGACATCAAATCATTATCCAGGAAGTTGACTTAGAACTCCATTTGGCACCTTAGAGCTTGCATACATGAATGTCAAGTTTCCTTGCTCTTGACAACAAGTTTCCATCATTGGCCTTTGACTGGAAGATTCTGTGTGGTGTTCGACTTCAATTCATTCATTCACACCATACATTTTTTACTATAGTACCTTAAGATCCATTAACATCATCGGTGGTTTCTCTCACATTTTTTAACGACTTACATCATTGGTCGGTAATCAAATACTGTCTACCATTTCCGATTCTAGCTCCTTTATTTGCATGGTTAGGCACGTGAATTGGATTATCAAGCGAATGAGATAGAAGACCCCAGATCTAGTTCCATCCATATGGACTAAAATTTCAGGATTAATGCAAGATTACAAAGCATGATGGCCATGATCATATGGATAATCATCCAAACATGGGTCCACTCTGTATCATCTATGGATGATATTTTTTATCATTATACATGTAATGTTAGCTTATATGCTCAGCATGGGTATGCCTCCCTCAACATACATATCATGATTAAAATGTATTGTAACAAATGGTGATCTCAATCAGTTGTTCTTGATCTAGACTTATCACAAGGTAAATCACTTCAGTCATCAACTCTTTGTTGGGCGATTTAGTTGTCTGCTAAATCCCTGTCATTTAATTTATCAATCCGAGGTATCGTAAACTTAGAAGCAAACCAAAATATATGGGACCTTAGATGAAATAGGTGTAGGAAGTTTGTTTAGAATGGAAACGCATATTACAAATCTAAACTATCAGATCTATTTTATGAAAGCATAAAAAAAAATGTTTGATCAATGGAATTATTTTACTTTAGAAGATAGAGAAGAGTCTCTTGTTCAATAGTCCTGATTGTCCTTCTACAATCTTCCTATAATAACATTACCAAACACCTAAGAAAGCAAGAAAGAAAGCATATAAATGAAAGCAAGTAAATATTGTTTTCAATTCAATTCTTAGCTCATGGAGAAGAGTCTCCTAACTTAGGAGGACTTGATTGCCCTTCTCACATAAGAACTATATAATGAAAGGGAATCAACATTCACATAAATGTAATCTAGGAAAGCATATGAGAAAGTAAATATTATTTCAATTTAATCTAGTTCATGGAGAAGAGACTCCTAACTTAGGAACTTGATTTTCCTTCTCACATCAAAACTAGCTACTGAAAGGAGATCAACCTTCACACAACAAAACATGGTCACAACATGAATTCATACTAAAATTATCTACAAGTATTTACAAAAAAGAAATAAGATGAACATCATAATTAAAATTAGTATATTCACAACATTACTTTACAACAAAGTGTACTTATCTCAGTATGGGGATCCTTCCATTCCTCAATGAGCACACATGAAAAACTATCACACCTTAAGAATCAAACAACAATCATAACTCATGATTTGGGGAAAATGATATTATTCATGTTGAATGAACAATCATAAATTTGGTGCTAATGAATAACTGATAATTGTTTTCTCTCCCTCCTCTTTTCCTTTGAAGGATGCTCCTCTTATTTATACATGAATTAGGGATATCTACTCAATAAATGTAGATCCCTTAAATATCTACTAGACCCATAATTGTCTCAACTTATCCCTAAATACTAGATACAAATCCCATGACACATCAAAATCTCCATGATCTTTCTCCTTGGAATATGGTCCACCTATTGAGTTGAAATTCGAATTTGATCTTGGGAGGCCACATAAGGGTGCCTTGGAAACTTCCAAATGATCTACACATGTCATAAAACTCAAGCCACTTTTAGGTATAAGCAAATACTTGTTATTTCTCTATCTTTTAATCATAAATTCACTCTAAGTACATGAAATTAATAACTTTGGAAAATGAAAATATAAACTCATATGGTAATGGAAATATAGGGTTATGTAATGATAATATGATGAAATGAGGTGACAAAATGAGGATAAAGGTGAAAATGGAGTGAAAATTGATGTTAATTTGGCAGCCCAACATACCCCCCAACTTAAGTTATTGCATGTCCTCATGCAATTTATTACATTGATCATGATTTGATCTTTTGAATTGTCTTGCTTTTACATGAACTTTGGCTGATATCGATTTTTTTAACTTCACACAATTTTCTTTTTGACAAATTTGTTCTCTTTTGCAAAGTCTTCTCTCTTAAAAACATTTGATTGCAACATATTATTTTGGTTGGTTCTTGTGTGACAACCAAAATTTGATTAGTATTGGTTCTTGTGTAACAATACTTTCATTGTTTTTGGGTTGCATTAAAAGACTTTGAAAACATTTAATCAACCATTCTTTCTTTGATCATTATTTGCAAAACATGTAACATTTGAATCATAATGTAATAGTAGATGTTTGGAAAAAGTATGTTGGTTAGGATGATATGTGTAGAAAGGACATATATGACATATGGAAGGTGATAATGGAGTATGAATGTGAATATGAACATGGTGAAACATTTCCCAAAAATTATAAATTTTAGTATTAAAGGAATTGTATGATAAAAAGTTAGAAAAGAACATACCTTTACTTACCTGAGTGGACAAACTTTGTATATGTAGAAAAGTGTAGCTTCTGCTGTTGAATCATGGAATGAAGAATACAAGAATGTGATATGTGTCTTGGTTGCATATATGATGGATGAAGTCGCGAATGTGGATCCTTTATTACTGCTACTGAATCTGTTCCAAAGTATAAAATAATCTGCTCCTGAATCATATAGTCTTCATCTCGTCCCATATCGTGGCACAATTCTTTCCATGTGAATGAATGTGTCGATGTTGAACATGGAAAGAAGTCATTGGATTAGCGACCAATGATGAATGTCATTAACCAATGCGAAGCAAACTCACCATTAATGTTAATGAGTGCCAAGGTACCCAAGTACATCTTGCGGAGCGCGAATGAATGAGCTGATGTCGAGCCACTTGCAAGATCCAACAAACAAGAGACATTAATGTATTCCCATTGTTCATTGGCAAGAAGACTTGCCATTAGGGCACGCAAGCCTCAAGGTACTAATAATGACTCTAGTCTTTATCCCAGATAAGGTGTTGAGGTCGATGGGTCAAGACTTATTGAAAGGTGGGCCTTAGGGAATCCCACATCAGTCAACGCGAGTTCTTACAAATGATTGGTAGGACTATAGATACAAGATGTTATGGTCAAACAATTTTTATGGCAAGGAATGCAAGGCAATGAAGAGAGATGGATGGTTTATTCATGAGGCAAAAATATGAATTGAAAGATAGGTAAAAATGTATTTGACTCAGAAAAGTAGACATGTATGAAGTCATGATGGATAAGGCAATGAATCAATGTACTTTAACATGGATGGCTGGTGAGGCTTTGAAGGAGAAGTGTGGTTAACATATCATGATGTAAATAATTTCTCTGTAGCGACAAATGTCACGACATATGTAATTAACTCCTTCAAGCTTTCAATAATGAATGTGATTTCGAGGGATCACATCTGCATGGACTTGGATCATCGCGCACCTGTAAAACATTAATACATATCCTGCATGAAAACTGTAAGAGATTTTTGAAAGATATAGAATGCAAGGATGAGTATGAATGCTTAGCAACCAAAATAAAATGAAATGTTTTTTTTTTTTTTACCTGTTGCCTTTGCGCGCTTGTTCCCAACTCCAACAAGACAAGTTATCATAAAATGTTTTCAGCTCTTATGAAATGTCCATTTGCAATTTTTTTAATTGTTTTGGTTTGTTTTTTGTTTTTGTTTTTTTTTTTATTGTTTTGAAATTATATATATATATATATATATATATATATATATATATTTTGAATTTTTTTTTTAATTATTTTGATTTTTTTTAATCTGTTTTTGATTTTTTTTAATTGTTTTGATTTTTTTTTTTTTTTTTTCATAAAACTAAAATTTAAAACTATTTTTTTCTTTTATTGAACTAGAAGTAGCGGCAAACTATGAGCATGTTCTGGTTCGATCTATTGTTTCAATTAAGAGGAGGGAGTCATGGAAAAAGCAGGTTTGAAATCAAGATCAATTCCTTTCTCAAATCGGGTTGCCATCTTTACAATTAGGTTTGATACTTTTTTCAAACATATTTAACTCTAACTCTAATTTATACTATCTGTAATCTTTATATCTTTACAATTGACTCCACTCCCAACCAAACTATCGATTCCTTTCTCAAATCTTCCTACCATCTTTACAAATCTCGTTGCTATATTTACAACTGGCTCCCACTGTTAACCACCAAAGATTTGATATTTTTTTCTTTTTCAAAACATAATTAAATCTAATTTGGACGATCTGGTTTTGTATCCTTGCAATTTACTCGCACTGTGAGCCAAAATATCGATAAAAACTTGATAAAGATTAAACTAAATCTTATTCCTGCATAAAATGGAATATGAAACCTGCCATAATTCACCAGAGCAACTACAGAGCTTGGACATGGCGAATGGGAGCTCTTTGTTGCAGACAATACACCGTTTTAGCAACGAGTTTAGACGACTTCCAATAAATAGCAAAAGCCTCACGAAAATGTTGTCCTCGCACGCCAATAATTCATCATTATCATTATCTGGATCCCTCCCTCCTTGGAATCCACGCCTTCATGACATGCCGAGACTCCTTGCAGGGCGTTCCCTAAAGATTCCCCGCTTCTGGAGTCCTTTTCCATGTTCCAGGAGTCAAAGTTCAGTTCAATCAGCAGCGGCGTGGCGAATGAAAATCCAAGTGCCTCAAACACATGTCCATGGCGATGCCGATATTGATCAGGCAAAATTCCAGTCAGTTCCATCTCAATTCGAACACACCAGACACGGTAAGAAGGCAAATGCAGCCTGCAATACCTGAGAATGTCGTTCTTTAAATCTTTTACTTCAACTCTCTCAGACATGGCCATCGTTCAAGCCAGGTCGCATGTTCGATTCGCATCGTCAGCAAGCTGTTGAAAATACGGCCTTTTCAGCAGGGGTTCATCGGGAGCAGAAACAAGACTAGGAGTTGTAGAATACCCTTCGTCGTCAGTTACACTCCTTGCATCCTCATCATTATAAATTTCCACGGCCATTGCTTCAGAACCTTCTGGTCGCTACCTGCGCTACTAGCAACACTACAACATTGGATTTTGGCAAGCTTCCCAACAACCATTCCCACTGCTCCTGCTGCCGTCGTGACAAATACTTCATCCTCGGGTTTAGGGTTTCCGATGATCTTGAAACCAGTCACCAAAATCGCGGAATAACGAAAACCGCGTGAAAAATCGTGGGCAGTTGAAACCTTCATAAAAGAATTTGCGGTAGCCGGATCTCTTCACCTACATTGCCGATTTTTCAATGAATTCTGGAGCTGGAGATTTCTCATGTTGGAGAAATCAAAGTTTTGGATCAAAATAAGCCGCAACAGAATGATAGCAGTTGGTTTTGATTTGTTTGAATTTAAACCCCCTTTTTTTGTCATAATCTTCTTGATTAACTTGATGTGAGGTTCCCTTAGATGATGGTGTGACTAACAATCTAACGGAATTTTCACATTCTCTCTATGAATGTCAGTATAGACTTTGACGGTGACACAATTTTGGTTATGCGCTGCAATTAAATTGATAGCTGCGTGGTGAAATCAAATCACAGAAAAGATCTTTCATCAATAGTTGTTCACAAGTTGTGGAGGCCATTGCTCGGTATTCTGCCTTTGCACTGGACCGTTTGGATCGAGCTAAGATGACTGCTGCTACCGCACAAGAGTTTCTGCCAAACAGTTCCCCATAGAAATGACCCAATTGTGAGGTACAAAATCTTGCTCCTGCCACAAGTCGAAATGAACTCGAGTGCAATCATTATAAATGAAATGAATCAATCTCGCTACTGCAATAATGCGATAACGATGAACTCACTGGTCAGGTATAACACTGTTTTGAACGTATCGGTACTGCCCACTGTTTTTTTTTTTTAATTGAAATTATTTTCTAATGATTTTTTTAAACTAACTTAAAAATGCTTTTTTTTTAAAACCAATTTATTTTTTTTTTTTATTTTCATTTTTTTTAACTTAAAAAAATGGATTTATTTTGTTTTCTTCTTAATTAATTTATTTTCTATTTTTTAAACTAAAATAAATCAATTTTTTTTTTGTTAACTATTTCTATTCCTAGTTTGTTTATGTTACTATCAAAATAAAGTTAAATAAATAAATAAAAATAAAAAGGAATTTATTCCTAAGAGTTTTTATGTTAAAATCAAAATCTTTTTTTTTTTTTTTAAATTTTTATATTGTTTTAAAATCATTTCTTTTAAAGAATTTAAATTTTATTCTAATCCTAAAACAATACGGAAAATTTATTGATTTAGGATGAAATTTTTTAGCAAATGGAGACAACTATATTGCAAACCCTGAAAACATTTATAAACATTCTACTTTCTGATCCTCGAGATCGTGTGAAAACGCAGGAGGAGAGCATACTTATTCGAAACATAAAATATGATCCTACCAACTCTATGCTAATTGAAGATTACAAACTATTACGTGTAATTAAATTTCCAGTGTAACCATTCACGCAATAGTAGTAAAAATATATTCATTTTCAATTTCCCAATTTTAAAATGAAAATATACAAGGATGATTGAATCTCGTTTTTGTGAGTATGATCTAATGAAACAAAGACAAAATCGATCTAACCTCGTACTTGTTTGAAACCATCAAAACCACTTGTCGATAAGGCTTTCATAGGCGTGATTTCCACTCTGATTCAGATCATGTTGCAACTTCTCTTCGTCCTCCTCATTCTCCTGTTCAAATAATTGTTCATCATTAGATATACAGGATGATTCTTCAAATGTTAATTCATTGTTTTCTTCTAGAGGAGTAGTTAAGCTTTTGGCTGCTGTCAAGATCTCTTCTTCGCAAGAAGAGGAGATCCTAACACTTGCTAGGATCTGAGCGAGTTGTTCCAAGCTTATACTCATTGTTTTTATTGTGTTTTTTTTTTTTTTTTTAGTGAATGGGGTTCTTTTTATTTGTGTTCTATTTCTATGTTTTCTATATGAGAATAAACTTAAATGAAAATTCCTAAATGCAACTAACCCTAAATGATCCTAATTACAAATTCTTCCTAAACAATCTTCTTAACTAGCTTACATCTAAGTTTGTGTCCCCGGCAACGGCGCCAAAATGTTGGGCAATTTAGTTGTCTGCTAAATCCCTGTCATTTAATTTATCAATCCGGGGTATCGTAAACTTAGAAGCAAACCAAAATATATGGGACCTTAGATGAAACAGGTGTAGGAAGTTTGTTTAGAATGGAAATGCATATTACAAATCTAAACTATCAGATCTATTTTATGAAAGCATAAAAAGAATGTTTGATCAATGGAATTATTTTACTTTAGAAGATAGAGAAGAGTCTCTTGTTCAAGAGTCCTGATTGTCCTTCTACAATCTTCCTATAATAACATTACCAAACACCTAAGAAAGCAAGAAAGAAAGCATATAAATGAAAGCAAGTAAATATTGTTTTCAATTCAATTCTTAGCTCATGGAGAAGAGTCTCCTAACTTAGGAGGACTTGATTGCCCTTCTCACATAAGAACTATATAATGAAAGGGAATCAACATTCACATAAATTTAATCTAGGAAAGCATATGAGAAAGTAAATCTTATTTCAATTTAATTTAGCTCATGGAGAAGAGAATCCTAACTTAGGAACTTGATTTTCCTTCTCACATCAAAACTAGCTACTGAAAGGAGATCAACCTTCACACAACAAAACATGGTCACAACATGAATTCATACTAAAATTATCTACAAGTATTTACAAAAAAGAAATAAGATGAACATCATAATTAAAATTAGTATATTCACAACACTACTTTACAACAAAGTGTACTTATCTCAATATGGGGATCCTTCCATTCCTCAATGAGCACACATGAAAAACTATCACACCTTAAGAATCAAACAACACTCATAACTCATGATTTGGGGAAAATGATATTATTCATGTTGAATGAACAATCATAAATTTGGTGCTAATGAATAACTGATAATTGTTTTCTCTCCCTCCTCTTTTCCTTTGAAGGATGCTCCTCTTATTTATACATGAATTAGGGATATCTACTCAATAAATGTAGATCCCTTAAATATCTACTAGACCCATACTTGTCTCAACTTATCCCTAAATACTAGATACAAATCCCATGACACATCAAAATCTCCATCATCTTTCTCCTTGGAATATGGTCCACCTCTTGAGTTGAAATTCGAATTTGATCTTGGGAGGCCACATAAGGGTGCCTTGGAAACTTCCAAATGATCTACACGTCATAAAACTCAAGCCACTTTTAGGTATAAACAAATACATGTTATTTCTCTATCTTTTAATCATAAATTCACTCTAAATACATGAAATTAATAACTTTGGAAAATGAAAATATAAACTCATATGGTAATGTAAATATAGGGTTATGTAATGATAATATGATGAAATGAGGTGACAAAATGAGGATAAAGGTGAAAATGGAGTGAAAATTGATGTTAATTTGGCGGCCCAACACTCTCATTTCAGAATTTTTACTTTAGTAGGCAATCTGTTATAGGCCATTTTGTCACATTTGGTCAATAGGCTTACAAACTGGATGAATCAACATATGTGAACATGTTTTCATCATCCCTTCATAAATCCCTAAGCATGACATTTCCAAAAACACTGAGTTTCTAGGATTGTTTTTTCAAAATAAATGTTTTTGGCCTAACACACCCTGTCCCTTTAGCCACCTTCTTTCAGTGCTAGTTTCTCCCTTTTGCACCAGCATTGGTTGGCACTTGTTTCTCCTTTTTGCAGGTGCACTGATTCTAGAAATTCAAGAAAATTAAAAAATATTTTGAAGCTTCATCTTCCAAAAGCTTCCAAGGGTTGTTTTAACTATTTACCATGGATAAGAACTTGAATCATATCTGATATTACCTTGGATACTTCACCACTTATCCCTTGAGCTCATCCTCCCATCATACGTGGATCTCAAGCCCATAATGGTAAAGCCTAAACTACCACCATTCTCCTATAAATTTACTCCCATCCATAGCATCAGGTTTGGATTCTGGAGATTGCTTGTGCCATTATGTTGTTGCCTTGAACCTAAAGGAGCCATAATCTACATGCATTAGGGTTGATATTTAGATGTGCTTTGTGGAAAGCAATGACAAGTTAACTTGTGGAGATTTCTATAAGATTAGCTACTATTTATGACCGTAATCTCTCTATTAGTTCTATTAATACAAAGAGTATTTTTTTCCCTATGTGTGTTGTTTCATGTTTGCACTCGTGTATTAAAATGCCTTGCTGATTCATTGAATATAGATGTTAGATTATGCTACTTGGTTGTTGTAGATCTTTTGCTTGCTTCAGTTGTGTGTGCGAGTTCTAATTATAGCACTTGAAGCTTACAAGTGAGGAGGAACGAGAAGCTTGCTACAGATTCGAGGTAGTCCTCTTTCCCGTTCTCTCACTTCTTTAAGTAAAATTCCATATTCTTTGTCTTTTGTTGTTTTAGACCAGTCCACTAGGTCTAGGGAATTCACCTTTTTATGCAATTGTAAATTTCGCACAAAAAATATTACCCTATATAAGTACCTTAAATACTTTTAAGTGACTTTTATATAGACATGTTGCAGCGGCTGCAACACCCTCCAAAATTTTGGCTCACCTCCAATTTCAGAGCCTCATTTGACAGTTTTACTTGATGTTTGCATGCCCTAAGGTTCACCTAGTGAGCTCGTGTGAGTCTTTATAGCCACCTTGCTTAACCATTTAACGAGTAGCTTTTGCATGTTGGTAACAATGTCTCACTTGCAACCATGTTCTGGTCATACACAAGGTCTTTGCTTCATGTGTACATGTTGTGTTCGTTGTGTAAAAATCTGTCATGCTCACACACGGAGTTGTATACACTATCTCGCAAGCGTCTTCGTGGTTGTCCAACGATCAATCACAAGCGTTGAGATTGTTGAATTGCACCATCGGTCAGTCATGTTGAGTATGTTTGTCTAGATGTTTTGAGTCATCTCATCATCAAGTCATTTAAATGCGTGTCTGCAAGTTCACATATGCACCTTTTCACTCACTCACACACTTAGTCGTTTCACTGAAGTTTTGATGACCAAGTCACCCTTTAGCAGCCGGACCTTCACCCCGCCATCAACTTGATCGACTGTCACCCAGAAAAGCGTAGAAGCACTCAACAAGTCATTTCAAGATGCACTTCCCGCAATCTGATCAATCAATCCTCTTGCTGGTCAACCAGAGAGTTTGACTTGAAAGTCACCTCAAGACTAACTCCCCTCAAAAATTACGTAGAGGATGCAGACCATGCCCACTCTACTAACTGAGAAAATTGCACAAATAGGCTAGAAAGATACCCAATGCCCATCCCTATCTCCCTCAACAAATTGCACAGTTTTTCCAGCCAGCCCACCATCAGCACGCCAGCTACTCACCCGGAAAACTGCGCATATTTCATGAGCAAGCCCTCTGCTTCCCAGTAGTCTTCTTAGCTCAGAAACTACACAGAGGTCATCAGCAGGCCAACCTCTGAGCATCAGTGTAGTTTTCCCCACCAGCAGTTCCCAACAACCCGCTACCAGTTCCCTCCAAGAATTTCATAATTGTTGTTGCCAAGCTCCCGAAAACTTCCTGCTAGTTCCCTCCAGGAATTACACTGTTTTTTCTGCCAATATCCTGCTCCCCACCCGTTCCAGAAATTACGCAGATTTTTTCTACCCAGCCTTCCTGCAGCCCGCATTGCTCCTCCCAAAATTGTGCAGATTTGTCCTCCATCCGGGCCAGACCCTACAGATAGTCACTGTCGATCCGAATTTCCTGTCACTATCTCCTAGTGACTTCTTAGCAGTTTACACCAGCAGTGCCCGGAGCCTCCATCCCATCTTGAAGCTTGCCTTGTGCAGTTTCGTAACCTTGTCTTCTCTCCTAGTCGTCTACATTCGAAACGATCATCCATCATGGTAGACTAGGAGGTTTATGGATTTGATGTCGTCTCGTCATGAGTGACCGCAGATACAGGTACACAAACAAGCATGGCACAATGACGGATGGGATGAACAAAGGGAGAACATGCAGAAGGACATGTTCGTGAATAGAAAAACAAAATACGAATGCAAATAGATGTGATCACGAACAAAAGATCATGCAAAGATGTGTTTACAGATGGACGGATGGAATAACATGCACATATGTGTTCATGGATGGATGGATGGACAAACATGCACTTTTCGCAAATGGACGAACCTATCAAGCATGCCAACATGCAAGCAAGGAGAAACGTGTGAATGCAACATCAAGCATGCATCAAGCGAACCCAATGGCCATAGAAGACTCCACGCACCTTGCCATGCGGAGGTGAGGCTGTTACACCCCATGAGGACATCCATCGCCCAGGAACATTGTATTTCGACATCCACACCAACAACGACACAAACGTACCAACACTTTCTTGTCGAGTCTTGTCATGAGTCATGTCGTCCACATGTCTATTGTGGGCCATACTGTCAATCAATGTAATGTAATGTGGAAGTCTAAGAGACCCACTTTTCATATGAACAATCATGTAAAGTTGAAAGGTTATGGAAGTCGAATAGCCACAAGGGTCAGTGTCACCCTTGGCTATAAATACCCCCTCATTTGTACATGCAAAGGAATTTTTCACCTTGGCTCCTCCCACATAGTCTTGAGAGTCTGTAATATTTTATCTGAGGAGTAAGTATTGGCTCTAATGCCTCGCCCATGAGGTTACTGATGTATGGTGTATCGATGTGTCTAGGAACTTTTGCTTAATTTAGAAGCCTGTTAATAGGCTAGAACGTTTTCACACATGTGTTGTAACTGTTTATAAGATTTGTCTTGAACACTTGTAATGCATGTTTCTTTAATCTGTGTTTAACACTTGGATTCATTCAACTATTCTGATACATATATATTAATGAAAATTTGTTGTATATGCTGTTAACGTTCTCTTGCCCATGTTGGTCACCTCCCGAAAATGAGAAAAAATATTTCACGTAAACTTTCTATAATGACCATGCACTCGTACATATTGTCCACTGAGTGTTGTACATGCTATCCTCCCTTGTGTGTTGTGACTACCGCATACATGTGGATTCCTCCTTCGGAAGCTGTGCATGTCCTGTTGCGTTGTGTGTTCCTAACAGAGTTGGGTTTCCCCCCATTCAACTTGGGACTCACTCCTACCCTTCCTCTCTCCGATGAAAGAACCTTGACACAAGTAACACTATCAATCACTAGGCATGCGAACCTCACTAATCAAAGACAAAGCATACCATTATCCTATGCTGACAAGCAAGAGATGAGGAAAACATTTAAGATAATGGAAACCAGGCCATCATACCGATGAGACTCCCACACTAAACGGTGTGAGGCCTAGTTGGGACTTCATGCCGGGGTGATCCCTTGAATGTTGGGAGGTCCAACATCGCCAACATTTATGGCGCTAGAAGGAGGGAAACCAATTGTTTATGGCTAAACATCCTCTCAGAATCATTCATCAACCATCTGGTCAAGGCAGTAACTTGCACTCCCCCTCACCTACGGGCGACTCTGCAGTTGGTTACTTCTCACCTCCCCGGACCAAACATGAAATTCCATATCATCACCTTCACTCTGTCCATCCTATCACCCACCAGTTCATGAAATTAGTCAGATTAATCCCATGCATACAACATCTTCCATACACATCAAGGAAGACAAAAACCACTCCCATAGGGGTTGTTGTATCATCACTGGAAGAAGAAGTTCTTGCCACACTTGAAGGTATGGCAGAAGTTGTTGAAGATGGAGAGGAGCCTCTGATATTTCGATAGGGAGAAGAGACAACCTCATGATCTTGGGCTCAGACTCCAGTACAGGAGGTGAGGGGAAGGCAGTAGAGGAGGCAGAGGTGGAGACGAACCAACAGACTTAGAGCTAAAACTGTCAGATTCTGAAGAAGAGGAGCAGGACAAAGAGGAAGAAGAAATGGCTGACCAAAATCTAGAATGGATGACTCAGGGACCATTGGATCTCCCGAGTGATTTGTACAAGATGCAAAAGTAGGTGGAGAGAATGAGCATCAAGTTCAACCCTGATAGCATAGTGAAGGCAAAAGACCATTTGGGCAACTTCTACCTACAACTGCAGACCCTTGAGGTACGGTACACTGACGTAGCATGTATATTGTTTCCATGTACCTTGGATGGTCGCATAGCTACATGGTATCACAACCTTCTGGCTAACTCCATATAGAATTGGGGTGTGTTCAAAGGCATGTTCCTTGAAAAATTTTCTAATGAGAAGACCCCAGCCATGTTACTAAAAGAATTGGGAAGCCTAAAGATGGAGGGGAAAGAAAAGGTAAAAGACTTCAATTAGAGGTTTACGCGCATATTGAACAAGTTTGCAGTGGACATGAAACCTCATGACTCCATAACTATTGATTACTACACATCCGCACTGTCGACTAGCATTGCGCAATTTGTCAAGCGAGTTGTGAAACCAACATTACTGGAAAATTTCTAAGAGGCTATTGTTGTTGAGAAATACCTACGCGCATTTGGAGTCATCAAGGATGATGAACCAGCAAAGGACTCTAAAGACATGAGTAGGAAGTCCCAGGTGGTGGTGAGGAAAGGTAGAGACAAGGAAACAAGCGATATTGAAACCCTCACTTGCCTCGTCAAGAACTTAACAACAGAAGTGTCCGAGCTTAAACAACGAAAAAAAGACACGTCTGCAAGAAACCATTCACCCAGACAGAGACAAGGAAGCATTTCATCAAGTAGCAATGATCTGGACCCTACAAAAGCTACACAGAGCTCTGTGTTCTAGTTCGTTTGGTGCACAAATCCTGAATTTTTTTCATTTCAAAAAGATGGCCACCCAGAGAATTCTTCTTCATACTAGAAGTAAGTCACACGCTTTGTATGCAGTTGCACATTTGATGTGGAAAAAATTATGTAGGAACAACTAGGAGATACAAATAATGACGAAGATGTTACACCTGATGAGGCATCAAGTTCTGGGCATGTGGTAAACATGTATTAGTTCTCGCAAGTAGCGCTGAAGACGAACACCTAGAAACAACCCCAAAAGAAAAATGACTGTTACAATCTCAGGAGTAAAGGGGATCCCCTTACATTTGGGGAACCACAAGAAAAGATAATACTGCTAATGAGGAAGGCTGATCCACCTACCATCCCAAAGAAGAAAACACAAAGTAAGCCCGGGAAGACAGCGAGGGACAAGAGTACGTCCATGAGCAGAAAACTGTAGAAACTCTATCGGACAACATGAACATCAGTCTTACCCTAGACATCTCGGTTAGTCTACCCCCTCTGGACTACAACATTGTGGATGGCATGAAGAAAACTCGTGCGAACATCAGTTTGTTCAAGTTAGCTAAGATCTATAATTAGTGGGATATCTTGCTATGTTGGGACAAACGGCAACGAACAATGCTACCTCTACCAGCAAAGGAGCAAGCACAACACCCAGATCACTTTCAACTCTGCGAAACACACTCCAGATGGAAGAAGAAAACTCAAGTTTTCCCCCATTCCTTCTCTCATTTGATATCTTCAAATGTAATGTGCACAACTGCTTGGTTGATTCTAATGTGGTAGCCAACCTCATGCCACTCTCCATTGCCAAGAAGATCAATGCGAAATGGAGCAAGACATATAAGTAAATCATCCAACTTGATCAAACATCTGTACCATCCATTGGTGAACTTTGAGATGTGATCATCTGTTTATCTCATGATGATCGAGTCCACGAATGCATCAACATTGTTGTTGTGGACATATGGGAAGCATATGGCTTACTACTTAGCAGATACTGGTCCAACAAGCTGAATGAATATTTTGCTACAGATTGGTCATACATGTGGCTTCTGTACAAGGGTAAAAACAATCAAATATAGGTGTTATCCGAGAGGTGTATGAGGCACAATGTCACTCCCATCAATGGCGAAAATGAACCGTTGGCCTTCTCAGAACTCATGTTTGGCAACTGCCTCCTGGAAATAATGCTGGGGTGTTATCCTACACGACTAGCTCCAACCCCACCAGAAATGCAGTTGGGTCTCCTTCCTTGCTCAACTGATGGAAATGAAGCATGTACAATACATTGTACCAATAGTAGTAGTAGAAGTAGCAACAACAGTAGCAGTAGTGCAAGCACATCAAACAGTCCATGTACAAGTGAGTTGTGGACCATGTATTTCGATGGATCAAAGACACATGATGGCTTAGGAGTCAGGTGTGTCTTGATCGGCCCAAATATCATGAAGCATCTGGTTTTGAGTCTCTTGGAGTTCGAGTGCACGAACAAAATTTCCGAGTATGAAGCACTCGTGTTGGGCTTGCAATCCATCAACCTCAACGTGGTCATGCTCAAAGTGGTAGGTGATTCAGAGATAGTAGTACAACAGGTACGTAACACCATTCACTATTTGTCACCACATCTCAAAAGTTACCAGCAAGAGTTATGGTGACTAATCTGTAACTTCCAAGCATTTAACATCACTTTTGTACCACGTACACGTAATGCAGCTACCAATGCTCTGATAAATGCAACCTCTAGGATGTCACAGATTAGGGATAGATTTACTATTGAAATTTTGTGTAGACCATCTATCCCAGATAACATAACTAACTTACGTGTGTTTGATGATGATCAATAGATACTGCATTTCATGGCCAACGATGACACCTTCAAGGATGCAACAATAGACGAAGACGAGCATGAGCGATCTCTCCAAGTAGAAACTGGTAGAAATAAAGGCCACCTCATCCCTAAGGGAGTGGCATCTAGAAAATATCTATTACTTGCAAGAATGCTTTCAGGGGCCAAGGAACAACAAAACCCACAGTTCCAACATGATGCAAAAACTGATCAACCTGGGAATAGAACAAGATCCAAAGTTCATTAATCTCGGTACATGTTGCACATAGCAAGAGAGGCAAGCATTTGTCTGCCTGGTCAAATAGTACTGGGATGTATTCAAGTGTATGTACGATGATCTAAAAACCTATGACACATGGGTAATCCAACACATCATTCCAATCAAAGAAGGGGTCAAGCCATATCAATAGAAGTTGAGGAGAGTAAATTTGTCACTTGAACCTCTCATACAAAAAGAGCTCACCAAGTTGTTGGATGCACAGATCATATGCAAAGTTCATCATTCCACGTAGGTTTCAAACCCTGTTCATGTATGCAAGAAGTCAAGAGAAATCCAATTATGTGTTGATTTCTGTAATGTGAACTGCGCCTTAGATAAAGACAACTACCCCATGTTGTCTATGGACCACATTTTGCAAAAAATATCTCGACCACAAATTTTTTCCCTACTCGACGATTTTTTAGGATACAAGTAGGTTTTGGTGGTAGAACTTGACAGACTCAAGACTATATTCTGTACCAAGTCGGGTATGTTTGCATACAGATGAATGCCATTTGGGCTTGTAAATGCAGGCACAACCTTTCAGCATGCCATGGACATCACTTTTCACAGACTCATCAGACAGAGCATAGTGGTATACCTCGATGATGTGACTGTGTTCTCAAGGAAATGTGAGGACCACATATGCCATTTGAAGAAATTTTTTGAGTGATGCCAGAAATATGAGATTTCCTTGAATCCCAAAAAGAGCGTATTCACAGTGTCTGAGGGGAACCTTCTTGGACACATCATTTCCGAAAGTGGGATCAAGGTTGATCCAGATCGGGTCTGGAGTATTACAGAGATCCCTCACCCAGCTAACAAGAAAGCCATGTAGTCCTTCTTGGGCAAGATAAAATTCCTTCGGAAGTTCATCTCGGATTATGCGTAGATAGTCACCATGCATGACATGATTAAGAAGGATACAGTATACAACTAGGGAAAGAGGAAGAAGTATGCATTCACCTGTATCAAGTAGGCTATTGCAGAACCAACTGCACTCTACAACCTAGACTTCCCAAAGGATTTCCTGCTATACACCTCCGCCTCTGATAATTTTCTCTCTATAATACTCACTCAGAAGGACAAGATGAACAATGGACATCCCATCTCCTTCATGAGCACAAGCATGCAGGGACCCGAACTCAACTACCCCATTGTTGACAAACAAGCATATGCAGTTTACAAGGTGGTGAAACACTTCAGGCCCTACTTGTTGAAGAACCATTGCATAGTCTACGTCGGTTACCCAGAAGTCCACACACTACTTGTACAAGAAGAACTAGGCGAATGATGTGCAAACTGGATGACAGGCTTGCAAGAATATGATCTTGACATCAAGCCAGATCATACTGTCAAAGGACATGGGTTCTGCAGACTTGCAGTTGAAGCAGTACATGCAACGGAGGAGGAAGAAGAGATCACCAGTTGGGAGAAGGAAGTTGAAATGTATGATGTAGTGTGAGCAACACTCATTGAAGACGAAACCTTTTAGTACACATATGTGTGCCAATACCTTAAACACGACACCGTACCCTCTCACTTTTCCATCAGACAGAAGAGGGATTTGTGCCTCAAAGCTTTAACATATCAGTTGGTGCATGAAGTGATTTAAAAGAAGCACAACAATAAAGTTTTTCTCAAGTTCTTGGAGGTGTATGAATGAGAGAAGGTACTACAAGATCTGCATGACAAACCTACTGGGGGTCACTTTGCAAAAAACACCGCTGCACACAAAGTTATGTGAGTTGGTTTCTACTGGCCCACATTATTCAAGGATGCACATGGTTATGCCCACAAGTGCCTAGTTTGTCAGTGATGCGTCAATAAAACACGAAGGTCAACAACCCCACTACACCCTGTTGCAGTGACCAAACTATTCCAACAATGGGGTGTAGACACATTGGGGAGATTTTCCCACATTCGTAAAAAAGACACCACTATATTATGGCTGCAACTGATTACTTCACGTGGTAGACAGAAGCAATTCCGCTCAAGCAAGTGAACAACCAGGAGGTCATCAGCTTTCTCTAGCAGAGCATCATCTTATGCTTCAGCGTTATGCTATCACTTGTTTTTAATAACGCAACGTACTTTTTGTCTTTGAAAGTTTATGATTTTTCATTACAAAATGGTATTGTGCTGAAACAATCATCTAACTACTACTTGCAAGGAAACGGTCTCATAGAATCCATGAACAAAAACCTCATTTGCATAATAAAAAAGACTATTTACTTTGAGCAGAGCAACTGGCATTCCGCCTTGACGAATGCATTATGGGCTGACTGTGTAACACCCAAACCCTCTCTGAATACCTCACCATATTTCCTAGTCTATGGAAAAGAGCCCATCCTACCACCAAATATCTACTTTCTGGCATTTCAGCTATCCCAAGAATCCCAAGGCAAGCCTTTATAGCTAGTCCAACATAGGATGGGTACACTCCACAAGCTTCAGGAAAAGAGGATGAAAGGAAAAAAATATTTACACCACCAAAACTGTATCAAGATCAGATGGTTCGATAAGAAGTCTGCAGGGAAAGCTAACTTCGATGTTGGTGACTTGGTCTTGAAATGGGATAAATCCCATGAAGACAAAGACAAGCATACAAAGTTCCAGTCCCTGGGGATTGGTCTGTACACATTCCTTCAGAAGCTTGGCCCACACGTACCATCTGTAATCACTTGACAGGAAGATTGACAACCTTCCTGTCAACGAACAAGATCTCAAACACTATTTCCAATAGGTCGGGCCATGCCCCATGCCATGTACATAGTCTGCTTGCTTCTTGTTGTTTTCACTTTGTTTGCTTTGCTTACTATTTTTGTTTTCGTTTTGTTTGGTTTGCTTAATACCTTACTATTTTTGTTTTCTGGAAATAAGTGCTGCCATCTACTGAGTTTTGGCTTTTGAATGAGTATGTGGCTGAGATATGAAGAGACTTGTGACACTGCAGCACTTGGCCAGTCTTGTGTCCATCTTCTCTATACTTGGTTATAACCTTCGGCCGATGAAGTCTTGATGGAAAATACGAGCCATCTGCAAGGGGATTTTTGGTCCAACCATGAACCTGTGTCCACACTAGGAAGCCCCATGCCTATACTCATCCTTCAGCTCTATGTGTTCAAGCTAACCCAACTAGTAGAAATGGAGAAGTAGAAAATATAAATGAGAAAACCTATGTTAGAGGTATTACATGCTTCTCTGAAGGAACAACCTATTCTTCTCTCAATAAGTCGAGATCCCTCTTTTACCCCAAAAGTAAATAAGTGCCTATGCACTGATCTCTTAAAAAATACAAAGGTGAAAGAAGAGAAAGGCTTCCTATGCCAAGAGGTGAAGCATGCAACTCCACTGGGGTATTGATTAGGCTCATTGGCAGTGGAGCAATGTGTGTGTTCTTGGATGACTCTACCGGGTACTATCTAGGTTTGCTGGCAGTGGAGCAATACTATAGATGAAAACTTTTACTCTAAAAATCTTCAACTCGTTAGCCAAACTACCCAGCCAAACTACCCTTCCCGATTTTGAAGCTTTGTGATCAAGCTGAACTTTTGTTGTGTTTGACTGAGTTTGCAAAAGGTGAACCTTGTCTATCCATGGGTTAAGTGAGGAATATGAAATAAATTGCACACCAATTCAATACTCCCCAAAAGACCAAAGCCCTATGGTGTCAATGAACCAAAACATAGAAGATGGAGTTCTACTAGTGTGTCACCAAGTGTTATAGTGGCTGCAACACTCTCCAAAATTTTGGCCCACGTCCAATTTTAGAGCCTCCTTTGAGAGTTTTACTTGATGTTTGCATGCACTCGGGTTCACCCTGTGAGCTCGTGTGAGTCCTTACACCCACCTCACTTAAGCATTCAACAGGCAGTTTTTTCATGTTGGTAATAATGTCTCGCTTGCGACCATGTTCTTGTCATGCACAAGGGCTCCGCTTCATGTATACATGTTGTGTTCTCTATGTAAAAATCCGTCGCACTCACACAAGGAGTCGTATACACTGTCTCGCAAGCATCGTCGCGGTCATCCAATGATCAATCAAAAGCGTCGTGCTTATCAACTTGCACCGTCGGTCAATCATGTTGAGTATGTGTGTCCGAATGGTTTGAATTGTATCTGCGTCAAGTCATGTAAGTTTGTGTCTGCAAGTTTGCGTATGCGCCTTTTCACTTGCTCACACACTTAGTCATTTCACTTAAGTTTTGACGACCAGATCAACCTCTAATAGCCAAACCTTCACCTCACCATCAACTTGATTGACTATCACCCAGAACAACGCAGAAGCACCCAACAAGTCATTTCAAGTTGCGCTGCCTGCAAACTGATCAATCAATCCTCATGTTGGTAAACGGAGAGTTTGACCCATCAGTCACCCCAAGACTGAATCCCCTCAAAAATTGCGTAGAGGCTGCAGACCATGCCCACTCCACTGACTGAGAAAATTGCATATATAGGCCAAACAGACACCCAGTGCTCGTCCCTGTCTCCCTCAGAAAATTGTGCAGTTTTTCCAACCATCCAACCAGTTAGGCAACTGACTGTTCACACAGAAAACTAGGCAGATTTCATGAGCAAGCCCTCTGCTGCGTAGTAGTCTTCTCAGCTCAGAAACTACGCAAAGGTGATCAGTAGGCCAACCTCCCAATATTAGTGCAATTTTTCCCAGTATAAATTCCCAACATCCCGCTGCTAGTTCCCTCTAGGAAATGCGCAGTTTTTGCTGCCAAGCTCCTGGTAGCCTGCTTCCAGTTCCCTCCAGGAATTGCACGGTTTTTCTGCCAAGCTCCCATTGCCCGCTCCTTCCAAAAATTGTATAGATTTTGTTTGCCCAACCTTCCTGTAGCCCAGACTGCTCCTCCCAAAAATTGTGCATATTTGTCCTACAGCCGAGCTAGACCCCATAGAGAGTCACTATCAATCCGGATTGCCTGTCACCATCTCCTAGTGACTTCTATGAAATTTTCACCAGTAGTGCCTGGAGCCTCCATCCTACTCAAAGCCTTCCTTAGGCAGTTTCGTAACCTTGTATTCTCTCCCGGTTGCTTACATTCGAAATGATCATGAATCATGGTAGAATAGGAGGTTTATGGATTTGATTTTGTCTCATCATGAGTGACTATAGATACAGGTACATAAACAAACATGGTGCGACGACGTATGGGATGAACAAAGGGAGTACATGCAGAAGGACATGTTCGCGAATGGACAAACAAATGATGCATGAAAAGAGATGTGCTCGTGAATGGAAGATCATGCAAAGATGTGTTTGCGGATAGACGGATGAACAAACATGCAAATATGTGTTTGTGGATGGACAGATGGATGAACATGCACTTTTTGTGAATAGATGAACATGTCAAGAATGCCAACATAAAAGCAAGGAGTAACATGCCAATGCAACATCAAGCGAACCTAACGACCATCGGAGACTCCGCACACCTTTCCATGCGGAGGTGAGGTTGTGACACACCATGAGGATATCCATCACCCAACAACACTGCAACTTTACATGCACACCAAAAGCAACATGAACGTACCAGCATTGTCTTGTCGAGTCTTGTCATGAGTCATGCCGTTTATATGTCTACTGTGAGCCATATTGTTAATCAATGTAATGTAACGTGGAAGTCCAAGAGACCCACTTGTCATATGAAGAGTCATGTAAAGTTGAAATTTCATGGAGGTCAAACAGTTATGAGGGAAGTCAAACAGTCATAAGGGTCAGTTTCACCCTTGGCTATAAATACCCCCTCATTTGTACATGCAAAGGAATTTTTCAGCTTGGCTCCTCCAACATAGCCTTGAGAGTCTGTAATATTTTCTTTGAGGAGTAAGAAGTGGCTTCAAAGCCACACTCATGACATTAGTGATGTATGGTGTATCGATGTGTCTTGGAACTTTTGTTTAATTCATAAGCCTTCTAATAGGCCAACACGTTTTCACACGTGTGTTGTAATTGTTTGTAAGATTCGTCTTGAACACTTGTAATGCATATTGTTTTAACCTATGTTTAACACTTGGATTCATTCAACTGTTATAATACATATATATTAATGAAAATGTGTTGTATATTCTGTTAATGTTGTCCTACCCATGTTGGTCACCTCCCAGACATGAGACAAAATATTTCACTTAAACTTGCTATAATGATAGTCGCACTCGTGTGGATTACCAACTCAGCGTTGTATGTGCTATCTTCCCTTGTGTGTTGTGGCTGCCTCATTCGTGTGGATTTCTCCTCCGGAAGCTGTGCATGTCCTATTGTGTTGTGTGTTCCTAACAAATTTGGGTTTCCCCCCATCCGACTTGGGACTCACTCCGACCCTTCCTCTCTTCTGTGAAAGAACCTTGATAAAAGTAACACTATCAATCACTAGGCACACGAACCTTGCTACTTGAAGACAAAGCAGACCACTCTCATGTGCTGACAAGCAAGAGTCGAGGCAAACATTTAAGATAATGGAAACCGAGCCATCATCCTGGATGGGACTCCCACACCAAACGGTGTGAGGTCTAGTTGGGACTTCATACCAGGGTGATCCCCTAAATGTTGGTGGGTACAACACCATTAAGAAGACACAAATTAATTGTCGTTAAATAATTGGTTAGTGGGAAATCATGGTTATAAAGTCATTATGTTAAGATCACCACACTAATATTATGTGCTAAGGTAATTAACATGTGCGGAAGATGCAATGGGAAAGGACCCCATGTAACCTCCAGACACCTTAATCAATAGTTTACATAATAGAAAGGGATATCAACCTCAAGAATCATAGGTAAGGTGTGTCAAACATCATTGTAAGGTTGGTGATGTAAAACTCATGTTTTCTTTTATTGATTTTAAACGCGCCCGTATTACTCTAGGTTGTGCCCTTGCATTGTCATAATAGTTATTTTGGTAACAATTTGTGCTTTAAACCTCGATGGTTTATTGGGGAAACAAATAGAAGGAAAGGGATTAAATAAGGAAAAACTGACTGAATTAAGAAACCCTGATTAATATTTTACATGATAATATCGGAAGGTAACTAACGTGGACAAGATTAGAACAAGTTGAACAATGTCAAAGATAATATTGTCGTGGAAATGGTAAGTTGTGTTTCATGTTCGATATCATGAATATATGATGGTATCTGAAGAATATATTATTGGTTTGTGAGCCATATGGTGGACAAGGTAAGAAAATATTCCTTGAGCTTAAATAAATAAATAAAAAGAAGAAGAAGAAGGAGATTACTATCTAATTGGTATGATAAGATATTTTGTTATTCTCATATTGGGATAAAATTGTTATTATTGAAGTTTACAAGACCTTACATGTCAAATGTATTAAGGTACCCTGCTGTTGAAAGAGTGAATAACAAGTTGTGAACTGATATGCAGGAAAGAACTATCCTATAGTAACATAGTGGGTGTGAGATAGTCAAGACGCCTATGAGCATAAAAGGAAAATTTTCATGGTTGTGCTTAGGAATAAAATTGTGTATAAATCTCATAAACAAACCTGTGAAGAAGGCTGAAAAAGGATAAAATAAAAATAATGTTTCAAGGTGAACACGAGGTTTTGTGCTAAAAGATATAGAAAATAGCCCAACATGGACCTAACCAAGTTTACTCAGACAAATAGACAACAATGTAGATGCCTTGGACAAGGCATACAAAAGGAAGTTACTCTAAACTTACTTAAGCGTGATGAATATATATGTAACATTTGAAGTTAGAATGGAAACATGATAATTATACCAAGTATGACAGTACACTAGTTGCAATCTATCATAAAAGATGAGAACAATAAATGGTTTATGAAATATTATTACTTGTATGTAAATAGTGCAAATGGAATTATTACTTCCATGGTATGGAATTATAGTAGCACCACATGGTGGGATCTTGTAAAATGGCATAGTCACTCAGTAAGTAAAAATGATTTATATCTATTTTTGATAAGATTACAGAGATGCTTCTAACTCTCATGGAGTGTAGGTTGTTAACACTTGATTAGTTGTGATGCATGTTAGTGACTCTTGCGGGGTACATAAATATTATTTATGATTCCTATAATAAAACATGAAGTGATATATATATATATATATATATATATCTTGCTTAAAGAATTATTGATGAAAACTAATGACAACCATGACAATTTTGGATGTAGGATGAATGGGACAAGTGTACTCGTGGTTGAGAATATGTGCATGTTTGTCTGGAAAATAAATAATGTTATTAGAGTGAAGTATTACCCATGATAAGATTCAATGAAATAATTATATCCCGAAAGAAGCTACATGGGAAGATGAGCATTGCACATGAGAAACATATCCCAGTTTGTTCCAAAGGCTAGGAAACATCGGGGATGGTGTTTCGCTCAAGGGGGCAAGATGTAATACCCCTTGGTAAAGGTTTAAACACTTGAGTTACTCTATAGAGTTACTTGGTAGAATATGGACCATGCTAAAGGGTCATATGAGAATAAGTTACGAACATAAATGTTTTAATTATATTAAAACAAATTAAATAGGCGGGCATAAATTACAGGGAAAGTAACGTTGTAGTGAGTTTCATATTCCAAAATAGTTGAAGATAGTTATAGACAGAGGAAATTGATTGCCAAAACTCCTCTCCCTAAATATAAAACATCTCAAATGGGAAAAAAGAAGCCAAGAGGGGATAGACATTACCTGATGCACTCTTGAGCAGTGAGATTGTGAAATTGAACCTCTAATAGGATGTTGTAGAGGGAGATAGGACGCTATCAACTATAAAGTTCTTGAGTTGGTTGGCTAGTGGAACTTTATCTGAAACCCTAGACTGAAGTTGGTTGGGATTAGGTGGTCTTGGGTGAACCTGTGAAGGTTACTGATTTGAAATTGTTCTGGATATGAAGTTGGCTTGGGGGGCGTTTCAGTAGAGGTGCTCATACTCATGTTGGCAGGAACATTGTAAGCCCTATAGTTTCGTGGTTGATTTATCTAGTCGAAAATAAAAAAATAGATAAGTGGAACTTACTGTTATAAAATATTATTTACTTTTAGTATGATTTCTAAATGGTTTCTATATGACATTGCAGTGGAAAATGTGAGAAATAATGTTATGTAAGTTACATTATTTAAGGTTTGCAAGGAAACAAAGAACTTTATATTCTGTTATATATTTGAGTAAATTGTACCCATGCAAAAGGGTCAGTTAGAAGACTGGAACTTGACTTGGGCCAGTTAGCATAACACAATCAATGTTGCATTAAAAATAAAATTTTGTATAAGGGTTAGTTCCAAGCCAAAGTAAGCTTGGGCCAACTAGCCTAGAATAGTCCATGCCAACCATATTTAAATAAACACAAAGATTGGGCATGAATATAATCTTTTTAAAACCAATAACCAAGTATTGTGAACTACTTGCAATTAATAATTACAACCAATTAAGAACAATAAGCTTGATTATGGCTAATGAAAACTCTCATAAATCACCATATAATAGTCGATATTGTGTGATAGAAACAAATACCATAAGGCACACAGAATCGTTGAAATACAACAGAAATAATATGGACATGTTATAAAAGGTTTATATAAGATCTCATGCATATTAAATACCAACTGTAACCCAAGCTAGAATTACTACTTCCTAATTCTTTCAAAAATAAAACTCAAAAGAAATATATAGATGAGGAGAAACATTAAGTTTTGATAGAGTATGAATTAGAAACTTTTGATGAAAACAAAAATACAATTTACTTAACTAGTAATAAGTGCATGCGAGAGGAACATTCATAATGGAAAAATTAAATAGTACACAAACCATCATTATAAGTTGTCAGCTAGGGTTTATGGACGAGTACCAATCTATTAACAAAAGATATACAAATTTCAAAGAAAGAATTATTTCCAATTATGGCTGGAAGTCATGTTATATATTTTTTACAACAAAATAGTTATAATTCAAACATGATAGGAATGAGAGTTCCTTTACAAGTACCATAAAAATATGGTCGAAAAACGTTAACTCGACTACAATTTTTAGAAGGCACAGTGGCCCT
The DNA here is from genome assembly GCA_031772625.1 of Pinus tabuliformis. Classification (NCBI taxonomy): domain Eukaryota; kingdom Viridiplantae; phylum Streptophyta; class Pinopsida; order Pinales; family Pinaceae; genus Pinus; species Pinus tabuliformis. The sequence continues at coordinate 849,083,249 of CM062816.1, read as the reverse complement.
CAAAACTGTTCAAACTCCCTATAACCCTAGGGTAACTAATAATCTAAGAAAACAATAGAAAAGTCAAGAACCTGGATAAGGGCTTGGTTATAATGGCACTGACCTACAAAAATAAGAGCCAAGGATGGATCTATAAGCTCTACATATTACCTTCCCTTGAATGAACGTGTTCGATGATCCAGGTGGATATTGGTGGCCACCCGCCTATTCCACCTAGACTTCTAGTCAGTTTTGATTATTTCTTTCAGCGTTTACTATTTTTAGTAGTTTTTTTGATCCTGAACTTCCGGAGCAGTTTTGATCCCCGAAGCAACTTTTTTTTGAGGTCTTTAATAGGCCCATAGCCATGGGGGGGGCCTACTGCAAATCATGTAGTACTCAGAGAGACATTTCCAACAAGGTATCGTACACGCAAAACAAAGATAATATGACCAAATTACGACCTCAGGAAGTTGGCTGCCCAACTAACCCTAAAGGGGTCCACAAACTCTTGGCATTCCATCTCCTAGGGTTAGGGTTTTTGTTTTTTATGGTTTTACCTTGTTGTTCAATAATAAATAGGCCTTTGAGCCTCTTTGTAACATAGTTGAGGTAGCCGCCGCATCTCTTCTCAGAGATAAGCTACCATTGCCCAAGCTACTTTATTTCCATTCTATTTGTAAGCATATTTCAGTATTCTGATATTAATGAAGTGAAACGTTATTTCTGTTGCGTCTCTTTATTTATGGTTATATTTGTAATTTGTTGGATTCTTGTTTAAGTTCAGATTAGTGGTATTAGAGAAGTCTTCTCTTTCTCCATTTTTCTTTGCATGTCCCCAACGAGGTCAAGATATAAGGAGTTAGGGCTCGATCTGGTTGACCCTTTGCAAAACCAGCCTCACAAACCTTGATGACCTCCCATGATGGAAGAAAAGAAATATGAGGGGGTAGGAGATCCTATCAAAATATTTCTCGAGGAAGACATTGAGTGACAAAGGAATGTGGAGATGGATAACTTTGCCCAAATCCTTTGACAGCTACCCACATGCGACACATCTTCATCCAGTAGCCACTCTCAAGGGGGCACTTCCTTTAAGGTACAAGATAACTTTGACATTCCAATATTTGAGGGATATATAGATGCAAACGCCATAGATAATTGGTTGATTCTATTGGAAGGGTACTTTTCAATTCATGAATTTTCCAATCAAGAAAATATTACTTTTTCACTTCTTAAAGCCGCCCCACACTTCAAGGACTAGTGGGAAACCTACTACAAACAAAAGGATGAGAGGGAATCCTCACTGTTTTTCAGCTGCACCCACTTGGGATTCTTTCTGAGATGACAACAAGGAACTATACCACCCTATCGGGAGCTATGAAGATAAAAACACAAAGTGGACCATGCTACAGTAGGGAAGGGACCAAGATGTGCCAGAGTTCACAAATGTTTTCCATACCCTCCACACAAAATTGTGTATCAAGAATTCTGAGCACAATTTGGTACTCAAGTACCATGACTGCCTGCACAATTATATGTAGGACGAGATGGAGTTCTTGGAAATTGACTTGCTCAACACAACATACTGAAATGATCTGAAGATTGAGTAGAAGTTTAAATAGAAGAAGTGAGACTTTGGATCTATGAATCTGAACTAAGGAAAAGGCAACCCCAAACCACAAATAAAAGGCCAAATCCAAGGTGGGGAAACCCATGATAACCCACCGAAGCTACAAGTAAAGAGAAACACCCTAAAGACAAAGAAGGACACAAGAAAATTGTGTGAGTTCCATAAGAGCTCCATTCACAACACAAGTGAGTGTCAAGCCAAGCAGTGACTGTTGATCGAGCTGAAGGCTTCCGAATCAGATGCATGTTCCGACTCTAAGTTAGAATCTAACAATGGGAATGAAAAAGGGAAGTAGATCATTAACACGGAACCCACTTGCCACCATGGCCACCACCAAGATTTAGAATAATGAACTTGAAGATCTAGAGGAGGGGGAACGGCTCTTCCACTCATAGATGTGGGTGAAGGGTTCTCTACTGTAGTTAATTATCGATAAAAGGAGATAAAAGAACCTCATTTTAGTAGAGGTCATGAAGCAACTAGGCCTATCGATGACATCACATCTGTAGCTGTCACTATTAGAAAATGAGAAATTAGTCACTAGGTGACTAAAATTGTTAGTCACCACAACTTTTCCAAGTGAAATACTACAAAAATGACCAATCTTAAGTGACTCAACTAAAAACGACTAACATAAATCACTAATTTAGTCACGGGTTAAAATATATGACTAGATAATAAGAAATACAACTAAAAATGACTAACATGAATGACTAATTTAGTCTAGGAACAAAAATACGACTACCTAACAAGTACTACAATAATATGAATCTGTTTTTTATGTTAGGCATTCTAATTGTGTCAATCAATCTAAAGTTACAAGTGATAGAGGATTGAAAGGCTATTAAAGATTGACTGAAATGTTATCAGTCCTTAAACACTTCTTCATCCTCACATGGTGTATAGCTAAGCCAACTTTGCATTATTTATCTCTAATAATTTGTAGTTTTAGAAATATATTTTTTAATAAAAAATAATTATTTTATGTGTTTTTTAAAAATCTATTCATTGAATCTAATTAGATCTACTTCCAATTCGAAGAGAAATTTTAATTTTTAAGGCTACAATATCAAATATAAACTATAATTTCATATTAACCAACCTAGATCCATCTTAAACCCGGATCTATCAAGTGCAAAGAGGGATCAAATCTCTCGAGGTGCAAATTTAGTTTTTTAGTGCAAAAATTTAGGGAAGGTTTGCACCTCAAGAGATTGGATCCCTATCAGCACTTCATAGATCTGGGGTTAATATGGATCTACGTTGGTTATATAATACTACATAATATCTATATTTGTAGTTGTGTCTCTTTTTTATTACATGTCTCTCTCTCCCACCCCAAACATACACACTCTGCCCTCCCTCTCTTCCCCTCTCTCTCTCTCTCTCTCTCTCTCTCTCCTCCTGCTCTCCTCTCTCCCTCATTCTGTCTCCATGGATCCCTTTTCACCCCCTCTCTCTCCACCTTTCTCCCTCTATGTTTTTCTTGTTCCCTCCCTCTCCTCCCCCCTTCAATTCCATCTCGATCTCCTCATATCCCTCTTCCTTACTCTCTCTCCCTTCTCTCCCACCTCCCTTTATATCTCCCTCCAATCACTCTCCATTTCTCTCTCTCTCTCTCCTTTATGTCCAACTCTACCATTGTCTCCATCCCCCTCTCCTTCTCTCTCTCCCCTGCATCTCTATGCCTCCATCTCTCTCCCTTCCCCTTATCTCCCTATATCTCTCCTCTCTCTCCATCTCTCCCTTCTCATTCCCTCTCTCTCTATATCCACCTCTATCTCTATGTGTCTTTGTTCTTTCCTCCCTCTCTCTCCCCCCTCAAACTCCATATTTCTCTTTGTGTCTCTCCCTCTATCCTTCTCTCTCTTCCTTCCTCTCACTCCCTCTTTCCCACCTCACTCTCACTCCCCCCCATCACCCTCTCTCTCTCTCTCCCTCTCCAACTTTTTCACTATCTCCCTCCCTGTCCCCCGCTCCCCCCAACCCCCAACTTTCTATTAAATTTGATCACATTGTATTTTGTTTAAGAAATTATCTAAATAAAAAAAAACTTAATTTTTTGTAAAATATTAACCCTATATTTTGGATCAATCATGTCAAAGAAAATAAAATAATGAAAAACTTAAAAAATCATGCACTATATCAACTTAATTTTATTAAAACCTTAATTTAATTTCTATGGAAATATTTTTAGTAGTAGTTGTTATCACCCAAAGAAACTCTCCTAGGTTGTATATCAGAGATGCTCGGGAACATTACAAACTCAACAAAATGTTGGATAAATGGTGGATGAATAAAAGAAATGCTGCATATTCAAGCCAGATAACCACTTCTACTATGTTTAACCCTAGACATGGGTGAACACCCCCAGACTACAAGGCTTTAGACCACCAATTACTCACAGTTTTAAAGAAAAGTGATGATGGAGAAGACTGATCACACCAGCGAATGCACAAGACCATGTGATGGTCAACTGCAACCAGTTAAAAGGTATGTAAATCTGTTTTCTAATACACAGATAGGGTGATAGCTCTCTAGCATTAAAATAACATAAACCTGCAAACAAATTCAGTGATACATGCTAAATCCTAACACAGAGGTGGGATGACAGCCCCTCTAATGCTAAACATTAACAACACATGAATAAATGAAAAACAGGCACAACCTGGAACAAGAAGAAGAAGTGGATAGTGAGCAATTAATAGCAAAAGAAGCTTGCATTAGATGAAAATGAAGACCAGATGCTGCAGTATCACAGTAGTTACAATCTCCAGAAGTTGAACCTTACAGCATAATAACACTCATAAACCTGATTACATTCTGTTTTTTGGTATATATAGAGTTTGTTTACAAAAATCTCTGCTAGCCCATGCATGGAGGGGTCATAACTGGCCACCAACCGCATTTACAATTAGATATGAGTTTTTGCTGCAAGTTGAGTGCTTTAAATGAACAAAATCGGCCTTTTGGTACTTTGATGTCCTTCCTGAACAACTGAAATATTATTCACATGAATTTCAATAACTGCTGCAATCCTTGAACTACTCAAAGATCGTCCTTCTCGTCCTTCGCTGTGTTGTTACATGAATGCAGGTAGCTAAGGATTTAACGTGCTGAGTACTGGATCATCTCTTCCTTCTTTGCGCGCATAAAACAGGCCGAAAACACTGAAAAATACATTGAAACTGAACAGGAGCTGAGAAAGAACGTTGGCCATTGGATGGATCACACGGACGATCGAGATCTTTTGACGGGAGGTATAGACAACATCGGGACAATATCAGCCATTTGATTTCTTAAATGAATGGTGGAGATTCGATCTAAGAGGCTATCGGACGGGTAGGTGGAAAGGAGGATCGTGGGCTGTCCGATTGCGGGATGGATGATCGGATGGCTGACAGGCGACGGAGGTGTGCATGGGTTAACGAGCGGGGAGCCATACCGGAAGGGCGGTAAGCGGTTTCCCCACACCGCTCTTCGGGAATGGTGGTTTACGTACAAGGAGGAGCGATGCAATAGGAATAAGACGCGTGGCAGCGGGAAACCACCGCCCCCGCAAGTTAACAGATGAGAAAGTTATGGGAGCGGATGTAGCGTACAATGTCAGATCTCGAGGTGGAGGATTGGATGGACATGATTTCACGCACATGTTTCGGGGTGATGTGATAGGAGAGGGGCGGGCCTGGGCTTTATTTTATTATATGCGCGGGGTTATAAAGGTTATCGGGGTTTATCATATCAAAACAACAAAAATGCCCAAAAAGAATTTTTAAAAAAGGTTTATGCGGTTTAATAGTGTTAAAACCAAAATATGCCTAGGAATTGGTAAAAAAGGGTTTAGGCGGGGTTTTGGGAGGAAAACAAGGATAAAGGGGTTTAAAGAGAATAAGGAGAATGAAAGCGGAAGGAGGAAATGGAGGTAGCGGGGAAAATAGGGAGAGACAATGATAACCATTATAAACCATCTTTGAGCTAGTAACCATGGACCAAACTTATTCCTTCTGCTGGAAAATCAGCAGCATGTAGCAGAGCTAACACTGGCTCCTTCTGGGGATGAGATCCTCCCTGTGAGGTCTTAAGAACCTACAGATCAATGCCTTTCCAACTATTAAAAATTAGCCAAAATTCTTAGTGTTCCATTGGGCATGGAGTCTACTTCGCCTGCACAAAACTGATAAAAACAAAATATTTACATCCTTTAAGGCCAAAGACCTTAAACAACATAAACTTTCAAAAACCGCCCATTAACAGGGCCATCGAAAACTGTCTCTCCTCCCATACTTTTCAGTATGAAGGTGTTGTTCCCTTGAACCTGTGAAATGATGAAAGGCCCTATCTAGAAAGCATCAATTTTCCCATGGTTGCCTTTCTTTTCCTTTAATGCATCCCACTTCAAAACCAAGTCTCCAATCTGAAAATTATTTGTTTTTACCTTCTTGTCAAAGGCTTCCTTAATCTTTTTCTGATGTGCTGCAACCTTTTCAACAAGATATTATCTAATCTGATGTAACTCTGCCAAATCAATGATCCTCTTTTCCATATCTTCTTCCTCATCCTACTCTTCTTGAAAGAATTTTGCCACGGAGAGAGTTAATTGAATTGGGAATACAACCTCAGTGCCATATACCATCTTGAAATGAGAATTGCCTGTGGATTTTTTAATGGTCATCCTGTCAGCGCACAGTGCATACTTGAGCTTTGAATCCCAATTCTTTTTATTGTCCTCTAATATTTTTTTAATTGTCCTAGTCATACTTTTATTAGAGGATTATGCCAGACCATTTCCTTGAGGATAATATGAGGTGGAATGAACAAGTTTAATACCCATTGAATCACAAATTTCCACCAGTTGTTTTGTCCTGAAAGCTGCTGCATTATCCGTGATTAGTTTATGTGGACAACCAAATCTGCTGAAGATATTTTCAATTAAAAATTTCATGAACACCTTATTATCAACCTTCTTGGTAGGGACTACTTCAATCCACTTAGTGAAATAATCAGTGGCTACTAATATCCATCTATGCTGGCCACTGGAATGTGGATTGATTTCTCCAATAAAATCTAAGCTCCACTGCTGAAAAAGTCCTTTTTCAATTATTGGTTTTAGGGGCAGGGATTTCAACTGTTGTTTTCTTTCAAATCTTTGGCACCTGTCACAAGATTTAACAAAAACAAATACATCAGAAAATAAAGTGGGCCAATACTACCTAGCTCTGAGAATTTTATGTGCTGTGGTTTTCTAATAATGGTGCCCTCCACACATGCTGTTATGAAACTACTGCATAACTTCTGTTGACTGTTCTTTGTCCAGACACCTTAAAAATATTCCAGATGGATCCCTCCAATAGAGCAGATTTTCCATAATGCAAAATTTTGCTGCTCTAAGTTTTAAAATTCGGGCTTGACTTTGAGTAAATCCTAAAGGGATTTCTAGCTTCAGCAAGAAATTAGTTATTTCAGCATACCAGTTACATGAAGCTAGATTTTCGGCCACTAACTGCTTTCTCTCTGTTTCAGCTGTTTCCTCTTCTTTTGCCTAACTATTTTATGCAGTTGTGCACAAGAAATCAATATCTAAAGACCTGCAATCTTCTTCAGCTAATAACTTGGAAAGTCCCTGACCTCTGATCAGCTTGGTGGGCTTCAGCTCTATATTAAATTCTATCATTTTTGCAATCCATTTCGCCCTTCTTCCATCAACATCAGGTTGTGTCAAGACATCTTTAATTGTAGCAGAGGGTACATATGCAACTATCTTTGAATGCAAGATATAAACTCTGAAAGCTTTTAAGGATTTGATAAGAGCATATGCATGTTTCTCAATAATATCATACCTTAGTTCAGCATCCCTCAAATTCTTGTTGAAAAATGCCACTGGATGTTCTGAACCTTCTTCATCTGCCTGCAATAAAACAACTGCAATGATGTCTTCAGAGGCAAATGAGAAATTATGGAACTCCTTGCTGTAATCTGGACTTATTAATTTGGGAGCCTCCATAATAGCTTTTTTGATGGAATCAAATGATTTTCTTGCTGTATGAGTCCATTTGATTTCTGCCCCTTTCTTCAACATGGAAGTAATGTGCTTCAAATATTCAACAAAATTTGGAATAAACCTCCTTACAAAATTTATTTTGCCTAAAAAGACTGAATATCCTTCTTTGATCTAGGGACAGACAAAGTCTGAATTGCTTTGACTCTTTCTAGGTCTATCTGAACACCTGCAGCAGACACAATATGTCCTAATAGATTGCCTTCATTTAAAGCAAATTGAGATTTTTTGGGATTGACTGATATTCCAAACCTCCTGCACTTCAGAAACACTTTTTTCAAATGTTGTAAATGATTTTGATGGCTGCTGGAGTAAACTGTTATATCATCAAGGTATAGGAGGAAAAATCTATCCTTCTCCGCCACAAATTCTATATCCATAGCTCTCTGAAAGGTTGCTCCAGCATTCATCAATCCAAAAGGCATCTTAGCATACATAAAAGTGCCCCAATGAGTGGTAAATGCAGTCTTTTCTTGATCATCTGGGTGCACAGCAATCTGATTAAAGCTTGAAAATCCATCCAAAAATGACATCAATTTAGCTCCTGAGACCTTTTGCAACAAATGTTCCATCTTTGGCAGATGATAGTTGTCTTTCTTGGAGCATTTCTTTAAATTTCTGAAATCAACACATAGTCTGATTTCTCCAATTTTCTTCCTTATAACCACCAAATTGGCTACCCATTTAGAATATCTAAGAGGAACAATGATCTTTGCAGCCAACAACTTTTTAATTTCCTTTTCAATTGAAGGAAGAAGCATAAGATTTATTAGTCTCAGAATTTGTTTGAAAGGAATAGTGTCTTTCTCCAGAGGGATTTTATGTTGAATTATATTCTTATCATACGTTTTCAGATCACTATACTCCCAGGAAAACACATCTGCAAACTGCCTCATTAAATTGCAGTATTCAACACTTTGATCAGCTGACAAATGAGTGGACAAATTTACATATTTAGGCTGACTTGGACTTCCTATATCATGCTTACAGATTGTAGATTGGTCTTCTTTTTGGGCAGTTTTGTAAGGCACATCATTTTGATCAAACAATATTTCAAGAGGACTTAGACCCTTTGGAATATGGTTACTAGGAAGCTGGACAATGTTGTTTTTACCAATTTTATTTCTAAGCTGGGACTGGGGGTTTTCTAACAAGACCTCATTTTCTTGGTCGATTTGCATTTCAGAGAAGTCATCAATGACTTGAAGGAACCTCTTTATCTCATCATCATCATCAAAAACTTTCCAATGGTGGACATTATTAGGCAAGGAAGGTCTATACTTTATTTGGACTTCATAAACTAATCTGGGAGGCATGGGAGGTACAAATAGACTAGCAGAAACAGCAAGGGAATCAACAAGTTGATTTTGGGCTCTAGGAATGTATGAAATACAGAAATAATGAAAAGAATATCTGATTCTCCATACCTCATCTCTGCATTATTTTAACCTTGGGTGCTTAGTTTGAAATGTCTTATTTACTTGCTGAATAATCAGATCAACATCTCCAAACACCTTCATATTCTTGATCCCTTTGTCTTTCGCTGCATTAAGGCCCAACAAGAGTGCTTCATATTCTGCTATATTGTTTGTCACTTGAAAAACCAGCTTAAAAGATAGCTGAATGCTCTCTTTATTTGGAGATACTAGCACCACCCCTGCTCCTGCAGTTTCTCTGGAACATGCTACATCAAAGAACATCTCCTAAACCTGACTTCCTTACTTTTCCTCGACCTGAACTATTGGTTTCCTGATCTGCATTGAGGCCTTGTGAGATTCTTCTATTTGGAGAATACATGCTCCAAAATCAGTGTCCACTGCATATATGGTATGATTTGTAGGATTCTTCTCATCACTGATGATATATGCCAACTGTGCTTCTCTATATAACCTCCTGCTTTCTCCTCCAAAAACTGGGATAGTGGCATAAGATAGATCATTTTGTAGTGTCCCACCTAGTCTCTTAATCCACCCTCTGGACAGCAACATGCCAAACTTAGGAGGGACATCTGCTACCACAGTGTCCATCATCATACTCTTCATGGGCAGCTGAGTTAAGGTAATGGCCAGATCCTTAATCAATCCAAGACATTTCACCTTCCTTGAATCAAAAGAAAATAAATCATGATAGGGTCTAGTGATATCAAGGCCTAACTCTTCCATGACAGCTTTAGGCATCAGATTGTGGCTGGCCCCTGTATCTAGCAGGCAATTGTGGAGGACTTTGTCATGAATGGTCAAGGGGACATAAAAGGATGGATAATTATTATCAACAGGTTCAATCATGGGGTTGAGCACAATGGCAGGCTTTTCATCTTGCAAATTAACAGAGTCAGTGGAGGTTTGTTTGGTTTCTAGCTCAAGGGCTTCAAGGATAGGCTTCCTAAATACTTTACTCTTCACCAACTCAACCAGAGGCATAGATATTTTCAATTTTTGAACTTCTGACTCAAAATTGAAAGAAGAAGATGACTTATCAGAACTTTTTACCTCTTGAACTGGAGCTTTGAGGATGACTGGATCAACTGCTGGTATTCTCTGCCTGCTATTCTAAGACTCTGTTTGGACAGCAGCTCTTTGGGCAGAATTTTCTTTGACGTTTTTTACGTTCGACCTTAGGTTATATATCTGTTGTTGTTCAGCTTGCAGGATAGCTTCTCTATTCCACTCCTGACTATTTTTTTCTTGCAACAATGATTCTTCATAAGCAGCCAGAGTAAAAAATGCAGCACTGCCTTTATCTTCCATGAAGTGAATTTCATCCTCATCTTCTTCAAATTGTTCCTCCTCCATGACTACATTTTGGAAAGGAGCTTTTACTTTCTGTTCTTCCTTTGTTTCTTCACCCCGCTACATTATTTGTAACTGCTCATTTGCTCTTCTGAATGGATTCTGATTTCTTGGAGCAAATGTGTTTTGCTTCCTTGTTTTTGCTGAATTCTGCTCAACCTTTAGCTTACAAATTTCAGCAGCCAATGACTCTATCATCTTAGTCATTTTATCTAATTTGGGCTCTACAGATGATGTAGAAGAAGTAGAAGCCTGACCTCTCTGCCTCCTTCTGTCAGCCTGATTTTTAAGCTTTTCTGCAGCCATAATATTGGATTCCACCTCCAGTGCTGCATCCTGCATATCAGCTAGAGTGGCACATCTCCTTTCTCTCAATAACAAGTAGAAATCAGAGTCAAAAGCATTGGCATAAGTGAGCTTGGAAGAGGTAGGAGTAGGCTTTACCTCAGCTTTTATCTTACTATACATACGGTTAAATCTCTTATTGAAATCAGGCAATGATTCCCCATTTTCCCTCTTAAAATTACCAAACTCAGTATGATAATACAACAAGTCCTTTTTATCTCCCCATTTCTTAAAAAATGCATCATCTAATGCTTCAATATCTGTTATAGATCTTTGGGGAAATTCTCTAAACCACTTCCTGGCCTCTCCATCAAGGCTCTAGACAAAAACTCTCATCCACACATCATTTTCACTTATATCTAAATTATCAGCATAACTGTAAAAAGATTCAAGATGTTCTTCTGCTGCCACTCCCTCTGTACCAGTGAATTGAGGCATATATTTTTGATACTCTCCCATAGGCATAGGATTTAAAGGCACATGCAATACCAATGGTCCATATCTGGCAGCTACAATTCTTTCTATCCTTGTAGGTGCTTGCTGGCCTACCATAATTGGGATAGGTGGAAGAATACTAGCAGATTGAATGGTAGGAAGTAATGTAATGGAAGGCAGAGATAAAGGGATGTTTTGAACTGAATGGGAAGCTTTCATTGGACTGAGATTCAAAGGGGAACTAACTGAACAAGGGGCTGGACTAATCTCTCAAGGAATTTCTTTATTAACAATGCTGATTTCTAAATCTTCAAACTGTAAATCTTCAGCAACAACTTTATCTTTCAGAGATGCATGAGACTTCTTAGGCTTACCTGATCCTGATGCCCCTTTCTGTGAAGGTTTCTTCGATTTAACAGTCCTCTCAAGTTCAGGCACTAGTTTAGCTGGTAATTTATGAGGATTTCTTTGAGTATGTCTCACAAACTGAGCCAGAACTTCAATGTGGAGTCACCAAATGATGGTCTTCCTCCAACGGAGTCGCTAGATAGATGATTACAACCAAAAACTGTGTTCAAACCTTGTCTATCATCAAAGCTTGAAGCTGTGTCGTTCTCCCAGCGAAGCTGAGCTTCAATTCTCCTCTCCCCGGCAATGATGCCAATTAATGTTATCACCCCAAGAAACACTCCTAGGTTGTATATCAGAGATGCTCGGGAACATTACAAACTTAGCAAAATGTTGGATAAATGGTAGATGAATGAAATAAATACTGCATATTAAAGCCAGATAACCACTTCTACTATGTTTAACCCCAGACATGGGTGAACACCCCTAGACTACTAGGCTTTAGACCATCAATTACTCACAGCTTTAAAGAAAAGTGATGATGGAGAAGATTGATCACACCAGCAGATGCACAGGACCTTGTGATGGCCCGCTGTAACGAGTTAAAAGGTTTGTAAATCTGTTTTCTAATACACAGACAGGATGACAACTCTCCGGCATTAAAATAACAGAAACCTGCAAACAAATTCAATGATACATACTAAATCCTAACACAGAGGTGGGATGACAGCCCCTCTAATGCCAAACATTAACAGCACATGAATAAATGCAAAACAGGCACAGCCTGGAACAACAAGAAGAAGTGGACAGTGAGTAATTAACAACAAAAGAAGCTTGCATTAGTTGAAAATGAAGACTAGACGATGCAAGTATCACATCAGTTACAATCTCCAGAAGTTGAAACTTACAACAAAATAACACTCATCAACATGATTACATTCTGTTTTTTGGTATATATAGAGTTTGTTTACAAAAAATCTCTACTAGCCTATGCGTGGAGGGGTCATAACTGGCCATCAACCGTATTTACAATTAGATATGGGTTTCTGCTGCAAGCTGAGTGTTTTAAATGAACAAAATCAGCCTTTTGGTACTTTGATGTCCTTCCTGAACAGGTGAAATATTATTTGCATGAATTTCAATAACTGCTGCAATCCTTGAACTGCTCAAGGATCGTCCTTCTCGTCCTTGGCCGTGCTGTTACATGAATGCAGGTAGCTGAGGATTTAATGCGCTGAGTACCGAATCATCTCTTCCTTCTTCGCGTGCATAAAACAGGCCGAAAACACTAAAAAATACATTGAAAACGAACAGGAGCCGAGAAAGAACGCTGGCCGTTGGATGGATCACATGGATGATCGAGATCTGTTGACGGGAGGCATAGACAACACCGGGACAATATCAGCCGTCGGATCGCTTAAATGAACGGTGGAGATTCGATCTGAGAGGCTATCAGGCGGGTAGGCGAAAAGGAGGATCGTGGGCCGTCCGATCGCGGGATGGACGATCGGACGACTGACGGGCGGCAGAGGTGAGCACGGGTTAACGAGCGGGGAGTCATACCGGAAGGGCGGTAAGCGGTTTCCCCACACCGCTCTTCGGGAATGGTGGTTTACGTACAAGGAGGAGCGATGCAATAGGAATAAGACGCGTGGCAGCGAGAAACCACCGCCCCCGCAGGTTAACAGATGAGCAAGTTATGGGAGTGGAGGTAGCGTATAGCGTCAGATCCTGAGGTGGAGGATTGGATGGACAGGATTTAATGCACATGTTTTGGGGTGATGTGACAGGCGAGGGGCGGGCCTAGGCTTTATTTTATTATATGTGCAGGGTTATAAAGGTTATCGGGGTTTATCATGTTAAAACAACAAAAATGCCCAAAAATCCTTTTTAAAAAAGGTTTATGTAGTTTAATAGTGTTAAAACGAAAATATGCCTGGGAATTGGTAAAAAAGGGTTTAGGCGGGGTTTTGGGAGGAAAACAAGGATATAGGGGTTTAAAGAGAATAAGGAGAATGAAAGCGGAAGGAGGAAATGGAGGTAGCGGGGAAAATAGGGAGAGACAATGATAACCATTATAAACCATCTATGAGTCAGCAAACATGGACCAAACTTATTCCTTCTCCTGAAAAATCAACAACATGTAGCAGTGCTAACAATAGTAAGGATAGAAGGTTTAGATATATCTCAAATTGTAACATTTTCCCTTTTAGATTCAATTAGAAAACTGTTATTCAATTAAATTAAAATAAAATATTTTTACTATGAAATAAGTTATGCTTTTTTGGCATGTGGTATTGATGTCGAGGCAAATTAATTACCTATCATTTAATTTTCAACCCGGGGGTTTCGTAAAACTTGCGAAGCATGTGTGCACTGTATATGTTAGAAATTAACTTCCAATTTAGATCAATCTAACTACGAAACCAAATAACGAAAAACCAAATTCACCTATTCTAATTCTACAATCAATTCAAAAGAAACTATAGTACAATATGTGGAATTGAAATCTTAATCTATCACACTTGCAGGAATTGAAATCTTAATCTACCACAATTGCAATAATTGAAAAGCACACCACTCTTTCAGAAATGAAATTGCATGAAATGAGATCTACTCCAAGGGATCATGTGTGAATTATCATATCAGGATCCTATGAAATGAATAATCAAAACCACATGATATGGAATGAAAGAAAAATCAATCCTTCTTAACCTCTAGATATGAAAGAAAATAAAAACAATCACTCTTAACCTCTCACACAGGAAAAGATATGAAAGAAGTAAATCTTAATCTATGAAAAACAATAAATATTAATCTATGAAAAACAACAAATCTCACACATTATAGATGGCCAATCCAAAACCATTAGGGATGGAAAGTTGAGAGGCTCCAAATACAAGCATAACCAAATCAAAGTGAACATCACTCATGAGCATGGTGGCAAATCCAAATTCTATATTCAAAACATGATCATTTCCCCAACTTTACACATGCCTTTGAAAGGAGGAGGCTCTCCTATTTATACAAAAACATACGAAGATACCTCATTGATGGAGGTCCATTATTCTCTCCCTAGATCCCTAGAAAATCTCGTAGAGTTACAACTCAAATAGATATTGATGAGACACATATCCTCTTTGACCTTTATCTAAATCTTCTTCCATATCTTGAAGATAATTCGAATTTGAGTATTGGAAGCCACATAAGGGTGCCTTGGAAGCTTCCAAATGACCTACACATGTCATGAAACTCAAGCCACTTTTAAGTATTAGCAAGTATATGTCTTTTTTCTAAGTTTTAAACATTTAATTCACTTATAATACTAGATATCATTAACTTTTGGAAAACACAGAGGTAAACCAATGTAATCATGAAAATGGAGGCTAATGAAAGATTATATGGCTATGTAGTTGCAACATGTGAGTGAAATGGTGGCGATAAAGGAGACATTTTGGAGAATCTACATACCCCCCAACTGACGTTATTGCATGTCCTCATGCAATCTATTGCATTGTTTAATCACAATTTTCTTTTGAATGAGCTTGGCTTATATCAATTGTCCTTAAAATTTGCATTTGACAATTTCATTTCTTTTTGCAAAGTATTCCTTTTCATAGATTAAATTGCAAGATGTTTAGTTGGTTTATTGTGTGACAACCAAATCTTAATTGGTATTGGTTCTTGTGTTTCAATACCCTTGTTTCTTTTTGTTGCTGCAAGATTCATTGAACATATTTAAGAATGCATCTTTAGATTAGCCATACAATATTATCATCATTTAAGCATTTATTTGCAAATCACATAACTTTTGAACCATAATGAAATCATAATTGATTAGGACAAGTATGTTAGGATGAAATGAAGTGATATGGATGTGATAATAAATGGATGTCCCATCCCCACAACTAAAGGTGTTTACAGTTTTTTATAAATGAGAAAGGAAATATGGTGAAGTATTTTCCAAAAATTATAACTTCAGTGTTCGAGGAATTCTATGATTAAAAGCTAGAAAATAACATACCTTTACTTACCTAGGAATTGGACAAACTGTGCATATGTAGAGAAGTTGTAGCTGTTGCTGGATCATGGAATAGAACATAGAATTTCTTCTGCTTCTTGGTTTCATAAATGGTGGATGAGGTGGTGAAAGTGGAGTCTTTATTGCTGCTGCTAAATATGTTGGATTTGCTGCAAAATGTTGAAATGATATAGTCTTCACCTGCTACAAAACCCGATGGTATAATTGTAGTCATGCAAATAAATGTGTTGTTGCCGAGCAAGAAGAGAAGTCATTGGATTACCGGTCATTGATGGGTGCCATTAACCAATGCGAGGCAAACTCGCTATTAATGTCAACGAGTGCCAGGGTACCTAAGTACATCTTGCAAAGTGTGAATAGATGAGTTGATGTCGAGCCACTTGCAAGATCCAACGATCAAGGGACATTAATGTATTCCCATGATTGTCGGCAAGAGAACTTATCATTGATGCATACAAGCCTCAAGGTACTAATAAGAACTCAAGCCTTGAACCCAGATAATGTGCTGATGTCGATGGGCCAAGACTTGTTAGAAGGGACGCCTTAATGAATCCTCCATCATCTAACGCGAGTATGAAATGATGATTTCGGAAGAACTATGAATGAAATTTTTTTCAGTGGATCAAGGTTTATTTAATGGAAAGGAAAATGACAAATCAACATGTAAGCGAGCTGAATGTCTCTATTAATGGGTTAATGAATGGAAATTATGGAAAATGTGAATGGAAAATGTAAATGGAAATATGCGACTCTTGCAAGAAAAATGGTGATGACGATGTTTCGTGAAAATGCTTGGATAACATGTGAGTTTGGAGAGGGAAAATGATGGCATTTATGGATGATAGAAATGGATTCAATTGGTTCATGTTTCTTGAAATTGGTCGTAGAAAACCAGTCATGCACAAATTGGCCTCCAATTCTCTGATTGTCCTGGAACCTGAAAACAAATATGCCACTAACAGTGCAACAAACATAAGTGTGTTCAAGGAGGAGTGATCAATTTCTCTAGGTACATACGCAAAATTTGCATAATTGACAGGTTCATGACGTGTCTTATTTTCAAATGGTTAGTCCAATTTCACAATTGCGATAATAAATCCAATTTCTAAAAGAAAACAATTTCTTCAATCAAAAACTTGTCAATCGATCTTGCATATAAAGTGCATTCATAGTTCTTCTTCTTTCCTACATCATGCTTGAAAACAACATTAGACAAAACCAATGAATTTTGATCATGATTTTTTGATTAGAATGCATTGTTGACAAATAGATCATTGAGTTAAATACATAGTTGCAGAATTGTGCAGTTTCTGTAGCTAAAATCTTGAACATACAGTTAAGTACACACAACTATGCATTTTTATTATGGACAAATAACCAGTCTAATTTTCAAATTGATCAATACCTCTTCTAGAAAAATTAGCAAATAGAACAAATTTTTTTATTTTTATTTCTTGTTTTGACATGTGTGTTTGAGTGGACCATCACAACAATATTTTTCTCAATTTTCTCCAGATTCTGCATCAAAATTTTTTGACAATTTTTCTCATGGCAATTTTGTTATGAAACCAGCTCAAGAAAAGATAGATCAACGCCTTAGAATTCAGCCTCTTCGAGGGGGCAACCTCCTTTACATTACATAAATGAACAATTCTTGGATGATACAAATGACAAAACCTCCTTTCTATATATAGGAGTCTAAGGAGTCACAATATAATCCAGCCGACCTAACAATAATAATATAAAGCCACAAAAATAACAATAGAGGGATTCTATGGGGCACAGAAATAACAATATGGGGGTAATAGGGGCACAACAATATAAATAAGGGGTATAACTACAATAGTAATGGGGTAATCACTAGTATTATAGGGACCCAACATGCCCCTCTCCTTCAAAAAAGTGTTGTCCTCAACGCTTGAGTAGTTCTGGATACTTCTGCATAAAATTCTCATCCTCCCATGTGGAATCTTCAGCGGATAAGTTCTTCCACTTGATAAGATACTCTGAAATTGATCGATTTCGTAGCTGTCGAGTTCTTGTTTCTGTGACTGCTTCCGGTTCCAATATAATTTTTCCTTCCTCGTCAAGTTCTGGCAATATTGTTTGAATTGGGAGCTTGTCACCTATAACCTTCTTTAAACATGAAACATGGAAAACTGGGTGCAATCGAGAAGCTGCAGGAAGCTCCAATTTGTATGCCATAGTACCAATCTTTTGCAACACCTTGTACGGACCATAATACTTTGGTGATAATTTATTATCCTTCTTAGCTTGCTTTAGGGACATTTGCTTATATGGTTGTAGCCGTAGGAATACCCAATCACCTACATCAAAACTTCTTTCACTGCGATGTTGATCTGCCTGTTGTTTCATTCTATTTTGTGCCAACACGAGGTTATCCTTTAAGAGTTGGAGGACTTGTTGTTGATGTTCGATGTGATGTTCCACTGCCTGAACCTTAGAATTTTCTCTTAAATATGATGTGATGGATGGTGGTTGATACCCATAAAGTGCCATAAATGGGGTCATTTTTGTTGCTGTATGGAAGGAAGTGTTATACCACCATTCAGCCAGAGGCAACCATTTGACCCATTGTGTCTGTTTATCAGATACAAAGCAACGAAGATATCCTTCCAAACATTTGTTTACTATCTCAGTTTGCCCATCAGATTGAGGATGATAAGATGAGCTATGAGCTAACTGAGTACCAAGACAAGAAAATAATTCTGTCCAAAAATTTCCAGTGAAAATGGGATCTCTGTCACTTACAATAATCTTTGGGTTTCCATGTAGCTTTTGAACTGTTTCCATAAATGCAGTAGAAACTGTACTGGCTTTAAATGGATGTGATAATGCACAAAAGTGTGCATACTTGGTAAGTCTGTCAACTACCACCATGATGACACTCTTTCCCTCAGACTTGGGTAAACCTGTGATAAAATCCATTGAAACCTCCTCCCAACGTTGGCTTGGAATGGATAAAGGTTGTAATAGACCCGGTGTCTTAATTGTTTCAACTTTATTTTGTTGGCAAACCAAACATTCCGCCACAAACTTTTGAATATCTGATTTAAGGCCATCCCAAAAAAATTCCTTCTTAACCCTGTGGTAAGTTTTTAAAAATCCTGAGTGCCCTCCTAAGGGAGAAGTGTGCAATTCCATAAGAATCTTTTGTTTTAGCTGGGAATTCTTACAGAGGTATAAGCGATCTTTGTACCATAACGAATCATTTTGCCAGCTAAATGTATCAGAAGTACTGGAATCTTGTTGTAGCTTTCGAATAAGTGCCCACACTTCTTCGTCATTCTTCCATTCCTCCCTTGCTTCGTTTATCCAATCTGGTTGGATAATAGAAATGGCACACAACAATGCTTCCACATCCTCATCCTTTCTTGAGAGTGCATCTGCCACCACATTTTGCTTCCCTTTTTTGTAGATGATTTCAAAGTCATAACCCAACATCTTTGTGACCCACTTTTGTTGCTCTTCAGAGGATAATCTTTGTTCTAAAAAGTATTTAAGGCTATCATGATCCGTTTTTACCTTGAAGTGTCTTCCCATTAGGTAGGGTCGCCATTTCTTAAGTGCATGGAGTATTGCCAACATTTCCTTCTCATAAATAGCTTTGCTTAAAAACTTTCCCTTGATTGGACGACTTTCAAAAGCAATGGGTCTTTCATCTTGCATTAGAACAGCACCAATTCCATTTCCTGAAGCATCACATTCCACAATAAAGGTTTTTGTGAAGTCCGGTGTAGCTAAGACCGGTGCTTGGCACATTGCCTCTTTAAGATGTTCAAAGGCCTTTGTTGCTTCCGAAGTCCATGAAAATGAATCTTTCTTCAATAATGTTGTTAGAGGTGCTGCTATTCTCCCATAATTCTTAACAAACTTGCGATAATACCCTGTCAACCCAAGAAATCCTCGCAGATGCTTTATGGATGTGGGGATTTTCCATTCCTTAATGGCTTTAATTTTGCTAGGGTCTACCTTAACTCCTTCATGAGATACAATATGACCCAAATATTCCACCTCCTGGACTCCAAAGAAACATTTGGATCTTTTTGCATATAATTGTTTCTCCTCCAATAGTTGTAGCACCCTGTCAACATGTTCAACATGATCCTTCCAAGACTTGCTGTAGATTAGTATATCATCAAAAAATACTAACACAAATTTTCTAAGGAATGGTTTGAAAATTGAATTCATCAAACCTTGAAATGTTGAAGGTGCATTGGTAAGGCCAAAAGGCATGACCAAAAATTCATAATGACCCTCATGAGTTCTAAATGCCGTTTTTGGAATGTCTTCAATCTTCATTCTGATTTGATGATATCCCGAACGAAGATCCAACTTGGTGAAGTAAATTGATCCATGCAATTCATCCAGTAATTCATCAATAACAGGAATGGGGAACTTATCTTTAATAGTGAGCTTGTTGAGCTCCCTATAATCTGGACACATGCGCCATGATCCATCCTTCTTGTGCACCAATACTACTGGAGCTGAGAAAGAACTTTGACTCGGTTGAATTATACCAGCCTCTAGCATTTCTGCAACCATACGTTCAATTTCACTTTTTTGGACATAGGGATATCTGTACGGCCTGATGTTTGGAGGAACACTTCCTGGAATCAGATGAATAGCATGATCATGATCACGCATAGGTGGGAGACCTTTGGGAGTCTCAAATACCTTGGAATGATTGTCCAAGACTTTTTGGAGATCTGGAGAAATAGATGATTCCAATGTGGAAACATCTAGCGAACATAATTGTGCAATTACACCTCTTTGCTCCTTTTTTAGAAGCTTTGTCATACCATTAGAGCTGATTATCTTTCCTGGTTTCCCTGCAATACCCCTTAATTCAACTTCCTTTCCTTCCGAAGAAAATTTGATGAAAAGTTCTTGAAAATTAAAAGCTATTGTACCCAAGGATTGTAGCCATTGGACTCCTAGTACAACATCAGCACCTCCCATTGGAATGGAAAGCATTGGGCTAGTCAATACATATTCTCCCATGGATAGCTTGATATTATGGCACTTTCCAGAGCAATTTATTGTTCCTCCATTTGCAATCATCACTTGACACTCTGGTGCTGGATATAGGAAGCAATTCAATTCTTTTGCTACCCTACAATGAATAAAATTGTGGGTGCTTCCTGAATCAATCAACACTATTACCTTTTTCTTCTTGATTTGTCCTTCTATCTTGATGGTTTGAGGAGTGGTAATTCCCGCCAATGCATTACAAGATATGGTCGGATTTATTTGTTCTTCATCTAGGCTTTGTTCCTGGAATATATCCTCTTCTTTTGACCTTTCTTGCTCCTTTTCTTCTTCCTCTTCACAATCTATGTAGAATAATTTCTTCTCAGCACACTTATGACCTTTTGTGTATTTGCTATCACAATTGTAACAAAGCCCTTTTGCTCTTTTTTCTTCCAATTGTTGTGGTGTCAACCTTGTAGGTTGTGGAAGACTATGGGCAACAACACTTCCGTCTTTATAGTTGTGAATGGTATGCTTCCTAGTTGCCATAATTTTGCTTTCCATTTTTCTTGCTAACCTGAATGCCTTCTCTAATGAATCAGGTTCCCAAAGGCGCACATCATGTTGGATATTATCCTTTAAAGACCCTATGAACACATCAATCCTATGCTCCTCTGGAATATCTTTTACCCTTATGTTCAATTTTTGGAACTCCTCAATGTGCTCCATTATTGAACCCTTTTGTTTGAGACTTATCAATTGGCTAAAAAAAGTGTTGCTTTTTGTATCCTCATAATGTGCTATCAATTCTTCCGTAAAAATTGCCCAAGTGATAAATTGTTTACGAGAACAAAGCCATTGATACCATACAAACTGATTTGGTTCCAAATATAAAGTTGCCATACGTACCTTTTGTGTGTTTTGCACATTATTGAGATCGAAGAATTGCTCCATCTGTAATATCCATGTGGCGGGATCCTTGCCATCAAACTTCCTCATATCGATTTTTGGAACATGGTGAGTCTTCGATCCAACATTAGAGTCTATGGAATCATGATTAACATTTCTTTTGTTCTCATCATGAGTTTCCTTTACTACCTTTTCACCATTAGTGACCCTTTCTTGTAGCAAGTTCTTCAATTCTTCCATGTCTGTCTTCAAATCTATCTTCAAATTTACCATCGAATCCTCCATCTTAGCTTCCACGCCATTTATCTTAGATTCCACGCCATTTATCCTAGATTCCATGCCACTTATCTTAGCTTCTGTTAGCTTTTGTGAGCGTGACATTTGTTGCACTTGTTCTTGTAATTTTGATATATCATGTAGCATTTCTTCCTCTTCTTCATGAGTCATGCTAGAGCTTTCAGGTTCCTTACTAGGTGTTTGCATTTTCTTTCCTCGGGGCATCAGTTACCGATAATAATGCTTTACTATGCCCTTTGAATTCCGTTAAACCAAGCTTAGATAAAAAATTAAAAAAAAAAACTACACACCTTTTTTCACTTTATAGAAGCCTGATATTGAATCTGATGTATCTCTGTAATTTCGGATCATCCAGTTCTGAAATTGCTACCTGTAGTAGCCTTCTGCGTCCTCTTTCCAATGCCACAAGTCTGAGCCAAATTGGATTCTCCAAGTAAGAGTTATGTGAAATCTCCCACAGTGACTTGCTTTTAGACTGGTTCAGTAGAGCGAACTTGTACGACGTGCCACGAGTCACTGTTTCAACCTTTGAATCTGAAACACATATACAAAAAACTACAGTCCGTCCTCTTTCTGTACCTTTTTACGAAATTTCAATCCGATCCTCAGAGAGAGAGTTATGACGATTTTCCCCAGGTCACCTGTTTTGAATGTAATTCAGGAGTCTGCAAAAAGGCCAACTTCCTCAGATCATATCTCCGAAAATATCACGCAAAAAGCTCTGAAATTTGGACCCAAGGTTCAGCGCCAATTCTTCTCAAATGGGTTTTTTTTGCGACTTCTGAAACATCACAGAAAAAAAGTTATAGCGAAAATTCCACGATGACCTGTTTGGAGCAGCGAAACCCTAGAATCCAAGCTCTGATACCAAATGTTATGAAACCAGCTCAAGAAAAGATAGATCAACGCCTTAGAATTCAGCCTCTTCGAGGGGGAAACCTCCTTTACATTACATAAATGAACAATTCTTGGATGATACAAATGACAAAACCTCCTTTCTATATATAGGAGTCTAAGGAGTCACAATATAATCCAGCCGACCTAACAATAATAATATAAAGCCACAAAAATAACAATAGAGGGATTCTATGGGGCACAGAAATAACAATATGGGGGTAATAGGGGCACAAAAATATAAATAAGGGGTATAACTACAATAGTAATGGGGTAATCACTAGTATTATAGGGACCCAACAAATTTTCTTGAAAAACAATAAAATATACAATAAAAAAAAAATTAAAGAAATATTTACAAAATTAAAAAAATGAAATATATATACAACATGACATATATAAAACAAAAGTACAAACATTATTAAAAAACACTTCTTAAAAAAAATATTATACAAAACATATATATGCACATTAAAAGAAAACATAACAAACATTATACATATAAAACATTAAAACAACATTCCACTAACATCAAAATATACATATACGAAAAACACATAATATCAAAATTAATACGAAATTTGCCATGAGTGAAAAGCAAGGCACACCAAAAATCAATGGCCACTGAGGTAAATGTGAAGCAGGAGAATTCCTGAAAGAAGTTGGATCAATGCCGAATTCCATCCGATGTACTTTAGATATCGTCATCTTGAGCCTAAAACCGGCTGTACCACAGACAACCTCTATTTTTTTTAAAATCAGCCACACTCTGTCATCCTTGTACCATATTACACCATCAAAGCAATCTGATTCATGACCTCAATTCAATCATAACTGTTGGGAGTGAAAATCGTAATCCCTTTAGGAGTTGATTGTTGAAGGAATAACATTGGATAAATGGTATTGATTTTGGCCCGACCATAAAATCTCCATCAAATCTGTGTTTTCTGAGTTGAAAATGATTTCCCAACTGCATGTATTGCACCCATGACTATTTTTTGGTTTCCTATCATTGTTGGAAATGTAAATCCCAATGAAGCCTTAAATTCAACTCTATCCCACTCATTGTGTCTGCACATTCAAATGTACCCAAGTCATTGAGTTTGAACATTCAACAGTCATAATCCTTCAACAATTCCGCTTCTAGAGGAAAATACAATTCAATTGAATAGCTACATGATGTGATTCAGTAGACGCAAATAAAATTCAACACAATAATGATCAACTAGAATAACGTTTTTCTAAATAATAAAATATCTTCAATTGTACTCAATTCATTGAGTTTGAAGAGACATAATTGTTGGTCAATTCTTATTCTGGATGCAAATACAATTCAATCCTTCTCAAGCTCACCAAGTTGAAAATTAATATGGTGTTGCTCAACATCTCCATGGCTGATCTACCTCCTTTAGATCAGGGAGATCAGATGAGGGCCGGAACTGCCTCTGTGAATTAATTGCAAACCATTTTTTTCTCATGCAATTTGCCAATTAAGGCTCTAGAGAGCCCTAAATATCTCCCAATCGGCTACAAATTTGAGAAAATCATTCCCAGGGTTTATTACTGACCCAATTCGGAGAGAAAGCCACGTTTTTTTTTTTTTTTTTTTTTTTTTTTTTCATTTGGCCAGAAATCGTGTTTTAAAACTGAGGTTTTTAAGCTCATACGCATTTCCTCTGCTTCAGGTAGCAGATTCTAATGTTGTTGGGATTCTTATAAGAATTTCCTCGGTGGCCTCATT
Source organism: Pinus tabuliformis (assembly GCA_031772625.1). Taxonomy (NCBI): domain Eukaryota; kingdom Viridiplantae; phylum Streptophyta; class Pinopsida; order Pinales; family Pinaceae; genus Pinus; species Pinus tabuliformis. The sequence continues at coordinate 849,058,787 of CM062816.1, read as the reverse complement.
GAAGAGTGTAATGTTTACTTCATTTGGGGTTTCAAGATACAGTCTGTACCCTTCATGCCTATTGGGCTGCTTGATTTTTCCATGGGTTTCTGATGAGAAAACAGTTGGATTTTATACTAGATCACCCATATGCACAGTGGGATATATATAGATACACTTGGGTGGTACTGTTCAACGAGTTTTTCTTATGGGCTCTAGGAAAATAGAGTCACGGTCCAGATTGGTATCAATTACTGTAGGATACAAGCTCTCTTTAGTTTTTGATTTAGTATACTGTTCGTCATGGAATTCAAAACCAGTTTATAAGGTGGAATAGTTACCTATAGATTCTCCCCCTGATTGAGCAGAGCTATGAGATCTCAAGCCTCTATTGGATATGAGAATAAACATCGACTTTCCATTTTCTACATCGTTATTAACTCAAGATGGATTGCTTGTGATATGAATCAAATCAGGCTCGGCTGCAGAAATGAGCCTTTTCTGCAGCTTCGCAAGAACAAATTAGAATGAGAATCATTTGAATCATTGATATGCTAGATATGCAACAAATTAGATCAGATTCAAAGCAAGAATTTTTTTACTTTTATTTTTTATATTTTTTTATTATGATGGATTTTTGGATTTGGATTCCAAGCTAACGAATATATATATATATATATATATATATATACAGGGCCCATGAGAGCCTAAATAGTTAATTTCTCAATTCTCTTAAGAATTGATAATTTTTATTAAAACTTTACGTTTCCCTTATTCAAAAACATGATTTTATTTTATTTTTAATTAAAAATCTAACATGATTTTTTTTTTTCAAATCAAAACATGAATTTTTTTATTGAAAATATTTGTGATGTTAATGAAAAAAATGCAAGAAAATAAATAAAAACCTAAATATTTTAAAGTCTAAAAAAAAATGCAATTAAGAAAAAAATGCAATCAAGCTTGATTTTATTTTTCCTAATTTATCTACATGATTTTTTTATATCTATTTTTAAGTATATGAATGTTTCCAATGGAGCCATGTATGTAACAAATTGATAGATATACTCATATGCAAGTTTGAAATATATTCCTTAATACGTACCTGTGTATGAGAGACCAATTATCTTTATTGAGATGATGTCAGATGATACTAAAGAACGGAATACAGGGATCCAATGACTGTCTTGAACCAAGATTCAATATAATCTTGTCCTCCTTGGCTTCCTTCTATCATGCCATGCAAGTCCTCACATATGTGATCTCCATTCATAGAATCTGGTGATAGGCATGTATGAAACTTTTCAATTTTAGGTTCCAACAAATGTTATTTATCAACGGGCATCCATGATTCTTGGAACTTATCTGAATCTTCTTCTTCTAGTTGTTGCTCTTCAATGGCAGCTGGTAAATCATTTTGCAATACCTCAACATTGTAAGTGGATTGAGGTGTTTTATTTTTGGGGATTCGAAATGGTTGTGTAGGTAGTGGTGTGGGAATGGATCTTTGGGGTGTTTGTGTGTGTGGTAATGGGAAAGATTGAATTAAGATTAACTAAGGGTGAAACTGATGTTGTGGTGGAGGTGAATGGTATGGATAACATTGATATTGGTATTGAGGATAGTGAGTGAAATATTGAGTATATGATGGATTTACTCTATAAGGCTCTTCCCAACCTTGCTTCCAAGATTAGTTTTGAGATTGGGATTGAGATGGCCAAGGTTGCCAAAGCAAAGGTGTTTGCCAATTATGTTGTGCATAACCCTGAAATTGTGCACAAGGATATTGCATCATATTGGGTTGATGAGGCTGCCATGGTCCTCTTGGAGCTTGATTCACTCCATTATCCTTTTGATAAACTTCCTTTAACACTGGTAATGATGGGCAATCTTTCGTAGCATGCGATCTTGCACAAATTTTACAAATTTTAATGTTATCAAGTCGACATTCATGCAAAGCAACATTTTCAACTTTTTTCTTGTTTTTCATTCTTAGCATCTCAATTTGTTCATTTAAATTACCAAGAATGTTTAGCAAATTGTTAAGTTCAGTTTGACTTACCAATACCATTGTCAACTTACTTTCCCTTGCTGTAACTAGGTCTTGAGGAGATATTCCATACTTTACTTTTCCTCTTGATATGTTCTTGCATGGTTCACGAATCTTTTGAAATGACAATTGATAAACATCTCCTTTTCCCACCAGGTTAAGAAGATCAATCCATTCATCCTTTATAGCATTTAATAGGAGAGTTTTTAATATGTGTGATCCTAAATGATGCATTTTAGATCTTTTGATATTATAAGTAAATCTCTCTAGTAGGTCTTCTAGATTTTCATCCTCTTTTTGATTCATCTTGAAGAATTCATTTCTAAGGTCATGATGTTTGTAATGATTTTTATATTTTTCCAAAAATGCTCTTTTCATATCACCCATGTACTTATAGAATTTGTTCCTAAAGTCATGAACCATCTAAGAGCTTTATCCCTCAATGTTTTTGGAAGCAAATTCAATTTTTGAATGTGTAATGAGTAGCCATAAGATCTACAGATGATTTCAAATTCAAAAAGAAAAGTTTCCGGGTCTTCTGATCTCATATCTTTGAAGTTAGGAAGTACGAATGGAGGGATGTTCTTCATTTGAACATTGACATCAGTTTCTTGAATGAGAAATCCAAAAGGATATCCATCCATTTCTTCATCCTCCTTTGTCATCTCTTCTACCTGCAAAAATAAGAATTCATGATGTGGATGTGTGGCTCTTATTGCACCACGTGATATAGTGGGAGTGGTAGGTGATTGAAGGTTTTATTTTTTATTTTTATAAAAAAATATATGCAACTAAATGATTTATGCATCTAAATGCTTTAATCATGCATCTAGAGAAAATTGAAAAATGAACTCGAGAATGAAAGCCATTTCCTATGCAAATTAATTACCTATCGTTTAATTGTCAACCCGGGGGTTTTGTAAAACTTGTGAAGCATGCAAGCACCGTATATGCTAGAAATTAACTTCCAATTTAGATCAATCTAACTACGAAACCAAATAACGACAAACCAAATTCACCTATTCTATGTCAACAATCAATTAAAAAGAAACTATATTACAATGTGTGGAATTTAAGTCTTAATCTATAACACTTGCAGGAATTGAAATCTTAATATACCACACTTGCAAGAATTGAAAAGCACACCACTCTTTCAGAAATGAAATTGCATGAAATGAGATCTACTCTAAGGGATCATGTGTGCATTATCATATCAGGATCCTATGAAATGAATAATCAAAACCACATGATATGAAATGAAAGCAAAAACAACCCTTATTAACCTCTAGATATGAAAGCAAATAAAAAAAATCACTCTTATCCTCTCACACAGGAAAATATATGAAAGAAATAAATTTTAATCTATGAAAAACAATAAATCTTAATCTATGAAAAACAACAAATCTCACACATTATAAATGGACAATCCAAAAGCATGAGGGATGGAAAGTTGAGAGGCTCCAAATACAAGCATAACCAAATCAAAGTGAATATCACTCATAAGCATGGTGCCAAATCCAAATTCTATATTCAAAACATGAGCATTTCCCCAACTTTACACATGCCTTTGAAAGGAGGAGGTGCTCCTATTTATACAAAAACATAAGAAGATATCTCATTAATGGAGGTCCATTATTCTCTCCCTAGATCGCTAGAAAATCTCATAGAGTTACAACTCAAATAGATAATGATGAGACACATATCCTCTTTGACCTTTATCCAAATCTTCTTCCATATCTTGAAGAAATTCGAATTTGAATATTGGAGGCCACATAAGGTTGCATTGGAAGCTTCCAAATGACCTACACATGTCATGAAACTCAAGCCACTTTTAAGTATTAGCAAGTATATGTATTTTTTCTAAGTTTTAACCATTTAATTCACTTATAACACTAGAAATCATTAACTTTTGGAAAACAGAAAGGTAACTCCATGTAATCATGAAAATGTAGGCTAATGAAAGATTATATGGCTATGGAGTTGCGACATGTGAGTGAAATGGTGGCGATAAAGGTGAAAGTGGATGATATTTTGAAGATATTTTGGAGACTCTACAATTGATAAGCCATGGTATTGGTCCATGGTATTGTAACAAAGCCTATTTAAAAGTTAATATCCATGGTAAAGTGAGGGTGAATATCCATGGTTAAAAATCTTGTCATATTGTTATAAAATATTTTTATTGTAAAACACATTATGATTTTTGGGCATGTGGCACTGATAACCTATGACATTGCAACAAAGCCTATTCACAAGCTCATAATATCAATGGAAAAGTGGGGGTGAATATCCATGGTTAAGAATATTGTCATATTGTTATAAAATATTTTGATTGTGAAACAATTTATGTTTTTTGGGCATGTGGTATTGATAATCCATGGTATTGTAAAAAAGCCTATTTTTACAAGTTATAATATCCACGGTAATGCGGGGGTGAATATCCATGATTAAGAATATTCTCATATTGTTATAAGATATTTTTGTTATGAAATAAGTTACGTTTTTTGGGTTTGTGGTATTGATAAGCCATGGTATTGGCCCATGGTATTATAAGAAAGCCTATTCACAAGTTAAGAACAAAATCAAAATATAACAAATTGAATTTTATTATTTTTATTAATTTAACTTTTTATTATTAATTGAGCCAATATTCAAATGTTTACACTCATCCCCAATATCACTTTTAACTTCTTCTTCTTCTCTTTAGTTTAGCCTATAACACAAAAATACAATTTTCTTATTAAAAATAAATCATTTAACCCAATTACAATTTATATATTTTATTTTTCTATTATAAATACTTCTTTTATTTTTCCTATTATAAATATTTATTTTCCTTTTCATTTCAAGTTTAGCGCTGGGTTCAAATAAAATGTTCACAAGTTACGACATCACATTTTAGCACTGCATTTTGCTCTGCCTTCTTGATATCTGCGTGGAAATGCTAGAATAAAAACATCTTTTCTTTTTCATTTCAAGTTCAACGTTGGGTTCAAATAAAATGTTCACAAGTTATGACTATCTTGATCTGGTTAGGAAGTATCTTGACAGGGTTCAAATGTTCACAAATTTTGGGAGCTACAAATAAATTTTCTATCATGGGGTAATTGGTGGAAGGCCACTAAAGCCTAGACTATGTGGATATCTAGAGATAGTTTTGGAGATAGATCTGCAGGGGTGGGATTTCTGATAATGGGGTAATTGGTGGAAGGCCACTAAATTCCAAACTATGTGGATATCTGGAGATAGATCAGCAGGGGCGGTATAAAGGCAGTATGGAGCGGAATTCGATGAATTCCTTTCTTGGAGGCTTCCTCCCTACGTTGGATATCTCTCTCAAAATATGGAATTTTCTTGTTGTAGTGGTCTTGACAAATTTATGTGTGGAGAGATGGGTCTCATTTAGTGTGAATATTTCCATTTTGGTAGATTACACATTTGTAGTTGCAGATCTATGGTTATCTATGCCTTTTGATAGATCACCCTTTTTAGTCGCAGATCTATGGTTAACTCTATGCCTTTATAAAATTTGGTCCATTCAACCAGAAGAAGTGGGCACTCAGATTGATTTGAATGACGATGGATTAAATAGGTGAAATCATGTGGAGTTTTGGTAAGTGCTTTGGTTAAGGTTTCAAGTTCCTATACATATGTTAATTGTATAACTTTAGTCTGGGTAATTTTTTACATTTAAAATTTTCAAATATGTAGAAGTTACTTTACACGTAGCTTAGATGAGAAAACAATTGTCTTAATATAACATGTAAAGTTCATATTACTTACAGTTGGTACTATTGTATCTTATTGTGCATATGTTAATTGTATAACTTCAGTCTCGGTAACTTTTTACATTTAAAATTGTCAAATATGTAGAAGCTACATTACACGTAGCTTATATGAGAAAACGCTTGTCTTAATATAACATGTAAGCTTCATATTACTTACAGCTGATGCATACTATATCTTCTAAAAAACGTTTGTTTTAATATAACATGTAAACTTCATATTACTTACAATTGATGCATATTGTATCTTATTGTGCATATGTTAATCGTATAACTTCAGTGTGGGTAATTTTTTACATTTAAAATTGTCAAATATGTAGAAGTTACATTACACGTAGCTTAGATGAGATTTTGTTTGTCTTAATATAACATGTAAACTTCATATTACTTACAACTGATGCATATTGTATCTTATTATGCATATGTTAATCGTACAACTTTAGTGTGGGTAATTTTTTACATTTATAATTGTCAAATATGTAGACGTTACTTTACATGTAGCTTAGATCCACACACAAATCAAATATAAAAAATATGGTAGGGGAATGAGTAAGCATTTTCAAGCTGGTTTAAAATTTCCCCTTGGTTGGTGAATAGAACAAATTTAGAACTGTTGTTATTTTTGGTGGAGTATTAAGTTATTAACCCAAGACAAAAAAGGTTAGTCTCTTAGATTAGTGAAAAAGGCTAGTTCGAATGTTATATAGAAGTTACATTTTAGGTAGCTATATCTACCCTGACGCAACTATAATATTCCAACTCCATTTTTTTGACACTTTTCAACATTTTAAAGGTTTCTGTATTTTAGTGTGATTATGCAAGGTAACTATATCTACCTTGACATAAATATAATATTCCAACTCCTTTTTTTTCACACTTTTCAATATTTTAAAGGTTTGTCTAGTTTAGTGTGATTATGCAATTAAATAGTCAGTATTGTTTAAGGAATCTCCTTTCTGGAACATTTTGGATTCTTAAGTGGGATATTGGTAACATTTCTGTTACTACCATTTATCATGCTTTCACTAGATGGCGTTTTATAATTCATGCAAGAGACTTTAGCAGCGATCTTGAATTGCATGCTTGTTTCGATTATGCATCTAATATTTGCAACTTTTTCCAGGTGAATAACCCAATAACCTATGTTGGACATGAAGCAAGTACCTCAAAAATTTTGGAAGGTCAATTATTCTATTTCCAGAGGGGGATAGATCTAGAGAAGGCAACGAAAACTATCATAAATGAATTTGGTCGAGTTGTATTTAATGAGATCTCACTAGAATTTTCTACTGAAGTAAATCAATTGATAAGTTTGAAGCTTGAAGGTAGTGTTTAATAGGTGTTGAAAGGTCTCTCTATAGCACTATATATCTACATAATGCTAATACCATGCTATGGTCTCTCAATAACACTATTGTCCAAAGTCGAGTGGTAGATGTAGATAGCTTTCTCATGTCCTATGAGTAAATCATATCATTATATTTTCTATGAAATCTTAGAATGTATTCAAAGTTTGTCTCACATAAGGAAATATGTATGCACTCTTGTAATAAGATCAAGAATAAAGTTTTCATTGGAAAGAATTAAGATCTACCATGTAAGTTTTCTTTACTACATGAAATTCTTGATTTGATAGATCCCAACTAGTTAGGGTTGAATTCTTTTGTTGTTGTTGTAATGAGATTAAGAATAAAGTTTTCATTTCAATCACTGGAATCTACCATGTAAAATTTCTTCAATACATCAAATTGTTGATTTGTTAGAGCCAAACTAATTAGGATTATGAAGAGTCCTCTTTCATTAGAATATTTATGAATGCTCTATTCTTTCTCAAAGAATTACAGATTATAGAAAGGTGGAAAATACATGAGATGTAGCTGAAGGGTTTCTGTTTTAAAATATGCGGAGGGAGTATAAAATCATTTTTAGTTGCCTTCAAATATTTTGGAGCACCCACTATAGTGCTTTATTTTCCTCCTAGTTAATCCCATTTCTAATATCCTAGTGCTTCTAGAAGCCCTTCTCCAAAGTGCTCTCTTAACAATCTTGGAGGGAAAGTGATTACTTTATTGGAACGCACATATTACAATTTGATTAGGACCAAGGGATGAGAAAGCTTCATATTATTCAATCTCTTTCACAAGTTAAAAGCATATTGAACAATTTCCTTTTTGTTTAATTGATACGACAATCACTCCAACATTTTTTAGGATTTTGAGACCTTTTTCAATGGTTTTTTTTTTAATTATTATTTATTTATTTATTTTCTGAAAGTTGTGTTCTCAATTAAGGAAAATAAAGAAAAGGTGAAAATGATGCAATGCAAGGATTTTCTATTTTAGTTCCTAAGAATTCCTTGCTAATGTGAAGGGCTTGGTATTTTCTTAACTTAAGATTAGTCACATTTGAATTCCTAGCATTCCTTTTAATTTCATTTGTGTCATGTTTATATTGTTCTCCTTGAATTTGGTGATCTACTGTGTGTGTAATAGGAAGTATTAACTATTAAGCACTCTCAAAGGTGATATTGATGGATGACTAACTTTAAATGTCCCTACTTGACACTCTAGTATTACATGATCATGCAAAGAAATTATTAATCAATATTAAAGGGAAGATGATTAACGTGCAGTGTTTCTTTGATTGTCATATAATTACTACATTTTGGCCCCAAATAATATACTTGAGTTTACTTATTGGTTGTTACTTGTGGAGCTTCCCTTTGGTTAAAAAAAACATCGAGGATAAATGTGCATTGCATTGACATTGGAAATCATCAAAGAGGACTTCACCAAAAGTAGTAGAAGACATGGGAGAAATTGGTACAATGAGTGGATAACCGCTAGAGAAACACCGAGGCACCATAATTTCTTGCGTATTTAGATTCACTCAAAATTAACTAGTCACAAAAAGTATTTTTTCAAATATTTTCTTGCATACATAAATACTCAAAACACAATTTCAGACTAATTATTCAAACTAATAATGAGATGATAGTCATAATTTTATAATTATATAGTATAATATGATTAATATTATAGGACACGACTATAGGGTCTGACTATGAGGGGCATTGTGACAATATATGTACACTTCTGATTGTATTGGACAATAATATCTCAGAGTGTGATATCCATTCAATGAAATGTACTACCAAAGGCCATTGTGGGATTGAAATTTTTTATTTTAGTGGACCATGGTGATATATTTTCATGGGCTTTAGTGTTTTGCTTCCCTAATGTTTTGACACTGCTCACACCTAGCACCTTCATTCAACCAAGTGAGGTACTTGTCTTGGAAAGTTGAATCATTTTATCCCACAATACAATATGATGTTGGATCAATCTCATGATCGTAAAAACATATGTCATAATAGCCAGGAAATTTTACCGTGGGCCAAAGCATCTACAAATTTAAGGAACATGACACTTTTAGGACAAGCAATAAGGAGATTTTTTACGTTGATTTTTTTTTTTACAATTGTTTTCACAAGTTATATACTATATGCTATTCTTAACATGTAACTTGTTTGGTATGATTGTGCCTAATCTTTTCTTGAAGGTTGAATACTAAGTTCCTAAGGTGTTATTTTATATGGTAACGTTTTATTTACTTTGTTTATATAGGTCATATAGTTGCATAGTGGCCACTATCACCCAACTAAAAAGTATTTCCCAACTGAAGAAAACTTGTTTGAGTTTCTTACTTTCTTAGGGAAAAATGGCAGTAGCATTGCTTATGTTGAGGTATATGTTGTATAAATACTTTATAGTCTATTTTAATTTATATTCTAATGTTCATCATCTTTGATGTATTATACTCTGCATTGTATCTTCTTTCATTTTCAGAAGATGAACTCAATATTGATGGTAAGAAGCAGGAATTGAAGAAAGAGAACTATATCACTGGTGTGAAAAAAATAGAAAGACAGAGAAGAGAACCAGTGTAGATGCCTTTAAAGCCAATATATCACATGATACACACACATATAGACTGATGGTGAAGTCTTTAGAATTGGTAAATTCACCTACAATGCCTTGGCAAAATAATGATAATGTTTTGAAGTGATGAAACACTATTTCACATGTGAATTGTAGTCCAACCAATATTAAGTTGAAAACTCGTATTGTAATACTTGAAATTTCATATAATATAATTTACATGGTTGAAATTGTTTATATTTGTATTTGATATTATTTAGTATTGTAATAAACATATTTAACTTTGTGTTTTCACATTAGATGAACATGTGCATTGTATGATATTTTTTTAATTTAGTCACAAAATCATACTAATTAATTTATGTTGACTAATAATGAACACATAAAATGAATCTAAAACTACTAGATTAATATTTCATATTGATTAATGATGAACACAAATAAAATGAAAATACGACTAAATTAGTCGTTTATAATAATTATTAATGAAAGTAAGTGAAATGAATATAAAATACTAAATTGGTTGTTTCTATAATGAATATGAAACTACAAAAAAATGAATACTACAAATGATAAATTTGTGATTACAAATGATGACTAAATTTTTCATATATACGACTATTAGTATCTAATTTATAGTATCTTATAACACGACCAAAAAGTAGTCATATTTCTATGGTCATTAATTAGTTTCAAACGATGACTAACATTTGCATATATATGACTATAGTAGCTAATTTACAATACCTTATAACATGACCAACATTTTGGTCTTATTTGTTTAGTCATTAAATAGTTTTCTCAGATGATCATATAGTAATATATTTTTTTATATATTTGGTCATTAATTGTGACAATTAATGACTAAATTAATGACCAAATTTATGACTAAATATACTACTAGACGATAAAATTGAGACAACCAATTAATGACTAAGTTACAAATGAATAAAAGTGGGTCGCATTATAAGATACTGTAAATTAGCTACCACTGATCATCAACTGAAAAATGGTCGTTTATATGAAAATTTTTGTCGTTTTTTTTAGTAAATAATTAGCTATTTTGTACTAGTGTGTACACCATCGGATGCCTTCATCAAGGACGAGATCTCCACATCAGCCAATAGTGTCACCTTCCCTACAACATCAAGGCCTTCAAGAATGAGGTAATGTGTGATGTTGATCCTCTTAAAGTCTGTGATGTATTATTAGGAAAACCATACTTGTGGAAGTGACAAGTTGTATATGATTCTAGATCTCGCTCTCTAATTTTTACTTTGGGAAATAAGTATTACAGGATGCTAGAGGTAGCCCCACCTACCACCATCTCTTTGATCACTACAAAGCATTGTAGTAAGATCATTTCCCAGACTAGGGAATTTATTTTCCTTATGATTTGTCCTCGGGGAAAGAAGAAGGTTGTGGCCATGACTTCTGATGTAGGAGCATTCATCTCAACAATATCATTGTGATTTTAATGAGGGAAGTTGGAATAGGGATTTAATTAAGTATAGTGAGGCATATTTGTAAATGTTCTCAAATGTAGGAGAACATGAGAGAATCAAGATAGTTGAGAGATTGAGAGATTTGAGAATTAATTGTAAAACTTAGATTAGGAGTTAGTTCATGATTTCGTGGATTAGAGAGGATCCTTAGAGATAAGGAAGAGATTTTAGGATTTTGTTGAGAAAGTTATGGATCTAAACCAGGAATTGGTTGTAGAATCCTTTTGTATAAATGTAAGCCTAAAAGGCATAGTCAAGGGTTATTTGGTTAGTCAGTCAGGTCGAGAGTTAGATAAGTTTTATTTTAAGCCTACAACATGTAGGAAGACAAAGGCCACTGATTAGAAAATAAGGCCAGAGAGACAGAGATTCTAATTATGTAATCTTTTGTTTATATATATATATATATATAGAGAGAGAGACAGAGAGAGAGATTCAATTCCTAAATTGTGTAAGTGTGTGGTTTGAGTAATTGAATGATAAATTGTGTGTGAAGTAGAGGTTCTTCATAGTATATGTATGCAGGTGGAGTTCGGCAGAACATAGAGAAGAAGTGAGGATGAAGGATCATGTCGGATCGTTGAATCTAATTGAAGGATCAATGTGAAGTTCAAGAGGGACAGTGTCTAGGAGTACGCAGAGTTAAATGAAGAGGGAGTTATGTTGCAGAACAATCAAAGACCAGAAACCCCAGAGGAACCTGAAACCATAGAGAACTTTGGGAAACCATGTAAAGAAGAAGAAAGTAAAGGCACAAAGGAAGGAAGTAAAACGTGCATAGGAGCTGTCGGATCATTTAGATCGATAGATATTAATGGAAAAAGAAGAATGGTGGAGGAATAGATCTAGATCGTCAGATCGATAGATCTGTTAGATCGATGGTAAACAGTAATTGCAGGAGTAGGAGAGTACATATTTTCTTGATCATGGCTGAAGTCCCGCACTCACTCCTAGCCGTCGATCTCATATTCAACCTCTTAGGTCATAGTCAACTACAGGGGTTAACACCATTTTAATTCGTGTGCTAGTTGAAGTCACACAAACCGTAAATTTGATGGCCTCGTATATCCAATGGATATTGGGTCATAAAGTGATCGAACTTTAATTTCGAAATCGGACCTGAAAATTTATAGATCAAGGATTTATATTCCTTATCGGCTCCGTAAGGGCGGGTAAACGTCATGCAAGTGACTCATCCAATATCATTGCTGACCATTGGATCAAGTGTGCCTTGATCAAACGGTGGAGGATCGGCGATTAGGTTGGTTGATCGGGTGTACCATCAACTGTCGGATTAAATGATGAGATCAATGGTGGAGATTGAAGCCAATAAAGCTTGAGCCTGAGCGGACCCGAGAAATTTATCAATGGGAGTTAAGTGATTTGATTTCCGGTGGGTGAATGGGTTTAAGTTGTGATACGACGTGACAACCGTTGATATGATGGAGTGAAATCAATGGTGGAGGATTGAACCTGATAAAGGTGAGCGTTGGAAAATGTGCAAGGCCGTGGAATGGTAAAAAGGTAAGGTTTAAAGTAGTTTAATATTTCTATTATACTAGGGTTATAATAGAAATAGCATAGTCAAGGGTATTATGGTTTAAGTCAGGTTTTACCAAAGTCTAACCATGGTATGGTTAAGACGCGAAGATATTAAGAATTAAACAAAGGTTAAGAAGGGTTGAATAAAGTTCCGCTCAAAAGGATTAATTAAGGTAAGACTATGGACAGTCAATTAAAACATGTCTGCATTAGATTTAATTAAGGGGCCTTAAACCTGAATTTATGAAGGTTTGACTAGGCAGGGTAATTGAAATTCCCGGGACAAATGAGATTATGCATTTTATATGCATACTGTGGGTAAATTCGGCTTAGGCTGGCATCATTTTGGTATCAGAACAGAATTGTGGTTGAAACAATTGATCTCATAATGGAATAAGGGAATTCTACGTAAAAAATATTTGAGAAAATTTAGAACAAAGTTATGTTTTAAGGTGCGTATCCAGGAAATAGGAGATTAGATTCTAATCTGAAAAACAATAGGCACACAGAGATAATGTGTAGCAGAACTTGTAGATACAAGGAAATAGAGGACAATCCATTAAAAGTGCAGGTGAATGGTAGAACGAGATCATGCAGAGGCCTTGAAGGTGAGATGATGTGTTTTGTTTTGATTTGATTTGAAGATTCAAGAGTTTGTGGTCTTTATATTGATGCACAGGTAGTAGCATAAGAAGGTGAGAAGAATGCAACAACCTAGAGCAAGGAGTGCTCAATTGGTTCGAGAGGAAAGAGCTAGAGAAATGCTAACAGACTGAGCTCATAGGAGAGAAGCTTAATGAGGCATATGTAGCAAGAAGGAGACTTGTTACTCCAGGGGTTTTGTTGCAACTCACAAAGGCAATTCCACAGAGGATGTGGGTAGAATTGCTAAGTAATGAAGGAAGCTGATAAGAATTTGTAAGTGAAAGAAGAGGTGGTCAAATATTGTAATGCATTGGACAGAATTACCACTCCTCAAACTATCAATATAGAAGGGCATACCAAGAAGAAAAATGTTCAAGAAGTGAAAGATCACATCGATCATCAAGAAATGAATCCGAGTATATCTTGTAATGCATTGGAATAAATTACCACTCCTCAAATTATGAAGATAGAAGGACATATCAAGAATAAAAAGGTAATAGTGTTGATTGATTCATGAAGTACCCATAATTTTATTCATTGTAAGATAGCCAAGGATTTGAATTTCTTCCTATATCCAGCACGAGAGTGTCAAGTGATGGTTGCAAGTGGAGGAACCATAAATTCCTCTAGAAAGTGCCATAATATCAAGTCCATGGGAGAATATGTATTGAATAGCCTAATGCTTTCCATTCCAATGGGTGGTGCTGATGTTTTACTAGGAGTCCAATGACTACAATCTTTGGGTACGATAGCTTTTAATTTTCAAGAACTTTTCTTGAAATTTTTTTGGGAAGGAAAGGAAGTTGAATTGAGGGGTATTGAAGGGAAACTAGGAAAGATAATCAACTCTAACCGCATGAGAAAGCTTCTAAATAAATAAGAATAAGGCGTAATTGCACAATTATGCTCACTAGAGGATCCCACATCGAAATCATGTATTTCTCCAGATCTCCAAAACGTTTTGGACAATCATTCCAAGGCATTTGAGACTCCCAAAGGCCTCCCACCTATTTGTGATCATGATCATGCTATTCATTTGGTTCTAGGAAGTGTTCCTCCAAACAACAAGCCTTACAAATATCCATATGCCCAAAGGAGTGGGAACTCATTCAAAAATTGCAGAAGATCCCAGTTCAAACAGTATTGCAAGAACTTGACATGGAAGGAAAAATCATATTGGACCCTGAAGCAGTCACAGAATCGAGAAATCGAAAGCTATGAAATAGATCAATTTCAGAGTATCTCTTCATGTGGAATAGCTTACCCACTGAAGATTCCACATGGGAGAAAAAGAATTTATACAGAAGCATCAAGAACTACTCAAGCATTAAGGACAACAATTTTTGAAGGAGAGGGGCATGTTAGCTCCCTATACTACTAGTGTAACCCCTTATTGTTATTAGAACAATCCCCTTATTATATTGTTGTGCCCATGTAGTCCCCATATTGTTATTATTTTGCCCCATAGAAGCCCACTATTGTTATTATTGTGCCCTTTCATTATTATTGTTATTATTGTGCCCTTACATTATTATTGTTATGTCGGCTCTAATTATATAATGACCCCGTAGACTCCTATATATAGAAAGGAGGTCTTATCATTTGCATCATCGAAGAATTTTTCATTTGTGTAATGTAAAGGAGTTTGGCCCCTCGAAGAGGCTTATTTCTAAGGCATTCATCTATCTTTTCTATCCTTTTGTAAGCTGGTTTCATAACAACTCATATATTGGGATAATATCATTTGAAGGTTGACTTCACTCGATAAAATTAATCCCTATATGTGAGTAGGAGAATTAGAAGTTATACATAAATAACTTTTAGGGGACTAGGGGAGCAGGGATCTGTCAAGTGTCGGGGTGATGCAGGAGCATCTGGCTGACAGGGCAAAGACAGAAGCAAGGTTGACATGGTTTCTGAAGAGGACGGAGAAAACAGTTCGTTGGATGGATAGTATATCTGTTTTTTTTTTTTTTTACTTTTTTTTAAAATTAAAGTTGCCTAAGAATAATGTAATGACTTTTAATTAGGAGCAGTAGTAATTAGTTAGAGTCGTTGTTTCTAGATAGTTACATTACTGTTGTAAAAGCATGAAAAGAAAATGTACTAGCCAACTATGAAAAGTTCCACATAAGGAACAACTGATGTAACCAACAAAACAAACCAACAGCAGTTAAAAAAACCGTTTGAAAACAGTGCTATTAAAGGAGCGAAATAGGCACATTACAGGGTTCGACTGTGTAAGAAAAGAAACAGAGAGAGAAATATAATTATTATTCTGTGCACACACAATCCTACAGCGTCCTCAATGGTTGTGTAACTTTTGTTAATATTTTATTATCTGAATACTGTCAATGTATTGCTATAGGTTTTAGACCAGGAGAAGAAGATAGACAAGTAGGACGAAAAGTAACAGCACGAATCAATATAACCAGACAATTAAAAGACCTCGTAACAGGTATGTGAAATTACGAACGCAAGACCAATCTATTCCATTATTAAGTTCATAAGGTTACAAAAATACAGCCGCCCAAATTCATCATACATTTACATACTGTCCAAAGTAGAAGACTGAACTTAGTTCACAGTCGTGGGTAATCAAACCTAAAAGCAAACAGAAGCCAATTCCCGTAGGACCCAATTCATAGCCAACGTCATGCCCAACGACCAGAGAGTTAAGTACAGACAGAGAGCAGCCTAAGGCCAGCAAAGAAATTTCAGCCCAATAAAATCGAAACATCTATACAAGCAAGCTACTAGACGAACATAAAAGATACCCGTGTTTGCTCGAATAGCTGAGAGCTCAAACACCGAAACCCTCGAGTGGTTTCACCTGCAACAGAATGACCAAAAGTGGTTAGGCTCCAAGAAACAATACCAACAAAGCGAAAAGGAATGGAAAAGAACGAGAAACGAACCACAGTGTCACAGTACCTGTCTGACGAACCATAGCCACGATTCTACCACAAAGTGACCCTCCTGCTCATGAAGGAGCCGAGACATAAGATACAGGTAAAAGAGAATTGCAAATATCTGGCATAGAACAGAGACTTACCGGACGAGTTGGCAGAGAACCCAATGGAGAACGCCACTACAAGACTGCCAAATTCTGTGGAGAAGCTGAACCAGTACTAAAAGAAATACCACCAAGAATTACACAGCTATCACATAACTTAAACCCTCATAAAACACAGACAATGACGCATGGAGGCGGAGGCCCACTGAAGCAGAGCAACTGTAATTGCTCACGAGACATAGACAGTAACGCACAGAGGCGGGGACCCATTAAAGTAAAACCCCAATTCACAGTAACAGCCAACATGCAAGCCGAAGAATAGAGTTATGCAAAACTTACCAGAGTTTTAATAAATCGCCAGAAGAACAGAAGCATTCCAGGCCGAGGCCTAAATGACCGAGGCCGAGAAGGCAACCAGGAGCACATAACCAGTTAACTAGGTAAACAAGCCTCAGGAAAAATCCAAAGAAAAACACAGAAGCTGCAAGGGAAATCCGAGAGCACGCAGATCAAATGACCGGGAGAAACATCGAGAACCAAATGAGCGCGAAGGTGTAAAACCCCAAACCAAGGCGGGTTCGTGGAATCCCGAGGAGGGACAGATGTCCATCAGGCAAGCAACCAGGGTATAATCACCGTAACTCAAATCAATACAGCATAGATTAAAAATCAACCAACACATATATCCAAAATCCCTATTATTATTATATTCATTGCTGGTACTTAACATCATCAGCGCATTAACGGCGGGACCACGTGGGCTGGCCCCATCAAGTGGTATCAGAGCAGAATTTTAAGGAAACAGAGGAAGATGGAAGTACAAAGACGAGGACGTGGAAGAGGTGCACGCAGAGTAGCAGACGAGGGCTTGAGAGAACAGTTGAGGATCCTTACTGCTCGCTTGGAAGTAGTAGAGGCAGGTAGGCGAAGAGACCCAGAACTTGGGGATGATAGTGAAGAAGAGGCAGCAACTGCTACAGATGGGTCAGATGAAGAAGCCCCGGAGTTGAGACTGTTGAGATCGGTACTGTTAGCTAGTAGTAAACCCAAACTTGAGATCCCTAACTATGATGGCAGTCTATCCGCAGATGTTTTGCTGGATTGGGTAAGCGAATTAGATAAGTATTTTGAAAATGAAGAGATCAGTGAGGACAAAAGAGTTATATTTGCTGCGACTAAGTTAAAAGGACACGCCGCCTTATGGTGGGATAGTGTCCAAGCGGACAGGAGACGAATGAACAAGTTACCTATAAGAAAGTGGCCAAGGATGGTGGCCAAACTGAAGGGCAAATTTTTGCCTAAAGACTACCAGGTTGAACTTTATCGACGAGTGTAAAATTTAAGGCAGAAAGGTATGACTGTGAAGGAATACACAGAGGAGTTTTACCGTGTAAATTTGCGGGCTGGATATACGGATGATACCCCAGAAAAAATAGCGAGGTACTTGAATGGCTTGAGACTGGAAATAGTAGACGAGATCAGTATTCTCTCTCCACGAAATATAGAAGAGGCCTTTCAGGGTGCTGTAAAGGCTGAAGAAAAAATTAACAGGAAACAGAATAATAGGAGAGGGCGAGGAAATGGCAGAGGATGAGGACAGTCCTATGGTAGAGGGAGAACTGCCACTAACAGCGAAGAAGGTAGTAGTTCCAGAGCTTCAGGGACAGCAGAGAAGGGAGATAGCACCAGAGGAGGTCGGCCATATCAGCGGGGAAGAGGAAATGATCGTGGAAGGGGGACTAATGTCCAGTGCTACAGGTGCCATAAGTGGGGGCACAGATCCTTCGAATGCCCGGAAGCTGAGCAAACTGGCCAGAGGGGAGCATTTGTTGCGCAGCCTGAGGAATCTGAAGCACAGCCCCGGGAGATAGAAAACGTGTCAGAAACAGGAGAGGCTTTAGTTTTGAACAAAGTGTTGTTGAAGCCAGCCAAGGAGATGGTTGAACAGACCTAGCAAAAGGCGCTGTTTCGAACAGTTTGAAAATCACATGGAAAATGTTGTAAATTGATCATAGACAGTGGAAGTACAGACAATTTAGTTGCCACTGAAATGGTGGAAAATCTAGGATTGAAGCAGCTTAAGCATCACACACCTTACAAGGTGTCGTGGCTACAGAAAGGCCACCAACTATTAGTTGATGAACAGTGCGAGGTTGAATTTCACATTGGCAAATACCAAGACACGGTGGTCTGCGATATTATGCTAATGGACGTATGCCATATACTGCTAGGAAGACCGTGGCAGTATGATCGGAAGGTGATGCACGATGAGAAGACGAATTGTTATAAATTTGTGAAAGATGGGATCAAACATACGCTTGTACCCATAAAAGAGAAGGATGCAGCAGAACAAAGTGGAACAAAAGCATTGTCAATAGGAGGAAAACAGTTTGTGAAGCAGATTGAGGAAAATGAGGTCAATTATGCGATTGTAAGGAGGACAAAAACGATGTTGCTGAACACAGAAAAGTCAGAATTGCCTGCAGAGATTCAGGAGCTGTTAAAAGAATTTAAAGACATTGTAGTTGACGATCTACCAGATAAGTTGCCTCCCAAGAGGAGCATGAGCCATCATATTGATTTTATACCTGGAGCAAGCTTACCGAACAAGGCAGCGTATAGAATGAGTCCGAAAGACAACGAAGAGATTCGTAAACAAGTGCAGGGGTTGCTGGATAAGGGACTAATCAGAGAAAGTTTGAGCCCTTGTGAGGTACCAACAGTACTCGTACCCAAGAAGGGTGGAGAATGGTGAATGTGTACAGATTCGCGAGCTATTAATAAAATCACTATTCGGTATAGATTTCCCTTACCCAGAATGGATGACATGATGGATTGTCTTAGCGGGGTAGCTTATTTCATGAAGATTGATCTGAAGAGTGGTTATCATCAGATCAGGATTAGAGAAGGAGATGAGTGGAAGACAACTTTCAAGACCAATGAAGGGCTGTACGAATGGCTGGTCATGCCATTTGGATTAAGCAATGCTCCTAGTACTTTTATGAGATTGATGAATGAGATGTTAAACGAATTTATTGGCAAGTTTGTGATAGTTTACCTTGATGATATCTTGATTTTTAGCAGAACGAAAGGAGAACATATTCAACATGTTCGAAGGGTGTTAGAAAAGTTACATCAGAACAAACTGCTGATAAACTTAAAGAAATGCACTTTCCTGCAGAAGGAGCTGGTCTATCTGGGGTTTGTAGTTGCAGAAAATGAATTGAAAATGGACCCAGAAAAGATTGCAACAATCATAAATTGGACGTCACCGAAGAGCCTATCTGAGGTACGTAGCAAGTTTTTATTGGAAATTTATTAGGAATTTCAGTGAAATCTGCACGCTGATGCTAGAGACCATAAAAAAGGCTAGTCAGCCTTTTTGTTGGACCAGAGTGGCAGAAGACAGTTTTCAGCTCTTGAAGCGGAAGATTACGAAGAGGCTAATCTTGAGGCTGCCCGATTTTAATAAACTCTTTCAGGTTCAGTGTGACGCAAGTGGAACAGCTATTGGCGCTGTGCTCAGTCAGGAAGACAGACCAGTGGCATTCTTTAGTGAAAAATTAAATGAGAGCCAGCAGAAATACTCCTCGTATGACAAGGAATTTTATGTCGTGGTCCAAGCTTTAAAACATTGGAGGCACTACCTGCTGGGCAATGAGTTCGTATTATTTTCTGATAATTCGGCATTACAATATGTAATGCAGCAGCACAAGTTAAACCATAAGCACGCCAAATGGGTAGAATACTTGTAGAGTTTCACTTTCTTGTTAAAACACATAAGTGGGCAAGCCAATAAAGTGGCAGATGCCTTGAGCAGAAGAGCTTTTCTCTTACAGGAAAGTAGCATACAGGTGATGGGATTCGAACATCTGAAGGATTTGTACCAAACCGACACAGATTTCAAAGAAGCTTTTGAAGCCTGCCAAAATCCCGTGTTGAGGAATGCAAGCCCATGGTTAGACTATAATTTGCAGGAAGGATTATTGTTCAGAGGTGGGCAGTTATGTATCCTGGACTGTTCGATGAGGGAAAATATTGTACGGGAGAAGCATAGTGGTGGACTAGCGGGACATTTTGGCATCAACAAAACTTTGGAGCAACTCGGACATTTTTATTATTGGCCTAAAATGAGCAGGGATGTATAAAGATATGTGAACAGGTGTAAAGTCTGCCAACTGGAAAAAGGACACAGTCAGAATACTGGACTTTACACACCACTACCTGTTCCAAGCAGACCATGGGACTCAGTCAGCATTGACTTTGTCTTAGGACTGCCTAGAACGCAGCGGGGATATGATTCGGTAATGGTGGTGGTAGATAGATTTTCAGAAATGGCTCATTTTATTCCTTGCCAGAAAACTAGTGATGCCACGTACGTGGCTCACCTGTTTTTCACGGAGGTTGTTAGACTACATGGCCTACCCAGATTTATCATTTCAGACAGGGATGTAAAATTCACAGGACACTTTTGGCGCACCCTGTGGAAAAAGTTGGGCACACAATTGAATTTCAGCTCTGCGTATCATCCGCAGACTGATGGACAAACGGAGGTGGTGAACAGGAGCTTGGGGAATTTATTACGGAGTCTAACTGGAGAAAATTCACGGTTATGGGATCGAGCTCTCGCTCAGGCAAAATTCGCTTATAATGATTCGCCCAATCATAGCAACGGACACTGCCCATTCCAGATTTTGTACGGCATGCATCCTCGGGGAATACATGAATTGCGAGATTTGGGAATGTTGGAACGGAGAAGCGCGGATGGGGAAGACTTTGCCGAAGCAATGAGCGAACTTCATGAAAGGGTCAAATTAAAATTGCAGGACAACGTACAGAAGTATAAGCAACAAGTAGATTCAAAGCGAAGAGAAGTGCAATTTAATGTTGGAGATGAGGTTCTCGCACACCTGCGCAAGGAACGGTTTCCTAAGGGCACGTATAATAAACTAAAATATAAGAAAATTGGTCCATGTAAGATCTTATGTAAATTTTCCACCAACGCTTACGAGATTCAGCTGCCACCTGATATAGGCATATCACCTATTTTCAATGTGGCGGATCTGTTCCCATATAATGCCCAAGCAGAGGACGACAGTGTGGTGCGGCCAGAACGGGACACCCAAATTGGAGACAGTTCTTGGAAGAAGCATTTGCCTTTGGCTCAGTCCCATGAGATTGAAGGGATCCTCAGTACCCAGGTAGCCAAGAAGACACATAGGAAAGAATATCTACGATATCTCGTCAAGTGGAGAGACCGTCCAATGGAGGACAACTCGTGGCTCGACGCGGCGCAGATACAGAAGGCTGGCTATTCGGTGGAGGAACTCATGGAACGGAGCCATGATTTTCTTTTACCCCGGGAGCCTGATGCAGGAGCATCTGGCTGACAGGGAAAAGACAGAAGCAAGGATGACATGGTTTATGAAGAGGATGGAGAAAACAGTTCGCTGGATGGATAGTATATCTATTTTTTTTTTATTTTACCTTTTTTTTTTTTAAATTAAAGTTGCCTAAGAATAATGTAATGAATTTTAATTAGGAGCAGTAGTAATTAGTTAGAGTCGTTGTTTCCAGACAGTTACATTACTGTTGTAAAAGCATGAAAAGAAAATGTACTAGCCAACTATGAAAAGTTCCACATAAGGAACAACTGATGTAACCAACAAAACAAACCAACAGCAGTTAAAAAAACCGTTTGAAAATAGTGCTATTAAAGGAGGGAAACAGGCACATTACAGGGTTCGACTGTGTAAGAAAAGAAACAAAGAGAGAAATATAATTATTATTTTGTGCACACACAATCCTACAACGTCCTCAATGGCTATGTAACTTTTGTTAATATTTTATTATGTGAATACTGTCAATGTACTGCTACATGTTCTGGACCAGGAGAAGAAGATAGACAAGTAGGACGAAAAGTAACAGCACGAATCAATATAACCAGATAATTAAAAGACCTCGTAACAGGTATGTGAAATTACGAACGCAAGACCAATCTATTCCATTATTAAGTTCATAAGGTTACAAAAATACAACCACCCAAATTCATCATACATTTACATACTGTCCAAAGTAGAAGACTGAACTCAGTTCACAGTCGTGGGTAATCAACCCTAAAAGCAAACAGAAGCCAATTCCCGTAGGACCCAATTCATAGCCAACGTCGTGCCCAACGACCAGAGAGTTAAGTACAGATAAAGAGCATCCTAAGGCCAGCAAAGAAATTTTAGCCCAATAAAATTGAAACATCTATACAAGAAAGCTACCAGACGAACAGAGAAGCTACCCGTGTTTGCTCAAATAGCTGAGAGATCAAACACCGAAACCCTCGAGCGGTTTCACCTGCAAGAGAACAACCAAAAGTGGTTAGGCTCCAAGAAACAATACCAAAAAAGTGAAAAGGAATGGAAAAGAACGAGAAATGAACCACAGTGTCACAGTACCTGTCCGGCGAACCATAGCCACGATTCTACCACAAAGTGACCCTCCTGCTCACGAAGGAGCCGAGACATAAGATACAGGTAAAAGAGAATTGCAAATATCCGACATAAAACAGAGACTTACCAGACGAGTTGGCAGAGAACCCAATGGAGAACGCTGCTACAGGACTGCCGAAGTCTGTGGAGAAGCTGAACCAGTACTAAAAGAAATACCACCAAGAATTAAACAGCTATCACATAACTTAAACCCTCATAAAACACAGATAGCGACGCATGGAGGCGGAGGCCCACCAAAGCAGAGCAACTGTAACCTCTCACGAGACATAGACAGCAACGCACAGAGGCGGGGACCCATTAAAGTAAAACCCCAATTCACAGTAACAACCAACATGCAAGCCGAAGAATAGAGTTATGCAAAACTTACTAGAGTTTTAATAAATCGCCGAAAGAACAAAAGCATTCCAGGCCGAGGCCTAAATGACTAAGGCCGAGAAAGCAACCAGGAGCACATAACTAGTAAACCAGGCAGACAAGCCTCAGGAAAAATCCAAAGAAAACCACAGAAGCTGCAAGGGATCACCGAGAGCTCGCAGAGCAAATGATCGGGAGAAACATCGAGAACCAAATGAGCGCGAAGGTGTAAAACCCCAAACCAAGGCGGGTTCGTGGAATCCCGAGGAGGGACAGATGTCCATGAGGCAAGCAACCAGGGTACAATCACCGTAACTCAAATCAATACAGCACAGATTAAAAATCAACCGACACATATATCTGAAATCCCTATTATTATTATATTCATTGCTGGTACTGAACATCATCAGCGCATTGACGGCGGGACCATGTGGGCTGGCCCCATCAAGGAGCAAGGGACATGTATCGATGAAACCCTATAATAGAAATTATAGGCGTGAACCCCATAACCCCGTAACCTCATAACCTTTGTTAAATGAATTTTGTAGAAGTGTCGTGATTGAGGGCTTCGAGCATTAGTTTGGCATAAGGTCACTTCGAGCCATTTACAAATGAAATCCCTCACAAAACTAAGTATCAATGGACCCTTTCTCTCTGCTCTGACCAGATAGGTGGAAACATATCATCGGTTATCAGTGACATCAACAATCACCCATTGGGAGGTGGACACGTGGCAAGAAATTTTGGTGTTTTCAGGTACCCAGAAGGCCCATATATGGATGACACTTGGAAAAATCATAGGTTGACACATGGCTTGGTTGAAATTAACCTGACATCACCCCATCAACATACCATGGAGGGTCGAAACCCCATAAAAGTTTGTTAATTTGCTAGGGCACAAGGTTGCGGGGAGCAGGGAACAATAGCGGATAAATCCTAGAATCACAGAATCTCAGAATCCTGTAGATATTTCTAATTACATTTCAAAAAAAACTAGGGGACTAGGGAACACCAAAATATGGCGACGAAAGAAAATTCTTATTCCCAAGATCTGTTAAATGACAAAGTTTAAAGAGACCACAAGGTTGTTTTACGACCATTTCTAGTGTAAGTCCTCCACTGTGCTAAAACCTCTTTGTTGCAACTTTAGAAGGGATTTTGATCATGATGGCTAAAAGGAAGTGCCATACAAGAGGGGCCAACTTGAAAATGGTCAATTTAAGTAGTTAAGGGGAGAAAACTCCAGGTAAAATAATAGGAAACCCTGGAAGGAATATACTGGCAGAAGAGTGGCCAGTTCATTAACCCACCATGAACCCATATAATGGAGCTTCGGTCCACCTCAGGAGATCAAAAGTGTGGACAATGGAGATATTTTGTTTGGAAAATCATGACACATTCATTTCATTTCTACAATTTTGTTAATGTTTCATTTCAAGAAAGAAATCAAGCCTATTAAGTAATAATTAGAACAACTAGGCTAGTGATATGCTTAGGTAGCTGTGTAGCTCAAACAATTGTAGAATTTCGTATTTTTTTAAACTATTCTTATCTTGTCTCTCCCTATAAAATGGAGGAATATCCCATTAAAAAAGGTTAGATTTTCTATCCCATAGGTTGTAGTTTTTCTACAAGTTTTTCATGTTCTAGAGCTTATTAGATGTATGTTATTCTTGAAGATTAATGAAGAAGTTTTTGGTGATTATGAGCACTGAGATGTGTAGCATGTAATTACCTCTCTATTTTTTACTTCATATGTGTTTCTTTCCTCTCAGAAATTGTGTAATTGTAGCTGTTTGAATTCAATCCTGTATAACAGATTTACCTATGTTATGCTATAGAAAATGGCAGTTGTAATGTGTGGGATTGGAGGCCTTAAAATGCACGCCATGGTTTTTGAACCTCATTTCCTTTATCTTGTTCATGGTTCTACAGGGATTTGTGCATAGGATTATGTGTCCTTCTAACCCTCTGCATTAGGTGTCTCCTCTTGTATTTCCTCTTTCACCTATGCTACAACGACCAATGAAATTTCACTCTTTGTGTATAGGACACCATAGCTGAATATTAAGTCTTGGGAATGAAATTCCATCCATGTGTCAATTGCTTTTTCCTCTAAATAGGGTAATTGAACTATATTTATTCATTTTATATCTAATTATTGAGCATAGTAGATCTATCCTTGAGATACATTAATATGTCATAGTCACAAACCCTTCTCCTCAACCAGGGGATTTTCTCTAGGAGCTGCAACATCTTTTGGCGTCGTTGTTGGGGAATGAATCAGAATATATTTTGTTGGGTATGAATTTGTGCATTCCTTTGTTTGGTGAGCAAAGGAAGTATGGGTTGAGATCTCTCACTTAAAGGGGTTTTCAAAATGGCTCTTCCTACATTCATGGCCAATAAATTGCCCCCCTAGATTTTTCTTCTGTTATTGGTTGTCCTCATCATGTCCTCTAATACAAGAATGGTATATCTATTTTCCTACATTAATTGGGAGCACAAAAGAAATCCCAACCCAGTACCTTAAGGACTTTCATGAATGCATGGAGCAACAGGGTATTGTGCATGAAGATGTGAAAATGAAGTTGTTGATGTATTATTTGGATAAAGATACTAGGGCTTGGTACAAAACCCTACCTCATGACAACATATCTTCTTTAAAGAGATTTCACATAGCATTTAAATACTTTTTCAAACGTTTATTTCCACTGGATTCTTTGTTTGAAGAATGTTGTGAACATTTTAATGTTGAAAATCTTTCTAAGACTGATGATGTTGTTGAAGATATTTGTGGAGCCTGACCCCAAGAAAACAAATGCCCACATCAGGAAGTGTTTCCCAAAAATCAATAAAATGGAAAAGTAGACATTCTTATGATGTCATAAAATGCTCAGAGAGTTAATTATGATGAACTTGATGGTTCTCCCTTTTATCATTTGTATGACTCAGATAGGAAGTTGGGTGCTCTAGAACAACAACAGTCACAATCATGGGAAGTCATACAAAAAGAGGAAGCTGGAAATGGGGTTAACAAAGAGGCTCCAATTTATGACTTACATCCTTCATATGGAGAACAAGGTATGATCATAAGCCAAAGACAACCACAAGTAGAAATGATTCCCAACAAATGAAGACAAATTCTTCTTCTGGGTATATATTAGCAGTTTCCAACCAGTTTTGCTTGCTCATGTCTATACCTGTCTTTGTTTTTGAAGTTCAGGGATCTGGTAATAAAGTTGATGAATATTCTTCTATTTATTATTCATATGATTCAGAGGAGGACAAGATTGTTGTAGATTTTCAAAAGGATTTTCTTATAGACATGTGGGAAGAAGATGACCAACAAAAATCTTTTAAGAAAGAACCCAAAGTTGAAGATCGAAGCAGTAACTTTGATTTCCTTACGTAAAAACATTCATGTCAGAACATTGTTCAAGAAAATGAAGCAGTTGTGAATTTATCTCATCAATTTTATGATCCCGCAGTTGACTATAAGATGAGCAAGTAGGAAATGAAACTTGACTGTGTTTGGAAATATATTTTGATGGGGCCTACTCTAGGGAAGGAAATGTAGCAGGTGCGTTGTTTATATCTCTGGAGGATGTACAAAAGGACTTGCTTATAGGCAAGTGGGAATAAGATGAAAAACAACAATATTTCCAACATGAACCCAAAGTTGAAGAGCCAAGCAATGATTGTGGTTGTCTTATGCAAAAAGATTCGTGCCAGGGAATTGTTCAAGAAAATGAAGCAACCAATTTTTTCTCACATTCATTTTAGGACCCAATAACTGACTATATGGAATATTTCTTTGGTAAACAACATACATCAATTCTGAGGTATGTGTCAAATGTTTTGTCTGAAGTTTCCATGTGGTGCATGCCTATTTTAATTGCTAAATTTCAAGAGAATAGTGGCTTAATATCTAATACTCACATGTTGAGATGGTATAATTGTAAGGTTGACTTCACTCGAGCAAATTAAGCCTTATACGTAAGCAAGAAAAATAGTAGTTGTACATAAATAAGCTCACTATGTGAGCATTTAATTTCCAATTTTTAGAAGTTATAGTTTTGGATTTCAGTGTTTATAAGGAGTATATTTCCAACAAATAAAGTTTCAGGAAGATTTTCTGGTTTCATAGATTTGATATATTTTTGACTCCATGCCCAACAAGGATACTAGTCTACAGGTTTCCTAAAATTGTTGTACTGTGGAGGGTTTTGGTGCATGAACTCAATGAATATTTGAGGCTTCAACTTAAAAAATGAAGAAGAAAGGAAAAGAAGAAAACTCACAGAAAATGATGGAACATGGGCCTCCACCCGCTTTAAATTTTCATGGTTAAACATTGGTGACTCATCGGGTAGATCCCCATCCATCCTGTACTGGCCTCACCCCTGAAGAAACTCTTAAGGGGTAACAAGAATGATAGTTAAAGGAAACGCTTTTCACTGGACATTCAAGGTCAAAAGGTCACACTTGATAGATCAATGACTACGATGGTTTCTAGGGGCGGGTTGAGCCTCGTCTCCCAGCCTGCCCAAGCACCCTGTCGAAGCAAGATAGATGGGCGTGCCACTTGTTGGGCCATCGTGGTGACTACGTCAGTAATTAGGACCACCACCAAGAGAGTGTGGAAGGTTAGCGTGAAACCATTTGATGCATCACCCTCCTTCCTTACTTTCCACACAATCTGATTCTGCCACGTGTCTCTTCCATATCACCTCATCCTTCCTTTCATTTCTCATATAACAAAAGGGTCAAGGAGAAAAGAATAACAAAGCTTGAAGCAATTTTCGAGGTAGGATATGAGTTCAAAGAGCCCATCAAATCCACTCAATAAAAAATCCCTCTAGAAGAGCTTTCCAACAGTATATAGAAGTCTACAAATGGCCTCCTAAATCAAACTATAGGGGTAGTCAAACCAACCAAGAGGAGAGAAAACGACCAAAAGGAGTTGAAGTACATGAGTCAAGACTAGACTAATAAATCCTAACACTTAGCCATATTCTGCTTCTGGAAGAAGTATATCAATAAACATAGTGGGGGAAACATAACCAACACTAAACAAATCAAGGAGAAGGAATTTATAGTACCGGGTGAAAACCCCTGGGCCCTGGACCCTTGTAACCTTTGTAAATTGACAATTCCCAAAATCTCTGGGGACGAGGGGACTAGGGATCAATGAATTGTCGAAGAAAGGGCCATCTGTTGACGAAACCTTGTAATGTAAATTGGATGTCTGAACCTCACAACCCTCGAACCTCGTATCCTTTGTTAAATGAATTTCTTAGAAGTGTTGGGATTGAGGGCTTCGAGTATTAGTTTGGGAGTAGGTCACTTTGATCCATTTACAAAGGAAATCCCTCACAAAACCAAGGATCAAGGGACCCTTTCTCTCTCATATGACCAAATAGGTGTAAACATATCATTGGTTATTAGTGACATCAACAATAGCCCATTGGGAGGTGGACACGTCGCAAGCAATTTTGGTGTTTTCGGGTACCCAGAAGGCCCATATATGGATGACACCTGAACCAATCATAGGTTGACATGTGGCTTGGTTGACATCAACATGATGTCACCCTAACAACAGACCCTAGAGGGTCAAAACCCCATAAACGTTTGTTAATTCTAAAGTGGCGTAAGGTTGTGCAGAGCGGGGCATAGCTATGGAGAAATCCCAGAATGTTGAAATCCCATAGATATTTCTAATTGCATTTCAAAAATACGAGGGGACCAGGGAACACCAAGAGATGGTGATGGAAGAAACTTTTCATTCCCGAGATCTGTTAAATTACAAAGTGTAAAGAGACTACGGGGCTGTTTTATGGTCGTTTATGGTAAAACCTCTCCATTGTGACTTTAAAAGGGATTTTTATCCTGATGGGTGAAAGAAAATGTCATACAGGAGGGGCCAACTCCAAAAGGGTCAATTTAACTAGTTAGGGGGTGAAAATGACAAGTAAAATGATAGGCAACCGTGGAAGGAATATAATGGTAGAAGCGTGGCTAGTTCACTGGCTCACCAAGAACCTAATTAATGGAGATTGGGTCCACCTCAGGAGATCAAAAGAGTTTGAAATGGAGATATTTTATTTGGGCAATCATGACATATTCATGTCATTTTGAAAATTTTCTTAATATTTCATTTTCAAGAAAGGAATAAAATTTGTTAGGTAATAATTAGGACAACTAGGCTAGTCGTATGCTCAGGCAGTTGTGTAGTTTAGACAATTGTAGCATTACATATTTTTTTTAACTTTTCGTGTCTTGTCTCTCCTTATAAAAGGGAGGAATATCTCATTATAAAAGGTTGAATTTTCTATCCCAAAGGCCATATTTTTTCTCCAAGCTTTTCAAGTTATGGAGCTTATTATATCTACGTTATTCTTGAATATTAATCAAGACATTTTTGGTGATTCTAAGCATTGAGATGTGTAGTATGTAATTCCCTCTATACTTGTTATTTCATATGTGTTTCTTTCCTCTCACAAATTGTGTAATTGTAGTTGCTGGAATTCAATTTTGTATAGCAGATTTACCTATGTTATTCTATGGAAAATGGTAGCTGTAATGTGTGGGGTTGAAGGCCTTAAAATGCGCTCCATGGTTTCTGAACCTCATTTTCTTTATCTTGTTCATGATTCTATTGGGATTTAGTGCATAGGATTGTCTCCCTCCAGCCCTATGCACTAGGTTTCTCCTCTTCTATTTCCTCTTTCATCTATGCTACGACAATCAATGAAATTGCACTCTCTGTGTATAGGCCAACATAACTGAACATTAAGTCTTGGGAATGAAATATCATCCATGTGTAAATTATATTTTCCTCTAAATATGGTAATTGAACCATATTTATTAGTTTTATATATAATTCTTTAGCATAGTAGATCTATCCTTGAGATACACTACGATGTCATAGGTGTTGACCCTTCTCCTCAACATGGGGGTTGTCTCTAGGAGCCACAACACCTCCCAAGTACCAAAGAGAAACTAAATTAAGAATGCATAAATATTACTTAACCATATATATTGAAATATTTAGTTATGGCCCATATTACTTTTTATTATTACTATTTTTTTTTTAAATGTCACATATTAATTTTATATTAAAAATTAAATAAATTATTCTTTTCCCTCTTATTACTCTTATTTAGAGGTAATCAAATTTTATTTTTTACTTTTTTCCTACTTTCAATTTAGTTATGACTCACATTAATTTTTCTTTATTATTAGTATTTTTTTTAAATGTCAGATTAATTTTATATTGAAAATTAAGTAAATTACTCTTTTCCCTCTTATTATTCTTATTAAGAGTTATACATTTTCCTCACATTTAAAAGTGAAAATATAATTGTTCTTTTTGTGTTTTTTTACATTTTATTTCTTTGTTTCACTTTAAATTTGACATAAAACTTTGTTACTTTACATGAACATTGAATTTATAACTGCAAGTAAAAAATAAATGAGATTATTGATATTTAGCGGATAGGCGTATATATGTGAAATTTCCATGGAAGAGGGTAGGTTTTTTTTTTTCTTTTTTGATAATCGACAGACATATTTGATGAAGAGTGAATATGCCCAACATATTCTTCGTTTGAGTGTTTAATCCATGAATGTGAAAAAGAAAAAGAGAACATCCAAACACGTGGCAAGATTTAGTGTGGAAGTGTTGGCGATTGCATTAACACGTTCTGAAAGTTAGTTCATTAATATAGGAAAAAGTTAATATTAATATAGTTGTTGTTAAAAGAACACGTTAAAGTTAAATTTAAAGTTATAATTGTTGTTAAAAGAACACGTTAAAGTTAAAGTTAAAGTTAAATCTTACTGTCTTACTATATTTGGCTTCCATGAAGTGGATGAAATAAACAAACTTAGTTCATGAATACACGAAAACTACCTTGTATGTTGTTAATGTATGTTGTTATAATGATTTTAATTAAATGTATGTTGTTGTTAAAAGAATATGTTAAAGTTAAATGTTATTGTCTTACTATATTTT
The DNA here is from genome assembly GCA_031772625.1 of Pinus tabuliformis. NCBI lineage: Eukaryota > Viridiplantae > Streptophyta > Pinopsida > Pinales > Pinaceae > Pinus > Pinus tabuliformis. Next base: position 849,027,450 of record CM062816.1, on the reverse strand, counting down.
CCTTCCATCAACTCGATGACGAAGGTGGAATAAACAAACTTTTTCCTTATTTGAAGTTATTTTTTTTCCCTTATTCAAACGCACAATTTTACTCCACCAGAGTGGAATAAACCTCAATACCTTCAGCAAATAATTCGAGGTACAGTCTGCCTTTAAGTTGACTGAGCATTCGACAAATTAGTTTACTATGTTACAAATAAATTATTAAAGATAATTTAGTATGGTAAAAGTTTAAAAAAATCTTTGGTTAATGACTACTTCTCCCTGTCTTTACTAGTTATTTTTATAGAAGTGGATGCTAAAACACGTGGGGTGGGGGTGGATTGGAAAACGTTTTCCATCATCATGGATGATGAGACACTTGTATGCTTGCCGAGTTTCATATTTTATGGAAGCTTGGGTTGTTCTGTTCTTCTTTGTTCGACTTAGCTACTAGCATAGAATTGCGAATTGCATGGGTGAGGTGTGCTTCCGAAGCTTGGTGTTGGAGATGAATACTATAGTTGCAGAAAAATACTACAATGGCCATCTATCTTCTATCTTCAAATGACTAAGAAGATTGAATGAAATTTTCTATTCAAAGTATGAATTGGCATGTTAATCTAGCTATTTAGTGCAAGAGATGTTAATATGAAAACAACTAATGTGCCTAGTGTGCCTACTGTGCATGTTAATAGGAAAATATGATAGGTTTGTACCTTAGAAACCCAGGTTAGTCCTCTGGCCTAGCCTCGCAGTGGCCTAGCGAAAAGGTAGTCCCGAGGTCTATAATAATAATATGCAAATTTATTTAAATTTTAAAGGAAAGATTTAAGTAATAGTATGCTCTACTTTAAAGGAACAAGCATGTACATTAAAAAATAAGCATGCACATTAAAGAAACAACTATGGAACCTTTTCATTTTTATGTTAAGAGATAAGTTAAGTTGAATCAGATAGTTTGGTAATTTATAGAACACCAAAATAATCAGTGAATCTTAGTAAGTCGAAATATTATCAGATAAATAAAAAATGTGAAATAATTATCTCGTTTAGTGCCTAGTTTAGTCCCCACGTAGAGTTGGACTAACCAACAACTTGGGGACCTATCTGTGTTCAATGCAACCTCGGATTAGTTTCTGGGGTTGATACTACGTATACCCTAGGGATGAGCAAGCATAAATATGAATCTTATAAATGAATTGTGAACCTAATGAAGACAAGAAGTAAAAGACAATGAACAAAATAGTGGTTGTACCAAAGACAAAACAAAACCAACAAATGAAAACTATACTTATCTGTAATATATTCAAAATAGCCACATAAAACTGATTATTGATACAAAACCAAAACAGAAAACCATTTCTAATGGTGAAACCCTCATTCACGGGAATTAAAAAAGGAATATAATAACAATACATTTCATATATTAACATCCAAACTTTAAAAGGACCATAACTTAATTAACTCCATTATGCCCAGCCAAGATGGTTAGGATACCTAAACCAACAAACATTCTATATCCATATATATAACTTCAAGTCACAGCAAACCTCAAATAACTTGCGGTGGTGCCAGAAAATACAAGAATGAAATAACAACACTTTGTGGCCACATTTGGGCTCGCAATGTATAATTTGTCCCTAGCCATTAATTAAAAACCTAAGAAAATAGCTATAGGGACCAAATCTAGAAACCGTAATGAAAATAACACAAAATTTATGAAACCTGGAAAGAAGAAATATGTGCGGAGGTCAGCTTGTCGGCCCCCATCTCAAACAAAATTATAGAAGAAAAGATAAACCAAAAATAGATTGGACCTGTAATTAAATTCAACATTTTGTACATTCACGAGGAATGATATTCCGTGGAATAACTTCATTAATAAAGAGAATGAGATATATTTTTCTAAGTTAATAACATAGCCATATACAAAATTATGGTAGTTATATAAGCATTATGTGTATAACATTAACCAATAACAGAGCCACAACCTGTGTAACACTATCAACACAGAACCATTCAAAATATACAAATTCGAACATGATTATCAATTCTGAGAAGCCCAAACCCTTAGCGCGAGTAGGCTGAGGAAAGGCTTGGAGCCTACCTTGTGGTATCTCATAGGCAAATGTTGATAGTATGAACAACCCCAAAAAATAAAAAGGAAATTATTGTACATACGAGAGGGAACCAAAACCTGGAAGGTTTTCCCCAAAACAGTTCGTCCACCCATGGTCCTCTAAGGACAGGCAAGTATAAAAACAAGAGTTACTAGAATGCCAACCTGGAGATGAGCGACCAACATTTCTGGGTAACATAATGAAGCCGACAACCCTGGTAAATGTCCTCTCCACCTGCAGGAATAGTCTTCCTGTTAGGAATAATTCGGTAGAAGGCATTTAGCTCAAAATTACAACAAATGGAAAAAATGACGAACAATAAAACATAAGAGTAAACCTTACCTGAGTCGGTGGTGAGGGAGTATTCTCCATGCAGGAAGCACAATGCTCGGATGGATGGCACAACAACTCAACTAGTGAGAAACTAAATATTTCCTGAGTGATTCAGTGCAGAATAGGGTTTGAGTGTTAAGGAGAATTTACTTCGCCTAGTTTCTGCACTCTCTCTGCCTAGGAGAAGTAACTAGAAAATGAGGGTTCTCTCCACCTGCTGGAATAGTTTACATGTTAGGAATAATTCGACAAAAGGCATTTAGCTCAAAAATTACAGCAAATGGAAAAACTGACGAACAATAAAATAGAAGAGTAAACCTTACCTAAGTAGGTGGCAAGGGAGTGTTCTCCATGTAGGAAGCAAAATGATTGGATGGATGACACAACAACCCAACCAGTGAGAAACTAAAGATTTCTTGAGTCATTTGGTGTAGAATAGGGTTTGAGTGTTGAGGAGCATTTACTTCATCTGGTTTTTGCACTTTCTCTGTCTGGGAGAAGCAACTGGAAAATGAGGGTTCTATCCACCTACAAGAATAGTATGCCTATAAGGAATAATTCGGTAGAATGCATTTAACTCAAAGAATAAAAAAACAGGAAAAACTGACGAACAATAAAACAGAAGAGTAGACCTTACTTGAGCTCGTGGTGATGGAGTATTATCCATGCGAGAACCATAATGCTCGAATGGATTCAACAACAACCCAACCAGTGAGAAACTAAATATTTATTGAGTGATTTGGTGCATAATAGGGTTTGAGTGCTAAGGAGAATTTACTTTGCCTGGTTTTTGCACTCCCTTTGCCTGGGAGAAGCAACTAGAAAATAAGGGATGTAGAGCCATCAGAGTTGGCGGAAAGGAGAAAAATGAATTATGTTTGTAGCAAACTAGCAAGGCAGTTACCCTAATTCGTTCACAAGTGATCACAGCCATAGGATGAGCATCGGGTGAGGCAATCCTTGGATGATCGCCATGTGGCATTCCAGATTGATGCACATCTGGAGGGGTACCTCACAATTTTTGAGAGCCACCCATAACATATGAATTAGTACTGATACTTAATGTTTTCCTGCGAAAACTAATGTATGGTACCTGACCTGATACATGTCGCAATTAAATCTCTTCAAAAGAATTTACACTATACGTAACTCCGTGATACATGATATTAATGTTCCATGGTTGGGCTCAATGGTTCATACCATTGAGTTGTAATAAATTAAATGGCTTACATAACTATAATGTCAATAGTAATATTGTGTTGTGACATCAAATCATAATGTTTAGAGTAATAGATAAGTGGTGACATGTAAGTAAAATATTTTTTTTTATTGATTTATTCAAGGTGTTAACGTATATGTGACAAGTATGGTTTAATTAAGGGTTAACTTCCAAGGTTTCATAAGGTTTCGTTTGCGTTCATACTCGATGTCTAAACCCACTTACCTACCAAGCATTCAGATTTCCCATTAATTTATATGAGCATAGATACAATTGGAAACTTCCTTCTTGTCACCTCAACTGTTGATCTGAACCCTGAGCTCAAAAGGTCGTAGATCCAAAATTGCTCCAATCTCGAAGAGAACTCCAAGCCAGATGGCAGTAGATCCTAGCACGACCTTTGATTCTTTTTATGGTGATCTGGATAATGGGCACTTTTTAATGATTTTATGGTGATCCTTCTAATATATTGTCATACATTTCTGCTCGAGAGGTGGCATCCCTTACCCTTAAAATTTATGGTAGAAAATATCATCATGACAAATACTTGTCATAAACTTTTATTCTACATTTAAAATTTTCTATGTAATAATAGGTTGGGAATAATTCAAAGTGCATGACAATGATCACATGTAAATAATTTATGGATCATCATTTATTTAATAATAATAATTTAAATGGTTTTAGTATAGTTTAAAGCAATTGCAAATACAGATTTTATTTTACATTTAAACTCTATTTCTAAACATTAATGTGTGGGAATAATTTACTGACAATGATAACCCATAAATAATTTATGGGTAATTATTTATGTTGCAAGGTGATAACGACACTAACTTGTCATATGATAAGTTTAAAATAGGTCAAGTCATTAGTTCAATTTTTCAAAAATTTCTTCATTTTTTTTTGAAATGCAAGGATTATTGAATATAGGTTCTTGCGAAAATCAATAGAAAAATTTTCATGCTTTGAGTTTTGACTTTTATATTTTGAAATGCATAAGGATTATTGAATATAGGTTCTTGCGAAAATCAATGGAAAAAATTTCATGCTTGGACATGATGTCAAATTATTGTGTGAAGTGAATTGGAAAGATGAAAGTTCATGTTGCAAGGTGATAAGGACACTAACTTGTCATATGATAAGTTTAAAATAGGTCAAGTCATTAGTTCACTTTTCAAAAGAAATTTGAATAATTTTATTATTGATTTTTAAAATTATACTTTCGGATTAGAATTAGCCCTTAAAAATAAAAAATAAAATATTATAAACAATGATTAATCCATGATTTTTTTTCCATAGCTTAACTCATGATACTGTATAAACCTAAGTATACCTTAAGTTACCTTCTCATATAATATAATAAAATATGGTGCATGTTGTACAGATGGACCTAAAAAAATTACTCCTTTTACTTTAGTGGCATAAAAACCTAATGATAATTTTTTAATAGGTCATGACAGTTACAAATAATGATAATAATAAAAATAATAGTAGTAATAATAATAGTAGTAGATAAATCAATTTTCTCATGTTGTGGATGATTGAGACTTTAAATTTAAGTAATAATTTAAGAAAAAACGAAATGCAATGCAATGGCAAGTGTTTATACTTTTAATTTATAGTTATTTTTAGAAATAAATTAATTTAGTTGTGTATTTCATTTAGACATTTTGTTTATTTTATTTTATGTTAAATTTATTTAAAGACATATATAATTTTTATCTTTTCAATATAATAATATAAATAAATATGCAATAAAATTATTTCTCTTATAAATGTTCTACTTGGAAGCATAGAGAAATGTGTAGGGGTGTACTAAATCTGAGACATTTTGAAATGTGTACTCAATATGTTGAATTCTTTTAATTTTTTCAAACATTTTAAAGAAAAATAATCACCAACCATACTTTTTGTATTATTAGATTATTAATAAGTAGTTATCATTTAAAAAATAGGCCAACTTAAAAGGTATAGTGTCGAGCTTATGATAACTTCAATATAGTTACAAAGTTTTTATGTTTGTGTCAAACTTATGATAACTTCATAAATTGCAAACTTAGGCTTTCACAAATATGAATTTATCATTAATGTCCGTTTTAATATTATATTGAAAAGGTTTTGCATCATGTGCTCATCTAAATCATTTTTTTACTATGGGGGTTTGTCCTTCTTAATATTGAAATATTGAACCTTTATATATATATATATATATATATATATATATATATATATATATAATAATTGAATTAACAATGACGGTAATTATCATATATTTAACTTGCCCATCTTTGAGAAAAATGTTTCAAAAAATCGTTCTTGCGCAGTGGTTATAAATTTCAATAATTTTGGATTTTTAAGTTGCACTATTTTGTTTAGTCTAATATTGAAGTATATAGAAAGCAAGTAAAGATGAAAATGGATTGTTTTCCTAATCCATTTTCAGATTAAAATAATCAATGAATGTTGTTCCTATTGTCATTTAACATTTTTCTTCTTTTCTTTGCAGTACAAAAGGAAACTTTTCCTTTGTTGCCAGCAAAGGTTGTTGCTTTTGGTATGGATACTGCTATTTGGAAATTTCTCCCCTTTGACATTATTGAGCTTCTCTTTCATTGGCTTCCTTTGTCGATATTGATGAAATTTAAGTTGGTTTGTAGACAATGGTGTCTTGTTTTGGAAAACTCGTTTTTTCTTGCGGCTTGTGATCGATGTCATGAGAAAGAGTTAGGATTTATTTCTTTGTCCACTCGTTTTTGCAATGATTGCTTCCTAGCATCATACCTTAACAATGGTGGTCGGTTGTCGACTATGGTGTTTCCTTTTCTTCATTCTACATACAGAATTGAATGTATAGTGGGATCAATGATTCTCTTCAACATGCCTACAAGTTATTTGCATACAAAAAACTATTTCATTGTCAACCCTTTTATGAAGACATTTAGAAATGTTGGACTTCTTAGTGTTGGGGAGTGAGGATTCTTCTCTTTATTTCAAAAATGCAGTCTAGGAAATTATGAATGGGTGTTTTTGAAACATGTTTGTGAAAACATGGACTCACATTTTCTCATTTGCAGTAGTGTTGACAATGTTTGGAAGAGGACGAAGCTTCCATATGGTGGTGTAACTCCACCAAAGGAGGCTATCTTCTTTGAAGAAAAGTTTTATTAGGTATATCTAGATAGAGATTATGAAGATTACCATACTTATGGTTACACTATCTACTTGTTGGAGTTGAACATAAATAACTGGTGTTATTTATTTGTTCTTATTCTTGACATACAATGTATGTCATTAGGGTTATATAAGAATCAAATTATTTTTGTTGTTAATAATGGTGGAACATCTGTTTGGTCATCGAAAAGGTAGAAAATTTTGAATTTGATCGACTATTGAAAGAGTAAAGTTTAGAATATTTTGAAGATGATTAGGGACATAGATGGTCGTTGCTTCAATCTGTCTCTTTGGATATAGATGCTAAATGTGCAGGTTACGTACTTTTGTGCATAGTTGGAGAAAAATTCCTTATGCTCGGTTGGTCTGGAGTGCAATTAAAGTTGTATGATTTACTGAGTGGAATATGAAAAACATCAATTCTTGATGGATTGTCCGTGCTAGAAGCATCATGCTTCTATCTACAAACAATTGAATAATTTGATGATGTCATTGAAAATGGAAATATTTTTTTCATTGATTCTTAATGCAGATTCTATTGTTGACCTACCTCCACTATCTGTGGATGTATTCAATTAGCGTTTGAGGCATGAAGATGTTATTTTTTGTGTATTACTAAACACCATCTCTATGTTTATTGGTTTTAAATATTTTTTTTGAACATCATTGTGATTCATATTTTGAAGTTATATTAAGGAGATAGCCTCATGGTTCTATCTACAAACGGTGGACAATTTTGATGATGTCATTGAAAATGGAAATGTTTATGTGTGGATGTATTGATTTAGTGTTTGAGGATTGAACATGTTTGTTTTTTGATAATGTAGAAAACCTTTTGTATGTTTTGAATTTATTTATTTTTTTTAAATCATTGTAATTCAGATTTTAAAGTTATATTGATGACATACGTATGGTAAATTTCAAATGCGGTTCGTATTTCTTTGTTTTTGATTTCTTCAACATGTTGTTCTATCGATTATGTGTAAGGAGAACATTTTTATATGTATTCCAAGTTTTCCATGGGAAACATAATTTCTCAAAAATTTCTTCTCTACACTTTTCTTAGTTTTTAGTTATTTCAAGATTATAGAGTATGTATTAGCGTGAAACATAATTGCGAAACGACTTTTCAACTAAATTTAACTTTATCATAGAGATGTTAAGTGAAATAAGAAGCAAGAGTGGCGCAGAAAAACCTCCCTCCGCTGATTCATGACAATGCTTAAGTGAATACCAATGACAATGGTATCAGTAGAATAAGGAAGTCATTAAAGAACGGAGAAGAGATGTGTATCAATAAAAGAAAATAGCTTTAGTGAATGATGAAGAAGGAGGACCTGTAAATCGTAAGTATAGAAAGAGCGGCGAAAATTTTGTTTTGATTGTCGTCTCATTGAATGTTTATCATCTAAAAGAACTTATATTTTTTGAAGGTTTACTAACTTTTCTCTCTCTCTCTTCCTTTTTTTTTTTTTTTTTTTTCAGAATATTGTGTTTCGAAAGAGAGTCTTCATATTAACAACAAGGGAATTTCTTGTGAAAACAATGAAATAAATGCAGTTTTTGGAGTTCATGAGAACTGTAGGAATGAGGAATTCCCTGAAATGGTTGAAAATTTGGGAGACTACGTTGGTGAAGAGGGTTAAGAGTTTCTTCATAGTGACTATATTGTTAATATAGCAACCCATCCTGAATCTGTATGTAATTTGCTTATTGGAACAATGTAGGGAGTTCAAATTTTCTTTTCTTTTGCATTTTCGTTTCTTCTAGATCTGAGCCTTTTACTGTTTTTTTTTTGCCTGTATTGTTTTTTTCAGAACAGTGTCAAAATCATTAGTAACTGGCAATTATTTCGTAAGTAGTCAAACCTTTGTTTCTTCCTGAATGCGAGGGTCAATTACCAACTTGTCAAACTTCAAGAAATGATGAAATGTACAATAACAGTAATCGTAAGTTTAGAAACCTTCATATGTACATAACAAAACATTTTGTTTGTGTTTTTGTTTGCTTTGTTGTTGGTTCTCTCGAAATTTTGATCTTGTTCTGTATAACTTCTTAGATGTTCTATGTTTTTGAATATTATGTTTACATAGGGACCCATGATAGAGATTAGACCCTTTGGGGCCGTGGAAATGGTGCATCAGATGTTATAATGGAAGATAGGGAATCTGATTCTACAGAAGAAATTGTTGCGTAAGATGTTTTTGGTGATAGTAATATTCTTGCTGGAATGGTTGATGATTTGGGAAATGTTGGAACCAATATTTGTCAATGTATTTCTACAGAGACTATTTTTGAAGCTAAAGAATGCGAGAATCATTTTCCTCTTCACAGAGCACAGGTGCTTAATGCATATTTATTTTCAAAGGTTTAGTGGTTGTCAATGTTAAATTTATATTGTTTTACAAATGTCTTTGTTGATGTTTTTTCATAGAATTTTGTTCAGCTGAATAGTGGTTGACAAAGAAATTTGCAAGCAACACAAGCAATATCAGTTCGACCACTTTCACATTGATGATGCAACAATGAATAAAATGTATTTATTTATTTTATGTTAATCTAAATTTGATTTGTTTTGTAAATATTTCATGCTTACAAACATTGTTTTCTTTGTTCGAACCAGAATTTGGTCAGCTGTAATGAATATAGAAGAATTATTTCCCATTTCGTTATAGAAAGAAATGATATAACCAATACTCCAATTTCATGATTTGTTTCACATGATTATTGAAGAATGATTTATCATTCTATTATAGAGAGAAATGATATAACTATTATTCTAGTTCCACGAGTTGTTTCGCATGATCGCCAAGCTAGGTTGGTGTTTCGTAGAGAAAATGGAAGTGTTTAGTATCATTTTAACGAACAAATGGTTGATGTGCGTAAAAAGTATCGGTCGAAGATTCATAGTTTGGCTTCTGTGCATATGTTCCACGTATGTAATGAATGTTACCCTGGTATACAATTTGTTAGATTGCACAAGGGCCCAATTTGTAAAATATGTAAGTTTTAGAAAGGCTCTCATCACTTTTCTCACTTTAACAACATGGATTCAGGTGAGTAGCCTGAGGTTCTAAAAATTTTGACACAAGTTGAAGAGATGTAATAAGGCAAACATATTTTCACAATCTTTTAACCAATATTAGAAATGCAGAGCCTTCTCTTGCTGATTGGGATTTTCTTATGACCCGTCTTGATACTTGCTTGGATCGACATCAAAGGAATTTGTTTGATTCTTCTGTTCACTTATTTTTGATGAAATATCCCATCAATTTGCACAATTGAAAAATTCTTAAATATTATGAGATGTGTTGCAGAAAATAGTAGAAGAAAAGAAATATGTGATAATGATGATGATATATTTGAGCATGAAGTACTGCTATGTCGTGGAAAATGCGTGATGCTAAAGTGTAATTTCTGGGTTGAAGTTGGTCTCATTAATGGTGCACTTGGATATATTGAAAATATTTTCTTTGTGCCTGGTTCAAAGCCGCCACAACTTCCATAATTTGTTACAATTATGTTTGAAAAGTATTTTGTTGTTCCATTTCATAAGTATTTTCCAATTTGTGTGCCTATTTGATGTGTTCTTAGGGGGAATATGAGGAAAATTCCTTTGAAAATGGCATGGCCGTTGACAATACACAAATCACAGGGGATGACTTTGCAACAAGCCACTGTAGATATTGGAGATAGAGAAAGGCAGGGTCTAACATTTACAACTATATCAAGAGTGAAATCAATAGATGGTTTGCGGATTTCATTGCCTTTTTCTTTTCAACGTTATGCAAAAATGAAATATAGTGCATATGTTACACTTAGTAAGAAAGAGGAGGAGCGATTAAAGTCAATATCATTTTTGGGGTATTTATCTTCAATACAGTTTAGTGTTTATGAATTATTTTTTAAGTAAATAGACTATTTTAGAGCAATTGTTGTTTGATTTCTTGAATTGTAGTTGTTTGCATTTTTTCTGTCCTTCTTTTGAATCCTTTTATATTTATGTTTCAATATGAAACAAGCAAAATCATAAATGTATAGTTTTGTTTCTGTTAATTTGTTCTCTTTGAATGTACTGATTTTAATTGTATGTTTTTGTCAATGATTCATAGATATGGAGAACATTGATGGTAATTATTACATCAAAGCAATTAATTCAATTACAAAAACCATTAGTTTTGTTACTTTTATTCGTGCAAGGTTTGATAGAAGACATGGCTTCCATCCTGATTTTGTCGATGAGCATATCTGTGTTTTGAGTGGAATGAAATAAGATGTTCAAACTTTATATCATTTGCACCAAAGAGAATCAGGGAGGAAGACGAGAAGGGACTGGCTTGAAAGCGTGAAGTATCATGATCATTATCCTGTTGATTTGAATTGGTGTTGCTTTTGCCACTGCTCTGGGTGTGTTTTGGAAGAGGCTGCTATGAAATAATTGTGTTGTGGTCGAGTGTTGAGAGTTGAATTTTGTTGTCGAATGTGGTGTTATTGTTATTATTATTTCTTTCAATGTTACTAAACTTTGGATTGTTGTCATTGGTCCTGTAATGTTTAAAATTTCATCTCATTTCTTTGTTGCATTGTGAGCAACATTGTCAGAATCGTCATTTCTTAACTATCGTGAATGCTTGTTAGTGATTGACAACAATTGTTGTTGATGTCAAAATTTATGTTCTCTTCAATGTATTTAGTTTTTCCTATGCTTATACTTAATTAGTAACATTATTTTATATTTTTAATTACCAACATTATTTTAGCAACATTTCACATTCGTTAATGTTATGGTTTTGTATATCTATTTCGGTTGTTAATTTTTATTATTAATGTTTCATTGTTAATTTGATTGTTTATTTTATCATATTTTTCTATCATAAATAATGTTATATATTTAGGTTATTAATTTTTATTAATATGTTTTATTTAATTTCATCCTTTGTTTTATTAAATTGTGTTCAATTATTTTTTATAATATTTTCTTATATGTGCTATTATTAATTTCTAAAGTTATTTTAACTTTTGGATTAATATTCATATAATATTAACATTAATAATAATGTTAATATTAATATTAATATTAATATAAATTATTATATTATATGTTTATCAGTGTTTATCAACCACATTTATATTAATATAAATATGATTGTCCTAGCTTATAACACATTTAATTAAAAATAGCGAAATAAATCAAACATGTATAGTATTTTTTATTTTTTATTTTTTTTATAATCAACTTTTTTTGGTTATATTTTAATTTTAAAAAATATATAATTGAAAATAAATAAATATTATGCATCCCTCTTCTATCAAATTATAAAAGCTTCTCAACCCAATAAAACTAAACTGTCTGAAATTTCCATCACACAATAAATAATATTTAATAAAAAGATATTTAAATAAAACAAAGCGAGCAAAAGTACAAGTTTTCCCGTGATAAAATAATAGGTATAATGATAGGGCCAAAGAATATATATAATATTCCAATTTAAATATTTATAAATAACTGAGATTGGAGAGGGAAATGCTAATATGGACAAGTCGATATGTCGCTCAATGTCAATGTAAATTTAATTATATGTTTTTATAGACAATTTAACATTGTGTGACAATGTATATATTAAAAGGAGATCAAGCTTCAACTTCATATACTCATTTAGAAATGGTGAGGGCTAGAAGAGACAAGTGAGACAAACGGTACACGAGGTAACCGTGGAACTAATATGTCTAAACTCATTGGATTCCGTATGACTTGAATATATAAAATTTAATTTTGTGTAAGTTAGCACTTGTCACTATGACCATAAATGTCGTTCAAAAGCTGCTAGTGAGAGCATTACAATTTATTCATTGTATTATAGTTTGAAACAGGTTGCAATGCAACAAGATACTTGGTCAATTAATAAGTTGGCAAACATGATGTTTGCATGGGTTATTATTCAAAATTCTTTATGACTCCACGCCCTTGCCCTTGCCCAATGGCGGTTAAATAATTTATTTATCACAATACCGTTGGAGTCGCCATGGGTTTTATTGTATAACATCTTGATCAGATATATTGGTCCATTGTTTGGAAAACTTTACAAACTTGTGATGATGGGTATCTTTTGTTGCAGGTGTAAAAGTTCTAGTGATGGACATGTTAAATCTTCCCTTTGGCGGTGAATGTTTTGATGTTCTCATTGAGGGACTATGGTGAGCTCATGAAGAAATTGTATTCTCTTGGATATACTTATCTAGGAAGTCAAAAAGCATCAATATAAGTTGCAATAGAAACATCATTAAGATTTCTTCAATTTAAGTTTATATCATTACCATTGAATGTAAAAATGTTAAATGAGCGCAGAATAATATGATATTTAAAGTAAATATGTTGGAATATGGAAACATTGCAAGCACACTTATCTATTCTGTGCTACATACTTTATTTGCTTTTACCTTCTTAACTGCATACTGTATTCAAACACCTTTTTATGAGACTATAGAGAACTGAAATAATGGGCATGATTGAGTGAGTCTTGGGTTAGTAATGGGAATTAGCAGTTGAAAACACATATTCTTTGTCTCTCTTAATGTGTTGCACCCAAATTTGTATACTCAATTCCCATGTCTCCCTTTGAATGGTTTAGGCCTTTTTCCACCATTTGCTTTGACTTTTGACTACCAACGATTGCCCTTTATCTTCTTTCTTAGTCTCAATAGATGTATTTTCTTTGCATTGTATTGCTATCCACTATTAGTCAATCCAAAGCGGTTCTTGGCACTCAAAAATTGTAATGGAACACTTAAAGAGGAATGACATATGATGTTTGTGCTTCATGAAAAAAACATACGCAGTCGTGCATTTCATGAACAAAACTTCATTTTAACAACGATTTTACACACTTAAGAATTAAGAGAAATGTTTCAAGGGATTACTATGCATATTTTTAAGATAATTAGTAACTGTTATCACCCCAAGAAACTCTCCTAGGTTGTATCTCGGAGATGCTCGGGAATATTACAAACTCAACATAATGTTGGAAACAGATGAATGGAAGGAATGATGCTTGTTCAAGCTAGATAACCACTTCTACTATGCTTAACTCCAAACATGGGTGAACACCACCAGACTACAAGGCTTTAGACCACCAATTACTCATAGTTTGAGGATTAGGTGAACATTGAGAATACTAACTACACCAACAGATGCACAAGACTATGTGATGGCCAGCTGCAACCAGTAAAGAGGTCTGCAAATCTATTTCCTAATGCACAGACAGGATGACAGCTCTCTGGCACTAAGTAAACAGAAACTTGCATAACGCATTCAATGATACATACTAGATTTCAACACAGAGGTGGGATGACAGCCCCTCTAATGCTAAATATCAAGAGCACATGAACAAATGCATAATAGGCACAACCTAGAACAGAGTAGAAATGGAAAGTGAGCAATTAACAACAAAAGAAGCTTGTATTAAATGAAAATGAAGACCAGACGCTGCAAGTATCAAAGTAGTTACAGTCTCTAGAAGTTGAACCTTACATCAAAACTACAACCATCAACCCCGATTACATCTATTTTTTGGGTATATATAGAGTTTCATTACAAAGATATTCTTCTACTCTAAGTGTGGAGAGGTCATAATGGACCACCAACTGCTTTAACTCTCTGATGGAGTCTCTGCTACAATCTGCTTGGTTTAATAAATGAATTTGATCTTTTCTGCTGCTCGGTTGTCCTTCCTGAATAGGTGGAGTGTTATATGGAAGAAGTTCCATAACTGATAAATGCTCTGATCTGCTCGAGGCATGTCCTTTTACTTCTCGGCCATTCTATCTCTTGAATGCAGTTGTTGAGGATCTACTACAAACGGTACCGAAAACTGATTATGCTCGTCCTTTGGGTGGACAGAGCAGTTAAGGAGCGTGGACTTCATGGCGGGTGGACAAACTGAATGGAGGAATGAGGCTGGCCATTGGATTGTGCAGATGAACGACGGCGATTGGTTCGCAGAAGCTATCAGGAGATATGAGGGCAGGATGAATGAGGTCCCTTGGATCTCATACAGTCAGATCCAATGATGATCAAGGGTGGAAGATGCATAGAGATTTAACAGTTGGGAAAAATGGTTTGAGCGGCGGGCGGTATTGATCGCACCGCTTTTGGTGAGTGAGCGGTAATCATATAAGGGCGAGCGATGCGATTATCGGGCGACACGTGACAGATGGGATAGGGCAGAAACTGCTTTTCACGCGAGTTAACGCGTGAGCGGCTTGCGGGAGTGGAACGAGCGAATGTTGTTCGATCGAATAAATGGATGGCGGAGATCTCTCGGCAGGAGGTATCGGGAGATATGGGATTGGGATGGACGAGGGCCATTGGATCTCGTTGGGATTGATCGGACGGCGGAGGAGAGATCGCAATATCGCATTGTTGGAAGTCAAGGGGTTTGAGCCTTATACACACATGGATGTGATTGCGATTAGCGACTAAACCTAGACCCAATAAGGAACTAACTGCTTTTAATATCACATCGGCGGAAGTCAAGGGGTATAGCCTTTATACATGGATGCAATCAGCGATGGTGACTAAACTCGGACCTAATAAAGGAGTTAACTATTTTTCAAGACTGATGAAGGGTCGTGGAAGCGTGGGGTCGTGTGGAAGCGGTCTTATGGGGTTTAAAACTTAGCGCTTAGGCCTTTAAGAACAGGGATTTACGCCGGGTTTTGGAGGAATGAAAGGAGGGTTTATGAAGGCGTGCGAGTATATGAGCACAGGTTATATATGATTTTAACTTTAGCGCTTGGGGCTTAAGGATGAAGGTTTTCATATGATTTCTGATAGCAAGCCCCGGGAAATGGAGGTGGAAGGAGGATGGAAGAGGTGGAGGGGAAGGTGAAAGTGATCGGTATGAGCTTCTTTTGAGCAAAACCAAGAACCAAGCCCACTTTTGTCCTCTGAATATCAACAACATGTAGCAGAGCTAATAGTAAAAAATTAGTTATTTTCTTTAATTATATTAACACCTCCCTTCATTTCAAGGATGTGATGTTGGTGGATAGTGGTGATCCCTGAAACCCATAGACAAGCACAATTAGTAAGGTGAATGCAATGCTTATAGGTGTTCATAGGGTAGAAGACATCTTTATTTCAATTTCAGGCATTTTCTTGTAAATGTGTTAGGGATTCAATTCTAATTAGTAGAACATGTTTACATCCACACAATATGCTTCATCAAGCACATTTTGTGGCACTACGGCCTTTCTTGATTATTGTGCATTGTACATCGATAGCACTTTCATTGAATAAACAAAAAATAGATTTATTTTTCTTCTTGTGTTTTATAGCCACACTTTAGGCATCCACTTTTTGAAGTAGTTGGGTTTATATGGTCCATGTAGTGGAACACTTTTGGTGATGGTTTTCATTATTTCTTCTATACTATAAAAGCGTAGTTTCTTAATTACTTTTCTAGTTTGCATTTTCAACCTATATAATAGGGGTATACTTGTTCTAATAGATCTTCTTACCTACATCAACAATATCTATTGTTTCTAGCACATAAATATTCACAAAAAGTAGCATTGAACATGATACATGGTATATGAATTATGTGGTATAATATTATCTTTAAATAAAAGGCATTGAAAATACAAGAAGGATTATATCTACACTTATATATAACAACAATAGACTTAAAACATAAAGTAAGTTTTGAGTTCAAAATATAAGTAGCTTAATAATATGGGAACTAGGAAGCCTCCTTGTAAATGATTTTAATGAAAAGAAAAACACTTTGTTCACTGCTCTAGAAACAAGAACAAAACATTTGCATAACATTTAGACCTTGATTAGCTCTTGTAATGAAATTCCCCAGACTAGAACTTCCTTGTGCTTCAACTCCATTGTGGTTAGCTGATTTTCTAGCCATTGTGTACAATTGAATTAAAGATTCAATTAACTTCTAGCCAAAAATCATTAACTGGTAAGATAGTGAGATTTTATTGAGACTCCTAAATGTAAACTTCCATGAAGATTGCTTAACATAACTACCAATCTTTGTATGTCTACAATGCACTCCTTGCCATTAAAACAATTAACATTAAATCAACAAAATATAATGCAGTTGTTATACCCAAATACCATTTAGGTCTCATGCAAATGTGAATGCAAAGTGTGTAATAGAAGTAATTGTGTTATATGCGAGGCATTGGAAGAGCCAAAATGCTCTGCAATGTTAAGAAGAACCTTTGCATGTGTTGGGAAATCACAACATTTATCATAACTTGATTAAACCTCTATTAGGATCTATGACAAATGCATTTGAGCTTAAGCAACATCATCATAATCAAGGAACAATGGGAATCAACTCATGTCTTAAGGCCATAGATATAGATATTTGATTTTGAGATCTTTAGATATAGTAGATATAGCTTAAAAAGAATTTGAGAATTACATTTCTAGAAAGGCAAAAATATAATACTTGGAAATAAAATTACAAGTCTGTCAAATTAAAATCTATTAGATTATCAACAACTCCACTTAACTTATTATTTTTCAAATGCCTGTAAGCAAACCTAAAATATTTTAGAATTTTTAGAAACAACCCCTACTCAAAAGTACAGAAAATTTATTAGTCATTTAATCTATGTATCTACGAAGAAAGTTGTATGTAACTTACAGAGAAGAAATACCTGTCAAATTGCTCATGGAGACAGGGAATGGACCACTAAAATTGTTAAAAATAAAATCTCTACAAAAACGAAGATTGATTGAAAATTGAACTCATACAATTTTCAAATGGAAGTTTTTCAAAATTAATCATAAATCTACATTTATATTTCAAACTTACAATTTAGTTTATAAGTGTGGTTCAAATCTTTTAACCATAACTGTCATCCAATAAATGATGTGTTGATTTGAAAGTGCTATTGGTAGCCCTAGTATGGAGTTTTGATATTTGGTTGTATCTTTGTACGATACATCATTTTAATGTATTTTCCTATTATAAGCTTCCTCCTCAATTTGATGGGCCAAGTAAAATCTAATATAACCCATCTCTGCAATTTTGTATTAAAAAACAACTAGCAATTCCGATGACACACTCGTGGTAATTATTTTAGATAACATAGTTTCCTTAGTGAATTAATTCATGTATCTTAGTGAAAATGTCAATGATACAGGCTCCTCCATCTCAATAATTATTGTTTCGCTCGAATATGGAAAACAAAATAAAAAAAGGAATTAGAGACATGAAAAACATCATAATTATCTTTGGTTAAACCATGAATGGAGAATGCCATTGTTGAAACTTGCAAGATGGCTCAAAGAGAAAACTTGGTGCATTCTATACCTCAAGTATTGTGCATTGAATCTAAATTGTAAATTAAATGCATTGAACAATGAAACCATCCAGAGGCATATCTAATCCAATGCTTAGAAGAGCCATCTATGAATAGAAAAACATATCTAATCCAACATTTAGTATGTTTGTCTGAGATGGAATAGGGAGCCATGTCTATGACTCAATCCAAGTGTGTAAGGTTACAAACTTTAACCACCATATATTCAGACTCTATACTGCACAATAGAAGAAAGTTTTGGAAGATGTTCCCACTTGTTAGTGCTCTTTAATTTAAGAGGTAATGTGGCTCATGGATATTGCATATTTTTCTCATATAGAAAAGACTTCAGTGAGCCGAGTTAAAGTTGTCCTTAGTGTTGCTTAGGACTAAAAATTAATGATAAATGTTTTTACCCAGAAAACCTGTAAATTTTGAAGAGCCTACTTGAAGTAGTTTTCTTTTTCCTTTAAGATGGTGACACTTAGGAATAAGACATACCTACATGTTATATAGGCCTCCACATCCTCATAATCACTTGGGAGGTCTGATTATAGTAGCCGATAAGCATTTCTAGTGACAAAGGTTTCAAGATTTTTTTTTCCTTTTTCCTTTTTCATTTCCTTTTGTGAATATTCTTCTTCTAACATTATGGTGACTTGCAAATCCATAGCTTGATTTGAAAACCAAAATATCTAGTAATAAAATATATTAACCTTTGAATTCTTATACCTTTTCATTTGAATAATGTTAATTTAAAATCTGTGTGTTTCCATGTTTTTGTTTAAAAAAAATATTCCTTTTGTAAAGATTATGCCTATGAAATTGTGGTGAGTTTCAGATCCATAAATTCATTTGAAAAACCCAATATTTTCATACATATCATCCAAATATGGTTTTCAACCTATGTGAAAATATGATCAGTAAACAAATATATTTCTTTAAAATTTCTCACCATAGCTTGTATATTTTTATGTGATTCTCTTTCATATTTCCATGCTATGTTGGAAGAAGCTTTAGGAATCTTCGACGATAGAAATCATGTTAATTTTGATAAGATGTTATTTATCTAAGTAAATTAACTTAATGTTCCTTATTATTGCAATTTTCATTTACATTTATTTTCTAGCAATCACATAAACCATTATCTCATTGACAACAATTGAAGAAAGAACATAAACAATAAGAACAAAGGACTAGCCAAGACAAGAGGACAAAATATTTTGGTTCAAGCAGGGAAAAACCCCAATATGGGGAAACCCTTGATCAATTCATCTTATTATCAAATATTAAATGTTCAACAGAGAAAGAGAGAGTACAATCAAAGTCAAAATTTACTCTCCAATGTGATGACCAAAACCACTGTTGAAATGCCAAATAAACAACATAATCAAGTATGCAATACATCCCTTATACAATTGTTCTCATAATATCGAAGCTCTGGATTTTTATCTAGAATCTTCGTCCACATTCTAAGGCTAACCTGGTCTAGATTCAACCCTCAAGATTACCACAAAATCGTATTGTTCCCTGTGGCTTTATTGGAGTAGTCTTTTGACCCTATACCAAGCTCCTTTATGCCTGCAACCTACCTGAAAGAACTACGGCCCACCTACACAAAAGGATCCCCTCACAAAACAATCCTAAAACATATTCACAAGAAACCTCAAGCTTGCAACACTTTCTTGTTGGGTCTTGGTCTACAAAAGAAGATAAATTCAACCTAGAACATATCTCAGAATAGCCCAGTATTTCCCTTAACAATATCGTCCTCTTGCCTGATGATCTCAACCCATCTAACATCCCATTGATGGTGACAAGCTTGCTCTTCCTTCTTCGTTGGAGCCATCCTTTCTTGTACAGCCATTTCAAAGTGAGAAATGTGTGATGAAGATGTGTAGAATAAGGTTGGAGGCCACTTTCTTTTATAGGATATGGAGAGGGGTTTAACCTGGATAATAAACCCCACGACAACCTTGATGAGTTACACATGAGAGGGATTTCTTTCAAAATTACATTTTTCCTTATCCAATTTTAGTGATATTTAAGTAAATTTTGGTCCTCTTAGAAAGAGGAATTCATTTCCATAACTATCTACATCAAATGTGTTGTCCAAAGTGGAATTTGGACCAAATTTCCAATTTTAACACTTCCTCTCAACTAGGGATAATTCCACCTGCCAATCATGCCGTCCAATAAACATGAACCATCTTTGCATCTTGTCTTAACTCTGTTGAATACTGATATAAATAATCAAGAAGAATTTATCGAGAGTGAGTCACAAGACCTTGCCACTCTCCACTAACAAATTTAGTTCACATAACCAGGGGTAGAACCCCAGTCAGATGAATTCATTGAACATCATGCATCCTAGACATAAGGAGTACGATAGTACATGATGCGTACATCACTAGTGCTATGGTCCCTAACCACTTTTTCCAACTCATTGGCAAGATGAGAGGTACTTCCCATTTGTCTCAGACTAGATGGGAAGGATGATACAATAGCAGGGAAAGAATATATCACATCCTGCTCGCAACCACACGTAGGGAAAGGATAAACCAAATCCTATAGTCACATGCCACAAACATCATAGAGAAAGGATAAACCAAATCCTATGTGCATGCAAACCACTGAGAGTAGGGAAAGGATGAACCATGTCGTACATCCATGCCAACCAACTATCATAGGAATGTTCCTACATGTGGGGAAAGGATGAACCACGTCCCACCGACATGTCAACCATCGATCGTAGGGAATGATCATCCTACATGTGGGGAAAGCATGAACCACATCCCACCGACATGTCCACATGTGACAATAAACATATTCCTATATGCATCTCTCACTCGGGTTACTACATGAGAAGGTGAACCACTCATCTTGTTCATATGCCATAGGAAAAGGTGAACCACTCATCCCATGCATGTGCCATCAATAATAGGGGAAGGTGAACCACTCACCCTACACACATGTGCCATCAATCTTAGGGGAAGGTGAAACACTCACCCTACACTCATGTCAACCGTAATGGGGTACCACAGGGGAACGTGAACCACCCATCCTATACACAACACATGTATAGGGGAAGGTGAACCACTCACCCTACAGTCGCTCATAGCTTTAAAAGGTACCCCAGGCCCCAGGAGCTCCCAAAGCTCAATGTTCAATCGAGACCCTCTTAGTATTGTCAATCCATGAATCCCTGCTTCTCTATGAAGGAGGATAAACTTAACATTACCAAGAATATTTGAGGGGAATCTGCACATTCATCCTATAATGATGGAGCTTGATTTCTTCCCGCTACCAATATGAAATGCTAGCTATCAACATGTGAAAACATGGATCACTCAAGAGCTTCTTCAACTGAATGACTTCATAGTAAATCACGCTTGCTACTTTCAATCTCAATGGTGCTCCTAGTCTTTGATTCGTCCATGAAGTAAAGTAAATTAAAAATATTATAGTGCCTAAATGTGCACTTTCCATTCACCAACAAATTTCAACAATGTATTTAAGACCATAAAATCACAAAAATATCTCAATAAATAGTTATCCTCTATGAGGCTTATTCATTGATGCTCTCAAAGTATTTATAGCGAGACATATGATAGGTGTTTATCAGGGATATGGAGGATGATAGAAGATAAAGATATATATATATATATATATATATATATATATATATATAGATATTCTTATCATAGTTTGTTTTTTTAAGTGCATCAAGGCTAGTTCTTACATCTTAACTTCCACTTTATCTTACATTGATAAAGAAGAGGGTGCTCATATGCAGCCTCTAAGCTATCATCGACATCATCATATCATGAATTTACTTTATAAAAAATCATTAGGTAAGAAAAGTCATCAGGGATTTTATAGCTCCGTCTAAAATATTATTTTAGATGATTGTATAGCCTTCAATCATGAGCTTCCATTACGAGAGATGCGACTTTTCACGTGGTAGCTGAAGAGTCATCATGGTCCTACTTCAGGGAAGAGAAAATTTATCATGACTTTATCACAAAAATAACTTCCTTATCCTTCCTTGCTGGATGACTCCTACCAACGCATCGAATTACCCAACACCTCTATTTTCTGCTCATTGGGGTTGTTAAAAGGAACAACTTCAAAGTGCTATGCATTTCTTCTCCAAGCTACCAAACATTAAAGGGTACTCAACGTTGCCAACATGAGATTCCATTGATTCAGTTGGTGGATAAGGATATGAATCACTGCTACCAATCTTTTCAAAAAGACTTCATCAACTTCTAGGCATCTTAACATTGTCCCTTTTGAAAAGAACTCTTTTAACAATTTTTGAACTTTGATTAGGGATTCAGACTTTAGTCTAGAGAATGCTCAGAGTAGAGTTGTAAAATTCACAAGGAAAGCACATAAATCCTTTCTTTGTTGAGGCTCAATTTATCTTCAAAAGAAAGCAGACTTTTCTAAAACAACCGGCCAAACCAAGGAATCAACTCCCTCTAAATCAGTTATGTAACAGCCCTGGTTAAAATCCATGTAAAGATATATAAGACCATGGTTCATGGGACACATATTCCAAGATGAATGGTGGGAAAAACATCCTAGTGGGTGTTTAATTTGGTTATTATGGCTAAAGGAAATGGCAAAGGATTTGGAAAGGCAAATAACATTTTTGTCACATTTATTTATGAAAATAAAGGAAAGTAGGAGAAAAGGAAGGTGAAAGGTCACAGGTTGCATGTCAGGAGGAAAATGAAGGAAAATAATGGAAAATGAAGAAAATAGAGTCCTCATTGGTAAAAAGGTTTATGAGGATAAGTTGGTAAGTTTGGTGAGTTCAATTTTGGAGCTCTCTCATTATTCTCTCTCTCCTTCATACTCTTGGAGACTTTGAGTTTTCTTGGAGGACTCTTTGAGAGTGTGGCATACTTGGATTTTTAGAGCAAGAAGGAAAAGGAATAGGAGGAGAGCGCAAGAGGACATTGGGATTAGCAGCTATAGTAGGATTTTCTTGCAGGTACCGAGTTGCATGTATGTTTTAATCACTAGTTTTGGCATGCAATGGTTTGTTGGTTGTGATCTAGCATTGGCATGGAGGATGACCAGGATTGACAGTGGATTGCCTAGCCTTGACATTTCCTAGATATCCATGGATATTGTGGGTTTATTTTAATCATTTTTTTTCGGTTGGTTCTCATGTTTCCTTGGCTTGGGTTGACTTACTAGTCCCATAGCGTGGTTGGACAAATGCTCTGGAGGCCTGCAACAACTTGGGTTGAATTACTAGTCCTATAGCCTTTATTGGACAAACGCTCTGGAGCCCTTAGTGGGTTGAGTTACCAGTCCTAGAGCCTTGGTTGGACGAATGCTCTGGAGCCCGAAAAATTTGTGGGTTGAGCCTTGGCTAGACAAGCGCTCTAGTGGCCTGGAAGGCTTGGATAGATACCAATCTGATGATGGTTTTGTGATGTCCAACCATCAGGTGGAATCAATGTTTAATGGGTTGATCTGGATGACCTTTGAAATCCATATATGGTTTTGATTGATGTGTTTTATGAGACCCCACATTCATCCTTGGAATATCGCACGGGGGTGAATGACTAAAGAGAGATTTGGCTCAACCATTCTACGGTCAGGTGGAACGTGGAGGTCCCATCACGGATTTGGATTTTTCATCATCAATATGAGGTTATTTCTCCTTTTATTTCTGTGAGTATTATACTAGTTTATATGTGGGTTATATGGTTGTTGTTTCCTTGTTATTTATATTGTTATTATGTTGTTTATTATTATGTATTATGACAATGGCTATGTATAGCTCCCATGATGTTTTTACTTGAATGTGAATGAACAATGTATCTATGGTCTAATGGATGAAACTGCAGCTAAAGTGATAAGGAAACAATGCCTCATAGCAAATCTGAGATAAGTATAAGACCCCTATGATTAGATCTGTTGTTTACACATGTAGATTGCATTAATGCCAATTGTTTGATAGAATGTCAGTCTCGGTTGGGGATGGGCGGGCCTAGTCATGGAGTTAGTTTTTGGTTTATTAGTCTTCTCACAATGTGTTTAATGGATTTTGAAAGTTACAATAAGTTCTAGGCAGTTTCCATAATTCTAGGCTTGAAAAGTGCCTTAAATTCCCCAGACTCTAGCATAGGTCTACTAGAAATAGTCCCTGGACACTGGCATTAAATACTGTGGAGGCATATAGAGCCTCCTGGACACTGGCATGACCATAGCATGGGAGCGTCCAAAGGTAAAGTAGTCTAAAAACTCAGTGGGACTTAGGGGCTGGTTAGCAGAAATGTTGGGATGGTTATTAAGGGTCCTGTAGCTGATGTTGAAGATCTGTATGATGTGTTTTTGTTGGTTCCACTTCCTTAATGTAACTTAGTAGGTTGAATCATATCATAATAACTTCTTGTCACGTGTTCACCTCGGTTGGCTGGTTACTTGGGTAGATGTGGAAAGAGGGTGTTACAGAGTGGTATCAAAGCATGGTTCACCCCTCGGACTGGAGGGGTGGTGTGTTGTTCATGCATTCATGTTGGTTGCATAGGTGTTCTTGATGCTTGCAGTCCATGTGCTTGTTGGAATGCATGGTGTTGATCATGGTTGTAGTGATGTCACCATGTGAAGGTTGATGGTGTTTTTGTGGGATGTATCGTCATGAGCATATAGGTGTATATGCATTTGTTATGCTTGTTAGTGTCTATATATTGTTATGCATGCATTGTCATGATTATGGCTATGCATGTATGGTAGGTAAATCATGCATTATGAGGTAATTGTATGAAATTAGGTCATCATGATGATATTGGTATGTTATAATTCTAATGTGTTGGTTGAGATATAGTATGAGATGTATATCATTAAAGTGAAGTTGTAGCATTGGACCTCAAGGCAAGAACATGTCATCATACAGGGTTGTATGTTGGACATGTAGGTATGTAGGTTAAGGATTTTTATATGAATTATGGTTATGTGTATGCTTTTCATTCTATTGATGCTATGATTTTATACATGATATATGCTAGTTGATTAGTGTAGTCATATGCACATGTGTCGGATAGTCATGAATGATAGTTACATGTGGTTGTATGCATTTCTTTTATTGTTTATGTTATAGGTTAACTTGTTGTTGTTATATACTAGTAACTTGATGATTAGGGTTATAGAATTACGATTTTGATGTTGCATGTATCATACTAAGCTGGATTGGTCTATGTGTATGGTTAGGGTTATGACGTTCAGGTATGAGTTAATATGTTGTGATATTATATCATACTAATATAGAATGACCGTGAAAATGTGATTATTATGTATGAATGATAAATGTTTATGAGCTTATGATGAGAACATGTTAGCTAGTGACTATTATGGATATCATGACCTTATTTATGGTTGAATTGATATGTTGTGAAGTTATATCATGCTAATCTGGATTGATTGTGCAGATAAGATCGCCTCCCCTAAGATACATTAAGGTATGAACATGCTTATGTCATCTACTTTGTGATTGATTGTTTGATTATATGTCTATTTGGTGTTTGAGTGTTTGGTGTCTATTGTGTCGTCTAATTGATTAATTTAACATGGTATGTTTGCAAGTTGGTTGAATTTTGATGAATTCAATAATATGAGCATGTGTTTCAATGATCTTGTTTTAATATGATTGTACTAAGACGTATGTGTTGAGATAGTTGATATGAACTTGAGTGTAGTAGGTGGTAGTTGTAGCATTATGTCTAATGACTATGAGTTGACTATGGATTATGACATGACTGTTAGTCAAGGTAAATTTTGGTTTCAAATTGATAGATATGATTATCTTGATATTTGGAACGTGTGGTTGACATGTGTGAAGAGTTGCAGGAAGCATGCTTGGTATTAGAATGACAAGGTAATAGTTGACTTGTTTATATAGCTAATATTTGGGTGATGTGACAACACATAGTAAGCCTCGTTTCCAACATAGTAAAAAGGTAGAAGAAAGGATTTGGGCAAGAATTATTTTGGCTATGTTTGGAAACCTTAATTCCAAATGAATGAGTGCTTTGCATATAGGAAGTATTCTTAACCCTAAATTGTCTGAAATTATGTGGATATGTGTTATATTCCTGAACATGTATTTGACATATATAACAACTAGTTTCTAGTTATGGATGGATTCATCAAGGGAATTAGAGTCCCTTTAGAGATGGAATGGGTGTATTCAGTTGCAAGGCAATGTGCTTGGAATAACAAGGTAATCTAACTGTTATATTGTCATATTTATTTATACATTGACAATTATGTGTTTATGGTAGTCTGATGCAGGGAGTTTCACGGCAAGAGAGATTGCCATGAAATTTTGACGAAGGCTCAGATTGATATTTCCTTCAGAAGCACTGGGAGAAATGGGGGTTGAGTCATGGTGTCTATTTTTAGTCTTGTGCTTTTGGTATTTTGTGATTTTCTTGTGCTTGATTTGCAATTTTGTTATGTCTAGTGCATTATCATGCCACTTTGTTTGTGGTGACATATTGTTATTGGTTTTCAAGGTTTTCTTCTTGTTGTTTCTTGTGTTTTCCTTTTAAGTCTAGAGTCTTGGGAATTGGTTGGGAAGGAGGAAATTTAGTGGAGCTCGGAGAGAGCTGAATGAAATCCACTAGAAAATGTAAGACTCAAAAGTTGGTGCATGTATAAAGGAAGTTGAAGGCACGAGTATGAAAGCCAGTTGGATTGGTTCGGTCCATTGGTGCAAATATACGATGACAAAATAGTCATGGGAAAGGTAATCAAGAAAGGTAATGTGAATGGATTTGAGGCATCATATGCCTTGGCTATGTTCAGAACTATTGTTCTCGATGTTGCGCATGTCTTGCACGCATAAAGGTAGTTCTCTTAACCTTGACCTTATGATATTTAGTAATTACGTTGTGATCATGATTATGGTGATGCCTATATGTGTATACATGTAAGTATGTAACTATGTCATGTATGACAGGGTCATCATGGATCATGATTATTTTATTCTAATTTTTATATGTACATATGTATGTATGTATGTCGTTGTCTAGCTAGATCATTATTATTTTATGTTGATGTTTATATGTATATATGTGTATGTATGCATATCATTATTTGACAAGGTAATGATTTTTTATGCTAATGTTTATATATATGTATGTATCTATGTATATATGTCACTCCCTGACAGGATCATGATGGATCATTCTAGTGGAAGAATGATTGCTTATGTAGGTAAATGGCTTGAAGAGGTTTCAGGTCTTACGAGGATTCAATTGGGAGGAGTAGTCTTGACAAATCTACGAGGTCAGTATGATGTGGTTATGAGTTCATATTATGTGATTATATCATGTTTATGTTATGGACATGCTATACCGAGGGATGCATTAGCAAAATAAAATTAGTGTGGTTTGCGACATGTTGGGACAAGAATGGATAAGAAATTGGAAGCAAGGTTTCTTGGTAGAGACAATGTACTTTTGGATGTGAAGTGCTATAGTTGTGCATATGTTGTACATGTTACATTTGTGTTGTTGTGTAGATGTGGTGTTGTGTATATATAGTGTGTGTACATGTTTTTTATGAAATGTTATGTGCATGGTGGTACAAATGGTGTTGTGTGAATATTGCATATGTAGCGTTGGGTATAGATGGTGTTATGTACATGTTGAATATGTTGTGTTGTGTACATATTGTAAACATGGTGTTGTGCGCATGTTGGATATGAAGTGTTGTGTACATAGGGTTCTATGTACATGGTGTATATGCAATGCTATGTACATATGGTGTTGTGTGCAGGTTATACATGTGGTGCTATGTACATAAGGTGTTGTGTGCATGATTGTACAAGTGGTTTTTTGAGCATGTCGTGCCATCTACATATGGTGTTGTGTGCAGTGGTGTTGTGTACATGTCATGCATATGGTGTTGTGTACATGTGGTGTCATGTACATGTCGTGCATTTGGTGTTGTGTACGTATGGAATTGTGTACACATTGTATAGGTAGTACTGTGTACATGTGGTGTTGTATACACATTGTGCAAGTGGTGTTGTGTACATGTGATGTTGTGCACACATTGTGTAGGTGGTGTTGTGTACAGGTGGTATTGTGTACATGTTGTACCTATGGTACTGGTGTGCATGTGGTATTGTGTGCATGTTGTGTTGTGTACATGTGGTAATATGTATGTGCATAGTGTAGTCATGGCATCGTGACATGTGTATTCATTATGTTTTACATTGTGTACGTATACGTATTGTGTTGTACATCGGGTGTAAGTGAATGTATTGTGTGGTGGGGTACACCAAATGTAGGCATATGTATTGTGTTGCATTGTACACTGGGTGTAGTTGTATGCATTGTATGTCAGGTGTAGATGCATGTATTGCGTGGTGCTATATGTCTCCCATGGTTGTATGTGTGTGATCCACACTATGTGTATGTGCACATGGTTGAGGAGAAGGCACTGGGTGTTTTTCGGGTGTGAAAACGATGTAGAGTGCATATGGAATAAAGATAAAGGTAGAAGCTAAGGATTGATTAAAGGATAAGTATCAATATCTTATGTTAGTTTTATTATGCATGTGATCTACTATTCTAGTTTATGATGGTTACATGTGATTTATGATTTTGATCTATGATGGTTGTGTTTCGAGTTAACCTGATTTGATGTGTTTATGCATGATGATTTGGTCAAAGATGCTAGTTTGACTTGTTCTGATAGGAATTCAACAGGATTACAAGTCTACCTTATTGACAAGCTATAAATGAGGTATGATTTTAGGTTATTTAAATTTATTTTGAATCTAATGGAGGTTATGTGGTTGGTACAGGAAGCATGGAAATGCCTAGTTGGGTGGTTGAAACCGACTGCAAGAATTAGGAGCAACAATGAAAGAAATTGGAACAGGTAGTAGTATGTTAGCAAAGTATTAAGGAGTAGGGCCATTGTGGGACCTTGGTACCCAACAATGTCCATTGATTTCCATGAGCATGCTATGATCAGTACGATGGTTTTAAGGCAGGGATATGCCTTGGTTTTCTTATCTTCCGATGTGAGGAAGCCTTGCCAAGGGATGAACTGCCCAGGATGGGGGTTCCAACCGAACTTGGAAGGTATGTGACTTCATGGAAGGGGGTGATCAGATTCCCTGAGGGACTGTGTAGCATAGAAGGGAAGGCCAAGGATGGATTTGTTTTTTATCATTATCATTGCTAGATGGAATCAGATGCACATTGGGAGTTCACTCTGGAACAATGAGCCGATAATTGTTCACTAAGAGGACAAGTGGCACAAGATTATAGCGCTGGACATTGGATGCATATTTGACTTTGCATTGGATTCTAAACTTCCTAGGAAGGAGGTGAATCTCGGCATTACTTTGAGGGTGGAGATGTGAGCCTATGGATTCCCTTTTTCCAGGTGAAGACGTCGTATCCTTTTATTTGTTGGTTGAGAAAATGTGCATATGTGTATATGTGTGTATTATTGTAAATATTGTATCAAGTTGGATTTATAAAGCTCCATAGACAATATGATTATTTTCTGTGTGAAATGAATGTGTATGTGTGTATATTTGGTTATTATTGTAAATACTGTATTGAGTTGTGTTACAAAGCTAAAGTAAACGACATGTTTGTCAAATTTTAGCAGATGTTCATTATAAATACTGCAATGAGCTATGTTATAAAACAACATGGGAAGTATGTTTTGTTTTCAAAAGTCTTGTTGGTTATAGGTGTCATTGAACACTAGGGATGGTGGTCCCCCAAGGGGAAGGGTTTTGTAACAACCTTGGTTAAAATCCATGTAAAAATATATAAGACCACGGTTGACAGGACACGTATTCCAAGCTAAATGGTAGGAAAAAAACACTAGTGGGTGTTCAATTCAGTTATTATGACTAAATAAAAATGGCAAAGGCGATGGAAAAGGATCTAGAAAGGAAAATGACATTTTGGCACATTTATTTATGAAAAATAAAGAAAATTAGGAGAAAAGGAAGGTGAAAGGTCACAGGTTGCATGTCACGAGGAAAACAAAGAAAATAGAGGCCTCATTGATAAGGTTTATGAGGATCAGTTGGTAGGTTTGGTTAGTTCAGTTTTGGAGCTCTCTCATTATTCTCTCTCTCTCTCATACTCTTGGAGACTTTGAGGTTTTTTGGAGCAAAAAGGCAAAGGAAGAGCAGTAAATCGCAAGATGACATCGTGGTAAAGACGTACAACATGATTTGCTTGGAGGTACCAAGTTGCATGTATGTTTTCCTCACTAGTTTTTGCATGCATAGATTATGCATGTGGTTTGTTGGTTGTGATCTGTCATTGGCATGGAGGATGGTTGGGATTGACAGTGGATTGCCTAGCCTTACCATTTCCTGGATAGCCATGTAGATTGTGGGTTTATTTTCATTTTTTTGCTTTAGTTTGTTCTCATGTTTCCTTAGCTTGGGTTGAGTTACTAGTCCCGTAGCCTTGGTTGGACAAACACTCTAGAGCCTTGTAACAGCTTGGGTTGGGCTACTAGTCTCGTAGTCTTGGTTGGACAAATACTCTAGAGCCCTCAGTGGGTTGAGTTACTAGTCCTGGAGCCTTGGTTGCACAAATTCTCTGGAGCCCCGTAAAAGCTATGGGTTGAGTTACTAGTCCTGGAGCCTTGGTTGGACAAATGCTCTAGAGCCCTCGAAGGCTTGAATAGAGACCAATCTGATGATGGTTTTGTGATGTCTGACCGTGAGGTGGAATCATTGTTTGATGGGTTGATGTGGATGGCCTTTGGAAGCCTTGAATGGTTTTAATTTATGTGTTTTATGAGATCCCACATTCATGCTTGTAATATGGCATGGGGGCGAATAGTTGAAGAGAGATTTGGCTCAACCATTCTATAGTTAGGTGCAACATGGAAGTCCCATCCCGGGTTTGGATTTTTCATCATAACTATGAAGTTATTTCTCCTTATATTTCTATGAGTATTATAATGGTTTATATGTGGATTATATGGATATTGTTTCATTGTTATTTTTATTATTATTATGATGGTTATTATTATGTATTATGATAGTGGCTATGTATGGCTCCCATCATGTTTTTAATTGTATATGAATGAACAATGTATCTATGGCCTAATCGATGAAACTATAGCTAAAGTGATAAGGAAACAATGCCTCATAGTGAATCTCAGATATGTATAAGACCCCTGTGTTTAGATTTGTTGCTACATCTGTAGATTGCATTGATGTTAAGTGTTTGACAGAATGTCAGTCCAGATTGGGGATGGTTAGGCCTAGTCCTAGAGTTATTTTTTAGTTTATTAGTCTTGTCATCATGTGTTTAATGGATTTCGGAAGTTACAACAAGTTCTGGGTAGTGGCCAAATTTTAGGCTTGAAAAGTGCCTTAAATTCCTGAGACTCTAGCACAGGTCTGTGAGAAATAGTCCCTAGATGCTGACATGCAAGGTTATGGGAGCATCAAGAGTCTCCTAGACATTGGAAATACCCATAGCATGGGAGAATCTAGAGGTCAAGTAGTCTAAAAACTCAATGGGACTCAAGGGTTGGTTAGCAGAAATGTTGGGATGGTTCTTAGAGGTCGTGTAGCTAATGTTGAAGGTCTGTATGGTGTGTTTTTGTCAGTTCCACTTCCTTAACTTGACTTAGGAGGTTAAATCATATCATTGTAACTTCTCATCACATGTTTACCTTGGTTGGACGGTTAGTTGGGTAGATGTGGGAGGAGGGTGTTATAGGTTAATCCTTCTCACAATTTTAATGAACAAAGGATCTAGATCTTTATAGTACAGATCCACACTCTTGTATCATGTAAATCAACAAAATACCAATCTAGGCTCTATAGAGTATTTGGATTTCTTCTAGATATACAATACTTCATAATACAGATCTACTATAACTAAGGATCTTTCTTTTCAGACTCTTGGCTTTATTACTTACTTGCACACTAAATATTTTTCTTTTGAAGGTTAGATATTCATGAGAATGCTAACCCATTCAAATTCCCTTATGAGGTTAGCTTACCTGGTAGATAGGATAGAATATATCTATATATGTATGAGAGTGAGCTGACCACGTCACTGTAGTAGGTAAAAACCATAGATATTATATTACAAAGACTTATACTACATGTTAACAAACATTATTATTATTGCATGATGAGTAGATGCTTCACTCTGAGAGCAGGGTAAAGATCCATTGACCTAGGTCTCCTTCATGAGTTGTCTCTTCTTCTTTTATGAAAGAGCCCTGAAAATAAAAGAGTGCTAGGCTTCTTCTTCTACCTTTTCTTCAGAAATGAGCACTTCAAGTGAGCTATTTATGTGTTTCTTTTTCACAACTTCATTTGTGAACAAGATTGTAACACGAAGATCGATTTGTAGGGACTACAACATATTATCACTGCTACAGACTGTAACAATATAAATGTTGGATTGAAAAGAGGACATAAGAGATACTTAGTTGCATGAGAGATAGCACACCATTGAGTTTCCATACATGGAGGTGTTGATGCCATATATATTTATGAGGTAACCAAGAAATTTCATAGGGTTCTGCTTCTCTTGATATGGCCCTTCGGCTTTAGTTTGTTTCTTCAAAAATGAATGACTTCAAGTCTTTAAGTTTCCAGGGATAACATTCCTTCTCAATTTCCTACAAATGTGAATTCAATTGAATCTTTGTTCTGCTTTGACATGTATGAATATATTACTACCAATATAATGCTTTTAATACTCTAAATTTTCATATCAATATTCCTATTCCAATATTGTTCTACAATAACTTGTAACATTACATTGACATTAGTCATAAGCACTGCAAAATACATATATAAATAGATACAAGCTTATGATAAAAGTTGAGATAAAGATGATGTCATCATATAGTGAACATAGTTGTAGTACAAAGACCCTTGTTGCAATAATATGACTATGCCATCCATATAATATGATTGAGCCATATCAATGAACGAGTACCATACATAGTGAGTAAGTAACTTGCCAGAGAGTGTGATTCATACAATTGAGCATCAAAATCAAATCATGAATCTTACATGAGTAATGTGAATTGTAAAGCATACCATTCATCATATTGATGTGCCAAGGCCATACCAGTGGATCAAATTTTCTCTGTTAAGGGCTTTCAAAGTATTGAAGTATACATTCTTCAATATACCTTCAAAATAACTTTACTGAACATATCCCTTCAAGTGTATTGATTCTTTACAAATGTTCTCCAAGAGGCATTTCTTATGATGCAAGAGGATAGATTTGAATTCTTGGAAGAAATATTCAAGAAGTCGAGCTTCTTTTGGGTTGAATAGACAAGCTTGGTTTCTATCATATATACATATGCACAAAAATGTTTCTTTCTATTACAAGAGTTCAACTTCTTATACTTTTGTACAAGACTAATATTTTCATCATGATTAGACCATACCAAAAGAGATAAGGCTTCATCATGTAGAGGTCCACTATGAGAGAAGTTCTTAGGCATATCCGAGAGATAAACTAAGGTCGTGTAAACTATGCAAGAGATTAGATTCAAGATAATACAAACAGGTAGTGAAAACAAAGGAGAATAAACAAAACGTAGAATTTCAGACCATGACAAGCCACGCGAAGAGTTGCAAATCAGGTTTATGAATTCTAGTTGACTCTAAGTTTCTGAGCATAAGATTGGAATTGTAATAATTTGATAAAGTTCAGTAGCACTATTCACTTTGGTTGTAATAAAGTGTCAATATCTCTTGATAAGAATAGGTTTACAGTCTCACTTTAAAACTTAACTATAGTAAACCTTGCATCGAATTGATATCTTTACACAGATTCAATTATATGGTATAGATGGGTTCTTGGTCTAACTAAATTTGGTAACTGTACATTAATGCACATGAAAATCTATCCTGTGATACATGTCCAATAATGAGATTACCATAATATGACAAAATCATTCTATGAAAGTAACATTTTGACAAGATATGTACACAATAGATGTGATTGGAAAGAAGTGGAACAATAGTATGGTAAAGGAAGAGTGACAACAAGAGCATAGCAAAAGTGGATGAAGTGGATAGATATAGTGGCTAAAATTCAGGTTGAACATTGGCTGCTTGAAAATTTGTCATGGACATATGATCATAAGGAGTAAAGTTTCCCTTGTTGTTGTTGTTTAAAGGTGATATCACTGATATGCGTCATCAATAGAATGTTGCAGTGAACTTGACATAGGTTGTAACTTTCAAATCAAGGAAAGTTTTTGCTTGACAAGTTTGAATTCAGGTTTGATTAACTTCATATGTGAGCTAGGGTTTTCCATGAGCCACCTAGGTTTCTTATTGAAATCAAACCCTCCATCAAAAGACCATTAAAACAAATAAAATAAATAAATACATTACACGTACCTTGAGAGATACCATAACTCCGATTTTATGTTCATACAAGCTGCTATAGGGGTTTACTCCAAAGTGCCTTGTACTTCTTCTATCTGCCATAATTTCCAGGGAACTATCATCCTTATCCAAAGGTACCAACATAAAGGAGCTTCATAATTTTCTTAGATGAAATTCCTCTGCTTCAGTTGCTAAACAAAAGTAGGATCACATGGAGGGTTTCCACCAAACCTTCTCAAAATCACATCAACTTCTAGATAATGAGCAACTTAGTGAACAATATGACATTTTGGAAGGATTTTACTATTTTTCAAAAATAATTTTCAAATTGATGTCTAAAGAGACCATCCCTTCTCATAACCTCATCCTATATATTCATTTTCTTCAAGGAACCTTTTATGAAGGCTTCAAAGACATGTATATATATTCATTATTGATTTTCAAGTTGGCTTCAATTGAATTGGTATATATATGTATATATATATATATATATATATATATATATATATATATATATATATATGTATATATATAACAGTGATAAGGACACAACCTAATCTTCTATACATAGAATAGGGTTCCTTGATTTTACTGATATGGATGATATAGGATGCCCATTGATTATATTTTTAAGGCTACAATTCATACCTTACAAACATATGCATACAATATCTTGGCTTCCTTAAATTAAGGAGGGCCTTAGAACTGTCCTTTCTAATCATGTGCCTCTAATTCCAAGAGAATTCAACCTCAATGTGACTAATAGGTTACCACCCTTCTATCTGTAAATCAAGTCACCTTTTAGGGCCTCATAGTCCAGCGACCACAATGTATCAAAGTCCTTACAACTGCCGAATTTTTCTTTGGATTAAGGCATTTAACTTTCTTTAGAATAATGAAAATAAAGAAATGATAAGAAGGATGCAGTGTCAATAGAAGTAGAAGAAGAATACCCTTCAATTCTACTTGACCAAAGATGTCCTCCATAACTTCTTCAGAAAGAGGGCATAAATATCTTGTTTATACTTAGAACCAAGCCTTAAAATAAACGTACAAAGATGCCATGAGTTGATCCACATTGAATTCCTCAGCGTAGAAAAGGAACTTAATGACTCAGTCTGAAAGTTGTCGTGGCTCTGTTACAATTTTTTTCATTTTGAAGAATAACACAGTGAAACCCTCTCCAATCAGTCACAAAACTTAACACTGTAGGTTTAGTCCACTATCCTTTGTATGCCTTGAATTTCCACAGGCCTCTTAGAGGGACAGTCTCTTGTCAAAAGGAGCTACACTAGCCTTAAGCAATAACAACCTTCATGCATTCCATAGACCATAGAATAATGTGAATACTCTGCCTATATTACTTCCCTACCACAGGTTTGAAAATCCTCCACTGGTGGTCAATCAAAGGTTCAGAGCCCAAAACTAGCACAACTCTAAGCTAAAAAAAAATGACAAAAATGTGTCCAAGATGACCTTATTTGAGTTCGAGTAGCCTCAAAAAATCTGCTCCTTCAGTGAGTGACCTAAACTAAAAACAAGAGAAAATAAATGTCAATCTTCCAAAGTACATTCACTACTACAGAGGGATGAAATACCTTAGAAAGTAATTTGCAAAAGAGTGTGTCAGATCAACACATTCTTAAAAAAAAAACTCTTCATAGAATTCTTATCATGATAGGTAGCTTAATTATTGATGGAGGACTTTACCATCTTCATATTTGATTAATGGCCTTCATGAGCTATTTATACCAACTCTTGCATATAACCATACTTGCATTATTTTTTGAGACCTCTCATGTTTTCTAGGGCTTGTAACAAGATACTTCAAATGCATCGCAGTCCACTATTTTACCTTGACTTCAAGGAAACTTGAAAATATTTCTTGTGATTGCATTCCTCCTCTTGCTTGGGCTTGACCTCATCAAGCTATGACTCCATGTTAATTTTTGAGTTAATATATTCTTTTCTTAGGTTAGTTACTTCATTAATGCATTAGCCCATTATTAATTCCATTAATCCATTAGCAATCACATTAATTGTTATCATATGATAGTAATAAATGAAAGAACATCAAACATAAATGAAAAATACAAGGCAAGACAAGAGGACACTAGATTTGGCGAATGCTAGGGAAAAAACCCAATATGGGGAAAAATATTTGATCAATTCTTCTTATTATTATATCAAAATGTTTAGCAAAGAGAGAGAAAGTACAAAATTCAAAATTGACTTGCCAAATCGAAGTCAAAACAACCCTTTCAAATATTCATTCAACAACAATCAAAATATGCCCTAACAAGAAAGTCAACAATAGGTTAAGGTAGCAACAAATTATCCTCAATGTAGCTTAGTCATACATAGTCAAACTCGACCTTCAAAGGTGGTCAAAGACAACCCAAAACAGTCATGAAAATAGTGTTTAAACTCTACAATCAACCTTGCGATTGTTCTGAGATTAATGTTAACAAAATTCCCCAGCTCTTGTGCCAATTGATGCGACCTACCAAAAATGAAATTCTAGCAACAAACCACAATCAATGGAGGCCAAACCACCCCTAGTCAAACCTGCAACTGTCTCTGAAATTTTGGAATTTTAATTCATCCTGCAATTTATCCATCTGCTGCCACATATGTGAGGAAAGGGTATTCCCACTAAGGTGTACGAACCAATAAGAGAAGGATAGTTATGATTGTGTGAGTCAGTGAAGTTCCAAATGAGGTTTTAGGTCTCTCTTAATTATAGAAATCATTGAGGGTGAAGTGACATGTATCTTAGGCTTCATGAGCCTGCATGATCATGTGGTTGACCTTGACAATTTGCATATTTGAGGGCATAAATTCAAAAACACATTTCTTATTATCCAAAATTGATGATCTTTAGGTTGATTTTTATCCTATTGAAAAGAGGAATTTAATGCAATAATCATCTCCATCAAATGAGCTATCCAAAGTATATTTTTTCCCTAGTTACTAATTTTAACACTCCCTCTCAACGAGGAAGAATTCCACCTACCAATCCATCATGCCATCCTATCATCATGAACCATATTTGCATGTCATTTCAACTCTGTTGAACAATGATTTAATAATGAAGAATAATGATAGGGAGTGAGTCACAAGACCTTGCAACTCTCCACTGAGAAAATCCAGTCCAGGGGTAGAACCCCAATAAGATTTGGTCCCAGATCAAGTTGTTAAAAACCATGAATCCTAGACATAGGGAGTATGACAGTACACAATGTGTCTATTTTTAGTGCTATGGTCCCTAACCACTTTTCCCAACTCACTGACCAAATGAGATGTACTTCCTATGTGTCTCAGACTACATGGGTAGGATGATTCTAGAGAAATCGTAGGGAAATAATATATCACATCCTGCTCACAACAACATGTAGGGAAAGGATAAACCACATCCTATGCACATGCAATCCAATGAGAGTAGGCAGAGGATGAACCACTTCCTACATTCATGCCAACCAACAATCATAGGAAGGATCATACACATGAGGGAAGGAAGAACCACGTCCTGCCGACGTGTCAACCATTAATTGTAGGGAATGAGAAAGCTACATGTGCGGAAAGGATGAACCACATCCCACCGACATTTCCACATGTGGCAACCGAAAGATGTCTATATGCATCTCTCACTGGGGTATGCACAAGAGAAGGTGAACCACTCATCTTGCTCATTTTCCATAAGAGAAGGTGAACCACTCATCCTATGTATATATCATAAACTATAGGGGAAGGTGAACCACTCACCCTATGCTCTCATATATCATCATGGGGTATTATAAGGGAAGGTGAACCACTCACCCTATACATAACGTACCTATAGGGGAATGTGAACCACTCACTTATCGTCACAGATAGCTCCAAGAAGTACCCCAAGCCCTCAGGAGCTATGAGAGCTCAATGTTCAACCGAGACCCTCATAGTAGGATTTATCCACGACTCCCAACCTCTCTTTGATAAAAGATAATCTTGAGCTTATCAAGAGGCTATGAATATAGTAATTGTCTTATCCACCCAACAATGATGGAGCTTGGTGGCTCTTTAATGCATCTTATCAAAATAAAGCGGTGCCTGATGCCAATATGCTTGAAGTGGTCATGGAACATGGATTCCCTAAAATGTGAATCCCGCTCATATTATAGCAATATACAATGGAGTTTTCCAGCACATGCTTAAATGGTTTACTAAAAGGATTCCTCAAATGGATTTATAATAAGCCATGCTTACTAATTTCAACCTCCATGGTGATCCCATACTTCAAACTTTGATTTGTTCATGAAGTTAAGTGGATTCCAAGAGTTATAGCACTTAGTTGTGCACTTTCCATTTACCATATTGAGAGACCAACAAATTTTTGTCAATGTACTTTAGACCATAGAATCACGTAAATATCTCACTAAGAAGTTATCCTTTATGGGGATTATCCATGGATCCACTCAGAGTCTTTGTATAGTGACCACACAAGTTGATTATGTCTGAATCAACAACTTCTCCATCTTATTAGACATTTAATATTACGGTCTTTCATCTTGACCCATTACATTGATAAAAACTTAACTCCCTTTTACACTGATAAATGTGAGGTTTATCATTTGTTGTATAGATGTTACCAATAGTTGTATCCAAATATCAAACATCATAGCCCTCTCTTACTCAAAACATATCCATTGAGCTATCTACAACATGATGTTAATCCAGGAATTTTCTAGCTCCCAATGAAGCCTTGCTTTAGAAGATTTCTTGAGCTTTCCATATGGGAGATGAGACTGTAGAAATTCATTGTAGATTCAAACTTCTAATTATAATTTACTAAAACAATAGACATGAATCTACTCCACTCATTAACGAAAACAATTAAACGATTTCAAAATCACGATGCATACAAGAGAAATAATTAAATCAACATATTACGCAATTATTTCCTCGGGAAATCCACAACTAAAAACCCCTACTATTTGTATATCTCATTAGTTAGAAAATATGAGAAGATAACAATGCTTTGCTCAAGCCCGAGCAATCTCTACACTATCTCTATCTATCTCATAGCTTCCTAGACAAGCCTAGGCCAATACTTAACCAAATTTTGGCTTTCCCAAGTCCCTACTTCCTTGCATTGTTTCCTTGGGAATTATCCCCCTATTAATTAAGGAAATTCCTAAATATGAATTTTGCAATCCTCACAGACCTTCCTTTGACTCCATGCACCACCTGTACAATTTAGATGATTATACAACTGATAGTACATTTTCCCTGAACTCTAATCTCAACTGGGTAACTCTCAGATCTGACAAGCATGAGTTATTTATGATTGAATCATCAGTTAAATGGTTGGACACATGAAGCAACACCCCAGTGTCTTACCTCCTACTAGTTCCTCCATCAGTTGGAACTAGTTTAACTGACTTTAACTCAGTTAAACTGAATTAATTAATTATAACTCAAAATAAAATCAACCAGGGCTTCGATAATGTACGAGACACTCTACATGACTCTAGTTAGACCCTCAAATTGAATTAACTGAGCCAAATAAGTCAATTTAACTTATTTAACTCGTACAAGTTTTCTTGTGATGTGGAATAATAGTTTTATTCCTAATATAATTGAAGGACAAAATTAAATTAGGATTTTCTTGTTGCATTTTCAACACTGCCTCTCATCAATAAATGGATTATCAGATACCCCAATCCTACCTCTATGGAACTTGAATTTTTCTCTTGATAGTGACCTAGTAAAGTTGTCTTCATCCTTCTCCTCTGTAGGAATGTAATCCAGCAACATGATTCTCCTTTGCACACAATCTCGTAGATGATGATACCAGATGTTGATATGCTTGGACTGATCATGAAAAAAAGGATTCTCAAAGAGTTTGATACAACTATGATTTTCATAGTAAATCATTGTAGGATCCATCTATTGACCAAATAAACCAACAAGTATCTTCCTCATCCAGGTAGCTTCACAAGCTTCTTTACTAGAAACCATGTACTATGCTTCTACTGAACTGGCTGCAAATGATCTTTGCTTCATGTTGTACCAAGAAACTGTTACTGAACCAATATTGAAGATTCCTCCTAATGTGCTTTTCTTGTATGATGGAATCCCTGCCCAATCTGCATCTCTAAATCCTTGCAGCTTCACTCCCTTTGTCCATCTACACCAATGACCAAAGTGAGTGGTGTGTCTAAGGTATCTGAACGCATGTTTAGTTTCCTTCTAATAGAGTTTGGTTGGCTTAACTATTGCTTGGATAAGAAGGTTAACAAAAAAAAATATGTTCGGTTGTGTGTTCACCAAATACATAAGTGAACCCATAAGCAACCTGTAAATAGTAGCCTCCACTACTTCACTTGAAGTAGCATCTTCCTTCCTCCAATTTCCTTCTAGAGGAGTCTCGATGGGTTTGCTGCTCTCGACGTGGAACTTCTTTAGTATCTCATTGATATACTTTCCTTGCCATACTTACATACCCAGGAAATAATGCATGATCCCTAGGTCCTTTATGTCAAATTATCTTGCAAGGTCCTCTTTGCATGATTTTACCAGCTTCTCATCACCTGTTAGAATTAAATCATCAAAATATGATACTATAATCAACAATTTACCTTCAACAATAATATGGTAAAGGTTTGCATCTGCTTCACTTTTGGTGAAGCCAACCTCATGAAATAGCTGATCATCCTAGTGTACAAAGCATGGGGTGCTTGTTTCGATCCATACATCGCTCGCTTGAGACTGCACACATGTGACTCTTTTTTAATGGTCTCAAATCCTTTTGGCTACCCAATGTACACCTCTTACTCAATCACTTTATTGAGGAATGTTGTCTTCACATCCATGTGATGTATCTTCCATCCCATCTACATTGAAAGTGCTAGAATAGATTTGATTGAAGAGTACCTTTCTACTAGAGAAAAAGTCTCCTTGTAATCAATTCCCGCCACCTAAGAGAAACCTTTGGCCACAAATATAGACTTTTGTTTCTCCACACTCCCATATACTACTTTATTTACCTTTTAAATCCATCTAGAACTCACCACTGACTTGTCTGCTGGTCTTGGGACCGCTTCCCAAACACAATTTTTGATAATGAAGTCATACTCCTCTACCATGGCATCAATCCATACTAGTTTCTTCATTGCTTCTTCGAATGAGGATGGCTCAATCTCTACACTCTTTCTCATAAGAACCATGTAGTCAGTGTACCAATATGGGGACCTCCTCTACTCGCGCTATGATGTGGAGGCTCCCACATTCTCTCTAGCTCCATGCATTAATCTGTCAGCTTCTTTAGAGCACTTCATTCCATTTTTGGATAACTCTGCATGGGTGGATGCTTCCACTCCTCCTCTGCATGTGACTTCTCCACATCATCTTGAGGTCCTTCCTTTGGAGCTAAAATCTTCTTATCTGCATGAAACTAAAGTTCCCTCTGAAGGGAACATCACATGTCCTTCTCCTCATCGAACTTCATATCTCTATGAACCACTATCATCTTGTGACATGAAAGGTACACCTGATAGTTTTGTGGTGTAACAATGTACCCCACAAATATACCCAAGTCAGTTGTTGGTTCTAGCTTTTTCCTTGCATCCTTGGTAACATGAAAATAAGCTCATGAACAAAATATCCTAAAGTGTGCCACATTTGGGTTCTTACTTGAAAAATCTTCTTTTGGTTTACTCATCCCAAGAATCTGATGAGGACCATTGTTTTACACATATATAGTTGTGTTGCATGCTTCAACCCACAAGTGCAATAGTAGGCCTTGATCATGTAACATTGCCCATGAAACTCCGATAATACTTTTGCTCTTCCTTTTAGCCACCCCATTTTGTTGTGGGTTATGGGGTACTATTAACTCCCGTCGAATGTATTTTGATGCACAAAAGTTATTAAATTCATTTGAAACATATTCTCAACTTTTATCTCTCCTGAGAGCCTTCACTTTCTTGCTAGTGTTTTTCTCAAGAAATGCTTTAAATCCAACACTTATGTGAGGAATAATCTACAAATATTACATAATACTTGTGCTTGGCCATGGAGTCTATTGATAATGGTCCACACACATTTGAATGAACTATTTCAAGGATCGCTTGTGCTCGACTGTCCATATCATGAAAGTTTCCTTTGGTGTAGTTCCCCAATGTACACCCATTGAATGTATCTTTCTACTCTAATGCACCTTTGGGAAGTCATGTATAAATTTGTTGAGTGATCTTCAAAGCTCTATGGTGCAAGTGGCCCAATATTCTATGCCACAAATTACCAATGTCTCGTCTCTGCACCTTCTCTGATTTTGTGCTCAAATAAACAGTGTTCTACATCCAATTTGTAGAGGTTCTTCACCCAAATCCCAATATGCTCCACTTGTCCTGAGGCTATGTGACGAAGGAAATCCTTTCCTTTGCTAAATATCACATCATAGACATGTTCCTCCAACATAGCAACTGAAACTAAATTCTTCTTTAGACCTGAAACATACTTGACATCTTTTAATGTGAGAGGAGAACCAGTCTCCCTCTAAAAAGTAACAATACCGATGCCAGTCACGCTATACCTTCCATCATCTCCCATTTCAATGTGCATCTGGAGGTCCTTCTCCTCCATGTCACTGAATAATTGTTTGTTGTTGGTCATATGGAATGAGGCCCCACCATCTAGATACTACACATAACCCATCACCAATGTCACCATGCAATTAATGAGGGTGAAATCCAACTCGAGTTGTGAAGCAAGACCTTCACCTTCCGCTCATCCTAAGGGCTTCTTACTGTCCTTCTTGTGCATACACCTCGTGGCATAGTGTCCCAACTCATGACAGTGGAAACATTTAATCTTTGACAAGTCCTTCTTGTTTTCTCCCTGAGTAGAATTTGATTTGGAATGGGATGACTTCCCTTTCCCTTTCTTTCCCTTTCCATCCAAGGCACAGTTCTCCTCATCATCATGATTGGATGATGATCCATATTTGGTGTTCCATTGAACCTCTTCTTGCACCAAGTCAGACAACAACCACTCCCACTCTGGTAGCTTCTCCCTCCCATTTACCGAATCCTGGTAGTTGTGTGAGCTCCTGGGAAGGCCTAGAAGTGCTAGGTTCACCAGATCATCTTCAAAAACTGTAGAGCCAACACTTCCAAGCTCATATTGACATTGGGTGAACTTGGTTAAGTACTTTTGTATTGCGCCCCTATAATACTAGTGATTACCCCATTACTATTGTAGTTGTATCCCTTATTAATATTGTTGAACCCCTATTGTCCCCATATTTTTATTACTGTGAACCATAGAATCCCTCTATTTTTATTTTTGTGGCTTTATATTATTATTGTTAGGTCGGCTGGGTTATATTGTGACTCCATAGACTCCTATATATAGAAAGGAGATTTTGTCATTTGAATCATCCAAGAATTGTTCATATGTGTAATGTAAAGGAGGTTGCCCCCTCGAAGAGGCTAAATTCTAAGGCGTTGATCTCTCTTTTCTATCTTTTTGTGAGCTAGTTTGATAACATTTGGTATCAGAGCTTTGGATTCTAGGGTTTGCTACTCCAAATATGTCATCGTGGCATTTTCACTATAACTTTTTTCTGCGATGTTTCAGAAGTGAAAAAAAAAACCCATTTGAGACACAATTGCACTGAACCTCGGGTTCCAATTTCA
Source organism: Pinus tabuliformis (assembly GCA_031772625.1). Lineage (NCBI taxonomy): Eukaryota > Viridiplantae > Streptophyta > Pinopsida > Pinales > Pinaceae > Pinus > Pinus tabuliformis. The sequence continues at coordinate 848,983,200 of CM062816.1, read as the reverse complement.
GAGCTTTTCACACTATATTTGCGGAGATATGATCTGAGGAAGTTGTTCTTTTTGCAGACTCCTGAATTACATTCCAAACAGGTGACCTGGGGAAAATTTTCATAACTTTCTCTCTGAGCATCGGATTGAAATTTTGTAAGAAGGTAAGAAAAGAGGATGGATTGTAGTTTCTGGTATATAATGTTTAGTGCCATAGGTTGAAACAGTGACATGTGGCACTTCATACAAGTTTTCTCTTCCGGAAAGGTCTATAATTAGGTCATCTTGGTAGATTGTGAATAACTCTTTCTTGGAGAATCCAATTTGGATTAGACTGGTGGCATTGGAAATATGATGCAGAGAGCTACTATAGGTCGCAATTTCAAAACTGGATGATCTGAAATTATAGAGATACATCAGCTTCAATATCAAGCTCCTACAAAGTGAAAAAAGGTGTGTAGTTTTTTTTAAATTTTTTCTTAAGCTTGGTTTTTGAAGGAATTCAAAGGGCATAGTAAAGCATTATTATCAGTAATTGATGCCCTGAGGAAAGAAAATGCAAACACCTAGTAAGAAACCTAAAAGCTCTAGCATGACTCATGAAGAAGAGGAAGAAATGCAACATGATATATCAAAATTACAAGACCAAGTGCAATAAGTGTCACTTGCACAAAAAGTAACAGAATCTAAGATGAAAGATGGATGGTTTAAAAAAAGGTGTAGAAGCTAAGATGGATTGTTTAAAGAAAGGTTTAGAAGCTATGATGGATGGCATGGAAGCTAAGATGAATGGCATGGACGCTAAAATGGATGGCATGGATGATAAGATGGAAGAATTGAAGATGAATATGAATAAGTTGCTACAAGAAATGGTCACTAATGGTGAAAGGGTAGTAAAGGAAACTCATAATGAGAACAAACAGAATGTTAATCATGATTCCATAGACTCTAATGTTGGATCAAAGACCCACCATATTCCAAAAATCGATATGAGGAAGTTTGATGGCAAGGATCCCGCAACATGGATATTACAGATGGAGCAATTTGTTGATCTCAATAATGTGAAAAACACACAGAAGATACGTATCTCAATTTTATATTTGGAACCAAATATGTTTGTATGGTATCAATGGCTTTGATCTCGTAAACAAATTGGGCAATTTTTACGGAAGAATTGACAGCACATTATGAGGATACAAAAAGCAACACTTCTTTTAGCCAATTGATAAGGCTCAAACAAAAGGGTTCAATAATGGAGCATATTAAGGAGTTCCAAAAATTGAACATAAGGGTAAGAGATATTTCAGAGGAGCATAGGATTGATGTGTTCATAGGGACTTTAAAGGATAATATCCAACATGATGTTCGCCTTTGGGAACTTGATTCATTAGAGAAGGCATTCAAGTTAGCAAGAAAAATGGAAAGAAAAATTATGGAAACTACGAAGCATACCAGTCACAACTATAAAGATGGAAGTGTTGTTACCCCTAGCCTTCCACAACCTATGAGGTTGACACCACAACAATTGGAATAAAAAAGAGCAAAAGGGCTTTGTTACAATTGTGATAGAAAATACACTAAAGGTCATAAGTGTGATGAGAATAAAATATTCTACATAGATTGTGAAGAGGAAGAAGAAAAGGAGAAAGAAAGGTCAAAGGAAGAGGATATACTCCAGGAAAAAAGACTAGATAAAGAAGAAATGAATCTGACCATGTCTTGTAATGCATTGGCTAGAATTACCACTCCTCAAACCATCAAGATATAAGTACAAATCAAGAAGAAAAAGGTAATAGTGTTGATTGATTCAGGAAGTACCCACAATTTTATTCATTGTAAGGTAGAAAAAGAATTGAATTGCTTCCTATATCCAGCAGCAGAGTGTCAAGTGATGATTGCAAATGGAGGAATGATAAATTGCTCTGGAAAGTGCCATAATATCAAGCTACCCATGGGAGAATATGTATTGACTAGCCCAATGCTTTCCATTCCAATGGGAGGTGCTGATGTTGTACTAGGAGTCTAATGGCTACAATCATTGGGTACAATAGCTTTTAATTTTCAAGAACTTTACATGGAATTTTCTGCCGAAGGAAAGGAAGTTGAATTAAGGGGTATTGCAGGGAAACCAGGAAAGATAATCAGCTCTAACGGTATGACAAAGCTTATAAAAAAGGAACAAAGAGGTGTAATTGCTTAATTATGTTCGCCAGATGTTTCCACATCGGAATCATCTATTTCTCCAGATCTCCAAAAAGTCTTGGACAATCATTCCAAGGTATTTGAGACTCCCAAAGGTCTCCCACCTATTTGTGATCATGATCATGCTATTCATCTGATTCCAGGAAGTGTTCCTCCAAACATTAGGCCGTACAGATATCCCTATCCCCAAAAGAGTGAAATTGAACATATGGTTGCAGAAATGCTAGAGTCTGGTATAATTCAACCTAGTCAAAGTTCTTTCTCTGCTCCAGTAGTATTGGTGCACAAGAAGGATGGATCATGGTGCATGTGTTCGAATTATAGGGAGCTCAACAAGCTCACTATTAAAGATAAGTTTCCCATTCCTGTCATTGATGAATTACTAGATGAATTGCGTGGATCAATTTACTTCACCAAGTTGGATCTTCGTTCAAGATATCATCAAATCAGAATGAAGACTGAAGACATTCCTAAAACAACATTTAGAACTCATGAGGGTCATTATGAATTTTTGGTCATGCCTTTTGGCCTTACCAATGCACCTTCTACATTTCAAGGTTTCATGAATTCCATTTTCAAACCCTTAGAAAATTTGTGTTAGTATTTTTTAATGATATACTAATCTTCAACAAGTCTTGGAAGGATCATGTTGAACATGTTGACAGGGTGCTACAACTATTGGAGGAGAAACAACTATATGCAAAAAGATCCAAATGTTTCTTTGGAGTATAATAGGTGGAATATCTGGGTCATATTGTATCTCATGAAGGAGTTAAGGTAGACCCTAGAAAAATTAAAGTCATTAAAGAATGGAAAATCCCCACATCCATAAAGCATCTACGAGGATTTCTCAGGCTGACAGCGTATTATCGCAAGTTTGTTAAGAACTATGGGAGAATAGTAGCACCTCTAACAACATTATTGAAGAAAGATGCATTTTCATGGACTCCAGAAGCAACAAAGGCCTTTGAACATATTAAAGAGGCAATGTGCCAAGCACCGATCTTAGCTACACCGGACTTCACAAAAACCTTTATTATGGAATGTGATGCTTGAGGAAATGGAATTGGTGTTGTTTTAATGCAAGATGAAAGACCCATTGCTTTTGAAAGTCGTCCAATCAAGAGAATGTTTTTACACAAAGCTATTTATGAGAAGGAAACTTTGGCAATACTACATGCACTTGAGAAATGGCGACCCTGCCTAATGGGAAAACAATTCAAGGTAAAAACGGATCATGATAGCCTTAAATACTTTTTAGAACAAAGATTATCCTCTGAAGAGCAACAAAAGTGGGTCACAAAGATGTTGGATTATGACTTTGAAATCATCTACAAAAAAGGGAAGAAAAATGTGGTGGCAGATGCACTCCTAAGAAAGGATGAGGATGTGGAAGAATTGCTTTGCGCCATTTCTATTATCCAACCAGATTGGATAAATGAAGCAAGGGAGGAATGGAAGAATGATGAAGAAGTATGGGAACTTATTCGAAAGTTACAACAAGATTCCAGTACATCAGATACATTTAGCTGGCAAAATGATTCGTTATGGTACAAAGATCGCTTATACCTCTATAAGAATTCGCAACTCAAACAAAAAATTCTTATGGAATTGCACACTTCTCCCTTAGGAGGGCACTCAGAATTTTTAAAAACTTACCACAGGGTTAAGAAGGACTTTTTTTGGGATGGCCTTAAATTGGATATTCAAAAGTTTGTGGCGGAATTTTTGGTTTGCCAACAAAATAAAGTTGAAACAATTAAGACCCCGGGTCTATTACAACATTTATCCATTCCAAGCCAACGTTGGGAGGAGGTTTCAATGGATTTTATCACAGGTTTACCCAAGTCTGAGGCAAAGAGTGTCATCATGGTGGTAGTTTATAGACTTACCAAGTATGCACACTTTTGTGCATTATCACATCCATTTAAATCCAGTACAGTTTCTACTGCATTTATGGAAACAATTCAAAAGCTACATGGAAACCCAAAGATTATTGTAAGTGACAGAGATCCCATTTTCACTAGAAATTTTTGGACAGAATTATTTTCTTGTCTTGGTACTCAGTTAGCTCATAGCTCATCTTATCATCGTCAATCTAATGGGCAAATTGAGATAATAAACAAATTTTTGGAAGGATATCTTCGTTGCTTTGTATCTAATAAACAGACATAATGGGTCAAAGGTTGCCTCTGGCTGAATGGTGGTATAACACTTCCTTCCATACAACAACAAAAATGACCCCATTTATGGAACTTTATGGATATCAGCCACCATCCATCACATCATATTTAAGAGAAAATTATAAGGTTCCAGCAGTGGAACATCACATCGAACATCAACAACAAGTCCTCCAACTCTTAAAGGATAACCTCGTGTTGGCACAGAATAGAATGAAACAACAGGCAGATCAACATGACAACAAAAGAAGTTTTGATGTAGGTGATTGGGTATTCCTACGGCTACAACCATATAAACAAATGTCCCTCAAGCAAGCTAAGAAGGATAATAAATTATCACCAATGTATTATGGTCCGTAAAAGGTGTTGCAAAAGATTGGTACTATGGCATACAAATTGGAGCTTCCTGTAGTGTCTCAAGTGCACCCAGTTTTCCATGTTTCATGTTTAAAGAAGGTTATAGGCGACAAGCTCCTAGTTCAAACAATATTGCCAGAACTTGACGAGGAAGGAAAAATTATATTGGAACCAGAAGCAGTCACAAAAACAAGAACTCAAAAACTACGAAATCGATCAATTTCAGAGTATCTCATCAAGTGGAAGAACTTATCCGCTAAAGATTCCACATGGGAGGATGAGAATTTATACAGAAGCATCCAGAACTACTCAAGCATTGAGGACAACACTTTTTTGAAGGAGAGGGGCATGTTAGGTCCCTATAATACTAGTGATTACCCCATTACTATTGTAGTTGTATCCCTTAATAATATTGTTGAGCCCTTATTGTCCCCATATTTTTATTACTGTGCCCCATAGAATCCCTCTATTGTTATTTTTGTGGCTTTATATTATTATTGTTAGGTCGGCTGGGTTATATTGTGACTCCATAGACTCATATATATAGAAAGGGGGTTTTGTCATTTGAATCATCCAAGAATTGTTCATTTATGTAATGTAAAGGAGGTTGCCCCCTCGAAGAGGCTGAATTCTAAGGCATTGATCTCTCTTTTCTATCTTTTTGTGAGCTAGTTTCATAACAATCCAGATACTACACATAACCCATAACCAATGTCACCATGCAAGTAATGAGGGTGAAATCCAACTCGAGTTGTGAAGCAAGACCTTCACCTTCTGCTCATCCTAAGGGCTTCTTGTTGGCCTTCTTGTGTGCACACCTCATGGCATAGTGTCCCAACTCATGACAGTGGAAACATTTATTCTTTGACAAGTCCTTCTTATTTTCTCCCTGGCTAGAATCTGATTTAGAATGGGATGACTTCCCTTTCCCTTTCTTTCCCTTTCCATCCAAGGTGCAGTTCTCATCATCATCATGATTGGATGATGATCCATCTTTGGAGTTCCATTGAATCTCTTCTTACACCAATTTAGACAACAACCACTCCCACTCTAGTAGCTTCTCCCTCCCATTTATCGAATCCTGCTAGTTGTGCGAGCTCCTGGGAAGGCCTAGAAGTGCTAGGTTCACCATATCATCTTCAAAAACTATAGAACCAACACTTCCAAGCTCATATTGACATTGGGTGAACTTGGTTAAGTACTTTGGTTTTGTGCCACCCTTCTCCATCTTGATTTTCCTAAGCTTTTCCTTCGGTGCCATCTTCCTATGGTCGCTGCTATTTTGAAACAGGCATGTCAAGGCCTTCCACATTGCATATGGAATCTCCTTCCCATGGAGGTTTGAAACAATATGATCTCGAATTCCTTCTAGTATGATCCTTCTTTCCTTTGCAACACATTTTATCCACTCTGCCATATCTTGAAAATCAGTTGTTGGAGACTTAGGAATATCTTTATCTATGAATTCCTTCAACTCATTGTCTTCCAATACTACTTGCATCTTTTCCTTTCAAAAAATATAGTTTGAACTTCCCTCAAGGGAATATTCGAGTCTCAATTCGTAGAATGACATCTTGTTGGCTCCAAAGAATGATACTACGAATTCAATTTCACCTACAAAATACAAACTAGTATTCTCCTCTTCTAGAGTGATTTATGCTTTGATACCATGTAGATTCAAATTTCTAATTATAATTTACTAAAACAATAGACTTGAATCTACTTTATTGATTAGCGGAAACAATTAAATAATCGTGAAATCACGAAGCATACAAGAGAAAGAATTAAATCAACAGATTACACAATGATTTCAAAGGGAAAGCCACAAATAAAAGCCGCTACTATCTATATATTGCATTAGTAAGAAAATATGAGAAGATTACAATGATTTTCTCAAGCCTAGGCCAATGCTTAACCAAATTTTGTCTTACGCTAGTCCCTATTTCCTTGCGTTGTTTCCTTGGGAATTAACCCCCTATTTTTTAGGCAAATTTCTCGATATGAATTGCGTCAAAGGCCTTCCTTTGAATGCATGCACCACATGTACAATTTATATAATTATACAAATGATAGTACACTGTCCCTGAACAATCTCAATTGGGTAAATCTCAAATATGACATGCATGAGTTATTGATGAGGGAATCATCAATTAATTGGTTGAACACATGAAGCGATAACCCATTGTCTGACATCCTATTAGTTCCTTCATCATTTGAGACTAGTTTAACTCACTTTAACTCAGTTAAACTGAATTAATTAATTACAAATCAAAATAAACTCAACCAGGGCTCCTATAATGTAGGACATACTCTACATGACTCTAGTTAGACCCTCAACTTGAATTAATTGATCCAACAAAGTCAATTTAACTTAGTTAACTCGTACAATATTTCTTGTGATGTGGAATTACAATTTTATTCCTAATTGAATTCAAGGACAAAATTAAATTAGTATTTTCTTGTTTCATTTTCAATAGAGACTAAAACTCTAGGAAGCTCCAGGTCAAAGAGGAACTTTCTGAGGAATCATCATTGTTATTCTTCAATCAGGAGAAGAAATCCACCTTTGATATTAATTCAACAAAGTGCCATGCACTTATTTTCCTAGATATCTTCAGGAATGAAATCTTCAAGTGAGTTGCACCCCTTATCAAAGTCAAAGGTGTTGCAGTTTCTTTTACTGGCGTATCTCTATATCTTCTTCATAGTAGATGATCTTTCAAAATATAGGCTCTCCAAAGTTTACATCTGTCTTGTTCACAACTTTGTTTGTGAACGAGACTATAATACATTCATCAATATATGGGGTCTACAACACTGCTACTAAACTTGCAATGGTATCATACCAATAGTTGTACAGACCAATGAGAGAAGGAGAGAGAAAATGTGTGAGTGATGATAATGATAAATGAGGTGAGAGGTCACTTATACTTATACAAGTCACTAAGGGTGATGTGACATGTCTCTTGGGCTTCATGATCCTACATGATGATGTGGTTGACCTTGACAATTTACACATGTGTGGGCATAAATTCAAAAACACATTTATGCTTGTCCAAATTTTATGATCTTTAAATCAATTTTGGTCCTCTCAAAAAGGGGAATTCAATTAAATTGTCATATCCATCAAATAATTTGTCTAAAGTTGAATTTGGCCCTAGTTTCCAATTTTGACAATCCATCGCAGCTATGGAGAATTCCATTGCCAAACCATCTATCATCATCGATCATCATGCCATATTGTCATCTTGAACCATCTCTGCATCTCATATCAACTCTAATAAACAATGATGTAATAATGAATAAGAATTGATCGAGAGTGAGTCACAAGATCTTGCCAATCTCCGCTAACAAAAGTCAGTCTAGGGGTAGAACCCTAATCAAACTTAGTCCCAAATCAAGTTGTTGAACACCATGTATCCTAGACATAGGGAGTACAATGGTACATAATGCATCCATATATAGTGCTATGGTCCCTATTCAATTTTCCCAAGTCATTGGTCAGATGAGTGGTACTTCCCATGCATCCCAGACTACATGGGTAGGATGTATGCTAGGGAAACAACAACAAAGGGTGAACCGATAATCCTAATCATATGCCATTGGAGAAGGTGAATCAATCCTCCTATGCATATATATATCAATCTTAGGGGAAGTTGAACCATTCAACCTACACATATGTTTCATCAATCATAGGGGAAGGTGAACCACTCAACTACACATGTGTCATCAGTTATAGGGGAAGGTGAATGTCTCACCCTAAACACATATCAACCATCATGGTCTATCATAGGGGAAGGTGAACCACTCACCCTGTACACAACGAACTAATAAGGGAATGTGAACCGCTCACCCTATGGTTGCTCATAGCTCTAAAATCTAACCAAGGTCCCCAGGACCTCAAAGAGCTCAATATTCAATAAAGAGCCTCTTAGTATGGTCAATCCATGACTCCCTGCTTCTCTCTAAAGGAGGATAAACTTAACATTGCCAAGAATCTTTAAGGGGAATTTACACATTAATCTTATAATGATGGAGATTGATTGCTTCCTCCTGCTAATATGAAATGGTGGATATCAGCATGTGCACAAATAGCTCAATAAAGAGATTCCTCAATCGAATGACTTCACAGTAAGTCATGCTTTCTACTTTCAACCTCAATGGTGCTCCCAATCTTTGATTCGTCCATGAAGTAAAGTAAATTCAAAATATTATAACACCTAAATTTTCACTTTTTATTCACTAGCAAATTTTAACAATGTACTTCACACCATAGAATCAAAAATTTATTTCAATAAGAAGCTATCCTCTATGGGACTTATTCATAGATTCAATCAGAGTCTTTATAGAGAGACATATGATAGGTGTTTATCTAGAATACGAAGGATCCCACAAGATATATATATATATATTAGTAGATTCTCATCATATTTATTTTTTAAGTGCGTCAAGTCTAGGTCTTCCATCCTAACATCCACTTTCTCATACATTGATAAAAAGCAGGGTTATCATATGCAACCTCAAATTCTCAGCAGTGTATCTCAGTCCATAATTGATTGTGCCACGAAGATATCTCAAGATATTCTTAGAAGAAATCCATTTTATGTGATGAGGATCAACCATAAATTGACTCATTGTGTTCACAACGAAGCATATGTCCGAACAAGAGTTCACCAAGAACATCATTGCCCCCACAAGTTGTCTATATTCAAAAGGGTTTTCCAATCTGGGCCTAACAACACTTCCACATGGCTTCTTTAAGTTGATTTCCATCGAAGTAGACAAAGGCTTGCAATCAACCATCCCACATCTCTCGAGGAGTTTCACAATGTATTTTCCTTGAGAAAAGAGAATCTCACTTGGATTTTGCTAGACCTCCTAGCCTAGGAAGAAATGCATCAGATCTAGGTCCTTCATCTCGAACTCAGAAGCCAAATCCCTCATACATTGATAAATGAGAGGGTATGTACCTGCCATAAAGAGATCATCTACATAAAATACCAAAATAAGAGGCATGTCCTTTTCAACCTTGAAGTATAGGTTAGGATCATCATTTCTCTTTGTAAATCCCATCTTCATAAGATAGCTATCAATCCTCTCATATGAAGCACTAAGGTCTTGTTTCAATCCATGTAGGGATTTCTTCAACCTACATACATGTGTCTTTTGATCTTATACTTTGTACCCCTGAGGTTGTTCCAAGTAGACTTCCTCCTTAAATAAGCCATGCAAGAAAGCAGTCTTGATATCCATTGGATGTAGGATCCATACTTGAGAGTTAGTGAGAGAAATAATAGATCATATAGTGGTATATCAAGAAACTGGTGTAAATATCTCGTCATAATCCACTCCATATTTTTGAGAGAAATCTCGAGAAATGATCTTGGCCTTATATTTTTCAGCACTCCAATCAAGACCATGTTTAATTTTGTATAGCCATTTTGAGGTGACTACGAACTTGTCCTTGGGACTAGGAACCACTTCTTAGACATTATTCTTCATGATAGATTCATATTCCTCATTCATTGCATCCTTCTAGAGTTGGTTCTTTATGGCTTCTTTGACCATACACAGATCATATTTAACAATAGTACTCAAAGAAGCTAAGTACCCTTGATACATGTTTAGCTTCTTACTTTCACGAAATGTCCCTCTTGGAGCAGTATGTCTTTCAACACCTTTGAGAGTATCTTTGAGGTAGATAGATCACCAGGAGGTTGATCAATATGATCCATTAGCCCTTCAACATTAAGCATAGTCACATCTATCAAAGGCTCATTATGTTTTTTTAGAGCATCATCATTGTCCTTCCTTGGAAAGGGGATATCTCTAGATTTCCTAAGGGCAATATCTTCATCGAAGGTGACATGAATATATATATATATATATATATATATATATATATATATATATATATATATATATATATATATATATATGAGTGAGTTGACCACATCACTGTAGTAGGTATAAACCATAAGTCATATATTACAGAGACTTATACTACAGGTCAGTGAACATTCTTATTACTGCATGATGAATAGAGGCTTCAATCTGAGAGTAGGGTAAAGATCCATTGACCTAGGTCTCCTTCATACATCGTCTCTTCTTCCTTTATGAAAGAGGCCTGAAAATAAAATAGTGCTAGGCTTCTCCTTCTAACTCTTCTTCATAAATGAGCACTTCAACTATGTTATTTATATTTTTCTTGTTCACAACTTCATTTGTGGACAAGACTGTAACATGGAGATCAATTTGTAGGAATGCAACATATTATCATTGCTACAGACTGTAAAAATATTAATGATAGATTGAAAAGAGGCCGTAAGAGATGCTGGGTTGTATAAGAGATAGAATAGTGCTGAGATGTCCAAAAAAATCGGTTTTTGTGCCAATAAATGCGGCCTGGTCAAAAAGGGACAAGCCCTACAAAATCACAATCAAACTTGGTCGAACAGTCCTTGGTTAACATTGGTCAAACATGAGTCAACTTCTGAAATTGTTGGCCCTGAAATTCTACCTAAAAGTCATCCTCCTTGCCACATGTGAGAGAGAAAGAATATGCCCAATATCATACCAACCAATGAAAGAAGGAAAGAGAATAATGTGTGAGTGACGATGATGACAAATGAGATGAGAGGTCACTTTTATTTATACAAGTCTTTCGGGGTGAAGTGACATTTATCTTCAGCTTCATGATCCTACATGACGATGTGGCTGGCCTTGAAAATTTACACATGTATGATAATTTCTATGTTAATTTTGATAACATGTACTTTGCTTAGGTCAATTACTTCAATGTTCCTTATTACCCAATTTTAATTTCAATTTCTTTTCTAGTATCACATAAACCATTATCTCATTGAAAGTAATTGAAGAAAGAGCATAAACAATAAGAGAATAGGACTAGCCAAGAGAAGAGGACATAAGATTTTGGCTCAATCCAGGGAGACACCCTAAGATGGGGAAAACACTTAATCAATTCATCTTATTATCAAACATAAAATGTTCAACAAAGAAGGAGAGAGTATAATCAATGTCAAAATTGACTTGCAAATGTGATGACCAAAACTACTATCCAAATTCCAAATAAAAAACTCAATCAAGTATGAAATCCAACCCTTAGACTACTACAATCATAATCTCGAGACTGCGGATTTTCATCTAGAATCTATGTCCAAATTCTAAGGCTAATCTGGGCTAGATTCAACCTTCAAGCTTACCACAAAACCCTCATGTTCCCTGTGGCTTTATCTGAGCAATATTTTGACCCTAGATCAAGCTTCTTTAGGCTTGCGGCCTACTTAAAAGAGCTTTGACCCACCTACAGAAAATGATCCCCACATAAAACAATCCTGAAACATATTCCAAACAGCCCTTAGGAGTGTGACACTTTCTTGTTGGATCTAAACTTGAAAAAGAAGATAAATCAGCTAAGAACAAATCTCAAGCTCACTCAGGGTTTCACTTAATAGTCTCGACCTCCTACTTGATGATCTCAACCCATCTAACAACCCCGCGATGGTGACAAGCTTTCTCTTCCTGCTTTGTTGGAGCCATCCTTTCTTCTACGACCATTTTAGAGTGAGATATATGTGATGAAGATGTGTAGAATGAGGTTGGAGGTCACTTCCTTTTATAGGAGATGGAGAAGGGTTTAACTTGGATATTTAACCCCAAGCCGACCTTGATGAGTTCCACATGAGAGGGCCTGCTTTTAAAATTAAAGTTTCCTTCTACAATTTTAGTGATCTTTAGGTTGATTTTGGTCCTCTTGGAAAGAGGAATTAATTTCCATAATCATCTCCATAAAATGAGTTATCCAAAGTGGAATTTGGCCCCAGTTTCCAATTTTGACAAATCAACTCCAAACTCCAACAAGGAAATACAAATGACAGAATATGTAAATTCATATGCAAGGTTTAGAATGAATCTTGAAAGAAAATGCCTTTATTAATGAAAATCATTGAATTTTTTTTATACATTCCAATCTCCTATTCTTTTATGTATCACTTAAAATGTTATACATTCCAGGCACAAAGAAGTTGGAAAAACCTACCTTGGCCATAGAATGTAGTATGATTTATTTGGTGAATTCAAAGTAGTTGATCTAGAGAGAAGCTTAAGTAGTTGAATAAATATTCACAATTGGTGTTGTTGTTTTATGATGTTTTGCACAAAAGTTATAGAGGTTATACAGTTTAAAAATTTGAGCTTGGTATTCCTCATATAAATATAATCTAATACTTGCACCCATGACCCAAAGGAGCATAGAGAGGAAATTATGCAATATCTGCACATGGGACAGATACAAATTGCATGATAGATCATTTTTCAGTAAGAACCTAATTAAGAATATGAAAAATGTGACATTTCTAATATCACTTTTGAGCCTTGAGATAAAAAAATTCCCCACTCTCAAACCTTGGAAACAATTCAATCCTTGTAAGTTGTTACTGAATTTCTATGTCATCTATTATGATAATTTTACTAGATATTGTTCCCACATATATAATTGATAAGGTAATTATTGCAACGTGCCTATCTATCATTGTTTCACTTACAATACCCTTGATTTTGATGACAAGATTCATTGGAGTCAACAATGTGATGGAAGGGATTTTTGTTCTACTTCAAGATGGACTTTCTAGAACTATTCTTTATGGCACGGGACTTCACAAATAAAGATTAAAAGGGAACCCTAAATCACATGTGCGATGAAAGTAGTTCAGAAATAACTTAGTAGTTTGTCGATGCCTCTTAGGTTGAAGGAAGAATGCATTTTTGACTAGGCCAAGCATTAATCATAACACAACTAATCCACACATTCAGTGTCTCACAAAGTAGATAAATCTCCTATATGTGAGTTTGATCACTACAAAATAAATCTGCATGTCATATATAACTTTGTGAACTAGATTTAGACTTTACAAGTTAAGCACAACCATTACAAGACTGATCAAGCATCTATTATAAGACAAAGATTTCAAAAAAACTCACATCGAATATGAAAATAATAGTTCCGTTATGAATGAAAATGGATTATATGGTAATATAAAGTTCTATTTACTAATCCTAATTACATACTATACTCATATTAAAAGCATAAGAAACTAGTGAGACAATGCGCTGGGCTGGTAGGGCCTTGGAAATCATCAGTATTACCTTGAAAAAATCTTTAATTAAACCATAATTTATCATGAAATTCACAGATTAACAAACAATAGTAAGCTTTATTTTCATAGTCCACAAATTACATTGATAGTATGCGTAGGAGCACTCCAAGTGGTCACAACGTAGGGGTTATATTACAAAATTAGAACAAAAGTGGAACTTGTCACTACTAAAAAGGACTCAAAGTCGATGATCTATTTATATATATGATAGAGTACATAAATGGTGTTGTTATCCTCCATCGTTGAAAGCCTAATATGAATAATTATCCATGAGATCTAATGACCTCTATGAAAATTTGGTATAGGAAAGAAACAAGATGCCAAAAAGAGGTTGAGAAGCCACATATAAGCTAAAGAAATCTAATACAGAGCACCCCCAATCTTGGCTATATCTTTCTAGGGTTGGCAGCTAAGGTGGCAGGCCAACTAGGCACTCAATGTGATCTGGAGGTCTAATCTAGTAGGTGAAGGAGCATCTCAAGGTTGAATACGAGGAACCCATGGGTCTATTCCATTTTTGGAGGTGCACATCCATATCAAACATGACCCCTAGTTGTAGGAACACTAAGGTTTACAGGGCATGCTCAAACCTTCATTAGTAGCCTTTAATGGCAATTTAGCCATTGAAGTGTTTTCAAAACCATATATATTCAACATTAAATCAAGGTTTAGCTTTAAATCCATAATTAACATGATTTTCCTTCATTATGCATAGAATAGGAATATATGGGGACAAAAATGGGGACTTAAAAGGGGTCAAAATGGGAAATTGATAACAAGAATATCGCCTATTTTAGGCCTTGACATCTCCCCTATATCTAAGGTTTTGTGTGTCCTCACAAAAATCAAACCATATCCGATAAAACAAAAATTATCACTAGATTCTCCCTATAACATGATTGATCAAAACTAAAGTATCCCTACAACCTAATTTTCCACCAATATTAATGTTGACATTAATCCCACCTACTCTTTGTGTAGCCGTAAGTTTCTTTTGTAGACTCTTTTTTCATATCTACAAATAGAAATTTTCCTATACCACATCTTGGCAAACTTCTATTGTTTCTTATTTTCCTTGGATAACTCCTCAAATTCCCTTCTTGTCTCTTCATTTATGGCTTTCACAATAGTGTTTTCATTCTTGACATCTTGTCAAGAACATAAAATTCTTTAATTTTTTATCTTAGCTTCTCAATCATCCCATTATTCTTTCTTATTTTTTGAGATGGAGGTTCAATTTGGATAGTAGAGAACATGTTAATATTTGAGGGTTCATGGAAATAGGTAGCATACTCAAAGTCTTTAATTCGCAGGTCCACATAGTCATCAGGGTTAGTGATCTTGAATGTGGTTGCCCTTATTCTTTGACTTGTAGGTAGGGAGGATACTGATTCCTCCTTTCGAATAATGTTAGGATCCATAATAATTTGACCTAAGAAGGAAAAATTACATGAGTCTGAAAATACACTAGTCCAATGAGGTGAGGACGAAATACAGGATTCAAATGAAGATGGAAGAATTGGCATATTCATCGAGCAAGGGGGGGGGGGGGGGGGTATATGTGGCTCAGAATAAGGAACTAAGTTATTAAGAGAGTTTATAAGGGTTGTACAAGGTCCAAGTGAAGTTGAAGGAATGATCTATGTCAATGAAGGAAACTTCCTCTTTTCCATGCTTCTGGTTATTCTTCTTGGTGTAATGAAAGGTTGTGGCCTTGATTTATTTGCTTTATTTGGATTCTTTCCGAAAGAACTAGCCTTTTCAGAATTATCACTAGCCCTAGTATTCTCTTCGCATCTATTAGGAACTTATTTGATTACCCTGTCAACCAAGTCTTTTGGTACCTCGTGAGGCACATGAAGGGGATCTCCAGATTGGTTTCTCTTTACAAAGTCATCCCAACTATCTCATTTTTTCCTCAATTCCACTATAAATAAGATTTTAACAAGGTCTTGATGGTACAATGTTGAGTATACTCAACTATCCTGTAGGTGACCCACGTTCGATCCCTAGTACTATCGTTAAAATCTTGGGTGAATTTATTGATAGAAAATTCAACACATAAATTGTCAAACTAGGAGTGTAGGCTTAGAGCTAGTACACAGTATATGTAAAGGTATGGAAACTCATGGCTCTATTGTTCAACTACTACAATAAATATTCCATCATGTATCAAAGTCTTGGTCCTTGGACACTGAACTTAGGGACACTTTCTTCTATAAGGAAAATCAAATTCCTACAGGTCATCTCTGGATCTTTCCTTCAACAAAACTTATCCTCAACAATCTGATAAAAAATAGTACGTTAGGTGAATCACAGTCAACTAGGAACTTACTATAGTGTTGTCATATCTTTCTATAGCCACTTATTGCCAATCACATATTTAAAGCTACCTACACTTGGGTTCCTTTAGTGACGAACTTATTAATATACTAATTTGATAAAAAACCTTAAATTATTGAAAACATTGGGTTGTTGTTGTAGGGCCCTTACCTTAAGAACTATAGTATTTCACATTCAAAGACAAGGTATGTTCCCACAACCTTGAAATGTTTCAATGCTTCAAAGACATCCTTTAGTGATCAACTTCTCTCCTCAAATTTAAACACAATTTGGAACAAGGAATTAGGTGATTAAAGGAAACTCAAGAATACAATTTATGATCAATATTAATAGTAATATTCATAACACAATTTCATATCTTATCAAAATGAATCAAACAAAAATTCATGCATGAAATCCTACTGCATACATCAAGCATAGTGCATATCATCAAGTAACTGTAACTCAAGGTAGAGCAAGGTTATATGCTAAGTTCAATACCTATGAAATAAATATCTATATTATAAATAGAGAATCCAAATATTGTAAGTCAAATTTGCATACTATAAGTGAAATATGATTATAACATGACAAATCCAGACAGTTGGTGTCTCACAAAACAAATCACTAGATCTAGACTTCATGAGTTAATCACAACCATTACAAGACTGGTCCAGAAACATGTTATAACACAAAGTTTTCAATAAAAATCATGCATTGAAGATGAAAACAATAGTTCTGTTATGAATCAAAATGGATCACATGGTAATACAGAGTTTAATTTACTAATCCTAATAGCAGGCCACACTAATACTCAAAGCCTAAGAAAATAGTGAGGAAATGCAATAGGTTGATGGGCCCTTGGCAATTAGCAACATTGCCTTGAATGAGACTTAACTCAAATCATAATTTATAATGAAATGCATAGATTCACCATGAAAAATAAGATTTATTTTCACAATCTGCATATCACAGTGATACTATGGAAAAGAGTGCTCCAGTGGTTACAACATGAGGGTTATGTTACAAAATTAGAACAAAAGTGAAACCTATTACTACTAACAAAGACTTTGAGCCAATGCTTTGTTTATATAAATGGAAAAGTACAAAAATGGCATCACATGAAAGTATAATCTGAGTAATCTTGAATAGATCTAATGACCTCTATGAAAATATGGAATGAGAAAGAAATGAGATGCTAAACTAAGGTCAAGCTACCACATCCAAGTTGAAGAAATATTATACAAGGAACCCCTAATCTCATCCATACCTTACTAGGGTTGACTGCTAAGGTGGGAGACCAACTTGGCACTCAGTCTAAACTAGAGATCTGATCTAGTAGTGGAGAAGCATCTCAAGGTTGAATTTGAGAGAACCTATGTGTCCATTTCAATTTGGGGGCATGCATCCATATCAAACATAGAGCTTGGTTGCAATAATCCTAAAGGGTTATAGGACCTAGTAAAAGCTTCATTAGTAGCCTTTAATCATGATTTATCCCTTGAAGTGTATTCAGACTCATATAAATTCAACACTAAATAAAAATTTACCTTTAAATCCCTATTTAACACGATTTTCCTTCATTATGCGTAAAAGAGGACTATGTCGGGACAAAACTAGAGGTTTAAAAGGGGTAACTAATGGCAAGAATATCATAAATTCTAGGCCTCGATGTTCCTTCCCTTAGAATATTGCAAAGGGATAATTGGACATGGTAATAATAACCTTATTGATTATTCAACCGCTATGCTAAGGACTAGAAACCATTACAAAATAGTGACCAAACTCCCATCCTCTCTCTTCGTAGAGGAAAAACATAATAAAATATCATTCATTGCACTTTTTCTTATAAAATATCTTCCCTTGCTTCTTTATTACAATGATAACACTAATCCTCTCATTATCTTATTTCATCATTACAGCATTAAGACTTTATAAATTACCATGCTTCCCTGGTTCTAGTTAAAGTGAGTTATCGTATGATGTTTTCATTGGTTAGCACATTAATACTCTACATGTTAATCTAATAATTTGTGTGTGTGTGTTAGCTTCAGTGGTTTGGTGGACAATTTGTTTGCTAAGTTGAGTGGGTTTAAGTCTCTTGAGACATGTTGAAACTGCCTTGATTATGGCATTTATGAAATAATTATATATGGTGTAATATCGATCATACAACAATTCTCGTTCTAGCAAGACATGTTATAATTTGTATAGAAATTCTAAATCTGATTATATATATATATATATATATATATATATATATATATATATATATATATATATATATATATTCACAAGTTTTAATTTATTATATGTACTGCAGGAAGTAGATATTGCATTGGGTTTTTGGTCAAACCCATATTAGTTTGGGTTTGACCAAAAAAATTGTAAACTTTCTATAGTTTAACATTGCAGATTGAAATTTATTATTTTTTAACAATAATTTAATTTATTTATTTTTACCTTGATTGGCTATGAATTTTCACTCCTTGTTTCTCATTTCCTCGATTAACGAACCCAACAGTACAAGGGTCCCATCACAAATTTGGACTTGGTCTGATAGCATGGAACATTAAATAATTAACCCATAAAAACATTGATTTTTTTTTTTACACATTTCAAAATCTTTTATAACTGAAGTCACATGTGTTGTAGAAACCATCTTTTATATTGAACCAATTCATATAGTCTGGCTTGTCATATTTTCTAAACGCATTTATTGTTTTCTTTGGGTGGATAAGGATGTATTTGTATAGTATAAAAATATGTTTTTCCCCGGGCTTTCTTGTACATACAGAAGCATCAAATCAAATCAATTCTAAAAATCTTAGTGATTTAATTCAATCCTTTTGTTTCTCAATCTACCTGTTTTCTTTTGATGGACACATAAGAAACTAGCCATTATGGTGGAAAAAAAAAATCCGTAGAAGATGTTATGAGAGTCTTGTTGGTAGCTAGGAAAAATGATATCCCGCACCTGTGGAACACATGTTCTCACCTAGTAGCTAAATCTGGATTGCCAATAGAGGTTTTAGTAAAGCATATTCCTATAGATGTAATTAAAAAAATAAATTAAATAAAAATGAAATCTAGCTAAGGATGACAACTTATGCACAGTAGCAACATGAGCATGAGTAGCTCAATTGAGAATCATAGAATCAGGCAGATGCACTGAGCTTTAGATTCCTTGGATGTTGAACTAGTAAGGTTGATGGTGATGGGAGAAGGATTGAACTTGAACAAAACTTTGGCATTACATTATGTAGTGGCCAATTGTAATAGAGAAGTAGTGAAAATAATTCTTAAATTAGGAGGTGCAGATGTGAACCACCTAGGCCGAAGAGGAAGGATGCCTCTTCACATTGTTGTAGAAATGGTGAATCTAGACATGGTTGCAGTTTTTCTATACCACCATGCAGATCCCAACCTTTGCACTAACAATGGAACCACTCCCTTCGATATTATACAAGCCTTTGCTTCTAATTTCTTATCAAAGGGATCCCTCCCAACTTGCATGCCGCACATGGAGCACAACAATCTTCGTCTATGCCTTGAGCTCATTCAAACTTTTGCCATGGGTTTTTCCAAAGATGAGGAAAGAAACACCTCACTCCAACTCCAAATTGAAATAACATGAACGACTGATAATATTTCTCTTGTTGGTTTCCTTACAAGGACTATTTTTCTAAGATTAGTGAAGGAAGTACTAGTCTATCTGCTCTAGATTCAGGGATGGTTTTTCTCAATCTTAGTGGCCAGTTAGCTTGCAAGGATGCTAAAAACAACCACACAAGCATGAATGCCCTTAATGTAGATACCCAGGCCAGAGAGAAACTCTATGTCATATTATTCCAAGTATTCATGCAACTAGTTTAACCATGGCTTTGGTTCACCTGAATCCTGATAATCATAAATTACACATTCAAGAGCTTCAGTCCTGGTGTATACAACCTTCATCTCTATATCCAATATGCATTGGGATGTAGGCATAGGCAAAAATTTCATTATGTCAAATATTCATATCGAAAGGGTTATATTATTTACAAATCTTCAAGAGGGGCATGGGATAGTCTATTGTTTCCATGACGAGATCGAGTAATTATTTTGGGTTATTAGTGTATGTTACTGAGATATGTTGGAAATGACTTATATCCAAGTTTTGTAAACCAATGAAGGATTGATGATATGATAGGGCATATACAGTGAATGCACACCAAGTAATGATTCAGTATATGTCAAAGATAATCGAGAATACCAATTCAAAACTGCAAGTTATGAAGATGCAAAGTACTCATGGTTTTGATAAGTGGACAATGTGTCTCAAAAGGAGATTTCCATTCAAACACTTTCAAGTTGAAGACCTGATGTATGCTAGTGTTTTACCCTTTGTTTTTGTTTTAGTTTATGAGAGGATGCATTTTTCATTAATTTTTTATTTGTCGCACATGTTATTGAATCTTAATCTTGACAAAGTGGATATGTAGCCAAACATTCACCCATAGGCACAATTTCTTATTTACAGAAAATATAAATTTCTTAATGTTTCCTATTGTAATACTCTCTTCTTTTTATGCATGAAGGAAACATATGAATCCCAACATTTTTCATTTCAATTCATTATTTCTCCAAGCATCTGTACATAGAAACTAATCATGAAAAATTTAACATATATTCTCTACCACTACTTATGCACCACTATGGACAAAACTTGGTTCCAATATAAATAAATTTAGTTATCTGGTAGAAGTCAATTTTTGTGTTGCAAAAAATATGGAAGCTCCTCGCTTTAGGATAAATAATTGCTATCCTTTGTATCATAAATTATGAAATAAATGGATTTTGTAAGTATAAACCACCATTATTGGTCCTCCCATGGATTGGTTGCTTATGTGAACTTTGAAGCTCCCATAACATACACATGATAAAACCATAAAGGATAATGAAATTTCCTTCATCCTGCAATGTCCTTACCAAACTTACATTGCAAACTTACTTTACTAACAAAGGCCCTGAGCACGTACTTTTAGCGAACCATAGTTTCACTATATACATTTTGGTATTATTATTAGAAATGCCTTTAATTATAGTGTTGAAAGTTATTTTAGAATCAGTACAGAGGAGAAGTCTTGAGATACATTAGTGAAAAATATTGCAAAATAAACGAACTCTTCTTTTACCTTTTTAAGATACACACATATGATGAATAATCAAGCATGTCTCTATATATAGCAATTTTTCTATATGCAATAGTGCATGCTTTATTTCCTGTTAATTGCAAGAAATGGAGTGTTGGCACATCATTTACAAGGTATTTTAGAGCACCATAATAAAGTATATAGAATAAAGGGAGTATAAATTTAACATGAGACACTTAGTTTAAACCTTTTAATAATCACCCTTTAACTTAATGATGAGAAGGGGTTATGGTGGATGAATTCATATTTCAATAAATGAAATTAGCAACAAAGTTGTTCATACATAAAAACAATGCATAATTACAATGAACAAAATACTTCAATTTACCAATCAATAAAACCTAAATTGACTAGATTCTAAAGCTTAATAGTAACTTGAATTCAATAATTTCACTTTAATTTAACTATATTAACTAACCAGAAGAGACTAGTTACTATGTAGCATTTGTTGAATGAAACTTTATCTACTCACTCCAAAACTATACTTTTTAGCTTTTTTCTAAAGCATATAATTTTATTTTGCATCTTTCATCTAAATTTCTTTTAACAGGGAAATAAACAAAGAAGTAGATGTACTCTAGATTTAAATAGACATTGGAGAGACAATGTTGCAAAATTTAAGAAAAGACTCGAAATTTATCTTATTTTCATGAATAGGGAAAGACAAAAAGAAGTGGATGTACTCTCTTTAGCTAGATAGACATTGGAGAGAGAATGTTAGAAGATTTAGGAAAAGAGTTGAAAACCTTCTTCAAAATATTTTCATGCTCCATGGCTCCAATTTTTTTTAACAAAATGTTTACTTTTATATTATAAGACCAGATTACATGGACATAAACATTTACATATGATATTACAAAACTTTATCCTGTGATCTCTATTGTTTCCATATTTTTCTATTGTTTCTATATTCCAATAGATCCAGAGAAATATCTTTTTGCCTCTAACAATACTTTGAACTAGAATTGTACGTTGAAACCTTCCATATATCCTAAAGAGAAGCAAAAATAAATAAATAAAATAAATAAATAAATAAATAAATAAAAAAAAAAATACTTACAATACATACACTAAAGGAAAATTAAACCAGCTTTGAGGGGCCAGCTTCATCAGTTCCAGTCTGAAGACCACTTTTCCTTTGTTTGCTACTGCATAAGCTATTCCATCACCAAAGTACTCCTGTTGTTCCTTGGTGTCGGGTTCTGACTTGCCGAGTAGAAATTCTTAGACATCTACAAATAAGAACAACTCTGCTTTGCTGGACATTAGTTCTGCTTCCTACTTTGATTTTTCTTTTGACCTTTACCTCAAGGCTTTCAAACTTTGCCTCTGTTAGAGTGGCATTCGCTTCTCTTTCGCTCTCCATAAGCTCTATCTTGCTAGACAAAAGGTCTATTTGACCCATCAGCAATTTGAATTAAAACTCCGCTAATTTCTTCCACCTCACCAAATTACGCTCCATGGGTTGGTCCCCTTCTGACGCCATTGTCAAACAATCCAAAAGCACACAGATGTGTGAAGAACATCAAGAAAAATGGAAAAGAGATGAACAAATATCTGATGAAGCCAACATAAATTGACCATCGTTCTCCCAAAATTGCACTCCTCTACCATTAAAAACAAATCTCCTCTAATCTCCAAATCTATTATAAGCTTGTCCTTCGCAGGGAACCAAACCAACGTTCCTTTCAAAGTATTTATGCAAACCTTTGAAAACCTGTGTGGAGAATTGTGATCTACATTGCTCCATTAATAGGCCCTTTTGGGATGTCGCAATCCCCAAGATCAGTGCCATCCAACTGTCCATCATATAGCCCTTACCAAGCCTGGGAAATAGTGTTGTCCATTGAAATTACCACGTACCAAATTGAATTCATATAAACCTCTAATAAGTGGTCTTTCGTTAAACATCATAACTTATCGTTTGTACATGCAAAGATTAATTGCCTGAGACTAGGATTTCAGACGACCACCATCCTTAATGGCTCTTTGTTCCAAATTTATTCACATCAGGTTATGGCACAGGGGCAAAACCCTTGTAATATCCATTAAATTTAATCGTTCCATTTTCCAGCTGCGCCTCTCGATTAGCCAATCCATCTACCTTTCCATTTAATTGCTTCAGAACATGAAAGAGTGAAATTTTTTCAACTGGAGTGTAATTTTTGTTAGTATAGGAAGCAATGAAGTGTCATTAGACGAAAAAGACTGGGTAATCATTCTAATGACAATTATAGAATATTTGAGAATTTTGAACCTTCTTATGTCCTTATTCTTAACCATATCT
Source organism: Pinus tabuliformis (assembly GCA_031772625.1). NCBI lineage: Eukaryota > Viridiplantae > Streptophyta > Pinopsida > Pinales > Pinaceae > Pinus > Pinus tabuliformis. Next base: position 848,959,502 of record CM062816.1, on the reverse strand, counting down.
AGAATTTTCCATAACATTAAAAATTCAACCTTGTTATTTGTAGTTGTGCATAAAACCCACGCATATCTAACCTCTTCATATTCATCATAGAAATATATCACTGCTCTGTCACCCTTCTTCATGGCTCTAATTGGCTGAACAATAAATCTCTTTATGAAGGGGGCACTTCTCTTTTCATTTTTTATATAAAGAGTTATCTTCATCACTTACAAAGGAAATGGACATGGTTAAGAGGTAAAGTGTAACAAGCAAACAAAGCCCTCATGCCACAAGCCCTTTAAGAAAGCCTTGGTGCAAACCTCTTTGTTTGGAGAGTGGCGTGTGCTACTATCAATTTAAAAAAAAAAATAAGAATCAACATTATAATTAGCATGGTTATTAAAAGGTATTAATATTTTTATAAAGGTATTATTGTCAATTTTTTTAACCTAGTTTGAGTTTAGGAATAGGCTAGTTTTAAATAATTCTTAATCAAAAGTAGTTTCCATTTTTAACCTCTATCATGGCTAAACCTAAATAATTTCCATTCAAAAAAATACTTCTTATTCTCAATCCCTCTCATAAAATTTGAAACAATACCTTAATAAAACAAACCCCACAAACCAATACATCTACACCTCATCAATACTATTCTGGTCATTTTAATCTCCATCAAAATGTCAACCCACCAAACAATTTCGGTCCTCTTTGTCATAAATTATTCAAATGCTTTATATCGTAGGTTTTACTTTTTAACCAATTATCGTTACCTTTCACTATCCTGTGATTGTTATTTTAAATTGGATTCGACCATGAGCGATGTCGGAGCGAGATGCGTTTTCTAAATCTCCAATGGGGTTCCAGACAGGTCCGATTCATACATTCGATATGAGGAGATAACGTGCTTCTCAGTAAAGCTGAAGTATCCTGAATTGGAATTTGGAAGTTACGCAACTAAAATAGGGGAGAAATACGTTCCAAATTCAGAGATTCACTTTGAAGTTATCGAAATCGTGCTCGTTTTAACCGGATTATGTGGCCTATCGGATTATTATAAACTTGTTCTGTAGTTAAAAAAAATACTTCCCACGGATCTCTATATATATCCTTGCAAGGATTGCAATTCAACTGAAAGCTCAGAGGCAAAATGGCTAAAATTCAAGGTCTAAAGACGCTGTCCATCTATTTGATTTCAATCTATCTAATCATCATTGGAGTTGCTGGAGCTTCTCCAAAGCTAAGAAGAAGTAGTTTCCCAAAGGGCTTCAAATTTGGTGCCTCTTCATCTGCTTATCAGGTTCCACTTTTATCACTAGTCCCTTCAACTAATTCGTTCATTGGATTAAGTGTTCCTGTGGCTTTTTTGTTTCACTGATAATATCCTGAACTTGCCAAATTCTTTTTCTAATTGTGTAACAGGTCGAAGGAGCTGCGCACGAGGATGGGAAAGGCCCCAGCATTTGGGATACATACTCCCATATTCCAGGTTAATTAGTGCATACAATGAGGTGGGTATTTTAATTCGGTGGGATGTCTTATGTATTTATTGGTTGTTATTGAACGTTAATGCAGGTAAAATCGCCAATGGAGAAAACGGGGATGTTGCAGTGGATGAATACCACCGCTATAAGGTACAAACAGAAGTCTTTTGAAAAATGGAAGCATTTTATTTTATAGCCTGAGCTTAATTTATTTTAATTTCGGGATATTTTAAAATTTTGATGGACATGAATGAAGTAGAGCATAAGCCAGCAAATTTTTCATTTGAATATCAGAAGTTTAGATAGATTACCTGCATGGAGAAACATGAGCAGACCATGTAGAGATGAGTTTGCTTTGGATTAAAAAGCCTTCCTACCCTAAAGCAGGTTTGGAAGAGACCATCTACTTTTTAGTGAGAAATTAGATAGTCTCCTTAAAAGTATTGAGACTAATTTTTGGAATTATAGAACTATGGAAAAAACATGAGCAGCAGAGACTGGTGGGCAGTGACAACAAGAAAAGCAGTAAAGCAGCAAAGGCTGCGAAAGCCTTTGTTTGAGATTGTTAGGCAGTTAGGTTACTCTAAGACAGATACTTGAAGGGGTCATCATATCTTTCTAATAACCATAGAGGTGGTTACCACTCAACAAACACACCATTTATGCTGGTTTTGGCCTCTTGCCTAGAAGTTTCGCCTCTAGGATTATCTGCAGTAGCCATCATGTTGATAAAAGTTTTCTCTTTGTCCGCGTGGCAGAGGAGCCAAGACTACCTGGTTGTTTTTTCTTTGTTTTCTGAGATCCTAAATGTTTAAGACTTAGAGGCTTGGTAACTTGATGAATCAAGTTTGCATTATCCGAATTGTTCGACAAGTTGGAGGAGAAATCCCAGAGCGCCTGGCAGGACCCTCAGAGCCGGCCGAGCATGGACTAAATGGAGATCTATTTTCGTGATTCTGCTTTCCAGGACACGCGGAACCTCTTATTGATCCCTCAGATGATGACCAAGGAAGTTCCTAACTACCTAATGACCATTAGCAGTCTTCCTGAACTAATAGACTTCCATAACTTAGACCAAGGGTGTTATATACTACGGTAAATCTTCATGGAATTGTTCCACCCTTGTCCATGCCATAGAGAGGGAAGCCAATGACTTCTTCCTCGTCCTCCTCCTTTGGTGCGTAGTCAATTGTAGTCCATGACGGTTAGGTAAGAAAACCTCTTCCCTCAATGCCAAACTCCACAACCTTTACTGTTCTGCAAATGCAATAGAGACCAGATGCAAAGCAGTTTGAATACGGAAATGAATGTCTCTCTGGAAAACAAAATATAAACTCATATCCCAATGTTTGTCCGCCACCTTCCCCTCTGCATTGAATATGATGCAGTTGTCTATAACGGGACTTTTTGAAAGCTTTTCCGGCGGGTTTTTCCGGTCGAAATCCGGCAGGAATTATTGGAATCGCAAGTTTGATAGCTAGTTTCTGCACAATGAAAGCGTCCGAGGGGTTTTTGAAAGCCTTTCCGGCGGGTTTTTCCGGTCGAAATCCGGCAGGAATTTATTGGAATCGCAAGTTTGATAGCTAGTTTCTGCACAATGAAAGCGTCCGAGGGGTTTTCGAGGGTGCTGAATCCAAATATGCAGTTAAAAAACCATTTTAACTGCAACAAGATTTAACCTCAATTTCTTCCGCCGGATTCCGTCACCAAAATCTCCAAAAAATCTCATTATAGACAACTCCAAATATGATCTGCAGAGGAGAATTGCCACCGAGCCCTCACCATTATTAATGCTCTAAATTGCGCTCGCAGGGGAGGCTTGAGAAGCATTCGAGGGCACACATCGGGAAAGTAGAACTTTTAACTTGATTATGAATTTTGAAATATTTTAAAATCTAATGAAATATTTCAAACATCTGATCGACATGAATGAAGTGGGACTTTTCCCGTCTTTGATTTTTTCGTAAAATAGGTCCAAAAGTTAGGGTCAACATAAAAATGGCCCATTTTAAAGAAATGATTATACATTGGATTTCGCAAAATATTTCCAAACCTTCCATCAACGTAAAAAAAAGGTCTATTTTAAAAAAAAGTTTATATGTTGTTTTATTTTTTAATCCTCAATGGAGTCGATTTATTTGTAATGTGCATGCAGGAAGATGTTCAGCTTCTCAAACACATTGGATTGGACGTCTATCGCTTTTCTATTTCCTGGTCACGCATATTTCCCCGTAAGTTAACTTAAGGAACAATGATATCTTTATACAATGGATTTTAAATGCCCGCTCTAATTTTTTTTTTGCAAATTCACAGAGGGTTCTCCCCGAAACGGAGGACTCAATGAAAAGGGAATTGCTTATTATAATAATCTCATCAACGAGCTGCTCAAAAATGGTATTTTAAAAAACAAATATTAGCTAGTCTTCTGAAGAGTTTTATGTCTACATGGTCTTTTATACATGGATCTGAGTTTTGATACAGGTATACAGCCTTTTGTTACACTATTTCACTGGGACACCCCACAAGTTCTGGAGGATGAGTACGGAGGATTTCTTAGCAAAAGAGTCGTGTAAGATTCACTCTCATAATTTTCTTTTCAAGTCTTCTGAAACATCAAGACATTTGCTTCTGATATTGATCACTCTTTCAGGGAGGACTTTGGCTTCTTCGCAGATCAATGTTTTCGAGCCTTTGGAGACCGCGTGAAGTATTGGCAAACTATAAACGAACCATCTTCCTTCGCAGTAGGGGGCTACGATTCAGGGGGTATCGCACCCGGCCGCTGTTCACCTCCATTCGGAAACTGTACAGCAGGAAATTCTGCAACAGAGCCCTATATTGTAGCCCACAATTTGCTTCTTGCACATAGCGCCGCCGTAAAAATATATCGGACTAAATACCAGGTGAGAGCTTACATTCTGTTTTAGATATTAAAACTGAGAAAGAATATATTTATATGACTATCTCTTGAAAATGAACTGCAGGCGAAGCATAAAGGTTCTATTGGTATAGCCCTTGTAATGACGTGGGTAGTGCCGTATTCAAAGAAGTCTTTGCTTGATCAACAGGCTACGCAGAGAGCACTTGACTTCAGAATAGGGTGGTATGCACGTGCGTTCATTTTATCTTTTTCTGTATGAACTTGTCTTCCGGATAAGTATAGATTTTATGTGCGCAGAATAAGAAGGCTGGACTTCTGTTTAACTTGTTGAAATCAGCAATTTTCAGAAAATTTGCTCCCTGATATAAAAGTCAAACAGCTGACTTTTATCAATTTTTAAAGTTGACTTTGGTCATAGTTCACTTCTAACTTCTATCCCCTTCATCAGATTTCCAAAATAACCTCCAACCTGGATAAAAATAACATAATAATAATCAACGATCATTAACTAATTCTATCTTGAAACTTTGATTTGATTCGTCACTTCTGGAAGCTGTAAATTATTTTTTGCAGTACAGGTACTTGGATCCATTGACGTCGGGGAAATACCCTGGCTCTATGAGAAGGTTGGTGGGGGCACGTTTACCACGATTTAGCAGCGAAGAGGCGAAAGATTTAAAGGGCTCCTTTGACTTCCTTGGTTGTAATTACTATTCAACACAGTATGCGATCAACAATCCAATCCCACCAAATCCCCTGCATACGGACTATATTCTGGATGCCCGCGTTAATGTGACATGTAAGTAGAATCTGTATTCAGTAATGAACTTTTCTAATGTCTATTCGCTGGAAAACTATTATTTACTTGTGGTTCAGCAAAGAAGAGAATTGAATTGTCGTAATTGGGATACTTATACAAGAGTTAAATGAAGTATTATTCCTATCAGTTAAATCCATTAAATATTTCAAAACCGATCGAATAAAACTATTTGTTTGACTTTGTTTTTTTAATGAATCTTCTAAATATTAAGAATCTAATCAATTTCAAACCCATATAAACTGTCTTCCTTTTAAGTCAAATATTATATGTTTTTCCGTATCGAAATTTTATGGTTTCTTGCTATATTTACTATGTATGGTAGAAATTTTGACGTTAACATAATTGTTGGTGATTCAGCTGAAGTAAATGGACATTTCATTGGATCAAAGGTAAGTGTATGGCTAATATATACATTTAACTTCATTACAAAAGTTATTCTAATTTACATTAAGTGACATGTAAATATATGAATATCCGTCTGCAGGAGGGTATAAGCAGTTTCAGATCTTACCCAAAGGGAATACAGGGTATAATAAATTATACGAAGCATCGATATAACAACCCTACCATTTACATTACAGAGACTGGTACGTTAACATTCAACCAATGAATAACAATTTTATAAACTGTAAAAGTTATGACTCTCATGGTTATTCAAAACATGTATGGATTTCAACAGGATATGCGGGTTTTGACAATGGCACAACCCCACTGAAAAAAGCGTTACAGGATTCGAAGCGAGTTACGTACCATTATCAACATCTATCAAACTTATTGAAGGCCATAAGGTGCGTTTCCTTCAACATATGATTTAGCTGTTATTATTTGAGAATGGTTATTGACGAGGCTCTGCAACTTTGCACTGTCATAAAATGAACGACAGGGACGGCGCTGATGTACGGGGTTATGTTGTCTGGGCGCTTACGGACAATTTCGAATGGGCTAGTGGATATAATGTTCGATTTGGTTTACATTTTGTGGATTACAAGCACAATTTAAAGCGATATGCGAGGGCATCTGCATATTGGTTTAAACACTTCCTCAAGTTCTAAGACACTTGTCCTTTAAATTTGGATTAAAGATAATAATAGAATAAAATAAATTCCTATTTAATGTCACAAAGGTGGAGCGTGGAGCATCATTCTGTCTCATTAGCATCTTACATTTCATTTCAAATTGTCTTTTGTTTTTTTAATGTTGAAAAAAATCTATCTCAACTTAATTGTTTATTGGTTTTAAGACTAGCATTTGCACTTAATGTTGCAAAGGAAACTCGGTAAGGCATAGTGTGTGGAAGAATATTGAAATGTGAATGGGCTTTTTTGAAAGCAAGGGTCGAAGATAATGAGTTTGAATTGAGGAAGCCATGCCGAAAACCCTATTCGGGGATTAAAGTGGCTATGAAATGGAATAAAGGTAGTCATAAATACCGATTGAACTTGTTTAGATACCCTAAAGATTGCCTAGTTGAAGGTGAAGTTAAACAAATGAATTCACGCGAACAACAATTGGGTATCCATATCGATATACAAAATTTTAATGAGAGGTATGTTAATCTTTTCAAACAACATTCTAATGTATTTGCCTAGAAATATGAAGACCTTAAACCATATCACATTGTGATGAACTGAATTCCTGCCAGGATATATTCCTTATGACGCTATAGGTGGTTGATAAGGAGGTGAAAACAAATGCTTGGGCTCATGAAGGAGCTCTGTATTGTCCTCCAGCCCACACTGTTCCTATGCCTATTATATTCCATGGCAACATCGTACACAGAGACATCTCTTGTTCATTACTCCTAGTATGGTAATATTGACTAACTCTGCCCGTGTCACAAATCATATAAAAATGGATTTCAGTTAGCTCCGTGGTCCTTGGAGAATAATAATATATCTAAATTACTCTACCTACTCATATATGACTTGGACTTTCCATCTACCTTCTCATACATACATGACCTATCATCACACTCTAGATTCCTAGATATAAACTCATAACACTCTCTATCTACTTTCCTACATTTCTTTACGACAACATAATAGTCTTCTTCACAAAGTACTCTATCACTTTTCCATCTACCTTACCTTCTCATGCATGGGCCTTTGTGTAATAACACTCTCCATTTCTAGATATAAAAACACATAACACTCTCCTTAGTTGCATAGTTACTTTCCAACATCTAGGCTTTTTCATTTCATAAGAAAAAAAAGTTTTTTAAACTTCTTTTAATACTAGTTTCAGTGTTAAATAGTAATCAAATTCTGAGATATTATTTCAAAATATAATTGTAAGTAAATCATTGTTATGCCTTGCATTTCTTTGTGTATTTAGTTTCATTTTTAAATTATAAAACAATTGTTGAGATATTGTTTCAAAATCTAATTGCAATTAAAGTATTGTTATGTCTTGTGTGTATTTATTATTAAAAACAAAAAACAAAAAAAGGTAAATCATTGTTATGCCTTGCATTTCTTTGTGTATTTAGTTTCATTTTTAAACTATAAAACAATTGTTTGAGATATTCTTGCAAAATCCAATTGTAAGTAAATCATTGTTATGTCTTGTGTGTCTTTCTTATCAAAAACAAAAAACAAAAAAAAAAGTAAATTATTGTTATATTATTCTTATAATTGAATTATTGCAGGACTCTTGTACCAAAGAATTTCAATAGTTTCAATGATGCTAATTTTCAGTGGGTGTGTGTTGATCACAAAGATTCTCTTGCTTGTGTTCCCCATTGAAAATAAACATCTATCGACAATTAACCATAATATTGCTAGTTACCCATTAAAAATTACCAATAATAATTAACCATACCGTATAGCCTTGGGCTTAGTGGGCTTAAATTCTGCAAGGGAAATAAAAAGTAGTGGTGGATATTGCCCAAGTTTATCTATGAGGCAAGCCAAATAAAAAGTACTAGTGGAGATTTCCCAATACAGGACAAGTTTATCTATGCTGCAAGTGAAATAAAATGTATGTATTGGTAATAGAGGACAAGTTTATCTCTTCCCATAATCTAAACTCTGCAAGGGAAATAAAAAGTAGTGGTGGAGATTGCCCAGGTTTATCTATCAGGCAAGCCAAATAAAAAGTACTGGTGGACAGTGCTCAATAGAGGACAAGTTTATCTATGGTACAAGTGAAATAAAATGTATTGCCCAATAGAGGACAAGTTTGTCCATGGTACAAGTGAAATAAAATGTATGTAATGGTAATAGAGGACAGATTTATCTCTTCCCATAGGCTAAACTTGAGAAGTAAAAGTAAGTTAGAAGTGGTTTAGGACTATGAAACAAGGTTGACAATGCTTCACCTTTTGTTCTCCCTTATGAGCATAATGTAAACCTAGGTCCGCACATAAGTTCAATTGAGAGAAATCACATTCTAGTATTCGAAAAAGGGTAACTAGAGGCAATCAGAGTAAAGCTATGGCTCTGGATGGTGGAATGATAAAGTTTGTAGATTTCGAAGGGCTAAGGAGGCATGTCAAACCTCATTGACTTTCTTGTGCTTTAAGGAGCATATCAGACGTGCATTTGGCATAGGAACTCAGAGCATGGTTTATAGATATGTTGCATGGATTCAGAGGAATAGATAAAAGAACCCTTGCAGATGCAGTCGTTTCACTCCTTGACATTGAAGGATGTAAACATTCTATAATTTAACTCTTAGAAAATATGGATTCAATCATTCAATTCCAAAGCAAATAGAGTTGCAGAGATCGATTTACAAATATTTGATTAAACATGGAGAGACCTTTCCCAATATTAGGAAGAATGAGTTTGGGCAGCTAGAAGGTGCCCGCACCCAATCATCAAGCTGGAGAACAGAAGTTCCATCAAAATCAACAATACCAATTTTAGTTGAATGAATCAATTCCTATTCATAAAGAATCAAAACACAAGAACTGTGAAAGGCAAATCATTCATATTCATCAATATTCAAGAAGACATCACTTTGTAAGGTGTGTTATTTGTATTTACACAATTGATTTTTTTATTCAATCAACTATGCTATTCTCTGTGCTTTTGCTGGGTTCCTTCATTACCACCATTATTGGGAAATTCATTTCCCTCTTGAAGTATGAAACGAGTAGCAATTCCCAATTGATCTTACACTACCACCCCAAAGAAGCTAGCAATCCTGATATACAAATCGAACCAGCCATCCTATCAAGCAATCCATGTAGTTCTCAATCTATAGCTTTGATAACCCAAAACTCAAATCTTTTATATCTGATATGCACATAAATTTTCACATTAATATGTCTGGATCTCATTCTAAGATCCTTACAGATCTGATACAGAGGTAAAACAGTTTTTTCATACTATGACAAGCAATATTAGCAAGTCTTGGAGTCTCCCTTATGTAATGTCTCCTCCTTATTTCATAGAGTTGAAGCTATATGAGCATCGACTGCACTGAAGGGATCATCCAATAGATAAATGTTAGCATCATTATATAATGCTCTAGCCAACTGAATCCTCTGTTTTTGTCCTCCACTCATATTCAATCCTCTCTCCCCAATCTCCATCATATCTCCATGAGCAAAACTCTCTATATCCTTGTCTAATGCACAAGCTTTTATTGCCTTCTTGTATTGAATTTTGTCCATTGGTTTCCCATAGAGTATGTTATCTCTGACAGTACCACTTTGAATCCAAGTTGTTTGTGCCACGTAGGCAACATTGCCATATACTTCAACCTGCATGTAGTCCAATCAAAAAGTTTATGGAAGAATTTATGTATATAGAAAGCAAAAAAGTTGAGTCTACAATCTTGTTGAACCATGAAATGGTTACTTTTGCTCAAGAAGGGTAGTTAATGTTCAACTTACATCTCCTGAAATTTTTGGGATTTCTCCAAGAATTGTATATAGCATAGCAGATTTCCCTGATCCCACTGAGCCACAAATTACTACCTTTTCTACAGTTTTAATTTGCAGATTTATTCCCTTCAATATTGGCTTTGTCAATGAAGATTCTGGAAATAAAAAGTAGTGGTGGAGATTGCCCAGGTTTATCTATCAAGCAAGCCAAATAAAAGGTATTGATGGACATTGCTCAATAGAGGACAAGTTTATCTATGGTACAAGTGAAATAAAATGTATTGCCCAATAGAGGACAAGTTTGTCCATGGTACAAGTGAAATAAAATGTATGTACTGGTAATAGAGGACCAGATGCAGTCGTTTCACTCCTTGGCATTGAAGGATGTAAACATTCTATAGTTTAAGTCTTAGAAAATATAGATTCAATCATTCAATTCCAAAGAAAATATAGTTGCAGAGATTGATTTAAAAATATTTGATTAAACATGGAGAGACCTTTCCCGATATTAGGAAGCATGAGGATGGGCAGCTTTTGCGCAAGGATATGGAAAAGGCCAAGAAGGTGAGGATGCTTCTCACTGCACCTGATATAGATGTGGGGAGAGCCTTAAAAGTGAAAAGCATAGTCTATGTATAAAAGGCCTTTCTATACAGACACTATGCATCTTTTGGGGAGATATCTATATGCTAGATTCCACAAGGAAAACCAACTAAATTCTACCCAATTGAATAAGATGTACAGTCATATGGAAGAATTCCAAAACTTACTGCTCTAGCCAACTGAATCCTCTGTTTTTGTCCTCCACTCATATTCAATCCTCTCTCCCCAATCTCCGTCATATCTCCATGAGCAAAACTCTCTATATCCTTGTCTAATGCACAAGATTTTATTGCCTTCTTGTATTTAATTTTGTCCATTGGTCTCCCATAGAGTATGTTATCTCTGACAGTACCACTCTGAATCCAAGCTATTTGTGCCACGTAGGCAACATTGCCATATACTTCAACCTGCATGTAGTCCAATCAAAAAGTTCATGGAAGAATTTATGTATATAGAAAGCAAAATAGTTGTGTCTACAATCTTGTTGAGCTATGAAATGGTTACTTTTGCTCAAGAAGAGCAGTTAATGTTCAACTTACATCTCCTGAATTTTTTGGGATTTCTCCAAGAATTGTATACAGAGCAAATTTCCCTGATCCCACTGAGCCACAAATTGCTACCTTTTCTCTAGTTTTAATGTGCAGATTTATTCCCTTCAATATTGGCTTTGTCAATGAAGATTCTGGAAATAAAAAGTAGTGGTGGAGATTGCCCAGGTTTATCTATCAGGAAAGCCAAATAAAAAGTACTGGTGGACATTGCTCAATAGAGGACAAGTTTATCCACCTGATATAGATGTGGGGAGAGCCTTAAAAGTGAAAAGAATAGTCTATGCTATAAAAGGCCTTTTTATACAGACGTTATGCATCTTTTGGGGAGATATATATATGCTAGATTCCACAAGGAAAACCAACTAAATTCTACCCAATTCAATAAGATGTACAGTCATATGGCAGAATTCCAAAACTTACTGCTCTAGCCAACTGAATCCTCTGTCAAGAAAACTAAGATGGCCAATGTTGCCATGGTCACACTTAAGCTTTACAAACTAATAATAGAACCAGTTTCATTGTACATGGCTATTTCTATCTTGACACGAACACATGTGTTGTTAATGCAAGTAGGGTCATACCACATGATATCTTGAACAGAACCAGTCAATTGCGATCCACCAGCCTGTCAAACAATCCCATTATTTAATGAGCTTTTGAACTACTGATTTTCTTACCTCATGGGATAAAGAATAGTTGGTCAAATGGCATGTCTCCAAATTCACAGCTAATAATCGACATAAATCAAGAATACGGTATGTGGAAATTCCATGTTTCCATAAAACAAGCATATATTAAAATCTACTGTCGAACCAAACATAACTATCCATAGGTCTGGATGCTGCAAGATTGGATTATATTCATCATAGTTCTTAAAGCTGGATCGAACATCTATGACAAGACCTATGTTACCACCTACCGTCATAAGCACTGGATAATATTTTTTATGAGATAGCGTACCTTTAAAATATCTTGAGAATCATCTGGAGTGTTCACTGTGACGTCTAGCACAGTAGGCAGGACTGCAAGCAACAAACGATACCATATAGTCATTGGTCTCCACCATAACAATTTCTTATTTTTAAAAGCAAACGGAGACCTCATATTTGTATTGATATAAAAGTACTAAGATCAGATGAACTTGTGAATAGCCAAGAAGTTTCCCACATCTTGTCTTTGCCTTTTCAACCAATTAATCACATCGAGATCAGAGAGCACAACCACCGAAACGCAATGACAAGGCATCGGAGAGTAACCACAACATGGCCCATGCGATTCCACAGCCAAAATAATTGGAAAAAGGATACAGAGTATTTCTTGAAAAAGGATACGAAGTATTTCTTGAAGATGTAAATCATAATATGACTCATAACAAATAATTTTTCTGAGATTCAGAAGGTTACAACCAAAGGCAGGAACTCAACCCCAAGATTTCTCCAGGTTCTTATCTATCCATTTTCATTCTATTCAAACACAATACTGAAGAATTATTTGAAATATCCCTCTACCAGGACTATTACAAACCTTCCAACTCAATGATCTGTTAATTTGACCTGCAAGATATGATGCCAGTCCAGAATCCGCTGTCTGCAAGAAAAAACCAACTTAAGGAAGAAGTATGGACCTTGAATATAGGAAGAACTAAAAACAACATCCTTCTATTTAAAGAACTCATAAAATGGAACACATACCTTCTCCATTTTCCCAAGATCCAAACCTTCGAAATTCTTTAAGGTAAGATATGGAGGCAATGCGAATCTACATTTTTGACAAAGGAAAATCAATAGAAGTCAAAAACAATTATGGATCCAGAATTGAATCTCAACATAGAGGTGTGCCTTATTATCTAGCATGTATGAGTGGATATCGCAATGAGACTTTTTAGAACATTAGATACCTCAGTGTCAGACAAGGGATGAACAAAGAGGAATCCCAGATAAAATGGAGACTTCTGACTTATTTTAAGTTTGATACATTATAGGTGCTAAATGCTTTTTCTAACCCTAGCGTCGCTTCTGATCCTAAAAGAATTCCACAATGTTTTGATTTTTATTGAGAGATAGATTGTTATCAACTAACCTTGGTGGCATTTCATATTATAGTGAATTTTCATTTGCTATTATTCCAAATATTCTGTAGGCTTATTCAGAAGTATCCCACTAGCTTGGTAATTGCTCAAGTCCCTGAAATTGAAACCATCACCAGTGAATCTGATTTCTCCATGCCTTTTAGAATGACCGTGTATGAAACTATAGACCTTGAAAGTCTTTTCTATATTTTCTGAAGGATACAAACACCAGGAATAAGAAAATGAAGGAAAGTGAAAGTTGCAGGTTTTTTTTGGCAGAAGCATCATAGATGTGAACGAAGGTTGTTACATCAAAGAACTAAAGAGAGATTATACAAGATCCCCATCTCTACATAAGCAAGGAGAGCTAGAATATAGAGTTTGGTTCAAACTTCAAGAAACATAACTTTGAAAGTGAAAACGAGAAGTTTAGGAATAGTAATCAACTTTCTGTGAGGTGTTAAATTATTTGCGATTCTTTGAGTTTGTCAGCAAATCAAAAATAGAATTAATTTTCACTACCTATTTCTAATGTCAGACTCCCTCTGCCCAAGTCGAGGTGTGTCCAAAGTCAGTGCAATTGCCTTAAAACCAACCCTCTCCGCTCTTCTAACAAGTTGTGCAACAACATTCCTATTCTTGTAAACCTGCCAGCAATGACATCTAAATTTTAACACCACTCATACATCCACATTTAGTAAACCCAACGCAATATAACTGATCTTACCATTGGTTTAGGAGCCTATAATACAATTGGATGGATATGAACTCAATTACATCTCAGAAAACATGGGAAGACAATCATATGGGAGGAAATGATAAACTTACATAAAGTTGAAAAAAGCGAATGTCTGGTCTAGTTGAAGCAACCTCTTCAACACTTGATGTAGCCCATGAAGAAAGCGTCTACAAAAAATATGTCCAAGCCTCAATTTTTATCAACACAATAAACTATTTCAAAATAAAAAGTCATTATAATTTCTTAAATCCTTAATAGCTAGAAGGAAATTAAAACATTCAGAAGATCGATCCCACAAAGAGAATATCGATGCCCAAACCATTATAGTTCCAACAGCTCTTGCAGTAGCATACTCTCCTGTAAAAGATGATGGATTCACTTTCAGAAAATATATGCATCAAAATAGGATGTTAACTGTAATACAATAATCTAATGCATACCTTCGAGATGAGCCATCTTTTGCATGGCAGTTGGAGCAATCATAATAGGCATTGATATCTTGAATCCCAAGATAGTGGTACTCAGATCCACCTTTGTTACATCAACCAATATATGGGGACGGAACCTGATACATACAACATCAACCAAAATCTTTGTAATAATGTCAATTCTCCTCATGCTTGTAATGAAAGAGGTGCCATAATGTTCAAAAGTTTGGCCCAAGACAGGGTGACTAAAATTGAAAATTAGAGTTATTCAATTTTTATCTAATCTGATTGCAGTCATAAAGATGGTGAAAAAATAGATACGGGAGCTGAAGGTACAGTAGCTAAAATAGATACGGGAGCTGAAGGTACATCTTTTTCAAATGACTATGTATTAGCTGAAGGTACAGTAGCTAAACAGGGGAGATTGTGGAATCCATAAGAAACTCATAATATGCAAGCAATTGAAGGGCTATCTTTGTAAAAAAAATAAAAAACAACCATGCAAAAACGAATTGAATGAGATTTCTTGCAGATATACATGAAATGGAAAAAAGAGAACAAGAGAACCCACCATAATAGGCATTTTCCAAGCTTCCATGTGGAATGTAGTCATAAACCAGCAGTTTTTCCTCTATACCCCAATAGAAAGCTTGGAGGTGAATAATGTTGGGATGTTTGACCCTACCAATTGCTTTAGCTTCTGCCTCAAAATCCTTGATACTCTGAGACAAACTAAAATGGAAATACATACCCTGATGCCGAGAAACCATTCTGTAACAGATCGCAATTCCTGTAGCCATCCCGCGACAGACTGAAGTGCAGAAGTGGGCTTGTGACAGTCCAAGGCATCTAGTGGTGATAACCGAAGCCCTTTTAAGGCTGAGCGAGACCTCCTGGAATCATCTCATGGGTCCTGTAGTAGGCTGGGTATGTTCTGAGGGTCAAAACATCATTTGATACCTTATGATTGATATGAAGGGTTTCCTGAAGTCGATTTCCACAGATCCAGGGTCCTGGAATCTAGTATCATCGAGTGAGGGCAAGTGCAAGGTCTCCACACGAAGAAGCACCTGGAGGTAGCGTAGCGTTGAGTGAGGGTAAGCGTCGATCTGTTGGGTCGCATCGTATACCGGTCTAATCAATTGGATGGGTAAGATTATTTTCATCGTCTAACACTTAAATCAAAGGCTCAGAAATGTACACGTAACCCAAGAGGAAATTTGATTTCAAAGGAAAACGCTTTACGACATAATTATAAAAAGAAAATCAATCTTTTTTTTGGTTTTTTAAGTCACTCAGTGACTGCCATATTTATGGGAAATAATCTAGACAGATCCATTCAAAGGAATCTACTAGTAGGATTATTTGGTTAGGCTTAACACCAAGGGGGTCGAGGAGATTTAATGTGTAACCTCTCAAATGACAAGGTATTTAGTAACACGAACTCAGGCGGCTT
The DNA here is from genome assembly GCA_031772625.1 of Pinus tabuliformis. NCBI lineage: Eukaryota > Viridiplantae > Streptophyta > Pinopsida > Pinales > Pinaceae > Pinus > Pinus tabuliformis. The sequence continues at coordinate 848,943,662 of CM062816.1, read as the reverse complement.
ATCTAGTCAGATACCATAAAGAGGTCCAGAAGATTTGACCTATAACCTCCAAATAACAAGATACTTAACAAGAAGTACTTAGACCAATTGAACTATGCTTATGCTTTCAGGCTTAAATTCCACAATATAATAATTTTAATAATACAATTTTTTATTGTTTAAATTATTTTTAAATATATAAATAATTTTTAAATTTTTCTAAATATTTAAATAAAAATTTCTCAACACTTCAATAATTTTATAAACTATATAATTTAAATTTATAACTGTAGAAAAAAATTAAATAATTTTATAAATTACATAATTCAAATTTATAATAAATAAATAAACTCTGACCAATTTTGAGAAAAACTAAACTGGAAAATGCCATCTGCAAAATCTTCGGGAGAACTCCACGCAAAATGATAAATTTAAATTTTTTTCAAAATTTAGAACCTTGCATACTCTGAAATTTTGTACGGTACTACACAATTTATTAACACATTATTGAAACTTTACAGATACAAGAATAACAGTAAGCTTCTTCGTATCTTCATAATGGGAAGCCTAGTTCTCAATATATGATTTGCATTTAAGTCGTACTTTGCTATGACCACAAGATTAATATACTACGTACCAGAACAATGGCAGAGAAGATTTGGATTTTCATTACTCTCTTCTATCATCCATGAAAAGAATTATTCACAGGTGAAGCGACAGGAGACATGTGCAGTGGGCACTGAGAGCTCGCCGATAACACGAAAACCGAAATTGTCCAGCAAACTGTCATGGGTTCGAATCTCGAGCTTTGGAAGTACATGGAGGAAGAGGATCTCTGCAGAGTCCGTTGTTATCGGTGTAGGAGGATATTGAAAACTTTCGAACCGGGATCCCATGCGGAATTCTTCCTGACAGGGAATTATGAGACAAGTTCAGTTGCAATAGAGACGTGAGATTTAGAAACTTATTGGGGATTTCTCCACTCAAGCGATTCTCATTCAGCTTCAGAGTCTTTAACTGTGCCAAACTCCCCAGCGTACTGGGTATGGGACCGTACAGTGTATTGCAACCGAGATCCAGGGCCTTCAATTGTTTCATCATGCCAATTGAAGAGGGGATTTGTCCGCTGAGAGAATTGTGCGATAGAAAAAGTTGTTCCATGTTGTTCTGATCGCCTACATTAGGAGGTATTGAACCAGTGAATCTGTTGCGGGACAAGTCCAAGGTTCTTAAATTTCCGTCAGGAAAGGGGCTGCTGATGGCAAAAAGGGATGCTATAGGCCCAGTGAGGTAGTTTGAATGGAGGTCCAGAGTGGTGAGGTCTTGCAGGTTGCAAATTTCCTCTGGAATGGTGGATGTCAATGTGTTTCTTGACAAGTTGAGAGTATCTAATTGCGTCATGTTGCCCAGCCATGGTGGTATGGTGCCACTGAGGTTGTTGCTGGAAAGGTCAAGCAGAGAAAGAGGCCCCGATGTTTGGGAAAATGACTAAGGAATTCTTCCCTCTATGCCACAACCAGCAAGGGAGAGCTGATACAATCAAGGGAGCTCAAATAGTACTCTGGGAATATTCACAAACTTGAAATTATTGAATGAAATATCCAAGACTTGCAGATCAGAAATCTCTGATAATTCCCACGGAAGGCTCCCGGAAAGATTGTTATGAGAAAGATACAGAAACATAAGATTAGAAATTTTTCCTATAGAGTTGGGAATCAAACCTGATAATCTATTATTATTGAGGTAGAGATCCTTCAGGTTCAATAGCTTACCCCACGAAGCAGGAATGGAGCCGCCTATCATATTATTGGCCATTGAAAGTCTCTGCAAATTGACCAAACCTAGAAAGAAGTTGGAAGAATCCCGCTCAATTTATTTTCCTGAAGACGAAGAAATCCCAGAGTCGTGACCTTTCCTATGGAATGGGGGATGTTGCCACTGAGATTGTTGTTATTGAGATACAGGATTTACAGATTCGATAACATACCTATAGAATATGGTATGGTTCCTGTAAGCTGATTATCAGACATATCCAACGACTGCATAGAACATAATTATCCCACAGACCGAGGAATGGGGCCTCCGAGAAGGTTGCCATGGAGATCAAGAATGGTGAGCTTGGAAAGACGGTCTATTGATTCAGGAACAGGGTCTGCGAACCTGTTGGTATACAGATTCAAAACGCACATATTCCTTAGGCCTCCGAAACTCACCGGTAAAGTTCCTCTCAGACTATTCTCAGACAGATCCAATTCTTGAAGATTGTGAAGGTATGCCAAAAATGGAGGGACCAGACTGCCGAGCTTATTGGCATTGAGGTGCAGCTTCTTTAGCCTCCTAAGCCTCCCAAATGACAAGGGAATAGGGCCAGTAATTTTTTTCAATGGCCCCATTTCCAAAATTTCAAAAAACTGGAGATCTCCCAAGGACTCCGACAGGGTGCCCTTCATCTGGGTATCCGATATGAAGTCACTCCCAGATAGCAGCCCCGGCAGCAGAAGCTCCATTACACGCCCTGTTTGTCTATTGCAGGATACCCCCTGCCACTGGCAGCAGTTGGAGCCGTTGGAGCTTTCCATGACCTCAGGCGCCCTGAGGTGTCATCAATAATCCCTGCCTTGAAGTGCAGCAGCGCCTGCAGGAAGTAGCGTAGCGTCGAGCGAGGGCAAGAATCGATCTACTGTGCCCCATCGTATACTGGTCTAATCAATTGGATGGGTAAGATTATTTTCATCGTCAAAGTTGATTTCGAGGGGAAACACCTTACAGCTTAAATAGTAGTTTGAAGATGTTCGTTGATTCATTAAATAATGTTTATTATTAGTTTTAAAATAATCAATTTGTTAGTAATTTTTAAAGGGGTTATTTAATATTTAAACCAAAAGGGAACTTTTTAAATTTTAGTAAAAAATATATTTTGTGAGATTTATTCATAAAGTTTACCAAAAAATGGATTTTGAGATTAAATTGAAAATTTGTGTATCATATAAAAAATAAACTATGGAGGTTTAAGTTAGTTTCTAGATTTAAAATTTTATATTCAGTGTCTTGCATTCATTCACAAATTTGTAGATATTGAGACTAATTCAATGACACTGCACTATCTTTTTTTGGATAGTTGGTCAACCTTCATATTGAGTTCTTTATAGATATGTTTGCATGTGAACCATTCAATGAACTTATTAAAGATATTATTTTCCATGAATTATGCTCAAGAGAGGGTGCAACAATGCCCATACAATAAAGACCCAATCCAATAATAGTTTTAAATCCCAAAATAGCTAAAGCATTTTTATATTATTGAAATTTGCAACACATATTAGTGTCCAAAGTGTTGTAAACTTCGCTTTATTGTTTAATCCCCTACCAAGGAAGTATTTGATGTGCATATAATGATGTTTATTTATATATAAAAATGCTCCAACTCCATAGATGGGGCTGTGTCCTTGGCTAGCACCATGAAATAATCCACACAAGACTTCTTGATAAGTGGCTAGCATGACTAACATTATAATTCCTCCCCCCACCTTTTTCTTGAGTTTTGAATACTTTGCAAGTGGAATCAATAATCCCCATAAAAACCACATCTGGTATCACTTTGTCTTGGAAAATAACTAAGTTCTAGGCCCACCAAATAAAATAAACAAAAGGAGGGAAAGCCAGGAACTCACTAATAAATGGGTCTAAGACGTAATCTAGGATGCACCTACATAAAGTATTCTTATCCCAACAAGATGTAGGAGGAGTAAAAAAGGTCTTTTCCAAAGATCATACTTGAACAAAGAAAGGGAATGTAATAAATAAGTGATATATGGTTTCCTCGTCATATATGCAAAGAGAACACCCATTAGGTCTAGTCCATCCCCCCTTCTCTCCATTGTCTCACATACGCATTTTAATATTGAGAGCCAACCATAAGCCCAACTTAAATTTTATTGGACCCTTGTGTTTCTAAAGAGATGTCCACCACCAAGAAATTTCACCACTAGAAGAGTCTTCAACCTATGCCCGGTATCCCAAATTTGGTGTAAAACTTCCAAAAGTTTGACATTTTGACCAAATTAAGTGATCTTCATTTACATGGGATAGAAAAATCATAGATCATATAAGAAACTGACATATGATTTCGAATCGTGGGATTCCTCCTCTGAGAGTCCTAAGTCCATATTTTTTTTTCTAGTCATATCTGGCCCATTTTTGGTCTTGATGAGCATGAGCATATGTGTATGAAAAAACACCAATTTCTTGAAGAGAATCTATAGTGCCTCTTGAGAGAATATAATTCTCTCTAATGTTTTCCCATGGATCTAGTCCTATTCTAACATCTTTCCCCTTCCTAAACTTCCATGCAATCCAACTACCGATAATGGGAAACACATTTTCCAATGCCTTCCAAACAATGGAGTTTTAAATAGACTTCCTTGGATCCTGGATCAAATTGATCATTGATTTCCCAACAAAATATTTGTCTCTCATCTACCTACCCCTTAGGGATATGTTGTTCAAAAGATGCCACAAACATTTTTATGCTAAACACTCGCTAAACAAATCTATATTTTGCAAGACCCATCCTTGGAAAAGTTTTGGCTTTGCATAAGATATCCATTTATGAGAGGGATAACCTTTGAGGATATGTTATTGGCCCACAAGAATCTAAAGTTTATTTTACGAATTTTCGTAATCCATTGACTCTACGACAAACACCCTCCAAAATTTGTTCTACACTTGAATTTTGAAGTCTATTGTGGATCTTGCAATCATTATTTCCATAGTAACTTTCTGGTTGATCAGCACTTTGTTAAGTGTTCTAGCCTTCTTCTCAATTTGTAAGTGTCAAAGGCACCTTCTCACACATGCTCAATCTGCAAAAAGTTCATGGGTGCACTCTACTATGTAAGCTTGAAAAGACATAGCATAAGCCCATCAAGAAAGTGCCTATGCAATGTTCAACCTATATTAACAGTCAGTCTGCATTGTCATTGACAGTCTCTCACTTTTGGTTTTGATCGTTCTTCTATTTCTATGAGTTTTTCCAACTATCATTTTTGTGCACCTTCGATTTCGCAAGTGTCGATTCATGTTTATGACTATTTATTTTGCTTGTTTCCACTTGAATAAGTGTCATTTTCATGCTATTATTTTCATGCTATTTTATTCTAGCATGTGTCGCTTTCAATGCCATTTTCATTTTTCAAGTGTTCTTTGCACTTCCTCTTACTGTCGTCGGTTTCGTCTTTTGAGCATGGAAAGCGTCGCACCCCACATATATTTATTTTTGGTTTGTTAAAAAGGGTAACCTTGTTGATAATGAGTCATTATTATCATGTAGACATGTATCATACTCATTCCCAAAGTTTCAAATGCTGTCACACAAGCGTCGTCATTGTCGTTGAAAAGTGTACCTTTAGTGTTGCACTTGGGGAAAGTTGTTGTAATGTCATCGCATTGAGGGAAGTATGTTGTTCATGTGATATAAGTGATAAATGTTGTGTTGTTAAATACTCTCATTGTGTGACTATGCTCAATTTTTGTCCTTGTTATCTTTGGCCTTACTCGTCCCACACTTAACCAAATTCGAAAATGTGCATTCCTGAGAAACCTGATCTCACTCGGCCTTCTTGAACTACACATTGCACAGCCTCAACCCTCAAGCTCAAACCTTGATTCTTGAAAATGCACAATGGGCAATTCCTACCTTCTATAACTATGCACCACGCAATCTTAGTGCTCAACCCTGACCCTTGAGCTTGAGAATTGTGTAGCCCCTGCCTTTCAGTCACCTTCTCCTTTGCACTGCATAGTCTCAAGCAGCGAGCCTCAGCCTTGACCTATCCCTCTAGAACTACACAATGGGTAACCTCAAGTCTCAAGCCTCCAGCCTAACCCCTTGATCTCCTCAAATGTGTAGTGTTCTTTCCCTAGCCAACCTGCACTATGCATTACATAGTCTCAAGGCTTAGTCCCTGCTAGAAGACACCTTCATAGCTGCAAAGACAACTTGATCAATCATGAAAAGACAAAGGGACACAAGATTGCGAAAATGGTTGGAGATCAAGATCATAGTCAAGACTTCCTACCTTCAAGCCTTATGGAGGAGGAAAAATAAGAACATGTACTATCTTTCAAGAAGACATGAAGACAACAACAAAAAAAGTGGCTTGACATTGCCATATCATCATGCAGTCCATGTCATCAATGTCATGTCATGTCTTTTTAAGGTGTAATTTCAAGATGTATATGAGTCATCATTTGCCACATTTTTTATGGATTATCTAATTTCAATATGCAAGAAATGTAATGTAAAGTGAAAGTCCAACAGTCATCCATAGAATATGAAAACTCATGAAGGAGTCAAAAGGTCATACAGAAGTCAAACAGTCATGAGGGTAGTCCAAGAGTCACAAGGGAGATGAATGGTCACCCCATTCGTTATATATGCACCCTCATAGCTCATGCAAAGGAATTTTCACCTTGGCTCCTCCTACCAGGCATTAGAGAGGAAGTTAGTTCTTTTGGAGGAGCAAGGGGTTGCTCTAATCCCCCACTATTAGAGCTAGTGATGTTCATTGTATTGATGTATCTTAGAACTTTTGCATAATTTCAAATCTTGTTGAGCCAACACACTTTCATGCATATGCCATAAATATTGTAAGACTATTCTTTGAATGTTTGTGATGTATGTTGTCTTCATCTATACTAAGGAAACTGAAAAATTTTGGTGGCTTTCGTACTTATCTTGTTGAAGGTGTGTTGTGTGTAACACCCTCCCACATCTACCCAAGCAATCGGTTAGCGAGGGTAAACGTGCGACGAGAGGATACTATGATTGGATTCGACCTCCTATTTGATCTTAAGGAAGTGGAATAGACAAAAGAAGACCTTACAAAACTCCCTCAGGTGCTTCATGTGGAGTAGGTAAATCCTCTCTGCAGACATAGACAATCCATCTAGCCCAAGAGTGGGTCTAGCCACAGATAAGAAAATCTAATGTAAATTTTGTTAGATTAGAATCGAATAAGAGGGCCTACCTCTTATAACGCTAATCCACTTGATGTTGATCTTGTTTCCTTGCTCCAACATCCTTTCGTTCCTTTCGTTCAAATACCTGAAACAAACATGCAAGAAACAACAACAACGTGATAGCATAAAATCGAATTCAATCTACTTACAAGGTCAAGGATTTTTAATCTATCAAATGTAATATTACACACGATATAGGAAATAAACCATTAGTTGTATTAATATAAACTTCAAAGAGAAATACAACCGGAGCCTTAACGTTGCAGGTTCCCTTTGGCATGTCTGAGTTCCAGCACCACTTTAAGCATCTCATGATTCACCCTCAAAACAATGGAAGTTCAAGGCATCTTTCCTTTTACTCCAAATGAAACACTATAATCTTATTCTCCCTTCACATACAAACTAGAAGGCTAAGGTTCTCAATATGGCTCTCAATATTTGAAGATTATTTCAGGCTTTTCATTAGCTAGCTAAGGGTGTGAAATGAGGAGTTTATATAGCTTTGATAGAGGGGAAATGGATCCTCTTATGGTGGAAGAAGCCTTATCCCTTTTGGTTGGTTCCATTTTAATAGGGGAAATGAGCCCAAACAGTCTCTCTCGACTCTATCTTGCCCAACCATTTACCAAACTTCCGTTCACGAAGCTTCTAGGCCTAGAGGCTTCGACTCCATTTTTAAAAACTTGCCAAAAGAGGGTCAGCGTGGCTAATGAATGGCTCACTTGTGATGTTCGACGCTAGTCCTAGTTTTAAACTCTACAAAATGGCACAGGGAAGGAACTGAGCACTTGTGCCAGTCTTGAAAACTTAGCTTGAAGGAAGATTCTCGGGAAATGATGTAAGAGGGAAATGTTCTGCAAATGAAGAGGGATGTAGGGACATGTTCTTCAATCTAGGGAAACATATTAGGGTCACTGTAGAAGTCCTCCAGGATTGAGGAATAGGGAGTACAAGGACAGTGACAAATTTTTGTGTAACAGATGCCCCTTAAAGCATGAAGGCCAAACAAGAGTGAGGGGTGAAATTCTGTACAAGTAGATGCATGGAATCGAACACCGCCATTAGAAAACCTACAAGAAGGCATATATACATATGCATCACTGAAATCACTGATACATGAATCATGGTATGGACGCAACCATCCAGAGAAGATCATGTAAATGGATCCAAGGTATGGGTGCAGCCATCCAATAAGAAGGATCATATCAAACCCAAGGTATGGTCGTGGCCATCCTATAATGAAAAGGATCACATATAACAGACGCATGGTATTGTCACAGCCATCCATCTGAAAGAAACATGTATGTAAGCATGATCATGTCACATCGCCCTACAACCTAAACTTGTGTAATCTGAGCCGAGGGTCTTTCGCTCCAACACAACCCGATCAATGTACAATTTCTAGCATGTTAATAGATGTGTTGAAGTTGAACATGCTAGAAAATCACTTGATTATCATTCAATGATGTGAATTGTTAACAAGAATGAGAGAAACCACCAATGATGACAACGGCTCTCAAGGTACTAGCAGCACAATTCACGGATTGTGAATAAGGAACTAGAGTCGAACACCCGTGAAGTCAGCTAATCAAAATCCAATATAAAAACTTGTCATTGAGTGCGAAGAACTTTCCATTAGGGCATGGAAACTCTAAGGTACTGGAAGGGAGTCTCTCAGCCAACTTAACGAATAATGAGCTGAAGTAGATAGGAAGTGACCTTATCGAAGGAGGGCCATGATGTATCCCACATCATCAACAAGAGAGAAGGGATGCAATGATTATGGATGATACAAAGAATTAGGAATGAGTGTAAACTGCAGAATTATTAACTCTTGAACAATCGGTGACATGACTCCGAAGTTTCGTAGCTTTTGGATCCATAGGATTGGAGGTCATGATGACGTGGAAAAGATCAAATGGAAAGGAAAAAAATGGCGGCCAAACCCAGGAAGGTCAATGATGAAGTGGGGATATCTGAACCTGACATGAAGTAGAAGAGTGTCATGTTCAAGAGTGACAAGCTTCCGACACAACTTGTAAAAATTTCCCATTTTCCCCCACCATTTCTGGAAAGTACCCCAATTATTTTTTATCACAAGCTTGAAGGGGATAACATATGCTTGTAATGTAAGTCCATCCTTCGGATGAATCTAAACTAGTAAGTTTAACGAGCCCTAGGAAGGAGAAGCTCATGTTCGTCATGGTGACGAATCCGATGTCATTTAAAGTTTAAAAAGTTCGACAAAGGGAAAACTCAGTATCATTTTCATGTTTAGAGAGTTTGAAAAGGACACAGAAAAGAAAAATTCAAAAGGTCCCTTTTCGTACAGTTGTCTCTCGAGCCCGAAAAGGTAGAAAACAATACCTGAGAGAACCTCTTGACCATGTCAATGAAGAAGTACCTTTTTCGTAAATTGTTTATACCAACTCGAAAAAGGGCTAAATGTATACTAGGTAAACGACGTTTCGCAACCTTTAACGAGTTCAAAATGACAAGAGCTTGGCAAATATTTTCATGTTTTAGGAGTTAGATAAGAGCTTAAAGCAGACCCTGTGTTTTTATTCTCTTTAAAGAGTCAAAAATGAAAAAATACACGACGATGTTTTCATTTCAGCTTTTACGAGTTAAGAAAAGAGCTTAAACCAACTCTATTTTTGCATCATCACCGTCGATCCATCACTTTTTGTTGCACAAGAAGCAAATGTACTATTTGTTTCTAAGGTAAAATGGTGAAAAAATGCTCTTAAAACCCTAAAACATGATGAAAAGTTTATAAAAAGGGAAAAAGTAAAACATTTTTTACCATTTACCTCTTTTACCTCATTTGGAGCAAGTTTTACCCATTTGTGCCCTAAATCTTCAGGAGCAGATTGCAGTAGATCTAGGAGGTCGATCGACAAACCATCTATTGCAAATAAGAGATGAGGCCCTAAGCTTTGTTTTCATACTTGTTTTCTTATGCATTTAGCCATTTTTCAGGGTATTTTGAGGAATTTTTGCAAAAAAAATTCGCCCTCGGTCGGCTCGATATCCAGGCTCGGGATCACAGCGACTGGGGATTTTTGACATGGGCACTCACACCGTTGGCACAACTATTTTTAAAATAGTTGTGTTGGCACAGAGAGTAGATTTTTTTCAAATTACGGCCGATTTAACTACTTTTAATCCGAAATTCCTCTTGAAAAAATTGATGTTTAGGTAAATGCATGTTGTTTGCAAGAAAATCACAACAGGAAAGATGGTGATCAAATGGAAATAACATAAGCACAAAGGAATTGATTCATTTGCATTGGAAGATCTAAACTATCTGGATGCACTGAGGAAGTGTGGGCTCCTCAAATTATTTCTTACACCAGGCCTTCAGGCTCAACCTGAGCTGTTACAATACTTAATGAGTATGTGGGAAGTTGGACGTGAATTGTTTGTGATCCATGATCAAGAGTTGGGGCTAGAGACTTCAGACATTTACTTCATTACCGGACTGTCTCACAAATGGGAACTAATCCAATTGTATGGGGGCAAGCCCATTGGGGCGAGTGTGAACACATTGCTTGCAAAACATTGTCTAGAAGCTTTGAAATCTAAAAGCGGCAAGGTTGACATCATGACCATATGTGACCTTGTACTGAAGGTGCTGCTCTTGACCATTAACAAATTTGCTGGGGCTCAGGCATTGCACGAGTCCAACAAGTCTAGGTTCTAGTATGTAATAGACTGCACGATGCCCACTATCTTCTACTGGGTGGAAGCCATGAAAGTGAACATGAAATGCTAATTATCCAAATGCAAGGCAGGCAACTTCAGGCAATTTGGATATTGTTCCGTTCTGGTGACTTTCTTCTTGGAACGGATGCCACTGTTCCACTATCATCTGGCAGAGGTAAATCCCCCAATGCCAAGAGATACATGGATGGTCTGATGGATTGAACTAATGCCCAGGACTGGAGGGGGCCAACACATGTCATAAAGTCCCGCTTTCTCTGCATGGCTGAGGCATCAGCTAATTGTTGTGGAGGATTGGCCATATAGTGGGACTGACTTCCGCAGTGATCCTGACATGCCACTCCCAGAGAGGGAGGATTTTGATGATGGAGGTGAGCAAAACAATTTTTTGTTTTTTGATTTTTTTTTATTGTTTTTGAAATATATGCATTTGTGACACTTTGATTTTGTAATTGCAGGCGTGGGACCAGAGCGACCAACAGGGATGTCCCCAATCACTAGACCCATTGCTTAATAATTTGAGGTCGCTCCTTATCAGGAAGGAGTCAACAACGAGGAGGAGATTGCGCGAAATCTTGATAACTTGACCAGAGGCATCCCAGAGTCTGCCCGGATGGAGGACATTCCATGTCGTTATCAGCGGCACACAGTGGGAGTGTCAAATCGAATCTTCCAATCACTGACACGCATAGTACAAGCAGTGATGTACTACCATGAACACAATGTCGAGTAGTCCATAGTATTAGCATTTGTAGTTTTGATGCCTGCGATCCACGGATGTACTTGGAACACATATAATTTTTTTGGGGTTTTGATGTATGACACTCAAACATTATCGACATATATATATATGTTACATTTTCTGTTTACTATGATACAACGTTTTGTTTTTCACATATTGCGTAAATGTCTATCTAACACATAATTAGCTAATGCATCTGTTAATGTATTCATATGCCTAGGAATGTGATGATATGTGATATAATCAAAATTTCTATACAATAAATGAATATGCAAATACATTCTCAATATCTGAGGGTTTCTGACGTAATATTGCTCATTGAACTTAAGAACAAGAAGTTGCGAATCAAGGTTAACAACCATTTATTGAATGTCAAGAGAAATGGCTTCTGACAAGAGTTTGATAACTGTGCTATATTCAGCGATGTTATTAGTTGTTTGACCCAAATAAATAGCTTTAAGATCAGTCAACTCACCATGAGGGTCATAAATAGCCCATGCCACGGATGACAGATTCTGAGTACTACGACAAGCACCATCAGTGAAACCGACGTAGGGATTCACAAACATATGCAAAGAAGGTGAAGACATAATAAGTAGGAAAGCTTCTTGAAAAACACACCAAACTAAACTGCACAAAAATGAATAGCACACTTATGTACAAAAGTAACCATGTGGGATGACTCAGGCATAATACCTTTTGAGGTAGTCCATGATCAGACTCGGGTAATCAATCAACAGGGATGAAAATCGGAGTTTCACCATTTCCATAATGAGTAAGAATCGACTCAGCCAAATAATATAGTGAAACTCATAAAAGGTTGTGCCCCATGCCCCACGGGCGAGTGAGGGTTACAAGTCATAAGATGGAAACCCCATTGCGATAATGGGTCAATGGTAGAAACTCGAGGAGACGAGGCAAACCTGAACTCATGATGAGAAAAAGGTGCCCCCAGTTGAAAGATCTTGACGACATCAGGATAAACTGAAATGTCAATATGCAGCATTGGGGTAATATTAACTATCTTCCCTTCCAACCAGGCTTCATGGGTCATGATAAGCGTTTGAAGTGGTTGGGTCGAGAAACGAGAAGAGAACTTCTCCAGACAGGTAGGCATGACCATTAGGCGATGCAAGAACAAGGAATGATGATGAGTATCATTCCATGGTGCTTCCTAAAGAGACATAATTTCCATGATACTTTCATCAAAAGGAAAAGTCTTGGTTAAGGGATTGGGAGAATCCGAAGAACCAAGCCACGAGATTGAGAAAACATGCCGAGAGACGTACTCGAAGCAGTATGACCAATAGGTACCAAAGCTGAAGCCAAAACAATCTCGAGTTAATTGATCTCGACAGGGCTTAACAACATGACATCACCCTATGTATCAACAAGATTAGGGGAGGGAATGACCCAATGATCAGACTTAACCGAGATCATGTTGACTGAGGCAACATGCGGAGGTGGGAGAGGAAAAATACCCATCAAGGCAGGATATTTGAAAAGTATAACCCCCACTCTCTCATAAGGAGCACCGGTATGCTTCACAAGGAACATTTCCTTCCAAGGAAGAAGAGGCAAAGAAATACAACTGGTAAACCATGATGATTTTCCCTTCATGAGGAAAAAAAAGCACGCAGAATAGAGAGGAGGCTACACCATGCATGGTATGGATCCAACTCTGTCCGAGTATAAGATTATAGTTAAGATTTTCATCAACAATTTCTACTTCGACATTTACTGTTTTGCCTTCCAAGGTAATGGCAAGATTAGGAAGGACACCGAATGCTCGAGAATCACATCCATCAAAGGATTCCAATGTGTTAGGTGATTGGTTTAGGGTAGGAGAACCAATTTCCTTCCAACAAGACACAGACATGATGCAGGTGGAAGCACCTTCATCAATGACGGTCCTGTGAATTGTCTTCTCATTAATGATCACCTAAATGAGAAAGGCAATCTGATTAGGTAAGCATGGAACATGGTTTTCCAGATAAAAAAAATGAGATTGGAATCAGATGGACCAATACCTCCAATAGCCAAAAACAACGCTTTCCACTGAGAAGGACATGTTTGAAGTGTTAGTGTCAGTCTTTCCAGCCTTCCTCCAGTGATCAAATATGCTCTTACAAAATGGTCTCAGAGTGTCAAGGTCAAATTTTGCCATTTCAAAGAGTTTTCAAGCAAAATTTGGTCACTAGGCATTAGGTCTAGGGTTTGCTCACTGTTTTCAAAGTTTTCCAAATGTCGGTCCATGTCATCATTCAGCTGAGCCTATCATCATTCAGAGGGTTTTCATTATCATGTCAGTGTCGAATGATTCATTTTACACCTTATTCATGCTTCAGTTGTGCCTAGGTAAGGTCATTTCCCTCTCCTAGGGTTTTGAAAGCTAATTTCTCTTGGACGGTCAAATCATCGGCAAAACTTGTATCCTGATGTTCATACACCTTCCCCTATCCTTAAAGTACCTTATCAAATGCTCCCCATCGCTGAGATCCCCCAAAATCCTCATTTTTGCACAAACCCTAGTTTCTAGCTACAACCTGGCAATTTTCTAGGTTGGGCCTGTGTTTTGCCCTTTTGGATCCCTTCCCCTCCCTCAATCTCTAGGATTCCACTTTCCCCTACTTCCTAACATCCCACCCTACTTCCAAAAATTTCCCCAAGAATTTAGAAGCCTCTTATCCCCTTCATTTCGCTTCATTTCGACAAAATTCCTTGTTTCACACATCGGGACAAGTTTCACTCAAATGATGTTTCAGAGCAATAAACGATGAATTTTGGGAAACTGAGAGAGTTTTTTGTCCACAACATTCCAAGGAAGAAAAACCCCCTTCACTTTTTGCACAGGTGTCATGGTTTGAGAGAAATGTCAAGAATACCGTTGCCTCAAGAGAATCAAAGACACCTCTGAAGTGACCTTGGGAAAATCAAGTTTTCTCCTAGCTTGGTTGGCCAAATGATTTTTGTGATGGGTAAAATGATAACTAGACATAAATAGCTTTCCAATGAGCTATCATGAGCTCAATTTGGGGTTGAGAAAGGCATTCAAAAGTTGACTGCAACAGCACTCTTCCTTGAGGCAGCCTCATTTGGCACTTTTTGACCAGTCTTGGGAGATTTGATTTTTGACAGGTCAAATGAACTCCAAATTAAAAAATTCTAGTTGTTTTGGAAAGTAGACTCAAAAACCTTTCCAATGAGCTATCTTGCACCCGATTCTGACACCAGAAAGGCCTCCAAAAGCTTCCTGCAAAAGCACGCGACCCGTTGAAGGCGCGCGACCCATCAGGACACCTTTGCCAGTGCAAAAATTACACGGGCGCGACCCGTCAGAGGCGGGCGACCCGTTGGGGATTTTTCCACAGAAATTTTCCAGTAAGCTGCTAAATAGCCCAGGATTGCTTCAAGGTTGCAGGTAGGCCTCTCCTCATGAAAATACATTGTTTACCAAAGTTCGAAAAGCATGTGAATGTTGTTTAAGCCAATCATTTTGAAATAATGAGTCCAATGCATATTTGCTCAAGAAGGTCAAAGTGTTGGTTGAGCTAGGGTTTGTCTTGTTGTTTTCAAGGTTATCCTTTTCACCCTCACTTTTTCCCTACATCCTATTTCCACCTCCCTCATCATTTTACTCATTCTCCCTACCAAAAAATACCAAAAGCACTAAACCCTACCTCTCATAAAGCCTTTGAAAATCATAAATATGTGATGGGGTATATATCATGATTCCTTCCCTTAACTCCCTTTCATATGTATTTTCCCTAAATCCCTTCAAAATTCCCCCTCCCTAACATCTCCCTTGTGTTTTTGTCCCCTTGAAACAGCATCTCAAACAGTCAAAACAACAGGGTATCCCATGGGAGGATTTTATCTCTCGTGAGCTTTTCACAGCACCACCACCGCCACATCCTGAGGTTATTCACGAGGAGGGAGGACCATCATAGAAGCATGACATCCCCATCACTAGACATGTCAGCTCCTCACCTTTGGTTACTTATCAGAGAGGCCAGAGGGCCTTATGTGCAGCAGCTCGGCGAGTACTTTCTCCACAGCATGTGGAAGGGGTCTCGCCTTCTTCATCGGCTCAGTGAGTGTTATCTCCACATAAGGTGGAAGGGGCCTCGCTTTCTTCAGCAGCACAGGTACCAGGGAGGGAAAACAACCCAAGATTGACGAGGGACCATTAGGTGTTCTGGATATAGAGCTTATTGATCTTGATGTCAGTTCTCCTAACCGAGAGTCAAAGGAGATCATTCAGCACCTTAGAGCTGAAAATGATGCCTTGCAGAGGAGATTAGAGGGGGCACAATGGACCATCACATATCTTGAGTAGCGCAACAAACAGTTGGAGGATGAACAAGTTCTTGATGAGCTGTGGAGGATTCGTAGTGACCGCATTTTGAACCGAAGAAGACCCGGTGATCTATTGCCCGCTGAGCGAGAGTCCATGCTCATCCGGGTAAATGCACACTTGGAGAGGTTGTTGGCTAGGGCCAACCAAGAGAAGAAATTGTTGAGGAACATGAAGAACCATTATTGGGCAAGAATGCACCTGTGCAAGGCAAAAATGAAGATGTTCCAAAGGCAGTTGGCCAAGGCACAAAAAAGGAGAAAGAGGCCTGATCCCCTTCATATCTTGGCCGAGGTTTCACTGAAGGACCAAGGAACTAAATAGCCTAGCCACAGCATAAATCCCAAGAAATTTTGAGCATTTTGGGTAAATTTTGGTTTTTCAGGCAATTTACAGGTTTTTCCCCATTAACGGGTCTCACCCCCCGCGCGACCCTACATCATGGCAACTCCATTTTGCAAAAACTCAGCATTTCCAGATTTGTCATGAGAAGTTACATATGCTCATCAATGGACTTGAGATTTTATGAAGTTTTGGGCCTCCATAAAGTCAAAAAACAAGCAAAAATTGACTTTCTGCCACATTTTTGAGTTGCAGAAAGCAATCTTGGGAGATTGCAATTTTGGAGGGGAAAATGACCACCAAATTCAGAAATTCTAGTTGGGTTGGAAAGTAGACTCACAGAACTTTCCAACAAGCCTACTCTTGCTCAATTTGGCCACCTGGAAGTGCCCCAAATGTGGTCCCAAAGGCGCGCGACCCGTCAGGCAGAGGTGCGCGACCCGTCAAGCAAAGTTCTCCAGATTTCAGTGTACAACTCAGAAAAACGCAGTTTGACCCTGTTTGACCTTTTGGGGTGGATTATTACCTTATTTGATGTAACTATTGTACTTTATTGACACTTTTACTCTTATGTACCTCTTCTAGAAGATTCATTCATGAGAAAGGTGAAAATTAAATGAATGAATTGGTTTCCTAGCTTATAGAGGCAAGTTGTTTTGACTGCCTATTTTGTAGTGCTTAGTTTAGAAGTGGTTGAAACAGCTCCTAGGATAGTGAGCTCGACCTATGGAGGCATGGAAAGAGGTTAGATGATCTATATTATGTACTTTCTTGCTCATTTTCATGGTTGGACTCTTGGGGGAGAAGCTATCATTGTATTATTCACTGCATCTCTGTAATTTTTGGCTAAGGAAGACCAGGGTTTTGTAGTCTTTTTTGGGATTCTTGTGGTTACATGTATTGATGGTGTGTTTCTCTATGTACCTGTAAGTGTGTTATGTGAATCATTTCCTTTCTTTTCCTTCTGCACATTAAGCAAACGAAGTGTTAAAGTAAGAATTCATGACTGTCATGCTCTGCTTTTAAGTTTGTTTAATTTCAATGTTTTCTACTGTTTAAGGAGAATTCAAAGTTATTGTTTGCTCTCCTTAGCTCCTCACCTGTCATTCCTGACCATCCACCTCAATCAAAGGCATCAATACTGTCTCCTACCTCACCCCAAAGAACCCCCTGCAGGAACTGTGTCCAATCCCCGCACCCAAAATTGCCATCCCCTCAATTTGCCACCAAAAACCATAAAAACCCCAAATCAACCCTTTTTATGAGTTTACTAGCCTAAAATCAGTGTTACCCTATTGGTCATCTCATCCATTGAAGATCTCACCGAGATAGACCGGAGAGAGCCCTCTCCCGCCCCATAGGGCTAGCTACGAGGCGAAGTGGTTTGATGTTGCCTTGAGGTTTACCTTTCTCAGCCTGAGGTGAAATTTCAAGCGCTAACATGAAGGACCTCGAGAAAAAACATAGCTGATGGTGCTTGAGCCAAATCCTCAACAATGTTATAATGTTGAGCGATTCGAGCATTTGGATTATATGAGGATTTTTGTAGCACACCCCGAGAGGGTGGTCGAATTAAGGAATCAGGATTAGGTCACTCTATATGGAGAGGACTGGAGGAGGAGGAAGGGGTACTTTCTTTCTCTTTCCCTACTGTCAGAGTAGGTGTTTGATAATATTTTGATCTGGTAGCTGCATGTATAGGCGTATTCATCATGAACACTTGGGAACCCGTGGAAGCGGAAGATTGAGGTTGTTCTACCATTTGGGTTTACTATGATGGAAAGGGCAGTTTCAAGACAGTCGAGGTCCCTTTGAGAATGTAGGAATTTATAGGGTAAGTTCCTCAGACAGAACACCAAAGGACACCGCTCACAAACAAATCACAGATCAATACACCAGTATTGTTGATGTGGTTAAAACCCTCAAAGAGGGAAACAGTCCACGGCCTAAGCCAACATTGTCATTTCAGGAAATTTATTAATAAAAGAATGAAAATTTACATAAGGTTCTCCCATGAACAGTTACCCTACAAATGACCCTCCATGCTCTTTAAATAGAGATCATGGACTAATCGGGTGTTAAGCCACGGATCAAGTGTCGGTAATACCGAGGAGAGAATGAACCGTCGAATCACTACATATCATGACCGTCGGATTGTAAGTTACAAAATTACATAGTAAAGAAACACAATTTACCTAACTCTACACTAGACCAAGCTAAACTTAACTATTTCCTATGTGTCAGAATATCCTAACATCCCCCCTTAAGAACAACTTAGGATATGATTGAAGGATGTACAAATATGACACAATAGGAGAAGGAAGGAGGCATTAGAGCCTATCCCCCCTTTGTGACAACTTCCTGAACTCCAACCATAAATCGAAGTTTAGTAAACTTCGCTTCTGTGAGAGCCTTTCTAAAGATGTCTGCAACTTGATCATTTGTTGAACAATTTCACTTCAAGAACATGGTCGTGAATGAGCTTTCCGATGAAGTGCATGTGCATTTCAATGTGTTTGTTTCACCGACATTGGACTGGATCTTTTGCATAGTTGAATGGCACTTTTATTATCACACCAAAGTGTAGTCGGATGCTGCTGCTGAAAGCCAAACTCTGACAGGACCTGAAAAAGCCACAGGGCTTCCTTACTAGCTTCCATGACACCACGATACTCTGCTTCTGCCGAAGAAAGAGAAATGGCACTTTTTTTCTTGCAAGCCCATGCAATAGGTTCTAAACCAAGAGTGAACACATAACCTGCAATAGACTTCCGATCATCAGGGTCACCAGCCCAATCAGAATTAGTGAAACTAACCAATAGAGGAGATGCTTCTACACTGTAATGAATCCCAAACTGAACTGTACCTCGAACATAATGAAGTATTCTTCTAGTTGTTTTCCAATGACTTTCATGTGGGTTTTGCATAAACTGAGCAATAAGGCCAACATCAAAGGAAAGGTCAGGATGAGTATGGGCCAGATACAAAATTTTTCCTACAAGTTGACGGTATAACGTAGCATCAACTTCAGGGGAAGTACAAGTGTAAAATTTTGGCTCCAGAATAAAAGGGAGAAGGGGCTGACTTACAGTCTTCCATGTGAAAATGGCATAGATGATCACATGCATACTTGGACTGGGAAAGGGAAATACCTTCCTTGGATTGCAAGACTTGAAGACCAAGAAAATAATGCAAGTGTCCTAAGTCTGTCATTTCAAACTTATTTTTAAGGTTGAAATTCACATGGTTTATAAGGTTGGGATCACTACTAGTAAGGATAAGATCATCAACATAAAGAACAAAAATGATAAGAGACTTGCCCACTTTCTTGGCGTAGACAGTATTATCAGAATGACACCTCGAAAATCCAGTTGCTAAAACAAAGCTATCCATTTTGGCATACCAAGCCCGAGGGGCTTTCTTGAGACCATAAAGGGATTTCTTAAGCCAGCATACAAGGTTGGAGTCTGTTTGTATAAAGCTAGTAGGTTGTTCCATATATATTTCTTCATGCAAATCCCCATGCAAGAAGGTAGATTTAACATCCATCCAGATTGGGATGTAGCTATGAATGAAGAATATCGTTCATTATTGGCAAATGATACATGGGATATTATTCCCCTTCCAAAGGGACGAAAACTTGTTAGATACAAATGGGTTTACAGAACCAAGTATGGACGAGATGGAAAAGTTGATAAACATAAAGCTCGTCTTGTTGCTAAGGGTTTTTCACAAGTTGAAGGCATTGACTATACTGAAACCTTCTCCCCTGTTGCCAAAATGAACTCTATCCACCTTGTTCTTTCCCTTGCTGCCTCATTCTCATGAGTGGCTCATTGATTCTGGAGCTTCTTATCACATATCCAAAAATGTAGGAATTTATAGGGTAAGTTCCTCAGACAGAACACCAAAGGACACCGCTCACAAATAGATCATAGATCAATACACTAGTATTTTTGACATGGTTAAAACCATCAAAGAGGGAAACAATCCACGGCCTGAGCCAATGCGGCCACTTCAGGCAATTTATTAATAAAATAATGAAAATTTACATAAGGTTCTCTCATGAATGGTTCCCCTACAAATGACCCTCCATTCTCTTTAAATAGATATCATGGACCAATCAGGTGTTAAGCCACCGATCAAGTGTCGGTAATACCGAGGAGAGAATGAATCATTGAATCACTACATATCGTGACTGTCAGATTGTAAGTTACAAAAGTACATAGTAAAGAAACACACTTTACCTAACTCTACACTAGACCAAGTTATACTTAACTATTTCCTATGTGTCGAAATATCCTAACAGAGAAAGAGACTAACTTCATATCATCGGGGACAATCTTTAGTGTAGTGATCCTCCTCATAGATGAAGTATGGATACTTGGGCTTTCTTTGAGAAGCATCGCCAACAGACGACTTAGGAAGGCCCTATTTCAGGGCATCAGCTTTGGCCTTGCCTTTGTCCTTCCCTTTACCCTTAGAGGATTTGTTCGCTGTGATAGAGTCGAAAGAATGAACCTCATAGGTTTTACCAAGACCAGGTGAATTTCGAGAGGGATCATTGGAACTAGTATTCGAGACTGATTTCTACTTGAAAGAAGATTTGACAGTGGTCTGAGACATGAAACCAATCAGTCCATCAACAGGTGGGGTAGCCGGAGACTTCAATGCCATTAGATCTGATGATGGTCTTGGAGCATCGGGTAAAATATAATCTAACATGCCATATTACGAGTAGACAAGGTCTAAATATTGGGCACGAGCGATGGCTTGCTCCTCAGTAACACACCCACCCATAGCTATGTCCTCAACAATTTTGCTGACGAATGATTTGGTAAACCATTCTATCAACAACTGATCAAAAATTTCAAACTTGATCAGGCGACGTCGATGCCTCCATTCATGGATGTGATCAGAGATATGGGTTGCAGTGTCTTGCTTAAGTGACGTAAGCAGATGGGTGCCAATTTCATAGCGAACCGACAGCTGGAAATGAGTGAGGAAAGCCATAGCGAGAGTGTTGAAGTCATTGTAGGTACTTCAAGGCAATTTGATGTACCACTTTGTTGCAACACCTATGAGAGTTTGTTGAAAAAGTCGGAGACGAATGGAATCATCAATGTACGAATTGGAGGAGCACCAAAGGTGATATGTCATCATGTGGGCTTGTGGATCCTCCTTTGCTTTTCCCTCAAACTTCAAACAATCACTTGAAATATTGGATGGAACTGGAGGACAGTATGGTGAATGAAGAATGGGATAGATTGTAAGTATAGAAACATCTGGAAGCTCCAATGTGGCCAAGAATGAAAATTGTGTATTAAAAGGCATGTAGGGCCTTTAAGGATACCCATATTGTGGAGTCTATCCTTGGTGGTAAGTATTTTTCCCCCATGGTGGTGGACTCTGTCCATATGGAATTTGATTCTTCCCCCATTGGAGGTCACCATGCCCATAAGGAGGATTTGGTCCAGGGTACGTTTAATACTGTCCTACCATAGGTTGCTGATAAGAAACACATAGGTTAAAAGGATGTTGAGCATGTTGACCTTGGACATAAGGATTTTGAAACTACTGACTGTGGACATATGGTTTTTGCACCTAATGCCCCTAGAAATAATGATTTTGAACTTGTTGTCCTTAGACATAAGGATTTTTAGCCTACTACTGTAGGACTTGACCTTGACCTTGCAAAGGCTGACCTTGCTGATATGAATACAAGGGTTTCTACTACCAAAGTTGACCTTGCTGCTGCAAAGGATGTCCCTGCAGCTGCAGAGTTTGACCTTGCGAGGAAATAGGTTGGGAGGACTGGTGAACAAATTGCGTTTGGGGCTACAAAGTTTGCTGCGACTATTGCAAGGGTTGCCCTTGGGGTTGTTGCAGTTTTCCTTGCTACTACGATGATCTTTTCCCTTGCTACTACAGAGGTTTCATAGATCGAGGAACAGGGAGTACAGGGACAATGACAAAATGTTTTGTAACACTTCAGGACCCCCAGGAGCTAATCCACCACTCCAGGTGCCCAACCCCTAACTTAACCTAGATTTTTAATGAATTAGACCTAGAGTCACTCCCAAGACAGGGCATGCATGCGACTGTAAACCCATAGTCACTCCCATAGTGTCTGCAAGGAAGAGACTGCAGTCTCTCTCAGCCAGTTCTGTGCGAGAGACTGTGAAATTTAAGCCATTTTTTCAGGGCTAGCATCCAAACCAATACCTACAACTTGATGAGACACTCCAAGACATTAAATCACACCAAGGCAAAGCCACTAACATAAAACTTGATCAAGGTCTTGACCTAACCAAGCCTAACCATGACACACATTTTGTCAAACACTTAGTAAATATGCAACCTACAACTGTAAATAACAGTTCTGAGCATAGGGGTCTCATACTTATCTGAGATTTGCCATGAAGCATTCCCTCCTTATCAAATTAGCTTCCATTTAATCCATTAGGTCATTAATACATTGATCACTCAATAAAAATAAATAACATGATGAGAGCCATACATAACTCCTATCATAAAATACATACATAACCAACATAGTAGGGACAAAAATACCAATGAAATTACAACCATTTAAACTGCATATAATCCATCATAATCCTTATACAGATACAAAGAGAAATAACCTTTCGTTACTGATGTAAAATAAAAAATCAGGATGGGACTTCCACATTCCACCCGACCATAGAATGGCTCAGCCAAATCTTTCTTCAACCATTGACCCATGTTCCATATTCCAAGCATAAATGTGTGATTTCATAGAACACATCAATCAAAACTCATCTAGGGCTTCCAGGGGCCATCCACCTCAACCCATCAAATAGTGATTCCACCTCATGGTCAAACATCACAAAACCATCATTAGATTGGTCTCCCTTCAAGCCTTCCAGGGATTCGAGAGCATTTGTCCAACCAAGGCTTCGAGGACTAGCAACTCAACCCACAATATATATAGAGATTCCAGAGTGTTTGTCCAACCAGGGCTTCCAAGACTAGTAACTCAACCAATCTAGGGTTTCTAGACCGTGTTTCCAACCAAGGCTTCCAGGACTGGTAACTCAACCCAAATTTTTAGAGGGTTTCCAAAGCGTTTGTCTAACCAGGGTTTCCAGGACTAGTAATGCAACCCAAGCTAAGGAAACATGAGAACCAACCAAAAGAAAACAATGAAATTAAACCCACAATAACCATGGATATCTAGGAAACGGAAGGGCTATGAAATCCACTATGAATCCAGGGAATCCTACATGTCAATGACAGATCACAACCTAAAATCCACATGCATATGTCATGCATGCCAAAATTAGTGAAGTAAACATACATGCAATTCGGTACCTGCAAGAAAATTTGACATAGTTGTTGATCCTGATGTCTTCTTGCACTTTCCTTCTCTTCCTTTGCCTTCTTGCTCCAAAAAATCGAATATTCCACACGCTCCAAGAGTGCTCCAAGAAAAATCTAAGTATCCAAGAGTATGAGAGAGAGAATAGAAGAGAGCTCCACCAAAACCTATCAAAATATTACCAACTGATCCTCTGAATCCCTTTTATGAATGATGCCTCCATTTTCTCCATTTTCCATTATTTTCCTTCATTTTCTTCTTCACATGAAACCTATGACCTTTCACCTCTATTTTCTCCTAATTTCCATTATTTTCATAAATAAATGCCAATTAATGCCTCATGCCTTTCCAAAACCTTAACCATTGCCTTTTCCAATTTCCTTTGCCATAATAAACCGAATCAACACCCATTAGGATGTTTCTTGCCCAACATTCAACTTGGAATATGTGTCCCATCATCCTTTGTATTTATATAGTTTTACATGGAATTTTCACCAAGGCTGTTATAGAACCCCTCCCCCCCCTTGGGGGAACATTTTCCTCGGTGTTCAATGACACCTATAGCCGAAAAGATCACTAAAAACAAAACATACTACCCATGGGGCTTTTTAGCATAGCTCGCTGCAGTATTTACAATGACCATCTACTAAAACAAAACATTATGGCAACATGACGAAGCTTTATAACACAACTCATTATGATATTTACAATAATCACATATACACATATACACATATGATAAACCACAAAACAAGAGAATACGATACCCATATCAATCAACAGGGAAATCCAGAGGCTCACACCTCCACCTCAAAGTAGTACCAAGGCCCCTAGTGTTGTAGTGGCTACAACCACCCTCCCAAACTTTTCCTTCACTTTTCTTTAGAACCTCCCTCCTCAAAATATTAGAAGTATGTCTTGCACTGCTCAGGTATTTGTGTTTTTTTTGAAGTTATCTTTCACTTTGCTTCTTGTTTTCACTTACTTTCTTTTCTGACCAGATGACAAGATGACCCTATGACTTCGTTCACATCCAGTTCTTGCACTGTCTTAGAAAACTGCACAATCCTAGAGGGAAACCAACCTTGCTCTTATGAATTGTCCAGAGAAGCTCGATAGTCAACCCTGCTCTCCAGAATTACATAGAGCAGTCCCAAAATCAACCTTGGTCAGAAAAATTGCGCAGAAAATCCTGACACTAGGCTTCAACTTAGAAATTGGGCATACCTAGCTGATAGCTTGTATTCAGCTCAGAAATTGTGCAGAGCATGAGAGACATCCATATCCACTCAGCCTAGGAATTACACAGAAGCATTCCATCAGCTCTTTTCCAATGCATGTGACAACAAGTTGCTCAGTTCCCCCCAGAACTGCACAATCTTCCTGTTATCACTCAGAACTCAAAAATTTGATGTATATAATCGTCTGCCCTAGTCCAATAGCAAAAGTTTGTGTTAGGTTGGTTTCATTTTTTTTTCTTACTTAGGATTTGAGTGTTAAAGTTCTTAACGTAAACCATACTCGACTCCCGTTGGTTCTACTTCATCCATCATTGTGCCATAGTCATGTCTTATCCATGTCCGAGTCATCGTGTCTTTTAGTGATTTCGCATCATAAATCCCATTGGCCAGTTTCGCAGCGCAATTATGGTTTAGCAATTTCGCAGCGCGTCATGATTAGGCCGTTTCGCAGTGCATTATTAGAATTTCAAACTAACAGCGCTGCGAAATCATGGATTCGTGCTTTTTGCAGCGAATCTTTCCTGAAAGGTCAAGTCTGTTATCCGAGTCATCAGTTGTGTCCACTCATGTCAGTTTTTGTACCTCTCGTATCATGTTTGAACACTCATTTGCCACTATCCCACTACTAGCTTTGTCAACATGCACAGAAATATCATTCCTAAGGGATTTTTCCGTGCATGTACTTAATGATAGTCGTAAGTGCCGCATGAGTGACAAAGAATTTGAATTTCAAGCGAGCCTGAATTACAAGCGAGCCTGATTACAAGCGAGGCTGAATTAAAAAGAACTGAATTACCATTGAAACTGAAGCTGTTAGACTTTGTGTGTGTGAAGATTTTGAAAGGAAAATGGAGAGAAAAGAGCACAGATCCGGAAAATGCCAGAGGACTGAACCTGAGGGCTTGGATATAGCGTTGAGAGATGAAGGTGTGAAGAAAGCGTTCAAGGATGTCGGCTGCTGGAACTTTTGCAAGAAGCTACAAGGAGGACATGCGCAGGTAACCAAAGAATTTGCGCTTAATTTCACTGGGTTAAATTCAAAGATTGCTATGCTAGAAGTCCAAGTTTCTCCAGAAGCCATAGCTGCTGTGACAGAGATCCCAAGAGGACGGGAAGAGTGGTTTAAAAATTTTAAGTTTGATATGAACCCCTGTAAAGAATTTTTAAAGGAGGCATATGTAAATGAAGACTTAACAAAAGCAGTGCCCAGAAATTATGTAAAGGAACATTATGCTCTTCTTCTCACCTGCATTCAAAAATACTTGACCTGTGAAGGAAGGTACAATAAGGTCTATTCTTATCATTTCAAATTGCTTTTACATTTCACTGGGAAAGTTTCCATAGACATTCCTTTTTACCTATTTCGCAGTTTGAGTAAGATGTGTGACAAGGTGCAGTTAAGGAAAGAGGACTGTGAAACCTCTTTATTTCATCATGGTTTGATTAAGTTGTTAGTTTTAGATGGCCTCCAAAAGATAGGCAGAGACTGGAATTCGTTTATTTTCATGGCTGGATTCCAAAGCAAGACTGGCCTTACTCCACAACCAGTCAAAGAATTCACAATAGCTGAGCTCCAGAAAGAAGCAAGAGCTAAAAAGCAAATCAAGTCACAGCAAAGGAAACCAGTGAAGCCACTAATCATTCAAGAACAACCTCAGAAAATAACAAAGGAAAAAACTCAGGATAAGAAGACTGCACCTGAAACAAGCAGATCTGAAGCAGTCTCAAGGGTAAGGACAAGAGGTCAAATAAATAAGGAAAAGGGTAAAGCCATAGCTGTGGAAGAGAGCCCAACATCTAAGGCAAGCTTGAATGATTTATTACAGGCCATTGAATTCGAGCAGTTTGAACCAGTCCATATTGATCTGACACAGTCATCACCAGAAACTGCCAAGAAGTCTAAAGCCTCAAAAAAGCTCAAGTTCGATGAGACAGGTGAAGAATTCCTTTTAAAACCCAGAAGACCTATTACAAGGAAGCAAGTAAAAGAAGCAATGTCAAAGATAGAGGCAATCGAGAGAGTTAGGCAAAATAATGCAAGCAGAACAATCATCACATCTCAAGAAGATAATATAGCAGTCATGAAGAACCAGTTAGAAGCAGCCCAATATGAGATTGCCAAACTGAAGCAAGCAGTTAGAAAGCATGCAGATGTGTATACAAAATATCGTAAAGCTCTATGGGGTGAGACTGAAATCTTTCGAAACCAGATGAATTCAGTAGTTGATAGCCATGCACAATTTCACACATGGACAGTACCAGCCATCAAAGTGGCCCAGTTCATTAAAAAAATAAATATGCAATTAAGGGCTGAGAATAAAGCTCTGAAGAAGAAGATTGAAGACCTGAAGGTACAGCTGTACCAATTATCTGTTAAATGAAGTTTCTCTTCAAGAGAGGTTTGGTTCCAAATTTTTGTCAAATCTGCTTAGTCTTATTGTTTTTAAAGACATATAAATCCCTGCTATACATATGTAAACTCAGAGGAAGTTTTGGCAATCAAATATTTCGGTGATAAAGGTCTCGGGTAAAGGCATGCTGTTTTAAATAATTCAGCAGTTTCGTAGCGCGCTACGAAACTGCTGAAGGTGATGATTTTAACACAGAACAGGCAGTTTTGTATTTTGAGCGGAAATTTTGAAAAGGAAACGCCAAAAGGGTATACAAGATATCAGCGAGAACGACAATAGCCAATCAAAACAAGACAGGTGGAGGATTTAAAAAGGTGGAATATTTCAACCCATTTTTAAAGTTCTGTGATATCCCCGTTGTCACCGTTCAAATGATAGCAAATCTTTTGCATACAAGGACCTGTTGCTTGCACACATGTCAATCGATGTAGCTCACAACACATCCAGAAGAACGTGGCAGTGTTCCATATTATTGGTTATTAAAGGCTAGAAACATGCTTGGTACATTCGAGCATTTTGAGGAAAACTGGAGCCGAGAAGTAAGGGAAATCTCCTAATACTTCTGAGCAGTTGAAATGTTCAGCGTTCAAGATCACTATGGAGTATTAAACATCCAGCTCAGCCAAGTCGAAAGAGGACCAGATGTCAGAGAATAAGAAGAAGTCATTATGCATGCAAAATGGAGTTAGAGTCATAGTTAATTTAGAACTCTTAAACACTACAGTCAGTTCCTTATTGTATTTATTAGTTAGTTCAATAGCTAATAGGTGTCATTAGAGGCAGTTATCGAGTTCCCCTCATGCTGGAGGAGGAAGCTCGAAGTAGTTAGAATAAGGATTCTATATATAGCTGGAACATCTATGTAATGGGGGTTGGAGATTTTATAAAAGAGAGTACTGTTTTGGCTTATGTAGAAAGATAGAGTTCAGTAATATAATAAAACTGCTTTTCTTCTCAGGATTCATAAAGTGTTTCTATGTTCAAGATGTGTGGTTTTACTTTATCCTTGATTTATTTTACAGTTGCATAGATGTGTAATCACTCAGAATTCACTTATGCTGCTTTGATTTCCTGTACACATTCATGAACTGTGGTTTTATAAGAGTTGTGTTTTGAACATTTAAATGCCACATGCCCTGACTTCTATGTAAAGGCAGTACTATTATTTACTGAAGTATGATTGACTCCATAGGCCCAATGGAAACTATTTAATGTTTGTCTAGCCTTCATATTTGTTTATGTTATTCCACAAGAGTTAGCCATCTTATTAATAGTCAAAATCAATAACCCTTTGAGAGAGCCCTCTCAGGCTAAGGAGGCTAAGCCTTAGTCAAAAGATTGGTTTGAAACAGTGACTTGAAGTCTTCCTGGTCTGCAGCCTTCCAGGGCGTGATTTTGAGATAACATTTTGGTGTGTCTGCCGTGAGTCTGAAGATTACTCATTCCCGATATTATGAAGCTGAACTTCTGAAGGTAGCAGGAGCTCAGAGGATTTTCGAGGCTGCATTCTACCTTGGTGACTCCATTCAATCTTAAAGTTTAAAAGGTGGCTTCGAGAGGAAGATATACAAGGAGTAATCCTGACCTAGATCCACCTACTCCTGTGGATAACCCAAACATCATCTCAAGGAGCAGGCAAAGATTTTCTGATATACCAGGTACTTCATCTGTATCAAAATCTTTGTTCCCTGAATTTTCTAGAAGTCCTGAAGATAAGATTATAGATGATAAAATTCATGAGGTATTGTTGAGGTCTGAGAACGAAGAAGAGCTTATTGGAATCATTTTGGATTTACAAAAAAGAGGCATTGATACTTCATCTTTAGTGTCACAAAAGGATAAAGAAGAGTTTTGGGAGGTTGTTACTTCAGAATTGCTATTAGAGGAAGAGGATTTGAATCAGCTCAAAGAGCTTGACCCTTTTGAAGTTTTGCTCAAATCTAAAACTAGTTTACCTCTCCCAAATTGGAGTTCTTTTGTTAGTGGTTTACAAAGTCCAAATAGCCCTTTTCGTACCCATACTTTATATTCTGCCTCTGCTAGTCCAAATAGTCCTCAGACAACATCTCATACTAGTTCTGGTTCCACTGGTCATACAATACCTGTTATCACTGCTCCTCCATTCACTATGGCTATACCTGCTAGGTATGCCCCTCTAGCTCTCCCTGCTGTTTTGCATGATCTTCCTAGTAAATATGCTGCCAGAATTCCAACATGGGGAGGAGATGAAGATATTACAGCCGAGGAACATGTGGATAGGTTCAATGATTTTTTTGATAGGGAAGAAGTGGATGATGAAGATGTAAAATTAAGACTGTTTGCTCAAACTTTCATTGGGGAAGTCAGAAAATGGTTTAAAGCCCTTGGAGCTGGTAGCATTCGTAGTTGGGCTGAATTTGAAGATAGCTTTCTGAGGAAATGGGGAAACAGAACCAACCCTGTTCAAGCCCTCACCGAATACAATAATCTAAGAAGAGCTCCAGATGAAACTGTCCAAAACTTTTCTAAGAGGTTTAATAAAACATATAATTCTATTCCAGCACATTTGAAACCTCCTGGAGCTTTGGCACAGTTGAGATATGCTGAGTCATTTGATTCAGATTTCTCTCTTTTACTCAGAGAAAGAGAGTCTGCCACTCTTGCTGACATGCAAAATGATGCAATTAAGGTAGAAGTGAATATGCTTGCTGCTAAGAAATCAAAGATGGCAAAGACAAAGATAAAGGAAGAAGAGAAGCCTTCTACCTCTGCTCAAGAAGACAAGTTTGAAACAATGATGAAAACCATGGAGAAATTGATGGACCGATTAGCTCTTGGGAATACTTCTGCTCCCCAAGCTCAGCAAGAACCTCAATTTAGGAACCCTCAATTCAGAAGGCCTCAGAATCAGCAAAGGCCAAGAGACAACAGAAATCAGTAGGCAGATCCTCCAGTGAGACCTCCTTTCCAACAAAACTTGGTGGATGAAGAAGAAGAACCTGAAGTCCCTGAGGAATCTATCCATTGTTTTGATGAAGAAGATTCAGGAGTTTTCTTAACTAAGGAGGAACATGATGAGTCCAGCATGATAAAATCAGAAGAAGAGCCTTCAGATTTCTTAAAGGGTTATCAACATGCTATATTTGAGATACAGAAGCAGTACAATCTTAGGAATAGAGATGTTCCTATTACAGCAAACAAAGCACAGCCCAAGAAGAATATCTCAAAGGCAGTTGAGGATAAAAAGGAAAAATCAAAGGTGGTTGAAGGTAAAGGTGATTCCCCTCTTGATAAAAAGGATATTCAAACTCCTTTTCCTTCTAAAGAAATCGAAAAGTCTACTTCTGTTTTTAACATTGAGAATGAGATTGCAAAAATTAAAATATCAGTTCCTTTCAATGAAATTCTCAAGGTAGACAAATACAGAAGCAAGATTGTTGAAATGCTTAAGTCTCCACCAGGAGTGGCTGATATCCTAAATGTACAAGAGGATAATCCTATTATCTGTTTAGGTCCAAGACTTGAGGATGAACAAAATGATGAGTTTCCCCCATTTTACATAAGCATTAATATTCATGATATGACTTTACATAATGCTATGTTGGATTCAGGGGCATCGCATAATCTCATGCCTAAGGTAATTATGGAAAGACTGGGGTTAGAAGTAACTAGACCATACGAGGACTTATTTTCCTTTGATTCAAAGAGAGTTCATTGCATTGGTTTAATAAAGGATGTTGTTGTGGCACTTACACAAATCCCAACAAAAACAACTGTCATGGACATTGTTGTTGCAGATATTCCACCTAAGTTTGGGATGCTCCTTTCAAGGTCATGGGCAGCAAAAATTAAGGGTACCATGCAAATGGATCTAACATATGCTACTATCCCAGTGTTTGGTGAACAAAGGAGGTTGTATCGTCAAACAAGGATGGCCTACATGGTAAGCAGCAAAGACAAGCCTCAGAATTTTCCTATTTACTCATGTGATACTGGTCTTGGATCAGCTATCCTTTTCAATGAATCAATTGGAAAAGAATCACAAGATGAACATGCAGAAAATCAGTGTCAAGAGGGACAGCAAAGAGATGAAAGAAACATCACAGGTTGCTGGTCATTATACTTTGATGTATCAGCAGGAAAAGAAGGGGCAGGAGCTGGGATTTGGATCACTAGTCCAACTGAAGAAAGTAAGTTTCTTTCATACAAACTAAACTTTGATTGTACCAATAACATGGCTGAGTACGAATCTCTGGTTTTAGGTTTGGAAACCTTGATAAAATTGAAAGCAAAAAACATTGCTGTTTGTGGAGATTCCGAATTGATCATTAAACAAGTACAAGGTACATATCAAACAAAGGATGCAAGGATGAGAGCATACAGAAATTTAGTGTTGGAACTGTTGGAAAAATTTCAATCCTATTCCTTCAGCATCAAAACTAGAGATCAAAATTCTATTGCAGATTCTCTTGCTGTTTCAGCTAGTCTCTTTATTATTCCCAAGCATTCTTCTGAAAGCTATGAAGTAGAGGTTCGCCATAGACCGGTCATACCAGATAATATCATAAATTGGCAAGTCTTTGAGGATGATCAGCAGGTAAGGAAATTCATTGAATTAAAAGAAGAGTTTGAGCACAATCAAATAGATCAGCAGAATATGTTAACAGAATCAAGGGGAAGTTCTGAAGTTTTACAGCTACAAAAAAACTTAATCCCTAAAGGCCTTATTCCCCTTGAAAAATTGTTTGATCAAAATGATGTATTCAAAGCACCAAGGCTGCAAGCTAATGAAGAGGAAATAGAAAACTGTAATTTAGGTGACTCAGTTGTGCCTAAAATAGTCAAGATTTCAAAGTTCCTTTCAGCTGATATGAAGACCAAATATGTTGAAATGATGAAAAAATTCATTGATGTTTTTGCATGGAGCTATGCTGATTTGAAACAATATGATTCTTCAATCATACAGCACACCATCCCTATTAAGCAGAATGAAAAACCTTTTAAGCAGAAGCTAAGAAGGATTAATCCTCTTCTAATGCCACTGATTGAAAAAGAAGTGAAAAAGCTTTTTGATGCCAAAATTATTGTTCCAATCAGATTCTCAAATTGGCTTGCTAACTTGGTACCAGTCAGGAAAAAGAATGGGGAGATCAGAATTTGTATAGACTTCAGGAACTTAAACAAAGCTTCATTGAAAGATAACTACCCTCTCCCCAAAATGGATTTCATTCTGCAAAACATTGTTGGTTCACAAAGGATGTCTATGCTTGATGGCTTCTCAGGGTACAATCAGATCCTTGTTCACCCAGATGATCAGGAGAAAACAACTTTCACTACACTATGGGGAACATTCATGTATGCAAAAATGCCCTTTGGCCTCATGAATGCAGGAGCAACTTTCCAGAGAGCAATGGATATTGCTTTTGCTGAAGAAAAGGACAAATCAGTGGTGGTTTATCTTGATGATATCACAGTCTTTTCAAAAAAGGAAGAAGACCACTTAAAGCACCTTGAAAGGGTCCTACTGAAGTGTAGGAGGTTTGGTATTTCTTTAAACCCAACTAAAAGTATTTTTGCTTTAACTTCTGGCAAACTGCTTGGACATATTATTTCTGAAGAAGGAATTAGGATTGATCCTAATAGGGTTAGTGCAATTCAAAAGTTAGATTTACCAAGAAGTAAGAAGGAGATTCAATCCTTTCTTGGGAAGGTTAACTTTGTTAGAAGATTCATTCCTAACTTTGCTGAAGTGGTCAAGAACATAACAAAGATGTTAAGGAAAGGAGTAGATTTTAAATGGACAGCTGAAGCAAAGAAATCATTTGAAGAGATCAAGAAAGCACTCACTCAAGCACCAGTCCTCATTAGCCCGGATTTTACCAAGGAATTTCTGATCTTCACATTTGCTTCTGAAGACACAATTGCTGGAGTCTTACTGCAAAAAGGAGGTCAAGGTACTGAACAACCCATTTCTTTCTTTAGCAAGACATTGGCTAATGCTGAATTGAAATATAATATCTTAGAAAAACAAGCATATGCATTGGTGAAAGCGATTAAGGACTTCAGAATTTATGTTTTGCACTCTCATATCGTTGCATACGTGCCAAATGCTGTTATAAAAGATATTCTTACACAAGCTGATCCAGATGGAAAAAGAGGAAAGTGGATAGCAAAACTGTTGGAGTATGACATCGAGATCAAACCCACCAAGCTGGTAAAGGGTCAAGGCCTAGCCAAATTGTTGACTCAGTCAAATCTGGACTGTATTGATATTAATTTAAGCACAGAAATCTCAGAAATTTCTGAAAATGAAGAAGAGTTGGTCCAAATCAATGAGAAATTTTTGATCTCAGAATGGTATAAGGATGTAGCATTTGTCTTGCAGCATAATAGAGCTCCTGATAACCTTTCAAAATCCAAAGCTCGGTTCACCAAGTTGAAATCTCTCAGATATTTTGTATATGACCAAAATCTGTTTTGGAAGGATGCAGGAGGAATATTATTAAATTGTCTCATTGAAGAAGAAGCTGATAAAGTAATTGATGAGTTTCATAAAGGGGATTGTGGAGGTCATCACTATTGGAAAGCCACTGCAAACAAGGTCTTGAGAGCTGGCTATTTTTGGCCAACTATGTTTAGAGATATCTATAAAAAGATAGCCACATGCCATGAATGTCAACTGTTTGAGGGAAAGAGAAAGCTCATGCCAATGCCCTTGGTTCCCATTTATGTTGAAGCACCTTTCCAGCAGTGGGGATTAGATTTTATAGGGGAAATCCATCCTCCTTCATCAGGACAACATCGCTGGATTCTCACAGCCACCGATTACTTTACAAAATGGATAGAGGCAATACCCATAAGGCAAGAAAATGATTCTGTGATTATTTCTTTCTTAGAAAATAACATATTATCAAGGTTTGGTTGTACAATCAAGATCGTTACAGATAATGCTCAGGCTTTCAAGTCCAAAAGAATGATTAGTTTTTGTCATCAATATCACATTTCCCTTGGACATTCCACTGCTTATTATCCACAGGGAAATGGTTTAGCTGAAAGCTCAAACAAGAGTCTTGTGAGAATCATTAAGAAGCTGCTGCAAGAAAATAAAAAGGCTTGGCATTTGAAACTGAAATATGCCTTGTGGGCTGACCGGATTTGCACAAAAAGGTCCATTGGAACATCACCATATGAGCTTGTGTATGGGGCAGAGGCTATATTTCCAACATCTCTCAGAGTACCAGTAATGAAGCTGATTCAAGGATTAGAAGAGGAACCAAATGCTATACAGCGAAGGATCAATCAGTTAATAGCTTTGCAGGAGAAAAGAAATGAGGTGTTTGACAGTCATCAACAAAACCAGAATAGGATCAAGAGAGCATTTGACAAAAAGATCAAAGAGGTAACATTCCAGATTCATGATAAAGTCCTGAAATGGGAAGCTAGAATTGAAGAGAAAGGTAAACATGGTAAATTCGAAAATTTATGGAAAGGGCCATATCAAATTTCTGCTTTTCATGGGAATAACACCTACATTCTACAGGAGGTTGATGGAACACCATATGCTGGAGGACCTGTTAATGGCAGGTTCCTAAAGCATTACAATTGATTGAATCTCTGCCAAGTGTCTCACAAACATTGTATATAACCGTTTTATTAGTCTTTTTTGTTGGAAATAAATGACAAGCTGAATAGGAAGCTCAAGCCCGAGGTGAAGGCCCATAAAGCTATAAAGGAATGCTTGTCAACTTTGTTTATGTTTTGGACAAAGCACTGGATCTACAAGTTCTTAGTGTACTACAAGAGCACACTATCCCAAGTGGAGCCACTGTTATCACTCAGAACTAAAAAATTTGATGTATATAATCGTCTGCCCTAGTCCAATAGCAAAAGTCTGTGTTAGGTTGATTTCATTTTTTTTTCTTACTTAGGATTTGAGTGTTAAAGTTCTTAACTTAAACCATACTCGACTCCCATTGGTTCTAATTCATCCATCATTGTTCCATAGTCATGTCTTATCCATGTCCGAGTCATCGTGTCTTTTAGTGATTTCGCAGCATAAATCCCATTGGCCAGTTTCGCAGCGCAATTATGGTTTAGCAATTTCGCAGCGCGTCATGATTAGGCCGTTTCGCAGCGCATTATTAGAATTTCAAACTAACAGCGCTGCAAAATCATGGATTCGTGCTTTTTGCAGCGAATCTTTCCTGAAAGGTCAAGTCTGTTATCCGAGTCATCAGTTGTGTCCACTCATGTCAGTTTTTGTACCTCTCGTATCACGTTTGAACACTCATTTGCCACTATCCCACTACTAGCTCTGTCAACATGCACAGAAATATCATTCCTAAGGGATTTTACCGTGCATGTACTTAATGATAGTCATAAGTGCCGCATGAGTGACAAAGAATTTGAATTTCAAGCGAGCCTGAATTACAAGCGAGCCTGATTACAAGCGAGGCTGAATTAAAAAGAACTGAATTACCATTGAAACTGAAGCTGTTAGACTTTGTGTGTGTGAAGATTTTGAAAGGAAAATGGAGAGAAAAGAGCACAGATCCGGCAAATGCCAGAGGACTGAACCTGAGGGCTTGGATATAGCGTTGAGAGATGAAGGTGTGAAGAAAGCGTTCAAGGATGCCGGCTACTGGAACTTTTGCAAGAAGCTACAAGGAGGACATGCGCAGGTAACCAAAGAATTTGTGCTTAATTTCACTGGGTTAAATTCAAAGATTGCTATGCTAGAAGTCCAAGTTTCTCCAGAAGCCATAGCTGCTGTGACAGAGATCCCAAGAGGACGGGAAGAGTGGTTTAAAAATTTTAAGTTTGATATGAACCCCTGTAAAGAATTTTTAAAGGAGGCATATGTAAATGAAGACTTAACAAAAGCAGTGCCCAGAAATTATGTAAAGGAACATTATGCTCTTCTTCTCACCTGCATTCAAAAATACTTGACCTGTGAAGGAAGGTACAATAAGGTCTATTCTTATCATTTCAAATTGCTTTTACATTTCACTGGGAAAGTTTCCATAGACATTCCTTTTGACCTATTTCGTAGTTTGAGTAAGATGTGTGACAAGGTGCAGTTAAGGAAAGAGGACTGTGAAACCTCTTTATTTCATCATGGTTTGATTAAGTTGTTAGTTTTAGATGGCCTCCAAAAGATAGGCAGAGACTGGAATTCGTTTATTTTCATGGCTGGATTCCAAAGCAAGACTGGCCTTACTCCACAACCAGTCAAAGAATTCACAATAGCTGAGCTCCAGAAAGAAGCAAGAGCTAAAAAGCAAATCAAGTCACAGCAAAGGAAACCAGTGAAGCCACTAATCATTCAAGAACAACCTTAGAAAATAACAAAGGAAAAAACTCAGGATAAGAAGACTGCACCTGAAACAAGCAGATCTGAAGCAGTCTCAAGGGTAAGGACAAGAGGTCAAATAAATAAGGAAAAGGGTAAATCCATAGCTGTGGAAGAGAGCCCAACATCTAAGGCAAGCTTGAATGATTTATTACAGGCCATTGAATTCGAGCAGTTTGAACCAGTCCATATTGATCTGACACAGTCATCACCAGAAACTGCCAAGAAGTCTAAAGCCTCAAAAAAGCTCAAGTTCGATGAGCCAGGTGAAGAATTCCTTTTAAAACCCAGAAGACCTATTACAAGGAAGCAAGTAAAAGAAGCACTGTCAAAGATAGAGGCAATCGAGAGAGTTAGGCAAAATAATGCAAGCAGAACAATCATCACATCTCAAGAAGATAATATAGCAGTCATGAAGAACCAGTTAGAAGCAGCCCAATATGAGATTGCCAAACTGAAGCAAGCAGTTAGAAAGCATGCAAATGTGTATAAAAAATATCGTAAAGCTCTGTGGGGTGAGACTGAAATCTTTCGAAACCAGATGAATTCAGTAGTTGATAGCCATGCACAATTTCACACATGGACAGTACCAGCCATCAAAGAGGCCCAGTTCATTAGAAAAATAAATATGCAATTAAGGGCTGAGAATAAAGCTCTGAAGAAGAAGATTGAAGACCTGAAGGTACAGCTGTACCAATTATCAGCTAAATGAAGTTTCTCTTCAAGAGAGGTTTGGTTCCAAATTTTTGTCAAATTTGCTTAGTCTTATTGTTTTTAAAGACATATAAATCCCTGCTATACATATGTAAACTCAGAGGAAGTTTTGGCAATCAAATATTTCGGTGATAAAGGTCTCGGGTAAAGGCATGCTGTTTTAAATAATTCAGCAGTTTCGTAGCGCGCTACGAAACTGCTGAAGGTGATGATTTTAACACAGAACAGGCAGTTTTGTATTTTGAGCGGAAATTTTGAAAAGGAAACGCCAAAAGGGTATACAAGATATCAGCGGGAACGACAATAGCCAATCAAAACAAGACAGGTGGAGGATTTAAAAAGGTGGAATATTTCAACCCATTTTTAAAGTTCTGTGATATCCCCGTTGTCACCGTTCAAATGATAGCAAATCTTTTGCATACAAGGACCTGTTGCTTGCACACATGTCAATCGATGCAGCTCACAACACATCCAGAAGAACGTGGCAGTGTTCCATATTATGGGTTATTAAAGGCTAGAAACATGCTTGGTACATTCGAGCATTTTGAGGAAGACTGGAGCCGAGAAGTAAGGGAAATCTCCTAATACTTCTGAGCAGTTGAAATGTTCAGCGTTCAAGATCACTATGGTGTATTAAACATCTAGCTCAGCCAAGTCGAAAGAGGACCAGATGTCAGAGAATAAGAAGAAGTCATTATGCATGCAAAATGGAGTTAGAGTCATAGTTAATTTAGAACTCTTAAACACTACAGTCAGTTCCTTATTGTATTTATTAGTTAGTTCAATAGCTAATAGGTGTCATTAGAGGAAGTTATCGAGTTCCCCTCATGTTGGAGGAGGAAGCTCGAAGTAGTTAGAATAAGGATTCTATATATAGCTGGAACATCTATGTAATGGGGGTTGGAGATTTTATAAAAGAGAGTACTGTTTTGGCTTATGTAGAAAGACAGAGTTCAGTAATATAATAAAACTGCTTTTCTTCTCAGGATTCATAAAGTGTTTCTATGTTCAAGATGTGTGGTTTTACTTTATCCTTGATTTATTTTACAGTTGCATAGATGTGTAATCACTCAGAATTCACTTATGCTGCTCTGATTTCCTGTACACATTCATGAACTGCGATTTTATAAGAGTTGTGTTTTGAACATTTAAATGCCACATGCCCTGACTTCTATGTAAAGGCAGTACTATTATTTACTGAAGTATGATTGACTCCATAGGCCCAATGGAAACTATTTAATGTTTGTCCAGCCTTCATATTTGTTTATGTTATTCCACAAGAGTTAGCCATCTTATTAATAGTCAAAATCAATAACCCTTTGAGAGAGCCCTCTCAGGCTAAGGAGGCTAAGCCTTAGTCAAAAGATTGGTTTGAAACAGTTACTTGAAGTCTTCCTGGTCTGCAGCCTTCCAGGGTGTGATTTTGAGATAGCACTTCCCATGCATGCATCACAACTTCTCCCGAAAAGGAAAAAATAAAAAAGAATCCCTAAAAAATAGGGATCTATTTTTAGCACTAGGAATCACACTCAAGTTGATTTTAGAAACTTCGCGCCACTTGTTGTTTTTTCCTATATTTTTGGCATGCACATCATAAACCCTAAATCTACCAAATCTATTTAAATGACGCCCCATAGCTCATTATACACATTCGATCTTGGAGCTCTAACATTCCCAAGGCATCTAGGAACCTTCGACATAGTTGGCGCAACTTTTTCGGGTAAGTTTTACTTTCCAAGTATTTTGTTGCTTTTTTTGTGCCTTTTATTTCCTTGACTTGTGTGAGTGTTGGTTTGCATGTTTCACTGAACAACCGCTGGAATTTTAGTTTGTTTTAACTTGTAGAAGTGTTGTTCCAAGTTTTGCATTGTCTTTCTCAAGCTTTGTGTAGGAATTTACAGGGTAAGTTCCTCAGACAAAACACCAAAAGGACACCGCTCACAACCAGATCGCAGATCAATACACCAGTATTTTGACGTGGTTAAAACCCTCAAAGAGGGAAACAGTCCACGGCCTGAGCCAACTCGGCCACTTCAGGCAATTTATTAATAAAAGAATGAAAATTTACATATGTTTCTCTCATGCACGGATTACCCTACAAATGACCCTCCATGCGCTTTAAATAGAATTCATGGACCAATCGGGTGTCAAGCCACGTGCTTGATCTTGCCTATTTTCCCATTTAGTAGCCTTATCTTCATCCTTCGGTTTCTTTTCTTGGCCTGAGGCTATTCTGTATAGACCTTTACTTCTAAGTAAATCCTCAATGTAAGCCAACCATTAGAAGTAGTTGGTGCTGTCAAGGGTAACTTGGTATTGAATTTCCATTTCAATGGAAACTGAAGCTAAAGATGCTGAAAATAAGTGCTCCAACGGATAGATCTCGAAAAATTAGGCTGGTTTTAAAAAACGGCTCTGAAAACAGCTTTCGGATGAAGAAGTTATGGCTTTTTGAAAAAAAGTTGTTGAAGTTGCCGACGAAGTGCGGGAATGTGCGGAAATGAAAAAGTCCGCCCCCACAAAATGGAGACTTGAACCCAAGACCTCTACTCTCTTAAAATAGCTTTGAACCAATTGATCTATACAAAATATTTGAGAGAGAGAGAGAGAGAGAGAGAGAGAGAGAGAGAGAGAGGGTGCTTTGGGTTGCGTGCTTGCTTTGAGAAAGCTCTTTTTCCCTACAAAACAAAAAACACAAAACCCAACACGGACATGCAAAGAAAACGAACCTTATGGCTCGAAGTTAGCTTTAGCCGAAAAACTAAATATTTTCAAAAATGAACCTTGCGGCTCAAAGTTAGCTTTGGCCGGAAACTAAATATTTTCCTCAATGTTTCTGATTTTCTGAGATCACCCTAAGGCGCATGGAAAAGAGCATACGCATGAGAAAAATCCTTCCTTTCTGTTTCTGATTTGCCCAGATCGCACAGAGTCGCAGGGAAAAGAGCATACGCAGAAATGAAAGGTATAGATCCGGTAATAAAAAGGCTAAATAAACCGAAACCGAAATAAACAGAGAGAAAATAACAGTAAACTGCAAATAAACACTGTATACCTCCAGATCTTAAAAATGACGCAGCTAGGGCTACCGGAAACCTTTTCGCGTGAAACGAAAGGGGTTCCTCACTGGAACAGATGCTCCCAACACAACAGAGCAGTCCTCTTAGCCCGAAAGCAGTTAGAAACAACAGATCTAGGAAATGGCAGTCGGATGCAGTTCTACCGGCTTCAGATTTGGATCACCAACGGACGCGGCCCTCAAATAGCTCCAATACCATGTAGGAATTTACAGGGTAAGTTCCTCAGACAGAACACCAAAAGGACATCGCTCACAACCAGATCACAGATCAATACACCAGTATTTTGACGTGGTTAAAACCCTCAAAGAGGGAAATAGTCCACGGCCTGAGCCAATGTGGCCACTTCAGGCAATTTATTAATAAAAGAATGAAAATTTACATATGTTTCTCTCATGCACAGATTACCCTACAAATGACCCTCCATGCGCTTTAAATAGAATTCATGGACCAATCGCGTGTCAAGCCACGGATCAAGTGTCGGTAATATCGAGGAGAGAATGAACCATCGGATCACTACATATCGTGACCGTCGGATTGTAAGTTACAAAATGTACAACGGTAAAGAAACACACTTTACCTAACTCTATACCTAACTCTATACTAGACCAAGTTGTACTTAACTATTTCCTATGTGTCGGAATATCCTAACACTTCGCATGCATAACACTATTTTTGAACTAATGGTCATTGTTGAGGCGACCCTCTCAACCAGTTTCGTTGTTCGTTCATTTGACTAATTCTTGCATTGGTTTTGATTGCATGCATGATCATTCACTCATATCTACACCATCCTTCACTCATGCATTAATATATGCTCGTTTTCAAGTTGCCTTTGGGCAGATCTGGGCTGCCTTAGCTCAAATCTTGCTTTTCCCGGCATGCACTCCGCATTCCTGGAACTCAAGGCTCTACGTTGGTTCGAGGAATTGTGGAGAGGCTTCCATGTCACTATCCTCCAGTTGTTCTCTCCACAGTTTTGGGAGACAATGCCCACACCTGCCCACTGGGATTGCGCAATGTTCAGTCCTAGCCAGTAGTCAAGCTGGACTGAACTGCACATTGCGCAGTTCCAGCCCACAGTCAGCCTAGCTAGACTGCACTCTACATAGTTCCAGTCAGCAATAGGTCTTACTCGCAGATGAGACTACACAATTCCAGCTGACAGTCTCCCAGCCTTTGAGAGTCTTTACTGTGCAATCTTGCCCAATAGTCACCCAGCTTGTTTCATGATCGATCCTTGAATTTCTTTGTGTTTTAAACTGACATTTGCTTGTCATGAGTGTCTGCTCTATCTCCAGGTACACCATTTGTTTAGCAGTCTCTGAGTAGTACATGCATCATGGTTTCCAAGATAGTTGGATCAAAAGATGTTGTAGAGAGAAATAATAGAGAAACAGTTGAACATGTGTCAATAAAATTGCTCGTTTATGCAGACACGCAGTTGTT
Organism: Pinus tabuliformis; assembly: GCA_031772625.1. NCBI lineage: Eukaryota > Viridiplantae > Streptophyta > Pinopsida > Pinales > Pinaceae > Pinus > Pinus tabuliformis. Next base: position 848,901,913 of record CM062816.1, on the reverse strand, counting down.
CATAGAGAAGGACATGAAGATCACATGGCAAGAAATAAAGGACATATTTTGAGGCACTTTCAAGGAAGATTTGAAAGATCGAAAAGTCTATGTAAACATTCACAAGTAAAACTTGTACAGGGTTGCATGTAGCTACCCTTTCTTCCCGTAAGCGGATGTCATTCACCAGGTTGTCTCACATATAGATCTCGAGATGGTGACATTGAGAAACACTAGTGGGACACAACTTACCACCTTATGGACACAAAAATATGATCAGATGTATCACTTGCTGCAGTCGGTTAACTAAATGGATGCATTGCTCTTCACTCCTAAAAACATTGTGAACTCAAGAGATGTCTTGAATCATTAGGTAAAAGAGCCATCGAAGATCAGGATGACACCCAACCAGATTTACAAGATTAAGTCACTCAGGAAGGCTTACCAACTCTTGGCCATCTTTGCATGTCGCTTGTATGGCCAAGAGAGCACGAAAACCTTCCCACAGAGTTGGGTTGTTATGTTAGATCAGTTGGAAAATGAAGGAAGGCCTTTCAACTAGTCAAACATGTTGGCTCTTCAATTGGGAGTGCATGTGTCAAATGCACAGAATCTGCTTAAGGATGGACAAGAAAGATTCTATATGTATGCGTACCTACTCAATGTAGTCTGTGCCCAATAACAGTTCCATGACATGGGTTGGACATGGACAACATCAAAGGAAGTTGTGAATATGTATTGCAAGTTTCTCTCTCAATGCATCTACTGAGGACTCGTGATGAGGTTGTCTAACCACTTCATCGCCCCACTATACAATATGATATTTGAACATGACCCACCTTTCATGTTGCAGGAAGCGATGCAAGCAAAACTCAACATTGCAAATTGGTATGCCTCACCTCGTGGCACCTTCATACGGATGTTCGGCAGGGAGAAGACTCCACATGAGCTGTCAAGGTTTTCCACGGACAAGTTGGTCATGCAACAGGTTGCATACCACATCTCCACAAGGTTATCAGCATCACTACATAGGAAGAGGAAGGCACCATGTCCTTCTCTTCCTTTGCAAATTGGGTTGTAGAAGATCCATACCTTTAAATATGTAGATTTCGAGACCAAGGACTTACAGAAGTTCAAATTCATCACCAAGAGTTTCAATTTGTATGATCCTCACTACATATGCAAGAACCAATGTGTGAAGGTTTACTTCCCATGGGTCCAACAGGCATGTCATTGGCTAAAGGAAGATCCTTGGAGGTATTGGTACAACTCCTCTAGGCTCAATGAACTGGTCAGCATGTCTACAGAGTGGAAAGCAGCACCACAGGAAGCAACAATAACAACAGCAGTGAGAAATAAACTGGTGCAAGACAAAGGCAAGAGGAAGATTGCTGAGGGCACAGAGGCTGAGAAAAGCTACACGTTCAAAGAAGATCCACTTGTTGAAAGAGTAGCTTTCGAGATAGATGCAAAGAGGTGACAACGTGACAGGAGAGTATCACAGAGAAAGAGAGAGAAGCAAAGATTGGAATAAACAGAGAGGAAGTTGCATGAGACATGGAAGAAGCTAAGAGAAGAACAAGAGCTCAGGAGGAGAGAAAGTGAAGAAAGGTAGAAACTAGAACAGGAAGAAGGACAAGGTGCACTGAAAGAGAAAATTGTGCATATACAGGTTGAGACTGTAGAGAAGCCAGCAGATGATGAAAAAGGTAAGTAGGTGAAGGTTCAGAAACTTGCTCAGCGGGTTGAGCAGTTAGTTGAGGCAATAGACATGGAAACGGGTTAGGAGCAAGACATCGATCTCATGCCGAGGGCATCTGAGGTTGTATCGTAGTCTCCGCCACCTCCAGAACCACAACTAGTCTCAAGCAAGCAAGGAGAAGTTGTTCTCCTTAATGATGGTTCGAAGATGGATGTGTACAATCCAGTATTTGACGAGGCACAATAGAGGATTGTACAATAACGACGAAAGCATCTCCTAGATGATCATACATCACCTACACACACAGAACAAAGGGTGATTGTACCAGATGTTAAAAGTCTTCTAGTTGCCATGGCTAAGGCTTCTACAACTTATGTATAAGCCACAAGTTCAATGGTCAAGTTCTTGATAGGAGAGAATGATCGAATGGTGAAGGACTTGAAAGAGGCTAGGCAGAGTACATATCAGTCTACGGGATCCTCCATGATAGATATCAAGAAAGAAATAGTGGTGGAGATAACAACTTTGGAGGCCACCATGCAGACAGTGTATACGAGATTTGTCATCGTGCACAAAGCAGTTGTCCATTTATACAGTTTTTAGCAGTAGTGCACGCAAACAACACAAACTCTCAAAGTCATTCACACTATTATTGCGCACATGCAAGAATGGAAAATGAGGTACAAGAAGCCCCACTTTACTTGCACAAGAAGATGAAGCCACAAGTTGAGCTATACAAAGCACAGATTCAGATGCAGATCCAGAATGATGAGCAACTCCCTACACTCATCACTAGCATTGATGCTTTCTATGCACTGTTGTTAAGTAGTTTGGATGTCATAGTGCAAATGCACAAGATCCCTTCCATTGGAACCCTCACCCAGGACATGAGGAAGAACCAAGTACATAGATGCTGACAAGTACATAGAGCAGTTAATGCACATAGCCACCAACAATGACTTGAATCTTAGCGCAGAGAACATGCAAAGGTACATCAGTGGTACAACCACACTCAGGACAATGTTGCACATGCTTCGGGATGAGATGGACAAAGGTTTCATAACCATATACCTGGGAGCCAATGAGGCAGGTGTCTGCTTCGACAAAGATGCCATCAAATAGTACGAGGAGTACTAGTTCGTCCCCAAGACCTTGAGTGATGTTTTTTGTCTTGTCATGCTGACTCAAGGCTATTTTTTTCCCGCATGGATATATGTGGAAATCATATTATTGTAAATATCTTGTCAGTGAAATTCCAAGTGTCATTAGTGGAATATGAACAGTCATTGTTGTAATGTGAAGAGTCATGAGGGTAGTCTAAGAGTCAAAAGGGAATGTCAAGGGTCACCCCAACCTTTGCTATATATAGAACCTCATAACTCATATTACAGGCTTTTGTGAGCCAAGCTTTTGGCTAGGAATTGCTTAGATAAGGCTTGGAGAGTATTGTGACGAGCCTTGGCTTCTCCACAGTGTAGAGAAAGTACATCTCTTTGGAGGAGCAGGCGGTGTTGACTGTAATGTTCCACTATTGGGGCTAGTGGCTTTCAATGGTGTATGTATGGATGGAAATTTCACTTTATATATATATATATATATATATATATATATATATATATATATATATATATATATATATATATAGATATATATATACAAAGCCAACATGTTTTCATGCATGTGTTGTTATTGTAGTTGGACTACTCTAGTTGCTTTAGAATGTTGTTCTATTTAACTTATGCATTCGTGTATGAACTATTTTATATATGATTGTATGAAGCTTGTTGAAATCATGTTGTTGGTTTAACCTGTCACTTTGGATTGTGGACTATTCTTCTTTCCATCTTGTGATGTCATTCCGCTCGTGTGTTCCTTTTAGGATGCGTACTATTACATGCTTCTAAGGGACACACTTCCTTTTCCCCTCTTTGTGTTAGAACCCCCATCCATCTCACTTGACTTGCTACAAGGTCACACACTTGCTTCTGACAAAGATATCACGCTTACCTCTACGTGCTATCGAACTCAAGGCATAGCTTTACAAGCCACTGCTGGGACTCCTAATCCAAATGGTCTGAGGTTTAGTTGGGACTTATTACCAGGGATATCCCTTAACATGTTGGTCGGTCCAACACCATCAACATTTTTCACACTATAAGGAGGGCCAGATGACAAGCTATGTCCTCAAAGTCTGTTTTGAATCTATGCACATTCTTCATGACTTATATTACAATTAATCCTACAACATGTCTTTCTCATGGATGTGATTGTTAACACATATGATGGTGAAAGTGGAGCAACTTTGCTTAGTCACGGTGTTTCCTTCATGGGCTTCTATAAAATAATTGACATCCATGAGGATCACATTGCAAGTTTGTTGTTTGCATTCACATTTCGAGGGCACACACTGCAATGGTGTGTCACATTGCTCACAACCTCCATCCGCTCTTATGATCAGATGATCAGATAGTTGGTCCATTCTTTCTGTCATTATGACTATAAAGCACTCAATAAAAAAATCTGGAATTATGGAAAGCACCTGATGAATCCCTTTTGCAATTTTGGAATTGTTTCCAAAATCTCACTTTTTAAATCCAAGAAGATGAAATTGATTGAAAACTTCTCAATGAAAGATTTCAATATCTTCGTCACATATTCGAAAATCCTCATGTGTTAGAATCATTCAAACCCCTCCTAGCAGACCTCGGTGTTAGAGCTACCAAATATAAGACCGACAAGGTTGTTGTCACAAGTGACCCTCCATCTGCTTCTCATCAGAGGTATATATAACATACTTCTCTGAAGGAATAACCTCTTCTTCTCTCAATAAGTAGGGATCCCTCTTCCGCCTCATAAAACAAATAAGTGCCTATGCACAGTTCTCTGAAAATAAAAAAAACGAAGAATAAATAAAGGTGAAAGAAGAGAAATGATTCCTACGTAAAGAGGTGATGCAAGTAAATCTTCTGAGGTACTGACCAGAGTCACTGGTAGTGGAGCGATGGTTGTGTTCCTGCATGACTCCGCCATGGTACTGTTCAGGCCTGCTGGCAATGGAGCAACACTAGAGATGAAACTAAAACTCTGATAGTCATATTACTTATGCATCAATATACCCCTCCTCAGTAATCGAAACAACTCAGTTGACTTTGCTTGGTATGTGTTCTGACTGATCAAGAGAATGATAGGGAAAATATTTTTCACGCAAGCTAGTGTAGAAGCTATGACAATCAAAGAATCGAACAATACTTCTAGAGGAGTTATACTCACTTTACACAAAACAAGGTCCATATAGAGAGCTATAGTTCTACTAGTGTGTCAACAATGTTGTAGCGGCTACAACCACCCTCCAAGATTTTTCATTCACTTTGTTTTGGAGCCTCAATCTTAGCAACATGTCTTCCACTACTCAGGTATTTGTGTTTTATTTGAAGTTAGCTTTCACTTTGTAGCTTGTGTTTGTTTACTTTCTTTGTTGGCCAGATGAAAAATTGACCCCGTGACTTAGTTCAGATTGAGTTCTTGTTTTGTCTTGGAAAACTGTGCAATCTTAGAGGGAAAACAACCTTGCTCTCAGGAATTGTGCAGAGCAGCCTAGGAGTCAGGTCTCCTCTCCAGAATTGCATAGAGCAGTCTGACAGAAAACCTTGCTAAGAGAAATTGCGCAGAACATCCTGCGACTGGGCTTCGGATCAAAAATTGCGTAGAACCAACTGAAAACTTGTCTTTAGCTGGGAAACTGTGTGGAGCATGAGAAGCAGCGAGAGCCACTTAGCCTAGGAATTTCGCAGAAGCATTCCATTGGCCATTGTTTTATGCATGTGCCAACAAGTTGCTCGGTTACCTCTAGAATTGCACAATATTCCCATGCAGCATGGCAACCTTTCCCAAAAAGGAAAAAAGAAAAAAGTGAAAAAGCCTACCTAAAAAATAAGGATCTATTTTCAACACTAGGACTTACACTCAAGTTGATTTTAGAAACTTCCCGCCACTTGTCTCTTTTTCCTAGATTTTTGGCACGCACGTCATAAACCTTGAATCTACCAAATCTATTTAAACGATGCCCTAGAGTTCATTCTACACATTCGATCTTGGAGCTTTGGCATTCCCAAGGAATCTAGGAACCTTCGACAGAGTTCATGCAGCATTTTGGGTAAGTTTTTCTTTCAAAGTCTTTTACTACTTTTTTTGTTGCTTTTATTTCCTTGGCTTGTGTGAGTGTTATTTTGCATGTTTTATTGAATGACCACTGGAGTCTTAGTATGTTTTAACTTGTAGAAGTGTTGTTCCAAGATTTTCATTGTCTTTCTTAAGCATCAAAATTTGTATAACACTATTTTTGCACTAACGGTCACCGTTGTGATGACCGTCTCCACTAGCTTCGTTCTTCATCTGTTTGATTGATTCCTACATTTGTTTGATTGTATGCATGATCATTCACTCCTATCTACACCATCCTTCATTCATGCATTTAGATATACTCATTTTCAAGTTGCCTTTCGGAAGATCTGGGTTGCCTCAGCTTAGATCTTGCTTTGCTTGACATGCACTGTGCATTCCTGGAACTCAAGGCTCTACCTTGGCTCGAGGAAGTTCACATAGGTTGCTTATCATTGGCCTCCAATTTTGGGAGACAACTCCCATTATTTCCCACTCAGATTGTGTAATGCGTAGTCCCATCCAGTTGTCAAGCCGGATTGAACCACGCATTGCACATTTCCATTCCACAGTTAACCCTGCTAGACTATTCTCTGCGCAGTTCTAGTCAGAAGCAGGTCTCACTAGCAGCTAAGACTGCACAATGTGAAGTTACAGCTGACAGCCTCCCATCCTTTGAGAGTCACTACTGTGCATTCTTACCCAACAGTCATCCAACTTATTGCATGATCAATCCTTGAAGTGCTTTGTGTTTTAAACCGACATTTTCTTGCCATGAGTGTCTGCTCTGTCTCCAGGTACACCATTTGTTGAGTAGTCTCTTAGCAGTACAAACATCATGGTTTCGAAGAGAGCTAGATCAAAAGACACTGTATAGAGCAGCACTAGAGACACGGTTGAACAGGTGTCAATAAACTTGCGTGTTTATGTAGACACATAACTTTTCGTAGAGAAGGACATGAAGATCACATGGAAAGAAATAAAGGACATATTTGTAGGAACTTTCAAGGAAGATGTGGAAGATTGAAAATTCTTTGTCAACATTCACAAGTTACGTTTATACAGGCTTGCATGCAGGTACCCTGCCTTCCCGTGTGCAGATATGATTCACTGTGTTGTCTCACAGACAATCCTGAGACAATGACATTGAGCAACATTAGTGGGACATAAATTTCCACCTTCAAGAAGTAAAACCATCATCAAATGTATCATTTTTCGTAGCCAGTGAACTACATGGATGCACTATTATTCACTCTCAACAACAATGTGAACTCAAAAGATATCTTGAAGTGTTGGGTAAAAGAGCCATCAAAGTTCAAGATGACACCCAACCAGGTCTATAAGACAAAGTCACTCAGGAAGGCTTAGCAACTCTTGGTCATATTTTCATGTTGTTTGTATGGCCAAGAGAGCATGAAAACCTTCCTACAAAATTGGGTTGTTATGTTCGATCAGTTGGAAAACAGAGGAAGGCCTTTCAACTAGTCAGACATGTTAGCTCTTTAGCTGAATGTGCATGTGTCAAATTCCCGTAATCCGCATAAGGATGGAAAATCAATATTCTATATTTCTACATACCTACTCACATAATTCTAAGGGGAACATAATGCAAGTGTTTTTTAAGTTATGTCACTGCTCACAGGTCTCGGAATGAGTCCTCCAAAGTACGGGAAAGGGGTAACAGGGACGGTGACCAATGGTGACAAATTACTGTGTAACAGATGCCCCCTAAAGCATGAGGCCCGAGAGAGAGAGAGGGGTGAAATGCTTTACGAGAACACATGTAGCTGCCGCCAAGAATCTGCATCGAGAGATACAACTGATAGCTCAAGTACATGATATATGTGGTATGGTCGCACCCATCCATAAGAGAGTACATAATAATCTAGATCCATAGTATGGGCGCAGCCATCTGGTTAGGATCAATGAATCGACTCAGGTATGGTCGCAACCATCCAGTGAATGAGTCATGTAACAAGAATCACGCCTGGATTACAACAGAAAAAATCCAGGGTCTTGCACTCCATATTGACCCGAACAAAAGTACAAGTTCAAGCATGCGAATATATGAGCTGAAGTCGAACATGCACGAACATCGTCTGATTACCAGTCAATAATGAAAAATGTTAACAGACGCGAGAGGTACCACCAATAATTACAATGGCCCTCAAGGTACTATAGGTACAATCTACGGCGTGCGAATTAGTGATCTGGCGTCGAACACCCATAGAATCATTCGATCGGAGGCCAATGATGAAAACCTCACGTCGAACACGAAGAACCTGCCATTGAGGCATGCAGGCTCCAAGGCACCGGAAGGGAGTTTCTAGATCAGCTTCCTGGATAATGGGCTGAAGTCGATAGGAAATGACCTTGATCGAAGGTGGGCCATGATGTTTCCCACATCATCGACACGAGACAGAGAGATAATGTTGTGAATCAGGATTATGTGAGCTATCAGAGGGAGGTTGTTTTTCTGCAGAGGTCAACTTCTCTTGAACATATCGGCGACACGATAGTGGAATTGGAAGTATTTGACATCAATGGATCAGAGGTCATGGTGACGAGGCAATGAGAAAATGAGAGGTCAAACAAGATTACCCAAATCCACGGAGGCAAGTGAAAAATGAGATGAGATATCCCCAACCAGACACGAAAGCAGACAAGTGCCATGTTCAAGAGCGACATACTGTCGTCACGAAAATAATTATGGTTCCTTTTCCCCCGCCATTTCTGGCGAGTACCCCAATTATTTTTAATAAGCTTGATGGGGATAGCATATGCTTGTGGTGCGTCATTTCGACAGAATCTGATGTCATCAGGTTTTAACGAGTCTGACAAAGGAAGAACTCGACGTCTTTTCATGTTTAGAGAGTTTGAAAAGACAGCAAAAAAGGAAACTCCAAGGGTGTTCTTTTTCGTAAAGTTGTGTCTCTCGAGCCCGAAAAAGTATAAAACAATGCTCGAAAGAACCGCCCGACCATTACGATCGAGGAGTACTTTTCATAAATAGTGATTTCGACCTGAAAAAGTAAAAAAGTGATCAAAACCACGTCGTTTCGTAACCATTAACGAGTCTGAAACAACAAAAACCCGGTAATCTTTTTATGTTTTAACGGTCGACAAAAAGAACTTAAAACAACCGCCCCTTATTAACGTTTAATGAATCAAGAGGAGTAACTCGGTAATCTTTTTGTCTTTAAACGGTCAGAAAAGAGCTGAAAGCGGACCTCAAAGTAACATTTTCACATGTTTTACCGAGTTTGAAAAAGTAGAAAAAAGGAGCTCGTTTCGTCGCTTGAGTTGCACCAACACCTGTCATCATACCAAAAATAGTGTAAAACCCATTTTGATATAAATATATGCAAAAATACCCAAAAAATAATATTTTTAATGCATTTTAGGTCAAAAAATGCTATAAAATAGCGAAATGGTAAAAAACAAATTCACTTTTTACTTTTCACCTTGTGAGTATTCACTTTTTACTTTTCACCTTGTGAGTTTACCATTGGAGGGTTTTGGGTGCAAACTTCAACCGTCGATTGTGATCAATCCAGGAAAGCAATCGAGCCACTGTCTAGAGTAGGTAAGAGGTCTTGTCCTTAGCTTCATTTTCATTCTGTTTTTTCAGTTTTCCATCCACAGACGGATCCCCTGCAAGGGGATTTGCAAAATTTAGGGTTGCGCCTTTGGCGCGGGTTTCCCACTCGTTACCGCGCTAATGGGATTATTTTCCAAAAGGGGGAGCGCCATTGGCGCGACTGTTTTGAAAACAGTCGCGCCACCCGCGTGACCTAATTTTCCCATGGATTTTACCGTTAATTTCACAAATTTCCTTGAATTATGATTTCACCAGTGATCTAATGATGGTATTTTTGACTTTATGGTTGCAGGGATTTGTCAAAATGGTTGTAGAATGGAGAGAAAGAGAGAATGATGCTATAGATGCTCTGACACTAGAGGATGAAGCCTGCATGGATGCTTTGAGGGATTGTGGCTTAAAGAAGTTTTTCCTCACCTCCTATTTGCGTGCACAACCAGAGCTACTACGATTTATCGTGGATGCTTGGGACATAGAGGATCAGGTATTCCGCTTGCGAGATCAGACATTGGAGCTGGATGTTTCTGATGTCTATTTTATCACTGGGTTATCGTGGAGAGGTGCATGGCCGATTTTGACTAGAAGTAGGCCTTCCGGAGAAAAGATGGGGGAGGTGATGAACCGGGTTTGTACGGGGGCACAATTTGGATCGAACAGTGCCAAGGTAGATATCGTCACAGTTCCAGACCTAGTGCTACGGGTGATACTATTCACTATTACACGGACGACAGGGGTACAGGTGCCCCATGAGGCCAGCAAGAATCATTTACTGCTGGCAACCAAGTGTCTCAACCCTACTCTGTTTGACTGGGCCACAGCTGTGACCCTTAACATCAAGAGACAACTTACGAAGTGTAAGCGTGGGGGCAACAAACAGTTCGGGTATGGATCCATTGCGGTATCCTTCTTCTTGGAGCGACTGCCGATTTTTCAGATTCAGGGAGGTATAGTGGCAGATCCAGTGCCACGGGAACCGAGGATGACTCGATGGGCAGCACTCATGCCCAGAGGAGGAGGGGGCCAGCAGATGGCCTGGAGGCCCGAGTTCTTGATATGGCTTCGTCACCAGATGATCGTTATAGAGGATTGGCCCTATGCGAGCACTGATTTTACTGGAGACCCAGATCTCCCATTGCCTGCGGGAGAAGACTGGGATGAGGAGCTTGGTAAGAACTCTTTGTGTTTTTGATGTATTTAATAATTTTTTTTTGTAATACATGCATGTCTCTGACAACAGCTATATATATGTATGCAAATGTTGGTGCAGAGCGACCAGCTGGTCTGTGTCACATAACACGGAGGGTACAACCCGCAGCCGACCCTCAGGTAGAGGGTGGTGTGGGTGAAGAGCTAGTATAGAACCTTGAGGGACTCACTCGAGGGATTCCAGACTATGCCAGATTGGCGGATGTGCCCTACGCGTACCAGAGGCACACAGTGGGAGTACCAACTCACGTCCACCGTCTGCTGAGAAGTTTGGTGCGAGCGGTGACATGGTATCATGAGCATCACCATGATTAGACGCCTAGGTTTCATTTTTTCATACTTTTGAGAGACATGTTGTCTCCGGCCATATGAGATTCAAACATGTATTAATTTTTGGACTATGTAACGCGCACGGCGCAAACATTATGACACACACGTATATATATACATATGCCTATGGTTTATTATTGTGGTTTCATGTGCTTGATTGTATAATGTTTTGATTACAAATTACGCAAATGTCTATCTAATACATGATTAGCCAATGCATCAGATAATGTGTTTAATTGTCGTGGAATATGCTGATATGTGATAAAATCAAAGTTCCTTTCTAACAATCTCACACGTAAATACAACCTTAGAATGCGATGGTCTCTGACGGAATATTGCCCGTTGAGATGGTGGACGACAAGTTGAGAGTCCAGGTTCACTACCAATGCACGAATGTCGAGATTAATTACTTCAGCAAGTAGCTCGATTACAACACAATATTCGGTGACAATGTTAGTGGTACGACCCAAACACACACCTTGAAAATCTATCAGCTCGCCATGAGGATCATAGATCACCCACGCTGCAGAGGACAAGTTGCGAGTACTGTGACAGGCACCATCAGCGAAACCAACATAAGGTGCATCAGACATCTGCACAAGAAGCGAAAGACACAATAAGTGGCAATTACGCCTTTAAAACTGACACACACAACACACTTGCTAGAGTACATGTATGTACAAAATAAAATGTACAAGCATCATGCATAGTACTTTATCAAGTACAGCCCGTTTCGGGGCTTCCTGAGAGGGTTCCCTTCATAATCAATTAGCTCGTAGGCCCCTTTTTGCAAAACTTTCTTGACAATGTAAGGGCCTAGCCACATAGGCTCGAGCTTTCCTGCTCCTAGCTTATCGTTTGCCTAATCGTATAGCAGGACTAAATCTCCCTCAACAAAAGAACGTGGATGTACAGTCTGATTGAAGTGAGTCTTGACTCGCTTCTTTTGTGTTTCGATGGCCAAAGAGGCCAGGCGACGGGTCTCATCTAGCCGTTCCAGGTAAAGAAGGCGTTCTTCTAATGGAGTAGTGTTGGGAAGTAGCTCGACAGCCAATTTTAATGAAGGGATTTCACATTCGATTGGAAGGGTAGCCTCTAGTCCATAGACTAGTTGAAATGGAGTGAAACCAATGGCATCCTTCACGGAGGTTCGGTAGGCCCACAAGGCAGGGAACAACATCAAATGCCAGTTAGACTTATGCATGCCAACGGTACGCTGAAGCATTGTAACCAAAATCTTATTGATAGCTTCCACTTGGCCATTGGACTGAGGGTAGTATGGAGTCGAACTATCGTGCTGTAAGCCTAGCTGGGTTGTTAGTTCCGACATCATATGATTACGGAAATGCTTCCCGTGATCAGTGATGATGGCTTGAGGGACGCCGAATCGCGAGATAACATGGTTGAATAAAAATTGCGCCACTGTGTGACTGTTTTCAGTTAACGTAGGCATCACCTTGGCCCATTTAGTAAAGTAATCGACGACAACGATAATAAACCCATGCCCCCCGGCCGAGCGAGGGTTACAGGTCCTATAATCAATGCCCCATTTTGCAAAAGGGCCTATGGTGACAATAGGGTGTAATGGAGTGGGAGGCACCCGCATCTTCCGCTGGTATATCTGGCACTCATGACAAGAACAGACGACAAGAATGCAATCCTTAAAAATAGAGGGCCAAAAGTAGCCAGCATGGAGGATTTTTTGGGCAGTAGCATATCCGGACATGTGACCACCACAGGAACTAGAGTGGCAGTCATTCAAGACATGCTCAGCCTCCTCGAGAGTTAGACAACGGCGGAGAACAGAGTCGGCGCCGAGGCGATATAGTGTATCCCCAATGATACGATATGGTTGAGACTGATGACGAATCCTTCGTCGAGCGTCTTTGGACACGCTAGGGTGAAAGGAGGACGTTTAAAAATATCTAATGATATCCCTGTACCAGGGGTCAAGGGTGCTAATGAGAAATAAAGTCTCATCCGGAATTTGAACCTCTGTATGAGAGGGCGGGGAAGAAGATGGAAAAGAGCAAAGTAACTCAACAAAGACAAGGGATTTCTTGGACTTGGCAGTGGTAAATTCCAAGTCGAACTCTTGGAGGATGACAATCCACTTTGAGTACTTGCCCCCCAGCAATTGGCGTGACAAAATATACGTCATGGGGTTGCAATCAGAAATCACGGTGGTAGTGCGCAGCAGAATGTAGTGACGGAAGCGTTGGACAACACAAACGACGGCTAAAGCCAACTTCTCAACATAAGCATATCGAGTTTCCGTGTCTAAAAGGTTGCGGCTGAGATAATAGATAACATGCTCAGTGTCATCATCGTTAGTTTGAACAAGAAGCATGCCAATAGTGGTGTCGGCGGCAACCAAATACAGAGTGTAGTCACGATAATAGTTCGGAGGACGGAGCAATGGAGCAGAAACAAGGAGACCCTTGAGACACTCAAAAGATTCCTGAGCGATGGTATCCCAATGAAAAGGGACATCTCGCTTTAGTAATCGTGTGAAACCTTTAGCCACCTCGGCATAGTTTGGAACGAAACTTCGTAGAAAATTTGCTTTACCCTGCAAGCTTTGCAATTGCTGTAAAGAAGCAGGGGGAGGAAGATTCACTATAGCCTCGACCTTAAGGGGATCCAAACGGATGCCCTCTCGGGAGACAACAAACCCGAGAAGTCAGCCGGATTCAACGCAGAAGACACATTTGTGAGGATTGAGTCTGATTCGGTAGTGTCGACAGTGAAGAAAGATCTTGCGAAGGTGAGTAGGGTGGTCCTGACGTTTCGCTGAATGAGCTGGAAAATCATCCAGGTATGGCTGTACAATGTGTCGAATGTCATGGAAAGCATAGGAAATTGCACGTTGGAAGGTAGCACCGGAATTTTTAAGACCGAAAGGGAGCTTCTTATAGGCAAAAGTGCCCCATGGGCAGATAAAGGCGGTCTTGTGTTGATCAGTGGGAGCAATATTGATCTGGTTATATCCAGAAAAACCATCCATAAAAGAGTACATTTCACTTCCGGCACACTCGTCAATAATTTGATCAATGAATGGTGTGGGAAAATTATCTTTAGGACAGGCCCGATTTATATCACGATAATCGACACAAACATGGATTGTACCCTGTTTTTTATTCACAGGTACGATATTGGAAACCCAATCTGTGAGCGGGATAGGATAAATAAAACCGGCTTTAAGAAGCTTCTCGACTTCGGCCTTAATAGCTGCAGCCTGTCGGGGGTGTACAGGGCGTAAACGTTGACGAACAGGCTTAACACCTGGGTACGTGATTATCTCATGCACCACTATGCTAGGATCAATGCCGAGCATTTCTTCATAGGACCATGCAAAGACGTCACAAAATTCGCGAAAAAGATTGGAATAAAGTTGAATCTCCTCCGGAGTACAAGTGACTCCAATGTGAAGATGTTCGACAATCCCTGGTTTCACAGAGATGTCGATGGGCTGGGTTTGCGTAATGTTTGCCATATTCCCTTCAGAGGAAACTTGATAAACTTGGATAGGTGTTTGAAGGATTTGAAATGGGAGACAAGGAGCAAACCGCTCGAAACAAGTAAGCATATTCTGATGGGCAGGTAGAAACGAGGAACGATGGTGAGAATCATGCCAAGGAAGTTCCTCGAGAGACATAGTCTCAATAATGGCTTCTTCGGAAGGGAATGTTTCTTTTAAAGGGTCCGAAGAAGTCTCATCTACAAGCCCTGAGGATGGAGCGAAAGAGTGGAGAACCTTGCTCGAAGGAGCAAGTTCAGAAGAGGGAGTCGATGCAGCAATGATTTCGACATAGTTGAGCTCGGAAGGACTCAACGACATCTGGTCACCCCAAGAATCTACTTGGTCGGTGGGAGGGAGGATCCACGGATCAGAACAAGTAGTAATCATATTGACGGAAGCGACGTTAGGAGGTGGGAGTGGAAAAACACCCATAAGGGCGGGATCTTTGAAAAGTCCGGCTCCCAGACTCTCAGATGATTTCGAGGTATGCTCCACAAAAGGGATGTTGCCTTCAGAAGAGGAAGCGAAGAATGATAGTTGGTCTACGGTAACAATCTTCCCTTGATGAGGGAAACAGATGATACGAAACAAAGATGAAGCTACAGCTTGCATCGCGTATATCCAGCTACGTCCTAGAAGGAGGTTGTAGGTAAGAGTAGCATCAACAACTTCAACTTCCATTTCGACCGTCTTCCCTTCCAAAGAGATGGGCAAACGTTGGAGTATACCATAAGGACGGGATGCTCTTCCATCAAAAGCTTCCAAGGTTGTGGGAGACTGGCTCAGCGTAGGAGATCCAATAGCTTTCCAACAGGCTACAGACATGATGCAAGTTGAAGCACCTTCATCAATGACTGTACGATGAATCGTTTTAGAATTAATAATAACCTGTATGAGGAATGCGATTTGGGGAGGCAGTCTTTGCGTATGGCGTTCCAAGTCAAAAGTAATTAGATCCGAGTCGGTCGGGTCTATGCCACCGATAGCGGATAGCAAGGACTTCCTTTGAGAAGGGTAGCTCTAGAGAACTTCTAAAGCGGACATAGCCGATGGAGTCTAAGCTAAGTCCTCAACGATATTGTAGTGCTGTGCAGCACGAGCATTTGGGTTGTAAGAAGATTTCCGGAGTACTCCTTTTGGAGGGGGTCGAATAGGCGTCTCAGTACTAGGTCTCTCGATGTGGAGCGGGCCTGAACTGAACGGAGGAGCACTGGAGGGGACCTCAGGCTCTTTCCCGGTAGATGACGGATAATCTTTTGTTCGAGTACTGATATTGACAGGTATCGTTCCAGCCATAAACACTTGAGAACCGAAGGAAGAGGGAGGTTGAGAGGGGTCAGCCACCATTTGAGTTTGTTGTGAGGGAAAGGGTTCTTTGAGCACCGCAGGAGTCCCGGGAGCGCCTTTCAACAAACGACTAACTGCAGACCGCCTAGGGCAGTCTTTGGTATAGTGATCTTCATCACAGATAAGACAAGGATACTTGGGTTTGCGCTTGGCACCTTCCTCAGGCGGAGGTTTAGGGGAGTCTTATTTAGGTTGATCTGGCTTATTCTTCGCTTTCCCTTTCTTCTTTCCTTTCGAGGCTTTGTCCGTCGTGGTGGACTGGACGGTATTGACCTCGAAAGTAATATTCGAAGTGGGTGTTACCTGAGAAGTGTGTTCATTCGAAGCAGTTGATTTTTGCTTCCCAGGGTTCGCGGAATTTTTCTTCGAGGACGAATTAACAGAACCAATAATACTGTCAACAGTTGGTGTTGGGGGGGCTTTGGATGTTCCTGGTCTCGGGGCGTCAGGCAGATAATCATACAATGTACCTGACTGAGAATAAACCAAGTCAAGGTACTGAGCGTGTGCGATAGCTTGCTCTTCAGTGACACACGCCCCCATGGCAATGTCCCGAGCTATTGGAGGAACGAATGAAGTCGTAAACCAATCGGTAAGAAGTTGGTCGGGAATCCAAAATTTGGTCATACGTCTATGCCGTCTCCATTCATGGATATGATCAGAGATATGCGTAGCCATTGTCTGTCTTAAGGATGTCAGGAGGTGTGTACCCGTTTCATATCGAATGGGCAACTGAAAATGAGTGAGAAATGCCATAGCCAATGAGTTGAAATCCTGAAAAGATCCACGATTGAGCTCAATATACCACTTAGCTGCAGAGCCAGTGAGAGTCCTTTGAAAAAGGTGAAGCCGAATTGAATCATCAAGCCATGAATTGGATGAACACCACAGGTGATAAGTCATGACATGAGCTTGTGGATCTTCATTAGCTTTACCATCGAATTTTGGACAGTCACCAGGGATTTTCGTTGGAACCGGGGGCCAATATGGATTATGGAGAATAGGATCATTGGTCAATTTGGACACATCCGGTAATTCTAAAGTCGCTAAGAAAGGTAACTGAGGATTGAAGGACATCGGGGGCTGTTGGTAGGATGGAGCACCAGGGTTCCAACCAACTGGCGGTTGCCCCCATGGGCTTGGCCCGGACGGATTTGGCCCCATAGGGTTTTGTCCGTAGGGATTTGGGTTCTGCCCCCCAACGTTCCATGGATTACCAAACTGTCCCGCGGAAGCGCCATATGGTTGCGGATAATTCTGATAAGGATTCGCCTGCAGTTGTTGATAATTTTGATATGGGGCAAACGAAGGTTGCCCTTGAGGTTGCTGGTAACCATACGGGGGCTGGACTCCAAACTGAGTTTGAGAAACAGGCTGAGTTTGATAGACTGGTTGGGATTGAATTCCAACTTGCATTTGAAGACCGGATGGGGTCTGGGGTCCAGCCTGGGGCAAAAAACCGGGTTGAGCAGCACCAGAAGGATGTCCTGTAGGTTGGGCTATCTGGCCAGAAGGATGACCTTGTTGATATTGAGGTTGGCCTACATGCCCAGAAAGTTGTACCTGCTGGGAGTGGAGTTGCTATTGCACGGCTGAAGGTTGTCCTAACGGACGAGATGGCTGAGTGGGCTGGGCAGTTGGTTGGCCTGATTGGATTTGAGGCTAACCGACTTGCCCAGAAGGTTGACTATACTGGACGGTGGGCTGACCATGTGGTTGAGTAGCTGGACCATATTGGACATTGGGTTGGTTTGGGTTAACATATGATTGACCAATTTGTCCAGTAGGATAACCTTGCTGGATACCAGGTTGGGCTTGTTGAGCAGAAGATTGACCTGAGTTATCAGAAGGTTGAGCATAAGAGTTGAAAAACGGACCACCAGAGGCGAAATGGTTTCCCTGGAAGGATTGCCCTTGTTGGTCTTGATGAGGTGGTCTTTGGGATTGCGTAGACGATACTTGGCCACCATGAAAAGAGGTGGAGCCCCAATCAATTGATAGCGGAACTGAAATCTCAACAATCGGTTGAGACGGCAAAAGCCTACCAAGATGTGGTAAATACTGATCGTATGGCCCCTCTGCTGGGACGTTTGACGTAGGATCAAAGACTCCGAATAGAGAAGCAGAAGGACGACTGAAAATAGGAGTCGAAGAAGCTACACATACCGTTGGAGTGGTTGTGATTGAGGTAACAGACGTACTGCGAGTTTCTGGAGTAAAAGGCTCCGTGGAGGGAAAAGCGAGTTGTGACCAAATAGAACTCGTGAAAGGAGTTCCAGAGGACATAACATCCTTTAATGCTTTATAGCCTTGAGGTAGTCTCCCAGTAGTAGGAGTGCTACTAACAAGTGTAGGTTCCGTTGTGGTGGGAATTTCACCGCTTGTCGCAACGGATTCTTCAGTCGAAGTAGGGGATACGTCCTCCATGTCGGAGGAAAAAGGTGGGACCGAAACACGAGGAGAAGTGTATTCCCAAAAAGGGATATCGTCCTCAGAAGGTTCCCAAACAGGGTTCCAATGAAACTTGTAAGTCTCGTCGCCTGGAGCACGAGAATTAATCGGTTGTATACTCGGAACAACAGGAAGAATTTCACTCACAAACGGTATCTCGGCAAAGGAAGAAGACGAAATTGGTAATTCCGCCAGGATGAAACTTTACAAAATCTTAGGGAATCTAACGAGACAAAACCCTACTCAAACTAACGAAAACAAGATCTAACAGGGTAAATGTGTATCATGGCCGAATAAATTTTAAGACAAAGGAACTGAACTTGACCTTTTCATGTTTTAAGAGTCGAGAAAAGGACGAAAAGATGACTCTAGTCTCCTTCGAATGTTTAATGAGCACGAAGTGACAAGACGCTCACTGGCACCTTTTCTTTTAAGGAGTCCGAAAAGGATCAAAAGTGACTACTCTGGAGAACTAGGCAAAAGGTTTACCAAACAATCCGTAAAACTACTTATACACCTTGGCAATCAGATGAAAACCAAGGACTTCCCGTACGACAGTCAATATTCCCGAATGCTGTGTTCAGTGCATTACGGCTTGTAAGGCGGTAGACACGGCTTCCTGTGGATAAAGGATGATAACCTAGTGGGATCTCCACATATACTCGACAGTACGTGGGAGCACAAATCCGTGCTAGACCACTATCGAGTCACAAAAGGAGGAATCACCCAACCATAATGTGAAACAACAGTGACTAGGTTTAACGATGCCGGAACACGTCTCTAGCCTAGACCTCTAGAATGTATGCGTTAAGTTCCAATGCGTTGTTAGATTCATTCAGTTCATTTTACAGTTGATCTTCAATTAGGTTTCAGTTTTTAGGTCCTACCGTATGTGATCTCTCAGAATTTCCTAAATGCAAACTATATGCCAAAATATATCATTCCGTTCAATGAATGCTAACTACAGAAGAGTTGAGATTTTCAAACAAACAAAATGATCACCAAACAATCAACAAAGATCCTAATGCAGCTAATAGCGATAAATGAAACTTTTTTTTTCTTTTCTTAAAAAGTGACGAATTGCCAATAACAATGAAGAATGCTAACTAATATAATGCAAAAAGATCGTTTTTTTTTTTTTTTTAAATGGCATAATGCACTTAAACAAATCTCGAGAGATGTTAACAAGCGTAAACAGTCAAATTTCACTCAATGCAAATAGAACCTAGTCTGAAACACCAAGACAAACTGTCAAAACAAGGAGAATCACAAAGACCTCAAACGAAGCCAAGCAAAATCCAAACGAGCTAGAGGTGAATTGCTCGAAGCACAGAATAATAAGTTTTGACAACCACTAGATAAGTGCAGAAAACAACCAAAAAGTCGACTAGACAATCAAAGAACCAAAAACTCCCACGGAAGGCTCGATATACAAAGCCACTAGATGCTCTAGGGCTGGGATATAAGATCGATAGAAATAGGCAAACACCCGAAGGATAAAGGTAGAAAAACCAGTCAAACAGAGTTCTGGCGCACTCCAGTAGCTGAAAAGGATGTAAAAAGATAGAAATTTGAGTTTAAAAAGCTTCCAACAAACAAAATGGCAAAGTTCACAGGACTGGCGCGATTGTCAGCCTGTAACTCACGCTATTAAGGAATTAGCGCGAGTTGCTTTTGTGCAACCTGCGCCAACTGGTGCGACTGTCAGGTAGAAAAACGCACTAATAAAGTTTGCTGGCCTAAAAAATAAATCAAGCAGTCCAGGGTCTGGTCGACAGTATTCAGACAGATCAAACAGCAGGAAACAACTTACAAACTAACCCAGAAAGCTTATTTACGCAAGCAAGCAAGAGAAAAACACAATGCAAGACAAACTCCAAGTTGTTCGGTTCGTAAACCAAACCTGAGATTGACTGAAGTGGCGTTGATCTACTTCGCTAATGCAAAGCAATAGCATTTCGAAGGCTGCCTGGCGTACTTCAGGCTCCGTCCAAGGTTTATGAATCAAACAACAAATAGCTTTCCCCAGTGGAGTCGCCAAATTGTTGGAGAGGTAAATCCCCTCTGCGGACAGAGGCTATCCCACTAGCCCAAAATGGGTCTAGCAACAATCAATCAATGCTACCATGCAAGTTCCTAGGTGCAAATTGAAAGTGGATTATGAGAACCAACCTGGAGTCCAACGCTAGTGTCGTAGAAGAGTTGATACTCCCGTTCCCTTGCTCCGACAGGTCACGATCCTCACGATCTCTGCGAATGGATACCTGCACATGCAAAGAACGAAGTGAATACAAGCATAAAATCCACTAAATACAACTATATATCAGTCAGAAAAGATATAGATCAAACATTATCATAACGAACAATAAGATCAGAACCATAATGATAGTTGTTTATTAATGAATAATCAACAGAGAAAGATACAACCAAAGTTCTGACGTTGAATCTCTCCTCTGGCTGGGCGAGAAGCTACATATGTCTTGCAATAGACCTTTCTCTCTCTTTGATTATGAATACACAGCTCAGACTTCTGGCAGCATAACCTCCCTATGCTCCAAGACTCTTACTATCTCTCAAGACAAGCGTTATCACTACTAGCACTATCACTACTACTCAAAAACTAGCTTGTCAAATGCATGAGGACAGACTTTTATAGATGGAGAAGGGGAAGAAAATACAATGAATCAAGACACCCATTATGGATTGGCATTATCTCCAAAAAGCCGCTGTGGATAGATGATGAATCTCGACATCTAGAAGATTAGCTTTATCCTCAAAAAGACTTCATGACTTGAAGGGAAAAAACATCCGGGCGCGCGTTTTTTAAAAATCTTTTCCAAACTCGGTTGGCGTGGGTGTTACTCTAAGACAGAGCGCCAATGGGCGCGCCTTCTTTTGAGGATCTCCCTCATTGGCGGGGGTAGTACACTGTGGACCCGCGCTAATGGAAAAATGGCTCTTTTCAGGGATATTTTGCAGGAGGTGTCTTCAGGGCACATGAAGTCCATACTTAGGGGAACATAATGCAAGTGTTTTTTAAGTTATGTCACTGCTCACAGGTCCCGGAATGAGTCCTCCAAAGTACGGGAAAGGGGTAATAGGGAAGGTGACCAATGGTGACAAATTACTGTGTAACAAGGCTCAACCTTGGAATCAACATGTGGTTCAGACGAAGGAGATGGTGGAACAGGAGTCATGACACTCGGGACCACCCAGGTTGAAAACAACCAAACAGGTAAACTGATGGTTAACCTAGGCAAGGACAATGTTACCATATACGGAGCACTGACATTTCCAAAAGAAGGAAATGGACTAGGATTCCCATCTGGGGAAAGACCTTGGCCGGTAGACTCGGGGAATGTTGCCATCAGGAACGAGCCTGAAAACACTCAAACTGTAATGAAGAACTCTAACTGTTACCAGGAATATTTCATGGGCAAATAAATTTTATGACACAGGAACAAAACTTGACCTTTTCATGTTTCAAGAGTCGAGAAAAGGACGAAAATGTGACTCTATCTCTTTCGAGGTTTAATGAGCCTGAAATGACAAGTGCTCAGATGTACCTTTTCTTTTAAGGATTCCGAAAAGGAACGAAAGTGACTACTCTGGAGAACTAGGCAAAAGATTTACCAGACAAATCCGTAAAACTGCATATACACCTTGGCAGTCATATGAAGACCAAGGAATTTCCATATGGCAGTTAATCTTTGCGAATGATGTGTTCGGTGCGTTACGACTTGTAAGGCGGCAGACACAGCTTCCTATGGATAAAGAATGATAACCTAGTGGGGTCTCCCAGCATATACTCGACGGTACATGGGAGCACAATTCCGTGCTAAACCACTATTGAGTCACAGAAGGAGGAATCATCCAACCTTGAGTGGAAATAAAAGTGACTAGGTTTAACGACGTTGGAGCACGTCTCTAGCCTAGACCTCTAAATAGTGTGCGTTATGTTCCAATGCATTGTTAGATTCATTCAGTTTATTTTAGAGTTGATCTTGGATTATGTTTCAGTTTTCAGACCTTACTGTATGTATACAACAAATCCTAGGATACATCTAGAATGAATAAAATATCCTTTTCTTCGATGAACACCTATCTACGGGAGGGTAAAGAGATCATTCCCAAACCAAGAAAACCAAGACAACAAAGGAAGTCACTCAATGCAAGCAGACATCAATTCCTAAAGTGCACGGATACTACTAATGAGAGATTTAAACATTCGCTTTCCAATATGTAGACTTGAAATGCAAATTCACTTTCACTTTCGTATACTAAATGAATTCAATTCTTTTGATTTTGATGTCTCTAATTCTAGAAGAAACAAATAAGCAACAAGAAAGTGTGGGAAAACGGTTGATCCAAACAATTGTGATCTATGTTTGGGTAGTGAAGAGAAATCAAATCAATGCCAGAGATTGGTTCAATAATAGTCACTAAACAATCAACCAAAAACAAGCAAAGGGGAAGGCTCAATCAAACCAATAGCAAGCTGCAAACGAATCTTTGAGAAAACAAGCAAGCAAGCGAAACTAATCCAAGAGACTTGAAATAATGAAACTAGGTCACAGGAGCATGATTCATTCAACAAAGGTTACAAGAGAGTGCCTCAACCTATAAACAGAAAAACAAGTCATCAAACAAGTGAGAACAACAAGGACCAACAGGACTGATGGACTCAGGAGGCAGAATTGAGAAAATCAATTCTACAACAATCAACGCGAGTAATACACAAGCAACAAGCGCTGATAAAGAACACGCCGCAGCAACAGAGTGATGTTAGAGTGGAAGTACACGACTTTTCCCCGATGGTCGGATTTTCAGAACTGTCGTGACTGTTAGGAGTAATCACGCGATGAACAGGATACCACAAAAGGGTGGACGCGATGACAGCGCAACTGTTGAATTTTAAGCCGCGATGATGTTCAAAACAGTAATGGGCAAACCAAATACTCCCAAAACAAAAAGAGTCAAATCTTTAGTCAAATAAGGGCATTTCCCAGATCAGGGCCGGAAACTCAGAAGACTGGTAACCAATCCCCAAAACTTCAAAAGAGACCAAAACAAAAAATCAAGACAAGAGTAAACAAGAAGAGAACAAAGGCCAAAGCTCCCTAGCGGAGTCGCCAATTTGTGATGTGAGAAAGTGTTCCCTCTGTGGATAGAGGCAACCCCTCTAGCCCTAGAGTGGGTCTAGTCACAAACAAGGATAGATCAACAATAGATTTCCTTAAACAGTCAAAGTTGGAGGCCTACCTCAACCGGTGGTCGATGGAGTTCCATTGCACTGTTCTAGCTTCTGCTTCCTTCTCCTAATGAGTGATCAACCTAAAACAATGCAAAGGAAATACAACAAAGAACGTAACCAGAACAACAATGATCTATTTACTCACAAAGTCAAGAAGTCATGATCTATCAAGTACATTACATACAAGGCATAGGAAAAATCATTGATTGCATTAATAATGAAATAAGAGTAAGCTTACAACCAAAGTCTTGATGTCACAAGCCTTCTCAAAGGGATCCAACCAGCGTGTTCCTCAAGGATTCACTCTTTGAAGATGGATCTCCTAACATACAAGTCTCTCTCACTCACAAGTTTTACACAAGATTAAGGGCACTTCACAACCTTCCACAAGCTATTAACAATCCCACACTTGTCACACTCACACCAGCTATCTAGCAAACTCACAAACACTAACAACACTGCTCCACTAGCCAACTATCATCAACTATCCCAAAAACTAGTAGTGTATAGCAATGGTGAGAGTTTAAATAGGAGAAGGAGTCTCCATGAAATGTGGAAGAGTGAGATTATCTTCAAGGAAGGTAGCACAAATGATAGAACAACCATGCTAGAGAAAGGAGGGCGATGCAAACTATGCCAACAACTAGGTCTGGAGTCATCTGGAAGGCCAATTGTTGGAACAAATTCGCCCAATCTGGATCATCACAGGGGCATAACTAATTTATAGTGCTGACATTGCTATTGAATAACGTAGCTAGTCAGGTCATCGCCAAATATTACAAGTAACATTGCACTGGGACATGAAATCAGACCATCGTGGGAATCAGGTGTACTTCCGCGATGGAAATGCTTGTGGACTGTTTATGAGCACCCTTCAGCGTGTATATTTAGTCCATAGCCGTGATGAGGCAGATAACTTAGGAAAAGTGGGTCATTTGGCAACATCAGAGATCATTTGTCTAATATGAGCATGTTTGACTTGGATACATGACATAGTAGAAGGACTAGAGGGAAGACAATGACAAATTACTGTGTAACAAGGAGCCTTGAGTATTTGAAAAATTTCCTAATCGGAAGAGAAACTAACCTCAGGAGAGAGAAGCCTTACATAACCATCAGCTTGGGCTGAAGTGCCTCAACGATCTATGGGGTTTCGACTTTGTTGACAGATGGATATCCGTAGACCAGTGGCTTACATAGATTAATAATGACTAATTCAACATTGTGATCGGATGATGAGGTGAAGAGATCACGACAACCAAGATCAGAAAATTTAGGATGTTGATCGGAATCCTCATGGTTTGATGAATCACCCAGAGGGGTAAATGAGGAGGAAGTATGTTCACCCTCTTCATTTCTGGAAAAAGAAGATGAAAGATCAAGTGGATTTCCAATGAATGATTGATCCTCTCCATTGTTGGATGATGGGCTAACATACGGTGTATCCTATAAAAGATCAACAATGGGTGCATCTGTGGATGAAGACACACATCTGAAATCATTGATGGGAGGTTCACCAATGATGTTAGGAAAGAATGGAGGGGGCTTGGAAAGAAGGGAGTCATCCTTTTTTGAGTGTTGATGCTCAAGATCCCACTCATACTCTTCGTGAATGATAGTGCATGTTTGTTGTGCAACACAAACTCTGTTAATGAGTTGTTCCTCGTTCACAAAAAGTGTAGAGTTCGGAATGGATGAACACAAGACAACATCATCCAGAGGAACACCTGGGTATGAAGATGGAGGTCATAGAAAAGAAATAATATGAGGACTCGAAGGACTGACAACAAAATTTGCGTGAAATTGAGTGAAGGATGAACAGGTGTGTGAGCATGAACTTTAACATCACTTGGCAGTGGTGGAGCTGTTTAATGAGAGGAAGGAAGACATTCAGTTGAGACAATGCCCACTTCCACATGAGATTACACAGCTCCATCAACAAAGAATTTTGAGCGAGGCTTGATCTCAAACTTTCTATTGGGATGAGCATATTTCTTAAGGTAGTACCCGAATCGGTCCCAAAGATAAGAAAAATTCATCTGGCTCCTCGGAGCTTGAAACTACAAGTCAGAAATGTGTTGACAAAAACCAATAATGGATTCATGTGGAGCCCTACTTTGTTGTAATAGTTTCTGGTCAAGATGGTTTGGATCAAAATGATAGAATGTGTCTTCAGTAAGATCACAGAAGTGCTCAAATGAGTGCATGGTGTCAGCCAGTAGGCTGAGCACCCAATAAAATGGAGATTCACAAAGCGTGTATGCAAGCAGCAAACCAACTTGTTCGTCAGAAAACTCATCTTCCTCATGAATCATGGAAAGAATGTTATGTAAGTGCTTAGGCCAGGCCACTTCGCCCTCACCATCATATGTATGAGTGGACAAGAGATCAAAAAGCTTCCCCGAGATGGAGACATATTCACGATTCAAAAAACACCTCGGGGAAAGAAGATTGCAAGACTCCATGAAAGATATGAAAAGGTTCAAAACTAGATGAGAGGACACAACTTGTCATCAGGCCCTCCTTCTAGTTCCATAAATGCTTATGGTGTTGGACCCGCAAACATGTCAAGGGTATCTCCTCGGTAATAAGTCCCAATTAAACCTGAGACCATTTAGTGTAGGAGTCCTAGTAGTGGGTTGTAAGGTAATGCCTTGACCACGATGATGCACAAAGGAAAGTAGGATAACTCTGTCAGTAGCATGGGCGTGATGGCTGTAGTGAGTCAAGGAAGATGTATGAGAGGTGCTAACACAAAAGGGGGAGAAAAGGGTGAAGGTGAGTTCCAGGTTGAAAGGGATCAATCCCAACTCGGCTAAGAACACAACACAAAGAACATACATAGCTTTCAACAGAGCAGTCCTCTTAGATGTGGTAGTCACAACATACAAGGTAAGACAACACGTACAACACTCACGGATCAGTCCGAACGAATGCAACGGTTGTTACAACAAGGTTCATGTGAAAAGGTATGTCTCGTGTCCAACAAAGCAGTCGACACGGATGGTGACAACATTAACAACATATACAACACATTAACAACAAGATTCATATAATTACTTGTGAATTAGTTCAGATACAAATACTTAAGTTAAAACACATATATCATTAAGGCAACCAGAGCAGTCCAACTACAATAACAACATATGCATGAAAATGTGTTAGCTCTTATTATAGAAAAGTGTAAGTTCCAATCATAGAATACATCCATGTAAACCTGCTAGCTCCATTAGTGAAATGTTATAGTCACATCCGTCTTCTCCTCCAAAGAGATGTACAAGCTCCATGAAGTGGAGAAGCCAAGGCGCGTTACAATACTATCCAAACCTTCTTCAAGATAGTCTTAGTAGAATCTTGGCTGACTAAAAGCCCTTACAATGAGTTAGGAGGGACTATTTATAGCAAAGCGTGGGGTGACCCTTGACATTCCCCTTTGTGACAGTTCAACTACCCTCATGACTCTTCACCTACTCTATGACTGTTACATCCAATTGTATACACTTGACTTACACTTGACATGTCTCAACATTACAATGAACATGTACTCATGTGAGACATGGCTTGAGCAAGCCTTGCAAGACATCAAACACGATCCACTACGATGAGACCAACTCTTTGACATTCATGTGATGGTGAAGGCGGTGAGCTGATGCCAAGCTTGGTTGTCAGTGATGGTGTGCATGCGCCCCATGGTGACATCTTGTTGAAGCAAACTCTTGCCTCTGTTGCAATTGGTGCATTGGCTCAGCTCCTTCGTCCAACTCATCTTCTAACATACACATGGTCTTCTTAGTTGCAGCTGAACCGGTGCACACTGATGCATAGTTTTAATCCTGATCTTCAAGTTTGTGCTGGTGGTCATGCACATCAACATGTTCAGCTCCAATTGGACTTGCATCTTGTCTTCACCTTGGTGAGTGTGTTGAATGTGTTGGATTGCATGCGTGTGCACAATGACATGCATGTTGCTGAATCTCTTACATGTGATTAACAACACTGCTCATCATTTCTACTCCTTGTCAGCTGCTGAGATGGTTCTTTAACATGTACAAGCATAGTTTCATTTGTGAGTGCATGTTGTGCCCACTGCTTCTCCTGTTCCTATTGCCACTCATTCGTTTGTTTGAGAAGCTTCATGTTCTTCCTTGATTTGCTGCTTCAACACATGCAACTCCTTCTTTATTCCATCTTCTCCCTTCGTGCGATCTTCATGTCACACCGTCACTTCATAGCTGGTGTCTCCAAAGTTGCTTTCATCATCAATGGACCTGCTTGAGCTTGCAACCTTGTTCCACCTCTGTGTTGTCAACAACCCTCCTCTTACATTCGTTGCATTTGGTATGTTGTCTTCATTTGTTGTTCATGGTGTTTCTCATTGTGATGTTGTTGTTGTCATATCTTGATGTCCTTGTCTACAAATAATTTGATGTCTTCATGCGTAGGCAAGTCCATAGACACTTGGTCGACTGCATCCCCAAGTGTGCTATGAATGGTGTCTTCATCTCTACTCTCCTATAAACCATTGTACCTGTACTGATGAGAAGAAGATGAACACCTGCGATACATAGAGACATGAAAACACTCATGGCAAGCAATTTGTGAGTCAAAAATCAAAATGAACATGAGAACTGACTTGCAACATACTTGGGTGAATAATCATGAAGGTTGCACAATTTTGATCAAGAGATAAGGAGACTGGCTGCCAAGACTGCACAAGGCACAGTCTGGGCTACTAGGAGATTGACTGACTGCTAGAACTTCACAATGCATAGTCCAGTCTGGTTGTTGAGTGCTGGGATTGCGCAATGCGCAATTCCAGGTGGGAAGGACTACTGGCCCAGGGACAAATTTGCACAATTTCTTGGGCCAAGAAGCCATTGTCCTCCAGAAATGCGTAAAACAGTCCTCGAGGCCAGTGCTGGGTAGGAATGCAAATCTGGAGAGGAAGGTGAGCCTTCCTTTCATAGATCGTGCAATGAAGCCTTCGTGAAAGTAGAGCCTGGGTCAAGGTTGGCCCGACTCGCCGATGGGAAACTGAAAGAAAGTAAGTTAGTGAAGGCATGGTGACACTAAGTGATAGCAGAAGTGATTAACACTGCATGCAAAAAATGAATGAAAGATACAACAGATAGATTAACATGCATGTGGGCGAGGCTCTGTGCAAAACAGTTTCATGCATGCGACCGTAGTGAGATAACAACGAAAACTGAAATAGAGCTAGGAAAAGCTAGTATATATGTAAGCGATAGCAAGTGTTCAAATAAATCAAGAAAATAGTACTCTCGCAAGCGAAAACACAAAAAACGACATAAATGGAGCACAAGGCATGGGAAGAGGGCTTACCCAAAAACAATTGAGCTGAATGTGCTGACTGCTCCTAGATGTGATGTGGGATGTCAGAGAGGCAAGGTTGATGTGAGGAATGATCTCTGTAGCATCTAGTTGATGAGTTTTTAGAACATTGAGGTTGTGACGCACATGCCATGGATCTAGGGGAAGTGACACTTGGTGGGAGGTTTCAGAATTGCTCCTTGCATGTAACCTCCAACTTCTAAACATAGATCCCTAAAACAAGGGATGCCTTTGCAAGTTTCCTTGGGAGAAGCAACCCATGCATGCACGTATTTTTTGCTTAGTCTTAGAGGGAACCAATCAACTCAACTTCACATGCAAGAGACTACTAAACTGCTAGAGAAAAATGTGCATTTATGGCTGGGAGCTGGGTTGGTTTCCCAAGAGATTTGTGTAATTTCTGGGCAGAGCAGGTGACTGCTGCCCGGATTTTCACAAATTCTGGGCTGAGCAGCCTTGCTGGGGAATTTTGCGCAAATCTTGCTAGAGTGTTGGCAGGCAGGATTGCACAATCCTGGAGCCTAACATGCTGCCAGAGAGGATTGCACAATTTCTACGGGGGAGGATTGTTTCCCTCTAGAAATGCATAATTTTCAAGGGGAAGCTACTCAGTCTGCATCTGGACCAAGTCTGGGTGAATAGCCTGTGAGGGAATGGATCAAGCTGTGACCGACAGGCTTCCTTTGTGCAAGAAAGACACTAAAGCTTGTGAACTTGACAAAGTATGGCAAGTTGATGGGAAGGTTGGAAGGGAGGCTCCAAAATGAGGGTAAGGAAAAATTTTGGAGGGTGGTTGTAGCCGCTACAACATAACCCAAGGAGATTAGTCCTCTTAGAGAAAATGGTTTAGCTAACCATGAGAAGAAATCAGAAAATCGAAAACCATAAGTATTGCAGTAGAATGGATCTTAAGGTAAAAATACTAGTGAGTTTCTTTTGAGTTATGTTTTCGATGGTTCTAATGGTATTCATGTTGAGGTGCATAGTGAAGTTGAGAATGATGTTATGCTCCTTAAGGCTGAATATGAATCAGCTATGTTTGTTATTGAAAATATCTTCATTAAAGTTAGTGAACTGGAAGTTGCATGTAGGTTGCATGATAGTTGATGAGGATTTTTGATAAAAGAGAAAATGAGTTGAGAGAAGAGGTTGTTAGGCTGAAGATCTAGCTTCAAGAAGCCAAAAGGGTTGATGACGTTATGGCTTGCTAGCTAAAAGAAAAAGAGGGACAAGTTGCAAATATTGAAGTTGAAGTTATCACATTGAGGGAGCATCTAGAAGAGAAAGACAAGAAACTAAAGTTGGAGAAGAGCATTATAGCCTTGGAAAAAATTCTAAATGGCCAAAGATCTCCATTGAATAGATCTAATCTTGGTTTTCACAAGGGAGATTCCAACTCGTATGTAGGAAATAACAACAATGCAGAACCAAAAATTCCTATAGCAAACAATCACAGAAGCAAGGGAAGCAAACAAGGAAAGAAGCAACAGATCCAACAATAGCCTAGAAGAGTCCCTTAAGGACCACCTACTACTCAAATCTATTAAACTCCTAGAGTTGAAGTGAATAGATCTGGAACATTTCAAAGGAGACAAAAGCCCTTTTCTCTTTTAATGGATGAGATTGAGTGTTGTGCCTGCCACAACTTTGGATATGTTGCAACCAACTGTATAATGCACATATGTAATCAACAGTATGGATAGTCTAGGAGTTCAACCATCAATTATACTTCTGATTTTAATGGTTATTATTACTCATGCAACTTGTTTGGCCATAAGGCAATTGATTGTAGATCTAGTCCATCGAATCGAGGCAGGTTATATGAAATGAGTAGATTTGTCATGCTCACCAAAATATTTTACCCTCTAGCCACATATCTCAACCACGTGAGGTGTTTTACCCATGACAACTTTGGTCACAGTGCCAAATATTTCCAATTGTTTAGTTATTCAAAGCATATCCGACAAAATGAGTAGTTGAATCACATCAATCCTAACAGAAAAAAGAGAGGAGAAATCACATGTTAGCAAGAAACCTACTATACTTTGGCTGAAGAAGAAGGAGTAGCATCCCGTGAAGTAAAGAGATCAGTCCCCACTGAATTCTATTGTTACTTGACAAAATCTATTTACAAGCAGGGTTATATAAGTTCGAGCGAGTCTTGCCTGGTCTCAAGCGGAGCATATGGAAATAGTATGGCAACATGGTCTATGTATGAGTTGTAGTAGTAGCAGTGTGGTGCATATGAGAGTCATCATGCATGATCAGGTCCACCTTATCAACCTTCCCATTGGAGGTATAATGGGCTTAGCGGGATCTATGCATATATCTAGAATTTTAAGGCTTGCACTTTATTTTCTTTATCCTTTTCCTCATTTGTTTTGTTGTAGCTTCATCTATTGGCTGTATGAGTGAAAACGATAATGTCAAAGTGAGATGGGATTTGTGTGTCTGAGATTGTGCTGATGTGTTTGAGTAGGAAAGTATGAAATATTGTGAAAATGGATGAAACGCGACCCATAGTTTTTTGAGTTGAGTCAATTGGATCCTAGTATGAAATATTGTGAAATGTGGTCCACAAGAGAGCTTGAAGGTTGGGTAATTTAGTGATAGTAATTGGTGGCTTGCAGATTTAGGGTGTAGTGGCATCCTTCTGGTAATGGCCTAAGAGCTTTAGAGTTGAGGCTTCCATCGAGTGGTGGCTAAAGAATATTGGGTATTGGGTTATCTATACGGTAGATGGCCTCCAAAGTCATGGGGGTAGTGTCTTCCAATGTATGGTGGTCTTTAGAGTTTAGGAACTAGTGAGTTCTAATAGGCAATGACCTGGAGGGAGTGTTGCTCACATGATTGGAAAGTGGAGGGTTGCACACTAGTGGTGACCGGTGACTTTTTCTAAAGAAAAAAATTGATAATAAAATAAAAGTGAAGAATAGTAAAAGCAGATGGTGGTTTTCTCCCTTTGGGTTCCACCTTATGTATTATTTTCACGTGTTGATGGTTTCTCTCATGCTTATTTGTTTATGTGCTTATGCTTTGATGATTATATGTTACTTATATTTTACTTGTGCATGTTTCTTATATGATTATATTTTCTCATGTGTTATGCTACCAATGAGTGAATGATTTAGTAATTATGTAAAGAAAGGAAAAATCTAGTATAGGTTGATCAATAGTGTAAAATATTGATTCACCCCCCCTCTCAGTATTTTCTTGCTTCCAACAAAAAATGGAGAGAGAAGCTACCATTGTTTTTACATCATTCGATAATGCAACATTTTCCATTAACAATGGAGAATCAATTAAGTTCACATTGAAAGGGATTTCAAACTTCAAACCTATAGGTGTTGGTGTAAATGGGGAAGAGTTGGCATCCACTTTTTCTATTGGGAATGAAACCAAAATATTTTCTTCTTGAGCTAAAACCTTAATATCATGTGAGGGGTATGTTCAAGCTTGAGTCTATTTTTGTAACTTCAATCCTTTAGGGTTCCTGCCACATTGGTCTAAGAGGTGTCCTACCTTCTTCCATGCATAAAAACAAAAGGAATCAACCTATGATAAAACATATGCATCCATTTGTGCCCATAAAATACCAACTCAAACCTCCTACACATACCATATAGAAAATGAACTTCAACATTCATCCACACAAATTGGAAATTAATTTTTTAAGAAAAGTCTCTTATAATTGAAAAAATATTTCAATTTTGTTCCTAATAGCTTCTATAACTTCTTTTGATCATAACATCAAAGGAAAACTAGGGAGGATGATCCATACGCTTTGAGTGGACATTGGCTCCCTAACTGGGTCAAATCCATATTCCATTTTTGCAATACCAAACCCGATTTCCCTCATGACTAATCTAGGCTAAGGATAATTAAAACCTCTTTCCTAGAATCAAATACCACTTAGAACTAGCCTTGAGTTATGCATGTGGAAATCTAGTGAATATCCTAGAAAAGGGCACTATATTTTCTCCAACCAATGTATAATAGATGCCAAACTAATAAGGTTCCCACATAATATCCCCAACAACCCACTTTCTAAAAGAAATAGATTCTCCATAGGGACCACATCTTCTCCAACTACCGTGGACATAGCTTTTCTAGCCTTTGATACCCTTCTACATTAAGATTTTAGGTCTATATCATACTTTAAATGGAGAAATGGGATTGTACTAAAGCTTCATCCTTTTAACCATGCAATATATATCTAAAACGATCTACCACCTTAACTTGCCTCACCAAGCATGAGTGGGTAATTTCTCTAATATTCGGAGATGAAATTACTTCAGATAATGAGAGATTGGATGACTTAGAATGAACATTAAATAAGTCATCCCTTGTGCCAAAAATGCCACTAGTTCATGGAATCTCCAATTCACAGTCCACATCATCAATTATCATTTTGGAAACCAAGAATGTCCTATAAAAAAGTAGAGGTGGTTCAAACCTCTCACTTGGAAAGGGGAGGGAAACCACAAAGAGACATAGTAGCGATTGCAATTTAGATTCTAGTACTATAGTAGTTGAAAATCCAAGGTTTCAAGATCAAAACCAAAAAAAAATTCCATGTATAAACCCTAAAATCATAGACCTCCTTGTCACTCCACCTTTATCTGCCAACAGAATGTTAGAAATTAGGACAATAATAAGAGGGGGGTGAATCAGTATTGTAGGAATTTTAAAATTTTCGTTCACTAGTAAATGTCACTAGAACACTAATAAAAACTTTAGCAACAATTCATATCAGCACCACAATAATCAATCATTAGAAGCAAAAATAGAACACATAAATTCTTCAAAATTGTATTCAATTATTTCCACAAAGGCAAGCTTCTACTTCTTGTTACAAAGTTCCTTCGCTACAACTAGAATGAAGATACTACTCCATGATTTATCAACTACAACTGAAAGGAGCTACATCCCATAGTTTATCATCTACCACTAAAAGGAGAAACAACCCCTGATTTACTAGTCACTCCTGGAAGGAGCTACAACCCATAATCTACAAGTTTCTACTTGCTTGACCTCGTTGATTCATCTTTCATTCCATTTTCAAAATCAAATCATGAATGCCACGTCCTTTCATAAGCATCAAACACTCACCAAATACACCATAAAAATCACCTTCATCAATCTCTGGTCAATCCACCATCATTCACCTCTAAACAAACCATATAACCAACAACATGTGTTGTAAATTTAATTATTCTTATGTAGAAATTAGGACTAATATTTTTGGTTCTTGAACTCAAGCTAAATTTATCTCTTTTTCTTGCAAGAATCTTTATTTTTTCTTATCTACCACTTTTGTCAAGTATTTTGAATGTGGTCCTTAACTCTTCTAACTCTTCTCCCCTATCTCTGTAAGAGAACCTAAGTTAAATTACTCAATTTTGTAATTCTTGAAAAAGAGTTTAGTTGTAGTTCTAATTTTATTTGCACACTAATTATGAACAAGATATGAAATCATCTTTTAAATTTTTCCATGTCTCTTTACAAGTCACTAACTCTAGATCAATCCACCATTTACAGTTTAGCACACTACTTGTTTTGGTGGATTCTATCAAGTATGGTGCAAATTTCCATGTTTCCTTCATTCTCATTAAATTACATTGGCACCTGTGAATTGGCCCTTTTTTGCATATAACCATGGAGCTGTGACCAAGCTAGAACAAGTCGGAGGGATTAACCACGTCAAATCTTTGCAGTTTACCATTTACTGTGGTGGTTTAACGTAAACCACCCTTTAGTGGTTTCGTGTTAAAGGAGAATAGGGGTCCTGATTTGATATGGACCATCAATCATCATTCGGTGGTATGGAAATACTACCCAACATGGGCCCTCCCCTATTATTTACCCACCTAGGATCATAGACCCCTGCATTTATCTAATGAGGGGTTGTAAATGCACTGCGTGAGATCTGGAAAATAACTTAACCACTCTTTAGCCTCAACCTTCTGCCAGCTTGAGGTCCTGCCACATATTCAACTTACATCACACCTCCATCATGTTAATTTCATTAGTGCCATATGGTGCCTGTTGAGTGGTGTCATGTGTCACTCATTTTTTCCCACTTGGCCACCCAAAAATTTCAAACCAGCATGCCATGTGCCATCATTATATACTACCACATCACCTGTGCTTACATCATGCTAGAATCATCCCACTATATCTCCACATGTGCATCCGTATCACCTATTTTTGTTGATATAATCATGTCTTGTGTCATCCTTTGGTTGGTCCATGTTGTCAACTTGTAAAGCTGAAAGGTGGTCTCTGTCCTCGGTCTTTCATTGATTTTCTTTATAAAAATAAATACCGAAAATAGGGATTACATGGTCAGGGGTCGGAGAGTCTAACGAATATGAAATTTTGTGCACCTACTCCTTCTCTCAACCTTTGACTCATTTAGAATCCTGACTAGGTCCCACAAGGTTAGGTGTTGAGGGTTGGAGAGATTTCCTGGTTATGCACATGCATTAGCTCCTGACTTTCGACTAGACCAAGGGATTAAGTCTGACCTCTACTAAGTACTTGACCAATTTTGAAAGAACACCAAAAATAACACGAATTGACTCTACCACCATGTTTAGTTGAAGCCTTTGACTTTATTTCTTGTCACCTTTGACTAAAAATAACTTATGATTCAGGAGGCTATTCACAAACTTCCATATACCATTGGAAATCTCTTCCAGATCTTTGTCTATTTGAGTACTTTCTAAAATCACTTGATATTATCTTTCAAACTGAAAATGGCTCCAAATTCTCTATTCATTAACCTTCCTTACCTTTACCATACTTAAATTGAGCTTATTCTTTGACCATTTTTCTTGCAACCATCTCTGCCTTTTCCATCATCTTATTTTCCTTTGCCATCAATGACAACATATTTCTAACATTATACCCCTTTGGAATTGATGTTAACACCATAAGAAAAAACAATATGGAAACACCATAAAAGCACGAAAGAAAAAGTAAATTGTATTTCTTACTTCTCCTTCTTCTCACTTCTCTTTCTTCTCTCTCTGTGGATGCTACTCTCCCTATGCTGCACTTCTCCTTTGGTGTACTTCTTTGTATTCTCATACTTATCCCCCTTTTGGTACTACTTATTCTTTGGTGTATCTCTCCCCCTTTGACATTAATGGAAAAGAAACTAATGTGCTTCGCTTGTCAATAATATCCCCTTGTATTGTTAATCTTGTGGACTTGGTAGCTTTCATTTGTTATGTTGAGTGCTTTTGGGCTACCTTTCTTCTTCTTGAGGAAGATCTAGTGGAGTGAGATGAGAGGAACTACTAGTAATAGTTTCCTTAAATAATCAAACTAATCTCTTGGGATAGGTTTGGTGAATATATCAACCACATGCTTTTTTATAGGTACATACTCCAACTTTACAATCTAATTTACAACTTTCTCTTGGAGAAAATGGTACTTGATTGGAATATGCTTTGTCTTTGAATCGAAGATAGGGTTCATGGACACATTTATGGAACTTGTATTATCACATATGATAGGGATAGGATGATCATATAATACTTGTACATGTTGTAAATTTTTCTTCATCCGTAAGAGTTGAGTGTAACAAGAAGCTACAGATATGTATTCTACATGAGCAATAGAGAGTAAAATTGAAGCTTGCTTCTTGCTCAACCATGAAACAAGACATTCACCAAGAAAGAGATCACCACCACTAGTGCTCTTTCAATCATTTACATCAGCTTCCCAATTGGCATGAATAAAAATAGTTAGTGAAAATATTTACCTCTAGGGTATCAAATTTTGTAGTTCATTGTTTGTTATGAATTAAATGATAGAGAAATGGAACACATAAAATATTGCGAAATCACAAACATGAAAATGAATAAAATAAGAGAGACACAGATATACGTAGTTCACCCAATTTTGGCTACGTCCACGGAGAAACAATCAGGCCTTCCTTTTATATTATCCATAAAAATGAAGAGATACAACCTACAACCAATCTGCTGTAATTTCCTCTTCGCTCTCATGTAGTTTCCTCTCTCCTTCTTGCATAGAATAATTGTACACATCCGTAATAAAATTCCCTCATATAAACTAAGGGTTGCATTTTAGGGAAAAAAGCCCTAAATTAACATAACTTTTACTGTCATATCTTTTGCCTAATGAATGATCTAGATTGACTACGAAATTACAATAATTTACAAGGAAAATTTTCATCTATTTTTTTCTTTTGGGGCAATGCCCATGAATCCCCACTAGGGGGGACCCCTTGATGGTGATAATACAGGAAACATTGTTGCCATGTTAGGAACTGGGATCTAACGCGGCTAAAACAAGACCTCAAAATCAATAATATGATATAATATAATCAATAATATATATAAAGTCTGATCCACCTCCGATGAATCATTAGTCTTGCTAAGCTTGCATCTAGTAGTTGTTGGACTACTTACCAAAGAAAATTCCTCCATGCCAAATTTCTTCAAAGCTTTCTTGATATACTTTCTTTATGAAATAAAAAATCCTTTGGAATATTGTGCAATATTTAAGCCAAGGAAATAAGAAAGTTATCCAAGCATAGACATCTCAAATTTGACCTTCATATCAATTGAAAAATAGCAAGTTAGAGAGTTAGTATCACTAGAAAAAATAATGTCATCAACATAGACAACCACCATTAATATTTTTCCATCACAAGATTTAACATAAAAATTACTATCAACATTACCTTTTTTAAAACCACACTTGAGCAAGTAACTATCCAACTTGGACTACCAAGCCCATGGGGATTGTTTGATACCATACAAGGCCTTTTTCAGCATGCAAACATAATTAGACTTATTTGAAAATTGAAAACCATCTATCTACGCATTGTAGAATTCTTCCTACAACTCTCCATTCAAGAAAGAAAATTTGACATCCGTCTGATATATCTTGAATTTATTAAAAATAGAAAAAGAAAAAAACATTTGGATTGCTTCTTATTGAGCAATAAAAGTAAAGGTTTCATCAAAGTCTAATCCTTAAATTTGGGCATAACCTTTGCAAACTAACCTTTCCTTGTTTCTTACTACTTCACCATATTCATTAAATTTGTTCCTATAGGCCCGCTCCATGATAATGAAATTCTTGATTGTTGGTTTAGGAACAAGCTCCCATGTATAATTTTCTCGATATTATCAAGTTCTTCATGCATGGATTTTAACCAATTTTCATCGTGGTTTTCCTGAGAAAGATGCTTTGGTTCCATCATAGATAACAAAGCTACATGCACTTGAGTAGAGGGATTTAACAATATTCTTCTTGTCTACACATTTGAATTTATATCACCAACAATTTGGTCAATTGGGTGGTGTTTTTGCACATACCTCATAGGATCTTTGGAGTTTGGATTGAGGGATGCTTCAATGTTTTTATATTAACATGGCTCATAATCTTTCTCATGACTTTTTACTAGATCATTGGAGTTGTTATTTACTGGCTGATTGTCTTCAAAATCAATATGCTCATCAACTTTAACATCAATGCAATCAACTATCCTCTAATTTTTATCCTTGTTGTAGCATCTATAACCCTTACTATTATGAGAGTATCCAATAAATTTACCTTCATTAGATCTTGCATCAAAATTACCAAACTTGTGATAATTCCTTTTGGTATAGCACTTACTTCTAAGCACTTTGAAATGTTTAGCTGTAGCAGGTCTGCCATACCAAAGCTCATATGGGGTTTTATCATTTTTTGATCTAAAGTGTGCTTTGTTTTGAATCACCATTTTTATGTGAATAAATTCATCCCAAAATATTTATTGAATATTTCTTTTCCCCATCATGGCTCTAGCCAACTTATTAAGTGATTTATTGACTCTCTCTACTATACCATTCTATTGTGGAGTCTTTGCTATGGTAAAATGCCTTTTGTTGCAAAAGTCATCAAATTGTTTTGAAGTAAACTCACCTCCATTATTACACCTTATGCACTTTATCTTACAATCTACCTCATTTTCAACCATGGCCTTAAAGTATTTAAACTTTTCAAAGGCCTCTGATTTTTCTCCTAAAAATGTTACCCATATCATTTTGCTAAAATCATAAATGATAAGCATAAAATATAATTTACCTGTGGGTGTTTGAGTTCTTGAAGGACCACATAAGTCCATATTTACTAGTTTCAATGGCCTATCTGATGAGCTCTCCTTGCAATTGAATGGTACAAAAACTTGCTTACCAATCTCACAGGACTTGCAAATAGTATTCTCAAGCTTCGAAAGCTTTGGAAGATCTCTAACAACATTCTTCTTTCCTAACTTGACAATTTGATCAAAATTCATATGTCCAAGTCTTTTATTCCATAGAAAAATATCATTAATATTTTACAAACAACACATATTTGTCTTCTCTTTTAGGGCATAGACATTATTGTCTGTTCTTACAGTTTCAACTATTATTTCTCTAGTGCTTGCAGACCTGATTTGACAAACTTTAGCTTTGAAAAGAACATCATAGCATTGGTCACACATTCGAAACACATTAAGTAAATTATGCTTCATCTGATAAACAAACAACAAATTCTTGTATTTACCTCTGCCATTTTCTAGACTGACAATTACTTTACCAACAACCTTATCAGATGCATTATTTCCAAAGGTCACATTACCTTTCTCTGATAGTTTCCATGATAAGAACTTACTTTTTTCTCCTGACATGTTCTTGGAACAACCATTGTCAACATACCAATCAATACCTTCACTTTGAGCATATAAAACAATATTACAGTTCTTTGTTCTTTCTTTTTACTTCCATACATTAGATTCCTAGATTGTTTTCTTGATAGTTGGATCATGCCTTTTATTTCTAAGTTTGCAATCAACTTCTCTATGGCCAAATTTCTGACAGACATAATATTGAATCAATTTCTTCAAAGGAGAGAATGGATTATTGTACGTGATTATGCTCATCCTCTATCTGATAGATTGGTTATTTATATTATAACTTCTTCTTCATGGCCTTAGTTGTCTATATGATGAATTCAACCCCAATTTGTTGCCATGTGCCCATAATTTGTGAATGTAAAAAAATAACCCAGAAATATGTCTTCATACTTGGGAGAAAATCAATTTCTGAAACCTTAATGGGCTACCCCTTAATAAATTTGATGTTCCTATCTAACGTTAATCTTCTCTTGTTGTGTGGGATTTTATCTGTTATTCAAATTTCCCCTCTTTTTTGTTGTTCTTGATTAGTCTTTTTTCTGCAAATTGGGCTGAGTTGAAACGTCTATGGCTACTGCATTATCTCTAACTTTTGTTTCTTTCACAAAGGTAATCACTTTCTTTCTATTTATATCAGCTTCTAAGCTTGAATCCACTTCAAATCCAATATCTACTTTGTTATTTGAGACCATTTGAGTATCAAGGAGCTCATTCAAACTTTCAGTCCCTTTTGCAAATTTCTCATTGAAGCTTAGCTAAGTTTTAGGTTTTTCAAGATCTTTTCTCAGAGAAACAATTTCTCCTTAAAGCCTTTCACAAGCTTGAATTTTCTCCCTAAGCTGCTAATTTAGGGTTTCTTGAATCTTCTTAACATATTCAATTTGTAGGAGTAGATGTTCAATATATTCATCTTTATCCTTGGTCGTAAACTCCTTTTGCATTTTATTTTCCTTCCTTAACCTTTGAATCTCTTCAATATCACTGACCAACTCACCTTCTAGGATTACCTCAATCTCTTCTCCATCAGAATCAATAGATTCTGTTTCAATATTATTTGTAGCCATGAGCATAAATTCATTTTCACACTCATAGGTTTTCTTCTCATCTGATGATTGAATTTCTTCACTTTCAGAGGTGCTATAATCTTAGGTGTAGAAGCTTTTATTTTTAGACTTCTTTACATCCTTTTGCAATTTTCTAAACTTCTCTCTAGGATCATATTATTTCTTCTTCTTTTCAGAACACTTGGAAGCATAGTGACCAACCTTACCACAATTAAAGAAATTAAAAGGTAACTTACCTTTGCAATTTCTTGAGCCTATTTTAAGATTCCTTGCAAACTTAGCTTCCTCTTCATATGATTCACAACATGAATCATTATGTTCTTCCTTGGGCTTATTATCTACTTTGAATGGTGACTCCTTTGTTGTTGTCTTTCCATTTGTAATTCTAATCTCATAGGAAGTAAGAGTACCAAGTAGTTGATCCAAAGTGAGAGACTTCAAATATGTCATCTCATCAATGGTTGAAACGTTGGGGTTAAATATCTTAGGGAGATATCTCAACACGTTTTGAACTACTATTGTCTCTTCTAACTTTTCATCAAGACCTCTTAAAGTGTTGACAACCTCTTCATCTCTTAGAAAGTATTTATCAATATCTTCATCATCATGCATCTTCAAAGAATCAAATTTCATTCTAAAACCTTGAAGTTTGTCATGATTTACCTTATTGTTACCTTCATATTAGATGCTCATCTTGTCCCAAATAGATTTTGTAGTTGAGAAATCCATGACCTTGACTAGTTTTGATTCAGGTAGGCCAGCAAGCGGGGCATTGATAGCTTTAGTGCTACAAGTAAATTCCATCTTCTGATATTTGATCAAGGCTTGAGGCTTTTGCTATTGTTCTTTCGCTGCATCCCATAGATCAGTGTTGGAATTATGGCTAACGTGTTTTCCTTTGTGTCATCATAGGTGAAAAAGATGTCAACAATGTGATATCATGATAGTCATGTAGATTGGAACAAATGCTACAGATGTGATGAACAGAGAAATGACAGTTCAAAGACAGATGAATGTTAAATATAAAGTTTGATAAAGTATACGAGGATCCTATTCAGAAGGGTCACATACATACACATATATTCTGAAGAAAATTCACGTACATAATCTGCACCATGGTAATATGGATACCAAGGGTCTTTACCAAGGTATTGGCCCATAGTAATGAATGCAACAATGGTTATTTGATCCCGTCAAACAATACCAATGATATTACTAATGGATTGTCCTAAGGTATTGGTTAAGGCTAAAGCTATATACAGAGGTGGAGATAAAAGTGTTATTTGCACAAGTGATGGATTGTTTATAAATAATTTGATATCAAACATGTGTGCACCAGGGAGCAAGGAGAAGACTCAGATCTAAAAGATCTTAAGTATGGTGGCATATGTGCTTGTTTGATTTACTTATTGAAAATATCTAACAATGATAGATCTATGTTTGTAATGATGCTATGAACTGAATGAATTATTCTAAAGTATGTAATTATGACATTCAGGGTTACAAAGTATGAAGATTATGTTTACAGTGAAAATTTTCAGATCTCTACGTAGGTTTGCCTGAGGTTAGTTGCATACATATGCGGACCTGCTTCTAGGTAGTCACGTATATATTTTGCGAAGTGTTTTTAGTATGTTCAGATATGTACACAGGTGTTGTGGATGGTAAGTGCATACATAGGCATATATTCCTTGTGGAATTTCACATATACAAACTAGGGTTTGATCTGATGATTGATGTTTACAACAGATGATGTCTGGTTTATTTGTCATTGTCTGTCAATGAAGTCTCTATCATGGTAATTTGTTTTGGACAATACTAATTGGGTTGAATTGGTTATGAAACAAAATGTTGATTAGTGATGATGCTACAACATGGCGTTCTGTAAGGAAATGTTGAATAGTGATGATGCTATAATGTGGTGATATGTAATTGGCTCAGTGATCTATAATTGATTCAGTACATGATTCAGTGGTTGTTTCAGTAATGCATTGATTCAGATTCAGTTGTGAGTGATTTGAGATCTATACGCAGGTCTTATATAGGGGAAGCATGTATATATGTAGGTATGCTTCAGAACAGTAGTGTATACATTTTCATGTATGTCTGATTAGGGTTTCTAGGACATCAATTGGTTTATGTGATGAACAAAGTATGCTTGGTATATTTATGAATGGTTGTGCATTGGTATCATATGTTTATGATTGGTTTAATTTGGTTGCAATAGCTAGTTGAGATTCATAGGTTGGTTTGCTTATTTTATAGTCAATCAGTTGGTTCAGCAATTGGATGACATGATTTAGTATTTGGTTTAAGTATTATTACTTCATTTGGGCTTCATCATGGAAGTGGGTCCAGTCTGAAAATATGAAGAAAAGTGACCTATAGGTTTTTATTTTTTGAGTCAGGTGGATCCAATATGAAATGTGGTCCACAAGAGGTGTTGATGGTTTGAGCCTTTAGTGAGGGGGTTGGAGGTTCTTTCCAGTAGTAGCTGGTAAATTTGTGAACGGGGTAGGTTCTCCCTTCTAGTAGGAGATCGTAAACGAGATCAAGGGGTTATAGCTCCCTTCCAGTGGTTGCTAGAGAATGATAGAAGGTTATAGCCTTCTACAGGTGGGTGCCTGCATGTTGGTAAGAGTCTACACCATTACAAGATTGTAAGATGTTTTCCTTTATAATAAAATAAGAAGACATAGACAATCACAATGACGGTTTTCTCCCACATTGGGTTTCCACCTAAAATCATGGTGTTCATGTATGTTGATATATTTCTTGTGCGTTGATGATCTATATTTTATTTACTACTCACGATTTTTTCTTAATAAATAAATAATGAAGTAATGTTTCACTGGTTAAAGATGAACAAATGATGAAATATATGAAAAGTTAGTTAACTAGATATATGTTGTTTGTCTTCACCACAGTCATGTACATACACTAGTTTCCTGAATGGCAGTAGAATACATAAATTACAATAAGAAATTTAAAATTTGAAGTGATTTTAAAATACTAATTCACCCCCCCTTCCAATTATTTTTCCCAACAATCAGCTCCAAGTGATTCAATATAGGTTTTCATCCTTACTTTCCAAAGCACATAGTTTGTTCCATCGAACATAGATGACCTATTGATGTCACCACCTTCTTGGTTTCCTTGATATTTCTTCTAGTTGTTAAACTATTCTTGAAGTAACCTTGCTCTGATATCGATTGTTGGAAACTAATACAATACTAAAAGGAGGAGGTTAATCAATATTGTATGAATATTAAAATTTTCTTTCACAGTGTCAAAATCACTAGGATATTAATAAATAATTCAACAATGATTCACATCAAAATCACAAGAATCAATCATTAGAAGCACAAATAGAGCACATAAATTCTTCAAAATTCTATTTAATTATTCCACAAATGCAAACTTCTACTCTTTGTTACAAAGTTCTATAGATACAACCAAAACAAAGCTACTAATCCATGATTTATCAAATAGAACTAAAAGGAGATAAAACCCCTAATTTATCAGATACCACTGAAAGGAGCAAAAACCCATGATTGTTTAGTAGTCACTATTGGAAGGAGCTTCACCCCCTAATCTACACGTTGTTATTTGCTTGACCTCCTTGATTAATATTTCATTCCATTTTCAAATTCAAATCATGAATGCCACTTCCTTTCATAAACATCAAGCACTCACCACAAACACCATAAAAATCACCTTAATCAATCTCTGATGAATCCACCATATGTCTGAACAAACCATACAACCAACAACACCTCTTGAAAATTTGATTATTCTTACATAGAAATTAGGACTGATATTTTTAGTTCTTGAACTCTAGTTAACTTTAACTCTTTTTCTTGCATGAATCTTTATTTTTTCTTATCTACCAGTTTTTCAATTCTTCTAAATGTGGTCCTTAAGTCTTCTAACTCTTATCCTTTGCCTCATCAAGAGAACCTAAGTTAAACTACTCAATTTTACAACTCTAGAAAAATATCCAAGTTTAGCAGAAAATCTAATTTCAGTTGCATGATAATTTTGGTCAAACTACCAAATCAATTTCTAAATTCATCCATGCCACTAAATCTAGCTCAATCGATCATTTATAGTTTAACGCACTGTTTGTTTTGGAAAATTCTATCTAATATGGAACAAATTGGAAAATATCCTTCATTCTTAATTAATTGCAATGTCACTTGTGCGTTGGCCCTTTTTCTAATATAAACGTAGAGCTATGACCAGGACGGCACAAGTCAAAGGGCTTAATGAGGTTAGAGCTCTATAGTTTTTCGATTACCACTGGTGGTTTATCACAAACC
Source organism: Pinus tabuliformis (assembly GCA_031772625.1). Lineage (NCBI taxonomy): Eukaryota > Viridiplantae > Streptophyta > Pinopsida > Pinales > Pinaceae > Pinus > Pinus tabuliformis. The sequence goes on along the minus strand of CM062816.1, from coordinate 848,856,919 downwards.
CCCCTTTAGTGGTTTTGTGGTAAAGGGGAGGGGGTTCTTGATTTGATATCAAATATCGATCTTCAATAGTTGGTATGGAAATACTTCCCAATGCGGGGCATCCCCTATTCTTAACCCATCGAGGATCATGGATCCCCACATTTTCTCTAATGAGATGGTGGGGAATCACAGTGCTAGATCTGGTCAGGAACTTGAACACTCTTTAATCTAACCATTTGTTTAGCTCGAAGTCCTGCCACATCATCAACATATGTCATGCTTGCACCATGCTAGGTACCTCCTGAGTGGTGCCACATGTCAGTCATATTTGGCCCATTTGGCCACCTAAAAAGTTCACATCAACATGTCAATGTCCTCTATCTCTATTTCGATGTAACTTGTGCTTATTTCATGCTAATATCATCCCATTGTGTCTCCACATATGCATCTATATCACCTCACAGCCAATATAATCATGCCTTGTTTCATCCTCTAGTTGGTCCACACTGTCAACTTCATACATTTTAAGGGTGGTCCCAGTTCTTGGTTTTTCATTGATTTTATTTATAAAAATAAAATACCAAAAACATGGATTACATGGTTGGGGGTTGAAAAGTCTGAAAAATATTAACTTTTGTGCACCTACTCTTGGTCTTGACCTTCGACTCACCTAGAAACTTGATTGGGTCCCCCAAGGTTGGGGGTCGACGGTCGCAGTGATTTCCTGGTTGTGCACCTATAATAGTTGCCGACTCTTTACTAGGCTAAGGGCTTAAGTATGACCTCTTTAAAGTACTAAGTTGAGTTTGGAAAAACAAAAAAAATAACACTAGATTCATTCTACCACCATGTTTGGATGCAACCTTTGAATTTATGGCTTGTCACCCTTGATTGACAATACCTTCTGATCTAGGAGGCCATTTGTAGACTTCCATATACCACTAGAAAGACCTTTTAGATATCTATCCATATGAGTACTTTCTAAAAGCGCTTGAGATGATCTTGTAAATTGGAGATGGCCCCAAAGTCTATGTTCCTTAACCATCTTTTCCTTTACCACACTTCAACTAATCTTATTCCTTGAGGTCCATTCTCCTTGCAACCATTTCTTACTTTGCCATCATCTTATTTTCCTTTTCCATCAATTACAACATATTTCTAACATAGAAAATATTCTAGTGCATTATGGTTATTTAAAGTAAATTATACATTTAAAATAATTTTATTTAAAATTTAAAGAAATTCAATTTTATAAGGTTTTTAAAATACATTTTTATATTATTATTATTAAAGTGAGATAAAAATTATATAATACCATTGTTTTTCAAAATTAAGTTTTCATTACCTCAAATTTTTGAAATACATCACCCAACCATCAATGCTCATCTAATGATCATTGTTAATCTACCTTGAGGGGAACTGAATATGTTGACCGATCACTTAGTATCAAGTATAACAAAATACTGCTAAGTATTTGCTACTGAAAAGCTACTAGAGATGACATGATTTGAACTACAAAATTGAGAAAAATAAATGCTAAAAGACATTTCAGGTAATAAAGAGTCTGAGGAGCCCACGGGGCTTTGGATTGATGGTGAATGGGTGCCTTGTTAAGGCACTCCTTGCAATAGGTCACCGGTTCAAATCCCTCGTGGGTACTTAGGTTAGTCTAATAGATTAAAAAAAAAATAAAGAGTCTGAGGAATTTAATGGAGAAAGCTCTTAGGAACTTGTTTTGGTAGGAGCAGGGGATTTCAGTTCACAATAAAGATGATTTTTTTGCTGAGCTAGTTTTAACATCCCCTGGTTGATTTTCCATGTAAATAAAATAATGTCAAGGTCACGGGACACGTATTCCAAGTTTTATGTTGGGAAAAAAATAATAATGGGTATCACTAGTGATTAATTAATGGCTATGGAAATTGGCAAAGGAAAAGTGGTAATAATTTGCATTTTATTTATGAAATAAAGGAAAATAGGAGAAAATGAAGGAGAAGAGACACATATTTGTATGAGATGGAAATTGAAGGAAAAATGAAGTAATATGAAGAACATAGAGGCCTTAATGATAAAAGTCTTCCAAGGATTAGCTCACAACTTTTGTTGGTTAAGATTTTGTCAGTTCAGTGTTTGTCTCTCTCATTCATTCTCTCATTCTCATACTCTGGCACACATAGTATTATTGGAGCACTTTGGCATACATTAGATTTGGATAAACAAGGAAAAGGAAAAGAGGAAAGTGCAAAGGAACAATTGGATCAACAGCTACAGCTGGATTGATTTGAAAGTAACATGTTCCATGTGTGATTTTCTTGTTTATTTATGGGTGCATGGTATGTGCATGTGATTTTATGGTTATGTGTTGTCATTGGCATCGATATTTTCCTAGATTGACAATGGCTTTAGCCTTTCCTTTCCATTTCCTTGATAGCCACAGTGTTGTGGGTTTTCCCACATGATTTGTTTTTGATTCGTGCTCATAATTCCTTGTGGTTGTGGGTTAGAGCAAATTCCTAGAAGCGCTAGAACAACTTGGGTTCAATTACTATTCCTGGAGCCTAGGTTAGGACAAATTCTCTGAAGCCCTTGGTGGGTTGACTTGCTAGTCCCTGGAGCGAGGTTGGAAAAATTCTCTAGAGCCTTGGAAGGTTGTGGGTATATTTACTAGTACATGGAGCCCTGGATAACTTTGGTAGAGACTGATCTAGTTGGTGTTAGTGATGTCCAACCGTGGAGGTAGAACCACTGTGGTTGAGGGTTGATGTGGTTTGGCCTTGAGAACCTTTGGTTTCGTTTTCTCCTAGTTTATTCCATGAGATCCCACATGCATGCTTATCATATGTCATGGAGATGACTGGCTGAAAGATATATTTGGTTCAACCCCATGTATGGTTGGGTGGTACGTGGAATTCCATGACTTGGTTGTTATTTTAATATACTAATGGGAATTATTATTCTATTGTGATTCATGTATATTTGTAATGATTATGTCGGTGATATTATGGTTAAGTTGCCATAGTTCCTATGTTGGTTATTTATTGGTTATTTGTTGGTTACATGATGTATGTTATTTATGGATATTATCATGAATGGTTTAGTTTTTGATTGGTTGATGGATGTATTGACTAATAAGTGTTATTGCAGATATGATAGTAGATGGATGGATACACCTGACATGAGAGGTAGTGGATATGGGTTCTATTCTAGTTCTGGTTCAAATAGGAAGCATTGCCATCATCATTATCATCCTTATAGGAAGAATGAGAAGTAGTACTTTCCAGATGAGTTAAAGAAAGAAAATCCTCCTACCTTTGGTCGAGAGGTGAAGAAATTGGAAGATGCAGAAGCATGGCGACTTGGGATGAAGAGATTCTTTGAGTTACATGATGATACAAAGAATATGAAATCTAGGATAGCTATTTTTAGTCTCAAAGGAAAAGTGAACAATTGGTGGGAAGATGTGAAGCGTGTCAAAGGCATCAAGGTAAAGGAGTTTAGTTGGCATGAATTCAAGAGGCTTTTTAGAATGAAGTACTTGTCAGAGAGATACTATGACAGTAAGGCTAAGGAGTTATACAAGTTGAAGATGGGATATATGACATAAAAAGAGAATATAACTAAGTTTATGGATCTATTGAGGTAAGTATTGTATCTTAAGGATGAGAAAACAAAGGTTCAAAGATTTTTTAGTGGATTACCATTAGCATTTAAGGATTATAATGAGTATGATGAGCCTCAGACATTGGAGGAAGTAATTGGGAAGTTGAAACATTTTTATGAGTAGTATAAGTGTAAGTCGAAGCCTAAGAAAGGTTGGAAAGGTAATGATACTACCAAGGGAATGTGGGATAACAAGTGAGGAAGACCTAAAGATGCAGGTAGGAAGGATAATGTGGAATCGTACAAGAAATTCAATGCAGTTGATAGAGGATATGGATTTTAGTTTGAGGAGCAGAACAAGGGTGATGGAAGGAAGCGTTTGTAGTGTTGGACTTGTGGCAAGGATAATTGTAGAAGAGATTGTCCACAACATTAGGGTGGAATACCTCAAATTTACAATGATCAGGAAGCATATATAGTTGGGGATGTTGGAAAAAGTATTCCTCATATTGATGCAGCGTTGGATAATATGCAGGTTAATCATCAAGCATCTATTATCGATATGGAAGGTGGGATTTGTGATCAAGTTGTTTCTATTTTGATAGAATTTGGATATAACTATAGTTATATCAATCCTAACCTAGTGGATAAGTGTTGCTTGAATAAAGAAGTGCATGCGGAGTATTGGTTGGTGTAGTTGGCTATAGGTACTAAGAGAAGATTTCATCATTGGATAATATATTGTGCATTTGATCTGAACAATGTGTCTACATTAGCACATCTAAATGTGAATCCGTTGGGATCACGACCTACGTTGAGGACCTCTACTTCTAGATCGCCAATGACTACGCGTATTTTTATGGGGCATATTGCATCAACCAATTAAAAGGGAAAACCATACAATATAGCTATCTCACAAAAAGCCAAGATTGATTAAGATGGGGCTAAGAAAGCTAAAACAACTAAAATGCTAGGGGATATTAGGGATTTTGGATGACCCAAACTGGAAATAAAAGATATACCAATTAAAAAAAGGTATAGATGAAAAAATATGGGCAGGGACACATGCCCAAAAAGACCAAGAATTACCAAGGTGTAGGACATAAAACACCCCTGAGGAAATTAAGACAAGACCACAAGACTTACACCACATAGACTCAAAGCTATAGAAAGAAATAAGGGACCTAGGAAGATAAGATTATACCCATATATAACCATCCTTATTTGATTGAGATGAAAAAATCATGAGCACTGAATGCAAGGTGACACCACCGACATATTTTCGCTCTAGAGCCAATGAATTCTATATATACCCATAAAATGTAGTCATTGTGTGCCCATAATCAAACCCTAGTCTAGTATCTAGCACTCGAAATGAGTGTATGTTTCCTTTGGAATCACAGGTTGAATTAGCTTACATGTAAACAACATACACTTATACTTTAGAGTAGCATGGGAGGAGTCGAGGCAAACCATAAATTCTAGAGATCAGATTCTCTCCTCACAACACAATTGAACTACATAAAACTTAACATCATAATGAATGGAGAATAAATAGGCTGTATGTGTTATGCATAGGGGATGCTGGCCATGCTACCCCAACTCTTAAATGTTGTTGGAGTCAACATGGTGGCGGGTGCTCCCCCAACTCCATCACAACATCACCCATCACCCAAATTAGTGTTCACCTATCAACATATATTATAGGTTGTGAATATTATTTCTATCTAGATGGCTCCCCTTTAAAACAAGATGAAGTTATGTTGGGTTCATTGTACTGACACCCTAGGTTGGCCAAGAAATCAACTGATTTGTTTACTGTTCTCATGGAAAGTGAAGCTATAACATAATGAATGTCTTGGAGCGACATCAAAATGTGGGAGATGATATGCTCAAGTCTCCATATTTGGAAAAGGTTTCTATAGTCACTTCATGGATGATTTTCCAGACAATCTCTATAACTAGCTAAGAATATTTTTCAACTTTGGGTTTTGAGTATCCTTCATTGATCACCAAAGTTCAACCTCTTTCTATGACAAGGAATTATGCTGCATTGTCTCTTATGACACCGCAACATATACATTTCAATTTTTGGCTTTTTCAATAGCGAAATATACCTCCATAGCCCTCTTGACTAGGATTACCTTTAGAAGCACCATCAAAATTTAATTTCATGAAACCCTTAGGGGGAGAGTGAAGGAGGAAGGAGAGGACATATCAGGGTAGGGTAACTTAGGAGGGAGGGAGGAATCATAGAAGGAGAGAGCTCAAGCTTACAAAGAATATTAAATTCATGTTGATTCATTTTCTAATCCTCTTGAGACCATGATTTAGAGAGAATATTCTCATGAATATTTTTCTTGACAATTTTCTATATTGTACCTTCTTCCTTTTCCTTTCTTTGCTTGAGGGTATAAATTCCTTTAGTTAATACCCATTGGTGTTTAACATGGTCCTAAGCAATAGATAATTTTTAGTTTTGTAGCTCTCAAGGTAAAATAAGATAGGTGGAGAGGGTTAGGTGAGTTGGACAATCTTCAATTGTTTTCCATTCTTGCCATATTCTAACAGCATGAGACTATTGCCAAATTCCATAATAGAGTAGTGTACCATAATTAAGCTCTAGTTGGCCTATGCCAAATTCTATATGGAGAAACCTAGGGGATTCTTGGTTTCTCGTAAATTTTATGATTGGGAGGAGGAGTGGCCATATTTCTGATCCCATATTTTTTTCCAAATTTCATCTCCTCCATGAAGCCAATGTCACCATAATTTCACTCCCAAAGCTTTGATTAGAATCTCTAGGTCTGTCAATCCTAACACCCTAACCAAATTAAGGATACACAAATTTTCCCAAGAAACTAGTGACCATTTATTTTCCTTCTTCTCACTTCTCTAGAAAAAATATCTATATATGGAAGTGATTGATTTAAAAGTGATTTTAGGTGCACGTAAGGCTAACTTCTAGTACACTAGAAGAGTTTGGAGGATAAAAGTGAGGACAAAAATTCCCCCACCATATTGAGAGATAGGAATGCTTGATTTTTAATTTTATGATATATCCTCTGTAAAAAATACTTTCCAACAATCATATCTAAAGGATTTATCCACCAAAGATTATCCTAGGTATTTAATAGGGAGACTACATATCTGAAAATGCATGAGTCAAGCTAGATGTATCTAAATAGATCCATTGGTGTTAAAAAAATATACATTGTATTTTTCCCCATTTATCAATATAGTTGAGGCCTCCATAAATTGATTTAGGGTATATTCCAGAGCCTTGGTCTCCCTTATGGTGGGATTTTCAGATAGAATTATCTCATCAACACATTGTTGATGGGTAATGAACAAATTATTTCCATAGAGGCATAGATCCTTAATGATACCTTGCGCTTGACTTATTTGAGATATATTCCCAATCCTTTATCTACCAAAATGAATAATAAAGGTGAGATAAGGTCTTCATGGTGGATACCTTTGGATGGATTAAAATGATTGTTAAAGATCCATTTATAAGAATGGAGTAAAAGTGGGTTAACATTAAGGACTTAAACCAATCAATCTAGTGAGAAGAGAACCCAAAGCCTTGAACAATGTAAATAAGGCAATCCCAATTTAACTAGTTATAATATTTAAAGAGGTCCAATTTTTTAAGCATGACAACCCATTTATATTTGTTTTGTGATTGGATAACCTCATGGGTTGCAACAATCCTATCAAGAATTTGACAACCTTCCACAAAATATGTCTACTCAACATATATGATATTGTTTAAGAAAGTTTTTAGTTAATTCACATTAAATGAAGATATATTTTTATATATTAAATTACAAATGGAAATTTGCTAGAATACACATTGATCATCTACCCTACCAGATTTAGGAATTAAAGTAATAAAAGTAACATCAAGATCTAACCATACCTTTTGCAACAACAAGATTCTTCAACCAATGCATGCAATTTAAAACCTATGAATGACCAGTAGGCTTGGAAGAATTCCATTGTGAAGTCATCAGGTCTTTGAGATTTATCCTTAGGCATCACCAATACCACCTCTTCCACCTCTACAAATGATACTTCCCTCATTAGGGATTTATTCTAATTTGGGAGAATGAGGTTAGGGTTATGTGAATTAATTTGTTGAATAGAAATAGATTTGATAAGAGAGGGGCCTATAAGTAGGAAATGATAATAGAATACGATTTCTTGTTCCAGATAGCGATGTTGAACCATGCATTGTCCATCCTTATATGAAAGAGAGAATATCTTATATCTATGATGGTTTTTAATCATGACATTATAGATAAATTTGGGTTTCCTCTCTCCTTTAATGCATAAGACATCTCATAACAAAACAAAACAATAAAAACAAAAAAAAAAAAAAAAAAAAAAAAAAAGTGAATGCTAAATGTTTGGGGTTTATGTAAAATGTTTTTTTTATATAATAATACCTAGGTTTGAAATGAAAGTTGTGAAATATAATAAAGTTTGTGCTTATCACAAAGCATGCAAAGGTTTTCCATGATCGGTGGCCCCCCTCAATATTTTGACGGTGTAGATCCAAATGTGGGTCCCAATTCTTGTTCGAAGTTTATCAAGGTTGGGGGGGGGGGGGATTTTATATTCATTGTATAGTGGTAAAATAATTTGCATATGTGGAAAAAACTTCTGAATAGTGAACATCCCCCCAATAGTTTTCACTACCAAGAGAACCCCCTTCTTCATTCCGCTAGCAATTTAGATATCACATCAACGATGCACATATTATCTAATTTAGATGAGGAACCCAACAACATAAAAGATTTCCCATTGGTTATCAAGTAATCTACCACCACCTATTGGCGAATTTGTTTACTGAAGAGGCCCAGGGTTTGAACACAAAGTACCAACCAAGGGCCCGTTGTAGTCTAGCATGCCACTCACATTTTCAATATTTTTAAAGGGAAGAACGTCTCACATAAGGTGTGTCAAGTATTATAAATTAAATTTAGGGTTTTAGACGATGACAAATTTGATTTCCTTAGATAAGTTATACAGTATACCCATTAATATTCACAAATCCACTGAATAATCCTTGTGCAAAAAGTATATAGATACATCACAGAGAATTTAATAGAAGATTTATTTTTCTTTAAAGTAGGAATGAAATACAGTCACACTCATACATAAAAACAAATGTAAATCCCCACAAAAATATCTTATATATATATATATATATATATATATATATATATATATATATATATATATATATATATATATATATATATAGCTATATATATACATATACTTAGGCCTACTCAATATTAAAAATAGAGATACATAAGGTGTTGTTGGGAAAAGTATCTATTCAGAACACCCCTATCCCACTCTAAGGTGTGACAGTGCCTTAGCAACAAACAAGGAAAACTACTTTCGTATTCTTCTTTATGAAATGTAAACGAAGAGGAAGGATGTAACTAACCTGTGTCTTTCGCTAGTTTGTTGATCCAATCACTCTCCTCTTTGTTTGCTTCCCGCTGCCTGCTCCCTTACTGGCCCAGCTTCACCAAGTTCCTGCAAGATCACAGAAGAGGAAAACTACACAAAAGACATAGATTTACATTCATAAATAGCTTAGGATTAGATTTAAGCTAAACATGCAAATATAACAAAGCATCATTGATACACAGCATGTAGGAGAAACTCAAATAGTTTTATTGATATGATAAGAAAGTCCAAGAGGAGATACAACCAAGTGAGTCCCGATCCAGCAGCTACCTCCCAGCAAAGGAATCCCTTCCTCACCTCCAACAAAGCATAAATCACCCAATGCACTAATCTCAATCTCAAAACCAACAACAATTCTCTGCAAAGTACAAAATTCCAGCCTCTGGATCTCTGGGATGAGGGATCCATATATAGATGTAAGCAGAGAGGATGAGTCAGCTTATGTTTTGACTTGTGGCTTCTCTCTGTCAGTTCTTGCTTCCACTTGGAGGCTGAGAGCCTCTTACTCATCCTTGGTCGAACTCAGTGAGGCAAGTGTCATTGAGGAAGATTCTGGAAGCTTCCATTGTCTGTACACCTCGCGGAATGACACTGCCATTTGGCATTTCCCGCTCAGCGCACCCTGGTAGTGCATTTAGGTGTGTTGCAACACACCTAGCTAGTGTACTGGGGTGCTTTGCAACACAGGCAGCTAGTGGAGCACTTGAATTGATCCTGATTTGACTGATTCTGAGTAGTTTTTGGTGGAGAACTTCTAGGAGAAGCTGTCATTGGTTGACCTTGTTCCTTTAGGGGTAGGAACAAAACTTTTAGGGACTTTGGATCCCTTGGATTATGGACATTTCATGCTTAAAGCTGTAAGGCACAAAAATGTCTATAACAGTTGCCCCCTAAAGTATGAGGCCGTTTATCGGGTGAAATGCTTTATTAGGAGGATCCGAAGTTCTTTCAATGCTGGGAGGAGACCTGTAATAAGATACAATACAATACAATATTTTCATACTGTTTTCATGATCTAGCTGAGGCGGGCATTCCCATGCTCAGCTTTATAAATTCATTTTTATGTACATAGGACAGACAATCGTCTGATGGTAGACTGATGATCTTGATGAAATCATCATCCTTTTGGTAGGATGATTATCTATGCTGCAATGTTGTACATGTCAATGTCTTTATTTTTCCTGAATATATATCGTAGCCCGGATGGATGAAACTAGATCCGGGGTCTTCAATCTCGTCCGATCTTCACTCTAAGTACAAGTCGATCCATGCGAGAAATGTTTTGAAGTCGAACATGGAAAGACATCGCTTGATTACCAGTCAATGATGTAAACTGTTAACAAGAGCGAGAGGAATCACCGATAATGATAATGACCCTCAAGTTACTGCAGTACAATTCACGTGGTGTGAATAAAGGACTTGGCGTCGAACACCACACAAAATCTTTCGGTCGAAGGTCATTGATGTATACCTGTCGCCGGAAGTGAGAAACTTGCCATTGAGGCATGCAAGCTTCAAAGTACTGAAGGGGGTGTTCCTAGATCAACTTCTTGGATAATGAGCTGATGTCGACAAGAAGCAATCCGTCAAAGGAGGGCCTTAATGTATCCCACATCAATGACATGGAACGGAGCAAATGATTTTAATGGAGGTGAAAACGATCTGATGATATATGGTTCAGGGTGGCGGTCATGAAAGAATGAAGTATAATGTATGGTAGTGGATGGGACACGGGTGACTTCTCTGGATGACTTCTCTTGAACATGTCGGCGACACTTGTATGATGGATTGGTAGAATTTACCCCAAAAGTGGATGGTATGGCGAGACCATGGTGATGTGACCGGTGAATGAAACAACCCAACCCGACTCAGGCACGGAGTGGAAGTGTCATGTTCAAGAGCGACTTGCTACCAATAAAGGTTCTTTGAGTTTCTTCCCAATTTTTCCCCAGTCATTGCTGACCAGTACCTCTTTATTTTTTTCAAGCTTGAGGAGGATAACATATGCTTGTTCTATAATTTTCCCTTCGGGCAAACCCATCGCTATGTTTTAACGAGCCTAGCGATAGTGAAACTCGTTCTCGCCTAAAGACAAGTTTGTCGCTATTAATCTTTTTAACGAGTCTAACGACAAAGATAACTCGGTCCTTTTCATTTTTAGAGAGTCTGAAAAGGTACGTAAAGATAACTCCAAAGTTCCTTTTTCGTCATCTAATCCCTTAAGTCCAAAAAAGTATAAAACAATACAGAAGGGATGAATATTCGATAGTTTTAACGAGCCGAACAAAACAAGCGCTCGATCTTTTTGTGCAATAATCCCTCAGGTCCAAAAAGATTAAAATCTAGAGGAGGGATAGCACTTCCGGTCGCTTTAACGAGCTGGAAGGCCAAAACTCGACGATCTTTTCATATTTTGCGAGTAAGATGAAAAGAGCTTAAAGAAGACTCATCTTTTGAGAACGAGTGATAAGACGGGTAGCAGCTGATTCCAGGTAAGGGTTGGAATTTTCCAATCACGGCAGTGTCACAAGGATGGCTAGTGAAATTACTCTTCGCAGCTGTTCCTCAAAATGGGTAAACAATCAAATGGAGGTGAATGATCGGCCAATGGAAAAGTGGAGGTGACGGTGCAAACACGACCAAGGCTTTAATGGCTGATAATGTTACATTCACGGTGGTCATTTACCGGAGGATAGTCATTTTTTAACGAGCTTAAACGCGGATTTAAAAATTTGCTCGGTCTTATGTTTATGTTTTAACGAGCATGAACTATGTGCTAAAACTGCTCGATTAATCCAGTCATATGATAAGAATGTCTCATATAAAAACGGCAACTTTTAGATTTTTGCCCCACATCCTTTCTTTATACAAGTTTGGTGACGACTAATCCTACGAGTTTAAAGGGTTAGCCTACAGGTTTAAAGGGAGGACCTAAAAATTTTAAAAATAAATAGTCGTCCCTTGCTTGCACTCCAAAAGGTTTGCATGCCCCCAGGTATAAAACAGAGTTTCGAGATCTCCCTCTATTCGAGCTGACAAAACTTTCATTATATCAGGAAGGGTCACCCTTTATTCGAGCTGACAAAACATTTGTTTTATCAGGAAGGGTACTACCTCTTACAGGTTACCCAAGGATTGTTCTATTCGCGGTGCAAACAAAACACTTCCTCAGCGATGCCTACCGAAGCAGACAAAGGTGAGTGACAACGAGTGCCAAACACATAACTTTGACAAGAGAATATTATTCTAGAACAACCCCTCTTCCAATCACGGACGGGGTACGGACTAGTCATATTCTCTCGCGGAAACCTACTCTATACCCAAAGTTTTCCTGCCGAAGTAGACCAGGACGCATGCCCCCTGGGTTTCAATCATATCCTTCCGGATTACTCGCGCTCATCGGGAGGACGGACTGGGACTTGATACATTTCTCACGTGAAGAGACCATTTAGGGATGTTATATGACTATTTGTGATGCGTGATCCGGGAAATGAAAGTTGGTCCAAGAGCTTGACCACTCTTCCTTCGTGCGGAAAACACATTACTCTAAAGAGTGAGGAGACGATGGCTCCCATGCAATAAATATAGTCTCGTCCAAGGAGTAGGTTATAATCCAAGGGTCCTTGAACAACCATCACGTTCATTTGAACGGTCTTCCCTTTCAATGTTATGGGCACATTGGGGAGGATCCCTAAAGGTCGACTGGTTCCTTTATCAAAGCCTGTCCGATTTCTCATCTCAGGCAAAAGCGATGGCGAACCAAGCGATTTCCAAGAAATAGAGGAAAGGATACTCACAGAAGCCCCCTCATCAATGATGGTGCCAGCCATGACCATTCTGTATATTTGAACGATAATTCGGAATGGTATGCTTGCTGGCAAACGGGGTCTACCTAGTTGGTTCCAGTTGAAGGATACAACTAGGTTGCTTGGAGGTGGGACCGAGTAGATGGCCGGGTATGGCTTTGACGAACTTCCTTCCTGCGATAAAGGAATGGGTGGATTGCCCCCGTGTTCATCGGAGTCTGTGTTGATGAAGAGAATTTGGATGGTGTCATCCTTATCCTCTTTAGTGACTGTATCATTCGAAGATAAAACCTCTGAAGGCAAGACCGGGTCAACTGCCGCCTCGACCTTTTGACTTTCGTCTGGTATGGATTCAGTTGGCTTATCCTCAATGATAGACGCTTCAGCTGACCACTTGAGCGGGCCAGCTGGATTCTCAACTAACGAAGGACTCGGCAAGAGTTTTTTATATCCAGGAGGAAGTCGCAACGGTGAAACCAGACGATAATCCAAGACTCTTTTAGCCTCGTCTAAGAAGGGACAACGGTGGAGGGCATGGTCGCCTTCGCACAGTTTATAGGGAGGTCTAGCCCTCCCTTTTTGTCCTGGGACTTCACTTTCGCTAGTTGACGGTGTGCTTTCAACATGGCCATCAGAGGTTGACGACACCGGATTGTGCAAACGAGGAGACCAGTCCCTTAGTATCCGAGGGATGCAAGGACAATCTCTGTGAAAGTGGTCTCCTCTACAAATGACACATGGCGATTTAGGCCTGGTCGTTGCTGTGTGTGGATTTTCATTAGACGACACTTGTTTTCCCTTATTTGCCTTTGGCTCCTTCTTCTTTTTCTCTTTCTTCTTCTTTTCCTTCTTCTCCTTAGGAACTTGGTTTTTATCTTTACCAGTCCCGTCAAGCGAAGAGGAAGGAAGAGAGGAAGAATTAGAGGAAGTAGAAGGTTGGTGGGAAACTTTGGACTCGTCTAACTGCTGATTCGACTGTTCAGGAATAGTGGTGTTTTGAACGACATTGGTTGAGAAGAGCGAGACTGGCAAGCCAATTGTCAGTCCTGGAAGCGACAATGTGGACATATGGGGTGCACCAACATCTCCCCAAGAGGAGAAGGGACTAGGATTTCCACCAAGGGGAATTCCTTGGTTGGTATGCTCCATTTTCTCAACCTAAAGATCAACGCAGGAAAAAAGGGTATGAATATTCCATTTAAAATAAATTTTAACGACGCTTGGACACAACTTGTTTTTTCAATTTTAAAGAGTCGAGAAAAAACAAAAGATGACTCTAGTCTCCTTCGATTTTTAATGAGCCTGAAGTGACAAGTGCTCAGATGGACCTTTTCCGTTAAGGAGTCTGAAAAGGAACGAAAGGGACTGCTCTGGAGATCTAGGTAGAGGGTGTGCCAAACCAATCGCAAAACCGCAAAATACTTTTTAGGGTACGGGCGGTCAATCTTCCCGAATGCTGTGTTCAGTGCATTGCGATCAGTAGGGCGGCTGGCATGGCTTCCTATGGATAAAGGTTTTATACCTATAGGGGTCTCCCAATATATGCTCGACGGTACGTGGGAGCACAATCCGTACTGGCACTTATCATCTCACAGTGGAGGAATCACCCAACCAACAGTGACGACAACAGTTACCAGGCTTTACAACGCCGGAACACGTCTCTAGCCTAGACCTCTATGTTGTGCGTTAAGTTACAAAGCGTTGTTAAGTTCATTCAATTTATTTTAGGTTGATCTTTCTTAGAAGTTTTCCTTTTTGGATCACCACGAGATGTAGATACAATTCCTAAATGCAGTCTAAAGATGATAAGCAAGCTTTTATCTCTTTTCAACAATGAAAATCCTAGCTACAAGGGGAAAAGAAAGACACAATCTTTTCTCAAAGAGCATAGAGCACACTGTAAATGCACTTTTCCTAAATCAAGCCATACAAACTGTCAAAATGCAAATGCACTTATGCATGTATTTGTTTTTCACTTTCTTAATATTGATGCCTAAAAAGAAAGTTGTTGTACAAATTTGAATTCGATTTCAAGTGAAAAACACAAACAAGCTTCTTTTCGAAATCAACAAAGTAGAGACGATTACGACACTTTATGATTTTGAAGTAAACACTTGTTTCAACACTAGAAATTCACAAATTCAAACCAAAAGACAAAAGTAAAAGCGTAATCAACTGTCAACAGCAAACAAACTTACTCCTAAGATCAAAACGACACTTACGACAGGTCTAGATCTAAGGGCGACAGTATGACTAGTTTACTTTTGCAATGGGAAACTGTAAATGACGTAACAAATACACAAAAAAAAATACAGTTTCTTTTATACAACTGAGGCGGAATTAAGGCAAAGAAAAAGGGTTTTCAGATAGGTACACATACTGATAACAGGCTGCAAAAAATCAGAGATAAAACTGAACAAAATGAAGCAGAGAACCTCAGCTGCACAGGGCAAAGGCTGATCAGCGCACCTGTTGCACAGAGAAACTGAATTGTAGTGCAGGTAGCCCTCTTGGGACCTGCGTTGAAATGCAGAACCTCTTCACAGAGCCTGCGCTGAAGCAAAAACGAGAATTTTCTCTGGGTTCTGGGTCACGGTTTGCAGTTTAATCTATGGTTTTTGGCCGGATAAAAGCTATCATTAAGGTACAATAAGAGGGATGATTTAAAGGAGGACTAAGGGCTATCACAAAGGGCAATTAGAGCATTTGTGGATCAGCTGTTCAGATCATAAACAGGCCCAGTGAATGGACTAGAGTAGCAAATCTCTACTTTGCATTTGTAAATGGAAAATGCAGTTCGATTCGCCACTCCTAAGTTTATGAGATGAACAACAATAGAAACACAAATAAACTAACTAGACATGATCCCCAGCGGAGTCGCCATTTTGTTGTTGGGAAAAGTATCTATTCAGAACGCCCCTATCCCACTCTAAGGTGTGATAGTGCCTTAGCAACAAACAAGGAAAACTACTTTCGTATTCTTCTTTATGAAATGTAAACGAAGAGGAAGGATGTAACTAACCTGTGTCTTTCGCTAGTTTGTTGATCCAATCGCTCTCCTCTTTGTTTGCTTCCCGCTACCTGCTCCCTTACTAGCCCAACTTCACTAAGTTCCTGCAAGATCACAGAAGAGGAAAACTACACAAAAGACATAGATTTACATTCATAAATAGCTTAGGATCAGATTTAAGCTAAACATGCAAATATAACAAAGCATCATTGATACACAGCATGTAGGAGAAACTCAAATAGTTTTATTGATATGATAAGAAAGTCCAAGAGGAGATACAACCAAGTGAGTCCCGATCCAGCATCTACCTCCCAGCAAAGGAATCCCTTCCTCACCTCTAACAAAGCATAAATCACCCAATGCACTAATCTCAATCTCAAAACCAACAACAATTCTCTGCAAAGTACAAAATTCCAGCCTCTGGATCTCTGGGATGAGGGATCCATATATAGATGTAAGCAGAGAGGATGAGTCAGCTTATGTTTTGACTTGTGGCTTCTCTCTGTCAGTTCTTGCTTCCACTTGGAGGCTGAGAGCATCTTACTCATCCTTGGTCGAACTCAGTGAGGCAAGTGTCATTGAGGAAGATTCTGGAAGCTTCCATTGTCTGTCCACCTCGCGGAATGACACTGCCATTTGGCATTTCCCGCTCAGCGCACCCTGGTAGTGCATTTAAGTGCGTTGCAACGCACCTAGCTAGTGTACTGGGGTGCTTTGCAACGCAGGCAACTAGTGGAGCACTTGAATTGATCCTGATTTGACTGATTCTGAGTAGTTTTTGGTGGAGAACTTCTGGGAGAAGCTGTCATTGGTCGACCTTGTTCCTTTAGGGGCAGGAACAACACTTTTAGGGACTTTGGATCCCTTGGATTATGGGCATTTCATGCTTAAAGCTGTAAGGCACAAAAATGTCTATAACATAAGGACTCAAAAGGATATGTTCAAAACATCCTCCAAAATTCCCATTACAGACTCAAAACTATGACACTATGAAAGGAAGTACATTTGCATACTGAGCCCCAATTCCAGAAGCATGTTGACCTTATTCATATCTCTCTGTCCTCACATCTTGCTCTATGTGCCTATATATAATCTTCAACCTCTTGAATCTTATATGCACTCACTTGATATTGTCCACTTGATCTATCTCTGTTTGGTCCACATTCGTTTGATATTTTCAACCTTAGTGACTTGATCCTTGTTTCACAGATTTGATAAGTTCCAATATAAATTCCTAATATTTTTCTTTTAACTTTTTTTTTTTTTGGTGCTGCTTTTCATCTAAATTAACCATTCATTTTCTAACTTGCACTTTCTTTTTTTATGCATCTCTTTTCCACAAAAATTGATCAAAATAATGAGGGACCCAATAGGCCTTGACCATAGTCCATTGACTTTCCCCTGAGTCAATTCTTTTCTTCTATGATTGGCTCTCCTTACGATTATTTGGTTGATGCTAATATTTATTATCCTTGTATAGACTCTTATCCTTGAAATGAGGGACCCAACTTTGGAATAACCTCTGAAACTTTATGGTGGAAAGAGTTATACATGTCCAATTTATCTTTTCATATCCCTATCAAAGTAGAGGTATTATCAATGAATTTTTGGGTTGTCTCTACATTTGACTTATCAAGGTGTGTTATGATTAAGGCCTGTTGTTGTGCATATGTAGTAATATTAAGCTTACAGAGTTGCAAACACTTTTCTTAAACCATAGGATTGAGATCTCATATAGTATATTTGGCCTTATGGGATTCCTTTTCTAAGGAAAGGATCTTATTATCTATGTATTCATCTTGGTTGAGGAGTTGTTGCTGTTACATAAGGTCGGAAATGGAAAGAGCTTACTCCATTAACTTTTGGTTTTTCTTTTGGTTGTTTCGTTGAGCTAGCAACCCAAGCCAACCCTATACTTGCCATAATATTTCTTTGGAATCTCTTGTCTACTACTGAAGAATGACCATAAGTGTAGATCCTTACTCTATAATTTGACCAAACTCTTGATTGAATTTTTCTATAGAATCCAGAGTCTTGATGCACAACTCAGAAACAATGTGGTGTATAGATTTACTTGCAATAATCAATTCTATTTAAGTGATTTCAATGATTTCAATGCATTGTATGGTCTCACTAGAAGAAATATTTCTTGGTACATTAGAAGCATAATCTGAAAATATTTTCCACACCTATTGACGTTTAACATTGATACTTTGAACTGATTGCTCCAGTTTCTCCTTGAGTGCATGCAACTAATCATGTTCTTTTGTGATTTTGAGGAGTTGTTTTTGTTGTTGCTCATGTAGAAAAGTGAGGTCAATGTATTTTTAATTTATGAGGATCAAACTATCCTCAAACTGCACTAATGATGCCCTGATGAACTAAAATAACTGCTAAGAGGACTAGTGCTAGATATGTGCCATGGATAAGCTATCAATTGGTGGCATCGTGGACTATAGGGATTTTCCACTTGCGAAAATTTTCCTAGATTGAGATTGCGGTGAGGTCTCCAACACTTCTACTTGTTCTTTGGAATTCCTCACAAAATTTTTTGAGCACTTAAGAAGGGATATGAGGAAAAATATCTAGAGTTTGAGCACATAATTGTAAAACTTCCACACAACGACTTAGGTCTCAAATAAAATAAGAGAGATCTAGAGGAGAAATGTTGTTGTTTTTTCTTAGTTATGATACTAAAGAACGTGGCACAGGTGGCAAGGGTATTGTCTCTAAGACTTTCTCTAGTTCCTATGTATTTTCTGGTTATGAAATTTTCTCTATTTCATCGACAACCTCAATATCATGCAATATCCTAGTGGTATCATTTGGATTAGAGTGATGCGAATGAACATCATAAATGGTATCATAAGGTATGGGAGATTGTGATGAAGAAATGGGACTATGTGGATTAGATGTAGGAGGTGGAGGAACATTGTGTTCTTCAAGAATAGGGGTAGGTCAAACAATCTTTATAAGTTCATCGTTAGAAATGTGCACTATGGTGGAAGTATCCAAAATTGGGGGAGGGCTCTTTTACATTATAGCAGCTAATGATTTTGAAACAAGAACTAAAGTAGGATCTACAATTGACATGCCAAAAAGTGAAGATAAAATAGGATCAACAATAGAAATAGAGTTTGGTGTAGAAGATGAAGGGGCCATAGAAGCCAAAGGGAGTGCCCTAGGGTTAAAAGTTTTTCCTTGGAAAATAATAGAATCTAGAACAAAAGAAATCATGATAGATGTACTTACCAAAGACTCAATAGTAGAAACAATAGCATGGGTATCTGATAAATAAGTGTACAATTTCTTAAATAAAGGTTGAAGATCAAAACCAAGTGTACTTGAGAACTTTTGAGAGGATGAACCACTAGCGGATGATAATTATTGTCATGTTAAGCCCTCAAGTGAGTATGCAAAAATTGTACAAGTCTCCATGTGCTGAATACTTTTACAGGACATTTCTTCTCTATGAAATGATTCCTCTATCATTCCAAAATAATTCCTTATTGATGACCTTTGGGAGGATATATGAGTGATTGTGGTCAATGTCGAACCCCATCTGGTATGCATACTTGTCCATAATGAATTGGGGAATTTTGATGGTCATAGTAGCATTGATCATTTTGTTATACCAAATAGAAAAGGTTGTTTCATTGAAAAAAATATTTGTAGAATTGATCCAAGCTTTCCATGGTGAAAAGGAAAGAGAAACAACTTCACCATATGGTATTTTAGCCAAATTGTGACCTTCATGTGTGCACCACTTCATCATGGTGATAGCCACAACCAAATACCAATAGATAAAATATCTCACATGCTTGTATACCTATTCACATGTAAGTAAAATATCATCGAGTAAAACCTTTCAATAATTCAAGAAATCACCCTCGATACAAAATTCAGTGATGGATATGGCATAAAAAGTGCATTCTCATTTTGTATAATGTTGTATTATGTTTCGTGTAATGAGGTAACAAGAAAAAAATATTTTCTCATGGTTGATGAGCTCAATGACAAGTCTGTGACCCTTGCACTTGGTACCATACTTTTCATACAGGTTCACAATCCCTATCTTCTTGTCGTGCTTTGAAGTTCCTTGGAAGGCCATTGATACATCTTGCTCTTTCATTGATAAACAAGGGAGTTGATGGTTTTCATGCACATGTATGGGGTATTCTTTGTACAAAAATATAGAACCATTATATATTTTTCTAGTAAGGAACTTAGTGCATCTCACTACTTCACTTGTGGTCCAAAACACTGAAAATCTCACAACTTGATGATGGTGGACATGTGTAGTAGTTGGGAAAATATGGCTTAATCTTTGGAACAATTTCACAAGATGGGGTTGAGGAAAAATCCATGTAAATCTCCTACCTAAAATCTAGAAATAAGGCAGGGTCAGAGAAGTCATTGTCGGTTAGAGTCATTTTATCATATTTACCTAATAATTCATCTAAGGGATAGATGCAGGGGTAAAAGAAATTAAAAGGAACAACTAACTTGGAACATTGACCCATAGAGGAAGACCTATGATGGTAGACGAAATGGATAATGGAACACTGAAAAAATTTGGAAATATAGGTCTTGGATGTAGAAGCCAAGGTGAAAGACTAAAGGAACTATGTAAATACAAGTGAATGATATAGTTTCAACTTTCTAAACTTATAGAAAATTTCAATATTTTGATAAAGAACTGGGTCATTGGACACTAAATGAAAAAGGATGGAAGAATTTGGATTTGATTAAGGACTCTAAGTTAGTTAATATTCAAATCTCAAATACATGATGGAAATGATGAAAAAGGAATTGACATGAAAACTATATGAAAGAAAAAGGACAATTGATGTTAGGTCCTTATAATACTAGTGTACCCACCTTATCGTTATTCTTATTGTAGGTCCCCTATTATTATTTGTATGCCCATGTAGGCCCCATATTGTTACTGTTGTGCCCCATGGAAGCTCACTATTTTTATTTTTATGCCCTTACATTATTATTGTTATGTAGGCTTTAATTATATTGTGACCCCTTAGACTCCTATATATACCAAGGAATTCTTGTCATTTGTGTCATCCAAAAATTGTTCATTTATGTGATGTAAAGGAGGCTTACCCCTGGAAGAGGAAAATTTTCAAGTATTTGATCTATATTTTCTTCTATTTTGTGATATAGTTTCAAAACATTTGGTATAAGAGCTTTTGATTCTAGGGTTTTGTTGCTTCAAACATGTCATCTTGGAATTTTAGATATATCGTTTTTAATAAAAATATTCAGAAGCTAAAATTTCAACCACACGGAGCTGAAATATTGGTGAACGTCTTGAAGAAATTTCATATTTTAGTGTGCAATATTTTCTAAGATATGGTCCGAGGAAGTTAGGGTTTCTTCATGCTCCATAATTCAGTCTCAAACAGACAACCTAGGGAAAACTGTCATAAACTTGTTTTCAAGAATTAGATTTGAATTGCATAAGAAGTGAATGAAATTGTAAGGACTTAATTTTTTCTTATATCAATTTCATGTTCAAAAGTTGAAATAGTGACATGTGGCATCCCGTACAATTTCTCTCTACTGAACAAGAACATAATCAAGTCATTGTGGGAGATTTGGAATAACTTTATATTGAAGAATCCAATCTTAGTTTGAATTGATTTTTTTTTGGAAGGAAAAGGAATTGAATTAAGGGGTATCCCAGGGAAACTATGGAATATAATCAACTCTAATGGTATGCCAAACGTTTTGAATAAAGAACAATGGGGCGTAGTTTCCCAATTATGCTCACTAGGGATTTAAACATTGAAATCATCTATTTATCCATATCTCCAAAAAGTCTTGGACAATCATTCCAAGGTATTTCAAAATCCCAAATTCCTCCCACCAATTCTTGATTATGATAATGTTATTGACTTGATTCCAAGAAGTGTTACTCCAAATATCAGGCCTTACAGATATCCTTATGCCAAAATGAGTGAAATTGAACGTATGGTTGCAGAAATGCTAGAGGACGATATAATTCAATCTAGTCAAAGTTATTTCTATGCTCCGGTAGTATTGATGCAAAATAAGGATGGATCATGATGTATGTGTGCGTATTATAGGGAGCTAAAAAAGCTCACCATTAAAGACAAATTTTCCAGTCCTATCATTGATGAATTGTTGGATGAATTAAATGGAGTAATTTACTCCACCAAGTTGGATCTTCGTTCAGGATATGATCGAAGTAGAATGAAGACTAAAGACATTCCAAAAACAACATTCAGAACTCATGAAGGTCATTATGAATTTTTTATCATGCCTTTTGGCCTTACTAATGGACCTTGTAAGGATCATATACTAATCTATAACAAGTCTTGGAAGGATCATGTTCAACATATTGACAAGGTGCTCAAACTATTGGAGGAGAAACAATTATATGCAAACAAAATCCAAATATATCTTTGGAGTATAAGAGGTGGAATATTTGGGTCATATTGTATCTCATGAGGGTGTTAAGTTAGACCCAAAATTAAAGCCATTAAATAATGGAAAATACCCACAACCCTAAGTCATATTAGAGGATTTCTCAGATTGATAAGGTATTATCAAAAAAATTTAAGAATTATGGGAGAAGAGTAGTGCCTCTAACAACATTACTAAAGAAAGACACATTTTTTTGACTCCAGGAACAACTAAGGCCTTTGAACATCTTAAAGAGGAAATGTGCCAAGCACCGTTCTTAGCTACACTAGACTTCACAAAAACCTTTATTATGGAATGTGATTCCTTGAGAAATGGAAATGGTGTTGTTTTAATACAAGAAGGAAGACCCATTTCTTTTGGAAGTTCTCCAATCAACGTAAAGTATTTACTCAAACCTATTTATGAGAAGGAAATTTTGGAAATAATACATGCACTAAATCAATGTTGACCTTACCTAATGGGAGGACACTTCAAGGTAAAAAAATATCATGATAGTCTTAAATATTTTTTGGAACAAATATTATCTTCAGAAGAGTAGCAAAAATGGGTCACAAAGATGTTGGGTTATGACTTTGAAATCATCTGCAAAAAAGGGAAGCAAAACGTTGTTGCATATGCACTCTGAAGAAAGGATGAGGATGTGGTTGCATTTCTCTATTCCATTTTTATTATTCAACCCGATTGGATAACGGAAGCAAGGGATGAATGGAAGAATGATGAAGAGGTGTGGACACTCATTCAAAATTTGCATGAATGTCCTAGTATATATTATGCATTTATCTTGAAAAATTATTTGTTATGGTATAATGATCACTTATATCTCTGTAAGAATTCCTAAATCAAACAAAATATTCTTTTGGAATTGCACACCTCCCCCTTAGGAGGGCACTCAGGATGTTTAAAAACTTACCAAAGGGTCAAGAAGGAATATTTTTGGGATGGCCTTAAATATTATATTCAAACGTTTGTGGTAGAATGTTTGGTTTTCCAAGAAAATAAAGTTGAGACAATTAGGACCGTGGGTTTGTTACAATGCTTAGCCTTTCCAAGTCAGCATTAGGAGGAGGTCTTAAATGATTTTATCATAGGCTTACCCAAGTTTGAAGAAAATAATGTCATTGTGGTGGTAGGTTATAGACTTATCAATTATGCGCACTTTTGTGCATTATCTCATCCTTTTAAAGCTAATAAAATTGCTACCAAATTTATGGAAACAATTCAAAAGATACACGGAAACCCAAAGATTATTGTAAGTGACAGAGATCCCATTTTATCTATAAATTTTTGGACGGAATTATTTTCTTGTGTTGGTACTCATTTAGCTCATAGCTCATCTTATGATCCCCAATCTGATGGGAAATCTAAGATAGTTAACAAATGTTTAGAAGGATATCTTCATTTCTTTGTATATGATAACAAAGCACAATGGGTCAAGTCGTTACCTTTGGCTAAATGGTTGTATAACAATTCCTTCCACACTAAAAAAAAAATGACCCCATTTATGGACCTTTTTTGATATCATCCACTATCCATCACATCATCTTTAAAAGAAAATTCTAAGGTTCAAGTAGTGGAAGATCACATCGAGCATCAACAACAATTTATCCAACTGTTAAAGGATAACCTCACTCTGGCACAAAATAAAAAGAAACAACAAGAATATTAGTATCATGGTGAAATAAGTTTTGATATAGGAGAATGGGTATTTTTAATCCTACAACCATACAAAAAAAATTCCCTCAAGAAAGCTAAGCAAGATAATAAATTATCACCCAAGTATTATGGTCTTTACAAACTGTTGCAAAAAATTGGTACTATGGCATACAAATTCGCATTGCCTACATCTTCCCCAGTACACACATTTTTCCATGTTTGATGCTTAAAAAAGGTTATCAATGAAAAGATCCCAGCTCAAACAGTATTTCCAGAACTTAAAGAAGAAGGAAAAATCATGTTGGAGCCTAAAGAAGTCACGAAAACAAGAACCCGATAACTATGGAATTTATCAATTTCGGAGTATCTCATTAATTGGGAGAACTTATCTATTTAATATTCCACATGGGAGGATGAGAATTTTATACAGAAGCATCCAAAACTACTCAAGCATAGAGGACAACATGTTTTTGAAGGAGAGGGGATGCTAGGTCACTATAATACTAGTGTATCCCCCTTATTGTTTTTTTTTTTTTTTTTTTTCCAGCTGGTTCATGGACCCTGGTCAGTTGATCCGCTACTCCAGGTTCGAGAAATCTGGGTGGACCCCACCCGAAGGGGGTCCACCCCTCGGTCACCACAGACCTAACCCCAAGAGCTTTCGGGTTTCGACCCTGTGACCTCCCATTGGCGAGGCCCCGACTTGACCGATTGAGCTAACCCTTGGGGCTTTTTCAGCTGGTTCACGGACCCTGGTCAGTTGATCCACTACTCCAGGTTCGATAAATCTGGGTGGACCCCACCCGAAGGGGGTCCACCCCTCGGTCACCACAGACCTAACCCCAAGAGCTTTCGGGTTTCGACCCTGTGACCTCCCATTGGCGAGGCCCCGACTTGACCGATTGAGCTAACCCTTGGGGCTGTATCCCCCTTATTGTTACTATTAGTGTACCCCCTATTATTATTTTTGTCCCCATGTAGCCCCCATATTGTTATTTGTTTTCTCTATAGAAGCCCACTATTATTATTTGTGTTCCCTTACATTATTATTGTTATGTAGGCTATGATTATATCATGACCCCTTAGATTCCTATGTATACCAAGGAGGTATTTTCATTTGTATCATCCAAGAATTATTCATTTATGTGATGTAAAGGAGGTTTCCCCCTCAAACAAGATAATTTTCAAGTCGTTGATCTATCTTTTCTTCTATTTTGTAATGTGGTTGGATAACAACTGACAAAATGAAATCCAAGGCCAGGTCATCAGATTCAACCATTATAGGGAAACAAGTCAATAGGCTGGAAAGACTCACATTAACTTACTTAATTAATGAAAAAATACATGACATATACCTCTCCAACAACAAATAGTTGCAATATATCACAACAGCAAAATGAGACACTACTAATGCAATGTAAATATATGATTGAGACCAAAAAGGAAAAACTGACTCTACCCTAAGACCTATTATACACTCCTGAATAGAGAGAAATTAAAATCATATAAATTCAATGACCATAGTAGGGCTTCAGGTGAGCACCATTCACCTAATTAGGCATGAGAAGTCCATCAAGTCTTACGATCTTCACAACAAAAAATTCCCTTATCTCTACCACTAGAAAAGGTCCTAACCAATGCATTTGAAGATTTACAGGATGCTTCAAGTACTTGTTGTCATAGAGAAAAGATTGATATCCAACAGAGAAAGACTTATTTTTAATGTGATGATCATGCCAACCCTTTTTCCTTTTCTTCTCCCAACTTTATTGAAAATATACTAAAAAGCGTTTCTCCTCTTTTTTCTTAATTCTTGAATATTTTCCACAATGGACTCATCACTAGTCCAAAACTTGTCCACCATAAATGAGTTGGAAAGGAGTATACTTATGCAACCTATCTACAGTAGTCCGATAAGCCCATAATCCCATAAGATAGTAAGAACCCTTTCATCCCAATCATTCTTATTAGAAGAGAAAACCTTAGTGAGTTCTTTTTACATAATTTTGTTGAATGCTTCTATCGTTCCATTTGCTTGAGGATGATAAGGACTTCCCTTGTGATGTTAAATCAAGAATTATTACATTAATGTTACAATATTATCATTAATCAAATGGGGGTCTTTGTCTATTGTGAAACTTCTAAGACAACCAAAGCTAGTAATTATGTCCTAAAACATGAATTTGGTTGCAGTACTAGCAGTACAATCTTTCACAGGAGCTACTTCTTGAAATCTTGACTCAGGTAGAATTCTGCAACTTAGATTACTCTCAGATTAAGTCTCAATTTTTTTTTTTTACATTACCTCAATGAGGTGAGGGATTCATACCCATACCTGCTGAGATAACTCAGTACAAAGAATAATTGTTTTCCCAATGATGTGGTTCTGAGTAAAAGAATGCATGATACATGGTGTGATGGCATCAATGGGCCAAAAAATAATACAATGATACACAGAGTCCCATATACATATGTTCCTGGAATACAGAGGCTAGGACTAATACAAATAATAATGATGAATTGAGTATATATGAATGAAATCCCATAAGATGAATAAGAACTGAAGAATCCCTTTTGGATAGAACAAGGCTCTGAAGATATGAATGAGTCATTTGAAGGAAGGGCTCATGTTATGGGCTCTTCTATCAGCTAAAAACAAATCGGTAAAATCTATGGAACTGCATATGAACCTCAATCATGAGTGGATGATTTTGAGAATGTGTGGAGCTACCTAAAGGGCCACCCCCTCCTGAGTTATGGAACATATCATACATACCCAAGGAATAATGTGAAAATATATTAAAGCAATAGACCTTTGAGTGTATGATAATCAATCTTACGATAATGAGCTAGACTCGAGCATGTGAAAACCAACCAAGTAAAAAGGAAATTATGGTTCCCTTTGCTTGATTTGAGGAACCCAATAATGAAGAAGTTGGATCCAAGGTACATTTCCCTCTAGACCACTCCTCTAGAATAAATGAGGTGAAGTTGATAGGGGAGGGCCCACTGGAGCTTAGAATGAGGAGTCCTCAACAAAGGTATGAGGAACATAACAATGTGATTAATAGAGACTGACACCAAGGAGGATGATCGGAAATAAGGGGTAGACTTATGACTTCCCTTGTCAGAGAATTATATACAAGTTTGACTATCCAATGGCTGATACAATTCCATAGGGGATGGTCAATTACTTAGATAAAGACTTTTCAAAGACATATCATGAAAGTTGGAGGTAAGAACTTGGAAATACACGATAAATATGATAAATAGAGGGGGCGATATACTGTGACAAGACTCACTTGGGTTCTGAACAAAATCCATAGGATATAAGGGTGGCTTATCTTTGATTCTCTAAACAAGGGCAACTTAATGATGTTGTGACAAGGGAAAGGCCCCAAAAGGTACCATTAAAACATGAGTAAAAAGTGGTTACTCACGAAGAAACTCAAGACAATTCAATACGTACAAAGGAAAAATGGTGCCAAAGTACGACCAACTCATATGAAGAGATTGGATTTCAATAAGCAGCAAAGTGAGACCTCATGGAAAAAATGGCTTCCGGGTGAAGTTTCAAATTACCAAAAATGAAGAAAGACCCATTGTAGAGCTTGGTGAGATAATTTTAGCGATCTAAATGAGTCATCAAACTAAGTTATGATGATCTTGTAATGGCCAAAGGAAAAAAATAGGGTTTTATTATAAAAGGGATTCTTTCCCCTAATTCAAATTCATTTGTGCAATGTGTTAGTGGTGAATTTGGAGAGGAGAAGAGAGTCCTAAAACTTGGCGAGCTCATAGTGGACAAACCAACCAGTTGATTTTAGATCTGTAATTTTCATGATGGTGGCCTCGCTTGTCTAAAAATGACCTCAATGCTTATTGGAAGGATGGTTCCTCCTAAAGAATCAAGGTAAGAAAGAACCTATGAATGAACTACTATGGGAGGTATTGAATCATCCCTTTCCACCAAGTCAAACATGGGGATCGAGTGTTATGTGTGGCATCACATAGAATAGAATGTTTGAATATATGGTATCAATCCTATAATATATATGATGTGTGTATGGCTCGCTAGAGAGATTGGTAAGAAAATCTATCCAAGGAATGAAAGCATAATCAAACATACCTATCTTGTTGGGGCCTAGGCCGAGACTGATATTAATAAAGTGGGAAGGTGGCTAGTGGGGACCATCATGTGCCCATCCATGGGATACTTTCCCCCAACAATGAGATGGGGGGAACTAATCATGTATGCAAAGGTAGGAATGGTGTCCCCTTATAGGAGGCCTATGAATCATTTATGGACATGCCATATGTATTTAGAATGATGGATTCTAAACACTTTTATGGAGGTATATAGTATGGTTATGCACTTTGTTGCGTTGTCGCCATTTTTTATTATGATTGTCTTCTTATGGGAAGCCTTGAATAGATGCAGTAGGAGAAAGGTAGTGGTGGGTTTCCGATCTCACGTGGAACTACATATAAGATTCAAATGGGATAAATTTCTAGGTTCGCATACATGGTGTCACCATATTAAAGAGTGGCTTTGGATATAATGAACTAATGCTCACCTAGAAAACACTATGTTTGAACAATAATTTCGGAGGGACTTGGTTGTTGATGTAATATGTAGGAATTATTAAGTGAATCATCCCCATGGTCATCTGGGGTGATATGGGACTCTAGTACTTATTCAAAATGGGGAAGAGTAATGGTACTAGATACAACACTACCATATATGATAGGAGTGTTGGGAAGAATTTCTTCTTTTGGACCCATAAAAATGGATGCCCCCTTACCCAAACATTGTGTGGAAATGTAATGGTCATAAGGTGGATGTGGTTTGAATTCCTAGGATTGAAGTAAGAGGTGATTGAACCAATCATCATCATGGGATATGTGGCTCACATATGAAACGTCTTCAAGGAAATACTAATGAAAAGTGGAGTCATAGTCCACCGATGTTGAGACGGAAGTGTCTTCAAAGGATGTACCTAAAGAAACAAATTTAGAA
Organism: Pinus tabuliformis; assembly: GCA_031772625.1. Classification (NCBI taxonomy): domain Eukaryota; kingdom Viridiplantae; phylum Streptophyta; class Pinopsida; order Pinales; family Pinaceae; genus Pinus; species Pinus tabuliformis. The sequence continues at coordinate 848,827,893 of CM062816.1, read as the reverse complement.
GCTCACAAGGATTCTGAAGAAGTCAATCCCATGGATGATGACAGGTAAAGAATGGGTATGGAAGTGTCCATCATTTTGACATTAGGAGGAGGAGGGTTAAGTACCCTCCTTCCCCGTAGATGAAATAGTGCTAGCGTTCTCATGTACAGAAGGGGGAGGGTCACTATGGGTGGCATCCATCTCACGCAGTCACCATGTATTAGTATGGAAATTTCTACAAGGTGTACCAAAAATCTCCACTATAGCTAATGGTGATAAATATCCCTAACAATAAAAACAAAAATAAACTTTGTAGTCTTTAGCTAAAAACCTCATATATGAAAAAATTAGTTAGATAAAACCTTGCAAAACATGACCACATAAACTTAAAATGAAAGATAAAAACCACACATGTAGACCTAATGAAATGGATGAATTTTTATTAATAAGAAAGTAATGCACCTAATCCAACAAGACTAGTGAGACTTAGGGATAGTAGGTCCCCCTCTGTGGGAGGGTCCTTCAAATGTTCCCTTCGATGCCCTAGACTAGTTTCTCTCTCCTACTTTGCTGGTGGGAAAAAATAGAAGAAGATCAAAACTAAAAATGGGAGTTTGAAAGGCTTGAGATGATAATTATGGCGATGAAATGGTCATGTGTGGAGAGTGAGGAAAAAACCGCTATTTATAAAAAAATGCTAGGGTAGGCCTAGATCTTGTCAAATGATAAAATATTATTACACCAAATCAATATAAAACCATTAGAAGTATTTTATTATATTTTAGAGAGGAAAATATTAATTAAATAGTAAAAAAAAAAATCGTGAACTAGCTCGAAAAATAATGATTAATTGACTTAATTAATAAAAACTAATAAATAAAATGATTTATTAATTACTTTAAGGAGATATGGTCAAAGTGAGTTAGAAATGATTACTAAATAATGATTTAATAATTATTTGATGAGGAATGTGTGATTATTAAGGAATAATAAATAAATAAATATTTATCTAATTATTCCTAGGTAATGTGGTTAGAAATAACTAATAAATAGTGGTTTAATAATTATTTCAAGGGAATAATAAATAAATAGTTGTTTATTTAATGATTCCTATGGGTTTTTTTGGTTATTTTCAAAAATAATTTAGGAAAAATGGTTCTATAAATTATTTCCTAAGGTGAACTTGGGTTTTAATGTGTAAGAACCCATACTACATGTCATATTTCGATAATCCTAGTGGAAAATGACTAGGTGATCACGTTTTAGGTGATAACAATGTTTACATTGGAACTTAGATCCAACTTGTATCTTTAATTTGGTAGCCCACAATCTGAGCATCAATTTGGAATTCCCTTCCAAGTCTCTTCTTGTTGCAGTGAACTTGTCTACTGTGTCATTCTAGCAAGTTATAAAAAAGGACATGCTCTGAGTACTCCTGACCTCTCACAACACATTTTAGATTCTTTCATAACTAACCAAATGATGTAGCTTCTACAAAAACCTCAAAAATTTTGTTCTATACCCAATTTTTGGGCCTTCCTGAATCCTTGATCTTGTTGATTGTTGTTGCAAACTTTGAAACTCATTTCAATTATTTTCTTAGAGTCTTGTGTTCCCCTTTGCAAGATGGGAGAGTGTTGTCTTTTAGCATGTTGGTTGTTGTATCTTGTGTATAAGCTTGTTCTGGTGGTTCTAAGAGATCATGTTTATGCAAATGAGTTTTTATAACCTTGTAAGTAATTTTCACATTCATTTCCAAATTTTTGAGCACTGTCGCACAAGTGTCATCATGGTCACCATAAAGTACATCTTTGATGTCGCACTTGTTGTAACTTGTCGTAAAGCTGTCACACAGAGGGAAATAATTTTTTCATGTGTTCAGATGATCTATGTTGTCATTTCGTCAAATATTCCAAGTGTGTGATCGAAGTCAAAGTTCATCACCTTTCACACTGATCTTAGTGATCCTACACTTAGCCATTTTTAGAAAAACTACCTGACTAGGCAACCTAGCTTCACAGGGCCTCCCTTGAGTTGTGCACTATGCAGTCTCAGTCCTCTAGCTATGACCTTGCAGTATTGTCCCTAGCCTAGCTTAAACTGTACACTTCGCAACCTAAAACCTCAAACTCATTCCCTAAGCCCTTTAACTGTGCATCTTCGTAGCAACCCAACCTTCCTTGAGTCCCAAAACTATGCAGTGATCTCTCCCATTGCCCATCCCTTCAGCCTGTCCCACTGGCTCTGGGAAATGTGTAGTGTTGTCCCTCAGACATGTTTGAACTATGCATTACACAGTATCAGGGCTCAATATTTTCCCTTAGCTATTGGAAGTATGCACTGTGCAGTCACTGAGTCCCTCTTCCCAGCCTATCACTTGTTCTGTGCTCAATTGGGGGATCAAAATGCATTATCTTAGACTAGGGGGTTTTTGGATTGATGTCGTCTTGTTATGACTGAATTGTAGGAACAAGTTCCCTATGGTGTCATGACAAGATGATGAAGAAGGAGAAGAAGGAGGGAAGCATGCTCAAAGACTCTCTCGCAACTGAACTTACAAGTTGATCAATCAAGAGAAAGTGAAGGGACACTAGTTTGTGACCATTATTCAAGACTTGAGATCATTGAATATTCCTCATCACCAAGCCATGCAGAGGTGGAAAGAAAAGCATCTTCAAGAGGACATCCATCACATAGTACCAACAAAGGCTTGACATTGCGACATCATCAATTAATCCATGTCAATAGTGTCATGTCATGTCATGTCATGAGTGGCCATATGCCACCTCACTATTATGGATTATGTATATTGTATGCAAAATGTATTGTAAAGTGGAAGTCAAAAGGACATGCATGGAATGTAAAGAGTCATGTAAGTTGAAAATTCATAGGAAGTCAAACAGTCATGACGGTAGTCAAAGAGTCACCCTTGGTTATATATACTCCCTCTTTGTATGAGCAAAGGACTTTTTCACCTTAGCTCCTCCTGCCAGGCACTAGAGAGACAAATCAGTTCTTTTGAGGAGAAAGGAGTGGCTCCAATGCTCCACTATTGGAGCTAGTGATCTTCATTGTATACATGTGTCTTGGAAATTTTACTTAATAATAGAAGTCTTTAAGGCCAACACATTCTTCATGCATTGATTATAGATATTTGTAAGACTATTATGTGAATGTTTCTAATTCATGTCTTCTTTCATCTGTGCTAAAGTAGTTGAACTATTTCAGTTATTTTAGTACTTATCATATTGAGAATGTGTTGTAACTACTATCATTGTTTTCGCATCCTCGTGGACTATTCTACTGGATGTTAGACAAATCTTCCTTTTTATATTGATTGCAATGATCATCACAACTCTATGGACTATTCCACTTGATGTTGTACAAAAACATACTTATCGATCAAACGAGAACTATTTCCTCAAAACGGGTACTCTAGCCCAAAAACCCCTAAACAAACATGAAAAAACAACCCAAAAATGAAAATAATGTATACCAGAATGATGTTGTTGTTGATTTTTTATTTTTTATTTTTTATTTTAATTTATTTTTTTAGGGTAAATTTTCAACATTTTTTTAAAATGGAAGTAAAAACCATTTTTTTTGCAAAATGGATGAAAAAAACCCTTAAAAAATAAGTGTTGATTCTAGAATAACAAAAAAAAATCCGGGTTACGATTTTGACATTTTTTTATCAATGAAATTGAAGATAAAATATTCAAACTTTGAAAAACTATAAAATTCCAACAATCCTCTGACATGATGTTAAAGATAACATATCATATCTCAAATCCTGATAATTGCAACAATTTCCATCCATGTTGTTAAAGATAAAATATCTTGACTCTCAAAACCCCTGAAATTGTAATTGTTCTCAACCATAGCATTAAAGATAAGATATCATGACTTGTTCTCAATCCTCGGACATGATGTTAACGATAACATATCATATCTCAAATCTTGATAATTGCAACAATTTCCATCCATGTTGTTAAAGATAAAATATCTTGCCTCTCAAAACCCCTAAAATTGTAATTGTTCACAACCATAGCATTAAAGATAAAATATCATGATTTAGAAAAACATTAAAATCTTGACAAATTTTCAACCATGTAATTAAAACCACAGATTATGACTAAAAAAAATTCTCAAGTTTTCAAAATATTTCAAGCATGACATTATAGAAAAATTTTATGACAAAAAACTTTAAAAATGAACACCCAAGAGTAATTTATTCTTTAAATGCTAAATATATAGTGATTTTAAAATCTTAGCTTAAGACAATTCAATATATTGCAACAAAAATTTAAAAATCAACCATCAAATTGACTTGCAGTGTAGGTGAACTCGACCCATTGTAATGAAAACTTAAAGGCCAACCATGAAATTGATACATTGTGGAGGGAGACTCGATTCGTTATAATGAAAATTTAAAGTCAACTATCAAATTGCACATAATGAGATCAGGTTGCTAGACGAGCATTGATATGGACCCTGTAGAAAAAAAACATGAAAATAAAAACCAAAATAAAAAATAAATGTATAAAGAACTAAAAATGAAAAATACAAATGAAAACAAAAATTCAAATATCAAAAAAAATAAAACCAATAAAAAAGACATGAAAAAAATAATACAAAAGAAAACAAAAATTTTAATATTGATAAAAAAAAATGAAAAAAAACTCAAAAAATAATAAAAAGAAAACAAAATATCCATATTGAAAAAAAAATAAAAACAATAAAAAAAACACGAACAATAATACAAAAGAAAACAAAATTTCAAATATTATAAAAAATTAAAAACAGTGAAAAAAACAAAAAATAATACAAAAAACATAAAAAATTCAAATATAGAAAAAACAACAATTAAAAAAACAATTTTTTTTTTTTAAATAATAACAAGAAATAAAGCATAAAAAAATTTAAAAACCTCACAAAAAAAATCAACTATATAAAAAAAAAAGACAAAAAAAAACAATAAAAATGTAAAAAATAAAATAAAATTAACTTATAAATATAAAAAATTAGACAAAAAAAAAGACATAATTTGACAAAAAAAAAAATAAGTTAACAAAAAAAAAATATTTTTTTAAATAAAAAAAATACATAACTAAAAAATTAAAATAAATTAAAAAAACAATTAAAAAAATCAAAACAAAACAATTAAAAATTAAAATAAAAATAAAAATTAAAAATTAAAAACATTAAAAAAACATTTAAAAAAAATTGAATAAAAAAAAATAAAAATAAAAAACTTTGACACAAATATGATTGAACACTCACTAGGCACGCCCCCCTTGCTTTCGAAGGTGCATGTGCACTCCTTTCTCTTTCTGATAGTTAGATATCTATAAGATACATGGAAACCGCGCTGATATTCTGGATGGGGCTCCTACTCCAAATGGTATGAGGTCTAATTGGGATTTTACATCGGGGAGACCCCTTGGATGATGCATTTCCAACACCGTCAACAATGGCACTAGAAGGAGGGCCAGATGACAGGCTAAGCCCATTGAATTTGGTCTGAATCTCTTATTTAAAATTTCTCATACTCAAATTTTACTCCTGCGGTGTTTCTCTAATTTTTCCCTTTATCAATTTTCAATCCCCAATGAGCCTCTTTATCACTTGTCCTAGTTAAAGTTTGATGGTGAGGATGGAACATCCATAACCAAGCACAATTCTGATTTTCATAAATTTTGTGAATCTTGCAAAATCAATGATGAAGAGTTTGTTTGTATCTTCCTCACCCTTGAAGGTCATGTTAATCGATGGTACCATACCTTGCCATCTACTTCCATCAATTCCCTTTGTCATTTTTTCGGGGAGATTCATTAGGCCTTTAATAAGTATAATTACCGAGATGTTTTTAAAAGAATCAATCTCTTAAGAATGAAGCCGAATGAGTCAGTTGAGGAGTGTTTTGATCGATTCCTTCACCTTTGTTGTGAATGTAACATCCCCTCGTTAATAGTTCATGTAATAAAAGTCAATAAATGCAAAATAAGACCACGAATAAGGGATACTTATTCCAAGTTGAATGTTGGGAAAATATATCCTAATGGGCATCATTGGATGTGTTTATGGCTAAGGGAAATTGGAAAAGGAATTGGATAAGGCATTAAAAAGGAAAAAAGGTATTTTGGCACATTTATTTGTGAAAATAAAGGAAAATGGGAGAAAAGAAAGGTGAAAGGTCATAGGTTGCATGCAAGGAGGAAATTGAAGGAAAATAATGGAAAATGAAGAAAACAGAGGCCTCATTGATAAAAAGGCTTTTGAAGATCAGTTTGTAAGCCTTTGTCAGTTTTGTTTTGGAGCTCTCTCATTATTCTCTCTCTCACACTCTTAGACACTTGTATTTTTCTTAGAGCATTCTAGCTTTGGAGCAAGGAAGGGAAAAACAAGCCAAGGAAGGACAAGGAAATGAAAGGAAATGAAAGATCAAGCAAGGAGGAGCAGGATCAAGCAACTTCAGCAGGAATACTTGCAGGTAACATATTGCATGTGTGATTTCCTAGTTGGTTTTGACACGCATGCCTTTGCGTGTTGGTATATGGTTTTCTTGCTATCGGTGGCATGGTTTTTTCAGGTTATGATTGTGGTTTTCAGCCTTCCATTGCCTTTTTCTACATAAACATGGTGTGATGGGATTGTTTTCTCGGTTTTGAGCTTTGGAATTGCCGGATGGTTTCAGAATCTGAGGTAGAGGTGGTCTCAGGAAATTCCCAAAGGCCTAGGAATCCTTTGATAGGTTTTGGTGGGATACACGGTAAAGCCCGAGGGTGGTGTCTTGGTTTAGGGCGTAGTGATCCAGTGTGGATTGCGGTAAAGCTTGAGAGAAAAGGAGATAGAAAATTCTTCAAGGATAGGGATGGAGTCATGAGGAATTCCAAGCTCGGTTCGGTTTTGTGATCTCAGTGCTAGTTTTGGTGAGATCGTGCTTTGGTGAGGGTGGAGGTGGTTTAACCTCTGGATTCCCTTAGTTGTTTTAGGATTGGTTTATCCATGAGATCCCACATTCATGCTTGGAGTATGACACGGGGGTTACTTGCTAAAAGAAAGATTTGGTTCAATGATGTCTACCGTCGAGTGGTATGTGGAAGTCCCCAACCTGGTCGACTCTTGCCTATGTTTAATAAAAGCTAAGTTCTCTTTCTTTTGTACTTGTTATTATGTGGCCATAATGGTTGTTATCTTATTGTTATTTACATGGTTTAATGTTGGTTATAAGATGGTTATGTGACTAGTTATAGTCATGGTTATTTCATGTATTTACTTGTAATTGAAAGGATAATGGATTCAAGACCTAATTGATGTAAAAAATATTAAGGGAAGAGGGTGGTGATCCTTCTTGTCAAGTATCATATGAGTTATCAATCATTTATGCTCTGTCTTGTATTCATGTCTTTTATATTGCATTGATGCCAAGTGTTTCACAGAATGTCAGTCCCGATTGGGAATGGTCAGGCCTAGTCCTAGAGTCAAATTTTGATTTATAAGTCTTATCATTATGTAATTTATCAATTCTGAAAGCTACAGGGGTTTTTTGGCAATGAGCTAGATTATGGGCTTGAAAACTGGCACAAATCCTAGAGTTGCAGGCACAAGCCTGAGGAGAAAATTCCCTAGATTCATGCATTCTTTATTGTGTGAGCGTCTGGAGCCTCCTAGACACACCCTTGTCCATATCAAGGAGCGGCCAAGGGTTTAATGGTCTAAAATTCAATGGAAACCAGGGACTAGTAAGGGGAATGATTGATATGCATTTTGGGAGTCCTGTAACAGGTGCATAAGGTTTGGTATCATGTGTTTTCATTGATTCCACTTCCTTAACTGGCACATAGGGAGTCGAAACATATCATAGTAACTTCTCGTCACATGTTTACCATGGTTGGCCAGTTAATTGGGTAGATGTGTGAGGAGGGCACTACAGAGTGGTATCAGAGCATGGTTCACCCCTTAGACTGGATGGTTTATGTTTTGTTCATGTATTCATGTCAGTTTCATATGTGTTTCTTGTGTTGTAAGACCATGTGCTTGTTATATTTGTATGGTACTGGTTATGGTTGTAGTGAGGTTGCCATTGGAAGTTGATGGTGTTTTTGTGGAGTGTCTCATCATGAGTGTATGGTTGATTATGAATTTTTTATTGACGTTAGTATTCACATGTGGTGAAGTGTACATTGATGTGGTGGTTGTTTTCATGCATGAGGTCATGGTATGTGTAGCTGATATGGTAATGCATTGATGATTGGACTTTAGCTAGAATGATGGTTATATGCTTATGTGTTATATTTCTATATGTTTTCATAATTATGTTATACATGTATTCCACTCATTGTTGATCCTGCAAATGAGGTATCCTCCCCGAATTATGCTAAGGTACATTGGTTCATTGTTATTTGGTTTAGTTGACATGATATACCTTGCAGGAAGAATATTAAAGATGACTAGAAAGATGGTAGACTATAGTTCCCAAGACTCTCCCTATCGATCAGATGAGCATCATGGTGTTGGGAAATCTTTTGATTTGGTAGACACACTGAGAAACTTGAAGGCATCAATAAGAAGTTGTAAGGAAGACAATAACAAAATCATATAGGCACACGAGAAACAAGAAAAGGTAAATGCATTGATACTTCAGAGTTTGTTAGAATTTCAGTGACAGGGACCACTTCGTATCAACCATGAACACGAGGACATAAATAATGGGGCATATGGCAGCAGGTCTTATCGTACTATAGGTCATAGAGAGGGAATGATTATAGATGGCAGGTTCTTGGACACTTTGGATAGGAGGGTTGATAGACACATGTATTATTCTAGTTCTGGTTCTGTCAAGAGTTATGATCATCATAATTATCATCCTTACAGGAGGAGTGACAAAGGATAATTTCCATATGAGTTTAAGAAAGCGAAGCCACCTACATTTGATGGAGAGATGAAAAAGTAAAAACATTTTGAGGCATGGTTTCTTGGGCTGGAGAGATTCTTAAGATTGCATAGCTATATAGAGAACACGATATAAAATATAACCACTTTTAAGTCTTAAAGGGAAAGTAGATATCTGGCGGGAGGATGTGAAGAATGCTAAAGGTATTTGAGAGGATGACTTGACTTGGAATGAGTTTGAGAGGTTCTCCAAGAAGAATTTTTTTTGGAAAGGTACTTTGATGACAGAGATAAGGAGTTTTATGAGTTGCATATGGATTCCATGATAGATGATGAGTATACTAACATGTTCTTGGAGTTTTTGAGATATGTGCCTTGCCTCAAGGAAGAGAAGACCAAGGTTTAGAGATTCATTGGTAGATAGCCAATATCATACAAAGACCAGATTGAGTTCGATGAGCCTAGATCATTGGAGGAGGCCATCTAAAAGCTGAAACATTGTTATGAGCAGTCGAAGCGTAAAGTTGAGCCTAAGCATGACTTGAAAGGAAATGAGAAAGTTAAATGAAAATGGCCACTAAAGCGAGGAATACCTCAAGATGCAGGTGAGAAAGAAAATGTGGTCCCCTACAAGAATTTCAATACAGTTGAGATGGGACATGGAGAGCAGTAGACTAGAGGCGATAGTAGAGCACCATTGCAGTGCTGGATATGTGGCAAGGATCATCATAATAGGGATCGTGGTAACAGGGTGGTAGACCCCGAATCTATAGTGCTCAGGAGGCGCATACAGTTGGGGATGTTGTGTAGAATTTTTCTACAAATCAGCTAGCTCCGATACCATGTAGAATTTTGTAGAATTTTTCTACAAATCAGCTAGCTCTAATACCATGTAGAACTTTTTCTCTAATCAGCTAGATCTGATACCATGTAGAAATTCCCACTGTAGATCACCTAGTAATGCAATGTACTAAAGCAAAACACTTGATCTAATTCTACAAAAAATTTAGTGAAAGCTTAATCAAACATGAGCAACATCAATAAGAACACATATAACTGATATGGAGAAATCAAACACACATAAAACACGATCTCTGTATTATCATAAAAGTAGAAATCTGTCCAGATTACACAAAGCCTTATCTCGTAAGCTATCTAGCTATCAGTACAATCCCTCTGTTGCTCATATACAGTCAAATGCTTCTCACAAACCTTCTCCTCTGCCCTCCAAGCCTATTATTTCTATGCACAGTTTTCTTGGGTTCTCCAGTTGCAACCTATTTGATTCTCACCTCACACACAACACTGACCTCTGAAATAACTGCACAAACCTGAAGGAGATAAATCGTCATCATGGATGAGCTTCCTTTATAGGAAAAATATTCATCCAACTGATAGTACACCATCCCTTATCTAATCTCAACTGGGTCTCTGTCTGAACTAACATGCATGAGTTATTTAAGCTATAATATGCAGTTATTTGAAAATACCAGTTGTTACATGCATGCAAGCATTAACAAACTGAATCTCATTAATTTAACAACTTGTTAAATTAATCTAACTGGACTTGACTCAGTTAACCGAGCCAACTAATTACAACTCATAATTACAACTCATCCTCATCCTTTAACTGATGGTTAAATCTATCTATTGAAGAATGATATGATGCATGTCCTCACAAAGACTTCAAGTTTTCTTTTCCTTAACTAATTAACTCATGGAGAATTAATTAATTAATATTCCAAACTACTGGTAAGACAAAATTCAAATTTACTTCCTATAGATAGACCAGGGGTTGCTATAAATAGGAAGGGACCCAAAAATGCTATTTTTAGAAGATTTTATTTTTAGAAGTTTCACCTCTCACCCAAGGTGGCCAAAATTCTCATTGGCCAAACTGATATTTTTAGAAGTGCTATTTTTAGCAATTCTATTTTTAGCACTTTCTAAATTTAGCATTTCTTGTTGCACATTTTTCAACACTCCCTCTCAACAAGAAAGGATTCATCTCAAACCCGATCCTGTAACTCTGGAATGTTCTGCACGCAACATATCTACCAAGTGCGGTTGCTCCAACAACACTCGGAACAAAAAAACTCCCAACTGACTACTCTGTTGGGCTAGAAACATACTCTGATGTTGAAGCTCTACCTGCTGCTAAAAAGTGTTGCCTCTCTGACCTCTACACTACTGCAACATCTCCATGCATATCGCACCCTTCTCTGTGCTACCTTGCACTGTGCAACACACTTGTGCCTCTAGCATTGATGCAGCTTGCATGCTCTGTGCTGTCCTAGGATTCCCTACACTGCAGCTCTCTCTGCCACTCCATCCACATTTGTCTCTACCCAATCAGTTAGTTCTTTCTACTCCACATCAGGGCTCCCATAGCAAAGTCAAATCAAAGAGGTTGGGTACCTCAAGGATCCTGCCCCTCCTCCTTGGGACAATCACTCTATATCGCCCCACCTCCTACCTGGAGGTATGGCTGCATGTGATCCCTCTGCCCACCTGGCTCGAAGTTTCCCCCTACTAGAGGTCTCTACATGAGTAGATGTCTCTACTCGATCTCCACTCAGCTTCCCCTATTGTGGCTACTCCACAACCTTCTGAAGCTGCTGCACCAATCATGGCTCCTCCATAATTGTTTGAGACTTCTTCTGGCTCTACATGTTGAGAGGTAATTTAATCTTCCTCTCAACCACCAAGTATCTAACCTTTGCCTTGTTCCTCAAGGCTTTGCATGCATCTTGTACCTCAAGTGCATACAGGTTCTTGGCTAGCACACCAATATATTTTCACTTTCTCACCGTCACGAAATTCTCTAGAGAAATAGCTGATTTTAAATCAGCAATATCTCCCTCATTCGAACTCCGATTCAACCTATTTTTCTTTATTTATTTATTTTGGGTATTTTTCTGCAAGGAATCCAAATATGCTATTTGTTTCTGAAAATTTTGTACAGAAGTTTTCATATACGCTCTGCAAACTCTCGGACCAAAACTCAAAACTTTGAAATCTCCTCTCAGTATATTGTTCTTCCTTGATCACGTGTGCTCTGATACCATGTAGAATTTTTCTACGAATCAGCTAGCTCTGATACCATGTATAATTTTGTAGAATTTTTCTACAAATCAATTAGCTCTGACACCATGTAGAACTTTTTCTCTAATCAGCTAGCTCTGATACCACGTAGAAATTCCCACTGTAGTTCACCTCGTAATGCAATGTACTAAAGCAAAACACTTGATCTACTTCTACAAACAATTTAGCAGAAGCCTAATCAAACATGAGACACATCAATAAGAACACATGTAACTGATATGGAGAAATCAAACACACATAACACATAAGATATAACCAGGGGAAAGAACTAGCCTAAAACCCGATCTCTGTATTATCATACAAGTGGAAATATGTTCGGATTACACAAAGCCTTAGCTTGGAAGCTATCTAGCTCTCAGTACGATCCCTCTGCTACTCATAGACAGTCAAATGCTTCTCACAAACCTTCTCCTCTGCCCTCCAAGCCTCCTATTTCTATGCACAATTTTCTTAGGTCCTCCAACTGCAACCTGTGTGATTCTCACCTCACACACAACACTGACCTCTAAAATAACTGCACAAACCTGAAGGAGATAAATCGTCATCACGGATGGGCTTCCTTTATAGGAAAAATATTCATCCAACTGATAGTACACTATCCCTTCTGTGATCTCAACTGGGTCTATGTCTGAACTGACGTGCATGAGTTATTTAAGCTATAATATGCAGTTATTTGAAAATACCAGTTGTTACATGCATGCAAGCATTAACAAACTGAATCTCATTAATTTAACAACTTGTTAAATTAATCTAAATGGACTTGACTCAGTTAACTGAGCCAACTAATTACAACTCATCCTCATCCTTTAACTGATGGTTAAATCTATCTATTAAAGGATAATATGATGCATGTCCTCACAAAGACTTCAAGTTTGCTTTTCCTTAACTAATTAACTCATGGAGAATTAATTAATTAATATTCCAAACTACTGGTAAGACAAAATTCAAATTTACTTCCTATAGATAGACCAGGGGCTGCTATAAATAGGAAGGGACCCAAAAATGCTATTTTTAGAAGATTTTATTTTTAGAAGTTTCACCTCTCACCCAAGGTGGCCAAAATTCTCATTGGCCAAACTGGTATTTTTAGAAGTGCTATTTTTAGCAGTTCTATTTTTAGCACTTTCTAAATTTAGCATTTCTTGTTGCACATTTTTCAACATGTTGTTCATAGCATTCCTTAGATTTATGCAGTTGTGGAAAATATGCAGGTGGATCATGAGGCCTCTATCATTGAGATGGATGGTAATTTTTGTGATAAAGCTTTTTCTCTTTTTGATTGATCCCGAATCCAATTATAGTTATATTAATTCTGACCTAGTGGATAAGTGTTGTTTAAGAAAAGAAGTGCATGCATAATCTTGGCTGGTACAGTTGGCTACAGGTGCAAAGAAGAGAGTTCCACATTGGTAAGAACTTGTGCATTTGATTTAAATGGTATGAATACAACATAAAATTTGAATGTACTTCCATTAGGATCATATAACATGCTTTTGGGTATGGATTGGTTGTACCTTCATAGGACCAAAGTGGATTTCTTCAACAAGGCCATTGAGTGCCTAGATGATAATGGGGAAAAGAGAATTTTGCAGGGAAAGAAGAAGCCTACATCAGTGAGGATGGTTACCGTTATGCCAGCTAAGCATATTTGCAGAAAAGGTTGTGTGATGTTTGTATTGCATATATCTAGTGACAAGGGAAAATATGTTGTGGATGTAGAAATATTCAAGAGGTACCTTGTATTGCAACAATATCAAGATGTGTTTTCAACAGAGATTCCAAATTTACCTCCTCACAGGGAAGTATATTTCTATATTGAGTTGGTGCCAGGAGAAACACCAGCATCAAAGGCACCCTACAAGATGAGTACCCTAGAACTAGTAGAGTTGAAATTCCAATTAACGGAGATGCTTGATAAGGGATACATTAGGCCATGTGTATCACCTTGGGGTGCACCAGTGTTGTTCGTAAAGAAAAAATATGGTACTCTGAGATTGTGCATTGATTACAGGTAGCTCAACAAGGTGACGATCAAGAATAGGTACCCATTATCGACGATTGATGATTTGTTTGATCAGTTGAAGGGAGCAACAGTGTTCTCCAAGATTGACTTGAGATTAGGATTCCATCAAGTACACATCAAGGAAGAGGATATCTAGAAGACTGCCTTCAGGACCAAGTATGGGAATTATGAGTTTGTTATAGTACCATTCGGTTTGACTAATGCCCCAACTACATTTATGTGTTTGATGAATAGTGTGTTGCATCATTATTTGGATGAGTTTGTATTGTATTCATTGATGACATTTTGATATACTCTAAGAATGAAGAAGAGCATGCTAAGAATTTAGCAGAAGTGTTGAGATTGCTAAGAGAGCATCAGTTGTATGCCAATCTTAGGAGGTGTGGCTTCTTTAAGATAGATGTGCATTACTTGGGACATCTTATTTCCAAGGAAGGCATAGCAGTAGATCCTGAAAAGGTAAGAGCCATCATGTAGTGGGAAGCTCCTAAGAATGTGAATGAGGTGAGATAATTCATGGGATTGACATATTACTATAGGAGGTTTATCAGGAACTTCTCACGCATTACATATCCTATGACATCCTTTTAGAGGAAAGGTAAGAAGTTTGAATGGAGAGAAGAATGTGCAACTACTTTTAAGCAGCGCAAGCATTTGTTGATGAAGGATCAAATCCTTAAGATTGTAGATTCAGATAAAGAGTTTGTAGTGTGTACGGATGCATATAAAAGAGGACTTGGTGGGGTTATACGAGAGGGACAGGTGGTATGCTATGAGTCCAAGAAGTTGAATGAGCACAAGCAAAATTACCTGACTCATGATCTTGAGTTGGAAAATATTATTCACAGCTTGAAGATGTGGAGGCATTATCTTCTTCGTAGGATATTTGTATTGATGAGGGATCACAGTGGGTTGAGATACTTGTTTGACCAGACGAGTGTAAATTCCAACCAAGCTAGATGGTTGGCTACCCTTAGTGAGTTTGACTTCAAGATTAGATACATTAAGGAAAAGGAGAACCTGGTTGCAGATGCTATTAGCAGGAAGGTATGGGCAAGTCATATAGCAACTGTGAACTCTTATGGGACATTTACAAGATAGGAACTTGTAGGCTAGACAAAGGGATGACATGTATATGGAGATTATGCACATGTTACAACAGATTACTGGTACATGTACAAGTATAGGTATAGGTATAGGCGCAAGTATAGGTATAGGTACAATTACAAGTACAAGTACAAGTATAGGTACAGGTATAGGTATAGGTACAGGTGATCAAGATGCAGACTATCATTTCATGGATGATGGATTGGTTAGATTTAGGGATAAGATATATGTGCCAGATAGTGGTGAGCTCAAGACCGTGATCTTGAGGGAGTTTCATGTGAAACCATATCCAGGTCACACAGGTTATCATTTTTTTGCTAATGCAAGAGTCAGACCTTCAAATTCATTAATCATCAAATAGAGTACATAAAATACAAATAATCCCGCATGGTCGTGGACCATGGAGAGACCCTATCAAAACCTGAAACTGGGATCAAAGCCCATGCCTCCCTCCCTACAACCATACCTTACATTTCACAAAGGAATGAAACAAGAATCAGGAAACGGACCCGAAAAGAACAAAAAGTGTCAATAAAATAAGGGTATCGCATCTGTCCGACTTCTTAACCCACGGCACAATGGCCATAGTGAAAAGTCTTTTGATGTCAAGGACACCCGCTTCCCGCCAAATCCTAACTTTCCCTTTTAATCTTAACCGTTGAACCTGTCTGTTCGATCCAATGACTATGGACCATTTCTCTGTGTTAAGTAGCCCTCTATTTATCTCTAGGACCCACATACATGCATGAAAAATCTCATCCATTGATCTACTATGAATGATCCAATGGTTGAGACTAATATCGCACTTGCCTACCTTCACGCATGTTAGCGTGCAATGAGGACGGTATTCCTCCTATCCCCACCGCCATGTGGAGCGCACTGAATGGAATCGCTCCCAAAAAGGAAAAACCACTTCCCACCTTTGAGGGCTCTGATCCCTAGAAAACCGCTCAGGTCGTGGTAGAGTGAGCCTACCAGAAAATCTTTGTGGTAAAGTGTGCCAACTGGAAAAACTTTGCGGTAAAGTGATCCCGCTGTTTACCACTAGGACCCGCAGACATGCACGATCACTCCCAGCCGTTGATCTGTTGTGAATGATCCAACGGTTGAGACTGATATCGCACCCGCCTACCTTCGCGCATGTTAGCATGCAATGAGGGCGGTATTCCTCCCGTCCCCACCGCCACATGGAGCATGCTGAATGGAATCGCTCCCTAAAAGGAAATATCACTTCCCGCCTTTGAGGGCCATGATCTCTGGAAAACTGCATAGGTCGCGGTAAGGTGAACCAACCGGAAAAATAAGGTCACCCTTTTACACGAGCTTTCTAAGTAGAATTACAAAAAATAAGGTGTTTTTACAAGAAGTACTTGAGGTTTGTCTGATTATGCTTTCCATCGGAGAGTTAAGAATGTGAATTGGATGAAAGTAGTGGTTGTGACACATCTTTTTTCCCATAGGAAAGATTTTCAAATGTTTGTGCAATTTATTCAAGTTTTTATCTTTTCTGTTTCACATTACTTTATATATATTTTAATTGTTCATATCCTTGTGGATGCGGGTTGGGAAAAACTACTGTGGATTCACTGGAAATTTCATTATACATGACCTTGACCTTTTAGATGTTAGGATAGGAGTAGAATTAGCCACATCCTAGTTTTCCCTGTCTTGCATTCATCCTGTGTTGTTCTCTTTAGTCTCTCTTGTCTTTTCTTATTTTTTTTCTCGCATTATGCTTTGGTTTATTTTATTTTACTTAGATTCTGGTTTTGTTTCCTTGTTGTATGTTGTCTTTCCTTTCATTTTGTTTCTTTTATTTTTCTTTCCCGTTTTCATCATGTGAATAAGTGTTGTGCCTGGACATGTTGTGGCTTCTTAGTATGTCTAGCCAAACTCTAAAGGGTCTTGTGACACTTCAACATTTGGCTAACCTTTTGTGCATCTTCCTTATGTTGGTTATATCTCTTGGCCGATGAAGTTCCGATGGAAAATATGATCCGTCTGTAAGGAGAGTTTTGGTCCAACCATGAACCCATGTCTATTTTGGGAACTTCATACCTACACTCAAACGTTATGTTTTGGTGTTTTCATGTTTATCCAATCAGTAGAAGCGGAGAAGGGGAAAATCTAAATGAGAAAACTTAAATCGCAGGTCATTATATGCTTCTCTAAAGGAAAAACCTCTTCTACTCTCAATAATTTGGGATCTCTCTTCTGCACAAAAATAAATAAGTGTTGATGCACAATCCTCTTAGAATAAATAATTAAAGGAGAAGGAAGAGAAAGGCTTATTGCACAGAGAGGTGAAGCAAGAAACTATGCCAAGGTACTGTCTAGGATTTTTGGCAGTGGAGTAATGTTTTTGTTCCTATGTGACTCCGTTGGGGTGCTATCTAGGTTTGCTGGTAGCAAAGCAACACTAGAGATGAAAAATTATAATCTGAAAATATTAAGCTCGTGAGCTACAATACCCTTCCCAACATGAGACATTATGATATTGTTGAATATTATTTTTTGTTCAACCAACAAGGCATAAGGGGGACCATGTCTATTCATGGGGTAAGTGAGAAGACCAAAGTAATCTTCATGATGAATTAATACTCCCTCAAGGACCAAGGCCCTGCATAGAGAAAATTCAACTGAGACAAAGAAGTTGAATTCTACCAATGCATTTCCAAGTTTTTTAGTTGTTACAAAACCCTCCAATTTTTTTTCCTATACCATAATTTCGAAGCCTTCCTTGATCTTTTTCATCATTTTCACAAACTTTTAAACTCATTTCATTTGTTTTCTTAGAGTCCTGTGTTCCCCTTTGCAAGATGGGAAAAGTGTTGTATTTTAGCATGTTGGTTGTCATATCATGTGTATAAGCCTGTTCTGGTGGTTCTAAGAGGTCATATTTGTTCAAATGAGTTGTTCTAACCTTGTAAGTACTTGTCACACTCATTTCCAAAGTTATGAGCACTCTCGCACAAGTGTTGTCACGTTCGCCACAAAGTACATCTTTGAGGTCACACTTGTCAAAAAATTTCGTGAAGCTATCACACGAAGGGAAATTATTTTTTCATGTGTTTGGATGATCTATTTTTCCATATCATAAAATATTCTAAGTGTGTTATTGTAGTGAAATTTCATCACCATTCATACCAATCTCACTAATCCCACACTTAGCCATTTTCGGAAAAACTTCCCAACTAGACAACATAGCTTCATCGAGCCTCCCTTGAGACGCACACTGCATAGTCTGAGTAATATAACTATGAAATTTCTTCTTGGCACTATGCAATGCACATTTTATTCCTTTGAGGACTCCTATATTGCGTAGTTCTTGTGCCCAAGCCCTCATCTTCACCTATATAATTATGCGGTCATTCCTCCAAACCCGATCTCCACTATGAACTGCACAATCACATGCCTCAATATCATCCCTAGAGCCCTTTAACTGTGCATTTCCCCAGTAATCTTGCCTCCATTGTCTCAAAAAAATTTGCAGTGTTTCTTCTAAGTGCTAATTCCCTCAGCCTATCCCACTAGCTTCCAAAACTACACAATCTTGTCCCTTGCCTAGCTTAAACTGCACACTTCAAAACTTAAAACTCAAGCTCATTCCCTGAGCCCTTTAACTATGCATCTCTGTAGCATCCCAACCTTCCCTAACTCCCAAAAATGTGTAGTGATCTCTCCCACTGCCCATCCCTTCATCCCCACTCACTGTCTTCGGAAATTGTGTAGTCTTGTCCCTCAAACGTGTCTAAACTATGCATTGCGCATTATCAGGGATCAATATTTTCTCCTAGATATTTGAATTGTGCAGTGACTGAGTTCCTCTTCCTAGCCTGTCACTTATTCTGGGCTCATTTGGTGGATCATAATGCATCATCTTAGACTAGGAGGTTTTTGGATTGATGTCATCTCGTCATGAGTGAATTGTAGGAACAAGTACCCTATTATGTCATGAAAAGATGATGAAGAAGGAGAAGAAGGAGGGAAGCATGCTCAAAGACTCTCTTGCAGCTAAACTTACAAGTTGATCGATCAAGAGAAAGTGAAGGGACACTAGTTTGTGACCACTATTCAAGACTTGAGATCATTGAAGATTCCTCATCACCAAGCCATGTAGAGGTGGAAAGAAAAGCATCTTCAAGAGGACATCCAACACTTAGCAGCAACAATGGCTTGACATTGCCACATCATCAAGTAGTCCATGTCAACAGTTTCATGTCATGTCATGTCATGAGTGGTCATATGCCACCTCACTATCGTGGATCATGTATATTGTATACAAAATGTATTGTAAAGTGGAATTCTAAAGGACATGCATGGAATGTAAAGAGTCATGTAAGTTGAAAAGTCATAGGAAGTCAAACATTCATGAGGGTAGTCAAAGAGTCAACCTTGGTTATATATACACCCTCATTGTATGAGCAAAGGACATTTTCACCTTAGCTCCTCCGGCAAAGCATTATAAAGACAGATCAGTTCTTTTGCGGAGAAAGGAGTGGCTCCAATGCTCCACTAATGGAGCTAGTGATCTTCATTGTATATATGTGTCTTGGAACTTTTACTTAATAACATAAGAATTCAATTCTAGCATGTTATTCATGCATGGATTATGGATATTTGTAAGAATATTTTGTAAATGTTTCTAATTCATGTCTTCTTTCATTTGTGCTAAAGTAGTTGAACTATTTCAATTATTTTAGTACTTATCATATTGAGAATTTGTTGTAACTTCTATTATCGTTGTCGCATCCTCATAGACTATTCCGCTGGATATTAGACAGATTTTCCTTGTTACATTGTTTTCAATGAATATCGCATATTTGTGGACTATTCCGCTTGATGTTGTGTGGATCCTTCTTGTTCATGTGTGTCTCTAGGGTGGTACTACTACCTCTCTCTTAAAGGCTCACTTCTCCTCGCATTCGTAGTGAAATAATTTTGACACACATATGATCGAACACTCAGAAGGCACACCCACCTTGCTTTTCAAAGGAACATGTGCACTCCTCCATCTTGCTAATAGTTCTAACCAAGGAATATCTCTAAGATACATGGAAACCAGGTCAATATTCTATATGGGTATCCTAATCCAAACAGTGTGAGGTCTAATTGGGACTGCACACCGAGTAGACCCCTTGGTTGACAGATTTCTAGCACCGTCAACACTAGAAAACTACTCATTACCTATAATATGAAAAATTAGCCTGAGCCACTCCATGATAGACTAAGATGTCTCTTGTGGGAGCCAAGGATATTCACTTGTCACTTTTTCTATTGTCTAGATTTAGATCTACAAGAGGAAATTAACTTTTTAAAAGTTTCAACCACATCCTTATAATATTCCTTCTATTGAACAGGGTCATAAGGTCTCCTTAGAGATGCATCTTTTGTTATAATGTGTTGTTCAAGCAAAGCGTTGTCATCCCTAGTGTGCTTTACTTCTCTAGTAATAATATTAATTTTAGGTTCCAAAATTTACTCAGATTCTCTTGGTTTTGCATTAATAAAGTTAGCACCCCCTCTGTTTGTTACACTCTTCTTATCAAGCAATAAACTCTGGACAATATTTAATGGTGTGAGAATTCACTCGGCAATGAGAACACCAAGGCCTCCTTGGAAATGGATAGTCTTGGGAAACATGACCTTCTTGGTCAAAGTTATAACACCAAATTAGACCTTTGTCTATAGTCCTTCCTCCTATGTATCTGCCTCCTCCTCTTCCTTGAGGGGATTTATTAACCCAAAATGCAATATGGTCTAGACGATCAGCCAAAGCATCCAAAAATCTACACTGGTCTATATGATGAGTGGGAGACCCACAAAACTCAAAAAACATATTATTGGGAACATTTGAATATCTTTTCAACAGAGGAAAAAGGTGAGGAGAATGACCATAAATATTCATTAGCAACCATACCTTGTTGATAAGGAAATATGTGGTATTAAATATGTCACTAGAAAGGAACACTCGTTGAAACTTGCACAACTCCTGAAGAAGGTCTTTCATGTGGCACAAGGGATCCTATATGTACAATAGAAGCTCTTGCACTTCACAACCTTGAGGACTTTGTAGCAAGATTCCCTTTAGTATGACATATAGTACAACAAACTTGTGGAATACTAGGTTTAGCTACATTCATATCCTTTATTCTTCCAATCGAATCAATAATTTGATGCTACAAATAAATTATGGTAGGATCACCATAAGCATAATTTGCTCTAAAATCATGGGGATACCCCCCCATTTCCTTGATCTTCACAACCTACTCTAGTGAATCATGTATATTATCAATATTTTTCCACATTAATGGAATTTTAATTCGGTGGAGTTGAGGGGATGTGACTTTTGATCTTCTTAAACCACTACATGAAAAAAGGACATTTGTGAGGGGCAAAAAATGTCACCATAAGCTCATTGGTAACAGTCAAAAGAGCTTCCGTCACCAAAAACTGAACGTCACCAAAAGTATAGGTGTTGTAGTGACATTAAATGTTCATCATCAATAATGATTTATAATGAAGGATAGTGACATCACCATTTCATATGAGAAATGGTGACAGACCATAACCTCTGTCACCAAAGGTGGCGTCACCAAAATTATAGGTGTTGTAGTGACCTTCAAAGTCCATCACCAATAATGATTTATAATGATGGATAGCGACCGTCACCATTTCATATGAGCAATGGTGACGGACCATAGCCTCTGTCACAAAAAACTGAACGTCACTAAAGGTGGCGTCGCTAAAAGTATAGGTGTTATGGTGACATTCAAGGTCCATCATGAATATTGATTATAATGGCGAACCGTCACTAGTTCATATGAACAACAACAATTTATTGTGATGGATATTTCATGGACGTCACTATTGGTTCATATATATGGTGACGTTCTTTTACTGTCACCAAAAGCTGCATTGCCATAAGTATAGGTGTTTTGGTGACATTCAAGTCCCATCACTAATAATTACTATAATGAAAGATAGCGATCGTCACCATTTCATATCAACAACAACGATTTATGGTTACAGATGTTTGAGGGTCGTCATTATTGATGCATATATATGGTGGTGTTCATTGACTATCACCATTTCATATTTTGGTGAGGGTCGAAAAATGTCACCAAAGCTCATTGGTGATGGTCAAAAGAGCCTCCGTCGCCAAAAATTGATTGTTTCCATTCCATATGGATGTGAGAGCACGATGGAACTGAACCACCAACCTCCTGCTTGTAAAGCAGGTGCTCTTCCATTGAGCTAGCACCCTTTAAAGAATTAGAATTTGAAAAATTAGACCTTGAAACTTCATAAATTATAAACTCTACAACTTTCAATAAATTAAAGTCTCGGCAATATTTTACTAAACAAGCAAAGTAACCTCAAAGTTGCAGGTCCCTACCTAATGTTTATGGAAGTTATGAAAAGAGGGTGGCAGGAAAAATAATTATGTATAAGAGAATCAATATGTTTAGTTGAATACTCAATTAGAAGTGAAACTTTGAAGACATTTATAATCTATAAATTTCCTATAACTAGAAAATGCACCAAATATTACAAAGGAAATGTCATAAGTGCATAGCATATGGAAGAAGAACATTGATGAAGACAGATGCAATATGTTCTAGGTTGGGTGAAAGAAAAACCTTAATGTTGTTGTTTTTTGGTGTTTAGATATCTGAATGGTATCTAAAATTATGTGAAAATGTAACACGGATCTCTGGAAACCATGAAAGACATATATATATATATATATATATATATATATATATATATATATATATATATATATATATATATATATATATATATCCCCTTTACAGAAACCAACATGCAATTTGGAATTTCACAGGTCCGCACGCAAAACATGACAACAACCGACAAATAAAAGAAATTGTCTTGGACAGAAAGAAATAGCTTCACCTTCATTCTTGAGCTGCTTCTGTTAATTTGAATTTGACTTGTGACATTCGTTATTTGAAAAGGAATCAAAATCATCACTAGTATTAAATTCATCCAAAATGGAATTTGGAGATCTCACTGACATCTGCTTTTTTGTTGCAATGCTTGAAAACCATGGAGATCCATGTTGATAGTAGAATAAGATTTGTGTCTTCTGCTCAAGAACACATTCCTTATTAACCATTGTTACCTGACAGAATCCAAAGAGACTAAACAATATAAGCATACAGAAAATCCCTTACTAAAATATAATCATAACTTAGCTAAGAAGTCTAAAATATGTTCTTAATTAATAAACTTTGTATTTGGAAAGTTTGTTTCTTTAGATTTATAAAAGATTGTTGTAAAACATTTCTATCTATTTATCCAGGCAATTATATCATAGTATATGTCATACGGTAGAAATCTATAGTACCTAAAGTAAAAAAGACAAATTTGCTCAAGAAAATAGATTTAGAAAAGAGCTTTGAAAACTATATGTTTGTCATCAAAGCTTTAATTAGTTTCACAACAAACTAGTTGGAGTTTGAAAATCAAAATCATTCATAGGAAATGAACAGGACAATGGCCAAAGTCACTTTCATACAAATAAAGCTAGAGTCACTATTGTCATTGCAGATAACTAAAATTTGGGCAGTGGTCTAACAATTAGAGCTTATTTGCAGGGAAGACTCGTCAAAACCATCATTTTTATTCCACAGTCTGTTGTGTCTCTAGATCCATATCAGATAGCTTGTTATTCTCAAGTTCTACCTTTCAAGTGTTGATTTCCGGCTCGGCCTTTAAAACACAATTCTTCCACTCCATTTGATTTTGTTTTGTCAAGAGAATTGATAGGACGTTCCCATCCTCTATTTTACATCAATCAATAACCATCCATCAATGATATAAAGAATAACAGATACACAACAAAGGCCAAAGATGCACTTGTTGTATACCTATGTTCTATGGATCATCTAACCTTACTGGTGCAAATAGCTCACCTTGTAAAAATAACATCCACATGGAATTTACAAAGATTTTTAAAATCAAGCTCCAAGTAAACCAATCAAAATATGAACATCCTTTTAATCAATAAAATCTCTAACTTATAATAAAAGTGGCCTAGAATTGAATGTTATATCAACCATGTCAAGTAACTAACATCGAGTGAGAAATACAGGCCATGGATATTGGATTAGAGAAATAGTTGATGTGATAAAGCTCAAAATCAAAAAAATGACTTACAGCTAAGAAACGAAAATAAATTACTTACAACTAAGACATGAGGTTTCCCTTTCAACCCTGTCATTAAATAACCCTTCTATATGTCATAGACCATTAAAATTTTTCAGATACTAGGTGGAAGTGGTATTGTAACATTAAACCTCTGATAGAGTCTGTGTCCATGACTACTTCTCAAGATCCACTCCATTACTAGAATTTGGGTATAGATAAGATACATGTAAAAACCATCAACAAAAAAATGAAATATACATCCTTGTAAAAAAATGGGAGGAAAAAGAAATCCACAAATTGAAACAAACTATAGGATAACTCATTCCTACAACATGATTATCCTGTCATGAACAATAAAAAAATAAATCAGGAGAAATGTAATTTTTGCCACATTTTAACAACCATTTCCTTTTGCATATTCTATGAGAAATTGATGAAAAAAGTTAGCTAAAGCTTGTCAACATCAAGATTATAGTAAAACATAAAGGAACCGCTCCAACACATATAATCCTTAACATAAGTATCTATACATATAAGTATTTATTGAGTACATTGTATTTTGTGAGAATATGGAAGTGAAATCTTTGAAATAAGACAATGTATGGTACCACTGCCTTACGAAGTCCATTTGTTCGAGTATTTACAAAGTCCATTAAGGAATTTCTTCAAAATTCAAATCTCAAACAATTAACATGTAGCCTAAAAACACTTAGATTTGAAAAGGAGATAACTCAAATATTTAGAGCATATATCTCACATTTATATATCCTAATTTCCAGACATTGAAATGGAACTTTTTAGCATACTATTCTGAATTCAGCCCAAAATGCTAGAAAAAATATTGATGGTTATTTTTGTTAAAAATGGAAACTAGGGCCGAAATCGAATTTGAATAGCTCCTTTGGGAATATAATTGTGGCATTGAATTCCTCTTTTCTAGAGGACCAAAATCAATCTAAATATCGTCAAATTTGGATAAGTAGAAGTGGAATTTTGAATTTATGTTTCTCTCATCTAAATTATTTAGGTCAACCTCAACTATATGTTGGCTTAAGAAGATCAAAAGTCACATCCCCTCAACTCCACTGAATTGTATATATAGAGGAGAATTCTCTCTCATTTGGGACACATCAATCAAAAGAAAAAGATATCTCTGTGGCAGTTAAGGTTAAGGAGGATAAATTGTGTTTATTGTTGGGACTGTTTTGGTTAGGGTTTGTCATAACAGGTCTAAGTTTGGAAGCAGTGATTCACTATGGTTAAGGAAAAACCTATATATGGGTTGTGACTTGTTTCGTATGGGACTTCTTCTAGTAGTTTGGATGCAACTAGAAGATATTCTCATAGCTTGACCGCGGGCCTTGAATCACTTTCCTAAGAAGCTGAAATACAACAGAAAGTCGTGACCTTATATGATAGTATTCAAGTGCTTGTTGAGGATGACATGGAAACTTAAAAATAGGCTAGGACTACTACAAATAATAGAGCCCTTGTAAGAAGAAAAAGGCCACATTGTTTACAGAATTCAAGGGCTAGAGCAACATGCTTCAGAAGCCCTAATCCAGAACCACAGAGATAATATCAACAATGACCTTAATGTGGTCATAAACTAGCTCCTTAAGCCAGCGAAAGGGAGCATCATGTGAAATAAGGAAGGTCACAGTAGAAAGGAGGATTTTTGGATCAGTCAACTTAGAAAGCAGTGGACTATTGTTTCCCTAACCAGACCGATCTTGTACAACAATATGATTTTCCCTCTATGAGAAAATTGCCCAGATTACAGGATTGAATGGATCTAAGAGAAGTGATGTTTGATCTCCATATTTGCAAGTTATTTTATATCATCTTAATCTCTCTTTTTCTCTACTAAGCATTTGATGATGATAATAAGAAGATTTGATCAAGGGTTTTCCCCATGTTGGGGTTTTTCCTTGGCTTGAACCTTATTCTCATGTCTTTCTGTCTTGGCTTGTCTTCTGCATCTATCATTTATGTTATTTTGTCAGTTATTTTTATATAATTTCTAATGTGATTGGTAAATGGATTAATGGGCATATGGTTGAATGAAGTATCTAACCTAAGAAAAGAACATGTTAACTGAAAATTAACATGATATCGGAGCTCAGGTGAGGACAAGCCCAAGCTTAAAGAGATTGCAATCACTAAAGAATTTCATTGATACTTCCAGCTCTCTATGGTAAATCAAGTTAGAGTTCAAATCTGGGTTATTTCTCAAGGCCTTCTTCAAGCCCTAATCAATAAACATGGGCACCAATCCTAAAGATATTCAACTATCACGTGAAAAAGTTGGAAGACAACAAGGTATGTTATTGTACTTTATAAAAATCCTACTCATCAAGCTTAAGACTGTATCATCATCGCAAATTTATGGAAATATATTTTCTATGATCCCTAGAGGTAAGGTCGATCCTCTACAGATCTCTGTTTGAAATACTATTCTCATGTCTAGAGGATTGATTGAGTGCAAGAGATATCTATCTAAGATATATCGAATACTTCAGATAAAAAGTATAGGCTTGCATTCATTCTATCATTACTTTTGAAGCTGAGATTCTTTCCTAAGAAGTTACAGTCCTGGACATTGATCAAGAGTACCAAATCCTAGACCAAAACATATTTCAGAAGGGTTTCGGAATCTATAATTCCTCCATCAAATTCTAAGCATGATCACCATGATCATTGATTAGTATCAAATGTTCAGCCCTATTCTCTCTATTAGTGCCTCTGGTTTTGGAAGGATATTTCGCTTTGAAGATAGAAATTTTTTTTGATAGGGTAAAGTCACCATGATGCCTTCCTTGAAGGATCAAATCATCTAACTTGCTGTAGGAATAACGCCGATGGATTGCATAAGAGAAAAGTTAAAGAGGGATCATATTGATCTCAAGAGACATATTATGGTTATGTTGGAGGTATCCCTAAAACAAGGTTATCGATAATATGAGCACATGAAGATTTGATTAGTCAACACTTGGCACTCGATGGTCATTTTACACAATGTCCCAGCCTCCTTGAAGGTCATTGTTGTAGTGAAATTATAGTATATTGTTGTTGGTGAAAGTTGCAGTAACTATGTAGACTTTGTTATTATTATTCTGAAGGCTCATATCTGAACCGTATGGAATATTGAACTTGCTCGTAGACTGAAACATGATAACCTTGTCATTAACATCATTCTGTGGCCTCCTTAAGAGAGAACTGATTCATTATACCATCCTAAAACTCGCAAATTGATTGGCTATTAAATTTAGATATATGTGAGCATGAAAGTTTAAATAAGTCATCTTTGTCAAGATTCCGAAAGAGGTAAACTATAGCAGCAAGACCAAGATGACTCTATCTGATGGAAAACAATAATACAAATGAGACTAAATGAACATAGTCACATGAAAATTGATTTAAACTTCTATTGTTGAGTACCTTACAATTGTGATAATTATCATCAACACATGTATCTATTGTCCTTTGATAACACTACAATTTTATAAAATAAAATCAATACAACTGAAACACGAACACAAAATTTACTACATGTAGAATTGCTTGCCAAGACTCTCATCAGATTTTTAGTCACGCGTTTGTGCATTATTGTTGTGACACTCACTATTTCCAAACTAAGGAAAACATGGACAAAGATAAAAATAACTTGGCAAAGTTGAAGGCTCTATTTTCCTTATTAACATCTTCCTTTGACAAGGATATTGGTCATCTATAGGTCTTTGGGCACTCAGCATTGGATGTTAATTAGATGAATGCACAAGGTCATATTTAGGATACTTCCTTATCTCCCTTAGCTACTCAAATGAAAGAGCTCTCTAGGAAGTTCCAGATGATCAAAACCTCTCATGTGTTCAGAGAACTTAATAGGACAACATATACTCTCTCAAAGGAAGGACTGTAGTTGTAGGAGAACTAAGTTCTGGAGAAGGAATTCATTGGTGCTCATTTATCTTATTTAAGAGAAAAACATAATAGGTTCCACAACATCTAGACCTTCCTTCATAGCATTCATATCAAATTGTAGTTGTTTAACATTTTTAATTTGCAGTAAGCAGAGAAAGGTAATTTTATTGATGTCCAACAAATGACAAAAAAATATGCCAATGAGACTTGAATGTATAATCAATAATTACCAATCTGTAGGGGTGTCCTGCGCTACCCTAAAAGCATAAAGAGAAACTTGTTTAGTTTTGCTAGAGTGCACTTGTGCCAAAGTTTTAATTCTAAATTTGGTTGCTCTTTACAGAAAACTTCTGCGCAAGTCTCCCTGAGATCCCACTTTTATCAAAAAAAGATACCCACATTTAGTGCAAAAACCACTAGTGGAGTTTTAAGGCCTCCTAGTCATTAGGGAAGTTGATTATTAGGACTACTTGTGACATCCTATGTATTTTTCAAATGTCAATACACCATATATAATTCTTATGTATTTTAGAAACTCCAATACAAAATCAATATTACTAGGAGTCATCAAGGCCAACAAATATATCTTCAACCATATAGTTGGCCTTGATGACTCCTAGTAATATTGTTTCCTTCATTAAATATATATGTAAGATGAATTCTACTCACATCCAAAAATATTCTTCTAAGAAATAGCTTGGAGGTTATTAAGGATCATTTAAGATGTAATGTCCAAATCATGCAGGTTAATTTTGTGTTCAAGTGTTGTAAAATTTAAATATACCCGACTTTGGTGTGTAGTGCTCTATTTACATTTTCCTAAAGGTAGATAACATCATGTACCTCGTGTGGAGTGATCTATTTACTTTGTCCTAAAGGAAGATAACATTGACTAGAAGTGGTGAGGTATACTCATCTGGACAATTGAAAAAATATATTTTTTTTACTGTCATGTCTTGAGGCTCCACTTCTCAACATACTACAAACACTTGAAACTGTGTTGGTGGAAAGGCATGACACCATGGAAAAAGTTGTACCACACCTGTCAATGAACTTGTATGAACCTGAAGCTTTTGGAATTCCTGGAAACTATTTTTATTGATGTTGTTGCTTACCATTCCCTCTCTTCTTAGGACACTAAGAAGCATAGTGGCCATCCATACTCGAAGTTTCTACAATTCTTTCAAACTATTTTACTCTTATTGTTTCTTACCCTTCCCCTACTTCTCAAGATACTAAGAAGCATATTGCCCATGCTTCTTGCAATTGATATGGCTCAAATTATTATTCTTTTGGTTAGAAGAGCTTGAATCTTCCTTCTTCTTCTAACCCTTCACAAATCCTATTTTATTTCCTCCTTTCCTCACCCTCCCAATGAGGGCTAGCTCTGGTACATCCTCATCACTCACTGAAACCATCTCCAATCTCATTTCCTCCTCGACAAATGCATCCCACAAACTTTCGATTGAAGGTAGCTTCTCACAAGCACATACAAACTATACAAAATGGTGGCAATATGGACCCAAGCCATTCAAACTGATCCAAATTATTCCATTCTCTTCTACCTTGTCATCAAGTGTAGCTCGTTGATCTATCAAATCTTGATATTTATCAGATAGATAACTACTATAGTAGTTTCCGGAGAATCCACAGTATGAACATTTTTATTCCAACGTTTCAAATCCCAACTGGGATCCATCATCAGGGCTTATGATGGATCCCAGTTGGGATTTGAAACGTTGGAATAAAAATGTTCATACTGTGGATCCTCCGAAAATTGAATCAAAAGATAAAAACCACAGATCCTTTAAATCCATACTATAGTAGTGTTTCTCATGCAAGTAATGGATGATTTCTTCATTAAGAGCATTCTCCTAGACATTTTCTCACTCCAATACAATGTAATCAAGGTAATATGAATTTCCCTATCAATCATTTTCTCTAAAATGAAAGGGATTAGATGATTATTAACCAAATCCAAAACTATTCATTCCAGTTTGACCAATTTCTAATCATGCTCAGTTAACTCCTTGGTATCTGTTGAAAGTAAAATCTCCTTCTCCACGAGGTACCACAATTCAACCTCTTCCAAGATATGCTTCATCCTGAATCATAATAGAGTTGGATGTACCCTCCAACATGTGACAATCCTAAATACCCTAACTACTTATGATTACAACTCTTTAAGAAAACATGTAAACATATTGAGAACTAAGAATCAAACCTACAACCTCTTATAGATGGAGGCAACCTTTCGCAAACACGCAAAATAACACTCCAATCCCTGGAGCAATTGCAACATCACACCCCATGGGCCAGAACCTTTAACCAGTCAAAATCTGCTTCACTTGCTGAAACCTGGGCATCCCACCCTTCAAACCATTTAACAACTCCCTCTAACATGTTTCAGTGAAAGTGCTCTGATACCATGTAATCCAGACAATAGTAAGTAAAATTTGCACTAAAATAATATTCCTAAGATCCTAGGTAATTTAAAGCCCATGATGGGTATACTAGAAGCTACAAAAACACATTGTAGAAAAATAATAAGAGCATGTACACAGATCTAAATTCTCAATCACATCTATCTTCTATTGAATGCAGAGAAAATAAAATACAATGCAATACCTCAAAACGAAAAGCTTACTAACCAACACGGAAGTGTTCACCACATCTCCTTTATAGAATAGGAAAATGAGGAAAGATACAAAGTATCTGGTCACATGCATGAAGAACTCAAGGTGACTCAGTCAAACACTAGCCCAAGTTTAATCATCTAGTGTACCCTTTCTACATCGATAAGTGTGCCAGGTAAGTGCATCTCAACTGGAAGACAAACAAAATCATGCATCCCCTTCCTTGAAAATTGTGCCCCCTACCTAGATGGGAACCTTATCATGCAAAAGCACTCTGACTATATAGGGTTTTGTTCCCTCCAAATATTAGATCATGCATGCAAAACTGAATTGAACTGAATCTGAACTACAAACTAAACTAAGCTGAAGAAAAAAAGTAATTGCTTAATCTTAAACAACATGAAAATTGAAATTAATTGAGGGTAGCAAAACTTGAAATATACCGTCTACTGTCTTACATAACAACACCTCCCTCATACTATAATGTGCATAGGAACCATGACAAACTGCTGTATGGACCTGCAAAAAGTACACCCTTTCTACTATTGTACCTACCAATTAAGTGCATGCTAGTATTATGGAGAAGTCTGTCAGAGTTAAACAAGGTAGAAAATATAACAAAGGTTATGAACCAACTGATCAAAAGAATATTACCACAGTGATAAATTAAATACTTAAAAGAGTGACTAGCGTGGGAAGACACAAAGTTAAGTCAAACAAAGTATAAATATTTTTTCCATAGATAAGACAAAATTTACTGCATGGTTTTAAGAAAATTCATCTCAATGGGAAAATAAATTGTTTCAGACCCCAAGAAAGAAAAGAAATTGACTTAATGTACAACAAAATGTTAGTATTTTTTTCAGTTGCATCTGCATTTACTCAGAGGTGTTGATTTGATGCTATATAATTCTTAAAGCCATGTTCAACCTACAATGAGTCTCTAGCTTTTCTGTTGTTAAAGTTGCAGACCTATTTTAGCAAAGCCATAGGCTTTGATCATGATGAAATGTAGTTAAAGGGTTTTTTCTAGATTTATATATTTTTCACAGTTTAGTTTCAATTATGCATTTTTCCATACCAAGTAAGAAATAAAACAAACCATTAGCAGACAAAGAACATATCAATGAGAGCTAAACATGTAAAATAGAATGGATAAAGGATATACAAATGCAGAATGGAAAATTTTAACTCAGAAACTGAATAGACAGTGTGGTGTTAATAGTACCTATATAGCAGGATTTGATATCAGGAGTAAAGACACACCAAGTCCATCAAATGCCTCTTTCCAAGAACCCTCAGTAAGAGTTTGCCAAAATCCCTTAGATTTCCCAAATGTTCTAGTTTATACCTGAGCAGAATTTGTGTCCAGTGGCTTTCCAAAACAAAATAAACGACCACATAACATAGTGTTTATGTATAAATTTGAGCAAGAAATGTACAAGTAAAAATACCAAAATTTGGCTAGAAAATCCAAATCACTGGGACAAACAAAGAAGACAAGGAGTTGTACTTCTGTTATCGCAGCTATGCAAGTTCTAGTTGTAGCAGCTAAAGCCAAATTTTGCTTTGTTCCCATATACTTGTTCATATGTTTCAAGTAAAATCTCTTAGATTGTTATGAAACCAGCTCACAAAAAGATAGAAAAGATAGATGAACGCCTTAAAAATAAGCCTCTTCGAGGGGGAAACCTCCTTTACATTACACAAATGAACAATTCTTTGATGATGCAAATGACAAGACCTCCTTTCTATATATAGGATTCTAAGGAGTCATAATATAATCAGAGCCGACATAACAATAATAATGTAAGGGCACAATAATAACAATAGTGGGCTTCTATGGGGCAGAATAGTAATAATATGGGGATTACATGGGTACAACAATATAATAGGGGGGTTGTACTAATAAAAAAAAGGTGTTAAAAGTAGTGTAGGGGCCTAACATGCCCCTATCCTTCAAAAAGTGTTGTCCTTAATGCTTTAGTAGTTCTTGATGCCTCTGTAGAATATTCTTGTCATCCCATGTGCAATCTTCAACAGGTAAGTTCTTCCACTTGATGAGATACTATGAAATTGATCGATTTCGTAGCTATCGGGTTCTTCTTTCTGTGACTGCTCCAGGTTCCAATATGATTTTTCCTTCCTCTTCAAATTATGGAAATATTGTTTGAATTGGGATCTTCTGCAACTTTTGAATGAGTGGCCACACTTCTTCGTCCTTCTTCCATTCATCTCTTGCTTCATTTATCCAATCTGTTTGGATAATAGAAATAGCACAAAACAATGCTTCCACATCCTTATCCTTTCTTGAGAGTGCATCTGCAACAAAATTTTGCTTCCCTTTTCTATAGATGATGTCAAACTCATAACCCAATATATTTGTGACCTATTTTTTCTGTTCTTCTATAGATAATATTTGTTCTAAAAATTAATTAAAACTATCATGATCCATTTTTACCTTGAAGTGTCTTCCCATTGGGTAAGGTCACCATTTCTTAAGTGCATGTAGTATTGCCAACATTTCCTTCTCATAAATAGCTTGCTTCAGATCTAGCTGCAAAAATACCCAATCACCTACAACAAAACATTTTTCATTGCGATTTTGATCTACCAGTTGTTTCATTCGATTCTACACCAAAGTGGCATTATCCTTTAAAAGTTGGAGAACTTGTTGTTGATGCTCAATGTGATCTTTCACGACTTGAACCTTTTTCTTCTTGATATGTCCTTCTAGCTTTAGAGTTTGAGGAGTGGTAATTTCTTCGAATGCTTTACAAGATATGGTTGGATTCATTTCTTGATGCTCGATGTGATCTTTTACTTCTTGAACATTTTTCTTCTTGATATGTCCTTCTATCTTGATAATTTGAGGAGTGGTAATTCGGGCCAATGCATTACAAGATATGTTTGGATTCATTTCTTCTTTCTCGATGTGATATTTCACTTCATGAACATTTTTCTTCTTGATATGTCCTTCTATCTTGAGAGTTTGAGGAGTGGTAATTCTTTCCAATGATTTACAAGATATGGTTGGATTCATTTCTTCTTTCTCTGGGGTTGGTTCCTAGTGTATATACTCTTCTTTTGATGTTTCTTGACCCTTTTCTTCCTCCTCTTCATAATCTATGTAAAATAACTTCTTTTTAGCACACTTATGACCTTTAGTGCATTTACTATCACAATTGTAACAAAGCCCTTTTTCTCTTTTTTCTTCCAATTGTTGTGGTGTCACCCTTGTAGGTTGTGGAAGGCTAGGAGAAGAAAAAAGTCAATAATTATAGTCATGAGTGGTTGGATTCCTTGTTTCCATAATTTCGCTTTCAATTTTTCTTGCCCACTTGAATGCCTTCTCCAATGAATCAGGTTCCTAAAGACGGAGCTCATGTTGAATGTTATCCTTTAAAGTACCTATGAAGACATCAATATTTTGCTTCTATGGAATATCATTTACCCTTATATTCAATTTTTGAAAGTCCTCAATGTGCTCTTCCATTGAAAACTTTTGTTTGAGATTTATCAATTGGTTAAACAAGGTGTTTCTCTTTGTATCCTCATAATGTGCTATCATTTCCTCCATGAAAATTGACCACGTAACAAGTGGTTTACGAGAACAAAGCCATTTATACCATAAAAATTGATCTGGTTCTAAATATAAAGATGCAATACATACCTTTTGTAACAGTGGTACACCGTATAGATCAAAATATTTCTCCATCTGTAGTATCCAATTTAATGGATCCTTGCCATCAAACTTCCTCATTTCATTTTTTCTTAATTTTAGGACCTTGATCTTGAAACAACTGTAACTCTGTAATTTTGGATCTTCCAATTCTGAAATCACAACCTATATTAGCCCTCTATGTCCTCTTTCCAATGCTACCAGTCTGATCGAATTTAGATTCTCCAATAAAGAGTTATGCACAATCTCCCAAGATGACCTGATTATATACCTTTTTAGAAGAGAAAACTTGTATGAAGTGCCACGTGTCACTATGTTAACATTAGGATCTGAAAAATATATACAGGAAACTAAAATCCATCATCTTTCTGCAACTTCTTATGAAATTTCAATCTGATGCTCGAAACAAAAGTTATGACAATTTTCCCGAGGTCACCTGTTTGGAATGTAATTCAGGAGTCTACAAAAATGCCAACTTCCTCAGATCATATCTCTGTAAATGTAACGAGACAGGATCTGAAATTTGGAGCCAAGGTTCAGACCAATTTTTTCTTAAATTGGTTTTTTTCTTAGCTTCTGAAAATTTGTAGTGAAATAGTTATAGAGAAAATCCCACGATGACCTGTTTGGAGCAGTGAAACCCTAGAATCCACAGCTCTGATACCAAATGTTATGAAACCAACTCACAAAAAGATAGAAAAGATAGATGAACGCCTTAGAAATAAGCCTCTTTGAGGGGCAACCTCCTTTAAATTAGACAAATGAACAATTCTTTGATGATACAAATGACAAGACCTCCTTTCTATATATAGGAGTCTAAGGAGTCATAATACAATCAGAGCCGACATAACAATAATAATGTAAGGGCACAATAATAACAATAGTGGGCTTCTATGGGGCAGAATAGTAACAATATCGGGACTACATGGGTACAAAAATATAATAAGTTGGCTATACTAATAACAATAAGGGGTTACAAGTAGTATAGGGGCCTAACATAGACTATAACTATAATAGTATTGGTTAAATTTCTGATGTATAATTATTTGATGAAATTTAAATAAGCTAAACTAATGGTAAATAATATCACAACTAATTATTTGTATATCAGAAAAGGTTTTTCAACATGGTTTCAGAGAAGTGAGATCAGGTAGTGGAGTGTGTCTTGGTAGAATGATCTTGCATCAAACAAATTTGTGTATTTTCCTTGGAACTAGTTTATCTGCAGATCTGAGAATTCAAGTGTGCATTACGTAAAGATCCATTAGCTCTAGCACCATTATTATACACAACTGCTTTTGAATTTTTGTTTTATCTTATTCTGGAACATGTGTAAGGAGGTGAGAATGATCATTCTCCATAGTCAAGTTGAAGGGAGTCGTAGCACCATCTATGTGGAACAATAAATATTAATTCATGACAATTTGTAATCCCAAGGGCATGGTTTTATGCAGTCTCCTAGATACTCCAATTTTCTTTGAGCACCACAAATATCAAAAACTGAATACAAAGGCAAGGGGGAATTTCAATAATATTACTCCATATTTGAAGAGTTGTCACATAATTTCCAGACATGCATTGGAAGATGTACATATATATGGCAAAGATAAACATACTATGCATGCCCAAGAATTTCATATCTATATAGAGAAAGCAATAATAAACCCAAAAAACATGAAAGAGAAAGACCCCCAAACACACAAAAGTAGACCCACAAAATGATTACCCAGATAACAGACGAGAAGTTAAGAAATAAACTCACAAACTGGATCAACAACATATATCCATATTCTATTAAGCATGCAGAACAAAAATTAGTCACGGGTAGCTACATCTCTACGAACCACGAAAACGTCAACTAATTTAAATATATAAAACATGATGTCAAAACTTTATCCTTTTAATTAAATTTTTAGAGTTTGCGATTTGTCAAATGACGTGGATGGCAACATTCACCACCAGTATAAAGATTCAATCATTTACTACTCCATATATTTGTGTTGAATATATAGAATTTATAGAGGTTCTCCTTACTGACCACCTTGCTGGTTGGGTTTTAGTTTCACCATTGAATTCTATGGTTTTCTCGCTTGAGGCTCTCTATTGTGAGTGTTATTGTTAGAGTTGAGTGATTGCCATAGAAATTCCCATTTTGAGATTTTTCAAAATACATATTTGGTCGTCTGGTCTTTGTTAGTGAATTTATGTCATGTTATAACGCTCCGAGGATTGCATAACAATGATATCATGCATGATCCTAGCTTCATCTATGGCATTATTGGTGTTGGCATCGAAATCTCAATACACTATATTCTAGATCAGATTAATATTGCGTGCTGCTGCAAGAAAGAGTTAAACTATCCCAGAGAGAAGGTACGAAGAATCGAGCCTATTGTAAGCCAGATCCAACAGTATCACCTCCAATTCAATTGGAAGAAAGGAATTCGTAATGAGGCCGCAAAAACCATTAATGAATGGATTACAAAGTTGGAGGGCCTTCTCCAACGAGCAACAACAATGGCTCAAAAGTGCACAATACCCATCTGGGACATTGTCTCTCGATATAAAACAAGTAAAAGTGTCATGAAGATGAGTTCAGAGATCTTCCAACATCTTGACTTGGTTCCTTTGATGAGCTGGGCCAGCGTATTAAAGGAACTTGGGGATATTAAGGAAATGATCCAATCCTCGGCTTCTTCTTCAGCCATTTCTTCTGCAACTGCCTCCCAACCTCTGATTGCTTCAACGGGTTCCTTCATCAAAGAACCCTTGATTGTGGGACAAGACACTGCTCTTTCAGCACTCCAGAAGTTGGTGATGTCTAAAACGATTGACTCTCCTTTCTCGCGCATTAGCATTTTAGGGAAGTGCGGTTCCAGCAAAACGCTCCTACTGAAGGCAGTCCTAAACTGTAAAGAGGTGAGGGATTTCTTTTCCAACGAGTTATTTCTTTGGCTCACTGTCGCTTACTCTCCATATTTTACAAGACTTCTAAATGAACTCTCTACATGAGTGGCCACTTACATAAAGGGGGCATTGCAATAATATTACTCTATATTTGAAGATTTGTCACATAATATCCAGACATGCATTAGAAGATGTACATATATATGGAAAAGAGAGACATACTATGCATGCCAAAGAATGTCATATGCATATAGAGCAAGCAATAATAAACCCAAAAACATGAAAGAGAAAGACCCCCGAACATGCAAAAACAGACCCAAAAAATGCTAACCCAGATAATAGATGAGAAGTTAAGAAATAAACTCACAAACCGGATCAACAACATATATCCATATTCTGTCAACCATCAGGAACAAAACTCAATCAAGGGTAGCTCCATCTCACAAGTTGTAGGCATCCTCCAGACCCATTCCTTTGAGTGCACAAATCTTGGAGGTGACTCTCAAGTCCAAGCATGCTTTAAGAATTCAATTTTTGTTGTTTCACCAGCACCATTAGGACTTCAGTAAACTTCAATGGCTTGTAGAAGGTAATGACAAGGATATTTTCTGGGATTTCCTCTATCCCATCGATGGTATCATCGTGATTTTCTCAGTTCAAGTAGAGCCAAAGAGTCCAAGCGAAAGCAATGTATCAGTGTGATGTATCTCAGAGCGACCATTTCACTCCTAAGGATGTATCAAGCCTCTAAAGTGAGCATACCTTGCATCAACCACCGTATTTGAGCACTCCCATAATTATGTGGTCTATCGTCGACTCCAGGTTTCATTTACTACTACCTTTGGATCTAGGCGCGCTCTGTGCATTTGGTTTTTTCTCTGTCTTTGGTTGAATCCAACGTTTCATTTTGTATTTGTTTTTCCTATAACTTTTTGGCCGGATCTGGGTTGTTTCTTGTGTTTTGTTGCATCCTTGGGTTTGCTTTCTATGGTTAAGCGATCAACCCTTTTGATGATTATAGATGCTATGAGCCATCGCATAATCTTCTGTTGACTACCCACAGTCACACAGTGGCCACAATCGTCCAGTCACACGAGAGACATTGGACCAGTGATAATGAAAGTATAAATTTGATCTTCAACCGCATCAGAGAAAACTCTTACCTTTACGGGATCATATTAGTAAATAGGCTGGAGCTAAAGAAGGAATGGGAATAAATTTTGAAGGCTGATGAACAATTGAATTTGTATTGTTGCGGGAAGAGAACTAGTTTATGATATGAGTGGCTACATACTTTTTTTTAAGTAATTTCGACTTACTCCTCTCCTCTCTGTGTGGAAAACTGAAAATGCAGTGAATCTCCTCTCTGTGTGGAACACTGAAAATGCAATGAAATTGAAAATGAAACATACCTTGGCGTAGTCAATGGAGTGAAGATTAGTTGGTGGGGTTTGATAACCCTAATTTGCAACTCTCTTAAATATTTTTTTCACTCCGGCCTTGTGAAAAGTGAACATATACTACCTGTTCTAGAACTTAAACAAAGATTGGGGCTAGGAGGGATTTTCAAATATGCTAAAATTTTCCCTCCTGAAAAAACAATAATTACATTATTTTATTTTATAAATATATTATTTTATTTTATAAATACATTATATTATTTTCACTTAAATACATTATACATTATTTTATTTTCTCTTGGATAGTATGTTTTTAGTTGTATTTCATAAACTAATGCCCTTGGGAAGTTTTTTTGTTGTGTTTGAAAACATTTTTTTTGCATATTTGACATATTTATCATAATAATAATAATAATTTAATTTTAAGATTATTGTTTTTATGCAAGTTTATGGAGGTGGACATACTCTATTTTTGGAATTTGAATGTGAGACCTATTAGAAGGAAATACGTACTCTTAACTTGCTCATATTGAAAATATTTAAGTGTTCTTGCATATTAAGTGGGTGCAAACAAAAGAGAGTATATAGTAAGCCGATTTAATAATTAAAAACAAGTGTTAGTTTCTTGAAAGTCACATGACAAATTTGGAAGGAGTAGGGTATGTACCCTAGATTAAATATATTCAAATTATTGTGTGAATGGGTTTGTAAGACCCTATGTTTTTATCTTGATAAAATGGAGTCCTCTCTAAGTCACTGACATAGTTTAGGTTTTCATAAGAAAAGTAGGTGGTTTGCCTTAAGATGTAAACATTTCATTTTAAACAGTGCGATGGTGTGGTTTCCACGAGGCATTAAAATATGGAGCGAGCATGCACATTTGGGATGCTAGTGTTATGTTCTACTCGAGGCATGGGTGCATGTCCAAGAAGACTCTAACAAGGGTTGAAGAGATGGAATAGTTAGAGGGGCTGGGGGGTTGTGGTTTCACTTAGAGGTGTCGAAAATAAATTTATGCACCATGAGAAGTTGTGAAGCTAACTTAAGACATTTGACAAGTTGCAGAAACTTGGTAGTGATACTAAGTGAACATTCTTTGATTGAAGTTGATAGCCTCTCCTTGTGCTACCACTTTGCAAGATGAAGAAGAAATGTGAAACCCACTAAAGAGGTTGGCAATATTGTTGGAACATATATAGGTGGTTTTTTCATGTTGTAGAAGGAGGTATTGGAACTTGGAAGGTGACCATTAGAGTATATTTCTCATGGGGTGTTAAGGAGGTGAAAGGATTTGATAAATATTTAATTACACAAATCTAACAAATAGGCCATATTGGATTAGAATAGTAATTTTTTTTGACATCCAAAGTTGAAGGTGCATTTTGTGGAAGTGTATTCTAAGTGCTTGGGTGTGGGCCACATCTTACAGTTATCTTCAAATTTTGGTGTGCGTTAGTGGTGTTAGTGCATTGTGTTTGATTAAAACTAGCTAGAATATGTTCCATGAAGGCCAAAAGCGCATAGGTTTTAGATGGCTTTACCATTTGACATTGTAAGGTGTGTTATACCCTAGTTTTTAAGAGACAATTAGAACCATCTTAGAGCGTGATCGGTTGTACCATGGACATAGGTCCACTTGCAAGAGCTGAGGTGTAAAGGTACACCATGAGTTGAGGAAATGATTCAAATTCTTACCTATAAAGAGTGTTTATGATATAAGATTAATGATTTTTTGTTGGGGAATGGAAGAGGAAGATAATAAAGGAGAGGCACTAAAGTTTGTTGTAAATAAATCAAAAGGAAGGAAAAATGTTTCCTATTAGCAGGACTTTTTGCCTATTGAATAGGACCAAATTTTAGTTGGATCTAGGGAGTTGGCCTCAAAAGAAATGTTTGGGTACTCTGTAGATCCAAGACGTAGCATATCCAAGATAGTCCATTAAATAGATTCTCCTTGGGAAAAGGTTGCAAAGGATACGGTTAAAATATCCCCTTTTTAATGTGGGTTTCAAACCTTCCATTTTATAATGCTAAAAAAAAGGTCTTGAAAGGAAGTCCTTTACTCTACCAAAACGTAATTCCAATGCTTAATCCATGGTGTGATTCTTTCTATTTGAGTTTGGCCTTGAACGTTGAGATCTATCTTTTGGTCCAATTATCAATTTATTGTTTCACTTATGCGTTGATAAGGTCTTAAGGGTTATAGAGGATAAGACAATTATTTTCCAATACCCATCCCTTGAAACCCTATAAAGAGATAGTGTGCCCCATTTTTTTTCATAATATTTCAACCACAAGCTCTTCCTACGAGGATGCCCTTGAAGGGAGGGTTTGTAAAAGAAGTGGAAAAAAACAAAATTTCATGTTGAGTCAAAGGAGGGGTATAGATTATAGGTGTCTCTAAAGGTCTTGACAAAGGTAAAGGGGAATGGAGTTTTCCTCCTATTGCAATGCCTTCTATTCCACCA
Source organism: Pinus tabuliformis (assembly GCA_031772625.1). Lineage (NCBI taxonomy): Eukaryota > Viridiplantae > Streptophyta > Pinopsida > Pinales > Pinaceae > Pinus > Pinus tabuliformis. Next base: position 848,786,590 of record CM062816.1, on the reverse strand, counting down.
TTCAAGGTGCTAAAGGGAACTAACTTTAAGGGTCATAGGTGAAAGCTCACAAAGATCTTAAAAATGAGAAGGTAGGTGTGATTTAGCATAGGATTGATTCTTCAATGGTTGACTTTTTGGGTGAGATTTCCCAGTAAATGGAAAAAATTGAAGCCCTACTACCTATAGATTAAGTAGATTATGAGAAAATGTTTCCTAAGATTCAAAGAGTCTCTCCATATTTTGTCCATGAGATCCATGGCAACTATGTTCAAGTGTCGATAACTCGTGTTAAGATATCATCCTTGATTCAGGGCACATATACCTCTTCAACTAGTGGTGGAGAGTCTAACTAATGAGTAGGCAAGGTTGTTCATTTACAAGTTTGGAATTAAAAATATGATGAGGAGTGTGCATAATGGATTTATTCTTGTAAAAAATTACAAATATTGAATTATCTTGAAGTTTGAGTGCTTGAAGTGATTGCCTCAACCTACAAATCTTTAAAGGAACCATGTGTTTTCCAATTAGACCCTCGTGGTCAAGGAACTACAAAAGAGTAAGGCCTTATCATTATTTTCAAGGGGTTGGCCTAGCCTCACCTATGTACTAACTTCTTTTCTAAAATGACAAATGAAACTTTGGTTATTGTTGCAAGAAAATAAATTTATCTCTTCTCACTTGTTTATAATGTATATTATTGATCCCAACAAATTATATCTTGTGATAAGAAACATCTACTTGAAGGTTTTGGAGAAATTGTTCATGTAAAAGTTTACAATGTTTATCTTTCACTAACTTTCTCATGAACAAGGCCTTTCAAAGTATTCTAAACAAATATCTGGAACAATCAATGCCAATATTATCCCTCTTTATTGACATTCATGGAGGAATGTTATTGTTGATAACAAAAACTGGTCACACTTAGTAAGTAGATTTGAGATATCTGAAGGGATTGACACTTTGAGCTACCAATGAAAGCCTGAGATTATAGAGAAACCAATGACCACTAAAACACTAATGAAATTTGAAGACATATTCTGATTGGGGTTGCAAGGGAAGCTACAGAAAGAGGTTACCTTGTGGATTAAGGTTTTAATGGCAGAAGAGGGCTTGTTGGTGTTCTAGAACCCAAGCATGACAGTGTAAGCACCTAGTACTGGAGCAAGGACATAAAGGGAAGGATTCTACTAAGCGGGGAACTATGAGAATGTCACGAGGATGGATGCAAATGACTTTTGAAAGGCCAGGGATATAAGAGTGCAAAGGAGAGCATGTATAGTGTAGAAATGGCTAAGGGCCATGCAGGTGATTAAAATGTGACAAAAGGAATTGCACCAAGTAGGAGTGGTGTTAAGAGATCTGGAAGAGGGAGAAAGTATGGAAGGAAGTTCAGTGGGAAGGGAAAATATGGCCACAACCATAGTGGGTCTCGAAGGTGATAAGGAACCACCCCTGCCAATGGAAATGGCGATAATTGGCAGTGGGGTGGATATGAAATCAACACTATACATTGTGCCACAATATGTTGGATCAATTGGAAATGCACTGAGGTACAAGATTTCCCTATCTTTAATGGTATAGATTCAGTAAATTCATTTATCAACAATATTGATGCAATGGTTATTGAAGAACATAAAGTACCTCTACTAAATATCACATTACAAGCAACACCACCAATATGGTGGGGATTTCACCATAACTACCTTCGAGACTGGGAGAAGATCGAAATAGCCATGGAAGTAAGATTTAGAGAAGTGGGGGAGTATGCTCAAGATTTTGTCAAATACAGGAGGGACCCTAATACTCGACAAAATTTGCAAAATTTTAAGGATATATAGAATTGGGAAGGAGTTCCAAAGGATTTATGGGTGCATGGTTTTATACACACCCTGAGAACCTTTCCAAAATGTTGGTATGTACAAGAAGAAACAAGGAAACATACTGTAGATTGGGATAGTTTGGTTGATTAGTTTGTAAGTAGCTTTTGATTTTTAGACTGTAAAAAAAGGCTGACTTAGGTGTTTTAGGTTGTCAAGTGGATTCTTCTCACCTTGAGTTAGCTAATGGAGGGGTACATAGATCACAATAATTTACAACATATCTGCAATTCCACATATAATGAAGAAATGGCTTGTAGGAAGGTGGAGAAAGACCGAGATAAAGAAGATTTGGAGGAATTATGACATCTGTCATTCCACAAAACCAAAGAGGAAATGGATATCAAGGATGGACCTATCAACAATGATCCACATTTACTCCCATTGAAGTTGTGGAAACATAACATTGGGACTAATGAAAAACCCAAGTTAGCCTCAATTGGATATTTTTATGATAAACAGACTACAAAGAAAATTTTCGACCTCTTGAGAGAATATCAAGAATTATTCCCTTCATCGGTCGTGACATTGAAGGGGATCAAGGGAGATATAGGGGAGATGAAAATCATGCTAAAACTAGATGTAAAGCTAGTAAAGCATCGACCATACCCACTAAACCCGAGGGTTAAGGAGAAAGTGAAAAAAAATAGACAAGATGCTAGGAGTAGGGCTTATATTTCTAGTGGACAAGGCAGAGTGGGTAAGTTCGATTGATGTATATAGCTACAGATCTCGCCAAATTTGAAGAAGTACTGCATATTTGCAATCCCTTTTGTCACACTTTTGGGCCAAATAGTGTGCAAAGAAGGAGTATGTGTAGATCTTTATAAGGTTATAGTGATCATGAATATGGACCCACCCGCAAGTGTAAAATAGGTCAGATCCAGCTTGGGACATACCAGGTACTATAGGAGGTTTATCCACAACTACGCCTCAATTATTGCACCGATGGAAAACATATTCAGGAAGGTTGGATGATTCGTGTGGTCAGAAGAATGTGAGGGTGCACTCAACATACTAGAAGAAAAACTAATAATTACATTGATCCTGGACTATCCTGACTGGAACAAATAGTTCCATATCCACATTTATGCATCAAGCATTGGTCTAGGTGTTGTTCTAGCTCAGTCGGGGGAAGGCAGCCTCAACCACCCGATTTATTTTACCAGTAGAAAATTATCCACAGTAGAAAATAACTATACTACAACTGAGAGGGAGGCACTTGCGATGGTATATTCACTCCAAAAATTCATAAATTATTTACTAGGAGGCCCATTCAAGTTTTTCATTGACCATTCTACTTTGAAATATTTAGTGAACAAGCCTGTCCAATGTGCTACTCCAGTCCTATTGCAGAACACATAATTGATCACTCAAAGCCTTGGGCCTATTTTGATGGCGCCTCTCAAGGTGAGCCCTACTAGGAGGGGTAGGAAACATCTTGCATACCAATGAGTCTCATGTAATCAGATTTAAGGCAGGCATTGGTAAAGGGTTCAACAACAAGGCTGAGCTGATGGCACTAAAGCTTATCTAAACTCTGGTAGCAGAATATGGGGTTCCAGAATTTCTAATATTTGACAATTCTCAATGTGCTATAAAATGACTCAATAGGTAGTATACTCTACAAATATCTACCATCACTAATGAGGAAATTCTTGGTATTTTTGAGGGGCTTACCCAAGTTGCCTTTGCTCACATTTTTAGAGAAAGAAGTCAAGGGGAAGATCTCCTGTCAAAAGGTCTCGAGCTTTAGCCTAGGGAATGGATTGTTTAAGAAGATTTAAATGGGCTGCACACTGAATATTCCCACTTGCCTTTCCTTTGATCAGTGGACTCTTGGATTCTTTTTTTATTTCTCATAGTTGAATGTACATTTTTTGTATGAGAGGATTGTTTAATTTTTTTGGATCAGAACTGTACGCCAACCTACCTAGAGGTATGCAACAATAGAAAGAAGAAAAAGATGCATAGTTTTTTAGAGGTAACATCTAGAGATGAATAGGTCTAGTCTTTTAGAATAATATCCATGAATAAAAATATAACCTTTTCCTAGTCAAAAAAGGGCACAGGAAATACCATGATTAAGAAGCATTTCTCCAAGAAGTACAAGAACATAAGCGAAAAGATTTTTGATCTTTGTTGTCAATAGATACCAACAATGGTAGTAACAGATAATAGGAGGCCATCAGATCTAGAAACAGGCATATTGAATGCATACCTCTTGTTCCATCCTTGAATGCCTTGGCAACATGCAGTGGAGTTTTCTTCAATCCATCTCGGTAGACATTTTCGCCCTAACACCTTCCACAACACTGTCACAATAGCCACAATGGTGGGGTTTGAATCCGATCCCTCATATTCGTCTGTGGTTGCATCTGGGTATTGTTTGAGATCGATATCGATTGGAAGAGTGGTTCAACCGCCCTCCCACTCCCACATTGGAAGAGGAAATTTCATCCCCCAAATGGATAGAAAAACGTTTTAGGTTATGGATTTCCAAGGTAGAGAGGACTGTAAAACAAGCAAGGCAAAGATATGGCCCGTCTGTAATGGTCTTCTCAGCTCTCAAACCTGGAGCATGTAAGAGAAATAATATTAGAGTGATAATATTTAAAAAAAATTAGTCATAGGAGAAATAATATTAGAGTGATAATATTTAAAAAATTTAGTCATAAGAGAAATAATATTAGAGCATTGTAATATTTAGCAAAATTAGTCACAATGATCCACATGCTTTGATATAAAATAAATTTTAAATGTCAAATTTTAAAATCTCATGTGTAGTTAGTTATCTATTGTCAAGTATAATATCACAATAATTTATGTCGATAATGGTGTGATCTACACCCCATCAAGCATAAATCATTTTAACATATACCTACTTTTGAAGTAATATAAATCATCCTATGGCTATCCTCAAAAGAAATACCAACCATAGCCTTAGTTATACTGTAAGGCTCGTGTCAAAGTGGTATGAGATTCTTATAGGATTTTGTTAATTGACCTTTATATAAGTCCAACCATAACTCGTCACCAACCTGAAACTTATGTCGAACCCAATGGATTGTGTATCTAATTGTACTTGGAGTTGGCAAATTTCTACAAAATATCATGAATTCATTATTGAACTTGTCAGATAGGTTCCTCAAAATTGGTTTCTTTACTTATCTCATTCCAAGTATGGGAGGTATCTTCATGTGTTATACCATGAATATAGCTACATCAATTTGTGCCAATTGTTGGGACCCCAAGCACACCTGAAAAGGCTTGTGGCAATAGAAATATGAAGAGTTATGTCAAATTTATGTTGAAAATATGGAAGGCTTTCAACACGTGTATGTGGATGCTCGAAATTATATACTCTAAAGACATCTATAATAATCCTATTGACTACTACTTTCTATTTATCAATCTAGGGATGGAAGGTAGTGGATTTGGTCAAGCTTCATGTACATCATCGACCAAAGGTTAAACCAAAAAATACTAAGGAACCTATTATACCTATCAAGAAATATGGTATTTGGAAAGCCAAAGTGAACTAACATATGCTCGAAGAATAACTTATGGGTGGATTTTGTTGCGACAATATTCTTATAAGGTGCCAAAAATCCCATCCTAAGGAAGCAATCAACAACAACAAAAACACATCTGTTACCATGCTCGGTTGAGGGAGAACATTACATAAAATCTAGGGGAACTAACTCCCAAGGATTATCTAGATTAGGCAAAGGCCTACAATTGGTGTGGATGGTCATTTCCTTTGGTAGAATATAATTATTCCATTGCTTACAGGCTTTGGCAATAGAATGTAGCTTGTCATAGGTTGGGTATCTTTGAAACCCATCATAGAGTGTTTGGATATGATAGACCATTGAATGTTTGGGTCATGTGGGCACTACATTGACAACATGAACGATTTCATCATAGGGTCCCTGTTGTGTAGCCATTCATCAAATAATGGCATTGGAGATAATATTGTTTCCATAAAGAAGAGAACCAGAAATAGGCTCATGAACACCATCAATATCTACTGGAGGGGTTGCAATTAAAGAAATAATGAATACAAAATTTGTGGTCAATAGGATAGGGATCATCAAGATGTTGAGCCATCCAATGTAAAGATGGTTTTCAGTGCTAGTGATCTAGTCACATAAAAGACCCCATAAATTTGTGCTTTGGGATACCCCCAAGATTCAATAAGTAATCCAAAGTGAGAGGATTTGTTGATAAGGTGATAATGCCAACAACCCTGAGTTGACCCAAAGTGACACCTTGTGAGTCTTGCACAATTAGGGTGCCAATTTGAGCATCAAAAGGAGGCACAATTGCACAGGTGGCAACATCTCACATTTAGGGAACTTGGCCACAAATCTTTATGCATTTTTCCATTGAGGGTACCTTTAACATTTCCTAAGGCACAAATCACATATTTGGAGGAATTTTGGATGACATGTTGCATTCCACTAGCTTCATGCATGAAGAGGTGCTCCCATCCTTTAAGAATATTTTGGAGAATTTCATGGCATAGTCAAGGGTCACATGTATAAAAGAAGAACACCATAGTCAAGAATATGAAAATTGGAATTTGTATCATGTGGCATAAAGGAGAAGGACATAGGTGAAGAGTACTCCATTTAGAAAAATCTAAAATCTTGTTTATGTCCTCTTTCCAAAGAGGAGAAGGTACCTTGTGACAAAATACCCAAATTGCCAATGGAGGAAGACTAGGTTAAGGGTTACTTTTTCTTTCATATGTTGAGAGACATTATGTATTTTAAGGCATGTTTTGTTGTTGAGTTCACATATTTGGAAGCACAATTTCACAAGTGGAAACATCTCACATTTAGGGTACTTGGCTACAAATTTGTATGCATGTTTTCTATTAAGGGTATCTTTTACATTCCCTAAGGCACAAATCAAATATTTCACTCGCTTCACACATGAAGAGTACTTCCCATCATTTAAGAATGTTTTGGAGGGTTTTCATGGCATAGTCAAGGGTCACATTTACAAAAGAAGAACTCCCAAGTCAAGAAGATGTAAACTATGTTTCCAAGGGATTGTTAAATGTGGCAGGTGTTATGGCATGTCAAGATGTAAACTATGTTGCTTAGTTGTTTTATGGCCATGGTTAGATGTGAGCCTTGACTTGGTAACTTGTAACTTGTTAAGTGGGATAAGTTGAAATTTGAAATGAGTAGCCTAAGATGAGTTATATTCAGTTCTTACATGAACAAGGCACAATCTAGTTGTAGTAACTAGAACTTGGTCAGGTTGTTGTAGTCAAGGAAAGACTTGGTTGGGTTCCCAAGTCCCAAAAAAAGTAAGGGTAGTTGTGAGGGCATGATAATTAAGGAGTGTTAGGGCATGCCAAGGAATGAAAAGGCATGCTAACACATGCCATACAGTTTCAATGCATGTTGAGGAGTGTTAGGGAGTGTCAAAACATCAGAAGGGAGAACTAGGTCAAAATGCATGGAAATTGACGAATAAGAGCGTGTACCAAGGAGTGTCAGTTGATTCCAAGTGCCTAAAGGATAAAGTGTGTTAGGAGAAGGTTGGAATAATTCTTGTAGGAGGAAATAATATGGTTATAATAAAGGGTTGGACAAAGTAGTTTTAGACAAAGGGATAATTTGGGTTGGGCACACCATTTGTCTTTCCAATGACTTGGTTGGGTTCCCAAGTCGCAAAAAAAGTAAGGCTATCTATGAGGGAATGAAAGTTAGGGAGTATGAAGTTGTGTCAAGGAATGTCAGGAAGTACTTGCACATGCTAGATAGATGGTTCCAAGGTATTTTAGGTATGCCAAGATGTGTCAGGTGCCAGGGTGTGGCGTGAACGCATGCTACGGAGTGTGAGGACGAAGTGCTAGGGAAACACAAGGGAGCACTAGATTCAAATGCATGGAAATGAAGTGTCAGTGAGTTCCAGGTGTGCTAAGGAGGAAGTGAAAAGGTATGATAGGTAGTTCCAAGGCATGCTAGAATTCTAGGTAAGAATACCAAGATGTGTCAAGTGCTAAGGTGTGCCAATGCATGTTAAGGAGCATCAGGGAATGCTAGGGAAATAGAAGGGATCACTAAGTAAAAATGCATGGAAATGAATGAATAAGAGTGTGTGACAAGGAGTGTTAGTGAGTTCCAGGTGTGTTAAGGAGGGAGTGACATGGTATGATAGGTAGTGCTAAGTCATGCTAGAGTGTCAGGGTGACATGTATCCAAGATTTGCTAGGTGCCAGGGTGTGCAAAATGGGTATTGGCACCAAACTAGGTGCCAGTAGGTGCCAAGTGCCAAGTGTCAATGAATTCTAAGTGCCAAATCTTCCTCTATTTCTTCTCATCTAGTTTCCAATAATTGATCTCAAATAACTTTAATATTAAACCATGCCAAAACATACCAAGTCATCTCAATGCATGAAAAACATGCTAAGACTTGCCAAGTGCCAACACGTAGCAAGTGCCAATGTGTGCCAGGGAGTGTGATGCATGCTATGAAGTGGTAGAGCATATCGAAGAGTGCTAAGGTGTGCTAGAGAGTGCCAATGCATGATGAGGAGTGTTAGGGAGTACTAGGACAACACAAGGGAGAACTAGGTCAAAATGTGTGGAATTGAATGAATATGAGGGTGTGTCATGGAGTGTTAATCAATGCTAATTGTCATGCCAAGGAGGGAGTGACAAGGTGTGCTAAGCAAAAAAAAGGAATGCCAAGGAATGTCAAGAAGTGCTAGAGTGTGCTAATTAGTTTCGAGGTGTGCTAGCATGTGCCAAATAGTGCCAAGCCATGCCAGGTGCTAAGACATGCTAGGATGTGCAGGGTGCCAGAGTATCCCAATATGCATCAAGGAGTTTCAAGGAAACAAAAGGAATAACCAAGCTAAAATGCAAGGAAATGAATACATAAGAGGGTTAATAAGTCGGGACTTTATCTTTTTCAAAAGGAGCATGCTAGGCACAATAATAATATGTTCCAATAAATTCCAAGTGCCAATGTGTGCCAAGTGCTAATGTTTGTCAATGCAATATTATGCCAAGGTGTTCCAGGGCATGCTAGGGACTACAGGGCATGCTAACACATGATAGGGGAGAGCTATGCTATGCTAGGGCATGCTAACATGTGCTTGGGCATCCTACTCAAAGCAAGATGTTCTAGGTACAAATATGTTCCAAGTACAAATATGTTCCAAGACATGCAAGGTGCCAAGGAATTTTAGTGTAATATTCCAAAGCATGTTAAGGTGTGACATGTGTGTTGAGGAGTGGTAGGTCTCTCCCATTAATAGAATTGATAGAGCTTGATTATGTATTAAATAATATAGTTCATACACACACAAGTGGAACTTTATTTAAAGGAAATTTTCTAGATAATAAACCTAATAGAGACTAATCATGTATTGACTCATTTGAAAACTATATTCTTATGACTTGAGGAAATGATACACACTAATTACTTCTTAACAAATTGATTGACTATTATAACCACTATGATCTTGGACACATAATGAAAAAGACTCCACAACAATGGTCTTAAGTCATTATCTTTTGAGAAAAAATATAATAACATGTACATAGTGTAATAAAAAACTCATTGGAATCATCAATGATGACGAAAATTTTTTGACCGTCACCAAAAGTAAACAAAAAGAGCATTGGTGAGGGTCAATAAAAGATCATCACTAGAAGTGTCACCAAAGAGAGAACTAGTGATGGGCCTTTAACGACTGTCACCAAAAGTGTCACCAAAGAGAAAATTAGTGACGTGCCTTTAGTGACCCTCACCAAAAGTGTCATTAAAAATGGCTTTGGTGACAAATCTTAAAGGACCATCACTATATACACTTACAAAAATGATTTTTTAAATATTGTCACCATATGCCACATTGGTGACGGACCTTACAGGTCCATCACAGGCATGAAGCATCATAAAAAACTCATTGGAATGAAAAAGACTCCACAACAATGGTCTTAAATCATTATATTTTGACAAAAAATACAATAACATGTACATAGCGCAATCAAAAACTCATTGGAATCATCAATGATGATGAACATTTATTGACCGTCACCAAAAGTAACCAAAAAGATCATTGGTGATCGTCAATAAAATATCATCACTAGAAGTGTCACTAAAGAGATAATTAGTGATGGGCCTTTAACGACCCTCACCAAAAGTGTCACCCAAGACAGAATTAGTGATGGGCCTTTAATGACCCTCACCAAAAGTGTCATTGAAAATGGTTTTGGCTACAAACATTAAAGGACCATCACTATACACACTTACAACAACGCTTTTTTAAAGATCGTCACCATATGTGACAGTAGTGACTGACCTTAAAGGTCTATCACAGGCATGACCCTCACCAATGGCCTTTTTTCTTGTAGTGGGAAACAATGCTTTGATGAACCAGTCATTTTGGTTATGTAGGTGAATAGGATAAGTCATCTTCCCAGCAAAATCTTCGAACCACTACATACACTCCAATGTAGTTTCTCCTTCTTGATGCTTAGTGTCCCATAATTTAGCCAAGTCATGTTTCTTCTTCTGAGGGAGTTTAAATTCCTTAATGAATTCTCACTTAAACGTATATAAGGGAAGATCTTGAACTGTCTCTAACCATTTAACGAACCACCAAAGGGATTTGTTTCTTAAAGTGGTCTAGAATTCATTTACTTTGGAATAATTTGGAGTCTATCTAGCCATCCAAATACCTTCACACATGTGCCAATGTTGTTCTAAATACTCATCCCCTCAGTATGAGAACTTAGGGTTCCAAGTAAATGATCCTACTATTTTCGCAACCCTTGAAGTATGACCAGGTGGAGCTAGAATAAATAATCTCAAAACAGGTTGTGAACAAGTTGCAAAATAAGATTAACTGCTGCTACCATAACTACTAGATGCATACACCTTATGAACTCCTTGAAACTTTAGCATTTTGACCAACTTGGAAATGAAACTTATAATATTTTGATAGGGTACAAGGGAAAGGCTAGTGAGAGAGCCAACCATGTTGCTACCTTTTGGATTGCTACTAGCGGAGGAGGAATCATCCTCATAAACAATCTTCTCATAACAAAGTGCATCTCCTCATCCACATGAGTATATTGATCAATTATCATGATATTTTGTCTTGGTGTTTATGGGATTCATATCCCATATGATTCCTGATGGGCTTCATTATTCCTATTTGGATCTCCTCTCTCATCTCTTCTAGCTCATATTATGCTAAAATTTGATCCCTCTTCTAATATCTTGTTTCACAACGCTAGACTGCTCATCTCTCCTCTCTGTAACCTCAGACTACTCAACACTTCACCTATCTACTGCAACTCTCATCCTCTTCTTGTAATCTCACATAAATTACGTTCCCACCACTCATTAGATATCTGCACCCTCCTAATATCTCTAAAGTCTCATGGATTTCACAACTCCTTCCTGTCTATCACAAATTTCTTTCATCCTCCACAACCGGCTAACATCTTTCCCAAGAACCCTACCCCTACTACATGGTTTTTACACTACCATATTGGATTATTGAAATGAATGTAGCATTTGTTCCACCATGAGAAATTTATTCCACAAATGAATCTATTTTATCAATCTTCCTCTTAATCCATACTTGAACACATCTACTTCTTCCTTAGACAATGATTGATGATTCTTTGTAGTAAACTCAATGAAATATCCCTCTAATGTGGGTTGTACCCAAAATTAAACAACCATTGTTAGTTTGTGGTCTAGTTGATGTAATGAAGATAGATCGGTTGTGTTCCAACTCCTTAAGATTCACCCAAAACTTACAATTCCCAAAGTATACTACAATCTAATCAATCAATACTAAAATTCATCAGGGAATGTGCACCAAAATATCTCGTATTGATGTTGGAAAAGAGAATCTCATCCCTAAAACAATATAGGTTTTTCTATTGCAAATTGGCCTATTGATGAAAAATGAGTCAAGCTTGTCTTCCCACCATTCTCAAATGATACTAAAAATATTCCTCGTTTCCATTATCTAAGAATCCCAATTAATATTTTGGTTCTGAAAACATAACCTTTTATTAGCAAATTTGTTTATAGAAGAGAACTAGGGTGCAACCATAACGTGCCAACAAAGGGCTTGTCATAGTCTAGCATGATCTTAGCATTTCCAATATTCCTCAAGGGAAGAAGGCCTCACTTGAGGCATGTCGATACTTCTAAATGGTATTTGGGGTCTTAGATGGAGAAAAAGTTCATTTCCTTAGATAAATCCATTAAAATTCACAAATTTGTTGAATAAGCATTACGTAAAAAGTAAATAAATACATCATAGAGAATTAACAGAAGTTTTTTAAGTTTTTTTTAAGTAGGTGGAAAATACAATCACACTCATACATAAACACATAGGTAAATCCCCGCAACAATCTCCTATTACAAATACAGATTCATAAGGACTCAGAGGGATCAGTTCAAAACTTCTTCCAAAACTCCCATTAAAGACTCAAAACTATGACAATATTACAAGAAAATATATTTCTAGATTGTGAGTCCTAATTTTAGCAACATGTTGGCCTTCTTATGATCTCTCTCCTCATAGCTTGCTTTGTGTGCCTAGATATAATTTTTGGCCTCTTGAATCTTGTCCACTCTCACTTGATATGGTCCACTTTAACCAACTTAATGGGATCTATGTTCGGTCCCTATAATACTAGCGATTACCCCATTACTATTGTAATTGTACCCCTTATTAATATTGTTGTGCCCCTATTATCCCCATATTATTATTACTGTGCCCCATAGAATCCCTCTATTGTTATTTTTGTGGCTTTATATTATTATTGTTAGGTCGGTTAGGTTATATTGTGACTCCTTAGACTCATATATATAGAAAGGAGGTTTTGTCATTTGTATCATCCAAGAATTGTTCATTTATGTAATGTAAAGGAGGTTTCCCCCTCGAAGAGGCTGAATTTTAAGGCATTGATCTATCTTTTCTATCTTTGTCTTGAGCTGGTTTCATAACATTTGGTATCTGAGCTTTGGATTCTAGGGTTTCGCTACTCCAAACAGGTCAACGTGGAATTTTCACTATAACTCTTTGTCTGCGACGTTTCAGAAGCTAAAAAAAAACCCATTTGAGAAGACATCGTGAGGAAACTTGAGTCTGAATTTCAGAGCTTTTAGCGCTATATTTGCGGAGATATGATCTGAGGAAGTTGGTATTTTTGCAGACTCCTGAATTACATTCCAAACAAGTGACCTGGGGAAAATCATCATAACTTTCTCTCTGAGCATCATATTGAAATTTCGTAAGAAGGTATAGAAAGAGGACGGAATATAGTTTCTTGTATATATTTTTCAGAGCCAAAGGTCGAAATAGTGACTCGTGGCACGTCGTAAAAGTTCACTCTACTGAACTAGTCTATAATCAAGTCACTGTGGGAGATTTCACATAACTCTTCCTTAGAGAATCCAATTTGGATCAGACTGGTGGCATTGGAAAGAGGACAAAGTGGGCTACTGCAGGTCACAATTTCAGAACTGGATGGTTTTAATGTATAGAGATACATCAGAGGCAATATCGAGCTCATACAAAGTGAAAAAAGGTGTGTAGATTCTTTTAAATTTTTGCTTAAGATTGGTTTGAAATTTATTTTGAAGGAATTCAAAGGGCATAGTAGAGCATTATTATCGGTAACTGATGCCCCAAGGAAAGGAAATGCAAACACCTAGTAAGGAACCTGGCAGCTCTAGCATGACTCATGAAGAAGATGAAGAAATGCAACATGATATATCAAAATTACAAGACCAAGTGAAACAACTGTCCCTTGCACAAAAAGGAAGAGAATCTAAGATGGATGGTTTAAAGAAAGATGTAGAAGCTAAGATGGATGGTTTAAAGAAAGGTGTAGAAGCTAAGATGGACTGTTTAAAGAAAGGCGTAGAAGCTAAGATGATTGACGTGGAAGCTAAGATGGATGATTTGAAGATAGATTTGAAGACAAACATGGAAGATTTGAAGACAAGCATGGAAGATTTGAAGACAGATTTAACAAAGTTTCTACAAGAAATGCTTACAAATGGTGAAAGGGTAGTAAAGGAAACTCATGATGAGAACAAAAGAAATGTTAATCATGATTTCATAGACTCTAATGTTGGATCTAAGACCCACCATATTCCAAAAATCGATATGAGGAAGTTTGATGGCAAGGATCCCGCAACATGGATATTACAGATGGATCAATTTTTTGATCTCAATAATGTGCAAAACACACAAAAGGTACGTATTGCAACTTTATATTTGGAACCAAATCAGTTTGTATGGTATCAATGGCTTTGCTCTCGTAAACAATGTATCACTTGGGAAATTTTTACGGAAGAATTGATAGCACATTATGAGGATACAAAAAGCAACACTTTCTTTAGCCAATTGATAAGTCTCAAACAAAAGGGTTCAATAATGGAGCACATTGAGGAGTTCCAAAAATTGAACATAAGGGTAAAAAATATTCTATAGGAGCATAGGATTGATGTGTTCATAGGGTCTTTAAAGGATAATATCCAACATGATGTTCGCCTTTGGGAACCTGATTCATTAGAGAAGGCATTCAGGTTAGCAAGAAAAATGGAAAGCAAAATTATGGCAACCAGGAAGCATACCACTCATAACTATAAAGACGGAAGTGTTGTTGCCCCTAGTCTTCCACAACCTATAAGGTTGACATCACAACAATTGGAAGAAAAAAAGAGCAAAAGGGCTTTGTTATAGTTGTGCTAGCAAATACATTAAATGTCATAAGTGTGCTAAGAAGAAATTATTCTACATAGATTGTGAAGAGGAAGAAGAAAAGGAGAAAGAAGGGTCAAAAGAAGAGGATATACTCCATGAACAAAGCCTAGATAAAGAAGAAATGAATCCGACCATATCTTGTAATGCATTGGCGGGAATTGCCAATCCTCAAACCATCAAGATAGAAGGACAAATCAAGAAGAAAAAGGCAATAGTGTTGATTGATTCAATAAGTACCCACAATTTTATTCATTGTAAGGTAGCAAAACAATTGAATTGCTTCTTATATCCAGCACCAGAGTGTCAAGTGATGGTTGCAAATGGAGGAACAATAAATTTCTCTGGAAAGTGTCATAATATCAAGCTATCAATGTGAGAATATGTATTGACTAGCCCAATGCTTTCAATTCCAATGGGAGGTGCTGATGTTGTACTAGGAGTCCAATAGCTACAATCCTTGGGTACAATAGCTTTTAATTTTCAAGAACTTTTTATCAAATTTTCTACAGAAGGAAAGGAAGTTGAATTAAGGGGTATTGCAGGGAAACTAGGAAAGATAATCAGCTCTAATGGTATGACAAAGCTTCTAAAAAAGGAACAAAGAGGTGTAATTGCCCAATTATGTTCACTAGATGTTTCCACATTGGAATCATCTATTTCTCTAGATCTCAAAAAATTCCTGGCCAATCATTCCAAGGTATTTGAGACTCCCAAAGGTCTCCCACCTATGCGTGATCACAATCATGCTATTCATCTGATTCCAGGAAGTGTTCCTCCAAACATCAGGCCGTATAGATATCCCTATGCCCAAAAGAGTGAAATTGAACGTATGGTTGCAATGCTAGAGGCTGGTATAATTCATCCAAGTCAAAGTTCTTTCTCTACTCCAGTAGTATTGGTGAACAAGAAGGATGGATCATGGTGCATTTGTTTAGATTATAGGGAGCTCAACAAGCTCACTATTAAAGATAAGTTTCACATTCTTGTCATTGATGAATTACTGGATGAATTGCATGGATCAATTTACTTCACCAAGTTGGATCTTCGTTCAGGATATCATCAAATCAGGATGAAGATTGAAGACATTCCGAAAATAGCATTTAGAACTCATGAAGGTCATTATGAATTTTTGGTCATGCCTTTTGGCCTTACCAATGCACCTTCAACATTTCAAGGTTTGATGAATTCAATTTTCAAACCATTCCTTAGAAAATTTGTGTTAGTATTTTTTGATGATATACTAATCTACAACAAGTCTTCGAAGGATCACGTTGAACATGTTGACAGGGTGCTACAACTATTGGAGGAAAAACAATTATATGCAAAAAGATCCAAATGTTTTTTTGGAGTCCAAGAGGTGTAATATCTGGGTCATATTGTATCTCATGGAGGGGTTAAGGTAGACCCTAGCAAAATTAAAGCCATTAAGGAATGGAAAGTCCCCACATCCATAAAGCATCTGCGAGGATTTCTCGGGTTGACAGGGTATTATCACAAGTTTGTTAAGAATTATGGGAGAATAGCATCACCTCTAATAACATTATTGAAGAAAGATGCATTTTCATGGACTCCGAAAGCAGCAAAGGCCTTCGAACATCTTCAAGAGGCAATGTGCCAAGCACCGGTCTTAGCTACACTGGACTTCACAAAAACCTTTATTTTGGAATGTGATGCTTCAGGAAATGGAATTGGTGTTGTTCTAATGCAAGATGAAAGACCCATTGCTTTCGAAAGTCATCCAATCAAGGGAAAGTTTTTACACAAAGCTATTTATGAGAAGGAAATGTTGGTAATACTCCATGCACTTAAGAAATGGCGACCCTACCTAATGGGAAGACACTTCAAGGTAAAAACAGATCATGATAGCCTTAAATACTTTTTGGAACAAATATTATCCTCTAAAGAGCAACAAAAGTGGGTCACAAAGATGTTGGGTTATGACTTTGAAATCATCTACAAAAAAGGGAAGCAAAATGTGGTGGCAAATACACTCTCGAGAAAGGATGAGGATGTGGAAGCATTGTTGTGTGCCATTTCTATTATCCAACCAGATTGGATAAACGAAGCAAGGTAGGAATGGAGAATGACAAAGAACTGTGGGTTCTTATTCGAAAGTTACAACAAGATTCCAGTACGTCTGATACATTTAGTTGGAAAAATGATTCGTTATGGTACAAAGATCACTTATACCTCTGTAAGAATTCCTAGCTAAAACAAAAGATTCTTATGGAATTGCACACTTCTCCCTTAGGAGGGCACTCAGGATTTTTAAAAACTTACCACAGGGTTAAGAAGGAATTTTTTTGGGATGGCCTTAAATCAGATATTCAAAAGTTTGTGGCAGAATGTTTGGTTTTCCAACAAAATAAAGTTGAAACAATTAAGACACCGGGTCTATTACAACCTTTATCCATTCCAAGCCAACGTTGGGAGGAGGTTTCAATGGATTTTATCACAGGTTTACCCAAGTCTAAGGGAAAGAGTGTCATCATGGTGGTAGTTGACAGACTTACAAAGTATGCACACTTTTGTGCATTATCACATCCATTTAAAGCCAATACAGTTTCTACTGCATTTATGGAAACAATTCAAAGGCTACATGGAAACCCAAAGATTATTGTAAATGACAGAGATCCCATTTTCACTGGAAATTTTTGACAGAATTATTTTCCTGTCTTGGTACTCAGTTAGCTCATAGCTCATCTTATCATCCTCAATCTGATGGGAAAACTGAGATAGTAAACAAATGTTTGGAAGGATATCTTCGTTGCTTTGTATATGATAAACAGACACAATGGGTCAAATGGTTGCCTCTGGCTGAATGGTGGTATAACACTTCCTTCCATACAACAACAAAAATAACCCCATTTATGGCACTTTATGGGTATCAACCACCATCCATCACATCATATTTAAGAGAAAATTCTAAGGTTCAGGCAGTGAAACATCACATCGAACATCAACAACAAGTCCTCCAACTCTTAAAGGATAACCTCGTGTTGGCACAGAATAGAATGAAACAGCAGGCAGATCAACATCGTAGCGAAAGAAGTTTTGATGTAGGTGATTAGGTATTCCTAAGGCTACAACCATATAAGCAAATGTCCCTCAAGCAAGCTAAGAAGGATAATAAATTATCACCAAAGTATTATGGTCCATACAAGGTGTTGCAAAAGATTGGTGCTATGGCATACAAATTGGAGCTTCCTGCAGCTTCTTGATTGCACCCAGTTTTCCATGTTTCATGTTTAAAGAAGGTTATAGGTGACAAGCTCCCAATTCAAACAATATTTCCAGAACTTGACAAGGAAGGAAAAATTATATTGGAACCGGAAGCAGTCACAGAAACAAGAACTCGACAGCTACGAAATCGATCAATTTCGGAGTATCTTATCAAGTGGAAGAACTTATCCGCTGAAGATTCCACATGGGAGGATGAGAATTTTATACAGAAGTATCCAGAACTACTCAAGCGTTGAGGACAACACTTTTTTGGAGGAGAGGGGCATGTTGGGTCCCTATAATACTAGTGATTACCCCATTACTATTGTAATTGTACCCCTTACTAATATTGTTGTGCCCCTATTATCCCCATATTGTTATTACTATGTCCCATAAAATCCCTCTATTGTTATTTTTGTGGCTTTATATTATTATTGTTAGGTCGGATGGGTTATATTGTGACTCCTTAGACTCCTATATATAAAAAGGAGGTTTTGTCATTTGTATCATCCAAGAATTGTTCATTTATGTAATGTAAAGGAGGTTGCCCTCTCGAAGAGGCTGGATTTTAAGGTGTTGATCTATCTTTTCTATCTTTTCTTGAGTTGGTTTCATAACAATCTATCTCTGATTTCTCCACATTTGATTGATCTCTTCAACCTTAGTGACTCAATCCTTCTTCCATAGATTTGAAAAGTTCCAATGTAATTGCTTGATCTTTTGATTGCCACTTTCTTACTTTATGGTGTTTTTTTTTTCCATATTAACCATTCATTTTCCATATTACAAATCCTATTTATTCAAGGCTATTTTCCATAATTGATCACAAAAATGAAGGACCCAACATCATCTAACCTTGAGTATTTCCAAAGGAACGAAGGGTTAAAGGAATTCTTTGGTGACTTTTATTAATTTTTTTACAAGTTGGAGAATTGAGAAGATCTTAGTCTATGCAACATACTCGAACAATGATTAAATTTCTAGCTAAGGTCATCAAATTTCATGTATGTAACATGTGATCTTCATGGATTAAATGAAAAGTGGATTGAGGAAAAGAAGTAGATCCAACTATGAAATTTTTGAATGCAATAATAATATGCTAAAATGAAAATATGTGGTTTCCTTCACTAGTATTGCATAATGTAATTGATGGATGGCTAGTAGAGCACCTGGTGGTAATGGGTGACAGTCAAACGGCCAATTCTAGATTTATGGGCATTGAAAGATTTTAAGGAAATAATTCCAAATCTCCTTCAATTGATTCAGAATCTCTTTTATATTTAGTTTATTATTAGAATCTTGTTCCAAAAATCTTGTAACAACTTTTATTTGGATTTTCTATTTAAAACTATGATTTTTTAATGTAAAGGGGGATTTTAGCATTGAGAGAAGAGATTGGCATCCTGATGGTTGTCTCCTTTTGTAAGCATAATGGGCCTCTATAATTTGTAATTTTTCAAATCTAGATATTTTTCTCCTTGATTGATGGCTTGGAATAAATAGATTTAGCTTTTCTTAAATTTTCCCATGTTAAGGTTTCTCTTCAAATTCATATCTATTCCTTTTATTTTAGTTTAGTATTAATTAAATTATACGGAACACCATTGATGTTAATGTTGTTAATTTTTGGAAGTTCATTGATAAAGTCAAATCATGGGACAAGAACCCTCTTTTCGAGAGGGCTAATTTTTACTATTGAAGTGCTCAATTTGGACAAGGGAAAGTGTATTCTTGACTTAAGCCTCAGATGTGCATATTTGATCCCAAAATATAAATTAGGCACCCATGGATGGCTATAAGTACAAGTCAAGTGACCCTCATTTGGATCATTATGAACCATTCTTCTATTCTTCTTTCTTTGGTTTTGGCTCGCATAGGTCTGAGATGGCTAGTGGAAGTTCTCTTGCATAGGTTCAAGATTACAGGGTTTGAAGCTTGCATGTGTGTTAGGGTTTTGGTTTTCGAGCACAGGCATGACACAAACAGTTTTCAGTCACAACTGTAGGAATGAAGGCTCATGCATGTGGTTGGATGGTTTCAGTCGTATGCACATCACTCTCTTCGTGCATTTTGGACCTAAGGTTTGGTTTTATCAGTTGACTTCATATTTTGATCATTGACCGCAAGTTTCGGTAATAGACCACAGACAATGAAAACTAATCATAGGCTTCTAAAGTAGGGTTTTGATTATTAGCATTGTTTGGTTCATCTCATGAATATTGTTTAGCTATTTTTTTTGGATAGGAGTATGGATGAAGACATGGATCATTGTACTCTCTTTTGCTTAACCATTCAATGACAATCTAATAACAAGAATAATTTGAAAGGGTTTTCCCATAGTGGGTTTTTTCTTGGTCTTCGACCAATCCTAGTGTCTCTATGCGTGAATTTTCTTCTTCTATTGTTCCTTTATGTTCTTTTGTATTTATGATGTTGTTTTTCTTTCTATATAATTGCATATGTCATTGAATAATGTTGTAAATATGAATAATATTACAATTCTATGGGGTGAATTATATATGTAAAGTAATAAATACAATTATCTAAAGCAAAGAAAAATATATCCCTAAGAAAATTTAACATGGTATCAAAGTTTGGTTGAAGAAAATTCATTGAAGATAACCCCTATGAATACACCTTTGATGGAAGCAAGAAAATATGGAGGAGACCTAAATTAATAATAGGGTTTGAAGGAAACGCCAGGAAATATGGTTATTAGAGTTCGGTGGATGACATGAGGTTATGGTTCAGAAGAAACCTTGGGATAAGATGATGCCTTGAGTTTTGTAGTTTTGAAACATGATCAATGTGAATATGTTCTAGCTTTTTGTTAGGGTTGGTGGTCTTAATTGTTGATGAAGTTGATGGAAACATGGAAGATTGGTTCAAGAGGGAGATGATCACCTCTCATTAAAGATAACTACCATTTAGATTTATGTTATGTCTTCATTAGATTTATTTTTTTTGCTTATACTTCTTTCGTGAATATTTGAGTACATCCTCTAGATGAGATGTGAAAACCATATCCTTCTTGAGGGTCATCTAATGTGTAGGAAAAGAAAGCTAGTGCGGGATGAGAAGAGCTAATGGAAAGTTGTCAAAGTGCTACAAATTCCATAACAAATAAGTGTTACTAGTTGCAAAGGTACATGAATACTATAGGGTATGTAAGCTGCAATATTGAATGGTAAGGTAATCCCTGAGGTATGACAAGAATATGAAAGTAATTTTGATTTATGGTACATATGATATATATTGGTGCTCTTGATATTTTTCAATCATCTTTCATTTTAGTCATGATGGATT
Source organism: Pinus tabuliformis (assembly GCA_031772625.1). Classification (NCBI taxonomy): domain Eukaryota; kingdom Viridiplantae; phylum Streptophyta; class Pinopsida; order Pinales; family Pinaceae; genus Pinus; species Pinus tabuliformis. The sequence goes on along the minus strand of CM062816.1, from coordinate 848,765,425 downwards.
TCTTTATCTCATAAAGAAGGCTATCACATTGACTTTGATATATGGTTATTGAATAGTATTTTTAATGCTTTTGATAAGCATGATGAAAGTATGACAATAAGATTAATTCTCGCGTTGATCTTGGTAAGGTTTAGTAAATCTAACCTGTGGTAGAATTTGATGCCCTCACTTGATTATTATGATCCTTGAAGAATGAATATATTCATATGACACTAACCCTTGACGAATGTTTGATGCCATAATGATGACTTGTTATGATGTAATTTTTGATCTGGCAGTTTTTTTGTAGCAAGATAATATTATGATAGACATGTTGATAGTGATGATTGAAAAGGATTCTCATTCAAAGGGAGAAATACTTCATGATATTTTAACACCTAGTACTTGTCTATTAAAGGAAGGATTTTGGACATGAATAATCATCTAGAGTTGTTGAAAAGGTTTTGGCAAAGTTACGATTTGAGTAGAGAAGGTTTCTCCTAGTCCAAGCCACAATCACTGGGAGAAAAGGGTTAAGAGTGTGGTTATAGGCCTCAAAAATACATGGAAGAAGGCCTATGGGTGTGATTATGCCTGTAGTTCTAAGAACCTAAAGTCTTAAGCATGAGATCAGGAGCACACTAGGAGTATGACATAGCTACAGACATGGAGCAAATGGAAGAGTTCTATGAGCATAGAAGTTTCTCAGAAAGCATTGTATGGTTTATATTAAGCTCCCCAAGCTTATATAGATGGTTATTGAAGCGTAGAAGCGATATCAATCCAAACCTATAAGTTGGTCCAAGGTATGATTTTTTTTTGATTTTATATTTCTATGATTTATTCTTGACAGGTAGCGATCCTTTCATTATCAAGTGTAAAAGGGATATGGCCACTGAGTGCGAGATGAAATATCTTCTGGAGATATGATTTTGCATGGATACACTAATAGTTGGAAGAGAACATTGAGTAAATTGTTGTTAGAATGCAGTATTTTGGTTAAAGAAGCTTCATGGAGAGTTTTTTTAGTAGCTTTTGGATATTGTAACAAACCTGGTGAAAATTCCATGTAATAAAAGTTAATAAAGGAAAAAATAATAACCACAGTTGATGGGACACTTATTCCAAGTTGAATGTTGGGCAAAACATTCTAGTGGGTGTTCATTTGGTTTATTATGGCTAAGGAAATTGGAAAAGTCAATGGAAAAGGATTTGAAAGGAAAAATAACATTTTTGGCACATATATTTATGAAAAAATGGAAATTAGTAGAAAAGGAAGGTGAGAGGTCACATGTTGCATGTGAGGAGGAAAATGAAGAAAATAGAGGCCTAATTGATAAAAAAGGCTTATGAGGATCAATTTGTAGCCTTTTGTCAATTCCATTTTGGAGCTATCTCATTTTATTCTCTCTCTCTCTCTCTCTCTCTCTCTCTCTCTGAACACTTACATTTTTCTTGGAGCATTTTGGCATTGCATCAAGAAAGGAAAAGAAATCAAGAGGAAGTAGAGATCAAGCAAGAAAGAGAAAGATCAAGAAGCTACAACAATATTCTTTGCAGGTATCGATTTTCATGTGTATTTTCCTTGCTAGATTTGGCATGCATGGTATTGCATGTGGTTTTTTTGCTGTTATTGCATGGGTTTTTCCAGGTGTGACAATGTTTTCAGCCTAGCCTTTCCATTTCTAGATAGCCATGGTGTGATGGGGTTCTCATGTTTTGGTTGAGCTCAATTGCGCAATGGATTTGAAGCTGAGTGAGGTGGATCTCAGAATGATAGAGCACATGGCCTAGTGGTTCATGAACTAGACTGTGGATCATGGTAAAGCCACTGGTCTAGTAGCCCCTGAGCCAGACTATGGGTTGTGGTAATGCCAGGATTGTGTTTCCTCAATGGACCTAGGAATCCTTTCCAGTGAATGGAAGGATATATAGTAAAGCCAAGAGGTGGATTTATTTGTGTTGGGCCTTTGGGATATGCAGTAAATCTTGGAGCGTGGGTCTCAGTTTAGGGCCGAATGAATTAGTGTGGATTGCGGTAAAACCTAAGAGACTAGGAGACAAGAAAATTCCTCATGGTGTAAGTGGAGAAATCCGGTGGCATCCGTGCTTGTTTGGCCTAGTGGTTGGGTGGAGATCATGGTAAATAATGTTATTACATGTTCATTGTGTTGGCCTAGTGATTTGGGATGAATTATGGTAAAGCCTAGTTTCTATTGATGAGGGTGAGGTGGTTTAGCCTTAGGATGCCCTATTTGGTTCTTTTGGTTTGAGTCCCACATTCATGCTTGGAATATGGAATGGGGTTGAATGGATAATGAGAGATTTGGCTTAGCCATTCTATGGTCAGGTGGAATGTGGTAGTCCCATCTCGGGTTTTGATTTTGAATCATCAATATGAGGTCATTTCTCCTTGTATTTCTATAAGTATTATACTGGTTTATATGTGGATCATATGATTGTGATTTCCTTGGTAAATTTTTTTCTATTATGTTGGTTATGTATGTGTTTTATAACAGTGGCTATGTATGGCTCTCATCATGTTTTTACTTGTAAGTGAATGAAAAATGTATCTATGAGCTAATAGATGATAATGAAGCAAATAATATAAAGGAACAATGCTTCATAGTGATTCTCAGACAAGTGTGTAACCGCTATGATTAAATATATTGTTTACACCTGTAGATTACATATTCATGATGTGTTTGAGAAAACACCTGTCATGGCTAGTAGGATTTCGATTAAAGGATTGTTCAAGTATTTAAATTTGCATCATTGTTTCCTTGTTATCTCTTTGTTCTGAAGGTGTCATTCAATTCTAGGTAGTGACCTAGGCTCTGGGCCTCAAAAAGTGGCTCAAATCCTGAGGATGCTGGAACATCACTAGGAAAAATATTCCTTGGACACTCGCATGCTTTGGCATTAGAGTGTGCAAAGCCTCCTCAATATTGTCAGGTCCATATCATGTGAGCGTCCAGGGGTCAAGTGGTCTAAAACCTCAGTGTGACCAAGGGGCTAGCCACTTGAGTGGTTGGGATGGTTCCTGGGAGTCTTGTAGCTGATGTGGAAGGTGTGTATGTTGTGTTTCCATCGATTCCACTTCCTTAAGGTCACATAGGAGGTTGAATTTAATCATAGTAGCCTCTCGTCACATGTTTACCGCAGTTGGATGGTTAGTTTGGTAGATGTGGGAGAAGCGTGTTACAAGGTGGTATCAGATCATGGTTCACCCTCAGACTAGATGGGCAGTGTGTTGGTCATGCATTCATGTTGTTTACATGTGTGTTAATCGTTCTTGTGGTCTATGTGCTTGTTTCATATGCATGGTGTTAGTCATGGTTGTAGTGATGTCGCCATGTGAAAGAGGATGTTGTTTTTATGAAGTATGTCATCACGAGTGTATGATTGGTTACATGTTGTTTATGCTTTCGTATGGTCGATATACATTGGTATGGTGTTGTTTTCATGCATAAGGTCATGGTATGTGTAGTTGATATGGTCATGCATTAATGCCTGGACCCTAGCTAGAATGATGGCTACATGGTTATATGATTATGTGTTATGTTTCTATATGTAATCATGATTATGTTATACATGTATCACACTGATCTATTTATCTTGCAAATGAGGTATCCTACCTAAACTATAATAAGGTACATTGGTCTATTTTGATTTGGTTTAGCTGACATGATATACCTTGTAAGAAGAAAGATCAAAATGACTATCAAGATGGTAAATTACAAAGACTCTCCCTATGAATCAGATAAGCAACATGGTGTTGGGCACTCTTCTGATTTGGTAGACACGAGAAGCTTGCAAGGAAGAAATAAGGAGTTGTAAGGCAGACAATGAAAAAATCATACAGGCACAAGAAAAAAAGTAGAGGTTAATGCAATTGTAACAACCCTGGTGAAAATTCCATGTAATAAATTATAAAAGTAAATAAAGGAAAAATAATAACCACAGATGATGGGACACTTATTCCAAGCTGAATGTTGGGAAAAATCCTAGTGATGGGGATCACTTGTGATTGTTTATGGATAAGGAAATTGGAAAAGGCAATGGCTACGGATTTGGAAAGGAAAAATGGCATTTTTGGCATATTCATTTATGAAAATAATGGAAATTATTAGAAAAGGGAGGTGAAAGGTCACAGGTTGCATGTGAGGAGGAAATTGAAGGAAAATAATGGAGGCCTCATTCATAAAAGGCTTATGAGGATTAGTTGGTAACCTTTTGTCAGTTCAGTGTTGGAGTTCTCTCATTATTCTCTCTCTCTCTCATACTCTTGGAGAATTAGAGTTTTCTTGGAGCACTCTTGGTGGGTGTGACATACTTGGGTTTTTGGATCAAGAAGGCAACGGAAGAGTAGGAAAGCACAAGAAGTCATCGACATCTATAGCTACATTAGATTTTCTTGCAGGTTGCATGTATATTTCCTTCACTACTTTTGGCATGCATGGCACATGCATGTGGTTTCTTGGCCGTGATCTGTCACTGGCATGGAAGATTTCATGGATTTACAATGGATTTCCTAGCCTTGCCATTTCTTGGATAGCCATTGTGATTGTGGGTTTACTTTCATTGTTTGTTTTTGGTTGGTTCTCATGTTTCCTTATATTGGGTTGAGTTATTAGTTCTTGGAAGCCTTGGTTGGACAAATGCTCTAGAAACCCTGTAACAACTTGGGTTGAGTTACTAGTCCTGGAATCTTTGGTTAGAAAAATGCTTTGGAAGCCCTTGGTGGGTTGAGTTACTAGTCATGGAAGCCTCAGTTGCTTAGGTAGATGTGGGATGAGGGTGTTACGGGGTGGAAACAGAGCATGGTTCACCCCTTGGACTAGAAGGTCTATGTGTTGGTCATGCATTCATGTCAGTTGCATATGTGTCTCTCACACTTGCATTCCATGTGCTTGTTGCATTTGCAGGATGTTGTTCATGGTTGTAGTGATGTCGTCAGGTGAAAATTGATGTTTTGTTGAGGAATGCATCATCGTGAGTGTATGACTGGTTACATGTCGATTTATGTTGCTTACATGTATCATTGTAGTATGTTTGATTACATTCTTGCTTGATTGGTTACATTCTTGTGTGCTTGGTTGCATGTACCATTATTGCAGGTTTGATTTCAAGTACTGTTTACTCATGATTGATCATACGTGTTTATGGGTTTGTGTGGATGGTTATGCATCACTTATGTGTGTTCATGCTTGCATGTGGTCAAGTGTATAGTGATGTAGTGGTGGGTGTCATACATGAGGCCATGGTGTGTTGTAGTTGAGTTCATGCATTGATGATTGCACCCTAGCTAGAATGATAGTTGCATGCTCATATGCTTATGTTTTATGTTTCAATATGTTGTCATGATTATGTTATACATGTATCAAGCTAATTTTCTAATCTCGCAGACAAAGTATCCTCCTCGAGATATGCTAAGGTACATTGGTTTATTGTGATTTGGTTTAGCTAACATGATATACCTTGCAGGAAGAAATATCAAATGGATAGCAAGATGGTTGACTACAAAGACTCTCCCTATGAATCCAAAGAGCAGTATGGTGTTGGGAACTCTTTCGATTTGGCAGTTAGACTAAGAATATTAAAGGAAGAGATAAGGAGTTGTAACGCAGACAATGACAAAATCATACATGTACAAGACAAAAAATTAGAGGTAAATGTAGTAATACTTCAAAGTTTGTTAGGTTTGTAGTGTCAAGGACCATGTCGGATCAACTATGAAAAGGAGGATAGAATTAATGGGGCATATGCTAGTCAATCCAATGTTTTTCACATATCAGATGGAGATGACACAATTAGGGATGACATATTGTTTGAAACTACATATAGGAGAGGGCATATACATATGTATGATTCTAGTTCTAACTCAGATAGGCATCATGATCGTCATCTTCATCATCATCCTTACAGGAGGAGTGGTAGGGGATATTTTCCATATGAGTTTAAGAATGAAAATCCACCAACATTTTGTGGAGAGATGAGGAAACCACAAGATGAGGATGCATGGTCTCTTGGCATGAGGAAATTTTTCAAGTTGCATGACTATTCAGAGAACATGAAGGCTAGAGTGGCTACATCCAGTCTCAAAGGTAAAGCAGACATTTGGTGGGAAGATGTAAATAATTTCAGATGTATTCATGAGGAAGATTTTACTTGGAGTGAGTTTGAGTAGCTATTCAAGAAGATGTATTTGTCAGAGAGAAACTATGATGACAAGGTGAAATAATTTTATGAGCTAAAGATGGGTTCCATGAGAGATGATGAATACAGTAGCAGATTCTTGGATTTCCTGAGGTATATGCCTTATCTTACAGAGGAAAAGCCAAATATTCAGAGGCTCATTAGTGGGTTACCAATCACATTTAAATATAGGATTGAGTTCGATGCGCCTAGATCATTAGAGGAGGCCATTAGGAAGCTAAGGCATTTCTATGCGCAGAACTAAGACTAAGCCAGACTGGAGAGGTAATGAAAATAACAAAGGAAAATGGGATAGAAGGGGAGCAATGCCTTAGGAGACAATTAACAAGGAGAATGTTGCACCACCTAAGAAGTTCAATTCATCGGATAGGTGATAGGGATTCTGATCAAGGGAACAGAACAAGGAGACAAGATGGAATCCTATAGAGTTTTGTTTTTGTGGTAAGAATCATCGTAGGAGATATTGTCCATAGAATCAGGGTGGTATACCTCAGATACACAGTGCACAGGAGGCACAAGCTATTGGGAATGTTGGTCACAGTATTCCACGTATCCATGCAGCATTGGATAACAAACAGAAGATCATCAGGCATCTATCATTGATATGGAAGGTAAGATTTGTGATCAAGTTATTTCTATTTTGATTGACCCTAGATCTAAGTATAGCTATGTTAGTCATGACTTGGTGGATACGTGTGGTTTGAGTAAGGAATTGCATACAGAACCTTAGTTAGTGCAGTTTTTTATAGGTTCGACGAGGTGAGTTCATCATTGTGTAAGAGCTTGTGAATTTGATTGCAATGATATTCCTACTGCAACACATTTGAATTTATTACCACTGGGATCATAAAATATGTTGTTGGGCATGGATTAGTTATATCTTGATAGAACCAAAGTGGATTGTTATGAAAAATCCATTGAGTGTGTTGATGACAATGAAGAACCAAGAGTCTTACAGGGTAAGAAGAAAGCCACATCAATTAGGATGGTGACAACTATCCAAGCAAAGTGTAGTCATCAGAAAGGGTGTAAGCTATTTGTAATACACATTTCTAGTGATAAGGGTAAGGAAGTTGAAGATGCAGATGTGTTGAGCAAGTACCCAGTTTTACAGCAATTCAAGTATGCATTTCCTGAGGACATTACAAAGTTTCCACCTCATAGGGAGGTAGACTTTATATTGATTTTATGTCAGGGGCAACTCCAACATCAAAAACACCTTACAGGATGAGCACACTTGAGTTGGTTGAGTTAAGTTGCGGTTGAAGGAAATTTTGGACAAGGGGTACATTAGGCCAAGTGTATCACCATGGGGCACACTGGTATTGTTTGTGAAGAAGAAAGATGGAACACTCATATTATGAATTGACTACAGGAAGTTGAACACAGTGACCCTCAAGAACAGGTATCCATTACTAAGGATTGATGACTTGTTTGATTAGCTTAAGGGAGTAGCAGTGTTCTCGAAGATTGATTTGAGATTAAGATATCATCATGTACGCATCAAAGAGGAAGACATTTACAAGACTACTTTCTAGACTAGGTGCGGGAATTATGAGTTTCTCGTTGTTCCATTTGGATTAACTAATGCTCCAACTACATTTATCTGCTTGATGAATAATGTGTTGTGTCCATATTTGAATAAGTTTGTTATTGTGGTCATTGATGATATATTGGTATATTCTAAAAATGAGGAAGAGCATGTCGAACATTTAGCACCAGTGTTGAGGTTGTTGGGAGAGCATTAGTTGTATGCTAAGCTCAACAAGTGTAGTTTCTTTCAGGCAAAGGCACACTACTTGGGGCATGTTGTCTCCAAGGAAGGAATTGCAGTAGATATAGAAAAGATAAGACCAATCATGGAGTGGGTAGCTCCTAAGAATGTGGATGAGGTGAGATCCTTCATGGGTTCAGCAAGCTACTACAGGAGGTTCATCAGGAACTTCTCACAGATTTATTATCCTATCACATCATTGCAGAGGAAAGGTAAGAAGTTCGAATGGACATAGGAGTGTGAGGCTAGTTTTGAGAAAATCAAGTAGTTGTTGACATGTGCACAAGATTGTTGATCTAGACAAAGAATTTGTTGTGTGCACAAATGCTTGCAAGAGAGGACTTGGTGGAGTCCTTATGCAAGATGGATTGGTTTGTAATATCCATTTGATCAACTGAATATGAACACCGGGTAGGCTTGGTGGTTGGCTATGACCACTGAGCTTGATTTTGAGATCAGGTGTATCAAAGGTAAAGAGAACAAAGTGGCAGATGCTCTCAGCAGGTGGATACAGGTGAATTGCTTAGTAGTTATGAGCTCCTATGGGACATATTTATAGGATAGGGTCTTGTGGGAAGGTCAATAGGATGTCAGATATATGGATATTGTGTATAGGTTATAGCAGAGCACAGGTAGAGGTGGCGGTATAGGTATAAGTACAGGTGATGGTATAGGTATAGGTGTAGGTGCACATGATATGGATTGTCTTATGATAGATGGATTGGTCAGGTTCTGAGACAGGATATATGTCCGAAATAATAGTGAGCTCAAGAAGGTGATCTTGAGGCAGTTTCATGTGAAACCATATTTGGGTCACCCCGGATATCAAAATACATTGACAGTAGTGAAGAAATTTTATTATTGGCCGAACTTGAATAGGGATGTAGCAAAGTTTGTTGTTAGACGTTTTGATTTTCAATGAGTGGAAGCATAATCTAAGCATCCACGTGCACTGCTACAGCTAATTGTCATTCCAGAGTGGAAATGGGAAGTCATTTCCATGGACTTCATCACAGGGTTACCGAAGACCGTGAGACAACATGATTCCATTGTGGTTATTGTGGACAAGTTGACGAAGGTTGCACGTTTCATTCCGGCGAATTCTACATTCTCAACTAGTGATGTAGTACAAGTATTCATCCAAAATGTTGTTAGATTGCATGGTGTTCCAAAGAATATAGTGTCAGATAAGGATGAAAAGTTCACTTCCATGTTTCGGAAGGAATTGTTTACAGGTTTGGGCACAGAGTTGGACTTCAGTACAGCTTATCATTCACAGAAAAATGGATAGATAGAGAGGTTCAACAAGATATTGGAGGACATGTTGAGGATGTATGTGATGCATCAATAGTGAAAGTGGGAAGAGTACCTTCCATTGGTAGAGTTCATGTACAACAATGGGTATCAAGAATCTTAGAGAATGAGTCTTTTTGAGGCATTGTATGGATGGAGTTGTAACACTCCCATCAGTTGGAGTGATCTAGTTAAGAGGGTATTGATTGGAATAAACATGTTGATAGACATGGAACATGAAATGTAGGTTATAAATAAAAATCTAAAGGTAGCACAGGATAGGAAGAAAATCTATGCAGATCGGAATAGGTTGTTCAAGTTGTTTCAGGTTGGGGATCAGTTGGTAAAATTTTCTCAGTTCAGTTTTGGATCTCTCTCATTATTCTCTATCTCTCTCATACTCTTGGAGACTTAGATTTTTCCTGGAGCACTCTTGGTGGGTGTGGCATACTTGGGTTTTTGGAGAAATATGCCAAAGGAAGAGAAAGAAGGCATAAGAACGAATCGAGATTAATAGCTACCTCACATTTTCTTGCAGGTATCGAGTCTCATGTATGTTTCCTTCAGTATTTTTTGCATGCATGGCACATGCATGTGGTTTCTTGGTCATGATCTATCATTGGCATGGAAGATTTCCTAGATTGATAGTGGATTGCCTAACCTCTCTATTTCCTGGATAGCCATGTTGATTGTGGGTTTACTTTCATTATTTTTTTATTATTGGTTCTCATGTTTCCTTAGCATGGGTTGAGTCATTAGTTCTTTGAAACCATGGTTAGACAAATGCTTTGGAAGCCCTGTAACAACTTGGGTTGAGTTACTAGTCTTAGAAGCCTTGGTTGGACAAATGATCTGGAAGCCCTTGGTGGGTTAAGTTACTAGTCCTAGAAGCCTCGGTGGGACAAATACTCTCGAAGCCCGACATCAGCTATGTGTTAAGTTACTAGTCCTGGAAGCCTTGGTTGGAATAAACACTTTGGAATCCTCGAAGGCTTGGATGGAGACAAATCTGCTGATGGTTTTTTGATGTCCAGCTGTGAGGTGGAATGAATGTTTGATGGGTTGAGGTGGATGGCCTCTAGAAGCCTTGGATGAGTTTTGATTGATGTGTTCTATGAGATCCCACATTGATGTTTGGAATATGGCACAGGGGTGAATGGCTGAAGAGAGATTTGGCTCAACCATTCTATAGTTGGGTGGAAAGTGGAAGTCCCATCCCAGGTTTAGATTTTGCATCATTAATAAAAGGGCATTTCTCCTTGTATTTCTATAAGAATTTTGATGGATTATATGTGGTCTATATGATTGTACTTTCATGAGTATTTATGTTGCTATTATGCTGGTTATGTATGTGTTTTATGACAACATCCATGTGTGGCTCTCATCATGTTTTTACTTGTAATTGAATGATCAATGTATCTATGGACTAATGGATGGAATGGAAGTTGATGTGTTGAGGAATCAATTGTTCTTAGTGATTCTCAGTTAAGTATGGGATCCCTATGCTAAAAACTATTAATTACACTTGTAGATTACACATTTGCAATATGTTTGATGAAATTCCTGTCATGGCTAGTAGAGGTCCAGTCAAGGTCTTGAACAAGTGATTGCTTTAGTACTTCTATTTCCATGTTATTTTGCTAATTTGCAGAGATGGTTCAATTATGGGTAGTGACCTCGGCTCTGGGCCTGAAAAAGTGGCTCAAATATCAGAGTCCCTAGCACAGCACTAATAGTTCTGGTCTCTGATCACTGGGAGGCAAGCCTATGAGAGAGAATTTGGGTTTTTAGTCGCCCTCATGCCTATAGCATGAGAGAGACTAAGGCTTAAGTTGTCCAAAAGTTTAGTGGGACCCTAAGGCAAGTTTTCTAAAGCATTGGATTAGTTCCTGAGGGTCCTGTAGATGATGATTAATGTCTATATGGTGTGTTTCCTCCAGTTCCACTTCCTTAATGTGACTTAGGAGGTCGAATCATATCATAGTGGCCTCTCATCACATGTTTACCCCGACTAGCTAGTTGCTTTGGTAGATGTGGGAGAAGGGTGTTACAACAACACTCCTTCAAAGTTTGTCATAATTGTGGTGACAAGGGCCACTTTGGATCATCCATGGACATGAGAACAAAACTAATAGGCGATATGATAGTAGGTCTCATGGTGGTTACAGGTCAGATAAAGAGGACACAGTTAGAGATGGAAGATTGTTGGATACTCCCAATAGGAGAGGTGATGGATATAAGTATTATTCTAGTTTTGGTTCTTATATGCATCATGATCGTCATCGTTATCATCCTTATATGAGGAGTAATAGGCGATAATTTCCAGATGAGTTTAAGAAAGTAAAGACACCTACTTTTGATGGAGATGTGAAGAAGCCGGAAGATTCAAAGCCTTAGATACTTGGGATGAAGAAATTATTTGAGTTGCATGAGTACACAAATAATATGAAGGCCAGAATAGCTATTTTTAGCCTAAGATGTAAAGCAAACATTTGGTGGGAAGATGTGAAGTGGGCTAGAGACATCAGAATACATGACTTGACTTGGCACGAGTTCTAGAGGATTTTTAGGAAGAAGTACTTGTCATAAAGTTACTATGATAGTGAGGCCTAAGAATTCTATGAGCTAAAGATGGTATCAATGACAGATGAAGAGTACATGACTAAGTTCCTCGAGCTATTGAGGTATCTTAAATATGAGGAGGATAAATTTCAATGATTTTTCAGTGGATTTCCATTAACATATAGACATCAGATTGAGTATGATGGGCCTTGGTCACTTGAGGAAGTTATTGGGAAATTGAAGCATTGCTATGAACAGTCAAAGCGTAAGAATGAATCCCAATAAGGATGGAAAGAAAAATACAAAGGTAAAGGTAAATGGAAACCAAAAATATAAAGGCCTCAGAATATCGGTGAGAAAGAAAATTTGGCACCACAAAACATGATCAATGTAGCTAGACATGGACATGGGTCACAAAAACAACAAAGAGGTGATGGTACTGATCGGTTGGAGTGTTGGACATGCGGAAAGGAGAACCTTAAGAGAGATTTTCCATAGAATCAGGGTGCTAGACCTCAGATATATAGTGCGCAGGAGGTATAGTCTGTTGGGGAAATTGGTCAGAGTGTTCCTTGTATTTATGCAGCATTGGATAGAAAACAGGCATACCATCAAGCATATATCATCGAGATGGATGGTAAGATTTGTGATCAAGTTATTTCTATTTTGATTTACCAAAGATCTAATTATAGTTATTTTAGTCCCAACTTGGTGTATAAGTGTGGCTTGAGTAAGGAATTGCGTGCAAAATCTTGGTTTGTGTAGTTGGCTATAGGCACCAATAAGCGAGTTCATCATTGGGTAAGAGCTTGTGCATTTGATTTGAATGGTATGCCCATCGCAACACATCTGAATGTATTACCATTGGGTTCATAAAATATGTTGTTGGGCATGAATTGGTTGTATATTTATAGAACCAAGGTGAATTGTTATGAAAAATAAATTGGGTGTGTGGATGACAATAGGGAACCAAGAATCTTGCAGGGAAAGAAGAACGCCACATCATTTAGGATGGTGACAGCTATGCAGGAAAAATTCAGCCTCAGGAAAGGGTGTGTGCTATTTTTCGTACATATTTCTAGTGACAAAGGTAAGGAATTTGAGGATGGAGATGTTTTGAGCAGATACCTAGTTCTATAACAATTTCAGTATGTATTCGCTGAGGAGATTTCAGAGTTGCCACCTCACAGGAAGGTAGACATTTCTATTGAGTTAGTGCTAGGGACAACTCCAACGTCAAAAGGACCATATAGGATGAGCACACTCGAGTTGGTAGAGTTGAAGTTGCAGTTGAAGGAAATGTTGGACAATGGATACATTAGGCCGAGTGTATCACCTTGGGGCGCACTAGTATTTTTTGTAAATAAGAAAGATGGTACTCTCACATTATGCATTGAATATAGGTAGCTGAAAAAGTGACTATCAAGAACAAGTACCTATTACCAAGGATTGATTATTTGTTTGATCAGCTGAAGGGAACAAAAGTGTTCTCTAAGATCGACTTGAGATCCGGATACCATCAAGTATGCATCAAAGAAGAGCACATCTACAAGACCACATTTAGAACCATGTATGGGAATTATGAGTTTGTCTTAGTTCCATTCAGTTTGGCTAATTCTATAGCTACATTTATGTGCTTGATGAATAGTGTGTTACGCCCGTATTTGGATAAGTTTGTTATTGTGTTCATTAATGACATATTGGTATATTCTAAAAATGAGGAAGAGCATGCCAAGCTCTTAGCAACAGTGTTGAGGTTGTTGAGAGAGCATCAGTTGTATGCTAAGCTCAACAAGTGAAGTTTATTTCAAACTGAGGTACATTACTTGGGACATGTTGTCTCCAAAGAGGGCATTGTAATAGACCCAGAAAAGATAAGGGCCATGATGGAGTGGGTAGCTCCTAGAAATGTGGATGAGGTGAGATCTTTCATGGGGTTGGAAGGCTATTATATGATGTTCATCAAGAACTTCTCACATATTTATTATCCTATTACATCATTGTAGAGGAAAGGTAAGAAGCTTGACTGAACCGAGGAGTGTGAGGCTAGTTTTGAACATATTAAGAGGTTGTTGACACATGCGCTAGTGTTAAATATTGTACATCTAGACAAGGAGTTTGTAGTATGTACACATGCTTGCAAGAGAGAACTTGGTGGAGTTGTTAAGCAAGATGGGCAGGTGGTATGCTATGAGTCAATAAAACTAAATGAGCACATGCAAAACTACATGACACATGATCTTGAGGTAGCAACGGTCATAAATGCATTGAAGATGTGGAGGAACTATCTTCTTGGCAGTGGGTTTGTGCTAATGTGTGATCACATTAGGATGAGGTATTTATTTGACCAACCAAATCTAAACGTCCGATAGGCTAGATGGTTGGCCACAATCATTGAGTTTGAGTTCAAGATCAAGTACATCAAATGAAAGGAGAACAGGGTGGCAGATACTCTTAGAAGACGAGTACAGGTAAATCACTTAGTAGTTATGAGCTCCTATGGGATAGAGGTATAGGATAGGATCTTGCAGGCAAGTCAACAAGATGTCAGGTAAATGGAGATTGTGAACAGATTGCAGCAGAGTATAGGTACAGGTAAAGGTAGTAGTACAAGTATAGGTATAAGTAGTGATATAGGTATAGGTAAAGGTACAGGTTCAGGTGCACAGGATGTCGACTATTGTCTTACATCAAATGGATTGGTTAGATGTAGAGATAGGATATATGTGCCAGATAGCAGTGAGCTCAACAAGGTGTTCTTGAGGGAGTTTCATGTGAAACCATATTCAGGTCACACAGGCTACCAAAAGGCGAAGACCGCAATGAAGAAATTTTATTATTGGCCGAATTTGAAGAAGGATGTAGTAGAGTTTGTGGCGAGGTGTTTTTATTGTCAACGTGTGAAGGCAGATTGTAAGCACCAGGTGGACTGTTATAGATGATTTTGATTCTATAGTGGAAATGGGAGGTCATTTCCGTGGACTTTATCATAGGGTTTCTGAGGACAGTGAGACATCATGATTCCATCATGGTTGTTGTGGATAGGTTGACAAAGGTTGCGCACTTCATTCTAGTGAAGTCTACATTCTTAGGTAGTGATGTATCATAAGTATTCATTAGAGATGTGGTTATATTGCATGGTGTTCCAAAGAAGATTGTGTCAGATAGGGATGAAAAGTTCACTTCCAAGTTTTTGAAGGAGTTGTTTGTAGGTTTGTGCACAAAGTTGGCCTTTAGTACAACTTATTATCCATAGATATATGGATATACTGAGAGGGTCAACAAGATATTTGAGGACACGTTGAGGATGTACGTGATGCATCAATAATGAAAGTGGGAAGAGTATCTTCCACTGGTAGATTTTGATTACAACAATGGGTATAACAAATATTTGAAGATGAGTTTATTTGAGGCATTGTAGGGGAAAACTTGCAATACTCCAATCAGTTGGAGTGATCTAGTTAATAGGTTGTTGATTGGACTGAACATGTTGGCAAACATGGAATAAGAAATATAGGTTATAAAGAAGAATCTAAAGGTAGCACAGGATAGGGAGAAGATTTATGCAGATCATAATAGGTTTTTCAAGGAGTTCCAAGTTGGGGAAAATGTGTACTTGTGCATCAAACCAAAGAAGAGCTCCTTATGGATTTGATCATGTGCCAAGCTAGCACCATGATTTTGTGGACCCTTCAGTATTGTTGATAGGATTGGGTCGGTAGCCTATCGACTTGCACTGCCCCTGACAGTGAAATTCCATGACGTTTTCCATGTGTCATTGCTTAATAAGTATGTTAAAGATCCTAATCGTGTGATTGACTTGTCTATAGTGCAGGTGGAACCAGATGGAGAATTCTAGTTGGAGCCTTAGTGTATATTGTAGAAAAATATGCTCATGCTTCGAAACAGAGAAATCGAGCAGGTTAAAGTGTAGTGGAAGCACTTTGGGCAGATGAATCTAGATGGGAGATGGTAGATCAAATGCGGGCCATGTATCCTTCATTGTTTGGCAGTTGAGGCAAAGCAGTTATGTTATGGTGTTTTGGTACATGTTTGGTGATGTTTTGGTATATGTACATATGTATATGGATATAAATACCTCCATGAGCTATGTTATAATGCTCCCATAAGTGGTATGGGTGTCACGTAATTATGATGTTATGCTTGTTATGTTGTCGGGGTGGTTTTCTTTTCAATAGGGTGATAATTGTAAATACTGCATTGAGCTATGTTAGAAAACTCCATGGGAAGTATGTTTGTTTTTCAACAGTTTTGTTGAGGTATAGGTGTGGCTGAACACCTAGGATGGTGTCCCCCAAGGGGTAGGGTTCTGTAACAACCCTGGTGAAAATTCCATGTAATAAAAGTTAATAAAGGAAAAAATAATAACCATGGTTTATGGGACACTTATTCCAAGCTGAATGTTGGATAAAGCATCCTAGTGGGTGTTCATTTGGTTTATTATGGCTAAGAAAATTGGCAAAGGAAATGGCAAAGGCTTTGGAAAGGAATTTTTGGTGCATTTATTTATGAAAATAATGGAAATTAGGAGAAAAGGAAGGTGAAAGGTCACAGGTTGCATGTGAGGAGGAAAATGAAGGAAAACAATGAAAATTGAAGAAAATAGAGGCCTGATTGATAAAAAGGCTTTTGAGGATCAGTTTGTAACCTTTTTTCAGTTCAATTTTGGAGCTCTCACACTATTCTCTCTCTCTCTCACTCTCGGACACCTAGAGTTTTCTTGGAGCATTTTGGCATTGGATCAAGAAAGGAAAATAAGACAAGAGGAAGTAGAGATCAAGAAAGGAAGAGCAAGATCAAGTAGCTAGAACAATATTCTTTGCAAGTATCGATTTTCATGTGTATTTTCCTTTCTAGTTTTGGCATGCATGGTATTGCATGTGGTTATTTTTTTGTTATGGCATGGGTTTTTCTAGGTGTGACAATATTTTTAACCTAGCCATACCATTTTCAGATAGCCATGGTGTGATGGGGTTATCATGTTTTGGTTGAGATAGATTGTGAAATGGATTTGAAGCTGAGTGAGGTGGATCTTCGAATAATAGAGCACATGGCCTACTGGTCCCTAAACTAGACTTTGGATCATAGTAAAGCCACTAGCCTAGTAACCCCTGAGCCAGACTGTGGGTTGTAGTAAATCTAGGATTGTGTTGCCTCGATGGGCCTAGGAATCCTTGTCGGTGAATGGCAAGATATAAGGTAAAGCCAAGAGGTGGATTACTATTTGTTTGGTCTAGTAATCTCGGGTTAGAATATGCAGTAAAGCCTAAAAAGCGGGTCTCGGTTTAGGTCCTAGTGATCTAGTGTGGATTGCAGTAAAGTCTGAGAGACTAGGAGATTTGAAATTTCTCATAGCGTAGGTGGAGAAATTGAGTGGCATTCATGCTTGTTTCACCTAGTGATCAGGTGGAGATCATGGTAAATTCATTTATTACATGTCCATTGTGTTGGCCTAGTGATCAAGGATGGATTACGGTAAAACTTGGTTTCTATTAATGAGGGTGAGGTGGTTTAGCCTTGGGATGCCCTGGTTGGTTCTTTTGGTTCATGTACCACATTCATGCTTAGAAAATGGCACAGGGGTGAATGGATAAAGAGAGATTTGGCTCATCCATTCTATATTCAGGTGGAATATGGTAGTCCCATCTTGGGTTTGGATTTTTCATTATCAATATGAGGTCATTTCTCCTAGTTATATTTTTATGAGTATTATATCCATTTATATGTGGACCATATGGTTGTGATTTCCTTGGTATTTTTTTTGCTATTATGTCGATTATGTATGTGTTTTATGATAGTGGCTATGTATGGATCTCATCATGTTTTTACTTAAAAAAATGAAAAATGTATCTATGACCTAATAAATGATAATGAAGCAAATGATATAAGGGAACAATGCTTCAAAGCGATTCTTAGATAAGTATGTGACCCATATGCTTAAACCAGTTGTTTACACATGTATATTTCATATTCGTGATATGTTTAATGAAATTCATGTCATGGCTAGTAGGGGTCTGGTTAAAGGCTTATTCAAGTATTTAAATTTGCATCAATGTTTCCTTGTTATCTCTCTGTTCTGAAGGTGACATTCAATTATGGCTAGTGACTTGGGCTTTGGGACTGAAAAAATAGCTCAAATCCCAGAGATGTTGGTAGAACACTAGGAAAAATAGTCCCTGGACACTGGCATGCCTTGGCATGAGAGCGTCCAGAGCCTCCAGATATTGTTAGGTCCATATCATGTGAGCGTCAGGGGGTCAATTGGTCTAAAAACTTAGTGGGACCTAGGGGCTAGCCACTTGATTGGTTAGGATTGTTCCTGGGAGTCCTGTAGCTAATGTGGAAGGTATGTATGTTGTTTTTTCATCGATTCCACTTCCTTAAGGTCACATAGGATGTTGAATCTAATCATAGTAGCCTCTTGTCACATGTTTACCTTGGTTGGCCAATTACTTGGGTATATGTGGGAGGATGGTGTTATAGATATGACAATGATATATTGCGATAACAAGTGGAATTCAATTGGAAAAAATTTCATATGTAGCTAGGATAAAAATGTCTTCATAGATTGAGGTGGTGCTACTGTATGGGGCACGCTTAGGGTTGTGTTTGCTACCTTTATGAGAGGGAGCATGAATAAGGTATCATTTTTGTGACATATTTTTTCTCTAAGATAATGTTTGATTTTGATATCCTGCATGATCCAGAAAACAAATAATTGTTTCTCTTGGTGATGTTTGAGGAAATGTTTTAGATAGTTGGTTAAGTTGGTACTAGATGTGAGCACATTGATATATTTTTTATTTACAGAGATCAACATGGATTGATGGATGTGACCCTCCTAAAGTAAGGGCTTCGGCTAATCGAGGACCCTAAGTTGACTCTTCCTCCTTGTATGAGCTCCTAGTGTGAGTAATTGAAAGTAGGGATCCTCGGGTTAAGGGATCTTTAGATAATAGGGTATCACCCCTATTTATTACCCATAGGGTGGAAGATGTTTCTCCCTTATCTTAGTCTACGTAGAGTATACTCAAGTTGACATCTCTCTTTCCCACCCATCTAGCCAATGTTGTTGGCGACTTGAGTTATGTGTGATCCTTACTATTTATGGTAAGTAAAATCCCATCAGAGATGTAGGTGTTCTACTACTGACTCTTAAAGGTTATGTTGGGAAAATCAACAGAGTTTTCCAGGTCATAGCATTTGCTCCACGCTGGAATAGTTTCCCACATATTAGAATTAGCTCCTTGCAGGAAACCTTTCCTAAGGTTGTAGCATTGGCTCCCCACTGGCAGAGTTTCTTAGGTTGTTGCATTAGGATCCCTTTTGGTAGGGTTCTCCAAGTCATAGCATTGGCTCCCTGCTGGTAGAGATTCCTGGGTAACAACATTGGTTGGAAGTGATTCTAGGTGGTAGGAATGGCTCTCCGATGGATAGAGGATGGTAGATTGAGCTACCCTCCGATGTCAAGTTCTTCTTCTTTTAGATTTGATATTAATCAACATATAAGAAGAGACAAGCATGAGATAAGAAGGGATAAGCAGAGATGAGTCAAGATGAGTAGTGACGACACTTGATGATGAGATAATTGAGATAGGACATGATATAATGACATGATTGGAATTTCTCCCTAGTTGAGGGGAAGTATTAATTTTTGGTAGCTCAGTGACAAATTCCAATCATGGGAAGATATTCCTCTTTCGAGAGGACCAATTTTGACTATTGAAGCACTCAAATTGGACAAGGAAAAGTGTAAGTTTGAATTAAGCCCACATGTTCCTATTTGATTAGGTCATCCCAACATATTTGGACACCCATGGACGTTTATAAATACAAGTCAAGTGACCCTCATTTGGACATCCTTATGAAGCATTATTTTATTATTATTTATTTGGTTTTGACTCCCATAGGTCTCAAATGGTTCATGGAATTTCGCTCACACAGGTTTGAGATTGCAGGGTCCAAATCTCACACATATGATATGGTTTTTGTTTTCGACAACATACATGATACAAGTAGTTTTTGGTCACAGCTGAAGGTGTGCAAGCTCATGCGTGTGGTTGAAGGGTTTCAGTTAAATGCACATCACTCTCTACATGTGGTTGGGACCTAGGGTTTGGTTTTATCAGTTAACCACAAATTTCGCTCACTGACCACAAGGTTCGACAATAGACTCCAAACAATGACAATTTATTGTAGGCTTCTGAAGCATGATTTTGATTATTAGCATTGTTGGGTTCATCTCATGAATATTTTCATATTTCATATTTTTGTGACTGTTATTTTGTTTCAATTGGCTTTCCAAATCCATTGCATTCATGATAGTATAATGATCAACGTTTCGAACCCACAACTGTGGTTCATCTCCGAGATAAAGAAATATGGAAAACTAATCAAACCATAGGTTATAATAAATAGGAAAAAATCAGCTTGGAAAATGGATGACACTAAAATCCTAAAAGAAAAAGAGAAGGGTTTTATTAATATATTATAAGATGTGTTATATAGTATGGTTTATATATATGTTAAATTAATAATAATATTATTAAGGTTATATAAATAATTTTATATATTAATATTAAAATGAAACAAGTATTCATTATGATTTTTTTTAATTGATAATCAATTATGATATTTATTGAAAAATAAATAATGTATTTATTAGTATATATGATTTGGCTAAAATAATGTGGGAAGTAATATTGTTTAAAGAGGTTTAAGGGTAATAATATTAATTAATGAGACTTAATGGGAGGGGGTTTTGGAGTATATTGATTTAGATGTTAAACTAGGAATCCAATTCTCACCTATTGTCCATTCTTCATCCCTATTAAGGTTTTTACGATGTTTATTAATCTCTATGGCCTCCCTAAATTTCCTGTGGAAGTAGTGCATATTGTTTAGCTAATTTA
This sequence comes from Pinus tabuliformis, assembly GCA_031772625.1. Lineage (NCBI taxonomy): Eukaryota > Viridiplantae > Streptophyta > Pinopsida > Pinales > Pinaceae > Pinus > Pinus tabuliformis. The sequence goes on along the minus strand of CM062816.1, from coordinate 848,744,665 downwards.
TTTGGATAAGGTTCTGGATGAAGGCATGAATCATTGTACTCTTTTAGTCTGAATCATTCAATTAAAATCTAATAAGAAGAAGAAATTGAAAGGGCTTTCCCCATAGTGGGTTTTTCCCTGGTTTCCGACCAATCCTGGTGTCTCTATGTGTGAATGCTTTTCTTCTATTTTTCCTTTATGTTCCACTGCATTAATGATGATATTTTTATTTCCGTATAATTGCATATGTTTCTAAGTAATGTTGTAAACATAAATAATTTTATGATGCTATGGGATGAATTCTAAATGTAAATGAAGAAATGCAATTATCTAAAGCAACGAACAATATATCCCTAAGAAAATTTAACAAATATGAGGATTAATTTCCCTCATTTCTCTTGGAAATGTTATGTTTAAAACAAAGATTTTAATATGAAAAGGTTGTTCTTATTATCCATCTTCATATATAGATTGTTTCCTTGATTTCATATAATGAAATTGTGCTTTTATTTAACCATTAGATTATTTTGCCAATGTGTTCAACAGAATAACTGAGATCAAATACATTCGGTGAATGTTTGAGGTTTTGATTCTTCTTCTTGATTTATTCTGCCTTTCTCTTATCAATATTTTTTCTCTATCTTCCAAGACTCCATGCCCAATGGATACTCTATCATCTTGATTCTTAGCCTAATCCACCACTTTTCCATAAATTAAAGTTCACCACTGTGCTTAAAAGGTTAGCTTTTAGTGATAATGAACAAAAAATAATCCTTGCAACATTTGATGGAGCCCTATTGTTCAAGGGCTAACTTAGGCCTAAAGTCGTTTTTCTATTTCCTTGACATAGTTCCTTACAATTGGGAATTGTATATAAGGAAATACATCATCTGGAATTGTTGTTGAAGAATGGATACTCAGAGATAACTTTACCTAGGTGTATGGAAAAAGATAGTTCTAATTATTAATGATGAAAAAGGATTAGACATTGGATATTTGTTGTATATCATTCACCCAGGGACTCCATGATTTGAACTCACTAGAAAATACACTAGATCTAAACGGTGAACTCACTTGTTGCTGCAATTAGTTCAAGGTATATATGTTTAGACTTTAAATCAATCTAGGTTTCCCTAATTATTTGTCTATAGACGATTAATGTCTTATGATGTTCCCATACTCTACTAGAGATGATCAAAGAAAAGAAGCAAAATACCTTTCATATTTTCAACAAGTTTTTTTATTGTATCGAGATTGAATAATAGGATGTATACATGAGATTATTTTATGATTCAGTAGAAGGAAATTTCAATGCTTGGGTTGACAACTTTCCTCCCAAATTCATAAATTCTATTATTAGCTTCTGGGAGATTTTTACGGACTTATGTGTAGGAAAGATATAACTTTTTGTAGCTCCTATTCTTCCTCATGTTTTAATAGAAGTGGAGTGAATGGAGAGATCTCCAATTTTTTCTTGCCAAGTCAATATTTGCTTAGAATACCTATGTGAAAGTTCAAACATTGAATTATATAGACATATTTCTAAGAGAAAATAATTGTTATTTCATTGATTTAAAGAATTTGCTTTTTCTTGAATTCGACCGTCTTGAATAAGAAGAAAAACTATTTGATGATCATGAAGACACCATTCTTGAGTTTTTTTAGGATTTAGTAACAACATATTTTGAGGGTTTCATTAGTGAAATTCTTGTATCATTTTCATGCCATGCATTAATTTTCATCTTGGGTTCGAGTTTTATTTTGAGTTGCATATCTTTATGTTTTTTCTCATCTTAATGGGCAGAAGTGTGCAATAATTCTTCTTTCTAAACACTTCCTTGCATACCTATATTGGAAATATGATATCACTTGATTAAGTGACTGACTTGTGTAGAGTAGGTTTGTACATAGATAAGCTCACCAATTGAGCAGTAGAGAAATTTAGTTTTTCATAGTTTGTAGAAAAGTTTGAATTTACTTTTTCAGGTTGTGAATAATAAGTAGAGGTCATTCAAGAAACACATGGTGTCAAATCCGAGGATAAAGCTTAAGAGTAGGTGCAGGGTTAGATAGTGATGGATTTCACTAATTGATAGGTTCACTTTCATATTATAAATGATAAGGAACTAGGTCTATAGTTCTCCACATCACATAGGGGATGCAATCCCCAAATGGAGTTGATGTTTTAACATTGTTTTTATAAAAACAAAAAAATACAATAATAAATGTTTGGGGTTTATGTAAAAGGTTTTATTATATAATAATACCTAGGTTTGAAATAAAGTTTTGAAATATAATAAATTTGGTGCTTAGCACAATGCACACATAGGTTTTCCATGATAGGAGGCCTCACTCAAAGTTTTGATAGTCTATATCCAAATGCAAATCCCCCCGCTAATTTGAATTTTATCATGACAAAAAGGGTATACTATTCATTGTATAGTTGTAAACTAGTTTTCATACATGGCGGATGCTAGTGAATATAAAACATCCGTCTAGACAGTTTTCAATAGCACAAGAAACCCCTCTATTATTCTGTTGGTGGTTTAGATATCACATGAATGATTCATGTCTAATTTTACATATATTAGGGACCCAACTACATCAACAACTTCCCCTTGCTCATTAAGTAATATGCTTCCATGTATCCTCAAGTATTTCCAAAGAAACAAAGAGTTAAAGGGATTATTTGGTAGATTTTATTTATTCATTATGAGTTCAAGAATTGCAAAGATTATTCTATGTAGAAAATTCAAAACTTGATGAAAGTTCCAGCTAAGGTCATTGAATTTTGGGTATGTAGCATGAAATATTCATGGATTAAAATGGATTGAGGAAAATAAGCATATCCAATTATGAACTTTCTAAATGCAATACTAATATGACAACATGAAAATATATCGATTTCCTTAGTAATATCGAATAATGTAACTGATGGATGGATGGAAGAGAACTTGGTAGCAGTCGATTGTAGTTGAAGTGTCAATTATATATTGTTGGGTGTATGGTCTGTTTGGTTGCATATGGGTCTCAAAAACAACTTCTTTCTAGTTAGTTTATTCCTACAAAGATTAGACAAGAAAATGAGATGAATTAGTGGATAAAAAAAGATCAACAAAGCATTGAAAGTAATAGAGACAATGCACGAACAAAACTAAACTAAAACTAAACTAAATAACATAAAACAATCTTGTGAGGTGAAACAAATCAACAAAGGTATAGGAAAAGGATCCTCTTCACTGATTGCTAGTGGTGGAAACATTATAGTAAAAGTATCAAAGATACTTGAAGAGAGTTACTTGAATAATGGTGCTCAAAAGCTCTTAACAAGATTTCCCGTTTTTCAATATATTTTTCAAGCTCTTTCTCTCTCAAAGAAGCATAGGAATATCTATACAATGGTGGAATTCTCCTCAGAATGGTATGTTAGATTTCTTGGGACAAATTTTGAAAGCATAAAAATGCACTACTTCTTAAATGAGATGAGAGCTACCATCTACTTGGCATTAAGGCTCCTTGCGCCTCAAGGCTAGAATTTTCAGCTCATCATGTCAATAGGTGAAGTGTTATTTAAGCAAGTTCGTGTCTCAAGGTGTTGACTAGGATTTTCAAAACCCTCAAAGCTATCGAAGAAAAATCCATGAGGTAGTTAATTGCCAGTTGTGGTGCACCAATGAGGGTTTATTTTTTAAGTCAAATTTAGGAAAGATTTTGATTTTTTTGTCTTGATGATGTCTTCAACTGAAAATGTAACCTTTGTATATGTTGATCACTGAGTATGAGTGTCTTTTGTTGTGAACACGTGATTGTACGATTTTCTCATGATAATAGTTGCCCTCTAATGTGTGAGGTTAAAGAAAGCCGAAATACATCACATTTTTCTTATCCAAATAAGAGTCTTGCTAAATTATTAAGAGATCAAGAAACTTGCTATAGAGATTATTAGGGGAAGATACTTGATGAAGAACTAAATAAAACCATGCTATGAATAAATACTAATACAAAAGTTTCTTACTAGGCAAGCATATCCCATGCTCGTTATCATGATTATGAATAAATATTATAATCATACAGGAAAGGTCCTCTCAAGTCAATGTTGATGTGGCTGACAAATTGATGGTTGAAGAAGATAACTCCTTTTACCTTCAATGACATCTCTGATAAATAGGCTAAACTGGGTGCTCCCATGCATCAAATATAAAGAATTGTTAAATGAGGTGTTATGGCATGCATGGGTCTTTAACTAATTGAGACAATTGTAATGGTTATAAAGTACGATACTACTCTGACATGAAAACTTGTTATAGTGTCGAATGTTAGGGAGAATGATGACATGAATAGGCGATAATGATTCCCATTGTGCCACTCAAATTTATCCCCAAAAGGAGGGAGAAACCAAGGTACTGATTCAATCCTAGAATATGAGTGTCGATGTCGACAAGAAAGGAGTTCCAACCGTCTGAAAACTTATTTGGGTGATAAACCTTTTCCTTAAAAAGTCTTTGTACACTTTCTGAAAGAATGTAAAAGTGGTTTTGGATATGCAAACATAGAAACAGGTGCCCCTAGAAATTAGTGGCTTGCGTGATGATGCATGTGGGTTTTTTGTTGAGGATGGGGGCCTCATTAGTTGGTCTTGGTGTGAGGTGGATGAAGGGGATGTAATGATGCAGATGGTCTACTATACTATGGATGAGTGGTAGGCCACATGTAGAATGTTGTGGTGCATTCGGTTTGTTAGCACTCAGAATTTTCCTTAAAAGTTATTAGAAGAAGAGAAAGACCGAGGTAACCACAAACCAAACTTTTAATTATAGGCTCTAGCCAAACTTTGACTCAGAGAGGGCTATCTCTATATGATTTAGCTTTGCTTGTTGGGATTTTAGGCTAGTTCTTAAAGTTTAGAGGGTTTTGGATTCGTATTAAATGTTGGATGGTGGAATCATTAAAATAGATGGATAAAATGAAGTCTCTGGACCATTGGACTATGGAGTCAAAAATGGATAGCATAATTGGGATTAACTCATTAAAGGGAGTGTTCAAAGGGAAAGCTAGCAGAGTGAAGTACAGGTCTTTAGTTCGAATGGGTGAAATGATCATAACCAGGGTGGGAGAGCACTTAAGAATTATCAGACCGGGATTAAGATGAGGAAACAAGGTTTAATAATGAGAAAAGGGAAATTAATAATCCTTTACTATAGATTAGAGGGAAACTACCTAAACTAAGGAGCAATTAAGAATTCCTTACCTCAGATAATTAGCAAAAAACATTAAAATGCATAATAGCCAAAACAGAGTGCAATGAGGCAAATTCTAAGATATCATTCCATATTATAGCATTCAAATTTAAGATGCATTAAAGATTATGGAAAACTTTAAAAGAAACATAAAAATAACAAGGGAAAATACTTGTCTGTACTTCACACTACACATGAATCCAATGAAATGTCTTGGCTTTATTCATTAATCTAGCTTGCTGGTCCAAATGGTGATACAATAGCTTACAATCTTTGATCAAGAAATTCTATAGAAATGTCTAAGTATCCACCCTACATACTTCAAATTTTGAAGTATTTATACAAAAAATTATTACAAAATATCTCAAAAAAAACTTGAGATTTATTCTAGGAAATACAAATATCTTCTTGCAAGAAGATAGAGATAGCTAATGAATTGTTTCATGCTGTCCCTTTTTATTTGGTACTGTTGGCTTTTATGGTTGAGTTTGTAGTTACAAAATATCTCAAAAAAAACTTGAAATTTATTCTAGGAAATACAAATATCTTATTGCAAGAAGATAGAGACAGCTAATGAATTATTTCATGTTGTCCCTTTTTATTTGGTACTGTTGGCTTTTATGGTTGAGTTTGTAGCCCTTTATGCTGGCTTGTAGTTGTGATATTTCACGCTAGAATCTTCTTCAATTTTTATCTTTCACCTGATACTCTTTGACCCTGATACTCTTTGACCATGCTGCCCTGTTTTCATCTGTTTACCTGGCTGCTTTCACTTTTACTGTGCAGTAACTTTTTTGCTGTAAATTTATCACAGTAAATTAGTCATTGTCTCCCACCATTCTGCATCAGGTAACTTTACATTCATCATTCTTCTATAGATCTCGTTAGCTTCAGTATACTTGGAAAAATTAGGCTTGGTGAGGAATAAAAGTTTTATCTCATGCTAAAGGAAAAACAAGTTTTCAAATGTGTTGTATAGAACTTTTCCTGTTGGCAGGGATTTTATGGATGAAGTGCTTTCTTGTTCCTTTGCCAACTATTTGAGTCTATTATCATAGACCAACTGGGTCATGAGTTTGTCATTGATAACCAAAGGACTGGGTAGACCTTTCTCCCAGGGATGACATCTTTTGAAGTTGTGGCCATGTTGCTTTTCTTCAATTGAATTAAAGCGTCAAACTCCTTTTCTTTCTCCTTTAATTGATCATTCAGCTTTAAGACCAAGTCCATCAACTCCTCATTTCTAGTTTGGCCTCTACGACTTCTAGAGTTTGAGGATGTTGCAGTTGTTGTATTTTCAATTGCCTCTTAAGTGCAACAACATCATCGTTTTTCTTCTTTATAAGCTGCAATGCATATTTTATATCCTTGGGATCATGTCCCAATTCAACCACTAAGTCCTCTAAGGACTTGATCCTTGTATCCTTGGCCTATGAGGAGGCCTTCTCCAACTGAAATTGTGCAGAAATGTTGTTCAAAGAGTTCTATAGCTGATGAGTAGCTCTAGCTTTACTTGTTAGGGTGGAGTATATCATCTCTCTAGCCTATTTGTGCAGTTGAATCTAGTCTATGGGATGAATATCCCTGGCCAACACTTCAAAGTCAACCTTTTTGAAATCAGATGCTGTCTTAGGCTACTGCACTATAGGTTTGATGAAAGACATCTGTAGCTTCCCCTTTTTAATGTCAAAGGCTGACATTAGCCTTTCTTGATTTGTAGGAGTCAGTTGCATGTACTGAGCATATGTTTGGGCCTTAAGCCTCTCATTTCTAGCTTTGACTTCCTTGTATCTTTCCTTTATGTCCTGGTCTTTGTCAGCATGCCTGCTGAATGAAGACACTTGCATACTAAGTTGTCTTTCCAACATTTGAGTCTGTGATGTGGAAGGCTCTTGTATGCCTTCAGATGGAGTGGTAGGCCTACTTCTTCCTACTTTTGTGTTTGTAACCTGTGCCGAATCTTCTGTGTATTCCTGTTCAAAGGCCGAATTGAGTCTTTACCTCTTGCTTGTTTCTTGTTGTAAATTTGAGGTGTCCATCCCTGATGTGGAGGCTCCCTCTCCGTTTCTTTTTGGAATCTTCTCCTCATTCTAAGGAGTCTTCATGATTGGAGGGGTGCTCATGGATCTTTCTTCTGGTGCCTGCAGGAAATAGTTGTCATCAAGTGGCTTTTCCAAATCAATCAGGGCATTTTATACATCTATTGTGGTGCTATCTTGGTCTACTAGGGTACCTTCCACCCATTCTGTTTGATTGGCATAGGCTTCTATTTCAGGTATGGGATGATGAATGAAAGGTCCTAGCTTGACCTTTTGTCTCTTCTTTGTAATGAATTCCAAAGGGTCATATCTCCAAACAAAACTTCTTTGGAACTTCATGTTTTGTAATATCAAATCTTCTTCTTTGCTTTCCTCCCCGGAATTGAAAATGAAGGGACCTAATTGATCTTTGATTTTGAAATAGGCCTTCTTCTTGGCATTGACAAAGTTGACTTCATCTGCATTAATGATTTGTCTGTAATATTCTAAGGCAAACAACCTCATAGGGAGGTATCTTGGCAACTTTTATGGTGCAATCATACAACCATATATTTTTATTTCTATATGGTTCTGATAAAGGTACCAGTAACCCACTTTTGTCTACTTGGAAAGGCTGAGGACTCTCTTTATTTCTGGGCTTATCCTAGGTGGAGGATTCCCAGTAAGCATAGTCATAATGGGATGCACAAAAGAATCAATAAAGTTTGAGTATGCATATGGTGATCTAAACTCATGGAAAAGTGGGGTCCAAAATATTAGAGACTTGGGTTGGCCCTTGGTGTCAAGCTTTTGGAGAGTGAAGGCAAATTTCTCTGATTGATAATACCAAAATATATGGTATAATACAGAGGAGTGTTTAAACACCCTCTCATTTCCCATCCTTGTGAACTGCTCATGCTTTTTGTCAGCTATGAATGTGGCAAAGTCATATATGCTTGCAAGAGGTTGTCCTCGGGTATAAATGGACATGAAAGCAAGGATAATTTCATCAATGTACTCACTTGTGGTATAACCTAAAACAAATGATATCATGGCTAAATCTAAAACAGATATCTTGTAGATGGTTATGGCTCAGAGGGTTAAAATCAAAGTAAATTTTGATATGTTTTACTTAATTAATAGTCCTATGAGGGTGAATTTACTTGGAATTTGACAACGGAGTTGGTATTCCATGGTTAAATACCTAGAATTGGGAGAAATTAACTATAAATGTTGGTTGATGGCAGCTGCAGATGTTCGTAAAGTTCTGACATGGATTGGTGAACGAGCTAGGCTATGTGTAGCGTTTGTGGAGCAACGGCGGAGGTTTGTGAGAAAATTTGTTGTTTGCAAGGGCCACAATGGATTTTTTAGTTCTCAAATGGAAATGCGTGAAAAGAGTGAAAATAGGGGAAATTGGGCTTATATAGAAAAATCATTAATTTTGGCGGGTTCTTTGATTGATGAAAAGTGGTGTTTTTTTGGTTAAAATAAGGGAAGTGTTTAGGAGGGCCATCGCATCGCTTTTGTGGGGTGAGCGATATTTGCGAGGAGTCATCTAATTCCATACATTGTGTGACACATAGCATCGGGGGTCAGGAGGAAAACTGCCTTATCGGGTAGGTAAAGGATGGGCATCAGGCACGACCAATATGACTATGGGCCATTAGATGTGGGGAAGGGACGATCAACAGTGGTTGGGCAATGGAGTTGCATGACTATTTACACAAAAATATTTCGGGGGACCCATGGGCCTAATCACCGGCGGGTATAGGATTAGATTAAAGCTTAATCTTATCGGGGGTGCTTTAATATGGGGTTAAGGACTGTGGGCGGGGTTTTAATATATTTTGTGGGATATGGGGTAGTCATATAGTTTATAAATAAACCAAGGGGTGGGATAATTTACATAAAGGAGTTAAACATATATGGGCCAATGGGGTTTTTAGGAATTTAATATATTTAATAAAAATTAATATGAGCTGAAATGAGCGAAAGGGGTATTGTACTTAGGTATACAAAACATTATGCGCTCACCATACACTTAGTACTTTATGATAAATGTATTTTGATGGGTTTTTGCATTAAATATACTTATCATGGGGTCTTTCTAGGAAAAAAAGAATTTAACCTTAGGAAAAGGGGTTTTGTGAGGGGGATGAGTAAATTACAAGGGAATTTAACACCTTTCCTTCTTAAGTCATCAAGCCGAGGGTCTGGTCCCACCAAAAGTCAGAGAAATGCTCTAAGCCTCTTTGACTTAAAGAACTATAGGTATTAATATTTTTATTATGAAAGGGAAATTAGTGAAGTGAAGGAGTGAAATAAATGAGGGGGTGTTAAATAAACCATATTGTGAACCATTGTTTTTTCTTTGTCCACTACTTATGCATTTTTGAAAATTGCATTTAAGACAATGATATAAGTGTTTTTGCATAATACATGATATTTTTGCAACGTTTCTACTACTTATCCACTTACTCATCCTACCATTTTTTATTCACTTTATTAGGGTGGATTTAGGCTAGCGAACCCTTATCAATCTTTTTCTTTTCTTTTACAAAGTAAACTATCTAATTCTAACCTTATATCATCCATGGGCTCAGATTAAACTGATGAGCTCCTCTTATTTATTCTACCTATCTAATGATCTGACAAGGTTACATTGTTTGGTTAGATTTTATTCACTAACTATAAACATAAAATTCAAAGCATGGTATAATCAAGATTAATTAGTTTGATTACCATGGATTGTGGCATGAGTGACAAGTTGCACACAATCATTATTATGCATAGAAGTAAAATAGCAGTGGAATTTTGACTTGCACACTTTCATGGTCTCTTTTGTCTTTTGGGGTTCATATATTTGATTTTTTGACCTTTTTCATTCTTATTGTCCTTTTATTATTCTTTTAGGACATACCCTCTTTACATTTTTTAATTTTTTAATATGGAAAAATTTGCAGAAAGAAAAGGTATGTACAATATTACAAGGCTTCACCTTAGTCATTCAAAATTTTTGACTCCTATTGGTATAGGAACCTAACAATGGCTCCACTTGGGGATGGCATCTTCTAGTGAAATGTTAAGATCTTTGTAGATCAGTAGCCTCTAAATTGTTGTTGATGCTACCTTGCAAAATTTTCCTATGTGCTTCTACACTATTAATAATTATGACAACAAATCCTTAAAGCTTAGGGCCTTCTCTTCGGGCTTCAACTTCAAAAATCACCATCCAATCCAACCTAGATTTGGAAAATAGAATATGTACAATGGGACATGAAAAAATAGTAATTAGGCTCAAAATAATGTTTTAGCATTCGACCATTCACTGGCCCACCTTGTGCTTCTGTACCATCCATTTCTCTTAGGAAGAAAGGATTATTACCTCTTAAAGCATAAATGACATATGGGTCTTTCCATAGGAAATAAAATTTCCCATGTTCACCTTTTTCTTCCATCCTTGAATCCCACTTGAGCACTTTTTCACCAAGGTATAAATCTTCAGCCTTGGTTCTCTTATCAAAAATCTTTTTAGCTCTTTCCTGCACAACTCGAGACCTGATATAGACTTCTTCCTGGGTTTGTTGAAGATGAATTGTTTGGTTGATTCTTCTCTGGATATTGTTTGGTTCAACTTGCATTTGTTGAAGGAATTTCATCACCGGTGTTCCCAAGGAAGGTGGAAAAACCACTTCCATCCCATAAACTAGTTGATAGGGAGAAGTACCAATTGATTTCTTAGTGGTTAGTCTGTCTGCCCATAGGGCATTGACTAGCTTCTTGTTCCATGTTTTCTTATTGTCCTCTAACAACTTTTTGATGATGTTTACCAGGTTTTTGTTTGAGGATTCTGCCAGTCCATTTCCTTGAGGATAATAGGCTATGGAATTGCCCAGGGTTATGTGGTACATGTTGCAGAAATATATCATTCTTTTGGATTTGAAGGCTGCTGCATTATCAGTAATGAGCTTCGTTGGACATCCAAATCTTGATAGAATGTTGGTTTCAAGGAAGGTTATGATAACAATGTATGTGGCTTGCCTTGAAGGTATGGCCTCTATCCATTTTTTGAAGTAGTCTGTGGAAGTAAGGATCCATTTGTGTTGGGAAGAGGAGGGTGGGTGAATTTCACCAATGAAGTCTAAACCCCATTGTTGAAAATGTATTTCAGCAGATATTGGCTTGAGGGGTAAAGGCAAAAGATTTTTCGTTCCCTCAAAAATTTGACATTTGTGACAGGAAGTAACATATTTCTTAACATTAGAAAACAAAGTAGGCCAGTAGAAACCAGCTCTAAGGATCTTATCTATAGTGGTCTTCCAATAAAGGTGTCCTCCACAATCACCTTCATGAAACTTTTACAATACTTTGTCATATTCATCTTTTAATAGGCAATTAAGAAGAATACCTTCATGATCTCTCCAAAACAAAACATTGTCTAATATACAAAATTTAAGGATTTCATCTTTAAAAACCTTCTTTTAGTTCTAGGTAATTTGGGAGGAGCTTGTAAGTTCTGTAAAACATAAATAATATCATCATACCAAGTTGATTCAATAAAGGTCTGGCTAATTAGTGGAGTCGCCATCTCCTCTCCATCATCTATTGCTGCAATAAAGTTTATATCTAAGGCCTGACAATTTGATTCAGCCATGAGTTGGGCTAAAAATTGGCCCTTGATTAACTTAGTAGGTTTGATTTCTATATCATACTATGAAATATTAGCAATCCACTTTCCCCTCTTTCCATCTGGACCTTCCTGAGTTAGGATGTCTTTGACTACTGAATTAGGAACGTAGGCCACTATATGAGAATATAAGATGTATACCCTGAAATCCTTGATGGCTTTGACCAAAGAAAAGACTTGTTTTTCCATTATTTTATATTTCAAGGGGGCATCCCAGGGTTTTGCTAAAGAAATCAATTGGTTTTTGATAGCCATGGTCATTTTCTACAGTAAAATGGCAACGATTGTATGCTCAGAAGAAAAAGAAAATAAGATGAAATCTCTGTCAAACTTTGGCCTGATTAACACATGTGTTTTAGTTAAGGCCAGTTTAATGTCTTTAAAGGATTCATTAGCCTCAACAGTCCATTTTATGGTTGAATATTTTTTCAGCATATTGTTTAGTGATCTAATTAATTTTGTTAAATTAGAAATAAATCTTCTAAGAAAATTAATTTTCCCTAAGAAAGCTTGCAATTCTCTAATGTTCCTGGCATGTTGTATCTGTAAGATGGATTCCATTCTTGTAGGTCTATTTGGATACCATATTTTGAAATTATATGACCTAATAACTTTCCTTCCTCTAACGCAAGCAAAGACTTCTTGGGATTTAAGGAAATTCCATATTCCAGCATTTAATAAAGGCTTGTCTTAGAGGATCCAGATGTTGATTGTCAGATTTTGAAAATACAGTAATGTCATCTAGATATATCACAAGGAAATCATGAATTTCTTTTTCAAAGGCTATATCCATAGCCCTCTGGAAAGTGGCTCCTGCATTCATAGTCCAAAAGGCATTTTCACATGCATGAATGTGCCCCAAGGAGTAGTGAAGGCAGTCTTGGGTTGGTCATCTGGATGAACTAAGATCTTATTGTAACCAGAAAACCCATCCAATAATGAGATTCTGGTTGATGCAACTACCCTTTGTAAAATGTGATCATTTTGGGGAGAGGTTAATTGTCTTTTAGTGACACTTTGTTGAGGTTTTTGAGATCTACACAGAGTCCGATCTCACCAGTTTTCTTCCTTGTTGGCACCAAGTTTGAGACCCAATTAGAGAACCTGATTGGTGTAATTATTTTAATATCATACATCCTCTGAATTTATTTTTCAATGGATGGTAATAAGATAGAATTAATCCTTCTAAGTTTTTGTTTGAAAGGCTTTTGATTTTCTTTAATAGGAATGGTGTGTTGTATGATGTTGGTGTCATAGGATTTGAGGTCCTCATAACTCCAAGTAAAAACATCCTAAAATTCTTTTAATAATTCAATGTATTTCACCTTTTCAGTGGGAGGTAATGATTTCAAAAGTTTGATCAATTTTGGATTTTCATCAGTGCCTATATTACATTCCTCTATATCAGACCTTACTGGTTCCATTTTAGGTTTCCTAGGAACATCATTTGAATCAAATAAATCTTCCAAAGGGGTTAATCCCTTAGGTAAGAAATTATCTTTGAGATTAATTACTTCAGTGTCTTCATTAATTATTTCATCAATCTCAACTTGCTCTAGGTTTTCTACATCTGATTTAGTAAATTTAGTTGGGTTAAATCTATCCCATTCATCACCTTTTATCTCATTAATTTCTAACTCATCCTTAATGTTAGGATATCTAGATGTATCATTATCTATTTTATGATTTGCAAATTCCTCTTCTAAATTTAAAAAGTTATTTATCTGTTTAACATTGGAAAATACTTGTCAGTTCTTCAAATTATCAGGAATTGCAGGTATGTGCCTAACTTCAGCAGTGTACTGATGGTTAGGCTGGAAGGGTAACTTGCAAGTGCTAGCAAACATTGCTAAACTACGGGCTTGTATATTATGTTTTTTGGGGATTACTACAATCTTGGTTTCTAAGAAAGTGTTCAGTATTTCTACAATAGTTCCTTATAACAACTTAATCTAGGGTCCTTTGTCATCTATACAGCATCAATCTGTTTTATAACTAATTCAGAGTCTCACGTGAGAAAGACTCTTTTAGCTCCTAGATTCCTAACTAATTTAATACCTAAGATTAGTGCTTCATACTCGGCCATATTGTTAATACATTTAAAATTCAGTCTATATACATGGCCTTCTGAGTGATTGTTCTCCAAATTATATATCCATACTCCTGCTCCTACTCCAAACTTATTGACTGTCCCATCAAATTCAAGATGCCACAATATCTCATGCTCATCGTTTTCATCATCTGGTAGAACAAACATTTCCTCATTTAAAGCAATATGGCCTCCTTGTTTATTGGAAAGTTCTAAAGTTTGGTTAGTTTCATTTTGAATAGAAACTGCAATTTCTTTTGGTTCTGTATCAATACTGTCTAAAATAATTTCTTGTGTTTGATCAGAATTATACAGAATGAAGGAATCAATGTCTGAATGTACAAAGTAGATAGGAAAGTTTTGAGGTCGATCCTGACTACTTACCATGTATTTCATTAAAGTTTCTCGGTACAGGTTCTTAGGTTGTCCAAAAATAGAGATTGTTTCATACGACATATCAAGTTGTAAAGATCCTTGAAGTTTGGCTCCCAATGATCTGGATAACAGCATGCCATACTTTGGTGGGATGTCAGCAACCACAATATCCATAAGGATGCTTTTGGCAGGATATTGAACTAAGGTAACACACAAGTCTTTAATCAATCCTAGACACTTTACTTGACTTGATTCAAATGAGAATAAGTCCTTGTAAGGCCTTGTAATGTCTAGGTTTAATTTCTCCATTATTGGTTTCGGCATTAATTTGTGGGAGGCTCCAGAATCCAACGTTGTGTTGTGTAGAATTTTGTCATGGATGCTAAGGCTAATGTAGAAAGGTGGTACTCCTTCTAGTGGTTTGCCATTAACATTTGGACCAAATATAAGTTCTGGTTTGTCATCAAACAGGTTGACTGAATCCTCATTTTCAACAATGTTTAAGGTATGGTTTATCTGTGATTTGTAAGTTTCGTTCTTGATCAGTTCTGTTAAAGGAACTGAAATTTTTAGCTTAGCTACCTCTACTCCCAGATTGAATGGAAAAGAGGCTTTCTATGTTTCAGCGTTTTGAATTTTCACGACAGGGATTTGAGTAGGATGGTCTTCTTTCCCTTTATTGGGGACCTCTTTATGTAGGTTTTCAGATCTGGTGTTTTGAGGTTTTTCCACTGGTTCTTTAGAGGGAATTGAAGTGGATGGATGATCATCAGAAGTTTGATTAGGGGTTATATCTATAATGATAGGGTGAGAAGGATTCTTGTTTTGTCTGGGGAGAATATGGAGGATTTTAGAAACTGGGGCTTCTTTGATTTTATTGGGTTGATTTTGCACTGTTTTCTTGGTTTTGTCACGGATATCAGATTTCTTTTTACTCCTTAGGTTATACTGTTTATGCACTTCAAATATGGAAGAATCATAACCTTGTTTATAATCAAATGACTCTCCAGACTGGATTTTCAATTGCTGCAATATATGTAATTCCTGATCACCTTGGTTTAGAAAAACAACATCTTCATCATCTAATCCCATCAGGTTAATCTTTGTATCTTGCTCTCAGTCTTCAGGATTGGATGTTTCTGCATAATTTTCTTGAAAAGGAGGACTAATATTTTGATCAAGTCCATTTTTTCCAGTGTTTTGGTTTTGGATTTTCCTAAAGTTCAGGTTTCTAACTGGAGGTGCCTTTTGATTATCCCATTGGGTTTTCGTTTCTATGTTATCTATTCTATCCATTAGTCTTTCCATACTTTTGGCTAAGCTATCTATTTTGATGTCAGATGGTGAAGCTTCATCTTTAACAATTCTTCTCTTTTCATTTCTAAATCTAGCTCTTTTAGCTAAGAAATTAGCTTCAACACTAACAACTACACTTTGCATTTCTTCTAATATTGGGGGGTTTCTTTCCCTAAGTTGGAATGCCATATCTGTGTCAAATCCATCAGGTAACCTTATTAAGGCCAAGTCAAGTGGGGGTCTAATATTAACTAGGATTGCATTATATATACTGTTAAATCTAGTGCAGTAATCTTGAACAGTTTCATTTGGTCCCCTTATAATATTTTCATATTCTGAAAGGATTTGTAGGGGATATTTCTTCTTTTCCCATTTGTTCAAAATAGCTGATGAAATGCTTCTAAACTATCAATACTATTATCAGGCAATTCTCTAAAACATTTCCTAACATCACTAGCTAAAGTCTGAGAAAACAGTCTCATTTGGACATCCACAATATCAATTTCATGTAGTTCGAAGTAATCTATCATCTTATTTACATAGTGTTGTGCAGTGTAGTGTCTGGTGCCATCAAATTGAACAATTTTTCTCTTGTAGTATGCTAGCATAGCACCAAGTGGAGCAGGTAAAACAAGAGGAGCATAGCTATTTGCCATGGCTGTAGGCTGGGTGGGGTTAAGATGTGAATGAAGAATGGATGAAGAACTAGGACTAGTAGGTGGTAAATGGGATATAATAGGTTGGTGAGGGAGTGAAGGTATAAATGGTGGTGGAGAATGGACTTTAGAATTTGAAGGGTACAATGGTGAACTAAAAGTGGTGGACAATTTTTCGGAAAGCTCAGGGATCTTAGCAGTACCTAGGGATGATTGTGGAGAATTCAGAATGTATTCATCAATTAACTAGTTGGATTTTTGGACTTCAAGGTCTGCAATGAAATCAGGGTCTAAAACAGTATCGTGTGTTTCACTTTTAGACTTTGATTTAAATAATGACAAATCAAATTGCTCATCAAAGGGAAGATCTTCTAAAAACAACCACTCATCAGGACATGAATTTTCTTTAATCAATGGTGTGTGACTAGCTAAACTTTCTTCATTTTTGGATTTTCTTGAAATCAGGTTGGGATTATCAACTACTGGGGCAGGGTTTGGATCTGGGTTAGCCCTAGTATAATGAGTTCTCCTTGAAGCTGGAATTTCAAAATTTTTCTAATTTCTTTCTTTTGTGAGATTTTCAAAATAACTTCAGAGAAATTACCTTAAGAGGCTCAAAATATAGATTCAAAATTTATTAAATATTTATTAGAACTGAGGGTTTGAGTCCCCAGTATGTGTTGGAAATAATACTGAGAGGGGGGGTGAATCAGTATTATTATGCCAAATATTTCCTTTTTCTAAGTTCCAGATGATATACGCTACTCAGTTAAAACACCCCGCGTATATATGCAACTACAGATAAAGAAACTGGCGTATATAAATCAGACTTATAATTTGAATTATCTTTCAGATGTCAGTTATTAATCTATGATTTAGATGCACATAAACAGTACCAAAAACAGTGAAGCAGATCAGAAGACAGTCACACACAAGAACACAAGATATAAGGAGGAAACCCAATGTGGGTGAAAACCCCCTGCTGCAATTCGTCTCTATCTTCTTTTTAATTAGAAACTTCTCTTTACAATGTCTTGTACTGGAGCAGACTTTACCAGTACGCAGGCTGCAACCTGCAGAGAGCTACAACTCTCTCTCGTTTTCCAACTTTCCTGGAAGGGAGCTCCAACCCCCTTAGTTCTTGTACTAGCTTGAGATACTAGTACGCAGGCTCCTACCTGCAGAAGGCTGCAACCTTTTCAGGGACCTCGTTTCATTAATTTTCAGACTGGATCCACAAGTAACATCAATCAAACATCAAGAATTTCTGCATAACCCAAACTCCTTTTCACCAATCAAAAGCTGAAAACAACTAAGCACTTCTCTGATCACTGAACCCAGAACACAGTAACTGTAATCAAACACCAATTCTGAACCTAGAACACTGCAGCAATAAAACAGAAGCAGCTAGAACATAGATCAAGACATATACGCTACTTCACTGTTCATCAACCTGCGAATATACGCTTCTGTACCACACCCAACCTGCGTATACGCGCCTTTCATTCACAGAAAGCGCGTATATACACACCTTTAATTTACTGAACCTGCGTACAGATCTATAAAAGATAATTCATTCTTTTAAGCATTCAGACATTAGTTAGCCCAGATTTATAGATCAAGAGTGCGCCACATATAACAGATCAAAATTATACAGAGATACCAATGTTCAAGCCTTGAGATTTAGATCCATCAATAGTCCTTATCCTTCTTGCGCTCAGGTTCCACCTTCATTCAGATCTAGATCTGCACCATAACCCAATCACCCGTATTCCAGATCTATCACAATATCAGATATTCAATAATTCAGATAATACTTTGCCAAATGATCTCCTTCCTCTTTTATAGTTTTAGGCCTTCCTCAATACCACGGTCCAAAACCATAATAAACCAATACCATCGACTCAATACTAGGGATCAACACGTCTGTCGAGATACCATGGTCCAAAACCATAGGTTCAAATTCCAAGGACTAACTGCCATGGACCAAAGGTAAGATTTCCAACATATACGCGCTTTTCTTTGCATGAAAGTGCGTGTATACGCATACGCACTTTTATAAAGTCCAACCTGCGTGTATACGCGACTTGATCTTAATGAACCTGCGTATATGAATTTTCTCTTCATTCTTGTAGTCTGAACTGAGATCTGTCATCAGAGAGAGTTGCCATCAAGGACAACACCTGTACCATAGAGTCACACCTATGCCATAATGCCAACAATCTCCCCCTTTGGACTTGATGGCAACCCCAAGATCCACAAAGTCATTCTCCCCCTTTGTCATCAAGGGCAAAGGGTTGTGCTCCCCCTGAGTTCATGCTGATATCTCTGCTCTGCTCTGCTGATCATGCTCCCCCTGACTGTAGGCAAGATTTACAAAAATATGTTCTTCAAGAAGAACCATGGCTTATACATCATAAAAGACCTTCCTATCCAAAAAGACTCGATACATACAACCATCACCCAACCAAGTGGGGATACATCAGAAATTTACATATGACAACAGATCACAACAATCATCCCAGGCATGGTGGGGAAACCAAAATAGGCCGTTACATGACCGTGATAAGAAAATATACATGACATAGAGACGAAATATCAAGACTTATGACCAATAACTACTATCTGACAATCATTGTACATATCAGCAATCATGTTCACCTTCTGACCTTCTTTCTGCAGCTGATCCACCTGAGCCAAAAAAAACAACTTGAGTACTAGACCCAAGAGCTTCTAAGATAATGCCAACAATGCATTATTAGAAGATTATCTGCTCCCCCTGAATCTGTGCCTGATGGTCTCTGACAGACCCATCTTAGACTCTCTCCAACCAGAGTCTACCCTTGCTGATTTTCTTCAGAACTCCATATACACGACTGCACCTGAAGAAATCGGCGTATGTATGCGGATACACCTCATCCAACTCGCGTACACCTATTTTGCTTGGAACAGACAAGCTTCAACAGCAGGATGAAACATCAACGACTCCCAGCTTCTGTCTGAGATATTCAAAAGTTTCCCTGGGCAGTGGTTTGGTGAGTATATCAGCAACTTGTTCCTTAGAAGGAACATACTCGAATTTGACCTTTTGTTCCAACACTTGTTCCTGGAGAAAGTGATACTTGATCGGTATGTGCTTGGTTTTTGAATGCATGACTGGGTTCTTTGAAATGCTTATTGCACTTGTATTATCACATAAGATAGAGACAGGTGGATTACAAGTGATTTGAAAGTCCTGCAAGGTTTGCATCATCTAAAGGAGTTGTGTGCAACAGGATGCAGCAGCCACATATTTCGCTTCAGCGGTAGATAAAGCAATCGAACTATGTTTCTTGCTGAACCAAGATACTAATCTGGAACCCATAAAGAATGCACCGCCACTTGTGCTCTTCCTATCATCCATGCTTCCGGCCCAATCTGCATCTGTGTAAGCATGAAGAGTGAGATCTGTATCTCTAGGATACCATAGGCCATAGTTTTGAGTTCCTTGAAGGTATTTGAAGATTCTTTTGACTGCCTGAAGATGAGTTTCCTTTGGGTTGGCTTGAAACCTTCCAACTATTCCCACTGCATGCATAATATCTGGTCTTGTACCTGTCAAATAAAGCAAGCTCCCAATCATGGATCTATAGGTTGGTTGATGTAGTGCTGCTGATTCATCATTTGCACTAAGGCTGCATCCCGTAACCATGGGGGTACATACCGGTTTCGAATCTTCCATGCCATACTTCTTCAAGATCTTCTTGAGGTACTTGGTTTGAGACAAGAAAATACCGCCTTCATTTTGTTGGATTTGCAATCCAAGAAAATATGTCAATTCTCCAAGTAATGACATTTTGAATTCTTTCTGCATCACCAAGGCAAAGCTTTGACTCATAGCTTCTTCATTGCTCCCAAAGATAATATCATCTACATACACAACAAGTATTAGCAATTTGTTATTTTCAATTTTTATATATAGATTGCTATCTGCTGATCCTTTTGAAAATCCTTGTTGATGAAGGTATTTGTCCAACCGATAGTACCAAGCCCTTGGAGCTTTGTGACCAAAGTTATGGCAAGAGAAGCATTGTCCATTGAAGAAACTTCCGCGGTTATCAAATCTACCAGCCAAATGATTGTAATTTCTATTGTCATCCATTCTTGAAGAAAATTGAGAAGATTTTACCTGTGGCTGGTAGTAGCTTTTGTTCACCCTTAAGAAGGATTGCCCCTGGTTTACATGATAGTCTTTTTTTGTAATTCGTCCCTGCTTTACCTGGTGATCTCCATTGTGCTTTTGCTCATTTCTTCTTGCTGCATCAAGATAACTCTTTGAGGTGGATGCTTGAGAAGTTTCTCCATTATACCCCAAACCTGTCTTGTTTAGTGGAGAACGTTGTACATTGATGATCTCATCCAGAGTTTCAGATCCTTTGACAAACTTAAGATTAATAGCCTTTGTTTTCTCAATCTCTTTTCTAAGGCCAACAATTTCACCTTCTAACTTTTCAAGATATTTTTCCTTTTCATCTATTTGAAATTGTAGAGTATCAATGATCATATTCTTTTCTTCTATACATGTCTTGAGTTTAGAAATTTCATCATAAAAGCTATCCACATCTATAGCATCCATGTAGTCATCATCTTCAAAGGCCATTAAAAGTTTATAGTCATTACCTCGTTCATCTTCATCACTATTTGATAGACCATCACTGTCTTCATGAGTGTAGTAGCTCTTCTTATTTGCGTTCTGTTTCTTGTTCCATCTAATAGGTTCCTTTCCCTTGTCGATCTTATCCTTATGAGGACATTTGGCAGCATAGTGACCCACTCTTCCACAAGCAAAGCATTTGAAGGGCAACTTACCTCTGAACCGTCCAGCACCCCGTTGAAGATTTCTGACAAAATTTGATTCTTCTTCTTCTTCTGACTCATGTCTTGATTCATAGTACTCTCCTTTGCCTGAAGCCTTGAAGGCAACTTCTCTCCTGTCAGATGGACCTCCTTTCCTCATTTCATAAGCAGTTAGAATTCCTTGTAGCTGAGACATAGTAAGAGTTCGTAGATTTTCTTTTTCTTCTATTGCAGACACTTTAGATTCAAACTTGGGGGACAATGATCTTAGAACTTTTTCAACCACAACAGCCTCTTTAATTTCTTCACCAAAGTTTTTCATGCAATTAACAATCTCATCAACCCGAAGGAAATAGTTAGCCACACTTTCATCATTATACATTCTGAGATTTTCATATTGAATCCTGAGGGTTTGAAGTTTAGCACGCTTTACCTGTTCATCTCCTTCGTAGCTCAAGACAAACTTGTCCCATATTTCTTTTGCAGATTTATATTGCATAACCTTCATGAATTTTGTTTGAGATAAGCATCCTAGCAGAGTATTGACTGCTTTAGTATTTGTTTCATATTTCTTCTTCTCGGCCGCATCTATAGGAGTAGCTGAAGGAAAAGTGTAGCCTGTATCTATGATATCCCAAACTTCTGTACCAAGAGATTGAAGATAGGCAGTAACTCTTACCTTCCAATAATTGAAGTTTGTCCCATCAAAAATAGGAGGCCTGATTGATGCTTCCCTCTCGTAGTTGCTCATGATGAATGATCTTCCTTCAAGCGATCAAGCTTCTCTGAAGGACCTGCTCTGATACCAATTGTTGGAAATAATACTGAGAGGGGGGGTGAATCAGTATTATTAAGCCAAATATTTCCTTTTTCTAAATTCCAGATGATATACGCTACTTCAGTTAAAACAACCCGCATATATACGCAACTACAGATAAAGAAACCAGCGTATATAAATCAGACTTATAATTTGAATTATCTTTCAGATGTCAGTTATTAATCTGTGATTTAGATGCACATAAACAGTACCAGAAACAGTGAAGCAGAGCAGAAGACAGTCACACACAAGAACACAAGATATAAGGAGGAAACCCAATGTGGGTGAAAACCCCCTGCTGCAATTCGTCTCTATCTTCTTTTTAATTAGAAACTTCTCTTTACAATGTCTTGTACTGGAGCAGACTTTACCAGTACGCAGGCTGCAACCTGCAGAGAGCTACAACTCTCTCTCGTTTTCCAGCTTTCCTGGAAGGGAGCTCCAACCCCCTTAGTTCTTGTACTAGCTTGAGATACTAGTACGCAGGCTCCTACCTGCAGAAGGCTGCAACCTTTTCAGGGACCTCGTTTCATTAATTTTCAGACTGGATCCACAAGTAACATCAATCAAACATCAAGAATTTCTGCATAACCCAAACTCCTTTTCACCAATCAAAAGCTGAAAACAACTAAGCACTTCTCTGATCACTGAACCCAGAACACAGTAACTGTAATCAAACACCAATTATGAACCCAGAACACTGCAGCAATAAAACAGAAGCAGCTAGAACATAGATCAAGACATATACGCTACTTCACTGTTCATCAACCTGCGAATATACGCTTCTGTACCACACCCAACCTGCGTATACGCGCCTTTCATTCACAGAAAGCGCTTATATACGCACCTTTAATTCACAGAACCTGCGTACAGATCTATAAAAGATAATTCATTCTTTTAAGCATTCATACATTAGTAGCCTAGATTTATAGATCAAGAGTGCGCCACATATAACAGATCAAAATTATACAGAGATACCAATGTTCAAGCCTTGAGATTTAGATCCATCAATAGTCCTTATCCTTCTTGCGCTCAGGTTCCACCTTCATTCAGATCTAGATCTGCACCATAACCCAATCACCCGTGTTACACTAAAATTTGTCACCATGACTATTTACAGTTAGTATGGATCTATCAACTGTCATACTATCCTCCTTGGCAAGTCTCATACCTCTGCTCCTCATGTCAAACCCCAAGAAAGAGAGAAAGTCCTTTAAAAGTCAATTAACTCTGGTTACGCAGTTTCTCTTAGCCTTACCTGCGTGTACGCACCTCTAGTTCATAAAACTGCGTACTTGTACGCTCTGTGTGTAAAGGGCTGGGTGCGTACTCCTGTAAAGGTCAAAAGGCGCAAGTTTCACTTCAAAAAAATTACTTGTGGTCATTTCTAGAGCATTCTAGAAGATGGTTTGACGTGGATTGGGCGCCTCCAGATGGTTCATGCATCCCTATGTAGGAGGAACTTATCCCATGAAGAGGGGAGCTATCCCATTGAAAGAGGGGCTTATCCCATTCATGGTGGACCTGATTAACTTCCTCCAAAGCATTATAAATACAGGCATTGGGCCAGAGGGAGGGGAGGTTGAAAGCTGAACATTCCTAAGGGTAGATGCTGCTGAGATTAGGTCTCCCTTATAGAGCTTGAGAGGAGAGATTCCCATCCTTTCTTGACTTCATTTGGAAGTGGGTGAGCTGATCAAAGTAAAGGAAAACTCTTGCTGGACCCTGGGAGGAACTTGCACAACACCAAGGCTCAGGTTGTAATGGTTTCTTTTGTTTCCACTTAATGAAAATAAACTCATTTTTCTCAACAAGTTGTTATTCATGATTTGTTTCATATGCTCCTTAGTCTGTATGATGAATATGTGTTATTTTATAAGTTATTCAAGTGCTATGTAATCTTTTGGCTTGTTAGTGAATGCAGGTTTCGAAGAGAAGGAGGAGCTCATTCGGATCGGCGAGGCTGGACTACTACGAAGCGTTGGAGTAAAGGTATGTTATAATCACCTGATTACTTGTATTCTAAATGCATATTTAGAGAAAGGTAGTGTTTATTTGTCTTGTTTGTCACTAGAAAGCCTTAGCTTCTAGGGAGGTCGGTTTTGTCCGCAAAATTGACTCTTTCCGCATGACAACCCGTATTCCAGATCTATCACAATATCAGATATTCAATAATTCAGATAATCCTTTGTCAAATGATCTCCTTCCTCTTTTATAGTTTTAGGCCTTCCTCAATACCACGGTCCAAAACCATAATAAACCAATACCATCGACTCAATACTAGGGATCAACACGTCTGTCGAGATACCATGGTCCAAAACCATAGGTTCAAATTCCAAGGACTAACTGCCGTGGACCAAAGGTAAGATTTCCAACATATACGCCCTTTTCTTTGCATGAAAGTGTGTGTATACGCATACACACTTTTATAAAGTCCAACCTGCGTGTATACGCGACTTGATCTTAATGAACCTGCGTATATGAATTTTCTCTTCATTCTTGTAGTCTGAACTAAGATCTTGTCATCAGAGAGAGCTGCCATCAAGGACAACACCTATACCATAGAGTCACACCTGTGCCATAATGCCAACAGTATGGTCGCCACTATGTTAGCACTCAAAAGTTTCCTTCTAAGTTATCAGAAGAAGGAAAAGATTGAGGTGACCACAAACCAATATTTTAAGTATAGGCTCTAGCCAACCTATGACTTAGAGAGGGCTCTCTCTCTATATGATTTAGCTTTGTTTGGTAGGATTTTAGGCTAGTTCTTAAAGTTTATGGGGTTTTGGATTTGTATTGAATGTTGGATGGTGGAATCGTTAAAACAAATGGATAAAATGAAGTCTCTGGACCATTGGGCTATGGAGTCAAATATGGACAAAAGAACTGGGATTAAATCATTAAAGGGAGTGTTCAAAGGGAAAGCTAGCAGAGTGAAGTACAGGTCCTTAGGTCGAATGGTGAAATGATCTTAACTAGGGTGGGAGAGACTTAAAAATTCTCAGATCGGGATTAAGATGAGGAAACAAGGGTTAATCATGAGAAAAGGGAAATTAAGAATCCTTTACTATAGATTAGAGGGAAACTCCCTAAACTAAGGAGAAATGAAGAATTCCTTAACTCAAATAATTAGCAGAAAACATTAAAATGCATAATAGTAAAAAAAGAGTGTAATGAAGAAAATTTTGAGATATCATTCCATATTATAGCATTCAGATTTAAGATACATTAAAGATTATGGAAAACTTTAAAAGAAAGATAACAATCACAAGGGAAAATACTTGTCTGTACTTCGCACTACACATGAATCTAGTGAAATGTCTTGACTTTATTCACTAATCTAGCTTGTTGGTCCAGACAGTGATACAATAGCTTACAGTCTTTGATCAAGAAATTCTATAGAAATGTACAAGAATCCACCCTACATACTTCAAATTGTGAAGTATTTATAAAAAAAATTATTACAAAATATCTAAAAAAAACTTGAGATTTATTCTAGGAAATACAAATATCTTCTTGCAAGAAGATAGAGAGAGTGAATGAATTGTTTCATGTTGTCCATTTTTATTTGGTACTGCTGGATTTTATGGTTGAGTTTGTATCCCTTTATGCTGGCTTGTAGTTGTGATCTTTCACGCTGGAATCTTCTTCAATTTTTATCTCTCACCTGATACTCTTTGACCATGCTACCCAATTTTCATTTGTTTACCTGGCTACTTTCACTTTTACTGTGCAGTAACTTTTTTGCTGTAAATTTATCACAGTAAATCAATCATTGTCTCCCACCATTCTGCATCAGGTAACTTTACATTCATCATTCTTCTATAGATATCGTCAGCTTCAGTATACTTGGCAAAATTGGGCTTGGTGAGGAATAATTTTTTTTATCTCATGCTCAAGGAAAAGCAAGGTTTCAAATGTGTTGTACAGAACTTTTCCTGTTGGCAGGTCTTTTATGGATGAAGTGCTTGCTTGTTCCTTTGCCAACTGTCTAAGTTTGTTATCATAGTCCAACTGGGTCATGAGTTTTTCATTGATAACCAAAGGACTGGGCAGACCTTTCTCCCTCAAAATCTGGAATTTAGCCATGAACCTATCAATGTTGCATGTTGTGGCACTTTTCTTCTAATTTAAGCATAAGGTTCCTATTGGAAAGGACCTTCCTTATTTCCAAAATGGTCTCTGTTCTATCTTCTATATTGAGTTCTTGGAGCTCATACCTATTTTTGCTGTTGAGGAAGTGGATGAGTCTATTGGCATCCTTAGGCATGTTCCCTATTTCTTCTTTGACCTTTTGGGTAGCTTTTGTAGCTATCTTTGTTGGGTGTAGGAATTACACTTAAGCAAACTCCTCAACACTTAAATTGTCAAATCAGGGGATTCATAAACTTAGAGACGAAGCATATGCAATTCTAGAGATGGTATGAATATTTCTAATGTTAATCCCTACTTTCTTTAAAGGAAAGGTTACAGAATCAAACTAAAGAGAGAAAAAGGCAACTTGAACCATCAAAATAATCTAATAGTAGAACAAGAAAGAATGCATTTCCAAAAGAGATTTAGAAAGAAAGGGGAAATCACTCTAGCTAACTATTGATCAACTACTGAGTGTTTTTTTTTCTTTAGCAGAGACACTTTAGTAGCCTCATCAGATGGGCCCTTCAAACCTGCTTATGTAGAGATTTCCTTCTTGCACTAATCTATCCTGCAATAGTGCAATCTGCTTGCACTTGTGCAGGAACAGAGATCTATGCAGAGGGTATAAATGGTGTCTTTACTAAAAGTGTTTTACTTCCTACAAGGGATTGAACTTTTTCAGGTTTAGAGCACTCAGATCCTGTGGCAAGAAACTAGTTCTTGCACCAGATTAGAGCTTCTTGCACTTAGTAATTAATTCTTAAAATAAGTGTTAATTATTGCAAGTGTTATCAAATTGCACACATAAAAATGAATGTTTCTGAATTTAACGAAGTGCAGAAATAAAGAAACAATACATATAATCTATCCTATCATAAAGTGTTAATGAAAGCAAGAAAATTGTGAGAAGTAAACTAGAAAGGCTTGTTGTACCACGCCCACGTGAACTGGTGCAGGTTCATTTCTCTTACTTGGTCCAGGCGGGGAAACCAATCAAACAGAACTACAGAAAAATGAATAACACACAAACGTGCACTGGTGCAGGTTTATTTCTTGTGCTTGGACCAGGCGGGAAAACAAATCTGAAATCAAGTACAGGAAAATGAATAACACATCAATGTGCACTGGTGCAGGTTTATTTCTCCTGCTTGGACCAGGTGAGAAAACCAATCCGAAACCAAGTGCAAGAAAATGAATAGCACACCAACGTGCACTAGTGTAGGTTTATTTCTCTTTCTTGGACCAGGCAGGAAAACCAATCTGAAATCAAATGCAGGGAAATGAATTTAACTACTTCACACAGTGGATTCACTTTCACTCAGACAGGAATGCATGTGCTAGAAATTAAATCACACTTGTCAATATATAAACATAAATTACAAGAAATATGAAAATAGGGTAAACGTGTTGGGTTGGTTGGGCCCTAGCCAACTAGCGTGTTTCCCTTTCAAATAGAAACACTTCTTAGCACTTTATCAATTCATCAGCTTTTAAACACAGAAATATGATTTATGAAACATGAGGTGGAGCTCCCTTCTTATTAATTCATAAAAGAAAATACATGCGTGAATACATAGTCCAGCCTAGATTTGAGCGATAACAAAATACAAGCCTGTTACCACCTCCCTCGTTATATCTCTATTCTATATAAACTTCTGTCAAAAGCTATCTCATCCTATTTACATTCCTTTTTATATAGATCTTTGGCCAAAGGCCAAAAAGATCATTTAACCAATATGTAGAATCTAGCTTTCGTCCTTCAAAATTAGGTAGTTTAACAAAACTGGTTGTAGCTAATCTCCAGCTCTTCGTTCTTCATAAGTTCGATCTTGACTTCCTTTGGATTGCCTTGCTGTCATGGCTAGAGAAACGACTACCTTCATATCTATCCTGTTGTCGTGGCTGAAGCTCGGCTACCTTCAGATCTATCCCACTGTCGTGGCTGAAGCTGTGCAAAATGGGGCGGTGATCAAGGAGGTCTGGATTTGCTGCAAGGATTTCTTGCGCTGACACTGGTGCAAGATCTGATCCTGCACTAGGATCAGTGGTTACAATAAGCACTTTACTACCAAACAAACATTGGAGATATCGATAAGTTACAAGAGTGATTATAAGCAATAAATGATGTAATAAATAATTAATTAATGTTAAGTTAAGTTAAAAATATGAAATATAAAGTTCATGCAAAATATGTCATCGTTCTTGAACTAGTGCAAGATGAGGGTGTATAAGAGAGGTAAAACAATGGTAAATGGTTATGATTTAGGAAGGGAGAAATGGCCAAAAGAGAGAAATTCAGGGGGCTAACATCCTCCCATCCCTAAACTATTGTGTGTCCTCACACAAATCTTTACCTCTACAAAAAACTTCAAAAATTTAAGCTCTCTAGCTCAATCCTGCTCTGGCATAATGTCATCACCCTGCAATGTTTCGAACTTCTTCTTTCTGATGTTCTTTAACTTCTTTGTCAGATTTTTAAGTTGCCTGAAAACTGCGCAACTCGGTACTTCCAGACTTTAATTTCTATTTTCCTTTTATGAATCTCCACCATCAATTCTCCTCTACTCTATTCTTTATCCTCCTATGCTTTGGCTACAAGCTGCTCTAAGTTCTGCACTTGAAGCTCTAATTCAACTACCCGAGCAACAAGAGTTACCAAATATTTTTCTTTTTCTGTCTCGGCAGGGGCTGTGTCTTCCTCAGGGACCTCCATATCTGCCATGGCTACATCAGGAAACTCTTCTCCCTCTGGTCCTTCTTCTTTTGGTTCTTCCTCCTCTGGTTATTCTTCTTCCGGTTCTTCCTCCTCTGGTTCTTATTTTTCCGGTTCTTCCTCCTCTGGTTCTTCTTCTCTTGCCTCTCCTTCTTTTGTTTCTTCATCATCTGGTTCTTCTCCTCTTGTCTCTTATTCTTCTGCTTCTTCATTTTCTACTTCTTCTTCTGTGGTTTATGCCTCTTCTTTTTCGGATTCTGCCTTTTCTTCTTCAGATTTCGCCTCTTCTTTTTCAGATTCTTGTCCTCCTGCTTCTTCTTCTTCTGTTTCTTCGTCATCTGGTTCTTCTCCTCCTGTCTCTTCTTCTTCTACTGCTTCTTTGTTTTCTGCTTCTTTCTCCAATTCTACTTCTTGCACTGGTGCTTCTTCTTGTATTGGTGCAGGAGGGGATTCCACGCCCTGTGGGGACTATGGTTCTTTGCCTACATCAGAAACATTATTATTTTTCTGGGGATTTTTGATAACATCGACCAATAGAACATCGTACTCGACCTCTGCAAATTTTGTTGTGTCTGCGAGGACTGACAGGTTGTTATTTTTGGGGGTCGAAGGGGTCTCTTCAGCTAGTGCGCTAGCTATCTTCTTATTTGAAGATGAAGCCTTTTATGCTTTTTCAGATCGTTTCCTTTTTGCACTGGTGCAAGAAGGACTTTCCTTTTCATTTTTGCTCGGTCCCTTACTTGTGCTGGCAGGGTCCTCTATCTCCTTTCCAGCCGCTGTCCCTTTGTGCAGTTATTTTAACAACACCTCCCATGTCATACCCTTAACTTCTAGCTATTTCAAGACCAAAATTTTTATCAAGCCGTGGTGTCTTGTGTCTGCCTAGTCTGCCCTTCTGTCCTACACACTTTTAGCCATTTCTCCAAGCTTTTGAGCAGAAAATAAGGGAAATTCATCATAGAAAATTTTAGGGGCGAATGTTCGCCCTTTGGCGGAATTAAGGATTTTAAATTTTTAGTGGGAGAATATTTTGTACATATCACATTTTTACAAATCACATCAAGTAGCCCACCGTATTTTAAGGGAGAGGGTAAAAAGGTAAATTTAGCCCTTGAAACTAGGAGTTACAACCTTCCATTCGCCCATTTTCAAGAATAGGTTTTATTTAAGTGAATCCATTCACCCATTTTCAAGAATAGGTTTTATTTAAGTGAATCCTATGGGCTAAATACCATATTTATAAAATAGGTATGGTAAATTAATAAAAATATAAATAAATGAGAGGTATGGTAAATAAATAAAACATTTTTTGTATTTACTCCATAAGTCACCTTATATACATGCAAGGGTGTAAACAAATAAAAATATAAGTAAAGTGGAGGTATGGTAAATAAATAAAATGTCTTTTTATACTTACTCAAAAGGTATGGTAAATAAATAAAAATATAAATAAACTAGACGTATGGTAAATAAATAAAACCTCTTTTTATATTTAGTCCATAACCCTCGTTCTATTTATGAAGGCTCAAGAAAGAGCTTTTATTTAAGTGAATCCTATGGGCCAAATACCATATTTGTAAAAGAGGTATGCTAAATTAATAAAAATATAAATAAACGAGAGGTATGGTAAACAAATAAAACATTTTTTTATATTTACTCCATAAGTCACCTTATATTTACGAACACTCAAAAAATTGCGTTATATTTAGGTGAAACCTATGGGAAAAATACTATGGGACAAGTACCATGGACTAGATTGTTATTAATACCATGCAAAAAAACATTATTAATGGCACATAGTATTGACCCATGGTATTCACTTGGAATTTAGCCTATTTAGATGGGGGAATTAAACCAGCATAGATCCATCTTTACTCTGGATCTACTAACCCCCGAGAGGTATCAAATATCGTGATATGAAAACTAGCATAGAGTGAAAAAATATTTGATCCCTCTCGGGGTTTGGTGGATCAAGAGTAAAAATGGATGTTGTAATTTAATGTATGTTAAATATTTTAGCTTGGTTAAAATAAAAAATAAAATAAATTCAACTATTAATTTTATTAATTTTTGTAAATTACTAATAGTAATTTTTAAGCTCCAGGTTTATGATAACCCATGGTAATACCATGGTATTCATGTGAGCATAGACTATTTAAAGGGAAAATTCTATCATCTTAAATCCATGTTAATTCTGGGTCTACCAAGTGCTTAGAGGGATAAATATATTTCATCCCCCTAAGAGTGGTAGATGTGGAGTTAAGATGGATATAGGTTGGTTTTTATGATAATGAAGATATTAAATAGACTTGGGAAATTATATTGTAAAAACATCTTAAGGTGAATGGTTAAAGCATAGACATTGGACAAGTATATTTGTATACTTCTGTTTTAAACTGAAACAAATCCAGGGCTAAAAGGAATGGATTGATTGCACTAGTCATCCTTCTATAACTTTCCAACATATGCTGGAGTAAACAGATTGTAATTTGGGTAATTTTTCTAACTGCAAATAGGAACATACTTGTGTATTGGCAAGGTTGTTACGAGGTCCCTAGAAGTGATGAATTTGAATTTTTCTTGGTGTTATATATAGTATTAGGTTTTTTCTCATGCTTTCTGTGAATGACACGGGTGAATTTTATCCTACACCCACTAGGTTATCGATATGTAATTTCAGTAATTTTGATTTCAAACGATATTTTAAAGAAATGCAATGATTTCATTTGTGTATTCAATAAACACAATATTCTAATGGAATTTTGAATTTCTGGTTTACCTATATAGATTCCATGGAAAAGTGTTAGTGGTGTGACATCAATTGTCCTCAAGCAGAGGCTTTAGTTTTACTATTTTTGGAAGCAAATACTTTCTTCCAACATTTTTGAGTTCCATGAAAAATTTGAAAGTCCTAATAGTATTCAATTATGGGTTAAAGAGATCCACACTGAATGATCTATCGGCCTTATCTTCACTTAGTTTAAGACTACTCACTTGGAGAGCCCGCATGTGCCCCCACTTCAAGAGCATAGTAAAGTCATGTAGAACTTAGAGAAGCTATCTTTAAGCTTTTATTGAAGAATGGAAAAATGTCTGGGTTCAATAACAACCAGTCGAGCATTAAGTTTCCAATAATGCTAGATTTTAACCTGGAGCACTTTTGTGATTTGGAGAAGATGCCCCCTCATATTTGTGACACATCTTCAGTTGTGAATTGGACTATTACTAACTATCATTTCCTTCGAAAGTTACTTTATTACTTGGGGAACCTCAACTCTTTAAGAATGTTAAGGAAGGAAAAAAAGTACATTATGCTAAGTTCTCTTATGCTTTTCAAGTTTTTCTTGGATATCTACAACATTTCAGGTAGGAAAGTACATTCTGTTAATGAAAATTTGTCTTGATAGAAAGGCCCAATTTCAAATTCTAATGCTTTCAAAAAACATTGTATAATTGTAATGTTTCTAAAAGGAAAGCATATTTTTTCAATTTAAGTATCATGATCCCATATTCCAACTTATTTTTCAGTAACCCATTACGTTTTGTAGCTTTGAATAAATCCATGTCTTTTGATAAGATCCTCTTCCAAATTAGAACGCAGTTTCCTTTTGGCAATAACCACATACAATGTCTTGATTTTGTTATTGAGAAAATAGAGGTTGTGAAACAAGCTTGTGCCATACAAGGACTTGATTCATTGATTATGTATCAATTATGGCTCTTGATGTAACAATGTCTTGATTTTGTTGCTTGAAAATAGAGGTTACGCTTTACTATTTCACGGAATTTCTTACAATATTTCCATAAGTATTAATTTGTAATCTCAGTCACTGAGGGATGACAGTAATGACAAAGGTAATATTCCATGGTTTGGAGTTACCCACTTACTAAATATTTAAATATATCACCACAATTTAACTGTTAGTTAAAGGAATTGTATTTTATTTGTAAACAATTCATTGCTTGATTTATAGATTTTGATTTTTTCCCTTTTTAATTTTTTTCTTAGATTTGGTATGAGATATCTTCCAATATTTGGGTTCCCTAGTTTCCCCACCATAGCTATGAGGTTCAGATTCTATCATTAAATATTCTCAGAACATTACAACTTTTCTAGTAAGTGTACTTTGAAACATTGTTGTTGCTTTTCCAAGGTGTTAATGCAAATAAGCACTACAACTAGTGCCATTATTTAGATTAAGTGCCGAAATCTAGGTGGTCTTGTAATGATGGAGTGATTGTTTTCTAGCTACTAAGGCCATATGCATTTTTATCTCTTATTTTGCCCTAAGATATTCAAATTCAGAATAAGAATTGAGGTCTTGTTTCCACTATAGATTGCAGTCAGTTTCTTGAACATAATATATAGTAGATTATATTTTACTAATCAACTATGGATGTGATCCCTCGCAGGAAAGGAAATTCAAAGTGACTTTGATTTCACATTGATTTTTCAAAACATCCACACAGGAAAGGAGATTCAAAGTGACACTGATTTCACACTGATTTGTCAAAAATGGAGGCAAGAGAAAAGGAAACTTTGTATTCAACAATGCTCTTAATTTCATATGTACATGCACAGACATATTAGTAGAAAATATTGAAGGGTTGCCTAAGTAATATTTTCCATTCCACTACATTCTTTACAGCTTTTAAATAAATAACTCGGTACAATTCATTACACTACTTGTTATTCTTTATTAATCAGTGGTTAAGATTTTGATATTGAACTGGCTAAGATTTTTCTTCCTTCTGCGAAATTATGTGTTCTATAATGCTTCTTTTCCATTCACTATGTATAGCATATAAAGTGTGTCTAATGGAGTAGGAAGATTGGAAAGTCTTGTGATCCTTGAACTATGTTACAAGGCAGAAACCCAACGGGGTAGGGTAGGTGCATCCCCACAAAGGGGTCACAAATACCAAAGTTGGTATTGGATAGTGCCTTGAGCTAGAAAATTTCCTTTACCCTTGTATTAACAGTGAATCCGGAGAGGATTCTAATATTATCTTTATAAGATTTATATTAGTTAAGATTGATGAATGAGACATGAGCTAGGATGTCCTTGTAAGGTGGTTATTGTTTATTGGAAGCTATGATGGCCATTATGTCAGGCTAGGTGGTCGCACTCCCTTGATTGTGATCACGATTGTGATCAAGATGGAAGACTTCATAGTTTGGATTGATTATTTAGCAGTGATAATTAGTGGGCTCATTCACAAAAGCTTCTATTTCACTAATCTTTTTTATAGAGTTGTCAGATTCAATTTCCAAAGGTTTTAATTACACTATAGAGTTGAGTTCTGAGAGAGTTGTGATTCACAGTGTTAAGTATAGCAACTATGACACTTGAATGAAGACAAGCATAGTAGATGTATCAGACTCTGTTATAAGCTTACCTGCATATTATAAGGGACTTGGTTGGCTTTCTTATAATTTTATAAACAAGTTCCATTTCGTGGAAATGTGAAAAAAACAGTGATATTGCCACCATGTGGCTGTTGTCATATATGGTTTTATACTTTTTCAAAAAATTCTCTAAGAGTTCACAATGCTAAGATTCACTAGGACCTTACAAAGTTTTATTATTTAGTGAAAGACTCACCAAGATCTTACAAGATTTTATAATTGAGTAAAATATTCGCCATGCCTGGTGAGAGATTCACCAAAAAATTATATATACATATTATATTATTGATAAAATCGCCTTCCATTTTTCCTATATACCATGGAGATTCGCCCATTTATTATACATATAAATTTAGGGGGGGTTCTTAAAATTTTCCCTAATTCATCCTCCACTAGACATGTCGGCTTGCTTCAAAATGTTGCAGCATTCTAAAATGGTATACCAAGGTGCGGGTGTATCTTCCTTTGCAAGTCACAAACTTTTGTAAGATGAAAAGGAGGTCTTTCCACTGTCCTAACAGGGAACTGCACATAACTCCTACCTTCCAGTCTACCTCTATCTTCTTATCAACGACGAAACACTGCCAGCGCTTCCTTTCTAGCTTCTGATTCTTGAACCACTGTTCACCAGTGTTCTCCAAGCCTATCACTATTGCTATGAATTCTTCTGTAACTTTAAATTTGAGAGGCCCAATTTTCACTTGGTCATTTCTAAAACTCCTTGAGAACTGTAAATCCACTTCTTTATCATGCCCATCAAACTTCTGCAAAAACAGAAGAAAACCCGAGTCTCGCAATAGTGCAAGACTATTGTGATACTTGGTAGTCTGCTCTACTTTGCTAAGAGACGAGGGTTCATTCCGAACAGGCGGCATCGCTGCTTAACGGCTATGAACAGTTAAAAATTCTACATGCAATACCGGGGAAAGCGGCTCTTATAAATAGAGACCCAACTGTCCACCATTCTTTCCACCTTATCACCCGTTCATTCGTCATAGATGCATGGAAACTTTGAGGTCAGGCTGGATTGGTACTTGTGGTGGTGGTTTAATAGGTAGGTGAGGTAATCATTATGAGTGAAGGACATTTAATATTATGGTAGAGAGGGGTAATTATGTCCAAGCAATGGTTAAAACATTTCCGCATCCCTTCATAATTCAAAAAACGAACCTAGCATTCATTAAAAAAGATCATAACTTCTAACTTAAAAACACCTTGTACTTTAAATAATTTTCTCCTAGTTACTATGATAGCATAAGTACTTCATCGTTTAAATGAAAGGACTTCATATAAATTTTCATGATGGCCACTTTCCTATGCCGTATGCTATGAAAAGAATAACTTGTACTATGTTGCTAACGGGGTGCATGCTTGCACTGATCTGCTTGCACCGCTTAAATTATAATTTTTTTTTGGTACCATTTTACTTAATTTATCATATAGGACAACATGCTTGCACTAGTGCAAGCATAATATCTAAAAATAGAGAATTTAAATAAAATTTAGGCTGGACTTCCACATGACTTCCTCAACTTATACTGAAAATTTGCTTCGCCCTTTCTTGATGCTTCAGAGAATATCCTTTTGCTCTTTGTGTGCGAGATCATGCAATAAATTCATGAGGGAATAAAGAAGTGGGGAATGGAAAATTTCAGAATGGGAAGGAATTCTATTACAGGGATTCTAGGAATAGTACCGAAAGAGGGGATAAAAAGTAGTGGGATAGGGAAAAAAATTCGAAGGGTAAAGTGGCATTTCTTCGAAGCAGACAAGATAAATTTAGAAGAATGTGGGAAGGTTAATTATTCTAGGATTGAAGAATAAAACTAAGGGAATATTACGAAAGTGGAATATGAAGAAAGACAAAAAAATTTCTGGAAGGTCTGCCTGCACTGGTGCAAGAAAAAATAACTGCAGTGGAAATTAAGCATTACTTGAGTAAAAATATCCATGCTAATTACCCCAACTATATAAAAGGTTGGTTCTATTGAACCTTCTTTTACTTGGTGGTTGCTAGCATATCTAAAGATCAAGAAACATTTTCTTTTTATTAGAAACTTTTTTTCTTCCCGCTAGCAAGCTGATTTTTAGGTTGATCCTTCTGCAATCATGTTAGTGAACTGATTTTCATAATTACAGGAAAATATTTTTTCTTTACATTTTTTCTAATTTTTTTATTTTTTCATATTTAAGAAGAAAGAGAATTTATGTTTTCAAAAGGTTGGTATTACCATTCACTACTACTGTCCCAAATTGTTGTTGGACATGTTGTCTAAAATCTTTCCTAGTAGGTGGCTGAAAATATTTCTTTAACCTGCGTCCATTTACCAAGAATACTGAATTTTGTCCATCAATAGTTTTAACTTCTACTGCTCCATTCTAAAATACCTGGATCACTTCATAAGGTCCCATCCAACATGTATGGAATTTCCCTTTAAAGATTTTAAATCTAGAATCATAAAGGAGCACCCAATCACCTGGTTGGAATTGCTTTTTCTGAATAGACTTGTCATGCCACCTTTTACGTTGCTACTAAACAACATCCCTATGAAATTCATCTAACTCATTTAATTGGAGAAGACGTTGTTGTTGTGCCTCAGAGAGATCTAGTCCCAACTGAACTACGGTTCTGGAAGTTTTGATCTGAAATTCAATTGGTAACGGAACCTGTTTGCCATATACCAACTTATATGGTGTATGTCTCGTGCTATTCCTCCAAGTGGCTCTGTATGCCCACAAAGCCTCTGGTAATCGTTCAGCCCAGTCCTTCCGATGCATATTTACTGTTTTTGTCAGAATGGACTTGATCACTTTGTTTGTGGATTCCACCTGGCCATTTGCTTGCGGGTGATATGGCATGTATTTCCTGTGCTAGATCTTATATTGCTCCATCAAACCCTGTACCAGATTAGAAATAAACTGTGGACCATTGTCAGAAACAATTTCTCTAGGCGCACCAAATCTAGTAAAGATTTCAGTAAAAAGAAAATCAACAACTTTTTTTGTAGCAAGAGAAACAACTTTAGCTTCTACCCATTTCGTAACAAAATCTGTACAAACCAAGATATGCCTTTTACTTAATGATGTTGGATTTATTGGCCCTATAAAGTCAATAGCCCATTTTTCAAATGGCTCAATCATAACTTGGGGGCATAAAGGCATTTCATTGGTTTGATTAGGTTGGCCCATTCGCTGACAGCTATCACAATGCCTGACATATTGTTTGGCATCCTTAAACAAGGAAGGCCAAAAGTAACCAGCACGCAATACTTTATATGCAGTCCGCTTATCAGCGAAGTGGCCTCCACAAGTTTCATCACGAGTAGATTTCAATATGTCAAACGCTTCCTCCTCTTTTACACACCTACGGATAATTAGATTTGGACTAGTGTAAAAGAGATCTCCTTGAATCCAGGAATATGCAACACTTTTTTGAACAATACTCCGCTTTTCACGAGTGGAAAAGTGGGGTGGTGTTTTCCCAGTAACCAAGTAATTAGCAATGTCAGCAAACCACGGGGAATCTGTTGACATAGAAAAAAGATGTTCATCCAGAAAATCATCATTAACAAGAGTTGCTTCATAAGGATTATCTAATCTAGAAAGAAAATCTGCTACAACATTAGATTTTCTTGGTCTATCAACAACACTAATATTAAATTCCTACAACAATAGTAACCACCTAGTCACTCTACTGCTAGTTAATGGTTTATTCATCAAATATTTAATCGCGGAATGATCAGTATGTACAAATACTTCATATCCTGTAATATAGTTCCTGAACTTATTAATTGCAAAAATTACAACTAAAAACTCTTTCTCTGTAACTGTATAATTTAATTCCGCAGAAGACAAATTCTTACTAATATAATAAATAACATAGGATTGTTTATTTTTATCTTGTCCTAAAGCTACACCAATAGCCAAATCGGAAGCATCAGAGGAAATATGAAAAGGCAGAGACCAGTTAGGACCTCTTAAAACTGGTGCATGTACTAACTTTTCCTTCAATGTTTCAAAAGATTGTTGGCAAGCGATGCTGCAAGAAAATTCACTATCCTTAGCTAGAAGTCGGAAAAGAGGAGCAGCTATCTAAGAAAAATTTTCAATGAATCTTCTATAGTAACTAGCATGTCCTAAAAAACCTCTTAATTCACTTTGAGTTTTGGGTGCAGGAAGATGCAGAATGATTTCAATCTTTTATGGATCAACCTGGATACCTTTACCTGAAATCAAATGGCCAAGTACCACTCCCGCTTTTCACATTAATCTACATTTCTTGTCACTCAAGACGAGATGGGCTTCCTGACAACGAAGAAGTCCTTTTTCCAGATTTTCGAGAGCTTCCTAAAAAGAATCACCAAACATAGAAAAGTCATCCATATAAATTTCTACAAATTCTAGATCAGCAAAAATCGCCAGGGCTGCCCTTTCAAAGGTAGCCGGGGCATTACATAAACCAAAGGGAAGCACTATATAAGCAAATGTACCCCATGGACATGTAAAAGTAGTTTTATCCTGATCTTCGGGTGCAATCTGTATCTGGTTATAACCATTGAAGCCATCCAAAAAGGAAAAATACTTCTTTCCTACAAGGGTATCAAGCACATGGTCAATGAAAGGGAGGGAAGTAATATTTGAGAGTAGCTTTTTTTAATTTTTGATAATCAATACAAATATGCCATCTTCCATCCTTGTTAGGTATTAGCACTAATGGAGAGACCCACTAACTGTTGGAAATAGGATAGATAAAACCAGCATCCAAGAGTTTCTGTACTTCTTCCTTCACAATATCTCTCAGAGCTAGATTCATTCGCCTTTGGGGTTGTCGAACAGGTCAACCTCCTTCCTGAATATAGATATGATGTGTTCAATTTTCAGGGCAGATGCCCTTCATATCTTCATAGCCCCATGCAAAGGCACTAAGATGGTTTTGCAACAAATTCACAAGCTGCTCTTGCTGAGATGAGTCCAAATTTGAACTAATATACAAGGATTTACCGAGGCTAATCTCAACAAGAGTAGTATCAGGTTCAGGAGTACTAAAGGGGATGGTCAAATGCAGTGGTACAAAAGAATGAGAATCATGGTTATCTTAAAAATCTAGGCTGAAAATTTGGCTCAATAGCTCAAAATTAAGCATAGTGTCTAGATTATTAAGGAAATCTCGAATCTCATCTCCTTGTGAAGACCCAGTATGCTGATGGATAAAGGAAATGGGTTGAGTCTCCTCATCACTTCTCTGATCTAACCATAAATTATCTCGAAGGTCCTGAATGGATCTAGCAGGGGGTATAAGGTAACTATCTTCCTAGAATCTCCATGCAAAATATACATATCATGGAGCGACATCCAATATATGCATTGGTTGTAGCAAGCCATGGTCGACCCAAGATCAAGGGATGTCCTCCTATTGGGTTCTTTGGCTGAAGCACAATGAAATCAGTAGAATATTCCCAAGAATCTAATGAGATGATCACATCGTCCAACACTCCTTCTAGCTTAATTTTAGATCTATCTGCTAATTCAAGCACAGTGGGAGTAGGGCGAAGATGAGATAACCGAAGTTGATCCATGGTTTGCTTAGTCTTGACATTAATGGCTGCCCCCAGATCTATAATAAAATTAAAGACAAGGATATTACCAATCTAAACTGAGACAACAGGGTTTCTGGGATTAGTGTATTTTTCCATAGACACACATCCCGTCATCAACACTTTTGCCCTACCAACAAATTGAATGGTTTGGGGTTCCAATCTCTTCCTCCCGGGTTTCTTGATACGGAGTTCCTTAATAATATTGGTACAATAAGGATCTCTTTGATGGCTTGGAGCAAAGGTATCTTAATGAAAAGATTCCGAAGCTCTGATGCCAAGCTAGTCTCAGAAATAGGCTCACTTCTTTCCATTACTAGCCTCTTTGGGAAGGGAGACTGGTTGGAAGATGATGGCAAGGATTCAGAGGGTAAGGGTTGCTTAGTGACAACTTTCGGAGAATGATTAAGAGTTTCCTCTTCTTCTTTATCTTCAATAATCACTCTATATTTCTCTTGATTTTCTGATGTTACAGTCCTTCCCTAATTGAATATCATGAACCCCAACTGGAATAGACTGGTACTCGAAT
The DNA here is from genome assembly GCA_031772625.1 of Pinus tabuliformis. NCBI lineage: Eukaryota > Viridiplantae > Streptophyta > Pinopsida > Pinales > Pinaceae > Pinus > Pinus tabuliformis. The sequence goes on along the minus strand of CM062816.1, from coordinate 848,704,289 downwards.
AAAGGTGGGTTTGTTACATAGATCATTTGCATTGCTTTATTATTGTTAGGATTGGGCATAGGTTGACCAGGCAACTGAGGAGGTCGAAAAGGTGGAGGTAAAGGTAATGGTGGAGTAGACTGACTCGGAGGTTGAGGCATTGAATAAGGTGTATGTTTTGATGGATATGACTACATGGGTGGCTGGTAGGAATATGGAGAATGAGTTGGCCCTCTCCAACCTTATTTCCATGGTTGAGAAGGTTTCCCATGCTGATATTAGTTTCCATACTACCACTGCTGATTAGTGTTAGGATACGAATATGCATGTGAATTATAACCAAAATAGTGTGGAAAAAATTCAGGAGCCATAACTGCACCTACCTGAGGCCAATTTCTTTCTACTCCCATAGCATACAAGTATTCAGCTTCAGGCTGTCCCCCTGTAAATACAGCTTTAAGTCCTGGTATAGAAGGGCATTTTCTGTGATATGGTCTTCTCCACAAATATCACACTTATTAGTTTCTTTCAAATTAAGAGGACATTCTTTAGGAGGATTCTTGTCTCTACATTTAGGAGAGAAAATAATTAATGACTCTTGTTCCTTCATAAGTTTTTGTTGAGATTTTAAAGAGTCCAACTGTTTGGTAAAAATATTCATTATGCCAATTTTCACGTTCTCCATTTTATTTTCTAGTCCAATAATCATAGCATTAGTAGATTCGGTTTTTCTATTTCTATTTCAAGTTCCTCTACTGGATCTATACTTATTTCTTGAAAATTTCCTGCATAATTCACAAATTTGTTCGAAAGTTTGCTGAGAAATATCACCTTTCCCTAACATATTTAAATTATTTCTAGCATTGTCAGTAAGTCCTCTTAAGAACAAGGCTCTAATAGTACTAGAATCAAGCTTAAGTTTTGACCTTTTTAAAATATACATAAATCTTTCTAGGTAGTCTTCAAGAGTTTCATCATCATCCTGTATGATTGTAACAATTTCATCATGCATGTCCTGGGTTTTGCAATTTTCTTGATATTTAGACAAAAACACTCTCTTCATCTGATCCTAAGAGGCTATAGTGTTTCCTCCTAACCCCATAAACCAGCGCAAAGCTGAGTCCTTGAGTAACAGGAAATAATCTTAGCTTTTGAGCATCAGTTGAATAATCATAACTTCTACACAAAATATCAAACTCGAATAGAAAAGAGTCAGGATCTTCATGAACTTTACCATGGAAATGAGGGAGAGCTGATGGTGGAATGTTCTTCATCTGCGCCACAGTATCAGGGTCCACAATTGGAAACACAAAAGTGTATTGTTCCCCACTTTTTCATCAGTCCTTTCCCCATAATCTTGATGGTCTGCCATTGTTTCCCTTTTTCTCCCAACAGACTGAACCACACATGAGCTATTTTCACCAGAATCCAGGTGGACTGTTCTTGTGTGATGGGTTTGAATTGGATTGGGCTTCCTGCTCACAGAAGGAGACCCAATATGAGAATTGTTTTTAGAATTCTTTCAGCCCTTAGTGGGCTTTGAACCCCTACCTTTTCTAGGCATTCATTTCAAAAAAAAAGAAAGAAAAATAATTAAACAATTTCTAATAAAAATGCTGTCAGAAATCAATCAACACCAGTAAAATTTCTTCAAAGAAGATTTTCAAAAAATATTGCAAAAATGAAGGGAAAATTACCTCTATTGTATAATCATAAAATTCTTGCCAAATCAAATCACCTCCCCCGCAACGGTGCCAAAATGTTGGGTGTAGGAATTACACTTAAGCAAACTCCTCAACACTTAAATTGTCAACCCGGGGGATTCGTAAACTAAGAGATGAAGCACAAGCAATGCCAGAGATGGTATGAATATTTGTAATGTCAATCCCTACTTTCTTTAAAGGAAAGATTGCAGAATCAAACTAAAGAGAGAAAAAGGCAACTTGAACCATCAAAATAATCTAAGACCGGAACAAGGAAGAATGAATTTTCAAAAGAGATTTAGAAAGAAAGGGGAAATCACTCTAGATAACTATTGGTCAACTACTGAGTGTGTGTTTTTCTTTACCAGAGGCCTTTTAGCAGTCTTATTAGATGGGCCCTTCAAACCTGCTTATGTAGAGATTTCCTTCTTGCACTAATCTGTCCTGCACTGGTGCAATCTACTTGCACTGGTGTAGGAACATAGATCTATGCAGAGGGTATAAATGGTGTCTTTACTAAAAGCATTTTACTTCCTGCAAGGGATTGAACTTTTTCAGGTTCAAAGCACTTAGATCCCGTGGCAAGAAACTAGTTCTTGCACTAGATCAGATCTTCTTTCACTTAGTATTTAATTCTTGAAATAAGTGTTAATTACTGCAAGTGTTATCAAATTGCACACATAAAAATGAATGTTTCTGAATTTAACAAAGTGCAGAAATAAAGAAACAATCCATATAATCTATCCTATCATAAAGTGTTAATGAAAGCAAGAAAATTGCGAGAAGTAAACTAGAAAGGCTTGTTGTATCACACCAACGTGCACTGGTGCAGGTTCATTTCTCCTACTTGGACCAGGCGGGGAAACCAATCAAACAAAACTACAGAAAATGAATAGCACACCAATGTGCACTAGTGTAGGTTTATTTCTCCTGCTTGGACTAGGCAGGAAAACCAATCCGAAATCAAGTACGGGAAAATTAATAGCACACCAATGTGCACTGGTGCAGGTTTATTTCTCTTGCTTGGACCAGGCGGGAAAACCAATCCGAAATCAGGTGCAGGAAAATGAATAGCACACCAACGTGCATTGGTGCAGGTTTATTTCTCCTACTTGGACCAGGTGGGAAAACCAATCTGAAATCAAATGCAAGGAAATGAAATTTAACTACTTCACATAGTGGATCCACTTTCACTCAGACAGGAATGCATGTGTTGGAAATTAAATCACACTTGTCAATATATAAACATAAATTACAATAAACACGAAAATAGGGTAAACGTGCTAGGTTGGTTGGGCCCTAGCCAACCAGTGTGTTTCCCTTTCAAATAGAAGCGTTGCTCAACACTTTATCAATTCATCAGATTTCAAACACAGAAATATGATTTATGAAACATGAGGTGGAGCTCCCTTCCTATTAATTCATAGAGGAAAATACATGCGTGAATGCATAGTCCAGCCCAGATTTGGACAACAACAAAATACAAGCATGTTACCGCTTCGTTGTTATATCTCTGTTCTATGCAAACTTCTGTCAAAAACTATCTCATCCTATTTACATTCCTTTTTTATATAGATCTTTAGCCGAAGGCCAAAAATATAGTTTACCCAATTACATAACTGATATGTAGAATTTAGCTTTTGGCCTTTAAAATTAGGCAGTTTAACAAAAATGGCTGTAGCCATTCTCTTTTTTTTCATTCATCATAAGTTCGATCTTGATTGCCTTTGGATTGCCTTTCTTTCATGGCTGGAGCTTGGTTGCCTTCATATCTATCCTGCTGTCATGGCTAAAGCTCAGATTCCTTTATATCTATCCTATTGTCGTGGCTAAAGCTGCACAAAATGGGGTGGTGATCAAGGAGGTCTAGATCTGCTGAAAGGATTTGATGCGCTGGTAGCAGTGCAAGATCCGATCCTGCACTAGGATCAGTGGTCACGGTAAGCACTTGACTACCAGACAAATATTGGAGATATCGATAAGTTACAAGAGTGATTATAAGAAAGAAATCATGTAATAAATAATTAATTAATGCTAAGTTAAGTTAAAAATATGAAATAGAAAGTTCATGCGAAACATGTCATTGTTCTGGGACTAGTGCAAGATGAGGGTGTATAAGAGAGGTAAAATAGCGGTAAATGGTTATGATTTAGGTAGGGAGAAATGGCCAAAAGAGAGCAATTTATGGGGTTGAAATCTTTACTAACTCTATCTACTAAAAAATAACTTGAATTGAGGGCCAAATATCCTTTATGGAGTCAATGATACTGGCCCACAACATTTCCTTGGTTTGCCCTAGGAGTTTCTCCAGTGTCAAGTCTTTCTCTAAGATTTTAAACCTTTCACTCATTCTTTGGGCCTTTTGTGCTTCTTCCTTTTGCTTAAGTTGGGCGTTTGCAGTCAATTTCAAAACTTGCCACCTTTTCTCTTAATCTGTTGATTTATGTAGCCTGGATAGACATTTCTTCCATGGCTTTTACCAATTCTGCTGCTTTCTCTCCTGATGCACCTACTGTTGTTGTAGATTTTTCTGTGACTGGCAATGTTATGGCAGGTGGAACTATGGATTCCAATGAAGCTGTCAATGTAGAAGGGACTATTGTGGATATTGTATGGATGAAATATTTAGAATTTGTGGCCATGTTTCTTTGCTTCAGTTGAATTAAAGCGTCCAACTCCTTTTCTGTCTCCTTTCATTGATCATTCAACTTTAGGACCAAGTCCATCAACTCCTCATTTCTGGTTTGGCCCTCTACGAATTCTAGAGTTTGAGGATGTTGTAGCTGTGGTATTTTCAATTGCCTCTTAAGTGCAACAATATCATCGTTTTTCTTCTTTATAAGCTTCTCTGTAGCTTTTATATCCTTGGGATCATGTCCCAATTAAATCACTAAGTCCTCTAAGGACTTGATCCTTTTACCTTTGGCCTATGAGGAGGCCTTCTCTAACTGAAATTTTGTAGAAATGTTGTTCAAAGAGTTCTATAGCTGATGAGTAGCTACAACTTTACTTGCCAGGGTGGAGTATATCATCTCTCCAGCCTATTTGTGCAGTTAAATCTGTTATATGGGATGAATATACCTAGCCAACATTTCAAAGTCAACCCTTTTGAAAACAGATGTTGTCTTAGGCTGCTACATTGTAGGTTTGATCAAAGACATCTGCATCTTCCCCTCTTTAATGTCAAAGGCTGACATTAGCCTTGTTTGATTTGTAGGAGTCAGTTTCAGGTACTGAGCATATGTTTGGACCTTAACCCTCTCATTTGTAGCTTTGATTTCCTTGTATCTTTCCTTTATGTCATGGTCTCTGTCAGCAGGCCTGCTGAATGAAGACACTTCCACACTAAGCTGCCTTTCCAACATCTGAGTCTGTGATGTGGAAGGCTCTTGTGTACCTTCATATGGAGTGATATGCCTACTTCTTCCTACTTCTGTGTTTGTAACCTGTGCCAAATCTTCTGTGTATTCATGTTCAAAGGCCGGATTGAGTCTTTGCCTCTTACTTATTTCTTGTTGCAAATTCGAGGTGTCCATCCCTGATGTGGAGGCTTCGTCTCTGTTTCTTTCTAGAATCTTCTCCTCATTCTCAGGAGTTTGCATGATTGGAGGGGTGCTCATGGCTCTTTCTTCTGGTACCTGCAAGAAAGAGTTGTCATCAAGTTGCTTTTCCAAATCAATCAGGGCATTTTCTACATCTACTGTGGTGTTGTCTTGGTCTACTAGGGTACCTTCCACCCATTTTGTTTGATTGGCATAGGCTTAAATTTCAGGTATGGGATGGTGAATGAAAGGTCCTAGCTTGACCTTTTGTCACTTCTTGCTAATGAATTCCAAAGGGTCATATCTCCAAACAAAACTTCTTTGGAACTTCATGTTCTGTAATATCCAATCTGCTTCTTTGCCTACCTCCCTAGAATTTCAAATGAAGGGACCTAATTGATCTTTTATTTTGAAATAGGCCTTCTTCTTGGCATTGACGAAGTTGAATTCATCAACATTGATGATTTGTCTGTAATATTCTAAGGCAAACAACCTCATAGGGAGGTATCTTTGAAACTTGTATGGTGCAAGCATGCAACCATATATTTTGATTTATGTATGGTTCTGATAAAGGTACCAGTCACCCAGTTTGGTTTGCTTGGAAAGCTGGAGGACTCTCTTTATTTCTGGGCTTATCCTAGGTGGAGGATTCCTAGTGAGCATAGTCATAATGGGATGCACAAAAGAATCAATAAAGTTTGAGTATGTATATGGTGATCTAAACTCATGGAAAAGTAATCTAGCCCATCTGCATCAGGACGACGAGCTGAGCATGGTGGTACCATTCAATTTATTAGAAAAAAAAATTTGGCGGTCCCAATTTTTCATCAAGTTGGTGTATGGTAGAAACTAGAGCTCAAGCGATGGCCAATGAAAGGTTAGACAAAATTGAAGCAGATATGGACGACCTCAAAACTATGATTAGCGGACTAACTCGCCAGGTACAACAAGCACTCGATAAGGGCAAGGGGCTAGCCCTCGAGGAACCATATAATGGCCATGAACACCATGAGGGTGAGTCTAGCCACTCTCCTCACGTCTGGCACACCCATTCACCACCCAGTCAGCGACCTCCCAAGTTGGATATGCAGAAATTTGACGGTTCTCACATGTCCGCATGGCTAGCACAAATGGACCAGTATTTCAAATTGAATCGTCTCCTAGATGATTGGACTAAGCTTATGGTGGGGACCATGTACTTGGACAATGAACGATGGCAATGGGCGGAATGGCATCAACGTCGCAATGGACCTTTTCAGAGTTGGGCCCAATTTACCAAAGCTCTTCGAGATCGCTTTGAACAGGGAGACTCCTTTTTGGGACGTCTCACTAAGCTCCGACAGATGGATACAGTGGATGAATATATCACCGCTTTTGAAGCCTTAGCTTTCCGCACTCAGAGTCTCTCAGATGAGTTCTACAAGGAATGTTTTATCAGTGGTCTTAAAGAAGCCATCAAAGCTCAAGTTCTACTCCACCACCCTCCCACGTGGACGGAGGCTTACCAGGTATCTCGTAAGGTGGTACGTGCCATAACAGCCCAATACAGCCGCCCCAATTTCCCCACTAAAGGTCGTCCCCCACAAGCTCACAACACGACTCAGACACTTAAGGTCCAAAAGGTGTCACCTCAGGAAATGGCCGAAAGAAGGAAGCAAGGACTATGTTACTACTGTGATGAAAAATATTCCCCTGGTCATAAATGCAAGGAGCCCAAGTTTTTTCAAATAGATGCCACTGACTACAGCTCCACCGAGGAAGATCCGCCACTTGAGGAACCAGAGGCGATCGAAGAAGACAACCAAAAGGAGATTGTATCTGACGAACCAGTTATTTTGCTAAATGCGTTGGCAGGAATTTCTTCCCCTCAAACTCTCAAAATCAGGGGTTTTCTTAAACATCGCCCAGTAGTAGTCTTGATTGATAGTGGAAGTACCCATAATTCATCCATCAAAAAATCGCCGAAGTAGCGCATTGTTTTGTACGGGCAGTTTCTAACTTCCAAGTCCAAACTGCAGATGGGGGCACAATGAAATGTGAAGGCCGCTGTGAAAATGTCAAACTTCAAATGGGGGATTATCAGTTGAAAACCCACATGTTTTCCATACACATGGGGGGATGCGACATTGTCCTAGGTGCTGAATGGCTCCGCACTCTTGGGCCAATCACAAAGGATTTCCAAGAGTTATATATGAGTTTTAAGCAGAACAACTCCACACATACCCTTCGTGGCCTCCAGGCGGGAGCCCCCTCTATCATCAGCTTGCATCGGATGGAAAAATTGTTAAAAAAGGGCCATCATGGAGTGGTAGCTCAATTTAATGCCATCCAGGTAGTCGAAACCAGGTCTCTGCCAATTCATCCTAAGATGCAGTAGATTTTAAATAACCATCGGACGGTCTTTGACAAGCCTCATGAGCTTCCACCCTCGCGAGGGGAACATGATCATAGCATCACCTTGGTTCTAGGGGCCCAACCCCCAAATGTGCGGCCATACAGATATCCGTTCACTCAAAAGAATGAAATAGAAAAAATCATCAAGGAATTGTTGGAAATAGGTGTCATTCGTCCCAGCATTAGTCCTTATTCATCCCCAGTAGTCATGGTCCTCAAGAAATATGGGGAGTGGCGGATGTGTCCCAACGTCAGGGCCCTTAACAAGTGGACAGTCAAAGATAAATTTCCCATTCCGGTGGTTGACGATTTTCTGGACGAACTTAATGGGGCTCAATTCTTCACTAAGTTGGATCTTCGCTCTGGCTACCACCAAATTCGCATGAAGGAAGTCGACATTCCCAAGACGGCTTTCAGAACTCATGAAGGCCATTATGAGTTCCTGGTCATGCCATTTGGTCTTTGTAATGCCCCTTCTACTTTTCAGAGTCTTATGAATCACATCCTCAAACCATATCTCAGAAAATTTGTCCTTGTCTTCTTCGATGACATTCTCATCTATAGTGGCACTTGGGCAGCACATCTTCAGCATGTAGATCTACTCTTGCAACTGCTCCGCAAGCATAAATTATTTGTCAAGATGTCTAAGTGTTCGTTTGGCATGGAAGAAGTTGAGTATTTGGGCCACATTGTGGGGCGTGAAGGTGTCAAGGTGGGCCCCAAAAAGATCCAGGCAATGCAAGAATGGCCTCAACCTAAGACTTTGAAGAGCTTGAGAGGATTTTTGGGTCTCACAGGCTATTATCGTAAATTTGTCCACAACTATGGCCGCATAGTGAAGCCCCTCACTCAAATCCTAAAGAAAAATTCCTTCTTCTGGAACGAGGAAGCACAAAAGGCATTTACCGCTCTCAAAAACGCCATGTGTTCCACTCCAGTCTTAGCACTACCTGACTTCACCAAATCCTTTGTCATTAAATGTGATGCTTCGGGTACAGGTATTGGGGCGGTCTTAATGCAGGAAGGGCGACCATTGGCCTTCACAAGCCAACAACTCAGTGGGAGGAATATGGGCCAATCTACCTACGAGAAGGAAATGATGGCCATCTTACATGCAGTCGAGACCTGGCAACCTTACTTATTGGGGCGACGTTTCCAAATCCGCACAGATCATCACAGTCTTAAATATTTTTTGGAGCAACGCCTATCCTCCCCACAACAAAATAAATGGTTAGCCAAAATGCTGGGATATGATTATGAGATCATTTACAAGAAAGGGAAAGACAACAGTGTAGCAGATGCATTATCGCGCCAATTTGAGGAGGAGAGTACTCTTCTCGCAATTTCCCTTCCCATTCCAGACTGGATTGAAGAGGCTCGCAGGGAATGGTTTTCACACCCAGGGCTCTCCCAACTCATTTCTCAATTGCAGGTAGATCCTAATTCTAGCAAGGGCTACTCGTGGCAGAATGATATTCTTCGCTACAAGGACAGAGTCGTAATATCACGAACATCTACCCTCAAAAGTCGCATTTTGGCAGAATTGCACTCATCTCCCATTGCAGGACATTCGGGCTTCCAGAAGACGTATGCTCGCACCAGAAGATCATTCTTTTGGACAGGCATGAAAAAGGACATCCTTACTTTCGTATCAGAATGTGATGTCTGTCAATGCCACAAAGGGGAAACCGTCAACACACCAGGCACTTTACAACCATTGCCCATTCTGGCATCAATTTGGACGGAGGTTTCTATGGATTTCATTACAGGTCTTCCAAAGTCAGGGAACAAGTCAGTCATCATGGTGGTTGTGGACCGACTTTCGAAGTATGCTCATTTCTGCGCTCTACCCCACCCGTTTACACCAACTTTGGTTGCTCAATCTTTCATGGATCAGATCTTCAAATTACATGGCATGCCCACTTCTATAGTGTCCGACCGCGACCCGATCTTCACCAACAATTTTTGGCAGGAACTCTTCAGAATACAAGGCACTCAACTCAAACTCAGTACTTCATATCATCCGCAAACAGATGGTCAAACCGAAGCCATCAACAAATGTCTAGAAACCTACCTTAGGTGTTTCACTTCAAAAAAGCAACACCTTTGGGCACAGTGGTTACCTTTGGCTGAATGGTGGTATAACACCAACTATCATGCCACCACCAAAATGACTCCCTATGAAGCAGTCTATGGTCAACTTCCGCCTTCCCCTACTTCTTATCTCAAGGGATGCTCCAAAGTACAAGCAGTGGATCAACTCCTACAACACCACGCAACCATGCTCGCCCATCTTCGCGAGAATCTTCATCAAGCTCAGAACCGCATGAAGCAACAGGCCGACCAACATCGATCAGAGCGCCAATTTCAAGAAGGGGATCAGGTCTTTTTGACGCTGCAACCATATAAGCAAACATCACTCAAAGACAAGGGTTGTCAAAAGCTCTCTCTAGAATTCTACGGACCATACCAAGTACTTCAGTGCATTGGATAAGTGGCTTACAAGTTGGCTTTACCACCTACGGAAAAAATCCATCCAGTTTTCCATGTATCATGCCTCAAGAAAGTGATTGGGAACAATTGCTGAGTTCAAACCAGTCTACCTGTATTAGACGAAGAAGGGTCAATCTGGCTTCAACCCGAACAGGTTCTAGACACACGAGACAAGCACCTGCGCGGCCGCATGATTAAGGAAGTCCTCGTCAAATTGAAAGACACCTCTCCGGAAGATGCAACTTGGGAACTAGCCACTATTCTTCAGCAGTTTCTGCAGCTTCAGCCTTGAGGACAAGGCTAGTCTTAAGGGGGAGGGCATGTTAGGGTCCCACCCTAACCCCCTTATTTATGTCATGGGATCACGTCATAGTCAAGAGTCAATAAATCCCATATTAATATTTGTAAGTGGTTAAGCCGCAATTAATGACGGGACCACAGTTAGTTGCAAATGGGTGGTAGTATTAGATATATGGTATTAATAAAACCCACAGTATTGGCCCGTGGTATTGCATGTATGAGTCATATATAAAGGATAGAGACTCCCTGCGAGGAGCATCGTGTCTTATTTTGAAATCGAGCTCTGCTCTATTGGAGGTTGCCCCCTCGAAGAGGCATGTGAATATTGCTCTTTGAATAATAAAATCATTGCTATTCTGTGTTCTGGGTATATTTTCTTCGCATATTCTGTATCTGGGTATTATTTTGCAGGTTAAGAGCATAACAATTATGATGGAGAATCATTTAATTAGGGGAGTATATGGCACAGACTGCCACAACGAGATTTTCTAACCATCGAGAAGCACTGTCAGTGAACCCATGGTGGTAGGTTGTTAGATAATCCATCTATGACACAAGATGAGAGGACAGGTTTAGGGTACATCAAATTATGAGGTGGTAATCATAAAAATAAATCATGGTACATAACACTACATCATAAGGCCATACTTAATGTTATGGATGAAATTTTTTGAGGTAGAGCTTGTTGATGGGGTCTTTGAGACATGTCACACCAGGCTTTACTAATATATAGGCACCTTTAAGAAGAAAATGTTTGATGATAGAGTGGCCTTTTCACATAATTTCAAACTTTCATGGTCTTAATGCCTCTTTGGCAATGTTGTAACGAAGCATAAGATCCCCCTCTTTGAATGACCACATAGTGACATAGTGATCAAAGGAGGATTTTGTCATATTTTTTTGGGCTTCGTTGTGCTGGATAGATTATCTCCAAATTTCATCGACATATTCCTAGCGTACTAGCCTTTGTTCTAAAAGTGAGGTATATGGTAGAAGCTTGATGGTTGTGCATAAGGTGGGGATCTCAAATTCAATAGGGATGATGACCTTGACCCCATAGGTAGGTGAAAAAGCATGAAGCCTATGGATGCCTTGACCGATGTGCAATATGCCCATATGGCTGAGGAAACCATGTGTTGAGCTAATTTATGTTCCAAAATTAACACAATTATTTACTATCAATCCGGGTTGTTTTATTCTTGGAGGCAAACCACTATTTGTGAAGATCTAATATAATCAATTCTTGAAAGATAAATGATTAAAAACTAAGAGGAAATATATCTTAAAACTCTTGATTCAATCAGCTTAAAAGAGGTAACTTTGGAAGAGTTCTTGACTCAAGAAATCTACTTCCACCTCAAGTATTACTTCAATGAATTAGAGATTATAATCAAAGACTCAAGATGCATAAATCATACATGAAAAAGGCTCTTAACTTAAGAGACACTCAAAGCTTTCCATAATAACTCATTCATCTCACGATATAAATCTAAATGAAAACAAACCATTTGCATGTAAATGAAAGAGACTAATTCTAATTCACCATTTCATAGAGAGAATGCCCAACTTGAACATTTGTTTTCCAACTCAATTAGATGATGAATAAACCATTAACAAATGAAATCAATCACTATTCATAACCATGATGCAATCTGAAATAAGACTTTGAAAAACTAAAGCTATCATCAACCAGATTTGCAATGAAATAAAACTAGTCTAACTTGGAAGTGTACTTAGCTTGGAGTGGGGGCCCTCCACCCTTGCCTTGCACACTTATGAAGATGATATCAGAAGCTTTATATCAGCAAAACATCCATGTATTGATCAGCAAAATGAAAGTAACACAAGTCTCCAACTTAGGTCTTCACACCAAAAATATTACAGCATAAAAGTATCATATGTCAAGTGTGTTGAGCCATCAAAGTGTGGCTCTTAAATAAGGAGTTCATGAAACCAACTGATATAAAATCACTCTAACAAACATATCTACTCTAATCCACCTATCCAAGTCGAATCCACCTTCCTCATCCCAAAAAATATGACTAATATCTTGGAATCCCAAAACAGCCCTATTTAGATGGGATTTCTGGATGACTAGTCATGATTGACTAGCTCCAAAAAGGCATAATAAAGCTCGATCTGTTGGAACCAAGCATAGGTGGCTTGGTCCTAGTTCCCAAGCTTTCCATTCATGCATCCCATTCGTGCTGAAGTGGCCTGCATCCATATCAACCATGAAGTGATTACGAGAATTTCTGAAATTGCCAAAATTGCACTTAAAATCAAACTTTTATAAAAACTTTAGAAATTGACAAATTAAAGTTAAATACCTGATTATACTTCAAATATTCATTAAAATGAGATGGATGAAGTGAAAATGAAGGATAAATGGATAGTTAGATAAGTTTCTCAAAGCAAAAAGAGATCAAAACTGAAGCCCAACATCTCTCCCATGCTTATGATCAAGCATGTCCCCATGCTTGCTTGCTCCTCTTGGACCTTCTGCCCTCTGAAGTAGATGTTGTACCTGTAGCTGGTTCCCTGTTCACACAATCAAATTCTGATTCCTGCCCTGCCTTTAACATTGCTGCCTTCACCTTTTGTTTTTCATATTTAGCTTTCCACATGTTTTTATCTTTTAACCACTGAAATGCCTGTTTGGAACGCAATTCATTTCTCCTTTTTAGCCTGCTTATTTCTTCTTGCAACTTTTCATTTGTTTTCATTAGTTTTGCATTGTCCTTTTTCTGTGCCTTGTTTTCTGATTTCAATTCCTTTTCCACAATTTTGCTTATTTCTATCTGATCTGTTAAGTCTTGGATTTTGGCTAAATGAATTTCTTTTTCAAAATCCTGAGTGGTTTTCATTAAGGATTCTCCTGCATCATTATATATGGAATCTCTTTCAAGGGGCTCTTGTGCTATATCCTGCTCTTCTGGTTTTCTAGGAGAATAAGCTTCTACTTCTTTCTCAAGATCAATAGAAGTTCTATTCCTATGAACAGACATAAAAGATGTTTCAGTCTCATGCATGGCCATATTCCTAGCTCTGGTCCTTGGATATAGGGGAGAATTCATCATGCTTCTACTTTCCTGTTCTACCTTTTCCTGTATATCAATAAGATGTTCTGTAAAATGATTTTTATGCATGAATTCTTTCCATTCTAGGCCCTTTGATTTTACCTGGTATTCCACTAAGATTTTAATTAGCCCCTGATGATAGATCTGTGCTGACTTTGGCTTATTTTCTTGTTTCACTGATTCAATCATTTTTACAAGACTTCGGCCTCTTTAAAAAAACACATTCTCTACCCATAAAAATGACTGTGTAACACACAAATGCTCTCGGCCTATCCAACAAATTCTTAAAAACGTGACTGTATAAACAAGCAAATTGCTCCCGGCCTCAATTATTTCATCATTTTTGCAAAAATATCACTGTGTTATAAAGACTGCAGACAACGTTATGAGCCTAGAGGGCTATTCACATGCGCTCGGCCTCATATTCTTACTGCTCATAACAAATGGCAAAAAAAATTTTTTTTTTTTAAAAAGGCAGTCTATGAAACCCTCGGCCTCAAGGTACAAACAATGCAAAGTCAATTTTTTTCAACTAGGATTTGCAGTCAATACAACATGTTTGTAGACAATCCCACGCATTTCAATGGCACAAATATATGAATATATAGGCGCACAGTGAAGCATGAATGCGTTTGACTCGTTTTGACATGCACCCTACAGCATTCCTCTGTTCTATTTGGCAGTCTTCACGGCATATACCAATGCGCACTCTGTTTACAGCTCATACATATATACAACAACCTTCAAAATCTAATTTAATGCATTCTTCAACGCATATCACAACACTCTGTTTGGTGGCAACCACGTATTCACAAACCCTCATGGCTTAGGCGTTCTCTGTTTGACAGCCGATGACAATGGCGCATATTGAAAACGTATTCACATGCATATGAAGACTTGGCTCTCGGCAAACAAATAAATGCAACCATAGTTCAAACAAACAGTGTTTATAAATACAACAACCCTCATGCTCAGCATTCAAACTACCTCTCCGCGTTGGATGCATTTGATTCCTCATTTTCCTCTATTGTGTGATGCATGCAACATGAATCTTTAAATGCTGGCCGATTATCATTGTTTTCACGCCACAGTCTATGCATTAATATTTATTCAATCCTTCCCTACGTGCTGTATACTGAGAGTTATCCCGGATTTTTAGAGTTACCTGGCTGTCACTGGCCGCGTGGGACGCAAACAAACCTTCGAATCCCTTCTTTCTCGGTCAGTCGCACTGGTGTCAAACAATGAAACCTTGTGAGTAATGGCGGACTCATTCTTATCTACAGTCGCCGAGCGAAAAGCATTCGAGTTCTTACCTTGTTTCTTCGACTCAGATTTTCATTTTAAAATTCCTCTCAACTCACTCCTTCCGCCTTTTGCTTTGTTTTGGTATCAAACTCGACTCTCTGAGCTCTGGCAATGAAGAAGTGGAGGTTTGAACAACGCAGGGATGGTTATTTCATGACCGTTTCCTCCCTATACCCTGCGGTTCATTGTTGGTAGACGTGGGCAGCTGGCCGTCCTCATTGACTCGGTCTCCCGACTGAGTTATGAGGATGGTCGTATGGCTATTTCAAATACTTATTCTTCGCCGTTTCCATCAACCAATACCTTCTGACGGCCATAACACCGTGTCACCTACCATATCATGTGTTGGTCTGCGTGGTGCATATGGTTTCTCATTCCATTCACTGCTGTTGTATTGTTGATTACGGCCGCTTCCATACCCTTCACGATAATGATATCACTTGATTATTATCGTTTGTATTACCTGGCTGCAGCACTGCTGTGTGATCATTGTCATATGGCGTGTGCAATTGTGCCGTAAACTCATTCCTTCCATTCCATACGATTTATACATAAATTTTATGGCTTAACTATATAACCTTTGCATGCGCAATGTTATATCATAGCTTTGTTCATAACTTTGTTTATATCTTATTTCTCCTTTACTATCGTATTGGAATGTTACGGTTTGGTGCGTTTGATATATATATATATATACCATAACGTTGCAATATATATACGCCATACCATAGTTTCACTTACCATTATCGTTGAATGCTTACGGCCTCCCTTATATCATCACATGTTCCACTTGCACCATTACATTACCCGCGGCCCTTGTATCACTATGTTATATGCTTTTGTGTGTTTGAATATGCGCATTAGGTTATATAGATATGTCTCCATATTGTATGCGCAATACTTTTATACATATGGTTTCTCATTCCATTCACTGCTGCTGTATTGTTGATTACGGCCGCTTCCATACCCTTCACGATAATGATATCACTTGATTATTATCGTTTGTATTACCTGGCTACAGCACTGCTGTGTGATCATTGTCATATGGCGTGTGCAATTGTGCCGTAAACTCATTCCTTCCATTCCATACGATTTATACATAAAGTTTATGGATTAACTATATAACCTTTGCATGCGCAATGTTATATCATAGCTTTGTTCATAACTTTGTTTATTTTGGATTTTATCTCTCTATTGACTATGCCGATATTTGCCTCCCCGGCAATGGCGCCAAAATGTTGAGCTAATTTATGTTCCAAAATTAACACAATTATTTACTATCAATCCGAGTTGTTTTATTCTTGGAGGAAAACCACTATTTGTGAAGATCTAATATAATCAATTCTTGAAAGATAAATGATTAAAAACTAAGAGGAAATATATCTTAAAACTCTTGATTCAATCAGCTTAAAAGAGGTAACTTTGGAAGAGTTCTTGACTCAAGAAATCTACTTCCACCTCAAGTATTACTTCAATGAATTAGAGATTATAATCAAAGACTCAAGATGCATAAATCATACATGAAAAAGGCTCTTAACTTAAGAGACACTCAAAGCTTTCCATAATAACTCATTCATCTCAAGATATAAATCTAAATGAAAACAAACCATTTGCATGTAAATGAAAGAGACTAATTCTAATTCACCATTTCATAGAGAGAATGCCCAACTTGAACATTTGTTTTCCAACTCAATTAGATGATGAATAAACCATTAAAAAATGAAATCAATCACTATTCATAACCATGATGCAATCTGAAATAAGACTTTGAAAAACTAAAGCTATCATCAACCAGATTTGCAATGAAATAAAACTAGTCTAACTTGGAAGTGTACTTAGCTTGGAGTGGGGGCCCTCCACCCTTGCCTTGCACACTTATGAAGATGATATCAGAAGCTTTATATCAGCAAAACATCCATGTATTGATCAGCAAAATGAAAGTAACACAAGTCTCCAACTTAAGTCTTCACACCAAAAATATTACAGCATAAAAGTATCATATGTCAAGTGTGTTGAGCCATCAAAGTGTGGCTCTTAAATAAGGAGTTCATGAAACCAACTGATCTAAAATCACTCTAACAAACATATCTACTCTAATCCACCTATCCAAGTCGAATCCACCTTCCTCATCCCAAAAAATATGACTAATATCTTGGAATCCCAAAATAGCCCTATTTAGATGGGATTTCTGGATGACTAGTCATGATTGACTAGCTCCAAAAAGGCATAATAAAGCTCGATCTGTTGGAACCAAGCATAGGTGGCTTGGTCCTAGTTCCCAAGATTTCCATTCATGCATCCCATTCGTGCTGAAGTGGCCTGCATCCATATCAACCATGAAGTGATTACGGGAATTTCTGAAATTGCCAAAATTGCACTTAAAATCAAACTTTTATAAAAACTTTAGAAATTGACAAATTAAAGTTAAATACCTGATTATACTTCAAATATTCATTAAAATGAGATGGATGAAGTGAAAATGAAGGATAAATGGATAGTTAGATAAGTTTCTCAAAGCAAAAAGAGATCAAAACTGAAGCCCAACACCATGTCATGATAGTTGGTTTTGTGTTTCTTCACCATGAACTGCAACATTATTTTGAGGAATTTGTTAACAACTTCTACTTGGCCATTGGACTGGGGATAGTATGGAGAAGCAAACTAATGTGAAAAATCAAGGAGTTGAGATAATTCCTAAAAATTCTCATTCTCGAAGTGTTTACCATGATACAAGACAAGCTCCTTGGGGACACTGAACCATGTGATGACATGATTGAAGAAAAACACGCAACAGTATTGGTTGTGTTATTAAAAGTGGTCATGGATTTTTCTGATTTGGTGATGTAGCCGATTGTGACCAATATCTATTTATGAATGTTTGGTGATTGCGAGATGCAAGTCATGAAGTTTATGCCTCACATATAGAAGGGCCTGTGGTAATTACCGGGTGAAAGGCATTGGTGGTACTCTAGCTTTATGAGCATAATGTTGACATTGCTCACATCACTTGATGGAGGAAATGCAATCATGGAAGAGGGTAGGCCAAAAATAGCTAGCTCAAAGAATATTTTTGATTGTGGCCATTCCTGAAAGATGGCCACTGCAGGCTCCACTATGGAAGTCATCTAAGACCTGATCAACTTCATTGATGGAAAGGCAACAATGTAATATGGTGTCTATGCCGCAACGATATAAAACATATCTTATGAGGAGATAGAAAGGGGCTTGGTGGCATATGCACCACTAATCGTTGTGTGAGAAATTTGGTCTGAAATTCTGAGTTCAAAGAAACAGGAGAATATCATCGAACTAAGGTTCATCTGTGGAAATGATGAACAAATATTCATTGGGGAAAGCATCATTGATAGGAAACTCTTATGCATATGAAGGTAGGTATGAAATGAATTCTACAAGCATAAGAGCTTTATTTCTTTTGGGGGAGGGGAATTGTAGGTCGAACTCTTACAAAATGACTACCCATCGAGCATACTAGTGGTTCCTCATAGATTGAGTGAGCAAGTATCTCATGGGGTTAATACTTGAAATTATAGTAGTGGTCTGTAAGATGATGTAATGTCGAAGCTTCTACACAAAGTATACGAGAGCTAAGGTTGTTTTTTCTATTGGCTCATACTTTAATGCGAGCCCAGAGAGGTTTTTTCTTACGTAATAGATGACATGTTTCCTAGTATCATTACCTTCTTGGACCAATATGCCAAAAATGGCTACTTCTGATGATGATAGGGGATTTAAGACATGGTTATCATCAAATTTGTATTGCAGAGAATGATATATGGAAAATTGCATTTAAAACTAAATAGGGGCTCCTTGAATGGTTAGTTATGTCGTTTGGTTTATGCAATGTTCCAAAAACTTTTATGAGAGTGTTGAATGATTTTTTTGTCCTTGATAAGTTTTTCATAGCCTATCTAGATGATATTCTTATTTTTAGTTCAAGTTTGGCAGAACATATAAAACATGTTAAATAATTTTTTGATGTGTTGCAAAGAGAGAAACCGTATCTCAAACTTTCTAAGTGTGAATTTGGGAAAACTTCCTTAGTCTATCTTGGTTACATAGTTGGAGGAGGTCAACTAAAAATAGATCCAGCTAAAATTGATGTAATCCTTAAGTGGCCAAGACCCCAAAATTTGGTAGAAGTTAGAAGTTTCTTGAGTGAAGTTTAGTGTTGGAGGAACTTTATTTCTCATTTCTCTTTTATTGCATCACCACTTCATGCTTTAATAAGTTCTAAATTATCCTTTCCATGGGGAGGAAAACAACAAAAAACATTTGGTACTTCAAAGCAGAAAATTGTTATAGCTCCAATCTTGGATTTACTGGACCTTCAAAAACCATTTGAAATAGAAATTGATGCTAGTGGTATGCAATGGATGTAGTGTTATTTCAAAAATAAAGCCTATTTGTTTTCATTTAGAAACATTTTCTGAAGCAGTTTCTAATTATCCAACTTATGATAAAGAATTATATGCATTAGTGGAAAGTGTTAAAATTTAATGGAAACATTATTTAATAGGCAAAGAAACAATGATTCATATAGATCATCAGCCACTTCAGTACCTTCAATATACTAATTTGAAGCAGTATCAACATTATAGATGGATGGGATTTTTGCCACAATTCCACTTAGTAATCAAATATAAGAAAGGTGCCACCATTAAAGTAGTTGATATGTTATCAAGACCTTCTTTGAATGCTTCAGTTATTCTGCAAAATAGTTCTTTAGCACATGAAAGTTATATTGAACAATATGCTAAATATTATGATTTCAAAGATTCTTATGAATCACTAACTCATGGTCCTTAGGTGGAACAAGTGAATTATTATGTTCATGACAGGTTATTGTACCATCTTGGCAAGTTGTGCATACCACAGGGAGAAAGGGTGCATGTGATTAGAGAAGTACATTCTTCTCATGTTTTAGGGAATTTTGGTGTAGGTAAGACAGTGGCATAGTTACAAAGGTATTTCTATTGGCCTCAAATGAATGAAACAATTGTTAAGTTCATTCAAAGAATCCAAAAGATTCATGAAGCAGTGCAGGATCAATTGGAGAAAAGTCAAACCAAGTACAAAATGCACCATGACAAGCATTGGGTGGATCATCACTTTTAGGTTGGTGATCAAGTATGGATATACATCAGCAAATAAAGGATGAAAGGTGAAGCTAAAAAGTTGAAACCAATCAGGTATGGTCCTTTTAGAATTGTTGAAAATATTGGGCACAATGCATTCCAGTTGAATTTTCCTCCGTACATGCACATATATTCAGTGCTAAATGTTGAATATTTGAAGTTGTATAAACCTCCTATGATCACAGATCTAGAGCAAAATACTCAAATTCAAACTATATATGATTTTGTACCTTAATGTATGACTGAGTTATAGGAAGATACCATCTTGGATAAGAAATTCTGCACTTCCAGACGAGGATATGTTGAGAATCTTCGAGTGGGACTCAAAGGAATGAGTCCACGAAAAGCAAGGTGGATGGAGATAAGAATGGTGAGGGAGTTGTACCCTCACCTCATGTCTAATTGAAACCAAATTTTTGGTAGTCCAAAAGCTTCTAGTGGAGAGGAATCATCTAGGAGGATCCTTGAAATTCTCAACGTTCAATAGTCTCAGATTCTCATGAAACTAGTGCCACGTCGAGGAACTCGTCGCGCTGATTTTGATGGTATATTCGGTTTGTAAAATGGCCTCGGTATGAGGGAGAAAACATGTTTTGATTTTTTTCTCAAACAAGTAAAAGAATGGCCATAGTAGGCCAAGTGGCAGTCTCACAATAGGGCATGTGGTAGTCTCTCAGTAGGATATGTGGTAGGCAATGTCAAGTCAAAGCACGTAGGTCGAATCAGCAAGGTCGGGTGTTGAACCTGCAACCACCGAAATCACACTACAAAACTTTACCACTAGCCCATGAGTTCATTTGTTAATACAAACATGCATAGGTGTATATAAAGTTTCATGATATGCCATTATGGGGTAAGGTTTGGCGGAGCCCGCCACATCCAGCGGCATTGCCAAACTCGACATATGTTTTAATCGGTGCTCAAAAGTTAAACATCGATGGACTTCCACAAATGGAATGCAATCAAACTAATATACAACGACACCATTCCTATGTTTAAACCTTGTTATAACGATATGATACGCCATGTTCCAAAGTACAAAAAAAAAAAAAAATCTCAGATGGCACAGGGTTAAGTCTATGGTTATAAAACATGTGCCACGAGTTGAAATATCACATCACCACTGGTAATGTTATATGTTGGTTAAAACGATATGATAACAAATGTGCCATGGTTCCGCCGGTCCGACTATGGTATAAACATTTTTATAACAAATATGTAACGCTGCCGACTAAAGTTATATTATGGTTAAAACCATATGAAATATATGGTGTGGGTGCATACTATGTATTGTCATATTGTTATAACGTTTGTTGTATATTTCCATTCAAAATCCTAGGAGGTCCACCAGTTTGACCCCGGGACCTGTCGTGGCCTTATAAAAGGTTTTACCAGTGCGCCCTTGCTATGGGGGTTGTAATGTAAAGTTCTGTAACTTGCTTTCACAGTGCCTGCAATATGCTTTTTGAGGCATAACTCAGCCAATATTGGACCTTTTTTAAATCCGTAAGTTGCATTGGAAAGTTGAGGTCGAAGCCTATCAGTTGACCGTAGCCATTGTTGCATGTGAACACATTCCAGAATGGTGAAATTTGATATCAAGAGACTTATGATCATTTTTAATACAACAGAAACCCACTTGGAAGTAGACCTGGAGATGTAGTCTAGGAGGGATGAACTCCATCATCAAATATTCTGTGTTTGCTTCTTATTTCTGTTGTTCATGATTATTTTTTGGATTTCAAATTTTGTGTTTAAGGCACTTAAAAATCAATCTTCTCTCATTCATTCACATAAAAGCAACCTTAGTTAAAACTTAATATTTGATGAAATTGTTTAAATAATCAATTGTGTTGTTTTTGGATCACAAAGAATTCTTTGTTTTCTTGTATATGATGTTGTTATTTCATGTATTTCAATACCATGTTGATCTATTGAATAGAGTATTTAGATGATACTGCATAGGTCTCATAGTTTCTTGGCTTGTGTTACCTGACCGTGGAAATTCTAATTTTGGGAATCAGATATGGAATTGGAGTATTCAAGGTAAAGAAGGAGTGAAGCATGCGATAGATTCTAGGAGGGGTTCATTCCATCATCTATTTACTTTAAGGAAATCATTAGGTTCCCCATCTATGTGTTTTTCTAGGTTAGCCACCAAACCTAAGGGAGATACTTTTGTCCACAATCGTAAATCCCACATAAAAAATTCACAACTTTGTTGGGCAGTGGTGTATTCCCTTGGTGGTTTCTTTGTCCATTGTGTTTGTTTACCTCTTTGATATACCTTTGTATCTTTACCCAGCCAAGAACAGACCAAGGAAGTGATTTCATTGAGTCTGTTTTGCAATTTTTGTGTCGGAATACTCTATCCCTAGACCAACGCTCCCCTAGTACCTCTGATAGATCATTGCACCTCACCTAGACCCACTTTGTACCAGTGTTGCAAAGAACAGGTGCCTCTTCTGCACCAACTTTGGCCCCTATTTTTGAACAAAATTTTCTCTTGTTTTTTAGTGTCTGTTTGATTAGCCTACTTCCATCTGACCTTCCTTGAGTCTTCAATGTCTTGTGGTCTCTCTAGAACCTCCATTTAGTTTTCATTTGTGTTTGGTTTCCTTTGGTAAGAATTGGTTCTGATTATTTTTTTTTCTCTTACCATTTTGTCACTTGCAAAATGATTTCATTTGGTCATTGGTCTCTTGGATGAATGTTTGTTCTAGTCCTCATTCTGAAAATTGCATTTGAATTAGTGCTTAAACTTTTGCATCTTAGTTTTACTCATTTCAAAAATTAGGTGTGTTGGAAAGAAAAACCTTTGCATTTTCATCTAGGGTTTTGTGTTTGAAATTGGAATTCCCTAGTGTGAAATTCTGTGTTTTTGCTTTCATTTTTTCAAAAAAAAAATCCCCCTCAATATTCAGGGAGGGATGAATTGTGTAAGCTTGTTAATCACCTTTGAGTGTTATCTCTTTTGATTTTTGAAATTTTCATCCAATTTCAGTATGAGTGCTTTGTTCATGAAATATCATATTACGTTTGATTTCATCGGAATCCTCGTCTTTGTTTTGAATATTTCTCTTGCATAGATCACATTTTCATAGTTAGAATTTTGATTTTCATAGAAGGAAAGGAAATTTCGTATAGATTGCATTTTCATAGTTGTCAGGGGAATCATGCATAGATTACATTTCATGGTTTGGCATCTTCAATGCTTTGAATTGAATTGGCATAGCGAAATTGAAAGATCTAGTTAGGAATCTCTTGTTTGCTACATATTTTATTATTGCATCATTGTTTATACCTATTCCCTAGGTTAGATAGCTTTCATAGAAATTGAAAAGAGTTATTTTTCTCATATTAGTTGCATCATAGGTGTGTTAAGGTGACATCGAATTTTGATCCTTGAAATAAAAATCTAATTCAAGATAAACTCTAAAATTCACCTTAATTAACCTAAGGATAATTTGTAACGTTAACATAAACACTTAGAGGTCTACGCTAGAGACGTGTTCTGTCGTTGTTAAGCACAGGAGTTGTCATAATTTGCCAGCATTGCATCCTGGGGTTGATATCGTGTTCCATGTACGTAAGTGTATAGGATCATACTCTACGTACCTTCAGGTATATTGGATGGCGCTCCACACATGAAAAGTATATTGGAATGCTCTCATCAAACGATTATGTACTATAAAGCACTACTTCAGACTACACTCCCACGTACTCAAGTATATTTTGGGATTCCCCTATAGGTTTCTATCCATCTCAAGGTAACCGATTCAGCCTCCTTGTATACTATGATAAACCGAAAAAAAAATTCAGAGAGATTTCCTACACTTACGTTAAGTCCTTGGTTCACCAAGGTGTATATTGTACTTCATGGTTGCTTGGTATAACTTTATGCCTAGTTACCCCTATGTTTTGTTTGTGTCTTTAATTTCTAAAATCAATTAATTGACTTCAAAACAACATCCTCCCCATGGAATAACTCCTTAGTGGATATTAGGTTGAGACTAATGACAACAGTTCCTGAGTCTACTAGTCAAGGAAACCCCTCTCATGGGAATCCTGGTTATTTTCCTTCTTTTGGAAATATTAGTGCTCCTTATATGGAAACGTTGTCTCTTCCTGGATTTACCATTAGTTTGCTAGTTTGGTTATTTTTTACCACTATGGTTCTAAATGTCCAAACTACTTCTCAACTATGTTCTCCTCCACCTGAACAACATCAACCTCATGTTGATCCTAAAATTGACCCTTTTCCTTCTTCACCTATTATTTCTTCATCCATTTCTTCCTCTTCACCTGGTGAAAGTCTTGATTCTAGTAACCATGAAGCTAAGAAGAAGAAGAAAGAAGAATAAGCAAAATAATAAGGGGGGAAACCAAGCAACCATTGCTATGGACACAAATAGTATAGAAAAATATTCCAATCATCCTTGTAAATTTAAATTCCCTTGCATGTTATGTAAGGGTGACCACCTTCTTAGAGATTGTCCTGGTATTCCCAAGGTATTAGAAGTGTGGTCCACAGGCTCACATCGGCATTTGTCGTCAAATTATAGAGATCATGTTGGTGAAAAACCCTCAACCAACGATAGAAAGGTCCATTGTAAAAAAAGGTAAAGTAAAATTTCCCTGTAAGTTATGTGAAAGGAATCATCCTATTCACCTTTTTCCCTATATGGATGAAGCCACAAAAGAGTTGAAAAACCTTACAGCTTCTCATCCTCGTCTTTCGACTTGTTATCAAAAGCTTTCTCCCAATCCTGCACTAGTTCCTGAAGTGATTGATCAGAATCCGTCTCCAATCATTTCGACTCTCTCTAAACATGAATCCCATGAGTTTGTTTCCGACCAACCATTGGTTGAGAAAATGTTTTACTTGATTCCACCTTTATTTGATCGTACCTTTCCTATAGAGATTGAAATTCATATGACTCAGGTTCTTGTTGCTTCTTCTGATTCTAACAGACAAGGGGGTATTTCTCCCATTCCCACGAAACCCCCTCCAAGAAAACAAACCATTGGCTTTGATTGGAGGTGATTGACAAAACATCATCTCCCTTCTTACGTACCTTTTAAGATCATGGTAAAGGCTTATGATAAGAACATCCATCACACTATTATAGATGAGGGAGCTTTTGTTAGTATTCTATCCTCCATTTCTTGTCAAGTTTTGGGTTCCCCACATCTTGTTTCTGTCACTCTAAATCTGTTAGATTTTAATAAAAGAACTAGTCAGCCTTTAAGGACACTTCCTCATTTTCCTATTACCTTGGGAGGAAATTTTTATGTATTGATGTTATGGTTGTCATAGGCCCTTTGGAATTCAATTTTCTCCTAGGGTGATACTATGTTTATGCTATGAACGTTGTTGTGTCCACACTCTTTTGAGTGATGTTCTTCTTGCATGATGGAAGGATTGTGACTAATGATCAACTTTCATTTGTTGGTCCTGATTTGAATACCAATCATCCTATTTCCATAAAAGTTATGAATATGAAAGTGGTAACTTCCTCGCCACATGTTAACTATGTGGCAACCTATCCCATTCATGTACCTACTATTGAAGATGAGCCTTTCACTATCTACTCAACTTATTTTGACCTAGATCTTGTAGGTGATATGGTGAATCATTTATTGGGGGCATTGGGGCATGATATTTCCATTAAATCCATTGATATATATCCCTTCTAGAGTTTTGTTCTCCCATTTGATGAGAAACTCTTGGAAGCTATGGTCTCTCAAAGGCCTTAATTAGGATCAAAGAAGAGTTCCTCTTCTTGTGCCAAGCTTGCTAAAAAATGAAAAAAGCTCTTATGAGGATAGTTCTTTTACTATGTCAACCTTGTTAAAAAATGAAATAGGTTCCTATGAGAATATTTCCTTTTCTTGTGTCAAGCTCTTTAAAAAATGAATCAAGGTTATTTGGAGCATAGTTCCTTTTATTGTGCTAATCTCGTTAAAAAATGAAACAAGCTTTTATGATGATAGTTATTTTATGATGTCAACATCGTTAAAAATGAAATAGGCTCCTATGAGCATAGTTCTTTTCCTATGTCAAGCTCGTTAAACACTGAAACAAATCCCCTTTCAATTATAGTCTTTGATTAGATCTCATAAATTCCCAGTCGAGTCTTTCACTAATCTCGTAAATGAACCTTCATTCCATCCACTTATTAGTACCTAGTAGTCTAATTAGGTGCATGAAATGAATCTTGGGGGGAATGTACCTCGAATTGAGTCATTATGTTGAGGGCATGTAAACATATTTCAAGCATAGTTTCCCATGTTTCAATCTTGCGTAAAAATGAAACCAATTTCATGCATAGTTTCCCATGTTTCAACATTCTGTAAAAATGTAACCATTCCCAATTTATCCCTCATATTTATCATTTTTATGGACCTATTTTTTCCATATGAGCCTTGGTTTTTTCATTCCATCATCACCATATGCTTGGAAAATCGTACACTTTCACTTGGTTTTTACCCTTTCTTGAGGAACAGTTGCGATGAGTGGGCTTATTAACCAACCTCTTGACCTTTAAGTGTTTTGAGCAATTCCATTCATGACTAGAACCAATTTCTACCATTTATACCACTCATTCCTCTACGTGGAGTCCTCTTTCAACTCTTTTTAGACTCCCAAAATATGAAAATAATGTCAAACACTTGTCTTTTCGAAATTGTAATAGTAAATGAAAATACGTCTTCTCAGTATAAGTTTAACCCTTTTCCAGACTGAGGTAGACTATCTACGAAAAAGGAATACCTTAGTTGAACATGGCTAAGAGGTTCTCTTGAGTACTATTTTCTACCTTTTCAGACTTGAGAGACTATCTATGAAAAGGAACATCTGGAGTTTCCATTTTCGCCTCTTTTTCAAACTCTCTAAACATGAAAAATATGTCGCGTTTTACCTTCTCTAGACTTATTAAAACATCAACCAATGATGGACTTAGCGAACATGACAAGGCTGAACCTCTCTTTCTCAGGGTTCGTTAAATATACTTGGAGGGATTCATACAAAGGGTGAACTTACAAATCAATCATATTTTATCCTCCTCAAGCTTGTTAAAAGATAAAGAGGTACTGACCAATATGGTTGAGGAAATTGGGAAGAAAGGGTATTCTATTTGCTAATGGCAGTGAGTATCTTTTGAACATGACACTCTTAAAATTCATCTCCATGGCTATTGGGTTGGGTAATCTTCTTGTATTCTAGTTATCATACCATTTTTAGAGTCTCTATTTCAGTTTTGGGTCAATGTTGCCAAATCCATTCAGTGTCGCCTAGGTGTTTAAGAGAATTCATTCAATTAATATATGTTACAATACTCTTAAAACTTCATTCCATGTTTTCCTTTCCTGATCCAGTTCCTTATTAGCATCATTCTGCCTCAATCATCATACCTATTTTGTGTCGTTGATGGGGGATACATCAAGGCCCTCCTGGGATGGGTCGCTTCCTGTCGACATCAACACATTATATAAGAAGTTGACTTAGAAATAACCCTTTCATACCTTGGTGCTTGCATACATCAATGGTAAGTTTTCTCTCTCTTGGCAATAGGTTTACATCAATGGCCTTCGACCAAAAGACTTAGTGTGGTGTTCAACATCAAATCATGTATTCACACCATACAAATTGTATTGTAGTACCTCTATAGTACCTTGAGATCCATTAACATCATCGATGGTTTCTTTCACATCTGTTAACAACTTACATCATCGAACAATGATCAGATGATGTCTACAATGTTCGACCTCAGCTCATTGATTCACATGGTTAGACTCGTACGTTGGTTGGTCGTGTGAAGGAGATAGAAGACCCAGGATCTAGTTTTATCCAGCTGGGTTGTAGTTTCAGGAGTTATACAAAGATCACAATGTATGGTGGCCATGATCATATAGATGGTCATCCATTCATGGGTCATCTATGGAAATGTCTTTTGGTCTTTACATGTTATGATTAGCTTATGTGCTAAGTATGGTTATGCCTCCCTTAGCAACCAAGATGTCATAATGAAAATGTATTGTTACAGATGAAGCTCACTCGTTGTTCTTGATCCTCACTTGTCACAAGGTAAAAGACTTCAGCCATCAGTCATCATTTTTGAATTTTCACTTTAGGGGGGAATATTTTATAGGCCATTTTATCACATTTGATCATTGGGCCTCCTAATGGGATCAATAAACATCCTATCCCCCCATTGTCATCATATTTCACAAAACGCTAAGCATTCCTCTTTCATTCCCTAGAGTTTCTGCCTAAAGCTTCAACATGTAAGCCATTTTTAGGACCAACGCTTTCTATCCACTTACTGTATAGTGTTCACCTACAAGTTTCTCCATTATAACTCATGTTGATCACCTACAGGTTGCTCCCCTTTTCACTTGTGTTGTGTCTATAAATTCGAGAAAAAGAGAGAAATTTCAAAAGCTTCCTCTTCCAGAAGCTTCTATAATTTGTTACAACCATTTACCTCAGATAAAACATTAAGATCCTATGCTACCCTAATTTGGATTTTCCATCCCTTATCCTTTAATCCCATCCTCCCATCAAAGGTCGATCTGAAACCTTAGATTGGTAATTGGATAAGAACACCCAACTTACCCCACTCTATATATTTACAACCTTCCATATGCAAGGGGTTGGATTTTGGAGAGTGATTATACCCTTATGTTGTAGTTTTGAGAGGTTTCATTTCATGCATTTAGGGTGATTTGAGGTGCACATTGTGATAATGGAAGGACAAGTAAGCTTGGGGGAGCTCTTCTACAAGATCAACATCTATCTATGGTTGCAATTCCTTCCATTTATATTAATGCAAGGAATTCTTTGTTTTCCTATATGACGTTGTTATTTCATGTATTTCAATACCATATTAATATATTGAATAGAGTAATTAGATGATATTTCATAGATCTCATAGTTTTTTGGCTTCTGTTATCTGACTACACAGATTCTAATTTTGGAAATTAGAGCTGGAATTAGAGCATTCAAGCTAAAGAAGGAGCGAAGCATGCGACGGATTATAAGTAGGTTTCATTCCATGATCTATTTAATTTAAGGAAATCATTGGGTTCCTTGTCTCTATGTTGTTCTAGGTTAGCCACCAAACCTAGGAGAGACACTTCTGTCCACAATCATAAATCTTGCATAACACTACAATTTAGGAGATATGCACTAAATCATTTGCTATATTAGTTTCGAAGCAATGTTTTTGATGAAAGGATTAAATGGTCCAATGATTCATTGCATACATATTGTTTGATGAAATGCCCAAATGAGTATCTTTTTTTGTGGTTTGGGATATTATTGTTGTGTAATAGTATTGTTGTAGTTGCTCTATGCATATTTGCGTGCAAGGAATTTGAATAGTTGCATGCAAAGAAATGGAAAAGTGGCATGATTATGTGGCATGCTTTTAGTTAGTATGTTACAAGTGGAATAATGAAATGTTTCTAATTTAATCTCATACAAAATGTTTAACAAAATATATAGAAGAGAAATGCCACTCATATTTGAAGAAATGTTTACTTGCAAAGTGCTTTAAAAATTGTATAAGAAATTAAAATCAAGTTTTGGAAAGTGTGGTTAAATTTATAAGAGGTATGTGAAAATTGATCTCAGGTGATCCAAAGGAGATATGTAATGAACCTCTATTCATCTAATACGTTCTAGTTGTAACTTCTTATTTTCATTGTTAACTTTGGAGACCTCATTTAGATAATTGAACATTGAATAACGGGCCATTATAGTAGTTGTCTCCTTCTACATTAGTGTGGACCATGGGTGGTAAGGGGGTGTGTTTACATCTTGTTTGTAAACACCAAGTTGTACCGGATATACAATTTGCTAAAATCAAGATTGAGATAAGTAGTTTTTAAGGGGAAGTGTTAGATAATCTAACTCCTACTTGTCTCAATGTGTGTGAGATTATTTAATTGTTAAATTTATTAGTCATTATTGGTAAAGCTATGGGATCTAATAGAACTATTATGTTCCTATAAGCTAGGAGGTTGTGATGGGCCTCCAAATTAAACACAAATTAAGGTCCATATAACCTTTATTAGGCATATAAAGGCTATAATAAATCTCTCCTTCTATGCTTAATAATTTTTTTCTAGATTTAATATGTTCTTAGGAAAGTTTAGAGATAGTTGCATATTATGTGCCTAATATTATTTATTTTTCTAGAACATTGTGAGAATATTGGACATATTATGAAGACTTGGAAGATGACATAATCTATGGAATTTCTCCATGCTATAGGAGGATCAATATTGGATAATAAATAAACAAAATATCATGAAATTATTGACAAAGTCTGGAGCTCCATTGATTGGGAAAATCTAGGAATGTGTTCCTTGTCATTTAATGCAAATTCCTAGTGTTGGGAACTAGATCCATTTTTTGAGGGATTTTGGAGGGGAAAGATGCCTCCTTTCAAGGATAATGCTTCCTCGTCATCATAAAAATTTACCCATATAGAACTTAATTGACTTTTAACCGTGTTAAATTCATTTAAATGATCAACAACAGATCCACGTTCTGACATCTTCATATTAAATAGACGCTTCATAATAAATACGTTATTTGAGGCTAAGCTTTTTTCATATAGTTTGACCAATGTTGTCATTAAACCCTCTGTTGTCATTTCCTTTAAAATGTTGAAAGCCACCGACATTTCCAGGCATAGTTGTATCGTTCCTAGTGCCTTTCTATCGAGAAGATCCCATTCTCCATCCATCATACTCAATAGTTTCTTTGATTTTTTTCTCGATGGTAGGTATATATCTTTCTAATACAAATAATCTTCCATCTTCATCTTCCACATCTGGTAGTTCTGGCCATTAAATTTCTTGACCCTAAACCTACGATCTTCAGTCAATGCTCCCACTTAACCAGTGATCTTTAGTCAATGCTTCCACATCTGGTAGTTTTGGACATTAAATTTCTTGACCCTAAACCTATGATCTTCAGTCAATGCTCCCACTCAACCAAATAGACCTTTGGCTCTACCAGTTGTTAGAAATTAATTAATGGAACAATGGAACAATGGAACACACACAATATAGCAGGAACGTCAATACAAAAATGCATAAAACAAGAGAGACACATATATATGTGTTTCACCAAATTTGGGCTACGTCCATAGAGAAATAGTAAGTCCTTCCTTTTATATTATCCGACAAAATAAAGAGATACAACCTACAATAGATCTGCTATAATTTTCTCTTCGCTCTCACACAAAATCCTCTCTCTCACATAGAATAATGATACATAGCCGCAATACAATTCCCTCATACAAACCGAGGGTTTCCTACCAGGGTAAAAAACCCTAAATTAACATAATTTCTACTGCCAGATCATTCACCTAATGAACAATCCACATTAACTATGAAATTACAACATTTTACAAGGAAACTTTACATCTATTTTTAGCTTCGGGGGCGCTACCCATGAAAACCTGTCGAGGGTCCACTAGCCCCCAGACCTCCCAATGGAAAGAGTATTGCAAAGAAGAAATTATCATGCTCCCATTGAATAACAACATATAAAATAATAATTTCATAGGAGACTAAAGAATCATGGACCACATTTGATGGAGAGAAACCATTAGAGTCTGAGATTGAATAATCTCTACAATTCTTATCATATGATCCTTTAAGTGTTCAAAGGGATAATCAGAAAGTAGTAGAATATTTGAATGACACGGAGAAATAAGAAATGAAGAATGATCCAAATGAGCAAGAAAACCAAGGGCATCACAACTATATTGAACTTTGGTTCCTGGAAAACACTAAATAGGAGCACCACTCTCTTCAACAATGTTTGGCATCATCAAAGTCAAAGTAGTTGGTCTCTCATATTCAGGTACATGTCAAAGCATATGTTTCACACCTACACATGATTTTATCTTTAATCTTGTTATGCACATGGATCCATTGGAACTATTCCTATACTATAAAGATATTTTATTTCATTCAAGTAGAGTAGGATAGAAGAAAAAAGGAAAAGGAAGAAAATAAAATAAAAGAAAAAAATAAAATATCAGGTGAAAACCTCCTTTGAGGCACATGATATTGAATCATTGATTGAAAATCTCCATGGGGTGTTCCTTGGGTTGGAAAGAAGAGAAAAAAATAGAAAAAGAAAAGATCCTAGGTGAAAACCTCGTTTGAGGTGCCTAGGTAGACCTACCAGTTGAAAACCTCATTGAGGCAGCTAGTAGGCCTAAAAAAAATGAAAAAATGAAAAGAAATAAAAAAAACTTTGCTCCATGTATCTCTCTCTTATGAATGCATGTACTCTCCAACCTTTGCAAGCAGCAAAAACAAGTTAGCACCAAAAGAAAAAGTTGATTAAAAACCTAGTCAAAGAAAGTCAAACTTGGGATATCTTCTACTTTTCCTAGATGATCCAACAGCACCAAGGTCATGCCAATCCATCACCCTTATCAATTTCTAACATCCACCCATCATTCCCAAGCCTTTCCCATTCATTTTCCTAGTTTTCCTAAAATGCTACAGGAAGGTTATGTTTTGCTATAGTACTGACAAAATACACAGGGTAGAAATTGTTTTGACCATATCTCAAAAGCCATGCATCATTTTGTTGATATGTTTCATGGGGAGATGTATAAGGATTATGGTAACATTCTCAAGTAATTTCAAAAAAATTTAGAGCACACTTTTCATGAAATTGGCCTTCATCACCTACAACTATTTTTATTTTTTCTCAAGATTCATGCATCCATTGGCCAAGATGTTTTATGGGGAGGTGCATAAGGATGATGGAATCATGCTTAAAATATTTCAAGTCAATCCAATCTATCATTTGAGATATATCGATAAAGCCAAATTTCCTACTCAATTGTCCTGTAGTTCTACAAGATTGTCTAGAATTTCTATAGGAATGTGATCAACATAGAAAATTAGTTCAAACCTTATGATTCTCATCTAGGAAAAAGAGGAGGGGTCCACCATATCCTCATCATTTATTTTTGACACCCACTTGACTGCTTCTCCACTCTCATTTTGACCTCTATCCATTAAAAACACCACTTTTCACCCTTCTTCCATCTCTTCTACCACAAAAAGGCCTATGATCCTTGTAAATAGACTACTCACGAATATTAGTATTTTTAAAGGTAGAACTAAAAGGAAATTGTGATCTTAGTAGGGTCTATGTGACTACTAAAGGAAGACACATATTTCTGTAGCAATATGCACATCCCTTGCCAGACCATAGCTAGAGTGTTGGCATTATGATACAAGTGTTGTCCTTCATGGAAACTCACTCACAGGTCAGTTCAGTTTTGATGAAAGGCAACCCACAATGTGACAGATCCATTCAGATGTAACCGGGCATTGGTACAGAAGAACAGGAAGATGGAACTAAAGTTTATTAATCAGAATGAAGAAGTTGAAGGTAAAGGATGGTGAAAAGCAGTTTAAGATGTATATGCAGGTCCTCTTAGTCAAAACAACGTATACACATAGGTCCACAGAACAAAAATTGCTTATATGTATACATGCACTCTTGAAAGATGAAAGCATGTACAAGTTGGAAAATCAATGAATTTGAAGAGTAGAGAATACCAGGGGTCAATACCATGGTATTAGCCCACAATATTGAGTGGAGTAATGACTATTTGATCCTGCCCAAGAATACCACATGTCCAAAATGGTTCTGGTTCGAGGTATTGAGAAAGGCCTAAATACATATAAGGATGAGAAGATCATAAGGCCAAAGTGTGCAAGTAAAGAGGGTTTCTAAGGAATACTTCTATCTGAAGTATATTTTATGTTGCAGGGGCTATGTTGGTGATTTGATATGAAATATTTTGTGCACCTTGAATTCAATGTTGGATCAAGATCATGAGACCTGAAATGACTTATCATTGAATGATCTAATATTGGTTGGCCCAGATTTAATTTTGTGAACCTATTTTATTCTTTGAATGTCATGATCTGGGTTTGTCTGAAGTCCGGAATAATAGCGAAGTTATTAGTTAATATTTTCAGATCTTTAAGCTGGTTCACTTTGGTGGAGTTGCGTATACACGCCGGTTCGCCTCTTCCAAGTAGTGTATGCAAAATAAAATTATGTTGTTCAGAGATGACTGATCTATTTGATCATTACCATTGCTTTACTACTATCTATCAATGAAGTCTTCTTAATATGAATGTAAAACTGAATGCATAAGGAGTTTGATATCTGATTGATTGATTGTATAAGTGAGAAGGGTGATCTCTACTACTACTTATGTAAATCTCTGTAAATTTACAGTAGACGTCAGTATATTATTGGTTGGTATAGACTTGATTCAAAAGTCTTATGTTTTAGTAGTTTTGAAGGTATACACAAGTTTGATTAAAGGAAGTAGCGTATACACCCAGGTTGGGTTCAGTGAAGTGGCGTATACATTTTGATGCATGATTTTTGAGGTTGTAGCTAGTTCTAAATGATGATGTGGGTTTATGGGTTCATCACAGTGTTCTGGTGATAGTGATATAATTGTTCATGTTAACTAATTGTTGGTTGATGCAGTTTGAGTTTCAAAGTTTCTGATGGGTCCAGTATGAAAATTTGATGAAACGAGGCCTTCATGTGTATTTTTGTGTACTAGGAGCATCCAGTCTGAAAATTTATGAAACGTGGTCCCTAGAGGAAGAGAGAAGGTTGTAGCCTTCTGTAGGTCGGTGCTTATGTACTAGTAAACACATTGGCTAGTACACGAGCTAGGTGTTGTGGCTCCCTTCCAGTAGAAGCTGGAAAATGAGAGAAGGTTGTAGCCTTCTGAAGGTGGGTGCCTATGTACTGGTATGAGTCTACACCAATACAATATTGTAAATAGATTTTCCTATTATTAAAAGAAGACAGAGATGACAACAATAGGTGGTTTTCACGGACATTGGGTTTCCACCTTAAATCTTGATGTTCATGTGCGTTTCTTATGTGTGATGGTTTATTCTGTTTTGCTGCACTGTTTAATAAGTTCTTGATGCACTGATTATGGATCATCACATGATAAATTAACTAAATCACAAGTTCTCTAGGCATACACTAGTTTCACTAATCACAGTAGCATGTACATGCTAGTTCAATTCATAGAAGTAGCATATATAAATATGTTTGGGAAATGAGAAATTATTGATCTGATAATACTGATTCACCCTCCCTCTCAGTATTATTTTCAACAATTGGAATCAGAGTAGGTCCTTCAGAAGAAGCTTTATCACTTGAAGGATGATCTTTCAAGATGAATAATCACGAAGGCATGGGATCCATTAGACCACCAATATTCAACGGG
Source organism: Pinus tabuliformis (assembly GCA_031772625.1). Lineage (NCBI taxonomy): Eukaryota > Viridiplantae > Streptophyta > Pinopsida > Pinales > Pinaceae > Pinus > Pinus tabuliformis. The sequence continues at coordinate 848,669,005 of CM062816.1, read as the reverse complement.
AGCAACTTAGTATATTGGAAAATAAGAACCAGAGCCTATCTACAATCACTTGGAGCTGATGTTTTGGAAATTGTGGAAGGAGGATATCAATTTCTAGCAGCAATTCCTACAGACTCTGTAGGTAAGAAGTTATATGAAACCAATGCCAAAGGTGTCAATATGTTATTGGGAATTTTGTCAGAATTAGAATTTGTTAAAGTCATGCAGCTCAAGACAGCCAAAGAGATATGGGACAAAATAATTCAGAGCTATGAAGGAGACTCTCAGGTGAAACGTATTAAGCTTCAAACTCTCAGAATTGAGTACGAAACTCTTAATATTCATAGTGATGAGAGTGTTTATAGCTACTTTTTACGTATAGATGAGATTGTTAATTGTATGAAGAAACTAGGAGAAGAGATAAAGGAAGCTACTTTATTTGAAAAAATTTTGAGATCTCTATCTTCTAAATTTGAGTCAAAAGTGTCTTCCATAGAAGAAAAATAGGATCTTCCAACTATTACTGTGACTCAACTCCATGGAATCCTAACTGCCTTTGAAACGAGAAAAGGAGGTCCATCAAATATGATAGAAGTCGCTTTTAAAACGTTAGCAAAGGGGAAATAAAAGGAAGAGCACAATGAATCTGAAAACATTTCATAAGAAGAAGATGAGGTAATTTTTTTTAAGAATCTTCAACAGGGTTTTCAGAAGATTTATAGGTAATCTATATTTCAAATGCTTTGCTTGTCATAGAGTCGGCCATTATGCTGCCAAATGTCCTCATAAAGATAAATATGAAAAAGGAAAGGAATATGCAAAAGGAAATAGAAAATAGGTTGTGAATAGGAGTTACTATACGCATGAAGATAGTGATGGGTTATCCAATAGTGATGAAGATGAAATTGACCAAGATTATAGACTACTCATGGCTTATGACAATGATGCTTTTTTGGATTCTTTAGAAGAAGAATAATTTCTTGAAGAAATTTCTAAACTCAAAATATGTTTATAAGAAAAGAATATTATCATCGACACGTTGACACACCAACTCATTGAAAGAGAAAAAGACAATGAAAATCTAGAATGTGAAATTGTGGGTCTAAGAAAAGAACTTGAGACGACAAAATCTCTTAATCTTAGATTTGCTAAAGGATCTAAAACTTTAAATGAAATCATCAAATTTCAGCGTTCTCCTTTGATAAATATAGGTCTTGGATATACTGAAGAATCATCTCAATCATAGAAGTCGCTAGCCTCTGTCAGGAGCTATCTTGATGCAGCAAAGACCAGTGAACGGTATGTCAATCATCAACAAAGGCCTAAAATTACTCCTCAGGTAAATCATACCCAATTTACTCCAAGGATGAATATAAGTAGAAGCTTCAACCAACAAATAAACAATGCCAAAATATTCTATGATCGCATCAACTTCTTTAATGGGAAATGTTTTTCATGTCATAACTTTGGGTATAAGGCTGCTCAATGTGTTTCTTAGAAAACCATCATGACTAGAGAAGCACAAAATCAAAGGAGTGTAATATGAATCAAGAAAAGTTCCTATAATAACTTTTCTCCTCTTGAAAATGAAGTAGAATGATCGATTTGTAACAACTTTGGTCATGAAGAATTTGAATGCGGGAGAAAATTTCGGCCATCACTTCAAAAGGAGCAAACATCATTAAATCCCAAGATATGGAGAAAGAAGGAATCTGAATCAGAAAGATGTGGCATAGCTTTGTATGCAAAAGGACAAGAAAATCAGTGGTACATCAACAACGAATTCTCCAAACACATGACAGGTGATAAAGAGAAACTTCATTCATATAATGATTTAGAAAAAGAAAAGAATGTCTTGTTTGGAAATGACACTCTAGCTATCATTCAAGGTAAAGGTTCTGTCTTCTTGAAAGAAAAGGTTAAAGCTAGAAATGTCATGTATGTAGATGGTTTAAAGCATAATCTGTTGAGTGTCAGTCAAATGTGTGATCAAGGAAATGAAGTTGTGTTTCGATCAAACGGATGTGTGGTTCATGAGCTTGATACAAGAAAGACTGTGATCAAAGGAACAAGAACTCCAAAAAACTTATACATACTCAAAGGAGGACAACAACAATGCTATCTAAGCAGAACCAATGAAAACTGGCCATGGCATAGAATATTGGGACATCTAAGCTTTTATCAAATAAGAAAAGCATGCAGGCTCAAGGCAATTCGTGATCTTCCAAATATCAACATCCTAGAAAATAACATATGAAAGCCATGTCAAGTCGGTAAGCAAACTAGAGTTCCATTCAATGAAAAAGAAGGATCAACAAGTAAGCCTCTTGAACTCATCCACACTGATTTATGTGGACCAACAAGGAAAAAGTCACCTCATGGAGAAGAATACTTTATTTTATTTATTGATGATTTTTCCAGGATGTGTTGGATAGGTCTACTAAAGCATAAATATGAAGAATTTGAAAAGTTTAAAGGCTTCAAATCTTTAGTTGAAAATAAATCAGATCGAAAAATAAAATGTCTCGGATCTGATCGAGGTAGAGAATTCATATCAGATGAATTCTTTGACTTTTGTGAACAACATGGAATAAAGATGCAATTCTCCGTCACAATAACTCCTCAACAAAATTGCTTGGTGGAAAGAATGAATAGAACAGTTAAACAAATGGCTTTAGAAATGTTTGATGAATTTGGAACTCCTGCAACCTTCTGGGGTGAAGCTGTATTTGCTACCATGACTATTCTCAACAAAGAAAATGTTAGGATAAATAGCAATGAAACTCCATATGAACTTTGGTATGGTAAGCCTCCTACTGTAAAACACTTTGGAGTGTTTGGAAGCGAATGTTTCATCAAAAGGACTGATGAAAAGCTTGGTAAGTTCGAACCTAGAGCAGAAGAAGGAATTCTTCTTGGTTATTCATCTAGAAGTAAAGGATACAAATGTTATAATAAAAGACTTCAGAAATTTGTTGAAAGCGTTGATGTTCTAATTGATGAACCATGCAGAAATCTGGAACAAATGAAATCAACAAAGGAATATGACAGTGAGGAAGTTGGGGAATGCTTTCCTGCATAAAATCAAAATGATATAGCAGAAGAAGCCAATGAAGCATTAGAAGAAGATACAAAAAGCATGGAAAAGAATCCATCCAGGTATGTTTAGAAGAATCATCCAGAATCTCAAATTCTCAAAGGAAAGGGGGCTGGTGTATAGACAAGAAGAACTCTTACAGGGACCTCAAGCTATCTAGCATTACTATCCTCCACCGAACCTCTGAATGTAAATAAAGCTTGCAAAGATGAATTGTTGGGCCAAGGCCATGGATGAAGAACTTGACTAAATTGAAAGGAATGATACTTGGGAGTTAGTTCCTAGACCTCATGAAAAATATGTTATAGGAAAAAAATGGATATTTAAGAACACACTGAATGAAAATGGAGAAGTTATTAGAAGCAAGGCCATACTTTTTTGTAAAGGGTATTCTCAACAGGAAGGTATAAATTTGAAGAAAAATTTTCACCATTTGCCAGACTTGAAGCCATAAGGATGTTTCTTGCTTTTTCTAGTTTTCAAAAATTCAAAGTATATCAAATGGATGTAAAATCAACCTTCCTTAATGGAGATTTAGAAGAAGAAGTTTATATTGAACAGCCAAAAGGATTCATTCTTGGAAATGATGCAAAACTCGTATGCAAGCTTAAAAAGGCTCTCTATGGTCTGAGAAAGGCTCCAAGGGCTTGGTATTACTGCCTTGAAAAATATCTACAACAAGAAGGTTTCACAAAAGGTTCTACAGATAACAATTTATACACAAAGGTTGAAAATGATAAACTAGTAATTATTTTTGTTTATGTTGATGATATCATCTTTGGTAGCAATGAAGAATCCATGAGTTATAATTTTGCTTTAGTAATGCAGTAATAATTTGAAATGTCCTTACTTGGTGAACTTACTTATTTTCTTGGTCTACAAGTAAAACAAACAAAATATGGTATCCTTCTTTCACAAACCAAATATCTCAAGCAGATCTTGAAGAAATATGGAATGGAAGATTCTAAACTAGTATGTAATCCAATGGTAACATGATGCAGTCTCAGTTCTGATGATGAATCACCAACAATAAACAAACCAACTTATAGATCTATGATTGGAATTTTTCTTTATATAACAGGTACCAGACTTGATATCATGCATGCAGTAGGAATTGTTGGAAGGTTCCAACAAAATCCAAAGGAATCACATCTCCAGGCAGTCAAAAGAATTTTCAAATATCTTCAAGGAACTGAGGACGTTGGACTATGGTATCCTAAATATATAGAACCTACTCTTTATGCATATACAAATTCAGATTGTGCAGGAAATGTTGATGATCGAAAGAGCATTAGTGGAGGTGCATTCTACATGGGTTCTCGATTAGTGTCATAATTCAGCAAGAAAGAAATTTTGATTGCCTTATCTATAGCTGAAGAAGAATATGTGGTTGTTGCATCTTGCTGCACACAACTACTTTGGATGTTGCAAACATTGCAATACATTTAGATCACATGTACTCCACCCATCTCCATTCTATGTGATAATATAAGTGCCATCAGTATTTTGAAAAATCTTGTCATGTACTCCAACAGCAAGCACATACCCATTATGTACCATTTTCTATGAGAAAAAGTTCTTGAACAAAAGTTTAAATTGGAGTATGTTACCTCCAAAGAACAGGTTGCTAATATATTCACTAAACCGCTTCCCAGAGAAACATTTGAATATCTCAGACAAAAGCTGGGAGTAGTTGTTGCATCATCTTGCTATTAAATCTAGTTCTCAAAGGAAGGTCATTATACATGGCTTTCATGAAGTATAGTTGCGTATACATGCGGGTTTCTGTGGCTGAAGGAGAGTATATGTTTTTCTGAGAGAAAAATAGTGGGTCAGACTCTAATATGGGTGCTCTGTCTGATATTGATGATTACAGTCTGACGATATGATTTGTTCATTAATTTTTATCTGACTGACAAAGATGCCTTGATGAATGACTTGTTGACAATGCATAGTTAGCACAAGTTCATGGGGAGCATTAGCCTTCACTCACATTCAACAGTGTTGGCATCATGTTTGTTGAGTTTAGCTATGGATTTAGATACTTATATCATTTTTTGCATAAGTCATGTAAAGATATAGGGTGTGATATGACTTCTTCTATCTATGAGTCTTATTGGACATATGATGTAATTTGTATCCCCACTTTGCATGGGATGGATGATGTAATACTTGTATTTTTTTCATGTATAAACAATTGGTATATCCCCACATGGTTGGGTGATTTATGTATGTATGAGTCATTCTTCATAGGGAGGCCATACTCACTTAGTTGATTTATATAGTCATGTTATTCTTTTGAAACATATCTCTATAGACTCGGCATGTACTTAGGGGGAGCATGGACAACATAATGTATATCAAAGGGGGAGAATAACTTGGTCTGCCCTTTTCCCTTGATGTCAAAGGGGGAGAGTATTTTGGTGTTTCTTGTTATCTCTAACAGTGTCTACAACTTGCAGTAATCAACACCAACATGGCTGCGATCAAGTCTAAAGGGGGATATTGTTGGCATTATGAAACAAGTGTTGTCCTTGATGACAACTCACTCATAGTTCAGTTTAGTTTTGATGAACGGCAACCCACATTGCAATAGATCCATTCAGATGTAATAGGACATTGGTATAGAAGAGAAGGAAGATGGAACTAAAGTCTATTAATCATAATGAAGAAGTTGAAGGTAAAGGATGGGGAAAATCAGTTTAAAATGTATACGCAAGTCCTCTTAGTCAAAACAACATATACACACAGGTGCATAGAAAACAAGCGCATATATGTATATGTTGGCATTATGACACAGGTTTGGCACAGGTTTGGCTCGTTGACATAAGTGTTGTCCTTGATGGCAACTCACTCAAATGGAAAATCATAGTTTAGGCTCTCAGGATGGTAGAAAATGAGATACCCACAGGTTCCCTTTCACAAAGCCACAGACATACGCAAGTGCACCAGACAAAAGGTGCATACATATACGCAGGTGTACTGAAAAAAAGGTGTGTATGTAAAGTACATGCACTTTCATGCAGAGAAAAATGTGTGCATGTGGGAAAACTTATGGTTGGTCCATGGTATTTAGTCCGACATTTTTGATCCTATGGTTTTGGTCTATGGTTTTGCATCTAAAGTATTGAACCCAAGTTTTGGGTCCCTAGTATTGGATCTATATGGTTTTGGACCATGGTTTGAGTAAGGCCTAGACTATAAAAAGGAAAGGAGATCATTTGGTTTGTGGTGACTAATGTGTTGAATATCTTGAGAAGAGAAAGATCTGAAATACTGGTGATCGGTTGGTGAGTTATAGGTGGACCTGAATCAAGGAGAAACCTGAGCATTACAAGAAGGATCTACTGATGGGTCGAGATCTCTTTGGCGCATGATCAGATCTGTAAATTTGATAATCTGGGTATAATTGAAGTCTGATCAATTATCTATACCCACAGGTCTAACACAGCGCAGGTGCGGATACCCGTAGGCTTGAAACAGTGCAAGCGCGGATATACGCAGGTTTGACACAGCGTAGGCGTGGATACCTATAAGCTCGACACAGCGCATGCATAGATATACACAGGTTTGACACAGCGCAGGCGCGGATACCCACAGGCTCGACACAGTGCATGCATGGATATACGTGGGTTTGACACAGCGCAGAGACGGATACCCATAGGCTCAACACAGCAGAGGCGCGGATTCCTGCAGGTTAAGGAATTGAGTACTACATACATACACAGGTTTCTATTGGTGAAGTTGAGAACTTTTCTTGAAATATGTTTTAGCTGCTTTTGTCTATTACTGCAGTGTTCATGGTTCTGAATTGGTGTCTGGTTACTGGTACTGTGTTCTGAAAAGTTATTGATTCAGTATTTGTATAAGCAAGTTGGTTGATTGCAGATCTATTTGATGTTTGATTGATATTCATGGATCTAGTCTAAAAATTTATGAAACGTGGTCCCTGCAAGAAAAGAGAAGTCTTTTGTAGGTCAGCACCTACGGACTAGTACCTCAGCTAGTACAAGAGCTAAGTGGGTTGTAGCTCCCTTCTAGGAGAGTCTGGAGAATGAGAGAAGGTTGCAGCGTTCTGTAGGTTGAAGCCTGCGTGCTAGTATAAGACTGTACCAGTACAAAATCATTGTAAAAAAAAGTTTCTAATTGAAAGAAGATAGAGACATATTGCAGTAGGTGGTTTTCACCCACATTGGGTTTCCATCTTATATCTTGTGTTCTTTTGTGTGATTGTCTGCTCTACTTTTTTGTTCCTGCTTACTGTTATATGGTTCTGACACAGATTAATGATCAACATCTGAAGAATAAATTAAATTATAAGTCTGGAAGGTATTTGCAAGTTTCATTAGTCAGGTATGCAAATATTTGTATAAATTGAAAAAGAATTTGATAATACTGATACACCTCCCCCTCTCAGTATTATTTTCAACAATTGGTATGAGAGCAGGTCCTTCAAGAAAAGCTTGATCGCTTGAAGGAAGATCTATCATCATGAGCAAGTATGAAAAAGAAGCATCTATCAGGCCACCAATTTTTGATGTGAGCAACTTCATCTATTGGAAGGTAAGAATCACTGCTTATCTTCAATCTCTTGGTACAAAAGTTTGGGATATTGTGGAAACATGATACACATATCAGCAACTCCTATAGATGCAGCTGGTAAGAAGCAGTATGAAACAAATGCAAAAGCTGTCAATACTCTATTAGGAAGTCTATCTCAATCAGAATTCGTCAAGGTTATGCAGCTCAAAGCGCAAAAGAAATATGGGACAAGATCGTTTTGAGCTATGAAGGAGATGAACAGGTAAAACAAGAAAAATTACAAACTCTTAGAATTCAATATGAAAGTCTTAGAATGCATAATGATGAAAGTGTGGCTAGCTATTTCCTACGTATAAATGAGATCGTAAATTGTATGAAAAACTTGGGTGAAGAAATAAAAGAAGTTGTTTTGGTTGAAAAAGTTCTAAGATCTTTGTCTCCTAAGTTTGATTCAAAAGTTTCTGCCATAGAAGAAAAGTAGAATCTACAGAGCCTTACCATGTCACAATTGCATGGAATTCTAATTGCTTACGAGATGAGAAAAGGAGGACCATCAAACAGGAGAGAAGCTGCATTCAAGGCTTCAAGAAAAGGAGATTACTATGAGGCAGGACATATGTCAGAAGAAGAGGAAGAATCAAATTTTTTCAAGAACCTTCAACGGGGAACTGGAAGATTCAGAGGTAAGCTACCTTTGAAATGCTTTGCTTATGGAAGAGTCGGTCATTATGCTGCAAAATGTCCTCATAAAGATAAACTAGACAAAGGTAAGGAACCCGTTAGATGGAACAGAAAACAAAATGAAAATAAGAAGAGCTATTACACGCATGAAGACAGTGATGGATTGTCAAATAGTGATGAATATGAACAAGGTAATGATGATAGACTTTTGATGGCCTTTGAAGATGATGATTTCTTGGATGCTATAAATGAAGAAGGTCTTTATGAAGAAAATTCTAAGCTTAAAGTTTGTTTAGAGGAAAAGAATATGATTATAGATACCTTAACATTTCAACTTGGTGAAAAAGATAAACAAAATGAAGAGTTAGAATGTGAAATTGTGGGACTTAGAAAAGAAATTGAGAAAACAAAAGCCCTTAATCTCATATTTGCTAAAGGATCTGAAACTCTAGATGAGATTATCAAAATGCAGCATTCTCCTCTAATCAAGACAGGTCTTGGATATTCCGAAGAAGCATCTCAAGCTCAGAAGCAAGCGCAGAAGCCATCCACCTCCAAAAGTTATCTTGATGTGGCAAGGAGAAGTGAACAAGTTGACAATTGACAACAAAAGCATAATGCAATCGGGGGCAATCTACTTCAAGGATGAATAGAAGCCTCAACCGATCATAGGTAAATCATTCTCAATTTGGCTCAAGTATGGATGAAAACTACAATCATATGGTTGGTATATTTGATAATCGTAGGAATTTATTCAATGGCCATTGTTTCTCTTGTCATAACTTTGGTCATAAAGCTGCTCAATGTGTTGCCTACAAGACCATCATGACTAGGGAAGCTCAAAAGCAAAGGAGTATTACAGGAATCATGAAAAGAACCTACAATAACTTCTCTGCTCTTTAAAATGAAATAGAATGTTCTATCTGTAACAACTTCGGCCATGAATATTCTGAATGCAAGAGTAGGTTTCGGAAAAAAACTCAAAAGGAGCAAGCTTCATTGAGTTCCAAAACGTGGAAAAAGAAAGAAACGCAACCAGAAAGATGTGGGATAGCCTTATATGCGGAAGGACAGGAAAATCAATGGTAAATCGACAGTGGATGCTCTAAACATATGACAGGTGATAAAGAAAAACTTCAGTCATATAGTGCCTTAGAAAAGGAAAAGAAGGTCACATTTGGAAATGACACCCCTGCATTCATAAAAGGTAAAGGCTCTATTCGTTTGAAAGAAAAGGTCAAGGCTGGAAATGTTATGTATGTTGATGGTTTAAAGCATAATCTATTGAGTTTCAGTCAGATGTGTGATCAAGGAACTGAGGTAATATTTCATTCAATGGATGTATTGTTCGTGAGCTTGATATGGGAAACACAGTGATCAGAGGCATAACTCCAAATAACTTATACGTACTCAAGGGAGGACAACAACAATGCTATTTAAGCAAGAATGATGAACACTGGCTATGGCACAGAAGAATACGGCATCTTAGCTTCCCTTAGATAAGGAAAGCATGCAAATATCAGGCAGTTCGTGATCTTCCTGACATCAGAATTCTAGACAATACATTATGCAAATCATGTCAATTTGGTAAGAAAACCAGAACTAATTTCCCTGAGAAGGAAGGATCAGCTAGGAGGCCACTTGAACTTGTCCACACCAATATATGTGGTCCAACTAGGAAGAGGTCACCTCGAGGAGAAGAGCATTTCATAATGTTCATTGACGACTTTTCAAGGATGTGTTGGATAGGACTCATGAAGTATAAATATGAAGCCTTCGAAAAGTTCAAGTCATTCAAAGCTTTGGTTGAAAATGAATCAGATCGCAGAATCAAATGCCTCAGATCTAATCGAGGAGGGGAATTTACCTTAGATGAATTTTTTGATTTTTGTGAAGAACATGGAATAAGAAGGGAATTCTCTGCTGCAAGGACTCCTCAGAAAAATGGAGTAGTGGAAAGGATGAATAGAATGGTTCAACAAATGTCTTGTCCTATGCTTGATGAGTCTGGAACTCCCGCAACCTTCTGGGGTGAAGCCACATTTGCCACTATTATTATTCTCAACAAGACAAACGTCCGGGTAAATAGCACTCAGATTCCTCATGAACTTTGGTATGGTAAGACTCCCACAGTAAAATACTTCAAAATTTTTGGAAGAAAATGCTACATTAAAAGGACTGATGAAAATCTTGGCAAGTTTGAACCTAGAGCAGATGAAGGCATTTTACTTGGCTACTCTCCCCATAGCAAAGTTTACAAATGTTACAATAAAAGACTTGGTAGAATTGTTGAAAGTATTGATGTAGTGGTTGATGAAGAAGGAAACACTCCTAGGCAGGTAAAATCTGAAGATTTCGAAGATGGAGAAGATTATCTATCAACAAAAAATCAGATTCATGATGAAGAAGATACCCATGAGGCACCAGAAGAATAGATAAGGATAGAATAAAAGAATCCATCCAGATACGTTCAGAAGAATCATCCAGAATCTCAAATTTTGTGGCAGAAAGAGGCAGGTGTACAAACAAGAAGAACCATTTCAGAAGCTTCAAGCTATCTAGCATTGCTCTCCTCCATTGAACCGCAGAATGTAAGAGAGGCTTGCAAAGATGAATGCTGGGTCAAGGCCATGGAGGAAGAACTCAAGCAGATTGAAAAGAATAACACTTGGGAGTTGGTTCCTAGACCAAAAGATAAGAATGTCATAGGGACAAAATGGATTTTCAAAAATAAGCTGAATGAAAATGGGGATGTGGTTAGAAACAAGGCAAGACTTGTTTGTAAAGGATATGCGAAACAAGAAGGCATAGACTTTGAAGAAACTTTTGCTCTAGTTGCTAGACTTGAGGCTATAAGAATGTTCCTTTCTCTCTCTAGCTTTCAGAAGTTCAAAGTATTTCAGATAGACGTAAAATATGCCTTTCTGAATGGAGACTTAAATGAAGAAGTATATATTGAACAACCGGATGGGTTTATTCTTGGAAAAGATCTAAAACTTGTATGCAGACTCAAAAAGGCTCTCTATGGCCTTAAACATGCTCCAAGGGCATCATATTATTGGTTGGATAAGTACCTCCATCAACAAGGTTTCATAAAAGGATCAACTAGTAGCAACATATATATAAAAATTGACAATGATAAGTTGTTAATACTTGTTTGTATGTTGATGATATCATCTTTGGTAGCAATGAAGAAAACATGAGTCAAAATTTTGCCTTGGTGATGCAGAAAAAGTTTGAAATGTCCATGCTTGGTGAGCTCACATATTTTCTTTGTTTACAAGTCCAACAAAACAAAGACGACATTTTTCTATCACATACCAAATATCTCAAACAGATCTTGAAGAAATATGGGATGGAGGATTTGAAACCAGTATGTACCCCTATGGTGACAGGATGCAGCCTCAGCACAAATGATGAATCGGTAGCTGTACATCAACCAACCTATAGATCCATGATTGGTAGTCTTCTCTATCTAACAGGTACTCGACCAGACATTATGCATGCAGTGGGAATAGTTGGAAGGTTTCAAGCAAATCCAAAAGAAACTCATCTTCAGGCAGTCAAGAGAATTTTCAAGTATCTTCAAGGAACTCAAAACTATGGCTTATGGTGTCCTAGAGGTATAGATCTCACAATTCATGCATATACAGATGCAGATTGGGCAGGAAGTGTGGATGACAAAAAAATCACTAGTGGTGGTGCATTTTTCATGAGTCCTAGATTAGTATCTTGGTTCATCAAGAAACAAAGTTCTATTGCATTATCTACAGCTGAAGCAAAATATGTATCTGCTGCATCTTGCTGCACTCAACTCCTTTGGATGATGCAAACATTGCAAGATCTTCAAATCACTTGTACTCCACCTATCTCCATTTTTTGTGATAATACAAGTCCAATCAGTATTTCAAAGAATCCTGTCATGCATTTAAAGACTAAACACATATCGATCAAGTATAATTTTCTCCGAGAACAAGTGCTTGAACAAAAGGTAAAATTGGAGTATGTTCCCTCTAAGGAATAAGTTGCTAATATTCTCACCAAACCACTACCCAGGGAGACCTTGAATATCTCAGACAGAAGCTGGCGGTAGTTTTTCCATCATCTTGTTGTTGAATATACGCGTACATACGCCAGTTTATGTGGGTACAGTCGTGTATATGTTAACTTGAAGAAAAGCAATGATGAGAAGAGTCTGATATGGGTCTATCAGAGACCATCTGGAATAGGTTCAGGGGGAGCATATATTCTTCTAACAATGCATTGTTGGAATTATCGTAGAAGATATTGGTTCAATTTTTTAGTTGTTTTTATTTCAGGAGGAGCAAGTGCAGAAGGAGAACATGGATACTGGTCTGAATAATGATTGACAGATGTTGTTGATATTAGTCAGAGTCTTGATGTAAATATTTTTTCTCTATGTCTTATATTTCTTTTGTCAAGGTCATGTAATGGCCTATCTTGGTTGCCCCACTATGCCTAGGATGGATAATTTAATGTGCTTGTTTGGTTGGGAGTCGTATGTATGAGTCTTTGGTGATAGGAAGGTCAGTTATGATGTATAAAGTCAGATTTCCTTTGTAGAACATCTTCTTACAGATCTTGCCTATATGTCAGGGGGAGCTTGGACAGCACAATAGAGCATAGATTTCAACATGTACTCAGGGGGAGCATAACCCTTTGCCCTTGATGTCAAAGGGGGAGAAAGACTTTGAGTGACTTTGGGTTGCCATCAAGTCCAAAGGGGAAGATTGTTGGCATTATGACATAGGTTTGACACAGGTTTGGCTTGTTGAAATAAGTGTTGTCCTTGATGGCAACTCACTCAAATGGTAGATCATAGTTTTGGCTCTCAGAATGGTAGAAAATGAGATACCCGCAGGTTCCTTTTCACAAAGCCGGGGACATACGCAAGTGCACCGAACAAAAGGTGTGTACATATACGTAGGTGTACCGAACAAAATGTGCGTACGTAAAGTACATTCACTTTCATGCAAAAAAAAACGCGCACACGTGGGAAATATTATGGTTGGTCCATGGTATTTAGTCCAACATTTTTGATCCTATGGTTTTGGTCCGTGGTTTTGCATCTAAAGTATTGAACCCAGGTTTTGGGTCCTTAGTATTGGATCTCTATGGTTTTGGACCATGGTTTGAGTAAGGCCTAGACTATAAAAAGGAAAGGAGATCATTTGGCTTGTGGTGACTAATGTGTTGAATGTCTTGAGAAGAGAAATATCTGAAATACTGGTGATCGGTTGGTGAGTTATAGCTGGACCTGAATCAAGGAGAAACCTGAGCATTACAAGAAGGATCTACTGATGGGTTGAGATCTCTTTGGCGCATGATCAGATCTGTAAATTTGATAATCTGGGTATAATTGAAGTTTGATAAATTATCTCTACCCACAGGTCTGACATAGTGTAGACATGGATACCCACAGGCTTGACACAGCGCAGGCGTGGACATACGCAGGTTTGACACAGTGCAGGCGCAGATACACAGAGGCTCGACACAGCGCAGGCGTGGATATATGCAGGTTTGACATAGCGCAGGCGTGAATACCCGCAGGCTCGACATATTGCAGGTGTGGATATACGCGGGTTTGACACAGTGTAGATGCAGATACCTGCAGGCTCAACACAGCGGAGGCGTGGATACCCGCAGGTTAAGGAAGTGAATACTGCGTACGTATGCAAGTTTCTATTGGTGAAGTTGTGGACTTTTCTTGAAATATGTTTTAGTTGTTTTTGTCTATTACTGTAGTGTTTATGGTTCTGAATTGGTGTCTGGTTACTGGTATTGTGTTCTAAGAAGTTATTGATTCAGTATTTGTATAAGGAATTTGGTTGATTGCAGATCTATTTGATGTTTGATTGATATTCATGGATCCAGTCTGAAAATTTATGAAACGTTGTCCCTGGAGGAAAAGAGAAGTCTTCTGTAGGTCAGCACCTACGTACTAGTACTTCAGCTAGTACAAGAGCTAAGGGGGTTGTAGCTCCCTTCCAGGAGAGTCTGGAGAACGAGAGAATGTTGCAGCCTTCTGCAGGTTGAAGCCTGCATGCTGGTATAAGACTACACTACTACAGAATCATTGTAAAAAGAAGTTTCTAATTGAAAGAAGATAGAGACATATTGCAGCAGGTGGTTTTCACCCACATTGGGTTTCCACCTTATATCTTGTGTTCTTTTGTGTGACTGTCTGCTCTACTTTTCTGTTCCTGCTTACTGTTATATGGAACAATGTAAAATTTGAAATGGGAACTGATACTATTACCCGTTTCGTAGAGATAGCAAAAAAGTGACCTGATTTTGAAAAGGGGTGATGCAGAACGAACATGTTTTTTTTAGAACATAGTTTTTGGCACTTTAATTTTTTTATGTACATTACGTTTTAGAATCGTTTTAAAATGGTAGTGATTTTCATGCTGATTTTAAAAAGTGAGTATTCTGCATCACCCCCTTTTTTTAAAAGACCTGTTTTTTGGCTTTAAATTTTCTAATGTATAAAATGTAAATAATTATTTTGTAAATTTGATCATTTTTGAAGTGGTCGTTTTCTTCACATTTTCTTGTTTTTTATTTTAATTTTAACTCTTTTTTTAGTGAGGTTTTTATTGTTTTGAATTTTTAAATTAGGAGGTCGATATTTAGAATTTTCGATATTCTACATATTTATACATCCTTAATTAATTTTTCAATCCACATGAAATAATTGTTTCTAAAAAACAATATTTTTTAACAATGGACATAAAAATAACCATTTTTAACATAAATATAACTAAAAAACTACACGTTTTGATAATTTTTTGCTAGAATTGACATGTCAAAATCACAATTTTTATATGACAATTTTAACTAAAAATGGTTAAATAATAGTTTTTTTTTATGAATTTCATGTCAAAAAAATAATAATAATCACTTTTTTTTTTCAAAAAATAATGATTAGCTTAAAAATTAATGCAAAAATCACATATTACAGATATTGAACATATAGCAACCCTAATTGAGTGTTTATTCTTCTCATAAAATGTCAAAGTCAAAACATTGCAAAGCTTGATTTACAAGCATAACTTAAATTTAATCAACAATGTCACGTAATCCAAACTCTTCCGCCTCTAGAGTTTCATCATTGTCTTCTTCCACAATATTTTCTATTTCCTTTTGCTCATTTTCCTCTTCTAATGGGTCTTTGATGTCTGCGAATCTTGCACACAACCCCTCGCGCCCCAACCCTCTCAACCCCCCTCCCCCGGCCCAGGCGCCCTCACCCGCCCCCACAATTGACCCCCCACCCGACCCCGACGCCCTCACCCACCCTCACCCGCCCCCCGCCCCGGCTCGGGCACCCTGCAACCCCCCCCGCCGGGGAGCCCACACAACCCCCCGTGCCCCAACACTCTCAACCCCCCCGGCTCGGGCACCCTCACCCGCCCCCCCACTCGGTCCCGGCGCCCTCACCCGCCCCCTGGCCCGGGCGCCCTCACCCACCTTCACCCGCCCCCCACCTCTGCCCAGGCGCCCTCACCCACCCTCACATGCTCCCCCACCCAGACGGGCGCCCTTACCCGCCCTGTAAGGTCCTCGGGTGCGTGGGCAAACCGGGCACGAGCGTGCGGGCGTGCATGGCGAGTTGGGCGCCGGGTGACCCGAGCGCGCGCACGGGCGAGCGATGTTTAGTGCGACGGGAGATTATGCATGACGGTGCGACCGGTTCTTGCGAAAAATGATATGCGATGAACCATGACTTGCGACGAACGAAGGACGAGCGAATAAGTGACAAGTGAGGATATGTGATGGCTTATACCCGCGGTTGGAACGTGTGCAATGGAGTAAGGCCGACTTGTGATGAGTGGAGGCCGACTCACCAACGCGTTGGAGAAGGGGTGTGAATGGCGGTTGTGGGGCGATCGGTTGGGTAGTCCACCCACATGCTATGGAGCATATATATGCAATGTGATGGGAGCATTCAAACATCATCAACATTCATATGATCTTCGCTCAAGAGTAGTGCGTAGACAAGTGCGCAGAAATAAGAGAGGTGCAGTGCATAGCTCATGCGCTCTCTTGGTTGAGTCACACAGTTTGGAAACGTACTTGGAGAGTGGGTGAAGTCATTGGGCAAGGTGTGCTCGGGTGATTGTTTGAGGCATGCACGACGGTCGTGCAAGTGCTTGTTTGTGCCAGGACTTGGCGTGGGTGTCTTGGTGGCTCGGGTGAGCACCCGCCCATCGTGCAAGGTGTGCACGAAGGTGAACGGAGATTCACGTTGATTGTAAAATTGACTAAGTGTAAATTTGGGGTTTCCTAAGATTTAGCTTGTACATTGTAAAAGTGAAGATTATATAATATATTGATTCAGGCATACTCATATTGCAGGGAATTGCCCCTCCCTTTATACTGTGCAATTGCCTTCTTCGTTTATAATTGTTGTTGATAATGAATGTGTATGGGTATTCATTGGTATAAAGGAACACATTAATAATACTTGGTTGCGAAACACAAACTAAGTAGGATAAGTTGAATGTTAGGCGTAGTCCACGAACATAAGTATTGGTGAAAAGAAAGTGTTCAGTGTTGCCGCACCTTGCTATAAGCGGTTGAAAGACTACCGCAGGTGTAGGGGCGTGACAGTTGGTATCAGAGCTGGTACGTGACGAAGTGCAGGTGTGGATGCACTTGACAGTTTATGGCAATGGAAGCAGGTACTTGCAGGTGAAGGAAGTTGGTTTTGCGTACAAGTGGAACAAGGGTCGATTCATGGTTACAGGGAACTTGGTGAAGTTGGTTAACGGTGAAACAAGTTTAGCAGAGGTGAAGCTTAGTGCTTGGACCAAGCTGAACTTCAAGGCATGGCAGGTTTGGAAGAATGCAAAGGCAAGCTCATGCTTACCTTATATAGGTTGAAGCTGATGAAAGAGGAGAATCCCCGGATTCGAAAGGAACTTGAAGTCTTGGAAAAGAATGTTGAAGACGAACTTATTCAACTTGGATGGACAATGGAGCAAAATGAAGTTGCAGATTGTGCTGACAAGGAAGAGGAAGCCGTGATGATTGAGGATGTTGCAGACATGACGACGATGGAGGATGAACTTGAGATTGATCAAGTTGGACCAGGATCGTGCCATTTGCAGACATGGATGGATGAGGATACTCATCTGGATGAGCCTCATGTTGATGATAATGATGTAAGTACCCTTGATACTTGTGTTTCACTTGAGCATTTGGTAGATAGACCATATGCAGGGAAAGGCAAATCCAGTTTGCCGATGCAAGGGAGCATCTTACCATGGATGTCTATGATGAGACCTTGTATGGAGAAGCAAGGATTTTTTATTGTTGCAGAACTTGTTGGGGTTGTTTGTGACCTTATGGTAGAAGGTACAAAGGCCCGTAACAAGGGAGGAACATGATGATCATTGTGGAGGATTGGGTCATGCTTTAGCCACATGCAGAATTGGCTAAGTGCCCGACATGACTCATGGACAGATTAAAGAGGGCACGCACACTTGAGGTATGATGATGATGCTTGGGTGGACTTCTAATGGCCGAGACCAAGAGCAAGTCTTGGTGGAACCTTCAGTGGGGGAGCTATGATGGAGAGACTCATGTGATGATGATATGGTTGGGTGACTGAGTTCACTAGACCGAAGATTGCAGCTTGGATGAGGATGACCAATTGTTGTGATGGGTCTACTTGGTTGGACTACATGGACGACTTAGTCATGGACATCAAGTTGGAGACATGGACCATGGTAGTCTTATGCAGGGACATGGTGCAGGAGCACTTACAAAGGTGTCACTTATGGGCATCTAATGAGGAGTGCCAAAGTAGGGATGTTGTGTAGGTAGATTTTCTGGTGTGACATGGAGATGTTTTACTTATGAGCCTATGGAGAGGTTCTGCACTTATGTACAACAAGGCCATGGACTTGGATGGAGTTGTGAGCAGACTATGGAGCATTCCTACTACATGGAGAGCTGAGGCATCTTGCAGAGACCTTTGGGCCGAGACTTGTATGCTTGCTGAGGTGTTGGTTGGGGATGGTTTATGGAGCTCATGATGACATGAGATTTTTGTGACTTTTGGGGACTTCATATATGGTGGACTTGGGGACACTTTGGAGCAATGGAGTTACAACGATGATGATGCCTTGGTGGAAACACTTGGGCATGGGTTGAGCTGAGACTCAACTACTTTTGACACATGGGAGCTGATTGATCTATGATCATGGGCAGCACATGGATAGATGAGACAGGTGTATACTTGTTTCTATGACAGACTTGAGGATGACACATTGCGGATATGATGGAGGTTGCTTCATGGACCTGGATGTGGCACACCGAGAGTTGGAGATTGATGAGGCGATCTCTTCATATGGAGGAGATACACATATGGATGATGTTGGGATAGATGTGGCTGATTTCATGTAGCACATTGACACCAAACATCATGGACAACATGTTGCAGATGAGATGAGGACTACTTCATGGACCTGAGCATGGCTTACACTTATATGGATATGGATTCTTGATCGAGTTGATGATGTGACTGGATGTTCTGAGAAACAACTGATGATGGCATGAGGATGTTCACTCTGATGGTTTGAGCGTGATAGTTGGACTGATCGCCCGACTAGTTCAAAACATGGGGTCCGGAAGTGTACAGAGTTGTGTTAGCATTGTGTTGGAGTATCATGGCAGCAGTTCACATGATGACACATGATGAGGTCGACACGAGATGTTGCAGTGAGCATGTAGCTAGGATGGAGGGACCAGCCTTCCATGATGAGAGCAGCATGTGGAGATTGTGACAGGGTGATTGATGATCATGGATTGAGATGATATATGATATATGACATATCGATGAGGTGTATACCTTGGAATGGTGATCTTGGTGACAGTTGGTTACCAGGGCGAGACATGGCGAAGACGATGGTTCTACATATGATGTAGAGATGTTTGCAGTATGTGGAGGAGTTGACATCATGGATATTGATGATCTTGGTGGATGACTACCAGGATGATATGTTGTCGAGGACGAAAACGATTTCAGGTGGAGGAGGATGTAAGGTGCTCGGTGCACGGGCAAACTAGGCACGGGGGCACAGGCGTGCACGGCGAGTTGGGCGTCGGGCGACCCGGGCGCGCACACAGGCGAGCGATGGTTAGTGCAACGGGCGATCGTGCACGATGGTGCAACCGGTTCTTGCGATGAACGATATGTGACGAAGCATGACTTGCGACGAACGAAGGACGAGCGAACAAGTGACAAGTGAGGATATGCGATGGCTTATACCCACGGTTGGAATGTGTGCAATGGAGTAAGGCCAACTTGTGATAACTGGAGGCCGACTCACCAATGCATTGGAGAAGGGGTGTGAATGGCGGTTGTGGGGCGGTCGGCTGGGTAGCCCACCCACACGCTATGGAGCATATATATGCGATGCGTTGGGAGCATTTAAACATGATCAACATTCATACGATCTTCGCTCAAGAGTAGTGCGTAGACAAGTGCACAGAAATAAGAGAGGTGCAGCACATAGCTCGTGCGCTATCTTGGTTGAGTCGCACGGTTTGGAAACATACTTGGAGAGTGGGTTAATTCGTTGGGCAAGGTGTGCCCGGGTGATCAGTTGAGGCGTGCACGACGGTCGTGCAAGTGCCTGTTTGTGCCAGGACTTGGCGTGGGTGTCTTTGGTGGCTTGGGTGAGCACCCGCCCATCGTGCAAGGTGTACACGAAGGTGAACGGAGGTTCACTTTGATTGTAAAATTGACTAAGTGTAAATTTGGGGTTTCCTAAGATTTAGCTTGTACATTGTAAAAGTGAAGATTATATAATATATTGATTCAAGCAGACTCATATTGCAGGGAGTTGCCCCTCCCTTTATATTGTGCAATTGTCTTCTTCGTTTATAATTGTTGTTGATAATGAATGTGTATGGGTATTCATTGGTATAAAGGAACACATTAATAATACTTGGTTGCGAAACAAAAACTATGTAGGATAAGTGGAATGTTAGGAGTAGTCCACGAACATAAGTATTGGTGAAAAGAAAGTGTTCGGTGGTGCCGCAACTCGCTATAAGTGGTTGAAAGACTACCATAGGTGTAGGGGCGTAACAGGCCCCCCCGCCCGGCGCCCTCACCCACCCGCCTGCCCGGCCCGAGCACCCTCACCCGCCCCCCTGCCCGGCGACCTCACCCACCAGCCCTCACCTGGCCCCATGCCGGGCGCCCTCACCTGACCCCCCGTCGGGCGCCCTTATCCGCCCGCCCGCCCGGTGCCCTCATCCGCGCCCACCGCCCGCCCACCAGGCCCGGGCGCCCTCACCCTCCCAGCACCCTCACTCGTCCACCCGCCTGGCACCCTCGCTCGCCCGGCGCCTTCACCCGCCTCACCCACCCGGGCACCCTCGCCCGCCCGCCCACCCGGCACCCTCACCTTCCTCACCTGCTTGGGCGCCCTCGCTCGCCCGCCCACCTAGCACCATCGTCGCCCGGCACCATCACCCGCCCGACGCCATCACCCGCCTCACCCGCCCGAGCGCCCTCGCCTGCCAGCTCGCCCGGCGCCCTCACCTGCCTCATCCGCCCGGGTGCCCTGGCCCGCCCGGCGCCCTCGCTCGCCCGCCCGCCCTGCGCCCTTGCCCAGACGCCCTCGCCCGCCCGCCTGCCCGACGCCCTCGCTTGCCCGCCCACCCGACGCCCTCACCCGCCTCACTCGCCCGGACGCCCTCGCCTGCTCGCCCACCCACTCGAGCGACCTCACCCGCCCGTCCGCTCGACGCCCTCGCTCGCCTGCCCGGCTAGCACCCTCGCCCGCCCACCCGGCGCCCTCGCTTGCCTGCCCGGCCAGCACCCTCGCCCGCCCACCCGCGCCCTCGCCCGCCCATCGCTCTCACCTACCTCACTCGCCCAGGCGCCCTCACCCGCTCGCACATCACTCTTACCCGCCTCACCCGCACAGGTGCCCTCGCCCGCCCGCCTGCCCGCCCTAGCGCCCTCACCCGCCTGCCCGTTGCCCTCACCCACCTCACCGGCCCGGGCGCCCTCACCCGCCCACCCGGTGCCCTGATCCACCTGCCCGCTCGGCCGGTGCTCTCACCCACCCGCCACCCGCCCGCTCGGCCGATGCTCTCACCCACCCGCCTGCTCGCCCGACGCCCTCACCCGCCCGCCCCACCGCCCAAGCGCCTTCACTCGCCCGACCCCTGCCCGGGTGGTGCCTGCCTCGGCCACGCTTGTGACGACCTGCGGTTATGCGATGACCGGGCGCGTGCATCCAACGTCACGAAATGAACTAAGGAAGCAAGCGACCATCGTTTATAGCTAACTAAGGGCGCACATGAGCAGTGGGCAGGTTGACTCATTGTAGGGGCGTCGGTTAACATAAGCGATGGTGATTTTGGAGGTCGGCCAAATGGAGTTTGCCAAAGGTAGAAAGGGTATAAGCACATGCGGTTGGACGCTCATTTGACATCAACGAACATCGCATTCACTCATCGCTCTTGAGGAGATGCGAAGTCACACTTAGCCGTATATTGGAAGTGTGTTGGGGATGTGCTCGCCGAGTCGGGCAAGGCAACACGGACTTTGTGCAGCGCGGTTGTAGTGTGGGTGGAGGGCGTAGTGAGGTGCCTGCCCGCCGATTGTTGGCATGAGACTTGGTTGTAACAGACGCGGGTGTGCACGGGTGCGCCCGCCCATCGGTAAAAGGTTTATGTGTGTATTGTGGGTCATGCACGGGTGCGCCCACCCGGTTTTAAACTTTGTATTGTATTTGGTTGAAGGTTGAGGTGTGACCGCCGTGTGCTCTTGCACGGGCAGGCGCCCGCCTTGTTTATGAACGTTGGTGGAGTCTCAGTCCTGGTCATTGTAATGTTTCACATATATAATAAAGGTTTACTTCTCTTATATTATTGGGTTATTATTGTTCTTGTATTATTGATGGATTCCGCACATTAATAATGTTGATTCATGGTTATTATGAATTGTTGAAGGCGTAGTTCATAAAGTTAATCTAACCATGGAAAGTGTTGGTAACTTAGGCAGTACCGCACTCGGCCAATTTAAGGAAAAAAGAATTGGGGGCGTGACAGGTGGTATCAAAGTAGGTTCACAGGTGGTGAATCCGTTGCTTGATGAACAGGAAAAAGTTATGGAGAAATCGTGGATTAACAATCTGGGTTTCGTGGACTTGATGGTTCATGGCAGGACCATTCAAGCTCTGGTGGACACGAGAGCCACTCATAACTTCATGATGACATGGTTGGCAAAAGAGGTTGTACTGATGATCTTCCCATCGAATGTGGAAGTCAAGGCAGTGAACTCTAGAGCTAAAGTGGTGGGTTTGGTACACGAAGTACCTGTGTAGATAAAAGACTGGAAGGGTTAGTTGGACTTCATGGTGATGGAGATGAACGACTTTGATATGATACTTGGACAGGATTTCTTGAAGGGCAACAAGGCTATTGTTGTCCCCTTCTATGATGAGGTGGTGCTAATTGGACAGTCACAAACTTGGACTTTGCACACTCATAGGCAAATGGGAGTCAAGGTGCAGCATGTTGCGGCACTGAGTTTGGAGAAGGCTATGAAGGAATCAAATATGGAGACATATGCGGTGATGTTCAAGGATGTTGAAGGTGATGGAGTGGGGACGCCTATTCCAGCCGAGATTTCCGAAGTGCTGACCAAATATGCAGATTTGATGCCTAATGAGCTACCAAAGAAGCTTCCACCAAGGCGTGTAGTGGACCATAGCATTGAGCTTGAGCCAGGAAAGCAACCCCCAGCTAAAGCACCTTATCAATTGTCAGGACCTGAGTTGGAGGAGTTGAAACGACAGTTAAAGGAGTTCATTGATGCAGGTTTGATCAGACCTTCAAGGTCCCCTTATGGAGCTCCGGTATTGTTCCAACGGAAGAAGGATTGAAATGAGGTACATATGTGCTGTGATTACCATGCATTGAACAAGCAGACAGTTAGGAACAGGTATCCTTTGCCATTGGCTGCTGATTTCTTTGACAAGCTTGCGAAAGCCCGAGTGTTTTCCAAGCTAGACTTGAGGCATGGGTATTATCAGGTGTGGATAGCTGAAGGAGACGAGAAGAAGACCGCGATAGTAACAAGGTATGGTAGCATTGAATTCCTTGTTATGCCATTCGGGTTTTGCAATGCTCCTACTACGTTTTGCACTTTGATGAATGATGTCCTACGACCATACTTGGACTCGTTCGTAGTAGTGTACTTGGACGATATAGTGGTGTTCAGTGACAACATGGAGGATCATAAGAAGCACTTGGCGATGGTGTTCGAGGCACTAAGGGCAAATTAGTTGTTCTTGAAGAAGTCTAAGTGTGTGTTCGCTCAGACCGAGATTCTATTCCTTGGGCATATTGTTGGTTAAGGGTACATACGGATGGAGCCAAGCAGAGTGAAGGCGATTAAGTACTAGGTTGAACCGAAGAATGTCCATGAGATGAGGGTGTTTTTGGGCATGACCAACTACCAACGGAAGTTTGTAGAGGGGTACTCCAGGGTGACATCGGCACTGACAGACCTATTGAAGAAAGACAAGAGGTGGAGTTGGACAAACAAATGTCAAGAGGCATTTGATGACTTGAAGAAGAGGATGGTTACAACACCGATGCTGAAGTTGCCTGACTTCGAGAGACCATTTGAGGTACACACAGATGCTTCAGATTTTGCCACAGGAGGGGTTCTTATGCAGGATGGGCATCCGGTGGCGTATGAGAGTCGGAAGTTGCAAGATAGAGAACGGAGGTATCCGGTTCATGAGAAGGAGATGACTGCGATCATCCATTGTCTTCATGTGTGGAGGCATTACCTGATTGGGAAGTTGTTTTTTGTCAAGACTGACAACATTGCAGCAAGTTATTTTGCATCACAACCTAATATTTCTGTGAAGCAAGATCGTTGGCAGGACTTCTTGGCAGAATTCGACATGACTATTGAGTATAGATCGGGAAGGCACAATGCAGTAGCAGATGCCCTTAGCAGGAAGGGACAACTTGAAGCATTGGAAGGTGAAGACCGGGAAGCTAGGAGTAGGAGTCGAGTTCAGATCTCAGAAGAGATGCAGAATAAGATCAAGGAAAGTGTTGAAACCGATACTTTGGCACAGAATATAGTGAAGCAGATAAAGGAGGGGAAGACACGAAAGTTCTTTCTACGAGACGGGTTCTTGTTCTTTGGAAACCGACTCTATGTTCCAAAGTCATATGGACTCAGGAGGCACCTTTTGAAGGAGTACCACGACTCGCCATGGGCTGGCCACCCAGGCATGCGTTGTTCTTTGGCATTGTTGGAGAGAGGATTCTTTTGGGAGAAGATGTGGGAGGATGTAGAGAAGTATGTACATACGTGCATCATTTGTCAGCAGGACAAATGAGGCAAGGAGGACTGTTGCAACCTTTACCGATTCCTGAGAGACCATGGATGAGTGTCTCGATGAACTTCATCACTCAGTTGCCACAGGTTCAGGGGTATAATGGGATTATGGTCGTGGTTGATTGTTTTTCCAAGTATGCTGTCTTTGTTCCTACAAAGATACCTTTTGGAGCCGAGCGGACTGCAGAGTTGTTATTTAAGAACATAGTGAAGTATTGGGGGATGCCATTAAGCATTGTGTTGGATAGAGATCTGCGTTTTACAGGGAGATTTTGGACCACATTGTTCAAGTTAGTCAGGACAGAGTCGTTGATGAGTTCGAGTTACCATCCGCAGACAGATGGGAGACCAAGAGGATCAACACATTGCTGGAGGACTACTTGCGACATTATGTGACGGCTGATCAGAATAATTGGCCTGAAATCTTGGATATTCCTCAGTTTAGCTACAGTATTCAAAAGAGTTCTACGATGGGGTATAGTCCATTTGAGTTAGTGAATGGGCAGATGCCAGTTACATCGCATACCGTAGTGATGGGAGGCTTCTTGAGGAGTCCTCATGCGAAGAAGTTCATGAAGGCTTGGGAGGAGACCTTGGAGTTAGCACGGTTGCGCTTGCACGATGTTGCAAGGAGGATGAAAAAGTATGCTGATCGTGGAAGATGGGAGACACACTTCAGTGTGGGAGATATGGTGTTTCTCAGGATTACCAGGGAGCAGTTTCAGCCAGCTAAGGGGACTACAAGCAAACTGACACGAAATTATGAGGGACCATTTCGAGTGAAGAAGAGAGTGGGGGAAGTTGCTTATGAGCTGGAGATTCTGCGCCATATGCACATGAAGCATCCAGTTTTTCATGTGAGTCAGTTGAAGAGATGTAGACTTGATTCAGACCATCTAGAGAGAGCTGAACCACCGAGAGGGCCAGCCGGGATTGTGGACAAGCCAGGACTGGAGTTGGAGAAGATTTTGAGCGTCAGAACTACAGGTGTTGGTTGCCGCATGAGAAGGGAATTTCTTGTCAGATGGAAGAATGCACCGGAGGAAGAAAGTTGGGAATCAGAGGAATCACTTTGGAGATGGAAGGACAAGATAGAGAAGTACAACAGGAAGCTGATGAGACGAGCAGGATTGTCGAGGGCGACAATGATTTCCAGTGGGGGAGGATGTGACAACCTGCGGTTATGCGATGACCGGGTGCGCGCATCCAACGTCACATGTAAGGTCCTTGGGTAGCCGGGTGTGGTTGGGCGAAGCGAGCGTGGTTGGGCGCGGTGAGCCAGGCCGCACGATGGACAAGAAACGCAGGCGCGCGGGCATGGTGAACGAGGGTGGGCACGGGTGAACGGACGCGGGCATGGGTGAACGGGTGCGGGCGCTGTGAACGAGCGCAGGCGTGGGTGAATGAACGCGGGCGTGGGTGAACGAGCGCTGTGCATGGGAGGGCGCGCTGCACGACAGAAGTGCAACGAAGGTTATGCGACGACACTTGGTGAGTGACTAAGTGTTGTGCGTTGGTTATACCCATACTTGTAGCACATTATGGTGGAGGGTTGGCCAACCAACATTGGTGGTGAGGCCGACTTGTAGAACGCCCGAATGGATGCGAGTGTGGGGTGTGTGGGCGGTTGGCTAGGCAGCACACCCACACACAAAGGTTGTGTATATATGCTTGTTGGTGAGCGTTCAAATCGAATTCGAACAACACATCTTCACTCTTGAGGAGAAGAGAAGTCCGCAGTTCAAGAGGAGAGTTGAGAACATAGCTCATGCGCTCTCCTTAGTAGCATGCACTTGTTGAAGCCGCTCACGGTGGAAGGTGAAGGTGTTGGGCAAGGTGTGCCCAGGGTTGGAGTTCGGTTGTGACATTGTGTCGGGACTTGACAAGGGTGTCTTGGTGGCTCGGGTGAGCACCCACTCTTTGTGCAAGGTGTGTACATGTATTGTAAAAGGCTGTTTTGCCTATATTGTAAAAGTGACTAAGTATAGACTTGGATCTTTCCAAGTATACTTGTATTATTGAAGAAAGATTGATTATAATATATTATTGGGCAGACTCATTGTTCAGGGAGTTGCCCTCCCTTTATACTGTGCAATTGTTGTTCTTGTTATAATTGTTGTTGATAATGAATGAGTATGGGTGTTCATTGGTATAAAGGATAAACATAATTTTACTTGGTTTCGAAACACAAACTAAGTAAGGAAAAGTGAATTAGGCGTAGTCCATGAATGTTAGTATTGGTGAAAAGAAAGCGTTCAGTGGTGTAGCACCTCGCTATAAGCGGTTGGAAGACTACCGCAGGTGTAGGGGCGTGACAGGTGGTATTAGAGCTGATATCCTGGTTGATGATTTAAGCAGATTCAGGGTTGAAGAAGCTTGACGAAAAGCTGATACCAACCTTGACAGGTGGTATCAGAGTAGCTGATTCAGGGTATTGAAGTGGTAAGCTGCTACACACCTTCACCGAAGTGAAGGTGGTATCAGAGCAGGGTTGCTCATGACGAAGTGCAGGTTTGAAGTTTGTGAACAAGTTCATGTGTTGAAGCATTGAAGCTGATACACACTTGACAAGTGGGATCAGAGCTTTGGTTTGAAGCCGTTGAGCAAGGTTGCTCATGACAAGTACTTGCAGGTGAAGGAAGCTGTTTCACACACAAGTGGAAAAAGGGCTGGTTCATGGTTGCGGGGACTTGGTGATCATGGAGAAGGCTGAAAAAGCAGAGATGGTAGATGAACCTACGATAGGTGAGTCTAGCCATAGTGCAGTGAAAGCTTTCTGGTACAAAGTGTTGGAACAGATGAGTCAATGGAGTTATGACTGGGTTTCGATGAAAGCTGAGAACATGAAGATTCAAGAGAGCTGTTCGGAACTAAGGAGGGAACTTGAAGAACTCAAGAGCCAATGCGGAAGTACGACAGATGTTGAACTCAAGGAACTTGATGAGGAGATCCAACAAAGTGGTCTTGATCTTCAAGAGCTCTTTGATGAAAGAGCCCGGTTGAGGAAGGAAAGTGCCAGGGTGGAGGCCGAAATCAAGCAAGTTGAGGGGGAAATAAAGAAGAAGCTTCTTGGTAGGAAGGTTGTTGTGATTGAGCAAGAAGAGCTTGACTACATTGACAAGTTGGGAACTCACTACCAAGAACATCCAGAGGACATTTGGAAGTTTAGTTCTATGAACTTGGTCAGTGGACACTTGGTTGGTGCACTTGAGCAAGATGCGATGAAGGGAAAGCTTGAAGGAAGTCAAGATAGACCAGGATCAAGTTGCTTAGAAGAGCCAAGCAGGGAGGTGAAGTACCTTAGGAGGAATGTCAAGGTGGAGCATGAACCAATTGACACTTCTGAGGCCGAATTCTTGAAGAAGGTTACTGATGTAAGGAGCAAGACAAAGCCAACAGAGGGAGGTGATTCCTTGAAGCTGAGTTTTGTGCAGGTAACCGTGAAGGGCAAGAGATTTGCAGCTTTGGTGGATACGGGAGCTACTCATAGCTTCTTAAGCAGGAAGGCAGCAAGGTCTTTTGGAAAGAAAGCAAAGATGGAGAGGGAATGGAGTGCTTTCAAAGCAGTCAACTCTACCATAAGAGTTGTTGATGGTGTGTTGAAGGACACTCAGGTGAAAGTAGGATCGTGGTTTGGAAATTTGAACTTGAGGGTTGTGGACATGGATGATCATTATATGGTGTTGGGGCTGGACTTTATGGAGCTTGCACAAGCCATACCAATGGTGGACCGAGACATTCTCTTGATCACAGCTGAAGGAAGAACCATGATGGTACCGATGAATAGAAGGAGTTGCTTGGGGTATAGACCAAGGATGACTTCTATGGTTTTGTATCCCAAAGATCCAAATGTGAAGCATGAGGATGTGGAGCAAAGAGGACTTGGGAGTGTGACTCAAACAACGAAGGAAAGGAAGTTGACTGACTTCATTGCAAGAGCTAGAAAGAAGGATGATGGAAGTGAGAAGGCAACCTCACGAACATGGAGACACTTATTAGGAGCATCTTCTACTAATGATCTTCACAATGGAGTTGCGAGTGAAGGGAGTCCGAGTACTACTTCAGAGGCGGTGGTTGATGAGGATTATGGAGGTAGGGATCCTGCTGGGATAGTGGAATTTTGTGGGTATGCTATGGGCATATATGACTTTCAGTTGACAAAGGACAAGCTAGGAGAGCTTGGATGTACATGTGAGGAGATTGAGGCTGTGCATAGATACTTGAGGACACAAAATCAATCTGACACATGGGTGGATGAGAGTCAGGGAGGAAACTTCTTGGCCCTCCTTTCTCTATAAACAACCTTGGAAGAAGGTTGGTGTGGAGGCCTTGATAGGGAGGAACCACACCAACTTTGCAAGGGGCCTTGAAGAAGGCTTCTTTATGACAGATTGCAGACTTGGATGCAGATGACCAGATGTTGGGATGGAGTCTACATGAGTTGGACATCATGGACATCAGGTTGGAGATAGGGAGCATGACAGTTATGCAGGGACATGAAGCAGGTGCATGTGTGGAAGTGTCATTTATGGACATTCTATGAGGGAATGTCGAAGCAAAGGATGTTGTGCAGATGTTGTTGTGGAAATGTCGGAGCTAGTGGAGAGGTTGTACACTCTTGTGCAACAAAACCATGGTTTGAACATGTTGCAGATGGGATGGAGTTTCCATGGACCTGAGCATGGATTGATAGGTTCTTGATGAGTCCAAGATCTAGCAAAAGTTAGGGGAAGGCTTGTGGTGGCATGAGGATGTGCATTCTTATGGTTTGGGCACATGGTTGGACTGATCACCCGACTATTTCGAGTCATGAGGGGTACCAATGTGCAGAGAGATGTTGGCATTAGTCGAGACATGGTAACACATGATACAAATGTGTTGGCATCTGATGGAAGATTACATGAAGGGATGACACATGATGGGGTCGGCACGGGATGTTGTAGTGAAGATTGTGACAGAGGGGTCGATGATCATGGATCCAGATGATATCTGATGGAGGACATACCGTTGAGGTGTATACCTTGGTATGGTGAGCTTGGTGGCAGTTGGTCACTAAGTTGGAGTCATGGTGGAGATGAAGTTCTACAAATGTTGCAGGGATGTTTGTCTTATGTGGAAGAATTGACATCATGGATGGAGATGTTCTTGAGAGATGGACACCGGGATGATATGTTGTCGAGGACGAAAATGATTTCAGGTGGAGGAGAATGTAAGGTCCTCGGGTAGCCGGGCACGGTTGGGCGAAGCGAGCGCGGTTGGGTGCGGCGAGTCGGGCCGCACGACAAACAAGAAAAGCAGGCGCACGGGCGCAGTAAACGAGCGTGGGCACAGGTGAACGGATGCGAGCGCGGGTGAATGGGCACGGGCGCGGTGAACGAGCGTGGGTATGGGTGAATGAATGTGGGCGCGGGTGAACTGGCGTGGTGCACGGGTGGGCGCGCTGCACGACAGAAGTGCAACGAAGGTTATGCGACGACACTTGGTGAGCGACTAAGTGTTGTGCGTTGGTTATACCCATACTTATAGCACATTATGGTGGAGGGTTGGCCGACCAACATTGGTGGTGAGGCCGACTTGTAGAACGCCCGAATGGATGCGAGTGTGGGGTGTGTGGGCGGTCGGCTGGGCAGCCCACCCACACACGAAGGTTGTGTATATATGCTTGTTGGTTGAGCATTCAAATCAGAATTCGAACAACACATCTTCACTCTTGAGGAGAAGAGAAGTGGGCAGTTGAAGAGGAGAGTTGAGCGCATAGCTCATGCACTCTCCTTAGTAGCACGCACTCGTTGAAGCTGCTCACGATGCAAGGTGAAGGTGTTGGGCAAGGTGTGCCCAGGGTTGGAGTTCGGTTGTGACATTGTGCTGGGACTTGACAAGGGTGTCTTGGTGGCTCGGGTGAGCACCCACTCTTTGTGCAAGGTGTGTACATGTATTGTAAAAGGCTATTTTTCCTATATTGTAAAAGTGACTAAGTATAGACTTGGATCTTGCCAAGTATACTTGTATTATTGAAGAAAGATTGATTATAATATATTATTGTGTAGACTCATTTTTCAGGGAGTTGCCCCTCCTTTTATACTGTGTAATTGTTGTTCTTGTTATAATTGTTGTTGATAATGAATGAGTATGGGTGTTCATTGGCATAAAGGATAAACATAATTTTACTTTGTTGCGAAACACAAACTAAGTAAGGACAAGTGAATTAGGCATAGTTCATGAATGTTAGTAATGGTGAAAAGAAAGCGTTCGGTGGTGCCGCACCTCGCTATAAGCAGTTGGAAGACTACCGCAGGTGTAGGGGCGTGCCATCACGAAATGAACTAAGGCAGCAAGCGACCATCGTTTATAGCTAACCAAGGGTGCACATGAGCGGTGGGCAGGCCGACTCATTGTAGGGGCCTCGGTTAACATAAGCGATGGCGATTTTGGAGGTCAGCCAAATAGAGTTTGCCCATGGTAGAAATGGTATAAACACATGTGGTTGGATGCTCATTTGACATCAACGAACATCGCATTCACTCATCGCTCTTGAGGAGATGCGAAGTCGCACTTAGCCACAGATTGGAAGTGTGTTGGGGATGCGCCCACCGAGTCGGGCAAGGCGACACGGAATTTGTGTAGCGCGGTTGTAGTGCAGGTGGAGGGCGTAGTGAGGTGCCCGCCTGCCGATTATTGGCACGAGACTTGGTTGTAACGGGCGCGGGTGTGCATGAGTGCGCCCGCCCGTCGGCAAAAGGTTTATGTGTGTAGTGTGGGTCATGCACGGGCGCGCCCACCCGGTTGTAAACTTTGTATTGTATTCGGTTGAAGGTTGAGGTGTGACCGCTGTGCGCTCTTGCATGGGCAGGTACCCGCCTTGTTTATGAATGTCGATGGAGTGTCGCTCCTGGTAATTGTAATCTTTCACATATATAATAAAAGATTACTTCTCTTATATTATTGGGTTATTATTGTTCTTGTATAATTGATGGATTCTGCACACTAATAATGTTGATTCATGGTTATTATGAATTGTTGAAGGCATAGTTCGTAAAGTTAATCTAACCATGGAAAGGGTTGGTAACTTAGGCAGTGCCGCACCCGGCCAATTTAAGGAAAAAAGAATTGCGGGCGTGACAGCACCAACCGGGTGGGGGCGCAGGCTGCCCGGGTGGCGCTACCTCGGCCGTGCCACCCAGGAGGCCCGTGCCCCCACCCGACAAGCGGCAGGGTGATTCCGGGAATAGCCCGGCAGGTGGCAAGGCGATTCCCGGAATCGCTCTACCGCTTGCCGGGCGGGGGCGCGGGCAACCCGGCTGGCGCGGCCGAGGCAGGGTGGGTGAGGGCGCCCGGGGGGCGGGCGGGTCAGGGCTCCAGGGGTGGCGGGCGGGTGGGTGAGGGCGTCGGGCAGGCGAGTGAGGGCGCCGAGGTGGGCGGGCGGGCGGGTGAGGGTGCCCAAGTGGGTGAGGTGGCTGAGGGCACCGGGCAGGCGAGCAAGGGCGCCCAGTTGAGTGAGGCAGGTGAGGGTGCCGGGTGGGCGAGGGCGCCGGGCAGGCGGGCGAGGGCACCAGGCGAGCGGACGGGCGAGGGCTCCTGGCAAGCGAGCCGGTGAGGGCACCCAGGGGAGCGGGTGAGGGCACCGGGCAGGTGGGCGGGCGAGCGGGTGAGGCGAGTGAGGGCGTCGGGCGGGCGGGCGAGGGCGGGCGGGCCGGTGAGATGGGTGAGGATGTCGGGTAGGTGAGGGCGATGGGCGGGCGGGCAGGTAGGGGCACTCGGGCGGGTGAGGGGGGTGAGGGTGTTGGGCAGGCGGGCGGGCAAGGGCACCCGGGTAGGTGAGGCAGGTGAGGGTGCCGAGCGAGCGGGAGGGTGAGGGCGCCCGGGCGGGTGAGGCGGGTGAGGGTGCCGGGCAGGCAGGCAGGTGAGGGCCGCCAGGGCGATTTTGGGAATTGCCCTACCGCCTGCAGAGAGGGGGCGCGAGCTGCCCGGGTGGCGCCTACCTCGGCCGCGCCACCCGGGTGCCCCGCAACCCCGCCCTGCCGCCTGCCTGGCAATGGCGCTACCTTGGCCATGCCAATAGGGTGACCCGCGCCCTCGCCTGATAGGAGGCAGGGCGATTCCGAGAATCGCCCTACTGCTTGCTGGGTGGGGGTGCGAGCCGCCCGGCAGGCCGTAGGGCGATTCCGGGAATCGCCCGGGCGGCCCTCACCCTCCCGCCCGCCCGGCACCTTCACACACCTCACCCGCCCGGGCGCCCTCGCCGGCCTGGCGCCCTCACCTGCCTCACCCGCCCGAGCGCCCTCGCCCACCCGCCTGCCCGGTGCCCTCGCCGGCCCACCCCCAGGCGCCCTCACCCGCCTCACCCGTCCGGCCACCCTTGCCCACTTGCCCGGGCGCCCTCGCCCACCCGCCCGAGCGATTCCCAGAATCGCCCTGCCGCCTGCCGGGCGACGGGGCAATTCCCGGAATCGCCCTGCCACCTACCGGGTGGGGGCGCGGGCCGCCCGGGTGCCGTCATCGCGCGGCCGAGGTAGGCATCACCTGGGTGGCCCGCACCCCCTGCCGCCTGCCGGGTGGAGGCGCGGGTCGCCTGAGTGGCGCGACCGAGGCAGGCACCACCAGGGTGGCCTGCGCACCTGTCGGGCAGGGGCGCGGGCCGCTGGGGTGGCACGGTCGAGGTAGGGTGGGTGAGGGTGCCAGGGGGCGGTGCAGGCGGGTGAGGGCGCCTGGGCAAGGGGGTTGGCACTGGGCTGGTGAGGGCGCTGACCGGGCGGGAGGGCGGTGAGGGTACCTAGGGGGGCCGGGTGAGGGCGCCGGGCGGGTGGGCGGGTGAGGGCGCCTCGCAGGGGGCAGGTGAGGGCGCCCGGGCGGGGGGGGAGGGTGAGGGCACCGGGTGGGATGGTGGGTGATGGCACTCGGGCGGGTAATGGCGCCCCGGCGGGGGGGGGGGTGGGTGGGGTGAGGGCACCAAGCGGGTGGGCGAGTGAGGGCGCCCGGGTCGGGGTGCGGGGCGGGTGAAGGTGTGTGAGGGCGCCTAGGTCGGGCGGCGAGTGAGGGCGCCAGGGTCAGGTGGGGGGGCGGTTGGGGGGGTAGTTGTGGGTGTCCGGGCCGGGGGGAGGGGTGGTTGAGAGGGTTGGGGTGCGAGGGGTTGTGTGGGCACCCGGGCGGGGGGGTTGGCAGGGCACCCGGGCCAGTTGGGGGGGCGGGTGAGGGCGCCAGGGCCGAGTGGGGGGTCGGTTGGGGGGGCGGATGAGGGTGCCCGTGTCGGGGGAGGGGGGCATTGAGAGGGTTTGGGCGCGGGGGGTTGTGTGGGCACCCGGGCGGGGGGGTTGGCAGGGCACCCCGGCCGGCGGGGGGGGGGGGGGTTGGCAGGGTTGGGGGGGCGGGGGTTGGGAGGGTGCCCGAGCCGGGCAGGGGGAAGGGTGAGGGTGCTCAGGCGGGTGTTGGGTTGGGTTGGTAGGGATTGAGGGGGGCAGGGTCATGGGGTGTGGGTGAAGGTAGTGAGGGTGTCGAGAGGGGGTTTAGAGGTAGGGGACGAGTCGGGCTGTGGCGCCCAACCTAGCATGTTATGGTTGAAAACATGTTAAATTTATACTTAGGAAAGAAAAATAATATTCTACCAAAGACATTAATGTGTTTTTTTCCTCATAAACAACTTTGTTTGACACATAAAAATTTGGTTTTATTAGCGTTTTTAAAAAATGTTGAAAATTGACCCTAAAAAAAAAATCATTATTCCAGTATCATCATTTTCATTTTGAAGCTATATTTTGCATGAAAATTGCATAGTAAAGTTCGTAGTCACTGCCATTTTTAAAACATGTTCAAAATTAACGCCTAAAAAATAAAAACGTCGTTCCAGTATACACACTTTTCGTTTTTAGCACTGTTTTTGATGTTTTTTGGGGGTTTTTTGGCCAAAGTTCCCGTTTTGAGTTTATAGTTCCCATTTCAAAGTATTGTTATGGTTCTGACACAAAAATTAATGATCAACATCTGAAGAATAAATTAAATTATAAGTCTGGAAGGTATTCGTAAGTTTCATTAGTCAGATATGCAAATCTTTGTATAAATTGAAAAAGAATTTGATAATGCTGATTCACCCCCCTTCTCAGTATTATTTTCAATAGTATACATGCACTCCCATAAGAAGAAAAGCATGTACAAGTTGGAAAATCAAGGAATTTGAAGAGTAGAGAATACCAGGGGTCAATACCATGGTATTAGCCCACAATATTGAGCGGAGTAATGACTATTTGATCCCACCCAAGAATACCACGAGTCCGAAGTGGTTTTGGTCTGAGGTATTGAGAAAGGCCTAAATCTATATAAGGAGGAGAAGATCATAAGGCCAACGTGTGCAAGTAAAATTGGTTTCTAAGGAATACTTCTCTCTGAAGTATATTTTATGTTGCAGGGGCTATGTTGGTGATTTGATCTAAAATATTTTGTGCACCTTGAATTCAATGTTGGATGAGGATCATGAGAACTGAAATGACTTATCATTTAATGATCTGATATTGGTTAAGCAAAATCTGATTGTGTACACCTGTTTTATTCTTTGAATGTCATGATCTGGGTTGGTCTGAAGTCCAGAATAGTAATGAAGTTATGAGTTAATATTTTCATATATGTACGTTGGTTCACTTTGGTGAAGCTGCATATACACGCTGGTTCGACTCTTCCAAGTAGTGTATGCAAAATAAAAGTATGTTTTTCAGAGATGACTGATCTATTTGATCATTACTGTTGTTTTACTGTTTTCTGTCAATGAAGTCTTCTTAGATCTGAATGTAAAACTGAATGCAGAAGGAGTTTGATCTCTGATTGATTGATTGTATAAGTGAGAAGGGTGATCTCTACTAGTGCCTGTGTAAAGCTCTCTAAATTGACAGTAGATATTCAGTATATTGCTTGTTGGTATAGACTGTATTCAAAAGTCTCATGTTTTAGTATTTTTTAAGGTATACACAAGTTTGATTAAAGGAAGTAGAGTGTACATGCAGGTTGGGTTTAGTAAAGTAGTGTATACATTTTTATGCATGATTTTTGAGGTTGCAGTTGGTCCTGAATGATGATGTAGGTTTCTGGGTCCAACACAGTTTTCTAGTGACAACAATCTGATTGTTTAGATTAATTGATTGTTGGTTGATGCAGTTTGAGTTTCAAAGTTTCTAATGGGTCCAGTATGAAAATTTGATGAAACAAGGCCTTCATGTGTATTGTTGTGTACGAGGAGCATCGAGTCTGAAAATTTATGAAACGTGGCCTTCTGTAGGCTAGCACCTACATACTAGTAAACACGTTGGCTAGTACAAGAGCTAGGGGGTTGTAGCTCCCTTCTAGTATAAGCTGGAAAATGAGAGAAGGTTGTAGCCTTTTGTAGGTGGGTTCCCGCGTATTCGTATGAGTCTGCACCAATACAAGATTGTAAATAGATTTTCTTATTATTAAAAGAAGACAGAGATGACAACAACATGTGATTTTCATCCACACTGGGTTTCCACCTTAACTCTTGATGTTCATGTGTGTTTCTTATGTGTGATGGTTTATTCTATTTTACTGTACTATATAATATGTTACTGATGCACTGGTTATAAATCATCACATGATAAATTAACTAAATCACAAGTTCTCTAGGTATATGTTGGTTTCACTAATCACAATAGCGTGTACATGCTAGTTCACTTCACAGGAGTAGCTTATACGAATCTATTAGGGAAATGAAAAAGTATTGATCTGATAGTATTGGTTCACCCCCCCTCTTCGTATTATTTCCAACGTAGAGTACCAGATCTAGAAGTTAGCCACCATGGAGGATTTGGAAATGATAACTCTGATCCTCAACAAGTTATAAGATTCTTTATCACTCAACAAATAGAAACGTCTGATCCAAACAGAATATGCATGAAGGATTTTCTAAATTCCTTGTAGATTCAAATTTCTAATTGTAATATGCTAAAACAATAGACTTGAATATACTCAACTCATCAATGGAAACAATTAAACGATCATGAAATGATGAAGCATACAAGAGAAAGAATTCAATAAACACATTACAAAATTATTTCTTGGGGAAAGCCACAAATAAAAACTGCTATCTGTATATTGCATTAGTTAGAAAATATGAGAATATTACAATGCTTTACTCGAGCTTGAGCAACCTATGCACTATCTCTATCAGTCTCACAACTTCCTAGAGAAGCCCAAGCCAATACTTAACCAATTTTCTACTTTCCGAAGTCCCTATTTCCTTATGTTGTTTACTTCAGAATTAACCTCCTATTAATTAGGTAAATTACTCAAATGAATTGCACAATCCATCATAGGCCTTCCTCTGACTACATGCACCACTCATACAATTCAAATGATTATACAACTAATAGTATATTGTCCTTAAACTACAATATCAATTGGGTAAATCTCAGATCTGACATGCATGAGCTATTTATGAGTGAATCATTAGTTAACTAGTTGATCACTGCAGGCAACACCCCACTCCTAGACCTCCCAATAGTTCCTCCAATAATTGGAACTAGTTTAACTAACTTTAACTCAGTTTAAACTGAATTAATTAATTACAACTCAAAATAAACTCAACCAAGGCTCCTATAAAGTATGAGACACTCCACATGACTCAAGTTAGACCCTCAAATCAAATTAACTGAGTCAACTAAGTGAAATTAACTTAGTTAACTAATATAAGTTGTCATGAGATGTGGAATTACAATTTTATTCCTAATTTAATTCAAGGAAAAAATTAAATTAGGATTTTCTTGTTGTGTTTTCAACACTCCCTCTCAACAAGAAAGGGATTATCTTTTACCCTGATACTGTCTCTATGAAACTCGAATTTTCATCTTGACAATTCCTTTGTCAAAATATCTGCATCTTGTCCATTGTAGGAATGTACTCCAAAAAATGATTCTCCTCTGCACACAATCTCATAGATGGTGATATCAGATGTCAATATGCTTGGATTGATCATGAAAAACTAGATTATAAGAGAGTTTAATAAAATTCCAATTGTCACAGTAAATCACTATAGGATCCATCAACTGACCAAATAACCCAACAAGGATCTTCCTCATCTAGATAACCTCACAAGCTTCTTAACTGGTAGCCATGTACTCTAATTTTGTTGAACTATGTGCAACTAATATCTGCTTCTTGCTATACCAAGAAATTGTTTCTCACCCAATACTGAAGATTCCCCCCGATGTGTTCTTCCTTTTCGATGGATTACCTGCCCAATCTACATCTATGAAGCCTTGACACTCCCTTTTTCCATTTATACCAAAGACCAAACCGAGTGGTGCCTCTGAGGCATTTGTTTTCCTTCCAATAGAGTTTGGTTGGCTTAACCATTACTTAGCTAAGTTGGTTAACTACAAAACATATGTTCGGTCATGTGTTCACCAAATACATAAGTGAATCCACAAGTTTCATGTAAATAGTAGCCTCCACTACTTCAGCCAATTTTCCGCTAGAGGAGTCTCCATGGGTTTGCTACTCTCCATGTGGAACTTCTTCAGTATCTCATTGGCATACTTACCATGAGAGACAAATAGTTCCTCATCACCTTTCTATACTTCCATACCAAGGAAAAATGCATGAGTCCCGAGTCCTTCATCTCGAATTCTCTTGCAAGATCCTCTTTAGAATATTTTACTAGCTTCTCATTACATGTTAGAATTAAATCATCGACATATAATCCTATAATAAACAATTTACCTTCAACCACAATATGGTAAAGGTTCGCATCTGCTTCACTTTTTGTGAAGCCCAACCTCGTGAAATATTTATCAATCCTGGTATACCAAGCACGAGGTGCTTGTTTCAATCCATATAGCACTTGCTTGAGTTTGCACAAATGCGAATCTCTGTTGAAGGTCTCAAATCCTTCCAATTTCTCAATATACACCTCTTCATCAATAACACCATTGAGGAATGTTGTCTTTACATCCATCTAATGTATCTTCCATCCCATTTGTGCTGAAAGTGTTAGAATATAACTGATTGAAGAGTACCTTGCTACTGAAGTAAAGGTATCCTCGTAATCAATTTTGTCTGCCTGAGAGAACCCTCTAGCCACAAATCTGGCCTTTAGCTCGCTACACTCCCATATGTTTCTTGCTTTACCTTGTAAATCCATTTGGAACTCACCACTGACTTATCTACTAGTCTTGGGACCACTTCCCAAACACCTTTTCTGATAATGGAGTCATACTCCTCAACCAAGGCATCAACCCATTCTAGTTTTTTCACTTCTTCCTCGAATGAGGATGGTTCAATCTCTACACTCTTGCTCATTAGAGCCATGTAGACAGTGTACCTATCTGGTGACCTTCTGTGTTTGTGCTATGATGTGGGTTCTCCCACATTCTCTCTAGAATCATGCATCAATCTTCTATCATCTTTGGTGCACTTCCTTCCATCTATGGAAGTCTTTGCATGAGTGGGTGCTTCCACTCTCTACTCCTATATATGTGGCTACTCCACATCATCCTAAGGTTCTTCCTTTGGAGCTAAAATATTCTCTTCTACATGCAATTGAATCTCCCTCTCAAGGGAACATCTCATGGATTTCTCTTCATTGAACTTCACATCTCTACGAACCACTTTCATCCTCTGAGATAGTAGGTACACCCGATAGTTGTGAGGTGTATTAGTGTACCCCACAAATATGCCCAACTCAGCTATTGGTTCTAGATTTTTCCTTGCATTCTTGGTAACATGATAGTAAACTGATGAAACAAATATCTTGAAGTGTGCCACATCTGCTTTCTTACCTGAAAAATATTCTTTTGATGTACTCATCCCTATAATTTGATGATGACTTATATTCTACACATATACAACGATGTTGCATGCTTCATCCCAGAAGTGAAACTTTAGGCACTGATCATGTAACATTTCCTGTGCAACTCTCACAATGCTTTTCTTATTCCTTTTAGCCACCCCATTATGTTGTGGGTTATGGGCTGCTATTAACTCCCATCGAACACCTTCTAATGCATAGAAGTTCTTGAATTCATTTGACACATATTCTCCACCATTATCACTCCTAAGAGCTTTAAATTTCTTGCTAGTGTCTTTCTCAACAAGTGCTTTAAATTCACAAAATTTAGTGAACTTCAATCTTTCTTCTGCATGAATAAAATCCAACATTTACGTGAGAAATCATATACAAATATTAAATAATACATGTTCTTGGTTGTGGAGGTTGTTGAGAATAGTCCACACACATCTGAGTGAACTCTTTCAAGGATCACTTGCGCTTGGTTATCCTTATCATGAAAGGTAGCTTTGGTGTACTTCCCAAATGTACACCCTTTGTATGTGTCTCTCTACTCTAATGTACCCTTGGGAAGTCCTGTAGAAATCTGCTACGTGATATTCAAAGCTTTTTGGTGCAAGTGACACAATATTCTATGCCACAACTCACCGATGTCTTGCCTCTACACCTTCTCTAGTTTTGTGCTAAAAGAAACACAGTCTTCTACATCCAATTTTTATAGGTTCTTGACTCGAACCCAGATCCGCTTCACTTGTCTTGAGGCTATGTGGCAAGGGGAATCCTTTCCTTTGCTAAATATCACGTCATAGCCATTGTCCTCGAACATGGCAACTGAAACCAAATTCTTCTTCAAACCTAGATCATACATGACATCTTTTAATGTGAGATGAGAACTAGAATCCCTCTGAAAGTTAACAGTACTGATTTCAATTGTGTTATACCTCCCATCACCTCCCATATCAATGTGCATATAGAGGTCCTTCTCCTCCAAGTCACTGAACAATTATTTATTGTCGGTCATATGGAATGAGGCTCCATTATCGAGATACCACACACTACCCATCACCGATGTCACCATGCAAGAAATGAGGGTGAAATCCATCTTGAATTTTGAAGCAAGAGCTTCACCTTTTGCTCCTCTTGAGGGATTGTTGTCAGAATTCTTGTGTGGACACTTCGTGGCATAGTGTCCCAGCTCATGACAATGAAAACATTTAATCTTCGACATGTCCTTCTTCTTCCCACCCTAATGGGAATCTAATTTGGAATGGGATGACTTCTTTTTCCCTTTCTTCGCCTTTCCAGCTAAGGCATATTTCTCCTCATCATCATGCTTAGATGAGGATCCATCTTTGGTGTTCCACTAAATCTCTTCTTGCACCAAGTTAGACAATAAATTCTCCCACTCTGGTAGCTTCTCCCTCCCATTTACTGAGTCCTATTATTTGTGCTAGGTCTAAGGAAGGCCTAGAAGTACTAGGCTAACTGTTGGGTTGTGTTATATTCTTTCCACGACTAACCGACATAGTTAAACGGGGGGCTAGAGGGGGGCGGTAGTCCCCCTTCGTTGCGGCGATTCCGCAGCGGGGGGGTCACAGGGGGGGCGGCAGCCCCCCCTGTCCGGGGGGTTTGAGGGGGGCGGGTAGCCCCCCTCTACGGGGTCCGGGGCAGCGCCCCGGGAAAAAAAATTTTGGAC
The DNA here is from genome assembly GCA_031772625.1 of Pinus tabuliformis. Lineage (NCBI taxonomy): Eukaryota > Viridiplantae > Streptophyta > Pinopsida > Pinales > Pinaceae > Pinus > Pinus tabuliformis. The sequence goes on along the minus strand of CM062816.1, from coordinate 848,627,811 downwards.
CCTATATTAGGTTGGGCGAACCTACCTATGGTTTTGTGCATGATTTTCGCACATGGTATTGGACGCGATGGTTTTTCGGTCCATGGTATTGGATGCTTCGGCATGTATAAATATGTATTGTAACATTGAAAGGAACATAATGAAAAATCAAGCTGGTAGTCCCGGTTTTGGGATCCAGGGAAAAATCTCTGTGCATATGTGTTTTATGGGTTATGCTCTCGCATTGTTTATTTTCTTTGTTTAAGAATTCGTATGCAGGTAATTTTCTGTATAGGGTTAAAACCTACATTTGGTATCAGAGCTGTTTTGCTTCAAGGGGACGCCTTTGTTGCTGAGGGGTTTCGCTCGGGCCTGTGGTAGACCCTGTTCAGTGGGAGATCTGCGAGATCGATTATGGTGGTGAAAGAAGATGGCGAGCAGTGGAAAGATCGAGATTGAGAAGTTCAATGGTTAGAATTTTGAGTTGCGGAAACCTAAGATGGAGGATCTGTTGGTGGATAAAGATCAGTGGATCGCGGTAGATCCAGGTACTAAACCATCGGGAGTGACCGATGAAGAAGGGAAGAAGTTGGATCGGAAGGCAAAGAGCACAATACGATTGTGTGTCTCAGATTTAGTATTGTTGAATGTATCAGGGGAAGCTACAGCGAAGGCTTTGTGGGTCAAGTTAGGGACTTTGTACCAATCTAAGTCTCTGGTGAATAAATTGTTCCTGCGAAAAAAGCTGTATAACCTGAGGATGAAAGATGGAGACTCGGTGACAGAGCATCTGAATGCATTTAATACTGTGGTAAGTCAGTTATTATCTGTTGATATTAAAATTTCAGATGAAGATAAGTGCATCAGTCTATTGTGTTCTCTACCAGATTCGTGGGATAGTCTGGTTATTGCAATAGGTAGCAATGCAACTACTTTGCAGTTTGATGAAATAGTCTCAGCCTTGCCGACGGAGGAGATGAAACGGAAGAATATGGACAACTAGAATGGTGATGCCTTGTCTGTACGAGGACGGTCCCAGAATAGAAACAAAAATAAGTCATCGAGTGGGAGATCTAAATCTAGAGGGAGATCTAAATCTCCAGGAAAACCTACAAAGGTGGTGTGCTGGAAATGCGGAAAGGAAGGACACTTCAGAAGGGATTGTAAATCTAAAGCTCCTGATAAAGGAAAGGGATCTGATGATGCTCCTTCTGCAGAGGCGAAAACCACCTCAGATGAAGGTGGGGATGAGTACTTGGCTTCTTCAAGTACACATGTAGATCATGAGGCATGGTTGATTGACTCAGGTGCATCCTTTCACTTCACTCCCCATAGAGAGTGGTTCTGCGAGTATGAGAAATACGATGGTGGTGATGTCTTCTTAGGAGATGATAGGAAGGCTAGAATCATTGGTCGGGGAAAAGTAAAGTTGAAGTTGCAAGGTGGAAGGGTTAGAACACTTCCGGGTGTTCTACATATTCCTGCATTGGCCAGAAATCTGATTTCTGTAAGCAAGTTGGATGATGCAGGTGTAAAGACGGTGTTCGAGAAAGATACCTGCAAGATGGTTCGAGGAGCACTGATATTGATGCGGGGAGTTCGGATTGGAAATCTGTACAAACTGCAAGGTAGCACTGTTGTTGATGGGTGCAATAGTTCTATGGTTCCTGAAAATGGAGTAGAAAATCTAGTGGTCTCTGGAGAGAAGACCATGTTGTGGCATCAAAGGCTTGGACATATTGGAGAGAAGGGCCTTCGAATACTTCATGGTAAAGGTATGGTAGAAGGTATGAATGATAGCACTCTGGATTTTGATTTCTGTGAAAATTGTGTGTATGGGAAGCAGAATCGAGTGAGTTTCCCCTCTGGTGGTAAGAGGACGAAACAGATATTAGAGCTTGTGCACAGTGATGTGTTTGGACCTGTGAAGGTTCCATCACTGGGTAAGTCTGTGTACTATGTATCATTCATAGATGACTTCTCAAAGAATACATGGATATATTTCCTTAAGAAGAAATCTGAAGTCTTTGACAGGTTTAAAGAATTTAAGGCTCTGGTGGAAAATCAGACAGAGAAGAAGATAAAGGTGCTGAGGACAGATAATGGTGGAGAATTTTGCAGCAAGGAATTTGAAGAATTTTGTAAGAAGTGTGGTATAGCACGGCAGAAGACTACTCCATATACACCTCAACAAAATGGAGTCGCAGAAAGAATGAACAAGACGTTGATGGAAAGGGCAAGAAGCATGCTCAATGGTGCCAGGTTAGGACAGGAATTCTGGGCAGAGGCGATGGATACTGCATGTTACCTGATCAACAGATCACCTTCATCAGCGTTGGAGGATAAGACTCCACAAGAAGTATGGACTGGTAAGAAACCCTCTCTTTCACATCTGAGGGTATTTGGATGTGATGCATATGTACATGTTCCAAAGGAGAAATGAACCAAGTTGGATAGTAAATCTGAAAAGTGCATCTTTATTGGGTATAAGGATGGTTTAAAGGGTTATAAGATTTGGAACCCAGTCACATGGAAGGTTGTGTACAGCCGAGATGTGGTGTTCAGAGAGGTAAAAGATGTTATTCAACATGAAGTCCAACCAAAGGAACCTGAGAAGATAGAGTTTGACCCAAAGGAGGAAGAATCAGACTCTGCAGCAGAGGAGGAATCAGAAGATGAAGAGCCACTAACTCCGGCTGTGAGAAGATCAGGTCGAGAAAGAAGGCAGCCAGAAAGGTATAGTCCATCTGCTTTCAGTTCAAATTTTGCTTTGTCTGTTACTAATGATGATCCCAGAACTGGGAAGGAAGTAGTGGATTCAGAGGATGGAAAACTTTGGAAAGAGGCCATGGTTGATGAAATGGCATCTTTGCACAAAAATGAGGCTTGGGATCTGGTAGAGTTGCCGGCTGGAAGGAAACCCATTGGCAGCAAATGGGTGTTCAAGAAGAAGACTAATGCAGAAGGAAAGGTGGAGAAATACAAAGCTCGTTTGGTAGCAAAAGGTTATTCCCAGGTGCCGGGAATTGATTTTGGTGATATTTTTTCTCCTGTTGCCAAGGTAGCTTCTATTAGATTACTTTTATCTGTTGCTGCTGCTTTTGATTTTGAGGTAGAACAGATGGATGTGAAGACAACATTTCTTCACGGGGATTTGGAAGAGGAAATCTACATGAAGCAACCTGAAGGCTTTGCGGTGAAGGGTAAGAAAGAACTGGTATGCAAGTTAAAGAAGTCTCTGTATGGGTTAAAACAGTGACCAAGGATGTGGTATCAGAAATTTGATACATTTATACGGGGACTTGGCTTCACTAGAAGCAAAGCAGATCATTGTGTGTATTTTAAATTAATTGGTGACCGTGTTATTTATCTGGTCTTGTATGTGGATGATATGTTGTTGGTTGGAAATGACAAAGAAATTATCCAGGATTTGAAGACCCAATTGTCCTCCAAATTTGACATGAAAGATCTTGGTGCTGCAAACTATATTTTGGGCATGGAAATTAAAAGAGATCAGGCAAAGAGGAAGCTCTGGTTAAACCAGAGGAAGTATGTCGAGACAATACTGCAGAGGTTTAATATGCAGGATAGTAAATCGGTGAAGGTTCCTATTCCTGTAGGTGTGAGGTTATCTGCTGAACAGTGTCCCAAGACACAAGAAGAGGAAGAGGACATGTCCCGTGTTCCATATGCAAGTGCAATCGGTAGCCTGATGTATGCAATGGTCTATACTAGACCAGACATTGCACATGCAGTGGGAGTATTGAGCAGGTTTATGTCAAAACCAGGGAAGGAGCACTGGACAGCAGTGAAGCGGGTTTTCAGGTATTTGCGTGGCACTAGTGATTATGGTTTGTGCTACCAAGGAAGACCAGGATTGGACAGAGTGTTGGATATTCATGGTTTTGTTGATGCAGACTGGGCTGGAGATCTGGATCAGAGAAGATCTACAAGTGGGTATGTGTTTAACCTACTTGGAGGTGCAGTCAGTTGGATGAGTAAGAAACAATCTGTAGTGGCACTATCAACTACAAAGGCAGAATACATGGCAGCCACTCATGCAAGCAAGGAAGCAGTTTGGTTGCAGAGATTGTGTTCAAGTGTGGGGTTAGTATAGGGAGCTATAAGAATAGACTGTGACAGCCAAAGTGCAATTTTCTTGGCAAAGAACCTTGCTTATCATTCAAAGACAAAGCACATTGATGTTCAGTATCACTTTGTGAGGGATATGATAGAAGACAAAAAGGTGTTGCTGGTAAAGGTGGACACTTTGAAGAATACTGCAGATGCATTGACAAAATCTGTGAGCTCTGAGAAGTTCTCTTGGTGTAGAGAAACAATGGGTGTTTCAGGGCTGGAAAAATGACTAAGCTCTCCTGTGGCCCCCTGTGGAAAGAAAACAACAAGTGGGAGATTGTTGGGTTGTGTTATATTCTTTCCACGACTAATCGACGTAGTGAAACGGGGGGTTAGAGGGGGGCGACAGCCCCCCTTCGTTGCGCCGATTGCGCAGTGGGGGGGTCACAGGGGGGGCGGCAGCCCCCCTTGTCCGGGGGGTTTGAGGGGGGCTGGTAGCCCCCCTTGTCCGGGGGGTTTGAGGGGGGCGGGTAGCCCCCCTCTACGGAGTCCGGGGCAGCGCCCCGGGAAATTTTTTTTGGACCCTATATTAGGTTGGGCGAACCTACCTATGGTTTTGTGCATGATTTTCGCACATGGTATTGGACACGATGGTTTTTCGGTCCATGGTATTGGATGCTTCGGCATGTATAAATATGTATTGTAACATTGAAAGGAACATAATGAAAAATCAAGCTGGTAGTCCCGGTTTTGGGATCCAGGGAAAAATCTCTGTGCATATGTGTTTTATGGGTTATGCTCTCGCATTGTTTATTTTCTTTGTTTAAGAATTCGTATGCAGGTAATTTTCTGTATAGGGTTAAAACCTACATTTGGTATCAGAGCTGTTTTGCTTCAAGGGGACGCCTTTGTTGCTGAGGGGTTTCGCTCGGGCCTGTGGTAGACCCTGTTCAGTGGGAGATCTGCGAGATCGATTATGGTGGTGAAAGAAGATGGCGAGCAGTGGAAAGATCGAGATTGAGAAGTTCAATGGTTAGAATTTTGAGTTGTGGAAACCTAAGATGGAGGATCTGTTGGTGGATAAAGATCAGTGGATCGCGGTAGATCCAGGTACTAAACCATCGAGAGTGACCGATGAAGAATGGAAGAAGTTGGATCGGAAGGCAAAGAGCACAATACGATTGTGTGTCTCAGATTCAGTATTGTTGAATGTATCAGGGGAAGCTACAACGAAGGATTTGTGGGTCAAGTTAGGGACTTTGTACCAATCTAAGTCTCTGGTGAATAAATTGTTCCTGCGAAAAAAGCTGTATAACTTGAGGATGAAAGATGGAGACTCGGTGACAGAGCATCTGAATGCGTTTAATACTGTGGTAAGTCAATTATTATCTGTTGATATTAAAATTTCAGATGAAGATAAGTGCATCAGTCTATTGTGTTCTCTACCAGATTCGTGGGATAGTCTGGTTATTGCAATAGGTAACAATGCAACTGCTTTGCAGTTTGATGAAATAGTCTCAGCCTTGCCGACGGAGGAGATGAGACGGAAGAATATGGACAACTAGAATGGTGATGCCTTGTCTGTACGAGGACGGTCCCAGAACAGAAACAAAAATAAGTCATCGAGTGGGAGATCTAAATCTAGAGGGAGATCTAAATCTCCAGGAAAACCTACAAAGGTGGTGTGCTGGAAATGCGGAAAGGAAGGACACTTCAGAAGGGATTGTAAATCTAAAGCTCCTGATAAAGGAAAGGGATCTGATGATGCTCCTTCTGCAGAGGCGAAAACCACCTCAGATGAAGGTGGGGATGAGTACTTGCCTTCTTCAAGTACACATGTAGATCATGAGGCATGGTTGATTGACTCAGGTGCATCCTTTCACTTCACTCCCCATAGAGAGTGGTTCTGCGAGTATGAGAAATACGATGGTGGTGATGTCTTCTTAGGAGATGATAGGAAGGCTAGAATCATTGGTCGGGGAAAAGTAAAGTTGAAGTTGCAAGGTGGAAGGGTTAGAACACTTCCGGGTGTTCTACATATTCCTGCATTGGCCAGAAATCTGATTTCTGTAAGCAAGTTGGATGATGCAGGTGTAAAGACGGTGTTCGAGAAAGATACCTGCAAGATAGTTCGAGGAGCACTGATATTGATGCGGGGAGTTCGGATTGGAAATCTGTACAAACTGCAAGGTAGCACTGTTGTTGATGGGTGCAATAGTTCTATGGTTCCTGAAAATGGAGTAGAAAATCTAGTGGTCTCTAGAGAGAAGACCATGTTGTGGCATCAAAGGCTTGGACATATTGGAGAGAAGGGCCTTCGAATACTTCATGGTAAAGGTATGGTAGAAGGTATGAATGATAGCTCTTTGGATTTTGATTTCTGTGAAAATTGTGTGTATGGGAAGCAGAATCGAGTGAGTTTCCCCTCTGGTGGTAAGAGGACGAAACAGATATTAGAGCTTGTGCACAGTGATGTGTTTGGACCTGTGAAGGTTCCATCACTGGGTAAGTCTGTGTACTATGTATCATTCATAGATGACTTCTCAAAGAATACATGGATATATTTCCTTAAGAAGAAATCTGAAGTCTTTGACAGGTTTAAAGAATTTAAGGCTCTGGTGGAAAATCAGACAGAGAAGAAGATAAAGGTGCTGAGGACAGATAATGGTGGAGAATTTTGCAGCAAGGAATTTGAAGAATTTTGTAAGAAGTGTGGTATAGCACGGCAGAAGACTACTCCATATACACCTCAACAAAATGGAGTCGCAGAAAGAATGAACAAGACATTGATGGAAAGGGCAAGAAGCATGCTCAGTGGTGCCGGGTTAGGACAGGAATTCTGGGCAGAGGCGGTGGATACTGCATGTTACCTGATCAACAGATCACCTTCATCAGTGTTGGAGGATAAGACTCCACAAGAAGTATGGACTGGTAAGAAACCCTCTCTTTCACATCTGAGGGTATTTGGATGTGATGCATATGTACATGTTCCAAAGGAGAAACGAGCCAAGTTGGATAGTAAATCTGAAAAGTGCATCTTTATTGGGTATAAGGATGGTTTAAAGGGTTATAAGCTTTGGAACGCAGTCACACGGAAGGTTGTGTACAGCCGAGATGTGGTGTTCAGAGAGGTAAAAGATGTTATTCAACATGAAGTCCAACCAAAGGAACCTGAGAAGATAGAGTTTGAGCCAAAGGAGGAAGAATCAGACTCTGCAGCAGAGGAGGAATCAGAAGATGAAGAGCCACTAACTCCGGCTGTGAGAAGATCAGGTCGAGAAAGAAGGCAGCCAGAAAGGTATAGTCCATCTGCTTTCAGTTCAAATTTTTCTTTGTCTGTTACTAATGATGATCCCAGAACTGTGAAGGAAGTAGTGGATTCAGAGGATGGAAAACTTTGGAAAGAGGCCATGGTTGATGAAATGGCATCTTTGCACAAAAATGAGGCTTGGGATCTGGTAGAGTTGTCGGCTGGAAGGAAACCCATTGGCAGCAAATGGGTGTTCAAGAAGAAGACTAATGCAGAAGGAAAGGTGGAGAAATACAAAGCTCGGTTGGTAGCAAAAGGTTATTCCCAGGTGCCGGGAATTGATTTTGGGGATATTTTTTCTCCTGTTGCCAAGGTAGCTTCTATTAGATTACTTTTATCTGTTGCTGCTGCTTTTGATTTTGAGGTAGAACAGATGGATGTGAAGACAACATTTCTTCACGGGGATTTGGAAGAGGAAATCTACATGAAGCAACCTGAAGGCTTTGCGGTGAAGGGTAAGAAAGAACTGGTATGCAAGTTAAAGAAGTCTCTGTATGGGTTAAAACAGTCACCAAGGATGTGGTATCAGAAATTTGATACATTTATACGGGGACTTGGCTTCACTAGAAGCAAAGCAGATCATTGTGTGTATTTTAAATTAATTGGTGACCGTGTTATTTATCTGGTCTTGTATGTGGATGATATGTTGTTGGTTGGAAATGACAAAGAAATTATCCAGGATTTGAAGACCCAATTGTCCTCCAAATTTGACATGAAAGATCTTGGTGCTGCAAACTATATTTTGGGCATGGAAATTAAAAGAGATCAGGCAAAGAGGAAGCTCTGGTTAAACCAGAGGAAGTATGTCGAGACAATACTGCAGAGGTTTAATATGCAGGATAGTAAACCGGTGAAGGTTCCTATTCCTGTAGGTGTGAGGTTATCTGCTGAACAGTGTCCCAAGACACAAGAAGAGGAAGAGGACATGTCCCGTGTTCCATATGAAAGTGCAGTCGGTAGCCTGATGTATGCAATGGTCTATACTAGACCAGACATTGCACATGCAGTGGGAGTATTGAGCAGGTTTATGTCAAAACCTGGGAAGGAGCACTGGACAGCAGTGAAGCGGGTTTTCAGGTATTTGCGTGGCACTAGTGATTATGGTTTGTGCTACCAAGGAAGACCAGGATTGGACAGAGTGTTGGATATTCATGGTTTTGTTGATGCAGACTGGGCTGGAGATCTGGATCAGAGAAGATCTACAAGTGGGTATGTGTTTAACCTACTTGGAGGTGCAGTCAGTTGGATGAGTAAGAAACAATCTGTAGTGGCACTATCAACTACAGAGGCAGAATACATGGTAGCCACTCATGCAAGCAAGGAAGCAGTTTGGTTGCAGAGATTGTGTTCAAGTGTGGGGTTAGTATAGGGAGCTATAAGAATAGACTGTGACAGCCAAAGTGCAATTTTCTTGGCAAAGAACCTTGCTTATCATTCAAAGACAAAGCACATTGATGTTCAGTATCACTTTGTGAGGGATATGATAGAAGACAAAAAGGTGTTGCTGGTAAAGGTGGACACTTTGAAGAATACTACAGATGCATTGACAAAATCTGTGAGCTCTGAGAAGTTCTCTTGGTGTAGAGAAACAATGGGTGTTTTAGGGCTGGAAAAATGACTAAGCTCTCCTGTGGCCCCCTGTGGAAAGAAAACAACAAGTGGGAGATTGTTGGGTTGTGTTATATTCTTTCCACGACTAATCGACGTAGTGAAACGGGGGGTTAGAGGGGGGCGGTAGCCCCCCTTCGTTGCGCCGATTACGCAGCGGGGGGGTTACAGGGGGGGCGGCAGCCCCCCTTGTCCGGGGGGTTTGAGGGGGGTGGGTAACCCCCCTCTACGGAGTCCGGGGCAGCGCCCCGGGAAAAATTTTTTTGGACCCTATATTAGGTTGGGCGAACCTACCTATGGTTTTGTGCATGATTTTCGCACATGGTATTGGACGCGATGGTTTTTCGGTCCATGGTATTGGATGCTTCGGCATGTATAAATATGTATTGTAACATTGAAAGGAACATAATGAAAAATCAAGCTGGTAGTCCCGGTTTTGGGATCCAGGGAAAAATCTCTGTGCATATGTGTTTTATGGGTTATGCTCTCGCATTGTTTATTTTCTTTGTTTAAGAATTCGTATGCAGGTAATTTTCTGTATAGGGTTAAAACCTACACTAACCAGATCATCTTTATCAATTATAACACCAACACTTCCAAGTTCATCATGACATTGCATGAACTTGGTCAAGTAATTTGGTATTTTGTCGCCCTTCTCCATCTTGATTTTTTTGAACTTGTTCTTCAATTTCAGTTTCCTTTGATCACTACTATTTTGAAACAGGTTTTTCAAGGCCTTCCAAATTGCATATGGAGTCTCCTTACTGTGGAGGTTTGAGACAATATGATCTCGAACTTCTTCTAGGATAATCATTCTCACCTTTGCAACACATTTTATCCACTCTGCCAGACCTTGAGCATCAACTGCTGGAGGCTTAGGAATATCTTTGTTTATGAATTCCTTAATCTTGTTGTATTGCAACACTGCCTCTATCATGTCCTTCCAAGCAATATAGTTCAAAATACACTTAAGGGCATATTCGAGTCTTAATCCATAAAATGACATCTTGCTAGCTCTAAAGTATGATACTGCAAATTCGATTTCACCTGAAAAATACAAACTCATATTCTCCTCTTCTAGAGTGATATTTTCTCTAATACGATTTAGAATTTCCTTGTAGATTCAAACTTCTAATTATAATATGCTAAAACAATAAACTTGAATATACTCTACTCATCAGCGAAAACAATTAAGTGATCTTGATATCACACATCATACAAGAGAAAGAATTAAATCAACACATTGCATAATTATTTCGTGGGGAAAGGCACAACTAAAAACCCCTTCTATCTGTATATTTCATTATTTAAAAAATATGAGAAGATTACAATGCTTTTCTCAAGCCCAAGAAACCTCTGCACTATCTCTATTTGTCTCATGTTTCCTAGACAAGCCCAGGCAAATACTTAACCAATTTTTTGCCTGCCCAAGTTTACCTTGTGATATTTCCTTGTGATGTTTCCTTTGTAAATAGCCACCTATTAATTATGGAAATCCCTCAAAGGAATTGTGCAATCCATCATAAGACTTCCTCTGACTAAATTCACCACCTCTACAATTCGAATGATTATATAATTCATAGTATATTGTCCCTGAACTCCAATATCAACTGGGTAACTCTCAGATTTGACATGCACGAGTTATTTATGAGTGAATCATTAGTTAAATGGTTTATCACTACAGGAAGCACCCCGCTCCTAGACCTCCCACTAGTTCCTCCAACAGGTGGAACTACTTTAACTAAATTTAACTCAGTTAAACTGAATTGATTAATGACAACTCAAAATAAACTCAACCAGGGCTCCTATAAATTAGGAGACGCTCTACATGAGTCAAGTTAGTCCCTCAACTCGAATTAACTGAGGCAAATGAGTGAAATTAATTTAGTTAACTAATACAAGTTGTCATGAGATGTGGAATTACAATTTTATTCCTAATTTAATTCAAGGACAAAATTGAATTAGGATTTTCTTGTTGCATTTTCAACAAGGATAGACCTACATCATCAAGCATCAGTCAACAAGATAACATGAAAAATACATATCTTTCTCAATAAATTGCAAATACATGCACAACAACCTTACCTCTATTTAGAAATGACATATGATCGGCTACAACACTCACATCAAGAGTATCTCAGGAGGAGAGAAACAACGGTAGTAAGAAAACCTAGAGGACCTCCAACAAATTATCACATGTAGTATCAGGATAATCAAATGTGACCTCCATGAATACAACAACATCTTACACAAAAGGAACACTCATGGAAGGCACGAGTATGAAACTCTCTAGCCACACCCTTCGAACGTATTCTAGCTTGAGAAAACATTAAAAATGTGAGAAGGAAAGGTCTTTTATAGACAAACTTAATAGTAGGAAACCTCAGTCTTATCTAGCAAGTCACTTAACTTTTCTCTAAAGGACATCCATACATGTGGGAGATAAATGAGACAAAAGTGAAAAAATACTTAAGAAAGTGGGATGTCATCATGGAGTTCAAAAAGTAGTTGGGGGCCAACTTAGTTAAATCAAAGCACTCTAAGTTTATTTTGCACGCAATGAAAAAAATTGAAAAAATGTAATAAGATACTAAAAGAAGCAACAATAAAAATAAAAGGTGGACCCACCACCTCTTGGCATGCAAAGATAAGTAGCTATAGGATTCAGGTTGTGTGCTATAGGATCAGAACAAGATGCTATAGGACCAAAACAAAACTACTACAAGACCAGAACATAACTGCTACAAGAAGAACATAATTGCTATAAGAAGAATAGAGTTGCTACAAGAAGGAACAATTTTCTACAAGAGGCTATTAGAGTTCTTCAAGAAGAAAAATTGTATGTATAACAACCACTATATCCTTAGGGAGCAAGGAAATATTCAAAGGAAATGGCAAGGGTGCAAACAAATATGTTACAGGTGAAAAAAGAATTGCTACAGGATGAAGAAAAAGTGTTATAGGAAGGGACAACATCAAATCAAGAGGAGGGAGAAGGTCCACAAGGACTCCAAGAACCCACTCCATACCATGGTATTAGATCCTATTACAAATTTATTACAAAAAGAGGAAGAACTCACTAGTGGATGAAAATTGTAAAATCCAAGAAAGTATAGGATGTGGGCCTCAAGGAGGAAAATGTTTAGGAAATAAAGAATTGAATGATTTAAGGCTAAGGAAGTTTGTCATGAAATAGAAGCTACACTTAGAAAAAAACAGGCTAAGGGAGCAGCTACAAGAAAAGGAGGTACAACTTGCCACCATGGAAAGCTTTTCCATGAAAGCCATCCAATATAGGCAGCCATCCAAATATTCCATTGAGCTAAGGAAGGTAATTTCATGAAAATACATCTTTAGGCATAAAAGAAGAATAGGGAAAGAAGTTGAATAGGTTGCTCATAGGATGAGCAACAGTACCTCCAAATTAGACACAAATTAAGGCCCATATGACCTTTCCTAGGCACATAAAGGATATATTAAATCTCTCCTTCTACACTTAATAATGTTTTTCTGTCTTTAATATGTTCGTACAAAAGTTTAGACATAATTCCTTATTATGTGCCTAATATTATTTATTTCTATAGAATATTATGAGAATATTTGTCAGATTATGAAGACTTGGATGATGATATAATATAGGGACTTTCTCCCTAATACAGTAGGATCAATATCGAATAATAAATTAACAAAATATCATGAAATTATTGACAAATTATAGAGCTCCACTGATTGAGAAAATCTAGGAATATGTTCCCTATCATTTAAAGCAAATTCCTAGTGTTGGGAACTAGATCCATTCTTTTATGGATTTGGAGGAGGAAAATGCCTCCTTTCATGATAATGCTTCATCATCACTTTGTATAATTACCATTTTTAATTTTCCTCTATAGGCATGTATTTCTTAGTCTTCTTGTGGAGAAAACTAGTAATTTAGCAGCTCCACTTTCATTTCTAGTAGGAATGTACTTGACTTCGTTCAAATAATGAAGTTTGGTGTCATTTTTAGCTTCTAAATCTTAGTTTCCTTTATAGGACTCTGAGTATCCTTGGTCTTGGCCATCCTAGGAGCCTCAAAGCCCTCTTGTACAATTTCTCTATCTTCTTTGAATGTTTTTTTCACTTGCAGCTCTTATTTCTTCTTTTACCATTCATGCTTCTTTTGTTGTAGGTTATATTGGTTAAATGATTGAAGTGAGTTTTTTTACATGTTATTTACAGATTTTCAAGCATGACACATCCTTAGAACATATTTGAAAATTCATATTCATCATTTAGCTACTTGTATTGGTTTACTACTTCACTAATCTAGAATTTCTAGAAGTCTATTGTAGCAAAATAGTAGTAATTTTCTGTTATTTTTTAGAACATGTTAATGTGCTTCATTTTAGTTGATTCCACTTGTGTTGAGTCATAAAAATATCCATGTTAATAAAAAAATCTACCCCACGTAAATTTCACTTGATTAGGTTAGGAATTTAGGAGGCTAACTAGCTCACTAGTTCTAGAATTTTTGGTTCTTAGAGAAGTAATTTTCTGTTATTTTTTAGCACATGTTAACGGGGAAATTTTTGAGTGATTCTATTTGGAATGAAGTACTAGGATACACACATTAATAATAGAAAATTTCCATTCTCATTTTCATGTGATTTTCTTGGTCATTCGACAAGTTACCTCGAGGAGTAGTAGTCCTGTAACAGTCTTGTAGCAATTTGTTTCGACATATTCCTATCCCAAACTATCTCCAAATTCATGGTAGAAGTATATTTATAGCCTATGAATGTTATTATACCACTTTGGCTGAGATGAGGCCTGGTCAGGTCGCCATTTAGCTCTTACATTGCTTGCATATTGAATGTTGATTTCTGCAATTAGTCTAGATTTTCTTCTTGCAATTTAATTCATGCAAAGTGTGATTTCCTTCTTGCAAGAATAATCTAGGAATTTCCTTTCCTACAAAATAGAATAGCTTTACTTCCCATCAAGGTACATTAAATTTTCTTAAGTTTTCATTATGCTTTACATTTTTGCAAATAGAATCTATGTCCTTTATGCCATTTACTTTCTAGAAAAAGTAGAATAGGTTTTCTTATCATTATTTACCATAAGATTGGTGGATTACCTAGATATTTTCTCAATTAAAATTGCTTCACTACCTTCTTTCACTTGCATCAAAGGGAGTCAGACTAGGAAGAGGAAGATGTTTGTTGTACATATAGTGTCGAACCCTCTTAAGTTTTTATGAACGTCGGTTAATAATTTAAGTTTAGCCTTGGGAGTTGCAACAACATTGATGAAATACCAGGGCTCATCGGGTTGTTTAGGCCTAATTGGTAGAGATATTGTCTCAAACTAGTTGGCATTATATTGTTGTGTTGTTGAGATATTATCTCAACCAAGTGCTCGTGTGTCTAAGATATAGTTTGTATATCTTGAAACAACATTTCATGTATTTCTATGTAACATTATTTAATTAGGGAACAATTCTTATATAAATGTATTAATGAACATAGTCAATTAACCAATCTTTTGTATAATTTACTCTTTGCATAATTTTGGGCTCTCCTACCAAGGATTCAAGCCAACCTCATAGTATGCAAGAAAACCAAAGAGTAAACAATCTAGATACAAAAAAAAATATTTAACTTTCTTTATTCAACTGGCTAACATTAACTATTTTCAAAATATATTTTTAAATATTCAAGTAAAAAATATAAATTACTTAAATTTAAAAATGATAATCTCTTTGAATTAATTTGATATTTGGATTCTCTTCATTAAAAATTAACATGTTTTTATAAAAATGTAAATTGAAATTAGTAAAATATTTTTGTTTTATTCATAATATTGTAAAAAAAAAAAAAAAACTCAATTTATAACAATGGAAAGGACCCAATTGTAGCTCAAAATAGCTAAGACAATTAGATACACAATATGCCTACATGAATCAACAACCCACTACACAGCTCATTGGAAAAAACCAATACTAACAATTAAATATTTATATTATTCACATAAAATATTCATTTTAGCTAAAAACATATTCTTATTATATAATATGAATAATAAAAAATTAAAAAGTTAGAAATTAAAGCTTGAGGCTTAGGCTCACTTAATTATTAGAATTTAAATAAAGATGATCCAATCTTTAATATGGATATTATTAATTTAACTTCATATAAAATTGTAAAATATAACATAAAGTTAAAATACATTTCAATGAATTTTGATGTGAAATTACATGAAATTTAATGTAAAATTACTATCTCACCTAAATCAAGAAAAGTTTAGAAAAAAACCTATAAAATTTGTGATACTATCATGTTATCCTAGATTAACTTATAAACCTACTTTAGTTTTTTTAAGAATTTCTTCCTATTTCTTAAAATCTCAATGAAATTAGTTTTCACATTTTCGCCATTTTTAGTATAAAAATAATATTTTAAATAATATTTAATATAATTTTTTTTATTTGTTTTTCCTCATTTTCGTTATTTTTAATAAAAAATGACATTTGAAAATGTAATTTTTATCACTTAATTATTATAATTAACTTAATTATTATAATTTAAATGAAGATGATTCAATATTAAATGTGGATAATTCTGATTTAACATCTTATAAAACTCTAAGATATAACATGAAATTAAAATATTATAAAGAATTACATGAAAATCACTATGCTTCTAGTATTTCAACTAAATCAGAAAATGTTTGAAAAAGTAAACCTACAAAATTTTGTGATACTATTATCTTACATTACATTAACTTGTAGGCTTACCTTACCTTTTTACGACCTACTTATATTTCTTAAAATCTTAATGATATTAGTTTACCTTTTTTAATATAAAAATGACATTTTTAAATTTTACATTAACTTATAGACTTACTTTACTTTCTTAGGACCTACTTATATTTTCTAAAATCTTAATGACATTATTTTACCCTTTTAAATATAAAAATGACCTTTTAAAGAATGTTTAATGTAATTTCCTTAATTTGTTTCTTCTCTTAATTTTATAGGACCTACTTATATTTCTTCGAATCTCAATGACAGTAGTAGTCTACTCATTTTGACTATTTTAATATAAAAATGGCGTTTTAAAGAATATTTAATGTAATTTCATTTATTTCTTTATTCTCATTTTCATTATTTTTAATATAAAAAAAAATACTTTAAAAAATATTCAATGTAATTTCTTTTATGTGTTGCATTAGTATTATTGATGTTTGAAGATTTTAATTTATATAAAAATTTAATGTGATTTTATTTAGAAATGACATTTAAGAAAGAATATAATCATTTCCGTTTATTTATTTTGTAATTTTTAAAAATTAATATTATAATGAAAGCAAGAATTATTTTTTTAATATATAATCTTATATTTTATTATTAAAGAAAGGGATGTACATTAAAAGCATAGGCTAAATTATGGCTAACCCATAATGTTTACCATTTTAACAATATTATAATTCATATCCAAAAACATCCAACAACATAGGTCTTTTTAGAAGATACAATCATTATACAAACGTAAGTCCATTATGTCATCAAATATACCCAATTATCATATGCAAACCTAACCAGACATACAATTCTGTGAAGATAAAGAGCGGGAATATTTAACCTGAAGGAAACTTCCCTACATCATCTTACAAGTTTCGCAGCAAGAAGATAATGCAATGTATTTCTCAGAATGCTACCAAAGTTGAAATTAAAGCAAGGAGACTTGGAAGAGACATCAAACATAATTTAAATGATCTCCATGAAAACACCATAATACTAGATCCAGAGAGGACACAAAATAAACTGAGAACCACCATATACATCACTAGAATGAGAACTATAAGAAATCAAAACAAAATTTTGAGCCAACTATCTGAACAAAAGACATGGAGGTGTCTGCCCTCAATTATCATTTCCATACGATTCATTTTCAAAAGAGAATAAGGTTGGAGTTTTCCCATTGTTAGTAGGTGGATGAGTGAGGTCACCTGAGCCTAAATCAATAACCAAGAAGGACTCCATTCATGCTTGACGTGAATCCACATGAAGTTCAAATAGAACCTAATATTACAACCAAGTCTCTTTAAATCTTCCAAAGATGAGAATACATTATAATTCTCTACCTTTTTATCCTTGAATAGAAGATGAAGGAATGTGGTAGACTATTGATTTAATGTCAAGGAGCTTAAAAAATTCAATCTTCTTTTACAAAAACAACTAAGATTTAGAGTCTGAACCATAAGGACAATCCCCAACCTCCAAACTTTCCAACTCCAAAATTTCTTTACAAACTTCCAGAGGGACATAATCAAAGGTAGTAACAATAAATTCATATGAAAATGGGTGTAACCTTTTTCACCCCACATTGTGTCGACCTCCTCTTTGATTGGGCATCCAATGATGCGGGCCATAAGCACTACTAATTAAAGACAATGAGGAAAACTATAAGTAATACCACAACCTATGAAGGACATCGAAGGATGGAAATGAATACTCTATAGTCCCAACCTATAGAAAATAATGTCATCCACATAAAACCATTCCACAGGACCCAGACCCAAAATATTATGAAATTCACTGCAAATCCAATATAGAGCCCAACAAATTCACCATATATACTCAACATAAACATAATCATAACCACAACCTAGAAAAATAGGACCTTGAGTCAATAATTCGGACCTTATCGAGATATCAAAGAGTAGAGAATATGATAGACAACTAAGTGAATTCAAGTGACTCCATGCTTGACCCAAACTAAACAAAAAAATTAGAATCGAAGTCTTGAAAAATTGATACCCAACTTGCCTACAGAACCAACTTAGAAGATGAAAATAAAGGTGAAACACGAGGACTCTCATACTAATATGCAACCACATAAGAGATAGTGAAAATGTGTGGACAACGAACTCGACAATGGAACTTGGACCGTCGAAACCTAATCCAAAATAGCTATAAGGCTTGTATATAAATGTTGTAAGGAAAACTCAAAGAACACTGATTGATGAAAATGGACGAGTAACAAACACCTCACCAAGACTTGGACCGTCCAAACCTAAGCTAGAACAACTATAAGCCTAGAATATAATTGCGTAGAGGCTAACACAAAGAATAACCACTAGCCTATGCACAAAGAACTACAAGAGATAGAGGACGAGGTAGGAACCTCACCTCCATTCACCAAATACTTGCATGAACAAACAATCAATATCATTAAACAAGATTTAAAACTCATCATGACAGAAAAACTTACGAAAGTACATTAAATTGCTCCATCCACCACCACCTAAATTTATAAGAGATATTACACTAACTTTTGACCCAAAATACTCACATGCTCCAATTGTACACCTCTATCAAAAATATAATCAATATAACTTAATCCTATATATATTATACAAAATTTATATTTCTAATTTGTAACATAAAATCTTTTCACATTAAACATAAATATATTTAATATTTCAATTAATCCCATTCTTTTCTTGAGTGCCATATATTTTTTATTCTTAAAAAAAAATAAGAATAATGAACATTACGCATTATTCACACACTCTATTAAAACTCAAGACCAATTACAAGGAAAAAATCTAATGGTTGATCCCTGGGAGAATCATAGTAATATATTGTTCATTAGGGGGTTCTTCACGTGAGAACATTCTTCATATATTATTTCTTTCCCTTTATTATTACAGAAATGAGACTTCTTCTCTCGTTATTTTTTACATCATGAAGAAATTAGGGATTTACAAATTATGCTCTTCCATTATTCCCATTGAGGTGTATGAATTGTTCTCTTATGTTTCAATTGTTACAGTGGATAAACATCCATACTTATTCGTAAAAATGCTTTTATACGCTTTTATTCTTTTATGTGTCAATTCTTATAGTGGATAAACATTCATATTTATCAATAAAGTGTTTTTACTTTTTGTATTTATATGGTTCTCCGTCAATGAATATATATTAATTAAATAGCTAGGTTTAGATTTTCATTTTTATATCATGACAAATTAAGAATAAAATATAATTATTCAATTATATACACTTTTTATTAAAATATTTCTCATACAATTTTTTTTTCCTAATAAGTACCATGCGAGGTTGTGAATGACATATTGTTATAGAAAAATAAGTAATAAATTATTTCTATTATATTCCTTAAACCATATCTATTTTTTAAAAAAATATCAAAATTATATGATGATGGTTAATAGACTTATAATTTTCTTAGTTTCTAATTGTCTGGCTCCTCGTATTTCTTGGCGAGGTTGGTGCTGTAGCTTTCTTTTTTTCTTTACAGTCTTCCAACTTTCTTTATCTTGCATCTCCTTCATCTCTTCTGGTTCTTGGGACATTGGTGTCTTAGCTTCGTGATCTATTGTGTTCGTCCTTTTGAAAATAGTCGAAGAAGAAGTTTAGGAGACCTTCTTTGCTATTAAATGAAGATTTATAATTAAAATAACAACATCAAAATCATAATTAGCATAACTATTACATCATTATAAGATATAAAATAGTTTAATTATGATAAAAAAAATTGATTTTCTTATAACATGATTATCATTTACATCATAATCTCTATCAAAATGTTAATTTTCATAACAATTTTGGTTTTTATTAATATTATTTCTTGTTCTAGTGTTTACCTTGTTATGCTTTAGATCTAATTTAAATCTACATCTACTAAACATGAAGGATTAAATATCTTTAGATGCAAATTTTTTTTAGAGTGAAAAGAGATTTGATCTCTCTTAGTATTTGGTAGATCTAGACTTAAGATGGATTTAGACTAGTTTAATTTGTTCCTTTAAATAAACTCTATTCTACATGAATAACATGGGTCAATACCATAAATAAATACCATGAAATTATTTTTTTTTAATACTATTTTTATTAATTATATTTTCTTTTGACCAAGTAAAAAAATGTTCAAGTACAAATATAAATATATATATATATATATATATATATATATATATATATATAATTTTTAAATAAAAATATTACATTTTAAAATATTATTTTCAAAATTTATAATCTAAAAATTGTCTATAGTAAAATTGGCTATTTTACTTTAATCTTATTTTAATTTATAATTTTATTTTATTTTATTTTATTGTAATTTGATTAAGTCAAAATATTAAAGAACAAAAAAACACGACATCAACCATATTCAAAAAATTATTTAAATAATTCTTCTTATAATTTTATCTTTTAAACTAATTATCTTAATTTACTTTATTTTTATATATTATTTAAATAAATTTTATTTGTCTTTAGCTAATTATTATTATTTTTTATAATTATATGATTGTGAAATATTTATTAATATATAAAATGTTAATAAATTCAATTTTTTATTTAATAGTTATAAATAAAAATATTTTAATAGTTTATATTATAAACAAATTGAATTTCAAATTTAAATTTATGTTTACTTTCTTATTTATATAATACAATAATAAAATTAGAATACAAATTATTAAATAATTAAATAATAAGTAATTTCATTAAAATAAATATTTAATTTTTCATATTTTTCATATAAATTATACAAATTATTATATAAAATCATATAAAAAATCTATGAAGGAAAAGAATTATCAAATAAAATCATATAAAAAGTTTATAAAGGAAAAGATTATGACAGATTCCTTAATTTAAAAAGAGATCGCATATATCAACCACGTGCGATTGTGTTAGTAAGATAGATATGAAAACGCAGATGTCGGAGCTACTTGCATTTACTAAACCTCCACTCATCCTTTCGATATGAGGAGATCATGTGCTTCTCACTAAAGTTCAACTATCCTGAATTAAAATATGGAGGTTAAGCAAATAAAATATGGGAAAACTACATTATAAAATCAGAAGTCACGATCAACTTATCGAATTCATGCTCGTTGTTCCAGGCGGATGTGGAGGCGGACAGCTATGCTTTTAGGACAATGCGGGTTATGCAGGGATTATTATAAGCGTGTTTGTTATTTATAAAAAAGCGTAGTCTGCCCAACCGACAAACCCTTAGTATAGAAAATAATGGATATTTTAGTAAGATTGTGATGAAATTTGGTAATTTTTTTTCCAAAATGTGGGTTACATCAGTTATATTTTAAAATTTGTGCTAAATCCAGTTTCATCGATAAAAAACTATTTAAACACTCCAACTTTTCGATTTTTTAATTTTTTTTTTACCCGATTCCGAAAACAGTCTTCATGTGAATTTGACCTCCCACGGATCTATAAACTGATCCTCACACGATTTGCAATTCAGCTAACGCAAAATGGCTAAAATTCAAGGTCTGAGGGCGCCCTGCATCTGTTTGATTTCAATCTATCTAATGATAATTGGAGTTGCCGGAGCTTCACGAAAGCTAGGAAGAAGCAGTTTCCCAAATGGTTTCAAATTTGGTGCCGCTACATCTGCATATCAGGTTCCACTTTTATCACTAATCTCTTCCACTAATTCATTCATTAATGGATTTAGTAACCCTCTGGTAATATTCTGAACTTGCAGATTCTAATTGTGTAACAGGTGGAAGGACTAGCGCATGGGGGTGGGAAAGGCCCCAGCATTTGGGACACATTCTCCCACATTCCAGGTTAATTAGTGCATACCACGAGGTGGGTAATTTAATTTGGTGGCATGTCTTATGTATTTATTGGTTGTTATTGAACGTTAATGCAGGTAAAATTGCGGATGGAAAGAATGGGGATGTTGCAGTAGATCAATACCACCGCTATAAGGTACAAATTAAAATTATTTGAAGAGTTGAAGCATTTTATTTCAGAACCTGAGCGTAATTGATTTTGTATTTGAGAATATTTCAGAAATGTGATAAACAAAGACGAAGTTTATGGAATGGATTTATTTGCAATCTGCATGCAGGAAGATGTTCAGCTTCTCAAATACATGGGAATGGACGTCTATCGCTTTTCTATTTCCTGGCCACGCATATTTCCCAGTAAGTTGAATTAAGTAATAGTGATAACTTTACAAATAACTCTACCATAGATTGTAAATGGCCGCTCTCATTCTTTCTTTAAAATTTACAGAGGGCTCCCCCAGACACGGAGGAGTCAATGAAGAGGGAATTGCCTATTACAATAATCTCATCAACGAGCTGCTCAAAAATGGTATTGAAAAACAAATGTTGGCTACCCTTGTGAAGAGTTTGATGTATATAACTACGTGGCCATTTATACATGGATCTGAGTTTTGATGCAGGTATACAGCCTTTTGTTACACTGTTTCACTGGGACATGCCACAAGCTCTGGAGGATGAGTATGGGGGATTCCGTAGCAAAAGAGTAGTGTAAGATTCACTCTCGTAATTTTGTTGTAAATTTCTTCTGAAATATCGAGACATTTGATTCTGATATATATGGATCACTCTTTCAGGGCGGACTTTAGCTTCTTCGCAGATCAATGTTTTCGATCTTTTGGAGACCGTGTGAAGTATTGGCTAACTATAAACGAACCACTTGCCTTCTCAGTATATAGCTACGATTTAGGGCTTCTCGCACCCGGCCGATGTTCAGCTCCATTTGGAAACTGTACATCAGGAAATTCTGCAACGGAGCCCTACATTGTAGCCCATAATTTGCTTCTTGCACATAGCGCCGCCGTAAAAATATATCGGACTAAATACCAGGTGAGAGATTATGTTCTGTTTTGGATATTCTAACCGAGAAAGAATAATATATATATATATATATATATATATGTATCCCCAAATACCAGGTGAGGGATTATGCTCTGTTTTAGATATTAAACCTGAGAAAAAAGACATATATACCGCTTTGAATATCTATTTGAAAATAAAATGCAGGCGAAGTGGAAAGGGTCTATCGGCATAGCGCTCGTAATGACGTGGATAGTGCCGTATTCAAAGAAGTCTCTGCTTGATCAACAGGCTACACAGAGAGCAATTGACTTCAGAATAGGGTGGTACGCACTTGCATTTGTTTCAGGATTTGTAATCTATATAAAAAGTCGAACCGGATATAAGAAGCATTGATTGATCCTATCTTAAAACTTGATTTAATATTTTAGTATTTACAATGTAGATAGAGATAACGTTGGAAGTGGACATATTAATTATTAATTGATTTTATATTGATACACAATTTAATATTTCAGAATCTGAAATGGGAACGATAAGCATTGATTGATTCTATCAGTACGTTGGAAGTGGACATAATAATTATTAATTGATTTTATATTGATACACAATTTAATATTTCAGAATCTGAAATGGGAACGATAAGCATTGATTGATTCTATCAGAGGTTATATTGAGATACAATTTAATATTTCAAAATCTGAATGGGCATGATAATCATTGATTGATTATATCTTGAAACCTGATTTGATTCGTCGGCGTTTTTTCCGCATTACAGGTATTTAGACCCATTGACATCGGGGAAATACCCGGACTCTATGAGAAGGTTGGTGGGAGCACGTTTACCCCGATTTAGCCGTGAAGAGGCTAAAGATTTAAGAGGCTCCTTTGACTTTCTGGGTTATAATTACTATTTTACACAACTTGCGATCAACAATCCAAATCCACCCAATCCCCTGCACACTGACTATTTTCTGGACGCCCGCGCTAATGTGACATGTAAGTCGAATCTATAGTATATTTACCAAGTTCGGCCCAAAAAATCCGAATATTCGTTGGTTCAGTTCGATTTAATTCGTACAATCTAATACGGTACGGTTTTAGTTGACAGCAATTTTTATATTTAAAACAGGATAGAAAAACAGAAATTTCTATATTACAAAATTTAAAACAAAGCTAAAATTTTTATTTAAAAACAAGTCAAAAAATCCAAGAAACACTTTTGATATATTAACAAATTTTGGAGGATAACTATGAGTAGTGTTTTTAACAGAAATTTCTATATTACAAAATTTGAAATGAAAGCAAATTTTATATTTAAAACTTCTAGCTTATTGAGAAATGTTGGAGGATAGTCATCATTAATGTTGTAGTTGAACTATTACTATTATGGAATTCAAATAAAGGAATTTTTTGTACAGTTTATAATTAAAAAATATTTTGTTAATATTATTTTTCATTATTATTGAATAAATTTGGTTTCGATAGAGATTTGTTATATGAAATTGAAGTTTTAAATTTATTTAGAAAATCTAATAATTCTAGTATCAAATCTTTATATAATTATCTAAATTTTGAATCTAATATTTTATTGTATCTCGGCCTTGATTTATTAGTTAATAATTTAGCCTTCATCTATTAAACTAGGGACCATTTGAAATCTTGAACTAATGCATGCATTCTCTTTTCAGAAATGAGGATGTTTTTTTACATTTTCAAAGTTTATATGGATTTGCCCAAGGAGAGAGACATAAATTTCTTAGTATGTGGAGATTACTTAAACCCTATTTTTAATATTTAGTATTCCATTTTTTACATAGAATTCTAGTTTTGAGTTTTCATTTCTAGATTTTACTTTACATGTCTTCCACAATTTGTCCCTCATTTGTTTTTGATTATCCTAAATAGGAAGGGTTGTAATATCTTAAGCAAGAAAGGTCATTGTTGGAGATAAGTAAACATGACTATTCTTGTGAGAAAAGATTTAATAACTTTTTTTTAAATATTTGAATATAATGTTTGTTACTTTCAATTTTTAAAATTTTGGAAAAATAAGTGTCTATATAATACATACTTTAGAATCTTTTCCGTATTGAATTTTAGAAAGTAAAAATTTTCAGTATTAAATTCTAAATTGAATTCAAATTAAAATTCGGTAACTATTATGAGAAAAATCAAATTTGGTAACTAATATCAGAAAAAGCTGTCATAATCTCCATTTTCTCAAAAATTATTATTAATCAAATTTTCTGAATATTTCAGAATTTATTCAATTTTAAACAAATATCAATTAATTAATATCGAATAAATTTGGTATTCAAACCTTCTTGTGGACTGCCATATTTATTATATATTGTATAAATTTTAACGTTAACATAATTGTTGGTGGTTCAGTTGAAATAAATGGAGACGTCATTGGTTCAAATGTAAGTGTGTGATTAATATATACATTTAATTTCATTACAAATTTTATTCTAATTTACATTAACTTACGTCTAAATATACGAATCTCCGTTTGCAGGAGGGTGCAAGCGCTTTCAGATCTTATCCAAAGGGAATAAGGGATCTGATAAATTATACGAAGCATCGTTATAACAACCCTCCCATTTACATCACAGAGACTGGTACGTGAAATCATTGAATAACAATTTTATGAACGGTAAAAATTATGAATGTTATTGTTATTCAAAATATGCATGGATTTCAACAGGGTATGCGGATTTTGACAATGGCACAACCCCACTGAAAAAAGCGTTACAGGATTCGAAGCGAGTGAAGTACCATTATCAACATCTATCAAAAATACTGGAAGCCATAAGGTGCGTTGCCTTTAACATCAGATTTAGGTGTTATTATTTGAGAATGGTTACTGACGAGGCTCTGCAACTTTGCAATGTCATAAAATGAATGACAGGGAAGGCGCTGATGTCCGAGGTTATATTGTGTGGGCGCTGCTGGACAATTTCGAATGGTTTAGTGGATATAATGTCCGATTTGGTTTAAATTATGTGGATTACAGGCACAAGTTAAAGCGATATGCGAGGGCATCTGCATATTGGTTTAAACACTTACTCAGGATTTAAAATACTTGTGCCTTAAATTTGGATTAAAAAAATTATAAATAAATCTCCATGAAAGCTGCCAAAGCTTGGTATATCTTTATGCCTAATTGGCATCTTATGTTTCATTTAAAATTATCTGTTGTAATTAAATCCTTGAAAAAAACTGTCCAAAAATATTTGGAATTAAAATGAATAATAAATAAATGCCTATGTAAGCTGACAAGCATATCTTTCTGCCTAATTGGCATTTTATGTTTCATTTAAAATTATATTTTGTTTTGGAATGTTAAAAAAAATCTATACTAAATTGTTTAATGGTTTTAAGAATACTTGTAGGTAAATGTTTCTTGGTTCATAATAATCATTTAAAATTATTATCATGGTTAATGCTTTTTTGTTTTCCGTAGGAAAAAGAAATTAATTTTTCGAGTAGAAAATTTAAATTGGAAGGAAAATGTACATAGAAATTATATTTTTAAAGTAGAAACAGAAATATTTTATATTGAAAATTTATATTCTTACTTTAATAATTTTCCATTCGCAAACTTTCATACTATCAACTATCAATACTGGGGAAATATGGTAATTAATTTCTCCTGAACAATGGATTTTTAGGCAAGTTTCCTTCGATCTAGGATAAAAATGATTATTGATTTTCCAACAAAATGCTAGTCCCTGATGCCTCTACCTCATAGGGATTTACTATTCAAAAGGTGCAACAAAATTTTTGCTGCTAGACATTAACTAAACAAATCTATATTTTTCAAGCCTTATCCTCCGAAAGTTTGGGCTTTGCTATGGATGTCCATTTAACCATTGGGATATCTTCCGAGGATGTGCTATCAACCCACGAGAATCTAAAGTTTTAATTTACGATTTTTCTGAATGATGGTTTTTTTTGGATAGCAGTAATTGATGTCTAGTAAACTAGATGCTTTCTAGCATCGATTTAACCAAGAATAATTGGCCTCCTATGGACAGAAGTTTGTTAACCCAGATTGAGATTTTAGCCTCAATATTCTTAATAAACCAAAGCCAACCTACCACCTTGTATGCATTAGGGTTAAGGAAGAGGCCCATATGTTTGAGGCCTTCTTGCAAATATTTATACTGAAAAGAGAACGATTGACCAAGAAAAGTCTTATAGGAGATTACATGTGGTATTAGTAGATTTCCTTTCGTTAATTTTCATGCTTATGGCTATATCAAATCAAGAGAGTATTTATTTTATATGTGAAATATTAGAACATGAAGCCATAAGAAAAATAAGTATATCATCAACAAACCAAAGATGTAAAATGGTCACTAGATTGGAGATTTTCACGGCCCTCAGATCATTTGAATATATAGCATGTTGAATCAACTTACTTAGGGCTTCTACAACTAGAAGCAAATGAAGAGGCAAAACAGGTTGCTTGTGTATGAGAACCATGAAATTCACCAAAGATATACATCACATAATCTAATTAATAGTTTTTAAACTCATGCCCAATTGAATGAGCCATTATATGATAAAATTTTGTCTTACTTGATCAAAGGTCTTGGATAATTCTATATTCAATGTTGTGCTAGGAATGTTCCAGGTTTTTATTGTGTGTAATGATTCCTTGCTCATGGCCATCAAATCATGAATTTTCACCTATTTTGAAGGAAATCAAACTATTCTTTTGATATGATAGAACTAAATATGGGCTTTAGTCTCACTGAAGTGATTTTTGTGACCAACTTCTAAATAAAATCATAACATGGTATAGATAGATAATCTTTGAAAGGGTGAGCCTCCTTATTTTTCATAATGAGGCATACAGATGTTGAATTTAAGGAACGATGCATGCAACCCATATGTTGAGACTCCCTCACCACGTTGAGGATGTCGTTTTTAATAGGCCATGAAATCCCAATTAGAATTCAATAGAATATCCATCAGGCCTAGGACTCTTATGTTTTTACATGGAGGATAAAGCCCTAAGATCTCCATTTCAATTACTTCCACATCTAAAAATTCCTTCATTTCTTTTAAAATAGACTAAGGGAGTAGATTCAAAATATCCAAAATTTTTAGATTAAGGAAACACATATATTTTATAAATAGATTTTTGAAGTAATGGGCACCTACTTCCACTTTCCTTTAAAGGAATTCACCATATTCCCTTCTCTATATTCAATTTCCCATATAGAATTGATATTTTTCTAAAGTTTGCAAATTGTTGGAAGAATTTGGTGTTGTTATCCCCCTCTTCATGTTGGAAAATCAGAAAGGCAGTAAAGATTTTCTTGATCTTGATAATTATTTGTGATTTTTATTATTATTACGATTCTTTATATCTTCTTTCTTTATTTCATCAAGTAATTACCAAAAGGAGCACCACATAAAACAATGAACACAAGATGTAGACACATGTGGCAGGGAAAAATCCCCCTTGAGAGGAAAACCCAAGCAAGGTAATTCTTCCTTTCAATAGTATTCTTTGAGACTCTTCAACCTACACCAAGACCAGACCTTCCCTCCACACCAAGTGAGCCTCCAGAAAATATATCTCTTCCCAATAACTTTGACTATGCAGCAACTTCCAATAGCTAAAAAATTATGGTAGCAGTCCAACTTGGAAGACTTCAATTTCCCAATCCAGAGCATGAACAGAGAGAGACCACCACCAAAATTTCGATTTTCCTTGAATCTTTAGACTTACCCAAACTCTCACTCACTTTTTCTTCCCGAAAACAGACTTTCCCAACTACCCACTTCGCACTTCTACCCAACAACAAGATTTTGGCACTTTTGCCTAGTAGAGAGAATTCAAACTTGATGAGAAGTGATGCTCCAAATGAATTTGATGTCCTTCCTTTTATAGGCTTCTCATGGGGTCGAATAGGCTCTTAGGTGGACTTGATCTTCCCTTAGGCCAACATGTTGTGGAGGTTACATAATTCATATTTGAATCAATACTTAACCTTTTTACATGATTCAAAAGCCCAAGAAGGGTCTCTTTTAATGTACAATAATTATATAGACTTTGAATAAATCTTAGAAGTCCTCTATGGGGACCTAGGCCTAAAACAAGGTGACCCAAACATGAAACCCATATTTAATAAGTCACAATAATAATAATAATAATTATTTTCTTTATTATTTTGACAAGAACATTTTTTCCAAAGGAAAAATAGTAATCTTTCATTATGTTGAAAAATTACATATAGTAGATGCCCAAGGCATATGCATAACTGTTGGCCCATGGCCAGTACTAGATACATATCAGTAGATAATTTATGGCGATCGCCATTTCCATAGGAATAGTAAAAACTATATAAAAGTCACCTCGCAGGGTGTTTCGAACTAGTTCAGTGTGATGAGCCATATATATATGTACATAGATATTTTCAAAGAAAAGATAGCTGAAATAAATAAACATGTAGAAGCAAAATTTTAGGGCCTGTCCACCCATGATATGCTTGATCTATATATGGGCGATAATAATATTAGTACTATTCAGCACCGTCCTGCTCCTAGATCATCCACAGGCCTCGGGGTAGTATCGTGGCCTCCTTGGAAAGCCTCTTAGTACTTTTGTTATATTCCCTGTAAATGTGTTGACATGAGATTGAGTTAAAATTTTCTTTGAAGGTGAAAATTTTGTCCAATATATTTATAAGTGTATGAGCATGACAGAGATTTGTATTGTTGAAACAATTTATAGTGATTTTAGAGTCCCTAAAAATTTGAATGTTTGTACACTCATGTGCTAAAGAAAAATGCAATAGGTGCCTGAGGGTAATTAGTTCAATGAAATTGTTTGTCCCCTCCCCCAAACCAAGTTGGACTTTATATGAGTGTTGTTCTGATATATGCAAAACGAAACTGCCTCCACAGCCATGGGATTGGCCAGCACCATCGAAAAATGACCATGGGCGGGATTTGTCGATCAGTCCTGGGAGAGAGTGCGCCGAGTGGGGGGATGGACAACCTCTAGGATTTCGTGGTATGCTGCTACTGCCCTCGTGATGATAAGAGGCCATCGAGCCACAACTCCATTGAAAATGATATTATTTCGGGTAAGCCAAATGGTCCAACATAGGAGGAGGGGTAAGCATAATTTTTTAGTGCCATGGTGAGCAGCAAACCAGGAGTTCCAAGCTTGTTTGATAGAGGGTCCCTGCCACCTTTCCAGGTTGGATAGGGCATGAACAATTGATTACCAAAGATGAACAACAGTAGGGCAGTGTAGGAACAAATGCTCATTTGTTTCAGATTCTTGTTTACACATTACACACCAGTGCAGCCCATAGATAGATCTGTGGGTGAGGTATTCTCCTGTGGGTGTTTTGTTGCTAAGTACACTCCACATAAATAGATGAGCCCGAGGAGGTGCTTTCAACTTCCAAAGATGGTGCCACCATTCCTGTACTTCCTCTGGTTTGCGATCCGTTAGGAGAGAGAGGTAGCTAATTTTCACGGTGTATTTGCCATGTTCTACTATGGTCCAAACAAGTTCGTCTATTCCTTCTTTTATACAAACATGCGCTTCGATCAAAGCATTTAAATATCCTCCCCAAGATTGCTGCCAATATACATGGATGCCAATATTGTGAGCTGACAACCATGCTTGCTCAAATAAAGAGTTATGTTCCTTGCCTGCTATCTGTGCAACCACCTTGATGTCCCTATGATGTAGATGGTGTATCAGGTCAGGAGGGAGTTGATGTTTGTTGCCTCCCCTAATCCATGGATCCATACCGATGCGCACTTGATTGCCATCATTTATTCTCCATGCCATGCCCGCTCTGATAAAAGGCATTGTTTGGAGTATCGCCTTCCAAACAATAGAAATTCGAGTGCATGACCAGACTAGAAATTAGGTCCAATCCATTAGCTGTTGTGGCCAGACATATTTGTGGTATGTGACAGTGGTCCAAAGATTCTGTGTAGTGAGGAGAGTCCAGCCCATCTTTGCTGCTAATGCTTGTGCAAAGACAACCAGATCCTTTATACCCCATCCACCCCATCTTTTTGGTAAAGCAATATTTTTCCAACCAACCCAAGCAAAAACTTTTCCTTCTTTTTGTCCATTCCAGAGGTATCTGCAACATATCCTTTGCATATGAATAAGAATTCCCCGAGGGATCTAGGCCAGTGACATCTAGTACATAGGTGTGGCCTCCAGAACATATTTGATGAGGACAAGGCGTCCAACTCTGGATAGGAACCTATGGTTCCAATTTGTCAATCTCTTTTCTATTTTGATCACCAGCCAGATCCAGTCTGCAATCCTGTAGCTATGTGGTTTGATCCAAAACCCCAAATATTTTAGACCATTTGCTAGAGGATGCAGTTGGTATGGGAAAAACTGAAGGGCGGCTCTGTCTTCCTGAGGGGAGGTGTGAGACAGAGTGATAGTGAACTTGGCTTGATTTGCTTTCATACTTGTGGCATGTGTGAAAAGTGATACGATTTCATGGAATGTGGTGTAGTCCTAGATGCTACCATCAAGAAAGATAAGGACATCGTGAAAAAATAAGAGGTGAGTGAGCTAGAAGAGATCGCTCATTTTCAGCCCTTTGAGCCTACCTTCCCTTTTTTTTGCTGCAATGAGCCTGCTGAGGCCTTCCATCACAATCAGAAACAAAAGGGGAGAGAGAGGACACCCTTGATAGAGGCCACACTCCGCATGAAATAAATGTGAGGCTGATCCATTTATGAGAACGCTGAAGGATGCCGTGGTGATACAACACATGATCCAATTCGTGAATGATGATGGGAAACCCAGGTGGATAAGGATCATTTTTATATAGAGACAACTAACTCAGTCGAAATCCATTGCAAGATCAATCTTTAGGATAATTCCTTTTAGATTTTTAACTTTGATAGAGTGTAATGCTTCCTGAGCCGTGTTAATGGCCTCATGGATCTATCTATCCTGTAGGAAAAAAATTGCTCGAGAGATATATGGTGTGAGAGAATGGGGCAGAGCCTATTTGCAATGATCTTGGCAATGATTTTATACAGAGAATTGCAAAGAGAGATAGGGCGGAAGTCATTGAAAGTTGTCGGGGAGTCAGATTTAGGGATGGAGGCAATAAAAGTGGAGTTTATGGCCTTGTACATTTTACCTGTGATCCTGCATTCTTCAACCACTCTAAGGAGATCTTCTCTTATAAGCTCATAAAAATCCAGATAGAATTCAATAGACCATTTGTCCAGTCCAGGGCTTTTATCTTTTTTAAACCATTTCAGAGTCCCTTCAAGTTCTGCAGAGGAGACTGGAGCAGTAATCTCTTCTGTTGTGTCCATATCGACGAAACTAGGAAAATGTCCTGCCAAATGAATAATTTCCACAAGATTTGTAGTAGGAGGTGCTTTGTAGAGGTGTTGGAAGTGAGAGTTACCCAAATGTGAAAGATGGCAGAAATTATTAGCTATACCTCCATCATGCGTGGGCATATGCTAGATGGTGTTGGAGACTTTTCGCCCCTTGGCATAATTCTGAATTAACTTTGTATTATTGTCTCCGGCTTGTAGCCAGGTCACTCTACTCTTGAGGCGCCATGTTTCCTCCCTTTCCTTCAGGATTTTGGATCGTTGATTTTCCAATTCGATAAGATGGGGCTTTGCTTATACAGATATGAAACCCCTATTTCGATCATCTAATAGAGCGACCAGTGATGACTCGACAGTGGCGAGGGTGTTGTCATCCTTCAAGGTTTTTTCCTTTGCCCATTGGATAGATAATCTATTGAGCTGGGAAAGGTTGTAGCAGAAACCTTCGGCTAGGGAGTGTCCCCTAGAGGAAGGGTTTGCCAACCAAAAGTCGGTGATTAATTTGGAACAAGACAAATCCTGTAACCAGGTCGAATTGAATTTGTATGGCACCTTGGGCTTTTTTGGAGGACCAGTGATTTTCCAAGAAGATAGAGGAGTGATATGAGATACCTCTAGAGCCAACCCATTGTATGTAGAGAGATAATTTCTGTAAAATCGAGATCTTGATCAAGAATTTGTCCAATATCCTAGCTAAATCCACCTTCCCCACTCTTGTATTTCTCCATGTGGGCATCGGTTTATTCATGGGTATATCAGTCATATGGGCGTGTTCCAATAATGATTCCATGGATTCAAAGAGTGGGTTTACCTATGCAAAAATCCCTAGGACTCGCCATATCCTAAGGAGAAATTTAGATCTCCTCCAATGATGAGGTTATCCAGCGAGGTGATAGAGAGGGCCCATATACATTGATGACCCGAAGGTCCATACCAAGATTAACAGAGAAAAAGTATATCCCAATCAAACCACGCCTCCCAAGGTAGATTTTAGGTTAATGGAATGAGGGTTATATCCCAAAGCCAAACCCCGAGATCTCCCGAATGCATCGAGGGAGAGGAAGGTCCAACTAGGTTTCAGAGTTCCTAGGATATTGGCAATATGATTCGCCTTGCCATGGGTTTCTTGTAGGAATATGATGTCAACGGGCTCGGAATCGAAAAGTATATGGAGCACTAGCCTTTTAGGCGAGCTAGCCATGCCCCTATAATTGAACGAGAACCACTTCATGGAGGTAATTGGTCATGGTTGTTCAATGTTCTAAGACCCGGTCCAGGAATGTTTGCCTACCAGAGACCACCTCGGCCCCAGCCTGAAGTATGGCTTTCGAGAGGAAGGATTTATAGACGCAGGAGGGTTCGTGGGATAACAACGGGGTGGAGAGGCCCAATCCAGAGTGGGAGTGTTAGGGTCCCACCCTAACTCCCTTATTTATGTAATAGGATCAAGTCATAGTTATAGTTAGTAAAGAGTCAATAAAGCCCATATTAATAATTGTAAGTGGTTAACCCGCATTTAATGACGGGACCACAGTTAGTTGCAAATGGGCCATGGTATTAATAAGAACCATGGTATTGCCCCATGGTATTGCATGTATGAATCCTATATAAAGGATAGAGACTCCTTGCGAGGAGCATTGTGTCTTATTTTGTAATCGAGTTCTGCTCTATTGGAGGTTTTCCCCTCGAAGAGGCAAGTGAAAATTGCTTTCTGAATAATAAAATACTTGTTATTTCTCAATGTTCTATGTTCTGGGTATATTTCTTCACATATTTGGTATTCTGGTATTGTCTTGCAGGTTAAGAGCATAACAAGTGGTATCAGAGCGCTTTCCAGGGCCAGTGGGATCTCCATTTTTTAGCAATTTTTTTTGGCTAGAGACATGTTCCAGCGTCTTTAAAGCATGGGATCTATTGTTGAGCACATAAACCTGCAGATTTAGAAAGGCATGCACGCAAGAAATACAAGAGGTGGTCATGTTTGTTGGACTCCCTTGTAACCCCTGTGGGTACCCCTTTGAGTAGTAGCACATTAGACAGACCGTGCACAAACTGTCTTCCAAGTACCTTCTGGGTATATCGGAAGCCCCTAGCTCCCTTGAAACCTCGCCATAGATAAACCGTCGGCCGTCTTGCTGCTGCAGTACACCGGGAACAACACTCGGAGAGATTACTTTCCCATACGATAAGGTAATCGGGCTGTACGGCTAAGGGTACAGTTGATCCTCCTTGGTTAGTGCCCTGAAAAATTGGGCCAAGTACTACTGTCAGACCCTTATGTATATTGTGATTTGTAGCACCTGACACTCCTAGAGACCATAGTTCCCTTCTCTATCTTGGGATCATGGATAATCTCTTCCAGATCAGATATCGCAAGTGGGGTTTTGCAGCAGCAGTAATCAGATCTATTAGATCCATCATATCCGTAGCAACAATCAGTTCTGTCGTTCAGATCTATCAGATCAGCCATTCAGGTTTCTCAGATCCCTCAGATTCGCCATCTAGATCTAAGTAGTTGTGTGGGTTCCTATACCTGGGCACAATTTTCACAGGACTTTTGGTAGCATTGACATTTTTGGGATTTAGAGACTGCAGTATTCCTAAGCAAGGAGTAAAACTCAGTTAGGAGTAAAAAAAAAATTCTGAGACCCCCTGCGGCACTTATTGGTGACTTAGCCCATAAGAATCAGGATAGCGAGCTGAGCAAGGTGGTACCATTCAATTGTTAGTGCCAAAAAATTTAGGCATTCGCAAATTTCAAGTAAATCGGCTTGGTGCATGGTACAAACTAGAAATAAAGCTATGGTGAATGAGAGGATGGACAGCCTTGAAGCATCCTTTAAAGAAATCCAAGTGCAACTTAAGGAATTAACTACAACACTCTCTATGGGCAAGGCAGAAGCCCGTGAGGAGGCATATATTGGCACTGAACACAGTGAGGGTGAGTCTAGCCAGTCTCTTCACCTCTTTGGCCCTCACCAACAATCCTATCCGTGACCACCCAAGCTGGACATGTATAAATTTGATGGCTCTCACCCGGTAGCATGGATAGCAGAAATGGAGCAATATTTCAATCTGAATTACATCTTGGATAATGCCACTCAGCTTAGTGTGGGTATCATGTACTTGGACAATGAAAGATGGAAATGGTGGCAATGGCATCAACATTGCTATGGAAGGCCCTTGACTTAGGAGACATTCGAAAAAGCTCTTATGGATTGCTTTGACCATGACTCTGCCTTTTTGGGTTGTCTCACTAAGCTCCGACAAACAGGAATAGTGGATGAATATATTACAGCCTTTGAAGCCTTAGCTTTCTGCACTGGAGGTCTACAAGATGAGTTCTACAAGGAATGTTTTATCAATGGTGTTAAAGAAACCATACAAGCCTATGTCCGACTGCACCACCCTCCCTCATGGCTGGAGGCTTGTAGGATAGCTCGTGAAGTAGAATGTGCATTAGCAGCCCAGTTCAATCGCCCAAATTTCACCGTCAAGGGTCGCCCCCCACAGGCTCATAGCACTACCCAAACACTCAAGGTTCAAAAGGTGTCACCTATAGAAATGGCGGAAAGAAGAAAGCAAGGATTATGTTACTACTGTGATGAAAAATAATCCCCAGGGCATAAATGCAAGGAGCCCAAATTCTTTCAAATCAATGCTACCGATCACAGTTCATCGGAGGAAGCCCCACCACTTGAGGAACCAAAGGAGGAAGAAGAGGACTACCAGAAGGACAATGTACCTGAAGAACCAGTTATTTCACTGCATGCCTTGGCAGGGATTTCTGCGCCTCAAACTCTCAAAATCGGAAGTTTTATTAAGCAATGCCCAGTAGTAGTCTTGATTGATAATGGAAGTAGACATAATTTTATCCACCAAAGAGTCGTGAAAGCAGTGCATTGTTTTGTACAAGTAGTTTCTAACTTCCAAGTCCAAATTGCTGATGGGGGAACAACGAAATGTGAAGGCCGTTGTGAAAATGTCAAACTTCAAATGGGGGATTATTAGTTAAATATCCGCATGTTTGCCATACACATGGGCAGGTGTGACATTGTCCTAGGTGCTGAATGTCTTCGCACACTTGGCCCAATCAAAATGGATTTCCAGGAATTATATATGATCTTTAAGCAGAACAACCACACACATACCCTCCGCGGACTCAAGGCGGGAGCTCCCTCTATCATCAACTCACATCAGATGGAAAAATTGTTAAAAAGGGCCATCATGGAGTTATAGCTCAATTTAATTCCATCCAGGCCTTCGAACCCAATTCTCTTCACATTCATCCAGAGATGCAACAGATCTTAAATGACCATCTGCCAGTCTTTGACAAGCCTCATGAGCTTCCACCCTCAAGAGGGGAACATGATCATAGCATCACTTTGGTCCCAAGGGCCCAACCACCAAATGTGCACCCATATAGATGTCTGTTCGCCCAAAAGAATGAAATAGAAAAAATAATCAAGGAACTTTTGGAAGCAGGCGTCATTCGTCCTAGAATTAGTCCTTATTCATCACCGGTGGTCATGGTGCTCAAGAAATATGGAGAATGGCATATGTGTCCAGATTTCGGGGCCCTTAATAAGTTGACAGTCAAAGATAAATTTCCCATCCCGGTTGTTGATGATTTGTTGGGTGAACTAAATGGGCCTCAATTCTTCACTAAGCTTGATCTTCACTCAGGCTACCACCAAATTCGCATGAAAGAAGTCGACATTCCAAAGACTGCTTTCCGAACTCATGAAGGCCATTATGAGTTCCTAGTCATGCCATTCAGACTTTGTAATGCCCATCCACTTTTCAGAGCCTTATGAACCACCTGCTCAAACCATATCTCAGAAAATTTATCTTTGTTTTCTTTGATGACATCCTCATCTACAGTCACACTTGGGCCGCACATCTTCAGCATGTAGATCTGCTCTTTCAACTGCTCTATGAGCATAAATTATTTGTTAAGATTTCCAAGTGTTCTTTTGGTATGGAAGAAGTTGAGTATTTGGGCCACATTGTGGGGCATGAAGGTGTCAGGGTGGACCCCAAAAAGATCCAGGAAATGCAGGATTGGCCTCAACCTAAGACCTTGAAGAGCTTGAGAGGATTTTTGGGTCTCATGGGCTACTGTCGCAAATTTATCTGCAATTATGGTCGCATTGCGAGGCCCCTCAATCAACTCCTCAAGAAAATTTCATCCCTCTGGAATGATGAAGCAAAACAGGCCTTTATAGCTCTAAAAAATGCGATGTGCTCCACTCCAGTCTTAGCACTACCTGACTTCACCAAATATTTTGTCATTGAATGTGATGCTTCGGGTATGGGTATTGGGACAGTCTTAATGCAGGAAGGTCAACCCTTGGCCATCACAAGCCAACAACTAAGTGGGAAGAATCTGGGACAATCTACCTATGAGAAGGAGATGATGGCCATCTTACATGCAATAGATACCTGGCAACCATACTTATTAGGGCGACACTTCCAAATCCGCACAGACTATCAAAGCCTTAAATATTTTTTGGAGCAACGCTTATCCTCACCACATCAAAATAAATGGCTCGCCAAAATGCTGGGGTATGATTATGAGATAATTTACAAGAAAGGGTGCAAAAATATTGTAGCAGATGCATTATCTCACCAATTTGAGGAGGAAAGTACCTTGTTCGCAATTTCCTTCCCATTCTAGAATGGATTGAAGAGGCTCACAAGGAATGGTTTTCACATCCCTGGCTCTCCCAACTCATTACTCAATTGCAGGCGGATCCAAACTCCACAGAGGGCTACTCATGGCAGGATGAGATTCTTCGCTACAAGGATAGAGTCATAATATCACCAACGTCCACCCTCAAAAGCCACATTTTGGCAGAGTTGCACTCATCTCCCACTGCAAGCCATTCAGGCTTTCAGAAGGCGTATGCTCACACTCGAAGAATATTTTTTTGGACAGGCATGAAAAAGGACATTTTTACTTTTGTAGCTGAATGCGACGTTTGTTAGCCCCACAAAGGAGAAATAGTCAAAGCACTAGGCACATTACAACCATTGCCCATCCCGGCATCAATATGGACGGAGGTTTCTATAGATTTCATTACAAGTCTTCCAAAGTCAGGAAATTAGTCAGTCATCATAGTGGTTGTGGACAAAATTTATAAGTATGCTCATTTTTGCGCCCTACCCCACCCTTTTACACTGACTTTGGTCGCTCAATCTTTCCTGGATCAGATCTTCAAATTGCATGGCATGCCCGCTTCAATTATGTCTGATCGTGACCCGGTCTTCACCAATAAATTTTGGTAGGAACTCTTTCGACTACAAGGTACCCAACTACAACTCAGTACTTCCTATCATCCACGAATTGATGGTCAAACTGAAGTAGTCAACAAATGTCTGGAAACCTACCTTAGATGTTTCACTTCAGAAAAGTAACATCTCTGGGTATAGTGGTTACCTCTAGTTGAATGGTGGTATAACACCAACTATCATGCCACCACCAAAATGACTCCATATGAAGCAGTTTATGGTCAACTCCCTCCTTCCCCTACTTCTTATATCAAGGGGTGCTCGAAGGTACAAGCAGTGGATCAACTCCTACAGAACCGCACAACCATGCTGGCCCATCTTAGAGAGAATCTTCATCAAGCTCAAAACTGCATGAAGCAACAGGTAGATCAACATCGCTCAGAATGCCAATTTCAAGAAGGGGATCAGGTATTTTTGAGGCTGCAACCATATAAGCAAACATCACTCAAAGACAAGGGTTGTCAGAAACTCTCTCCAAAATTCTACGGATCATATCAAGTACTTCAGCGCATTGGAGAAGTGGCCTACAAGCTAGCTTTTCCACCCACTGCAAAAATCCATCCAGTTTTCCATGTCTCATGCCTCAAGA
The DNA here is from genome assembly GCA_031772625.1 of Pinus tabuliformis. Classification (NCBI taxonomy): domain Eukaryota; kingdom Viridiplantae; phylum Streptophyta; class Pinopsida; order Pinales; family Pinaceae; genus Pinus; species Pinus tabuliformis. The sequence continues at coordinate 848,588,947 of CM062816.1, read as the reverse complement.
AAGTGATTGGGAACAATTGCAGAATTCAAACCAGTCTACCTGAACTAGATGAAGAAGGGTCAATCTGGCTCCAACCTGAACAGGTCCTAGACACACGAGAACGGCACTTGCGTGGCCGCATGATCAAGGAAGTCCTCGTCAAGTGGAAAGACACCTCTCCGGAAGATGCAACCTGGGAACTAGCCACTATTCTTCAGTAGTTTCCACAGCATCATCCTTGAGGACAAGGCTATTCTTATGGGGGAGGGCATGTTAGGGTCCCACCCTAACCCCCTTATTTATGTAATAGGATCGAGTCATAGTTATAGTTAGTAAAGAGTCAATAAAGCCCATGTTAATAATTGTAAGTGGTTAACCCCATTTAATGATGGGACCACAGTTAGTTGCAAATGGGCCATGGTATTAGATAGATGATATTAATAAGAACCATGGTATTGCCCCATGGTATTGCATGTATGAATCCTATATAAAGGATAGAGACTCCCTGTGAGGAGCATCATGTCTTATTTTGTAATCAAGCTTTGCTTTATTGGAGGTTGCCCCCCCGAAGAGGCAAGTGAACATTGCTTTTTGAATAATAAAACACTTGCTGTTATTTCTCACTATTCTATATTCTGGGTATATTGCTTTGCATATTTGGTATTGTCTTCCAGGTTAAGTGCATAACAGGGACGGGGAGGATTTAGATGAGAGAGGGAGGTGATGAAGATTGTATGTGTTGGGGGGGGGGGGGGGGGGGGGTCAGATGGTGTAGAGGGTGGAGGGGGTGGAGCAGAGGGGGTCTCAGGAGGGAAGGATGGGGAGGCTATAGAGAAGACAAGATGATGGGAGGTTAGGGGGCAAGGTATGGGAGGTAGGATGCTAGACTGATCCACTACTGATGCATTGTGCAGATGGAGTGTAGTACATGGAACAGTAGAAGAAAAAACAGGGTGGGAAAAAAGTGGATTACCCGAGGAGTGTGTAGCCTCAGTTGCTACCCTTGATCGAGTCATCGGTGGTGATGATGGATGAGGGGAGTTGATAGGAGCCTGTTAAGATGTGGTATCCTTCCTGGATGAAGGAAATGCTACTAATGGAGTCTTCTCAGGGGTAGCTATAGTAGTTTTGCCCATCCCCCCATCTGTGCCCACTGGCAGATCGGGAGACTTTGGAATCAGGGGGCATTCTTTAAATAGATGCCCTACTTTGTGGCATCGATGACACCTGAACGACACGCCTTCGTAGTCTAGGATTTGGATCCTTATGAAGTTCCACCACTGCAGGGTTATTTTCTCCTCCAAACCTTCCCGAGTATCCAAGTGCACCAGGATGCAAGCAAGAGTACGGTTCTTTGACTATATGAAGGACGTTTCATAGTCTAGGTAGGTGCCCAGGGTATTCCAATATGCACAAAAACCTCTTCAGACCAGTATTGAAGGGGTAAACCAGGCAATCTTACCCAAAGGGGTCCTGCCCCTATCTACTCTCTTTTCGGATTAAAGAGTGGACTCCATCGTTTTAGCAGGGCCAGGGCCATTTCTATGTGCCAATACCTAGCAAGCGCCATGTTTGTGTAGTCTTCTAGGGTGAAATGGAGTGTGAACCATCCTCGGGGTAGGATCTGCACCTTAGGTAGCTCTTTCAAAAATTTCCCTAAAATCTCTTTTACCCATAGTCCAAGTTGCTCCACAGAATAGGCTCTCCCACGAACCCTACCCACCAGGACTTTACCTTAAGTATCTGCTACTTCCCCCATGGTTAGTCCTTCCCCAAATTTGATAGTGAAGTCTTTCCCGAAGGCATTTACGCACTTGATTTTCCTTTTCCCAGTTTTGGGCGCGGTTAGATGGTCCTGCAAAGGATCAACATGACTCAGATTCTCCTGCTAAGATTGTTTCACTGTGGACCTTACCTTGATCACCGAGGTTTCAAAGCACCTGGAAGGAGGAGCTGAAGAGATCGCTGCCACGGAGCTGATGAGAGAGTCGTGACCTAGGGACTGTGGTACTGGCTCCACAGGAATGTCTAGACCTATGTGAGGGGAAGGGTTTGCCGAGAAGAGGTGGTCCACTGGAGGCACAAGTTTGAAAGATGGGGACGAGGATGAGTAGGCGGTCAAAAGGTTTAGGGTCCCGGGAGAGAGCGGGGGGCAATCGAGGGCCAGTGAATCGGTGGATAGGATCGCTATATGGAGAGTGGATGCAGACAACCCAGGGAGGGAGACAACTAGAGATGGGTTCAAAAGCGACAGAGTAGCAGAAGAGTGCTGAGAAACTAGGGCTGACTTAGGATTAGGGTGCCAGAAAATAGCTTGATCAGGGTAAGGGTCTGGTGAGTAGTCGACCATTTTGAGGTCCACGTTGTCCATCCTATAGCTGGGAATGGGGACCGTAACCATCAGATTGTGGAGGCAGGAGCGCAAGTGGAGGGTAGCTAGTAGCAGAGGGAGCCAGCAATGGTCAGAGGGAGGTTACGATTGTCTGTAGTTAACCGTATTCCCGGCTAGGGTAAAATGCCCGGAGCTCCGCCATTTCCCTGAGTATATATATATATATATATATATATATATATATATATATATATATTACAAGTACATTACATAATGACTCAAGTACATTATTGAATACTGAACATGGTTACCTTTTCCAACACTTCAATCCATATGGATCTTTTTAGACATCATAATTCCTTTACCTAATTGGGTATGTGCTATATTCTTCACATGCCTAGCTCCATGCACAATAAAATTTGCTAAGCACGACAAATGGGATGATAGCCCCTCCTGCACAGGGTTCAAGGTAATGCCTTGATAAAAATGGGAAATTTTACTCATGGTTTTGTGCATGGTTTTACACATGGTGGTTTTACCCATGGTTTTGTAGATCTGGTAAAAGGAACTATAGTTATAATCTAATCCAAGGTTAACTAATTAGGGGTTTATGAATTCTTTGACATGTATGTAATGTATTGGAACATTGAAAGGAATATAATGAAAATTCTATTTGGTTTTCCAATTTTTGGGTTCTAGGAGAAACATCTCTATGTATATTTTATGTTTACGCCATTGTATATTTTCTAATTTTTTTAATTCATTTGTCGGTATTATCTGTACATGGTTAAAACCTACATTTGGTATCATAGTAGCTTTAGATTTAAGGGGATAACTTTGCAACTAAGGGGTTTTGTTGGGAAAATGGTAGACCCTGTTATAATGGGATATCTGTCAGATTGATTCCTGTGGTGAAAGGAAATGGTGAAAAGTGGAAAGATAAAGATCGAAAAATTCAACAGACATAGTTTTGAGCTATGGAATCTCAAGATGGAGGATCTTTCGGTGGATACTCGATGTGAATCTACCTAGGAGCATGAAAAGTGCGTACTCGTTGGATGTGGAATTTAAGTCCACATCCAATGGGTGTCTACACTTGACATTTGAGTAAATTTATGAGGAGATAAGTCAAAAATACAATTAAAAAAATATTTTTCTTTTTTTCCCTCTAATATATTTACCCCTAGTGATCAAATCATCATATAGAATAATATTGGTTCTTATAAAGTTGATTTTGTTAGTACATTTTTATTTATTTTTATTTTTTAATTTAATTTAATTTAATTTAATTAATTAATTTATTTTATTTTTTTGGGCCCATTTTTACCTCAAAATTCCCCAACGAGAGGATCTTGATGGAAAAGGAAAGGAACATGCTTAGTGGTGTTGGGTTAGGATATAAATTCTAGGAAGAGGTAGTGGATAGTACATGTTACTTGACTAATAAGTCACCTTCAACAACATTGGAGGATAAGACTCCACATGAGGTATGGACTGGTAAGAAACCCTCTCTCTCACATCTCAAGGTATTTGGTTGTGATGCATATCTAGGTGTTCCAAAGCAGAAAAGAACAAAGTTGTATAGTAAATTTGAATGGTGCATCTTTATTGGGTATAAAGATGGTTTAAAAGGTTATAAGATTTGGAACCTAGAAACAAAGAAGGTTGTGTACACTGGAGATGTTGTATTTAGATAAGTGAGTTATTTCATGAAATAGGAAGTCCTACGAAGGGGAAAGGAACCAAAAAAATATAGAGTTTGATCTAAAGGATGAAGAACCATTTTCCATAGAAGAGTATGAACCAAAATAAGAATAACCACACACTTCGGTTTTGAGGAGAATAGTTTGGGAAAGAAGGAAGTTAGAGAGGTATACTTTACTTTATTTCCATTAAAATTTTTCTTTATCAGCTACTGCTGATGGTCACATAACTGTCAAGGAGGGAGTGGATTCAAAGGAAGGAAAACTCTGGAGAAGGCCATGTTTGAAGAAATGGAAGCCTTGGACAAGAATGAGGCTTGGGATTTGGTGGAGTTGTTGGCTGGAAGAAAACACATTGGAAACAAACTGTTGTTGAAGAAAAAGATGAATGTAAAAGGAAAAGTGGAGAAATACAAAGCTCAGTTAGTAGTAGAAGGTTATTCCTAGGTGCTAGGAATTGATTTTGGTGATATTTTTTTTCTTGTTTCCAAGTTAGGTTGTATTAGATTAGTTTTATTTGTTGCTATTGCTTTTGATATTCTGGTAGAATATATTGGATTTGAAGATAACATTCCTACATGGTGATGTAGAGGAATAGATCTACATGAAGTATCTATAAGGCTTTGCAATGAAGGGCAAGAATGAATTGGTATGTAGGTTAAAAAATTCTTTGTATGGGTTAAAGAAATCACCAAGGACGTGGTATCAAAAAGTCGATACATATATATAGGGAATTGGATTCACAAAGAGAAAATCATATCACTATGTGTATTTTAAATTAGTTGGTGATCGTGTTATTTACTATTCTTGTATGTGGATGATGTGTCTATGATTGGAAATGACAAAGAAATTATCCAATATTTGAATGTAACTGCCTCAAACATTTACCTGATTTTAGTGGCATGCTAGGGTAAACATGAGACAAAGAGTTATTATGACATGAACTAACCCCATAGCTCTAGTTAAGGAATTGGGGCCTACAATTGAGACTTACTGACCTCAAACTAACATTCTACAGGGACTATATATCACCCAGGAGTTGAAGAAACACCCCAAGTGGTCAATCCCTAAGATGGAACTTCATTTCAATGCATTGGACTCCCAACCACACCCTTCACACTACTTGCATGCGGTTGAAGGCCTCCAAAAACACTCACAAGCCTTGCTCCATGCGGTTGTGACCTAAATTACTTAGTTTAGTTCCTACAGTTCCGAGATCTTAACCACATTTCTAGGCCAGCCTCCCGACCACTATCCAGAACTTCCTAAGATTTTCCATAATGATAAGTAACTTTATGACAAGGATAAATATATAAACCTAAATCAGAAACTCGATGTAACCAGGCCTAACCATGAGATTCATTTCATCAAACATATGGTAAAGATGTAATCTACAAGTCATGAATGCATATTTGAACATATGAGTATTAATCTTATCTAAGATTCACCAAGAAGGTCTAATTCCCTCTCATAGTAACTATAATAACGTATGTTAGCCCATACATTCATCAACCATTTATCAACTAATAAAAACATGACAAGAGCCATAGCTAGAACATGTTATGGAACCATGCTTATAACCAAGATAGAACCAGAATATAAACCATGATATAAAAACCATCAAAGCCACATAATAAAAAGTACAAGTACTCATGAATCATAATAATATCAAAATGGCTCTTATTAACTTACACAAAAGTCAAGCAATTCAGGTACTTCCATGTACCACCCGACCATAGATTGGATTGAACCAAATATTTCTCTCAGCCAATCACCCCATGCCATATTCCAAGCATGAATGTGGAAACTCAATACATAAAAAACCAGGGCTTCCTATTGATTAAACCACTTCCACTCTCAGGCCATTGCAATCTCACCAAAATCGATCAAGGGATCACAATGCCTAAAACAAGCTTGGATGCCTCACAGTTCCTTCACCAATACCTTGAGAAATATTTCCTGTCTCCACCCACCTATTGAGGGCTTCCCTGATATTAAACCACCTCCAACCCCAACCCTTTGGAATTCTCCTGAGACCACCTCAGCTAGTTCCAAAACCTTTCAACAATCCAAAATTCAACTAGAAAAGAATCCCATCACACTATGGCTATCTAGAAATGGAAAGGAAAGGATAAAACCAATGTCAAACATGGAATAGGCCATGCCAATGATAGAAAATGAACCAAATACACGAATGCATGTACCATGCATTCGCAGACCATCTAGAAAATTCATACATGCAACATGTTACCTGCAAAACCTCCAATTGAAGTTGTTTGATACAAAATTCATTGCTTTTCCTTTTATTTCCTTGTACTTCCTTCGCCTTCCTTTATTTTCTTTCTCCTCTTGGTGCTCTTCCCTCTCTAAAACTAATTCCAAATCCAAAACTGACAAAAGCTAAACTAATAAAAGTTGTCAACTGATCCTCAAAAGTGAGGCCTCTATTTTCTTTAATTTCTTGTATTTCCCTTCAATTTTCCTCTCATGCAAATTTGTGACCCTTCATCACCCTTTACTCATATTTTCCTTTATTTTCATAAATAAATGGCAATCAACACATATTTTCCTTTTCCAATTTCCTTAGCCATAATAAACCGAAAGTGAAAACCACAAGGATGTTTTTCCCTAACATTTAGCTTGGAATATGTGTCCCATGACCTTCGTCTTATTTTTCCTTTATTAACTTTAATATATGAAATTTTAACCTGAGGTTGTTACAAAACCCCCCCCTTAGGGGAATACCATCCATAGTGCTCTATGACACCTATGACCAACAAACATCTGAAAGAAAAACATACTGCCTATGGAACTTTATAACTTAGCTTGATGCAGTATTTACAATGAACAACTGTCGAAAACCATGACCAACATGAAAAACATGACAACCATATTCCTTATTGGAGCTTATAACACAACTCATTTCAGTATTTATAATATCAGCCATGCATAGATATGTACATATACCAAAACTACTTTTCCTCAATTGGAAAACAATGAAGGATAAATAGCCCACATCTGATCATTCATCTCCCATGTAGCTTCATTGGGCCCAAAGTGCTTCCATTGCACTTTAACTTACTTGATTTCTCATTTCCAAAGCATTAGTTGTTTCTGCTGCAATTCTCACTAAGGTTCCAATTGGAATTCTCATTTTAGCTCCACCTATAATATAGACTAGTCAATTACATGATCAATGTCCTTCACATATATTATAAGCAATGAAAACATGGAATAAATCATGGAATTTCACTGTTGATGACAGTGCAAGTTTGTAAACCACTAGTCCAATCCTCTCAAAGATCTCGAAAGGCCCGCAATACCGAGGTGCTAATTTGGCACATGACCTAATCCTCAAGGAGCTTTTATTGGGCTTGATGTGTAAGTACACATGATCCCCAACATAAAACTCCTTAAATTCCCTATGCTGATCTGTTCAACTCTTATGCATGTCCTATGATGATTTTAGATTTTTCTTGAAAACCCGCATTTCCTGTTCCATCTCTCCCAACATGTTCGACCCAATCATCACCTTGTTCATTGGATCACTCTAGATGATGTTAGCATTACAACTCTACCATTAAATTTCCTTGAATAGATTCATCCTTAATGACTCCTGATATCCATTATTGTACGCAAGATCTACCAGAGGAATATACTCTTCCCACTTTCGCTGTTGGTGCATGACATACATACTCAACATATCCTCAATAATCCTACTAACCCTCTCTTTCTTTCCATATTTCTATGAATGTCAAGTTGTAGTAAAATCCAACTCTATCCCCAAACCTTCAAAAAAAATACTTCCAGAACCTAGAAGTGAACTTGGAAACTCTATCAAATACAACCGTCTTAGGAATACCATACAAGTTCACTATCTCCCTGATGAAGACCTGAGCTACCTCACTAGTCAAATTAGTAGACGTTACTGGAATAAAGTGAGCTACCTTGGTCAGCCTGTCAACCACAATCATGATGGAATCATGTTGTTTAGATGTCCTCATAAATTCTGTGATGAAATACATGGAAATGACCTTCCGTTTCCACTCTAGAATTAGAATCAGCTACAATAGACCACCTAGATGCTTACACTCTACTTTTACTTTCTGACAATCCAAGAACCTTTTGATGAAGTCAACCACTTCTTTCTTCAGATCTGACCAATAGTATAACTTCACAAATGTTAAAGTCTTATGATATCTTGGGTGACCTGAATATCACTCAACATGAAATTTCATTAAGATAAGCTTCTTAAGCTAATTTTTTTCCATCACATAGATCATGTCCCTAAATCTCACCAAATCATGTGCCATGAGATGATAATTTACATCCTGGTCACCTGTACCCTATTTTTGTAACATGTGCTTAAGTTGTTGGTACCTGTCATCCTATTTTCCTTCCTGCAAGATTCAATCCTATAAATTTTTCCCATATGAACTCATAGTTGCAATGTTATTTAACTGCACTCTTCTAGTAAGAGCATATGCAACCATGTTCTCCTTACCCTTAATGTACCTCTTCTTAAAATCAAACTCACTGAGCGTGGCCAACCATCTAGTTTTCCTGACATTTATATTAGGTTGGTCAAATAAGTATCTCAACCCACTGTGATCACTCATCAACAAAAACTTCTTGCTAAGAAGATAATGCCTCCACATCTTCAATGCATGAATGATCATTGCCAACTTAAGATCACATGTCACATATTTCTGCTCGTGCTCATTTAGTTTCCATGACTCATAGCATACCACTTGTCCTTCTTGCATCAGGACTCCACCAAGTCCTCTCTTGCAAGCTTCCGTACACACCAAGAACTCTTTATTTGGATCTATAATCTTTAGAACTAAAGCATTTGTAAGAAATTGCTTCAACTAATTAAAACTAGTTGTGCATTCCTCTGTCCATTCAAATTTCTTTCCTTTCCTCTGTAAAGATTTAATAAGATAGGCGATGTGTGAGAATTTATTGATGAACCTCCTATAATAAATTTCTAACTCAATGAATGATATGACCTCATTCACATTCCTAGGAGATGCCCATTCCATGATAGCTTTGATCTTTTTTGGATCCACTACTATACCTTCCTTGGAAACAACATTTCCCAAGTAATGAACTTATGTCTAAAAGAAACTACACTTACTAAGCTTGGCATACAACTAATTTTCTCTCAACAATCTTAGCACTACTACCAAGTGTTTTGCACGCTCTTCCTCATTCTTAGAATATATCAATATATCATCAATGAATATTATCACAAACTTATCCAAATAAGAACGAAACACACTATTCATCAAACACATGAAAGTAGTTATGACCTAGATCTTGGGGGGTAGGGATATCTAAGTAATTTCCACATGAGGAAAAGAACAAAATTAAACCAAACTAGAAAATAAGTCAGGATCTAACTTTATTATATCATAAAATGACAATTGTAACTACATTGTGTTGGACAATTTTCCCTCTTACAAAAGGAGGTTTGTTATTTATAGCCTTTTTTTAGTTATATTACCATGGGTAAATACCATCCATGGGAAAATACCATGGGTGGATAATATCATGGGTGAGTTATTTATAGCCTTTAGTTACATTACCATGGTTAAACACCATGAGTGAATTTCCTTTCGGATCATTCCTCCCCACTTAGGAAGGAATAGTCCCCATTATGTGAAGTTCCCTCTGGAGAAACCTTTTTCAAAGATGAGTTGTGGATGACTAGGTGTTGTTGAAGACAAGGTTTTTGCATGGTTGACCATAACTAAGGGTTTGTGGATGACCCGTAACCATGATGTATGAAGATCCAAGGATAGAGATACCTTGTAATGCTTGTGAGACAACTGTGATATTGACAGTGTGTGGCCGAGAAAGTGGATTTCGATGGTAATGGTTTTGCATGGTTGACCCATAACCATGATGAATGAATATTCCAGGATAGAGATACCCTGTAATGCTAGTGGGGAAACTATGAGGTGGACAATGTGTGGACAAAAAAATGGACTTCGTTGGCAAAGGGTTTTATGTGGTTGACTAGGTGTTGTTGAAGACAAGGGTTTTGCATGGTTGACCCATAATTGAGGATTTGTGGATGACTTGTAACCATGATGGATGAAGATCCGAGGATAGAGATACCCTCTAATTATTGTGAGCCAACTGTGATATTCATGATGTGTGGCTGAGAAAATGGATTTCAGTGGCAATGGTTTTGCATGGTTGACCCATAACCATGATAAAATAAGAGTTGAGGATAAAGATACCCTATAATGCTAGTGGTCCAACTGTAATGTAGATAGTGTGTAACCAAGAAAATGGACTTTGTTGGAAAAAAGTTTTGTGTGGCTGACCCATAACCATGATGAATGAGGGTTCGAGGATAGAGATAACTTGTAATGAACCTCGAGATCACTTTTTGGTCTATCTAGTAGATACTGGTGTCTTATCTATGTAAATTATCACATACCCTTTGCAATAAATGTATAAAGAAATACATGTGCCTCTATTATGCTTAAATGGAACATCGTTTCTAGGTAATTCATATAAGTTGAAGTTGGGTCCCCTCCATTTTCTGATGCTCTTGAATCTAGCATGAGATCACCAATAGCCACCACCAGAAGTAGCACATGCTTTATTAACTAGATGTGGGAGAAATGACATGCATCAATTGGAACACATGTTAGGCCTGATAACATTACAATACATCACAAAAGGAGACCATCTGATTGTGGTCTTCGATTCCACCACTGAAGGCCTTCAAAGCTTACTTTCTAATAGTGTTAGACAAACACAATAACAACAAAAACATATAAAAAAAAATTCCATGGTTTCTTTGTTAGAGTTTATTTTACCCTTTTCCTTCTAAAGAATAAATGAAGGAGTCATGAGAAATAATAGGATGATAGTATCCCACATAACCATCTTTGAAGTGAGAACAATCATTGGCAATTTTGCTATGTATAAGCACGTCAAAAACTAAATTGCCACGGGACCAATTCAATTATCCAAGACCTATCTTCTAACCAAATTCAAACCTAAAATTGCCATTGTGATACGGTAAACATCATCCTAAAAGAAAAAGTAATAGATGCTAGTATAGTTAAATAATTGATTCTCAATATAACAGACTAGCAATATGTGTATTATAAGAGCACATTCTTTCATGATACAAGCCTTCGGAGGAAGAAGCGCTAGGCCTGGAAGCACCATGGTCAGCAAAACACTTGCAATGATGAACTTCTAAATGCACATGAGTGTCATACCAACTAACCAAATGTTGAGATCCCAATAGTGTTGCACAATAAACCATGCAATTGGCAAGCTTGGTGAGATAACAAATATGAAATAAGATGATAGGCTATTCTTGATCTAAAATGGGGATATATAAAAACCAACAAAAAATGGTGTGAGAAATAACTTGAGTGGCATGCCAATGAAAATCGACCTGGTTAAAGAAATTTAACTTGACAAACCAGTAAAAGTAGTCAAGCCAAAAGCATCGTTAACCAAACCAATCCCATAACTTCTTACCATCAGGGAAACTCCCAGCATGGTAATTGTCAACGGAAATTAATTCCATGGAGGTGCATCATGCAAATATTTCCTAAAGGATTAAAAGACAACGTTGATTTCTAGAAATACAATCATAGCCACTGCAATTGTGCCATTGATGGTCTGAATCTACTGAAGTGAAGCAAGATCCTTCAAAATGTACCACAATGCATTAAATGTTGACACATATAATTGAAATAGTGAAGGCACAAAAAAATAGCAAGAAGAGGTCATAGACAGTGGCCATGGAAGAAAAAATATGGAATGATGAGATCTAATGTATAGAAACAGAGGAAAAAACAACAAATTTAGGGTACAAAATATGCATTCGAGCAGTCCAAGAATTAGGGCTTCATCTGCAAGTTGACTGCCATATCATTTTTCGGCTTTGGTCATGAAAGAAAATTGCCAGGGAAGATAATACAACTAGTAAAGACATAAAGATTTGTCATAAAATAATAGGGTGTGCGATCCCTTCCCACTACCCCCCACATCCATATTACAGATGTTGTGAATGGAATACAAGTGAATCAGAGCCACTCTAGGGTTATGATTATGGATGAATTCTCGGTCTAGAGCCACCAGAATTGAAGCAAATCCTACACCTCAATTAAAAAATTCACCTTGCAGCACATGAGCATGGCTAGTATGTGAGACGACTAAGAATCTATGGCAGGTAGGGTCGAACCCTTGAGCATGAATGCCAACTACAAGATGAGCATGGCCAACCAGATGCCAAAGAAGGTGCCTTAATTGAGCTGAAAGGGGTCGAGGATGTAGGAGACCATAATATTGAACATCAAAGTCACCATTACTGAAATACCACCCATTTCTACTAGGAGGGATGCACAATGACCCAGGGAAATGGTGATTTGAGTGTTATAGGAAAAGGAGGCTGAGGGGGAGAAGCACTACTTGCCATACTGGGTTCTCTCTCTGATTAGTTTAGCGGTAAGGAAGAGAAATAATGATCTTTAATTGACTTGTTTTATTCTAAAAAGTTCATGGGGATCAACGACAAGGGAAGGAGGAAGACTAGGTAGCCACCTTGGAAAAGAGGGTATCACATCCATTCATAGTAAATCAGCGCCATTTTTTTTAATATCAAGCAAATAATTTCACCATGCTAGATCTCTGAAATAGGAAACTAAACTCACTAATCCTGGATGGGTGTTTCATAAAGAGAAAATCACTCTTCGCAACTTGATAGAAACTCAATCAAATTATTTTTAGAAAAAATCTCTCACCTTGGAGAGATCCTTTTTCTAAATGGAAAATGAAGTATTATGAGCAGATCTAAGAACTCCTATTGAAAACCCTTAAAATCTAATCTCCATGGATTCATAAATTTCTCTGATACCATTGATCTGGATCTTGGGGGGGGCCAAGATCTGTGTAATTGTCGCACCAAGAAAAGAAGAAAAGTAAACCAAAATAGAAAATAACTTAGGAACTAACTTTTATTAGATCAAAAAATGACGATTACAACTACATTGTGTTGGACAATATTCCCTCTTACAAAAGGAGGCTTGTTATTTATATGCTTTTTTTAGTTACATTACCATGGGTGGGAAAATATAATGGGTGTATAATACCATGGGTGAGTAATTTATAGCCATTAGTTACATTACCAAGATTAAATACCATGGGTGAATATCCATTTGGTTCAAGATGGAGCACTAGTCAAACCAAAAGGAACCACAACAAACTCATAATACCCATACCTGGTACCAAAAGTAGTCTTATAAGTGTCCTCTTATTTGATCCGTAATTGATGATATACTAATCTCAAGTCAAACTTTGAGAACACTACTACTCCCTTCAAATGATCAAACAAGTCATCAATCCTTGGCAATGGATACTCGTTCTTGATTGCCACCTTGTTTAGCTTCCTATAATAGTTGCACAACCTAAGGGTACCATTATTCTTCCTCAAAAACAACATTGGTGCACCCCAAGGTGATATATTCAACCTATTGTATCTCTTGTCAAGCATTTCCTTCAACTGCAACTTCAATTCCACTAGCTTTGGGGTGCCCATCATGTAAGGTGCCTTTTTTGCTATTGTTTCCCCTAGTACCAACTCAATAGAAAAGTCCACTTCCCTTTGAAAAGGAAAATCTTAAATATATGCTGAAAACACATCCTGAAACTACTGCAAAACCATATACCTCTTCAATACTTTCACATCATCAACATCCTTATCACTAGAAACATATGCTACAAAAAATGCAAAACCTTTCTTGTAACTATGCTTGGCGTGCATAGCTATAACCATTCTCACTGATGTAGGCTTCTTCTTACCCTATAAGATTCTCTTCTCTCCATCATCATGAAACCACTCAATAGCCTTCTCATAAAAATCCACCTTAGTCTTGTAATGGTACAACCAATCCATACCAAAAATCATATTGTATGATCCCAACAAAAGTAAATTTAGATGTGGTGATGTAGGCATACCATTTAGCTCAAATGCACAAGCTCTTACCCAATGATGAACTCTATTCCTAGTACCTATAACTAACTACAGCAACCAAGACTCTATATGCACTTCTTTTCTCAAACCACACTTATGCACTAGGTTATGACTAACATAACTGTAATTAGGTCCAGGGTCAATCAAAATGGAAATAAGGAATCTGCCTGCTTGTTATTAAACGATGCATAGATACAAGGAATGATATGGCACGCATCCCCAACTGTCTACACCTCCTAAGAACTATATATTTGAGGTCTACCACTATGATACAATGCACAATACTTCTTGCGATGATCCTTGCTACTTATCCAACAATGTAATGGTTCTCTACCACTACCGTTATTTTTCTTCTCTCTAGGATGAGATTCATGTTCCTTCTCAAATGCATTAAAATTCTTGTAAGGACCAACATTTTCCTTCTCACCTACATCTTGAGGTCTTCCCCAGTTCGATGGTCACTTTTCATTAGTCATATCATTCCCTTTCCAACCCTACCTAGACTCGATCTTATGCTTTTATTTCTCATGATAGTGCTTCAACTTTCCAATGACTTCTTCCAGCAACTTAGGCTCATCATACTCAATCCGGTCCTTAAATTCCAATTGAATTCCATTGATAAATACATGAACTTTAGTATTCTCATCCTTGACATAAGGCACATACCTCAACAACTCTAGGCACTTAGTTGTATACTCCTCATCTGTCATAGATCCCATCTTCATCTCATAGAACTCATTGGCCTTTTTGTCATAGTACCTTTTTGACCAGTACATCCTCCTGAAGAGTCTCTTAAATTCATGCCAACACAACTCCTCTATCCCAATATCTTTGACATGGTTAAGATCTTCCCATCAAATGCCTTCTTTCCCTTTGATATTTAAAATAGGTATCCTAGCCTTTATGTTCTTTGTATAGTCATGCTACTCAAAGAAATTCTTCATTCTAAGCAACCATGCCTCTACATCCTTCTATTTCTTCAACTCTCCATCAAATGTAGGTGGCCTGGGATTCTTGAACTCATCTAGAAAGTATCCCCTCTCACTCCTCCTATAAGGATGATAGTGATGATGACCATGATACCTGTCTGAACCAAAACTAGAATAGAACCCATAACCATTTCCTCTCCTATTGGGTGTATCCAAGAACCTACCATCTGGTGAGCTCCAGTATTGCAGCAATAATGCTACAACTCCTAGAACTCCCTTCTTTAATTTTATCAACCCGGTAGTTCGTAACAAACTTGGAAGCGACGGTGCTGTATGCACAAGTAATAGCTCTTGCCGCAGTTGTCACTTGGTCAGCTGGCACAAGTCCGCTAGGGGCTTAAGCCAACTTCTATGAGCTCTTACAAGAATCTTTTTAACTGATGGATGAAAGCTAACTCAAAGGAAGCTAATCTACTTGCGGAAAGAAACTAAAAGCCAGAAAGAAACGCAAACCCTAGCAAACCCTAATTCTACCAGCTAGTCCTACTGACACAAAGGAGAGAATGAAAACTACGAAAAGAGATGCCATTACTTCTATGAAGGTAAAATACATGTGCCTACACTGCCTCTAGCTGAAGAAAACATCTTTTCATATTTTTGACTAAGTTATTAGAATTATCATGCATGTGCTTTTAACTAGCTTTTTACTGTGCAGAGGTGGATCAAGGAGGAGAAATGCTTGGAAAAGGTTGGGATGGTAAAAAGAGGGCCTAAGGGGTCCAAACACCCTTCCAAAGAGTTTCACAGAGTTTTGCTATCAAGAAACCTCATTTGTGAGCTTCTACAGGAAGTCTGCAGGGGTTCTACAGGATGTTTAGGATTTCTACAGGATGTTCCGTAATTTTTCTAGAGGATGTTTAAAAATTGGATTTTGGAGGATGGGTGAGTGAGGTAAGGTGCATGAATAGATAGGGAGGTAGGGTAGGGGCCTAAAATGACCCAAGGACTGATGGATAGAGTTGAGGAGAAGGTGTAGATGGTTGGACTTGTTCCAAGAAGACTGAAGTAATGCTGCACAAAAGGTAGGGTTATGAGGGCAGTATGGCAACGTGAGGCAAGAAACCAAGTTAGGAGATGGAGAAGATGGGTTTGAGGGAGTCTGGGTAGACAGAGAAGTGGTACAGGTGCTCTGCAATTTGTGTTTCCAACTGAACCAACAAAGACATGCAAGAAAACAAAGATCTAGTTATGCTACCCTAATATGATCTAGCTAATAGTAACAAGAATGGACAACAGCTTTATTTGCAAGGAAACCATGTATATTAACTATGCAATGAAGCATTCAAAGATCTGAACATGTAACCAACTTCTGCAAATGAAAACCAAACACTAATGATTGCATGGCAAAGCAAAGTCAGTGTTTCTATGGGCAGCAAAGTCATCCTAGTCACAGCTCCTGATCCCACTGAGGGAGAGGTGAAACCACAGATGTTTGTTGGCCCTTTTCTTGAATCTTTTTCTGTTAACAACCTATCAACTAAATCTGAGCATGAAAAGCTATTTTACTCATCAAAAAACAAACTAAATAACAAAACAAGATTTAGATCTAAATAGTAGATTTTATTCTAAGAATGCAGCAAAAACACATAAAGATAATCAAAGGAGGTATTGGGTGCTTGAGATGGGCCCAACCCCAAGAGCTATAGCCTCCTAAGAGAGATTTAGAGCTGGTGCAAAGCTGGATTCATCTTTATTGATCAAGAAAAGAAGAGTTACATCAAAACTGTCTACAAGGGAAACTTGAAAATGTGATGAAAGCAAAGCTAATCTACTGCCTAAAAATCGAACTACAGACTAGCTAACGTCTGCCTACAAAAATGACTAACCATTGGCTACAAAATGACTAACCCCTAGCTAACTACCAGCTAACCCAAATGAGGCCCCAAGCCTTCTTATTTATACAAATTGAGGACCCCAACAATCCTCCTAAACTTTAGGGACTCGGCTGCCCAAAACTTGTAGTTAACAGCAGTCCTACTTGACTTGCTTGGCTGCCCTTGTGTTAATTGATTTGGTGGCCCTTGAACTCCGAGCTGATGGTGGAGAATTCGAGGTAAGGGCCCATAAATGAAGGGGACACCTTCCTACAAATCCTCTCCCTTGTTCTCCCACGAATTTGGCTGCCATGTGCTCATTAAACCCTTCAATTTTGTCTCCAAATTGACCAAAAAGGCTACACAAAGCACACATTAGACTTGTTGGCATAATGACTAACCCAATTCACTCTATTAGAATAAATATAATAAAAAACATGCAATAAACTAATGAGAATGGTGGATTAAGTCGAATTAGGAGGTTGAATGAGCCCAAATAATTATCCATTTTTGGGGCTCATCATCACCCCCCTACTGAAAGTGTTGCTCATCCTCTGAGCAACCAATCTATCTCCTCATCTTTGATGGCCCTGGTGGCCTCCCTGTCATCCCAAGCTTTTGAAGTGATGTCCTCTTCTCAGTCATGACCATGCTTTTCTCTCTGCTCCTTCCCACTGCCTGGGCTTCTTTTCCTAGAGAATTATCAACTTCCTGTAGAACTGTCTCAGCATCCTGTAGAACTGTCTTTGAGTCCATTATCTGAATTCTCTCTCTCCAAGTGAAGGTTTTTGGCTTCCTCATTCATAGGTGATGGACATCCTTGAAGGAGACTCCTCCTTTGGTGTGGTAGGGGTGTCAACAATGGTGATTGGTTCTTTGGACAGTGGTTGAGGTTTGCCGGTTTTAATTCTTACACTTCTTCTTGCCTTAAAATATAGTGAGGGCTCCCTCTTTTGCTTCTCCTTCTGCTTGGGGGATGTGCTTAGGGTGGCCAGCACAACTACTACCTTCCTAGCTAAAATCCTGGCCAATTTCTCCTTCTACTGCCCTTTCTTCAGACTTCCTGTAGAAATGCCTGTAGTGGCTGGTTTCTGGCTTCCTGTAGAAGCAGTTGGGATTGTCTTAGCCTGCTTGGCTGAGGGTGCTTTTTCCTTTAGCTTGGTTGATGCTGCCTTAGGGGTGCCTTCACTGGCCTGGGCTTTCTCAGTCCTCTCTATCCTACTCTGCAGTCTTTTCTCCCTGGATGTTTATGTTATTTTACCACCCACTGTTTTGGCCTCAGCATCCTGTTTTTTTTTCTCCTACTTTTCCTCTTTCTTTTTTGGCGGCCTTTCCGGTGATTGTCTTCCCTGCGTTTCCTTGCCCTTAGCTAGTTTCTCTGTCTCAATTTGCTCCTTTTCCTCGTTGCTGGAGGAAGTGAGTTCTTCGGCCAAAATTCGGATGTCATCATCCTTAGACATATTCCGAAAAATTACCTAGGAGAGAGGGACAGTGTAAGTATGGAGTGCATCTTCCACGAGGAGCTTGATAAGCCCATGATGGGCCAGCTGGTATGGTGTCCCCTCCCTTAGCTTTGTGGCACATTCCATCAAGGATTGCAGGAGGAAGTAGGGGATGCTCAATTTTTGTTCTGAGGGCAGATCCATTTGATGCCTGAGTTCTGTTAGTAAACAGAAATGATAACCATATACGATGCTGAATCGCCCCTCACAGGTAATATACTTCATAACTTGAAGGCTGACCTCACTCCAATAATGGCCGAAGGCTGGCTCTCCGGACCCCATTCTTATCCTCTGAAAACTATTCTTTTGGTAGAAAAAAATTCCTTTTTGGATTTTTGGCCCAATGACCTCTCCTCTTTACTCCATGATGTCCCCAATGGCAGCTCAGTGACTCGACTAATGAGTTGTGGGGTCAGTTTTAGGGTAAACCCTCTGAAATTTACAGTGGCCAGTATTTTGGATTTAGGCTGCAGGGATATTAGGAATTCTTTGGTTACCTCATCATCATAGCCTTGGATTCTGTCACAGGAGGTCATCCAATTGGCATGGGTAAATAGGTCTACCACCTCGGGAGTTCCCCTCAATTTTTTTGTATTTTCCTTTGCACCAAGTCCCCATTTAGAATGTTGTTGTTGCCCAAATTCGACTGACAAAAGGGAATTAGGCTCTCTCAGACAGGGTGTAGAGCTTGTTTTTTATTCCAACCACATAACAGTCACAAATTTTTTTTATGCACAAGTAAGCCTTACAGTGGTTTATCATTATCATATGGAGCATTTGTTAACAGGAACCTTGGAAGAGAATGTGATGCAGCACTATTTGAAAGAAATTCCATGTAACCCACGAGAAAACCACCATTCTTGACCCACAGGCAGACTGGTTTTAATTGTCCCCACTTCAACCAAGCTAGTTCACCACCTTTCAAAATATCATGCATGGGAATGGTGTTTTTGAGCCTACCTTTCTTCAAGCTCCAAACTTGATGAAGAAAAACTCAGGCTCCTCTGCTTCAGCATGATATAACGTACTTCCTGTAGAAGACCCCTCCCGTTTCCTGTAGAATGTTATTCTGCCTTTGAGTGAGCCCGATACACTAGAGAAATTCGAACCAGGCCGCAAAGCTCAGTGGAGGACAATAGGTTAACCAATTGTGGGAGCAGAGGACGCATACTTCAGCTAAGAATGTTGAAAAAATTAATCAGAGGATGGTGAGAGTCAGCCGAGCATTTTTAATTGTGGCGTGATTTGTGGTGAGGTGGCAGAGATGTGCATTGGCCCATGCAAACTGTTGGTCCCCTGCAGTGCTTAACTATTTTTTCTCTGCCTGTAATTTCGTCCATCAATCACGCTGAAGTTTAACTGTCCATCACTACCTGTTTTCTAATTCCCTCTTGAGATGGCTGAGCGCACGTGTCTCATTCACCCATCGAGTGCTATGGAACTGGATGACAGTGGTTAGTTAGCTGGCCACTAATTTTTTTAATCCCGACCATCTCATTGCTCATGCAGTTTCTAAATTACATTCATGCAATCAGAGGAATGAGTTTCAGTCACGTACCTGGAAGTCCAATGGTTGCTGTGAGGTGTTGTGGCCTGTCATTTGCTGCATGCACTGGTTTTTGCGGTTGCATGTGGCTTGGCTGCTGATTTTTTTGGTTGTTTTCCTTGTGTAGGTGTCCTCTGACCAGATCTAAGCTACAAGCATTTGTTTCCACGTTCAAATCTGCAACTTCAAGCTGCTGCTGCTGAATTTTCATAGGACCAGAACTTGTTTTCGCCATTGCTCCCAAACGGTAAACCGGATCGATCTGAAACTTGCTAAGCACGTTCCTATCATCATTATGCATCTCCCATAGAAAAATTGCGATCAATGGATGCACAGATTTCGAGAAAAATGGAAAATGACTGAAGATTTCAGAGATCAATTTCTCAGAAACTGTGCCTCGGAATCGGCTGAAACTGCTTGGGTAGGCTACTATCACTCATGTGCATCTCCCCATGAAACATGTTTTGAAACAGATGCACAGATATGGAGAAAATGCAAAAATGGCTGAAGGAGATGGAGGCTGATTTCTCGGAAACTGTGCACCAGAATTGGCTGAAACTGCTCAAGCATGTTGCCATCACCCTTGTACAATTCCCCATAAAACGGTTTTTCAAATGGATGCATGGTTTTCAAGTTATGGCAAAAGCAAATTTTGTTCTATGTATTTTTTTCTTTAAAGCATTTTGCAAGTTTTTGCATGGTGAAAAAGAATGAGCTTGGGTTGTGATGCAGGCATGGAGATGATGGAGGAGGAGTTTGAAGATTGCAGGAGGACTTTTGAACCCTTGAGGAAGCTACCATGTTAACCAAACCACCTCTTTGAAATCCATTTCTAGCTTCCTACAATTTCTACAGGAACTTCCTGTAGAAGCACAATGTAGAAGCACAATGAGGTGGAAAAATGATGGAGAAAGGCGAGGGATGGACACAGAGGTGCTTGCAGGACTAAACAATATATTCCAAGCCTTATATTCCCTTCCAAAATCGAATCTGGCTCGCTTGAAGGTTCTACAGGATGTTTCCTGTAGAAATACAGAACTTCCTGTAGAAGGCACAAAAACTCCTTTGTCTTTGTTTTGAGTGATCCTCCTGACCTGCAATGTCATTGCTGCAACCTGAAATTATTCAATGGAAATTAGATTTATTTTTATTTTTCTTTTTCTCTTTTTTTTTTGAAAAACAACTAGGGCGCCTCATAGAGGTTTTCACCCTAATTGCCTACCCTGGGTGCCTCCAAGGGAGGTTTTCACCCAGAGATCTTATTCTCTTTTCTCTTTTTTCCCAACCCATTGACCGCCTCATGGAGGTTTTCAATCAATGAGCCAATCTAAGGCGCCTCCGAGGAGGTTCTCACCTTAGATTTTTATTTTCATCTTATTTTCACTTTTCTTTTTCTTTTTTTTCTCTTTTTTCTACCCTACCCTACTTGAAAAACAAAATTCTTTTCAAGTATAAGAATACTTCCAATGGAGCCATGTGCACATCGAGATTAGAGATAAACTGATGTGGAGGCTTGAAATTCATGCTTTGACAGCTATCCGGATCTCAGAGACCAAATGATTTGACTTTGAAGGGATCAAACATAGTTGAAGAAGAGAGTACTGCTGCAACTTAGTGACCGTCTGAAACCATATCTCAATATAGCTCTGATATCCTTGGTTCTTTTGCTGATCTGGATCATGTTTCATGTCACCTTCTAACATGACTTTCTCATCTTCCTCTTTTTGCTGATCTTTCTCTTGAATACATGGAATATTTGATGGTAACCATGAGGGATCTTTCTTTATCTCTGCTTCTGATGTCTTCTCTTCATCAAGTAAAGCCCATGGCTCTTTGATTTCCTCTTCTGAATCTTCTTTTGCCTGATGTGGTCCTTCAATGCTTTCAATATAGTCTCTTTTTTACAATACTCTTCCTAAGCTATGGTGAAGATCATTGAGCTCAAGAGGAGTCATTTGGACATGTTGTGTCCCAGCATTGCAATTGTGTTGAGCTACTCCAATGGACAGGTTTGGAAATGGTGGTATGGGTAGCTGAGTGGGGGCATAGATTTGAGATGGATGTGGATGGGGTTGTGGTTGGTTAGGCATTTGGGGTTGCCTTGGTGGAGGAGGAGGTGATGGTTGTGGTTGAGCAGTGGTGGAGGAAAAGAAGTGGGAGGAGTGTTGTACTAGGGCCTCCACCCCTGATGAGGTGCATTCCACTGAGGATGTGGCTGAGCATAAGAGTGAAACGAATGAGCAGCTGGTTGGGCATAATATGGATCTATGAAGGAACAAGGAGGAGGTGTGAACCAGGAAGGATGAGCAGGGGGACCCCAAGAAGGCATGAAAGTGGCTTGATAGGGGTCATAATAGGTCTCGTGTGTCCCTTGCAGTTCCTGCTGGTAAGATCTAGGTCCATGCGGCCTCCTTTGGTTCATATAATAGAGTGATTCAGTGGCTCCTTTTGCTCTCTGATATCCAGCTTTGAATCTGGGTAAGGAAGGGCACTGATCTGTAGGATGGTATTCTTCACAGACAAAACACACTTCTATGGAGTACAATGGACATTTGTTCCTAGGATGCTTTCTAGTGCACCTAGGACAAAAAATGGCCAAAGCCCTCTTGGCTTCCTCTTGCTTCCTTTGGATCTGCAAGGTATCTAGTTGCATGGCAAGAAATTGCCTCATATCACTCTTGAAATCTTCGATCTGATTTGCAAATTCATTTTTGGACAAGGTATTGCTCCCAACATTTCTATTTGAAGCCATTTTCTCCAGAGGAATGTCTTCTTCTTCTTCTTCCCTTGAGGTTCTTCAAATATGTCTTGCGGTCCACCTAAGGGTTCTTTAATCACAGCCATCGAAGAAAAGAGAATGTTGGCTGTGTGAAGCAGTGGGGGTGTTGTGCAATCATTTTTCTAACTTATCTCTACTCCTACAAGGCATGAAATGAAATCTTTTTGGTTGATTTTTGCTTTTTTCTACTTCTACCTGCAAAACTGAAATAGATTGAACTGCAACTAACTATCTTGCTAAAATGAAAATGCGGAATTGAAATGAAAGCAGGAAAGGACTAATCTATCTTGCTCAAATGAAATTGCACGAATGAAATGCTAGTCTACGCTTGCGGAATTGAAATGCTAATCTACGCTTGCAGAAATGAAATTGCGGAATTGAAATGCTAATCTATGAAAGCGGGAAATTCTAATCTACTTTTGCAAAAAGGAAATTGCATAATGGAAATGAAATAAACTACTTAGCAGAAGGTTGTAGTGGAAAATAGAAGAAAAACAACAATCACCAATACTCTGATGCTTCCTCGGCAACGGCGCCAAAAAGATGGTGGTGCTCCAGTATTGCAGCAATAATGCTACAACTCCTGGAACTCCCTTCTTTAATTTTATCAACCCAGTAGTTCATAACAAACTTGGAAGCGACGGTGCTGTATGCACAAGTACTAGCTCTTGCCGCAGCTGTCACTTGGTCAGCTGGCACAAGTCCGCTAGGGGCTTAAGCCAACTTCTATGAGCTCTTAGAAGAAGCTTTTTAACTGATGGATGAAAGCTAACTCAAAGGAAGCTAGTCTACTTGCGGAAAGAAACTAAAAGCCAAAAAGAAACGCAAACCCTAGCAAACCCTAATTCTACCAGCTAGTCCTACTGACACAAAGGAGAGAATGCAAACTACGAAAAGATATGCCATTACTTCTATGAAGGTAAAATACATGTGTCTACACTGCCTCTAGCTGAAGAAAACATCTTTTTGTATTTTTGACTAAGTTATTAGAATTATCATGCATGTGCTTTTAACTAGCTTTTTACTGTGCAGAGGTGGATCAAGGAGGAGAAATGCTTGGAAAAGGTTGGGATGGTACAAAGAGGGCCTAAGGGGTCCCTAACACCCTTCCAAAGAGTTTCACAGAGTTTGGCTATCAAGAAACCTCGTTTGTGAGCTTCTACAGGAAGTCTGCAGGGGTTCTACAGGATGTTTAGGATTTCTACAGGATGTTCTGTAATTTTTCTACAGGATGTTTAAAAATTGGATTTTGGAGGATGGGTGAGTGAGGTAAGGTGCATGAATGGATAGGGAGGTAGGGTAGGGGCCTGAAATGACCCAAGGAGTGATGGATAGAGTTGAGGAGAAGGTGTAGATGGCTGGACTTGTTCTAAGAAGACTGAAGTAATGCTGCACAAAAGGTAGGGTTATGAGGGTAGTATGGCAACGTGAGGCAAGAAACCAAGTTAGGAGATGGAGAAGATGGGTTTGAGGGAGTTTGGGTAGACAGAGAAGTGGTACAGGTGCTCTGCAATTTGTGTTTCCAACTGAACCAACAAAGACATGCAAGAAAACAAAGATCTAGTTATGCTACCCTAATATGATCTAGCTAACAGTAACAAGAATGGACAACAGCTTTATTTACAAGGAAACCATGTATATTAACTATGCAATGAAGCATTCAAAGATCTAAACATGTAACCAACTTCTGCAAATGAAAACCAAACACTAATGATTGCATGGCAAAGCAAAGTCAATGTTTTTGTGGGCAGCAAAGTCATCCTAGTCATAGCTCCTGATCCCACTAAGGGAGAGGTGAAACCACAGATGTTTGTTGGCCCTTTTCTTGAAGCTTTTTCTGTTAACAACCTATCAACTAAATATGAGCATGAAAAGCTATTTTACTCATCAAAAAACAAACTAAATAACAAAACAAGATTTAGATCTAAATAGCAGATTTTATTCTAAGAATGCAACAAAAGCACATAAAGATAATCAAAGGAGGTATTGGACGCTTGAGATGGGCCCAACCCCAAGAGCTATAGCCTCCTAAGAGAGATTTAGAGCTGGTGCAAAGCTGGATTCATCTTTATTGATCAAAAAAATAAGAGTTACATCAAAACTGTCCACAAGGGAAACTTGAAAATGTGCTGAAAGCAAAGCTAATCTACTGCCTAAAAATCAAACTACAGACTAGCTAACTTCTACCTACAAAAATGACTAACCATTGGATACAAAATGACTAACCCCTAGATAACTACCAGCTAACCCAAATGAGGCCCTAAGCCTTCTTATTTATACAAATTGAGGACCCCAACAGTCCTCCTAAACTTTAGGGACTCGGCTGCCCAAAACTTGTAGTTAACAGCAGTCCTACTTGACTTGCTTGGCTGCCATTGTGTTAATTGATTTGGTGGCCCTTAAACTCCGAGCTGATGGTGGAGAATTCGAGGTAAGGGCCCATAAATGAAGGGGACACCTTCCTACAAATCCTCTCCCTTGTTCTCCCACGAATTTGGCTGCCATGTGCTCATTAAACCCTTCAATTTTGTCTCCAAATTGACCAAAAAGGCTACACAAAGCACACATTAGACTTGTTGGCATAATGACTAACAAAATTCACTCTATTAGCATAAATATAATCAAAAACATGCAATAAACTAATGAGAATGGTGGGTTAAGTCGAATTAGGAGGTTGAATGAGCCCAAATAATTATCCATTTTTGGGGCTCATCACCATCTTTGACTATGTCATCCCTGTTCTACTTGTGCCTTCCATAAGACCTACTGCCATATGCCCCATTAGTCTTGTCCTCTTGATCTAGATCTATTTAGCTACCAAAATCAACAACGATCTTTTACTTAAGTGATGTTAGAAGAATTGCATATGAAAGAGTATAAAGCAACCACATGTGCATACTTTAGAGAAGATAAAACATAACAACGACCATCAAATCAAAGAACAAAAACACATTGATAACGGAGTCCACCTAGTGTGGGTTATGTATCTGGCCCTAGTGTCAAGTGTGGGGAGGTAGCTTCATTGAATGTTGCAAGATGATGATGAGTACATAGTACATTATTTTTCATTACAAGGATAAATTCCCTCAACCAGAGTGGCATGTCTCTCCACGAGACATTCTCCCTATAGGATCTATGACTCAAATTATACTCCTTCATCATGACAAGCTAATAAATTCTCACATGACGTGGCATACAAGTATCTCTGAACATCATGGGTATAAGGATCTCAGCAATAAAAACACGATCGTAGAAAATCAGAATAAATATATGACATCACTACCGCATTTACCTCCACTTTCGGGGATGGTCCGAAAATGCATAGCTCTGTTGATGAAATGGGTTGCACCATTTAATTCTTAATGCAAAATCATGTCAAACAACTACAAACTTGGCCCCTTTCTGACACTGTCAAATTATGGACCCTTGGGAGGGTCAAGATTCCCCAAAAGATTCCTTCTTAGAGATGGCCAAAAAATCTACTACTCGAATGAAAATTTTGAGCATACCACTACGCTCCTTACAAAATTTTGTGAAAAATGATTATCAAATCGACATCATTCCGCCTTTGACAAAAATCAACCTCCAAGGGAATATTTTAGATTCCTCAAGATTCTATAAAGATTCCTTATTCTTGGCTTCTTGCATTTGTCCTACCCAAATATAGAAGTGGACCACACCATCATGTTCCCTGTGAAATTCTGGTTCGTTTAAGTATAAACTTGGCACAATTTGGTTACTATGAAAAATCGCCCTTTAGGGAATCTTTCATGTTCCTCCAAGATTCTACATGAGAATATTCCAAGAAAGATTCATTGCCTCAAAATTTGTGCCCCACATGGGTTGGGTTCTGCATTGTCTCCTCTGTCACCCCAACTAAATGGTTAAAATGGTTTTTTATATATTTTCAAGGGAAGAGTTAACAAGGTCTAGCCCATTAGGCCATTAATGGATGGATATATTTGGCAGGTGGAGGTCCTAGGGTCAAAATCGCAAGCTTCCCCCATATGGCGAGTTTTGTATTATTTACCAAAACAACACATTAACTTTTGTAACTGTGGATGGTTTGTTTGGCATGTGACATTTGGAGTGGCGAAAATGTCGTTAATAGTTACATATAACATTTTTTAGGTGTCGGTTTTTGTTTGGCTGTTAATTGTTGGCGGGCCGACCCACCTGATGGGTCAACATAGGTTCAACACCCGCAGGCCCTGAATTACATGGTGGTCTCCGTTGAATTGGCCATCAGTCAATGGTATATATATATGGTTGGGGGTGAGCAGGTCCAGCTGGCTCGCCACCCATTTTATTTTTTATTTTATATATATATATGCCATTCAAAATTCATCCATCGATTTTTAAGGGCCATTGGAAAAACTAAAGAGGAAACAAATTCACCCATTCTAGCAGTTGGATTTCGTACACCATAAATTTCTAAATTGTTGCCTCATTCATGGCTTCCACGGGACCTAATTTGTCCATAATCTTGACTAGTGATATCTTGAGCTTACAAACTCAGATTTGGGTGTCATTCACACTATTGGAATTGAGACGATGAGAACTATGATTTGGTCCTAGTTTAACTTTAATCCAATGACTTTGATTTTTGAGCTATTTTGGATTTTGAGCATCTCTAAAGCCACCTGGATCATTCCTCTCCACTAAGGAGCTTTTGGTCCTCCAAAATCATGAACATAATATGCAGCTATTGTGTTATATTGTCAACATCAATTCGATGACTTTGATTTTTGAGCTATTTTGGATTTTGAGCATCTTTGAAGCCACCTAGATCATTTCTTCCCACTGAGGAGCTTTTGGTCCTCCAAAGTCATGAACATAATTTGCAACTATTGTGTTACATTGTCTGCACAAAAAATGTCTTGACATGCCATACTTCCTTCTCCTTCTCCTTCGTTCTTTGGAGCCATAAGTGATGAACTGACACTTACATCCTCTGCAAACTTGTAGTATAATGTTTGCAAACTACATGCTCAATTACGTGACCAATCATGACCCAAGCATCCCCATACTTGCCAAGAGTTTACAAGACACACTCTTTGGTCAAGTTTACATTAGAATATAAATGAATACCTAGGCTATCAATAAAAGGCCAAAACGTTATCGTTTCTTTAATAAGCGATGGAAAACACCTCATCACTTTTACATTTATATCGCAACACATGATTTACAAAATACGACCATGACAAGCTACTAGATCTAGTAATACCATCTCTTACTCAACAAAGTGAACCACTAGGAATGTGGTGGATTCACTTGTTGAAAATATTTTCCAAATGGTTCTTGCATGGGTGCTTTGTCCTTGAGATGTTGCTCTACATGGAGCCTCCAAGATGTGGCTGTCTGATTTCCACCTTTGTTGCAATGACTAAAAAAAGTATTCTTCCTCCATACCCACTTTACCCTCTTCCTTCCCTGATGTGGAGAAGTTCTCTCACGTCTCGTCCTCTTTCTTGCTGCCATTCTCTTCCAACAATCAGAAACCATATGGTTATGTAAACCACAAAAACTACATGGTTTTCTATGCCATGATTTCTGCTCATCATTGTTACAATATTCTTGTAATCAAAATGAACTCTAGAATATTGATATTGTTTATACCTCTCTTGACTATCTTTGGTGTGATCTTGGCGATGAGAGATTTCCTTATCTCTTCCTCTTCAATGTGCACTACAATGGGAGGGCTATGATGTGTTCTAATCATCGTCTTTCCTTGATGGTTTCAACAATGTCTTGGAAGCTTCTGCTACCTTTGAGCACTCTCCTTTAATGTATCCCAAACCTGCAAATTGAGGTCTTTGTACCACCTCCAATGGTTGAGTCATTCCTTGGCCATTAACACCAAGTGCTCCTCCTCTATACCTCATCTTGGTAAGGCATCTCATGCCAGTTCCTGAAATGGGTACCTTCATGTTTCCAACAGAAATAGTGTCATGTGAAAATGAAACTTAAGAACAATCAACACTATTTACCTCAGCAAGCGATTCTAAAACAAGTGATGATGGATTTGCTAAGCCTTCTTTGTTCTTCAAATTTTCCAGGGCCTCTTGCATGGTTCATAAATAAAGCTACAACCTCTTCTTCTCCTCTTTTTCTTCTTGTAGAAGTCTCCTCAATTCAACATTCTCTGCTTGAAGGCTCTGATTGATCTCCTCATTTGAAGGATGAGAATTCGATGAAGAAGATGAATAATCACTGGAAGATGGAGATGGAGCATCATCCCCTACTTTCTCTTTCTCATGTTCCTTTTTTGCCATATTCTCCTCATAATCTGCATACATTATGTCCACCATGTGTGTTGTTCTGAGGAGGCACTCATAGAGATATATTTTGTTCTGCATTTCCCTTCTTGTTGCGTGTTCAATCATTCACACTCACAATTCACATCAGTAAGAAGACAACTCTAATACCTAACTTGATCTAGATCTCTTGAGCTACCAAAATTAACCAAGATGTTTTACATTTGTGATGTTAGCATAATTTCATATGAAAGAATATAAAACAACCATACGTGCATACTTTAGAGCAGATGAAACATAACCATGACTGTTAAATCAAAGAAAACAAACACATTGACAACAGAGTTCACCCAGTGTGGGTTACGTCTCTGGGCCCGGTGTCAAGACTGGGGAGGCCACTTCATTAAATGTTGCAAGATGATGATGAGTACATAATACATTCTTTATCATTACAAGGATAAATTCTCTCAACCAGAGTGGCAAGTCTTTCCACAAGATGTTATCCCTATAGGAACTCTCACTCAAATGGGTTCTCCTTCAACATGACAAGTTGATAAATTCTCACATGACGTGGCATACAAGTATCCCCCAACATAATGGTAACAAGGATCTAAACAACGAAAACTTCATCTCAGAAAATCAGAAGGAAGACATGACATCACTACATCATTTACCTCTACTTTCGGGGATGGCCTGAAAATGTGTAGCTTAGCTGATGAAATGGGCTGTACCATTGAATTCGTGGAATGAAATCATGTCAAATGACTATAAACTTGGGCCCTTTCTGACACTATCAAATTCTCGACCCTTAAGAATCTCAACGAATCCTTCCAAGAGATGGTTGAAAAATATGCTACTCAGATGAAAATTCTAAGCACACCATCGTGCTCCTTGTGAAATTCAATGAAAAATGACTATAAAGTTGACATCATTATACCTATGTCAAAAAATCAGACTTAAAGAGAATCTTTTAGATTCCTCAAGATTCTGTGAAGATTCCTTGTTTTTGGCTATCTAAATTTCTGCTTCTCAGATGTGGAATTGGACCACACCATCACGTTCCGTGTGAAATTCTGGATCATTTGAGTATAAGCTTGGCATCATTTTATCACTATGAAAAGTCACCCTCCAAGGAATCTTTCAGATTCCTCCAAGATTCTACATGAGAATATTCAAGAAAAGATTCCATGTCTCGAAATTTGTGCCCTTCTTGGGTTGGGTTCTGCACTTCCTCCTTCGTCCCCCCAATCGAATTCTTAAAATGGGTTTTTAAATATTTTCACATGTAGAGTTAACAATGTCCAACCCATTGGGCCGATGGTGGATGGATATATTTGGTGGGTGGACATCTTCAGGTTGAACCCACGGACCTCCCCCATATGCAGGGTTTTGTATTATTTACCAAAATGGCATGTTAAGTTTTGTAACCATGGATGGTTTGCTTGTCAAGTGCTTTTGAAGTGGTGAAAATTTCATTAACCGTTACATATAACATCTTTTAGGTGGCGGTTTTTGTTTAACCATTGAGTTTGCATTGAAGTGGCACATCAGGCCACTGCCTTTAGGCCGGCCCACCAACCAGAATGAGTTCGATACTTTCCGACCCTGAATTACATGGTGGTCGTCATTGAATTGTTCGTTGACTATATATATATCTATATATATATATATATATATATATATATATATATATATATATATATATATATATGTTGTTAGGGGTGGACGGGTTCGTTGTGCCCGCCACCTACCTTTTTTATATATATACCATTCAAAATTCATCCACCAATTATTAAGGGTTAATAGAAAAATCAAATAGACAACAAATTTTCCTGTTTTGGTGATCAGATTCATTGCACCGGAAATTTCCACATCGTTGCCTCGTTAGTCGTTGCCATTGGACCTAGTTTGACCAAAACTTTGAATGGTGATATCTTAAGCATATGAACTCAGATTTGAGTGTCGTTCACGTCATTGGAATTAGGACAATGAGAACTATGATTTGTTCCTAGTTTAACTTCAATCTGATTACTTTGATTTTTGGGCTATTTAGAGATTCTAAGCATATCTAGAGCCACTTGGATCACCTCCTATCCATAAATCATCCATGGTTGTCCTTTTAACCACCCCTCCCACATTTACACACTTTCACCGACGTGTCAGGGTAAACATGCGCTGAGGTCTACTATGACATGAACCAAACTCCTAATTTTTTATCAACTATAAGTATAATTTCTTTCAAGGCTTTATCGGTGTGATATAGAGTTTCCAGTATGATATTTTAATCCCGTACTTAAGATTTAGTTTCATTTATGTCAGTGAGAAGTAGATCTAGATTTGTCAGTGTGATATCTATTTCTACAATTTTACATTAGCTTTTCTTTTCTACAAGTGTAAAAAGAATTTATGTTTGATTTTGTTATTTACTTGTGCACTTTAATTTAACTTTATTTCTATTAGTGTGATATCTTCCTTTTTTAACATAGTTACCAACCAAATGGGAACTATTACCTCAGCACGAGTACTATAGCCCAAAAACCACAAGAAAACATGAAAAAAGAACCCAAAAACAAAAAGTGTTTATTCTGCATCACCATTTTTTTTTTGGAGTAAATTTTCAATAATCTTTAAAAGCAATAGTAAAAAATAATAAAATACATTTTGCTTGGTGTATAAAACACCTTGAAATTGAAAAGTGTTGATGCTAGAATATTTTTTTATTGTTATTATTTTTATTATTATTTTATTTTTCGGGGTAAATTTTCAACATTTTTTAGCAATGGCATTAAATATAAAATATCAAGACTCCAAAAAAACTTAAAATTGCAACAATTTTCAAGCATGTCATTAAAGATAAAATCTCATGTCTGTGAATAGCCCTAAAATTCAAACAATTTTCATTCATGAAGTTAAAAATAAAATACTTGTAATTGTTTTCGACCATAGCATTAAAGATAAAATATCGTGAATTAGAAAAACCTTAAAATTTTGACAATTCTTCAACCATGGAATTAAAACCAAATATCACGACTACAAAAAACCTTATGTTTTCAATATATTTCAACCATGACATTACGGAAAAATTATATGACTAAAAGATCTTTAAAAATGAACCCCTCAATAAACGAGTCATTATGGCAAGAGTGAATTTTTTTTTAAATGTTAAAAGTATACATATTTTAAAATCTTAACCTAAAACAATTTGACACATTACAACAAAAATTTAAAAACCAACAATCAAGTTGACATGTGGTGTAGATGAACTCGACCTATTGCAGTGAAATCTTAAAAATCAACCATGAAATTGATAAGTTGTGGTGCAAACTTGTCCATTATAAAGATAACTTTAAAATCAACTATCAAATTGACACAAAATGAGGCAAGGTTGCTAGTTGATAATCAACACAAACCCTACAAAATAAAATAAAATAATAATAATAAATAAATAGATCAACAAATAAAAATTAAAAATTAAAAAACAAAACAAAAATTAAAAGAATAGAAAAAATTAAAATTATAACACAAAAAACAAAAATTAAAAAAATAAAGAATAATAAATTAAAGATATATTAAAACATATAAAATAAATAAAAATAAATAAAAGCTGACAAAAAAAATCGAACATTAAAAAATAAATATATATTTTAGAGAAATCATAAAGTAATTTTCAAAGGCATGCTTCTAATCAGGATGGATATATATATAACAAAAAAACAAACGTTAAAATTCTAAAAAACTAAATAGAAACTAAACATAATTTAAAAGATAAATAAAATAAATAAATATTTAAATCATAAATAAAAAAAATGAAATTCAATCTCAAAAAAATAAAAAATAAAATATAAATTTTAAATTTTAAAAGCAATTCATTAAAAAAACAAAAAAAATATAAACATTGTATAAAATAAAAAATTTAAACCAAATATAAATAAAATAAGTAAAATTAATTTCAAAAAATTAATTAAAATTTTATAATTAAAAATTATTTTAAAAAAATATAAAAAATTAATTAAAAAATGATAAAATTAAAAAAATAAAAATAACTAAAAGAAACTAGAAAAACATAACAAATGTAATTTAAGGGGAAAAAAATTAGAAATTAAAAAACAAAAAAAATTAATAAAAGAAAAAAATAAATAAAAATAAATTAGATAATTAAAAAATTAAAAAATTAAAAATTAAACAATAAAATCTAAAAACTATTTTCTATAAATAGATAAATCAAAATTAAAAAATTATTTTTAAAAAATGAAATAAAACCTAAAAAGCCATTAAAAAAAATAAAAAATAAAAGAAAATGAGTTAAGAAAAATAAATAAATAAATTTAAACAAAAATATTAAAAACTAATATGGTAAATATATATATATATATATATATATATATATATATATATATATATATAAACATTATGAAAAAAGAAAAACAATAAAAATTATTATTCAAAAATTATTTAAAAAGTGATTGTATTTTTTTTTTTTAATTTGAAAATTTAAAAAAAATAAATTTTAAAATTTAAAATTTTAAAAATTTTAAAAATTTATAAAAATTTAAAAATTTTAGTTTTTAAAATCCTTTAAAAAATTGTTTTAAATTTTATAATTTCAATTATGTAAATAAATAAAAAATATAAATAAAAAAAATATTTAAATTAAAAGAAAAAAATTTCCTTGGCCCCTTGCTTGGACGAGGGTTGACTCCTGGAATCATCCCTTGGCTACGCAGGTCTCGAGGGCCACCCAAGAGCTAGCATAGAAACCTGCAAGCCAACTCAATCATCCTTGGGGTGGCCCTAAGGCCCTCACTCGGAATCATCCCTCCACCAGGCGGGGACCGATTGTTTTTTAATATTTTAATTTTATTTTTTAAATAAATTAAAATTAAAATTAAAAAAAAATAATTATTAAATTTTTTTTAGGTATTTTTTTAAATGATTTTTAAAATAAATTTCTTATATTTTTATATTTTTAAATTCTTTATATTTTTATTTTTTTATTTTTTTTTTTAATTTAAAATTTTTTAAAATGTTAATTTTTTTTAGATCTTAATTCTTTTTTATTTCTTTTTTAAATTTAACAAAAAAAAATAATATTATAATTGTTTTTTACCATGTTTAAATTTTATATTTTTTACAATGGTTTTTTTAATTTTTTTCCTCTGGAAAAATCATAAATATTTCATTGATGATCAGTTTTTACATGAGAGTCTGTTATTTACATGTTATTTTCAGTTGCTTCTTTGTTGCACTACCACGCAGGGTATGCTATCAGTGTACTTTCAGTGTGCTGTTCTTGCCTTCAAAAATTTTACAAAAATTACAGAAATAACAGTATATGTCTGTAGAGCTGTAGTCATAAAATAACTAGATGCTAGAGTGCTGCTTGCTGATCCAGGGTTGGATACCCTGGATCTATATATGGCCGATGATAAAATATATGCTCCTGCTGATTGATGATCTCCGTGATCTCCCATAAACCCCTGTCCATCAACGCTGCCTCCTTGGAAAGTTTGTCGGCACCCTTATTATGTTCCCTGTAGATATGAGAGATGGAAATATGGTTAAATGCTGATTTGAGTTCAAGTGCTTCATGTAAAATAGTGCTGAGAGAGTGCATGTGACAAGTAGCAGTGCCATTTATCCAATTAATGATGATCTGTGAGTCCCCAAAAATGTTGATGCTAGTGCAATGATGCCTCAAAGCAAAGTGAAGAAGGTGGCGAAGGGTAATGAGCTCAGCAAAGTTGTTTGTGCCTGCTCCTAATCCTGCTTTAATTCTGTAGTGATGGTTTTCATTTATGTGGAGGATGAATCCTCCTCCACTGCTTTGTGTGTTAGCAGCACCATCGAAGTATGCCCATGGCATGCTGGGGTCAATGGGCGGAGGCGGGGCAGGTTGGCGGGCTCTCGGGGGGGGAGGGTCAGGTAATTCTCTCAGGGCTGCGATAATGCTTGCCTCCAGCAAGGGCCAGAGGATAGGCTTGTTTTCAAATATGATATTGTTCCGCGATTTCCAGATTGACCAATTTACGATGATGGGCAGATTGATCAATTTTGTCCCTCTGTTATTCTTTTCCCATTCGATCCAAGCGCTGTTGATGTCCAATCCAGCCCACTCTCCTGCATAGTTTGCGTGGGGCCTGATATTGATCCATATGCTTTTTGTAGCCCGACACTTCAGGAATAAATGATCAATAGTTTCCGAGTCCTCCTTGCATAGAACGCACCAGGTGGGTCCGTGAATGGCTCGTTTCATGAGCTGATCTCCTGTGGGGATTTTGTTTCTCAATAGACACCAGCTGAATAGTTTTGATCGAGGGGAGGCGGAGAATTTCCATAAGCTCTGCCACCAGCTTGCACTAGCTGCAGGTTTCTTGTGCTCAATGAGCTGATTGTACCCGTCCTTGGGGGTATATACTCCATGATCTGCTCGGTGCCATACTAGCTCGTCCTGACCCTCCGATATGCGAATGTGAGATTCCACTAATGCCTCTCTGTATTCATCCCAAATGGTATGCCATCTCTGCGGGAGGTTTAACTGATTCGCAGTTTTCCATGCCTGATGGAAAATATCTGATCGATCGGGGTCAGCTATCTGAGATATAACCTTTATGTTTTGTGCCGAGAGGTGTGCAATGAGATCTGGTGGGAGCGCGTGTCTACCACCGCAACCAGACCAGGGATCAAGTCCAATTCTAGCTTTGTTGCCTGCTCTGATGCGCCATACCAGGTTGTCTCTGATGAGTGGGAATGAGTGTAAGAGAGCCTTCCAAATCGAGGATATGCCTGTTTTATTCCATCTCGGAAGTCTAGCCCAGTCGAGAATGGTGAGAGGCCAGATATATTTGTGGTAAGTGATCTTGGTCCATAGACTTTGTGATGTCAGTAGGGCCCATCCCATCTTACCAGCTAGTGCTTTTGCAAATATCGGGAGCTCCTTTAGTCCCCATCCTCCCCATTTCTTAGGAAGGGCGATCTTGTTCCAGCCTATCCAGGCAAAAGTACGTTTGTCCTGATTCCCAGCCCATAGGTATCTATTACAAAGCTGCTGCAATTTTGATAATATGTTCCGAGGGATCCAGGCCAGAGCCATCCAAAATACAGGGGTGGCTTCTAGTACAGATTTTATGAGGATTAGTCTCCCTGCCCTGGAGAGGTATCTGTGGCTCCAGCATGATAGTCTTTTTTCAATCTTCGATACGAGCCATACCCAATCCGCGATCTTCTGACTGGTCGGCTTGAGCCAGTATCCCAAGTATTTGAGCCCCCTTTCCAGTGGCTGAGTGCTGTATGGGAATGCCATGCTGGCTGCGTGAGATTCGTTTACAGATGTGCTAGTCATGGTGATAGATGATTTTGCTCTGTTTACTTCCATTCCCGTCGCCTTGGAGAAGAGATCAAGGATGCAGGAGAAAGTGGTAGTGTCCTGAACGCTGCCATCCAGTAATATTAGTACATCATCTACAAATAGAAGATGAGTGAGGTAGCAGATGTCGGAGATTTTTAGACCCCTGATAGATCCCTCCCGATTTGCTGTAATGAGAAGTCTGCTGAGGGCTTCGATAACCAAAAGAAAGAGTAATGGCGAGAGTGGGCAGCCCTGACGAAGCCCTCTTTCAGAGTGAAAAAAATGTGAGGCGGATCCATTAATCAGGATGCTGAAGGTGGGAGAGGTGATGCATGCCATGATCCAGTTGATGAGAGAGAGAGGGAAGCCCGTATGTATGAGGATCATCTTGATATACAGCCAGCTTACACGATCAAATGCTTTGGAGAGGTCAATTTTTAGCAGAATACATTTGAGGTGCTTGGTCCAGATGGAGTGAATAGCTTCTTGTGCCGAGCCAATAGCTTCATGAATCTGACGGTTCTCCAGAAAAGCAAATTGATGGGGAGAGATATGTCTGGAAAGGATGGGCTTGATCCTATTTGCTATGATCTTGGAGATGATCTTGTATAGCACATTGCAGAGGGATATGGGACGGAAATCATCAAATGAGGATGGATTGTCAGATTTAGGTATAAGGGCAATGAAGGTAGAGTTGATGGCATGGTATATGCTACCTGTGGATCGGCTCTCCTCTACCACCTTAAGTATGTCCTCTCCCAGGAGTTCGAAAAAGGCTGAATAGAACTCGATAGTCCATCCATCCGGTCCAGGGCTCTTCTCCTTTTTGAACCATTTAATCGTACTATCTAATTCAGCCATAGTGACAGGAGCTTCTAAGTCTTCTGCATCTTCCTCCTCAATAAACCGGGGGAAGTGGCCAGCCACATTGATGATTTCTGCCAGATTTGTGCCAGCCGGATTTTTGTAGAGATTCCTGAAGTGAGTGGAGCCCAGGTATGATAACTTATTGAATGTGTCCGCCAGACCTCCCTCAGGCATAGGAAGATTCCAAATGGTATTTGCCACTTTCCTTCCTTTTGCAAAGTTGTGGAAGAATCTGGAATTTTCATCTCCCGCTTTCAGCCAGATGGCTCTACTTCGAAGCCTGATAGATTCTTCCCTCCCTTTTAGGATGATGTTCTTTTGGTTCTCCAGCTCCACGAGTCTGGTCTTATCTTCCTGTGTTATAAACCCTAAATTTCGCTCATCCAGGAGACCCTCTAAGTCATTCTCGACCTTTGAGAGGTGCTCATCTTCTTTTTTCTTTTTCTCCTTAGCCCAGTTGATCACTAGGTGTTTTAGCTCTGTAAGATTTTTGACAAAGCCCCTAGCCAACGAGGATTCTCGGTCGATGGGGTGAGCTTTCCAGAATGTTGTGACCAAACCTGAGAAACTCGGGTCTTGAAGCCACAGATGGTTGAATTTGTAGGGGGCCTTGGGTTTCTGGTGAGGCCCCTGAATTTCCAAGGCAATGGGAAGGTGATCTGAGATGCCTCCATTGCTAACCCATTGCTTGAAAGATTGCAACTGGTGAATCAAGGGACCTTTCATCAAAAATCTATCCAACCTTCTGGCCAATGCAGCATCTCCCGTTCTTCTGTTTCTCCAAGTGGGTTGTGGCTTCTGCACAGGAATGTCAATGAAATCATGTTGCTCCAGTAACCTTCTCATGTAATCTGTGATGGGGTCTATCTGGGCCGCCTCTCCCCAGGATTCGGTGAATCCCATGGAAAAATTCAGGTCTCCCCCTATAATGGTATGATCGATTGATAGGAGGTTGCGGCTGAGAAGGTTTCTCCAGAAGAATTCCCTTTGATGACAGGGTCCATAGATATTGATGATTCGCAGGGGGCAGCCAAGTTCACTGGAAAAGATGTCTGCTCCAAGGAATCCCTGTCCACCCCATGATGACACCATCCTAATAGTTATGGGATTATAACCGAGCGCCAGTCCTCCTGATCTTCCCATAGCATCCGAGGCAATGAAGTTCCATTTGGTCCCAACAGTGGCTAGAGCTCGAATACAGGCTTCTTCTGATCCTAGGGTTTCTTGTAAAAAGATGATATCCGGATTTTCGACTTCAAAAAGTCGTTTGAGGGCTAGCTTTTTTGGGGTGCTAGCCAGGCCCCTACAATTGAAAGAGATAAACTTCATGGTGGACCAGTTTTAGGGGGGATAGATGCTCTAAGGACCCCTACGATGGTGGCTTGACGCCCGGCTGCGACTTCTGCGCCCGCAAGTCTGATGGCTTTGTTGAGGTTTGATTTTCGTCCACGGGTAGATGAGTACCCAGGATCAAATGGAACGATACCCAGGCCCGAAGAAGGTTCGGAGGATTCCGGGCGAGGTGCACGGGGGCGGAGGGAGTAAGGATGAGATGATGATCGGGATGAAGGGGGCGAAGGGGGCGGTGAGGGGAACGGAAGCGTGGGCGGAGCCGAGGAAAGAGAGGGAGGGGGAAGGGGAATATCACACTGAACCATAGTGCATGCAGTGGAAATATCATGCTCAAATGAGATATCAGATGTGATAATGAGAGAGTTAGGGAGAGTACCCGATACATTCGCGGCCGCTGCTGCTGCTCGAGCCCTGGTCATCGGAGGCGATGGCGGAGCTTTCTGATACTCGTGCTCTTTTGATGGGGGGGCGAGAGTCTCTGCATTCTGCGTAGGCGATCGCTGATCTGATGGGGGACCGCCGGTCCTCGGAGATTTTGGTGCAGTTGGAGAAACCCCTCCGGATGCCGATCGTGGATGTTTGGGAGATCCATCTTGGCTGGTGTTTAGTGGGCAATCCTTGTACAAATGACCAATTTGGCGGCATCGGTTGCACCTGAAGGGAACCCCTTCGTAATCCAGTAACTGAGTTTTGCTAAAATTCCCCCATCTCAGAGTCATTTTGCCTTCTAACCCCTCCCTGGTATCCAGATAGACCAGAATTCGAGCCATGATCTGCTTGTTTGTGTCCTTATAGGATCGATCGTGATCCAGGTATGTTCCCAGAGCGTTCCCTATCTTGATGAAGGCTTCCTCGGACCAATATTGTATTGGTAGCCCCGGCAGACGGACCCATATTGGTCCAGCTCCGATCTGCTCCCGTTCCGGATCAAAAAGAGGGCTCCATCTTTTCAGGAGTACTGGAGCCATTTCTATGTGCCAGTATTGCGCCAGTACGGTGTTTGTGTGCTCCTCTTTTGCAAAATGGATGGAGAACCAGCCCCTAGGGAGTTCAATTACGTCTGGCAGCTCAGTGAACAATCCCCCCCAGATCTCTTTTACCCATTCCTTCAGCCTTTCCGCCGTGTATGAACGCCCGCGCACATGTCCTACCAAGGTCGTACGAGCCAAAGCCATGGTCTCTTCAAAGTTTGATGGGTCGCCAAATTGAACAGTGATATCTTTCACCGTTTCCCTGATGCACTTCGTCTTCTTGGAGCGGGGAGCAGTAGGATGATCAGAGAGCGGATTTGTAACCCCAACCCTGGGGGAGCGATTGATGGCCTGAGCAATTAGGGCTGGCGTGCTAAAGCTACCCGAAGGCCTGATTTCTGCCGCATTCAAGGGATTTGACCCCTGTTCCTTATTCACCTCCGAGGGGTTAGGGGGATCCGAGACGGGTGGATTCCCTGCAGGGTCAGAGGGAGGCGATTCTGCATCTTTAGATTGTACTGGTCCAGAGAGGCAATTCCTGCGGGGCGAGAAAGGAAAGTCGATTGTGAAATCCTCTGACGAGAAAGATGAGAGGAGTAGGGCGGATCCAGGAGATAGAGGCGGAGCTTCAAGCGAAGGCGGGGCGGAGGAAGATGGCAGCGAAACCCTAGGATCAGCGTTATGGGCGGCGGTGCTAACGGTATCGGGAGCAGGTGGATGATTAGGATAACCGAAAATGTCGAAGCCTTCAAGAGGGTCGGCAGAATAGTCGACCAGCTCTGTCTCCTCGCGGTCCTCCATCCCGGCCAACTGTAGGTCAATCGCGGTCGCTGTCAGTAACCGAATACCCAAAACCCTAGATCCCTACTGTGCTGTCCGTTCTGCGAGCCTCCCGATATTTTGCGAACCTGCGGCTAAGTTAACCTAGCCCTTTGCGGTAGCTCCGCGAGACCGCCATCAGACCGCCACAATGGTTTTTTTAATATATATATATATATATTCCATACCTTATTTTCTTTTAGATTTTAAACTTTTTATTAGTTTTTTTTTTATTTTATTTTTAATTTTCTAAAGGTTTGTTTAATATATATATATATATTTTTTTTTATTTAAAAAAATAGTTTTTAGTTTTTATTTATTTATTTATTTTTGTTTAAATTAGTGTATTTTAGTAACATTTTTTCTATGTATTAAAATATTAATTAACTATATATAAAATTTTAAAAAATCTTAATCTCAAAATATTAATGTCATTATTTTTTTTTTAATTTTGCAAAATTTATTAAAAATTTCATTATAAAAAACCATTACAAAAAAACAAATAGCACATATTTGGAAATAATTTTAAAAAGCAAACATTTTAGAATGAAAAACAAGAAGTGGAATAAGATAACTTGAAAAAGTATTAAATAATCAACATTTAAAAAAAAATTATGCATACTTAGGACAACAAAAAATTTTAAGTGTAAAAAATGTGTCTTAAAAAAAATGATAATTTTCAAAATTCGCATGAAAATAGCAAACATTTAAAAGAAATTATCCACACTCAATACATTAGAAAATTTAAAGTGTAAAAAATAAGCCCTCTGAAAAAAGGGGTTGATGTTTCATCAACATTTTTCAAAATCAGTATAAAAATCGCTAACATTTAAAAAAAAATGTTCATACTTGATACATAAAAAATAAAATTAAGTGTTAAAAATATGCTCCAAAAACAAAGGGGTTGATACTGCATCAACACTTTTGAAAATCAACATGAAAATCACTAACATTTAAAAAAAGAAATGTTCATAAGAAAATTTAAAGTGCCAAAAATACACTCCAAAAAAAGAGGTGTATTATGAATCACCACTTTTAAAAATCAGGTGATTTTTTGCCACCTCAAAAAAATGGGTACTAGGTATTTTTCTCGTTTGTTCGATAACTATGTTTTTTGCAAAAGTGAAAATTTTCTTAGATAAAACATGTGCATAAAAACATCCTAATTCAATTCAAAAATTTACTCACATAATAAAGAATCCAAGCACAACTAGTGCACATACACTTCATCAGTTTACAAGCCATGGTTGATAATTTATGTAGTAATTTAAACTCAATTAATTTACCAAACAATTTGGTACCATTGTCGGGGAAGTGTATATAAGATTTATTTTTAGAATCTTATCATTAAGAAAAATGATAAAAACATATTTATGCATAGGGAAATAGATTCTACGGGTAGTTTTATAAGTAGAGGTAGGAGTTCTATTCCAACATTACCCCTAACCCCACGATGACCCCATAGTGCCACACCATCAATCGAAACTCATATTCCATCATTTGCAGGTAGACTTAGGCTTCCCCGGGTACAAAGATTTGAAATCCAACCGAAAGATTCACCAACTTCTTCTACTAAAGCTATAGTAGATGAACCTACATCCCCAACAGGAGGAGTAATCTTTTTATCTTCAATGGAAGAACGAATTCTAGGACAGGAATTGGAAGTCTCTAGTGAAGAAGAAGAAGAAACTTATATTATTCCATAGATAGAAGAACAAGAAGAGGAGTTAGAAAATACAATTGAAGAACCTTGCAATAGCTCTGAAGAATGTACGATGGCAGGGGAAGGAGAAGGAGAAGTACATAGTCTGAATGGTGAATTTAGGATTGTAGGTGGAAGAGGTAATAGGGGAGGAGGTAGAGGAGGAGGTGGAGGAAGATGTGGTAGAGGAGAACCATAACCTTTTGGGTTTCCCATCTTAGATGAAGATACCACAGCTATAATGAATAATATCTCACCCTCCATCCTCCCTAATTTCCATGGAGTAAGACATGAGGATCCTGAAACATTTGTTTTTGAGTCTGAAGTCTTATGTAGATCTTATGACTACTTTATTGATTCTCAAAAATTGAAATTGTTTCCAACCACTCTTAAAGACGAAGCACTTAGATGGTTTATGGGATTAGGAACACATACCATAAGAACATGGGAAGAAATGAAAAATGCGTTCTTATATCATTATAAATATTATTATATGGTTCATAACCTTAAAGAGGAAGTCTTTAAAATGATGCAAGAAGAGGATGAAAATATTCATGATTTCATTGAAAGATTTTCTTATAATGTTAAAAGGGCTAAAATGCATAATATAGATGAAGAAACTTTGAAAGCTCTTTTTCTAAAAGCCATTATAGATGATTGGGTAGATCTTCTCAATTTAATGGGCAAAGGAGATGTTTCTCAGTTATCATTTAGAGAAATTTGTGAATTGTGTGTACACATTTCAAGAGGGAAGGATATACCTCTGCTTATGCATGGGAATACACTGATATGGAATTAATTAATCCTAACAATTGTATGCATCATATCTATATTGAACAAAATGTGAGATTAGTTGGACAACCCCAAAGCAGGATGAAACCAAATTTAAGGGAAATTGTTAAAGAGGAGTTACAAAAACTATTAAATGTCAATTTCATTTACCCAATATCAGATAGTTAGTGGGTCTCACCATTAGTGATTTTTCCAAAGATAAATGGAAAATGGAGAGTATGCATCGATTATAGGGAATTGAATAAAGTTTCCTTGAAAGACCATTTTTCGCTTCCCTTTGTAGATCAAGTCATTGATACATTTGCAGG
The DNA here is from genome assembly GCA_031772625.1 of Pinus tabuliformis. NCBI lineage: Eukaryota > Viridiplantae > Streptophyta > Pinopsida > Pinales > Pinaceae > Pinus > Pinus tabuliformis. The sequence continues at coordinate 848,545,874 of CM062816.1, read as the reverse complement.
AAAAAAGTATTTTTCATTCTTGGATGGTTTTAGCGGATATAACCAAATCCAAGTAGCTCTGGAAGATAAAGACAAATTTTCTTTTACCTATCCATGGGGAACCAATGCTTGCAGGTACCTCCTTTTGGATTATGTAATGCACCTGCAACATTCCAAAGGGTAGTTCTAGGAATTTTTTCTGATCTAATTCATGATTGTGTGGATGTTTACATGGATGGTTTTACTATCTATGGTAATTATTTTGAGGAAGATCTTGAAAATATGGAATCATTTCTCATTAGATGTAAAGAAACAAATATATCATTAAGCCATGAAAAATGTTTTATCATGTTCACTGAGGGAATTGTTTTAGGCCACCACATTTTAGGAGATGGAATTAAAGTGGATGTATCTAAAGTAGAAGTTATTTCCAAATTATGAGTTCCTACTTGTCAAAGAGATGTTAAGAGTTTTCTTGGTTTTACTGGTTATTACAAAAGATTCATAAAAAACTTCACAAAGATAACCTCTCCACTTTTCAAATTACTCATAATTAATTGTGAATTCATTTGGAATTTTGATTGCCAAAATGCTTCTGAAACATTAAAAGAAAAGATTTATGAAGCACCTCTTAAGAGGACCAAAATGGAGTCTTCCTTTTCACATTTCAATGGATGTTGTAGATACAACTTTAGGAGTTATATTGGGACAAAAATATTTGAATCCTTGTGCCATTTATTACACAAGTAAAAATTTGACTCCTGTAGAGTTGATATACCATAACAGAAAAGGAATTTTTAGATGTTCTACTTTCCATTAATAAATTTTGACACTGTATCACTGGTTATGAAACTTTTGTTCACATAGATCACTCTATAATTAAATATTTAATGAATAAATCAATTACTAATGGCAGAGTTACAATATGGTTATAGTTTTTACAAGAATTCAATATTACTATTTTGGATAGGCCTGGAAAGGAGAATATAGTTGTTGATTTTCTATCTAGAATCCAAAATGATAATAAGGATGTTCCTATAAAAGATAATTTTCCTGATGAATATATTTTTGCAGTATCTACTAAATCTCCTTGGTTTGCACATATTTCTAACTATTTGGCCATAGGAAAGTTACCATCAGAATTATCTCCTCGGGAGAAAAGGAAAGTTATTCAAACCAACGCATATTATTCATGGATAAATGGAGAGTTGTACAAAACAGGGCCTGATTTAATCATTCGAAGATGTGACAAAGAAGATGAAGTACTTGAAATATTAAAGGCTTGTCATGATGAACCATGTGGAGGATACTTTTCTAATAAAAAGATTGCCTATAAAATCCTTCTCTTAGGATATTATTGGCCATCGCTTTTTAAATATGCCTAAGAATATGTTAAGAGATGTGATAGTTGTTAGAGAATGTGAAAGCTTTTTCCTTCAAATGAGATGCCTCTACAACCTTAGGTAATTATTGAACCCTTTGAAAAGTGGGTTTTGGATTTCTTTGGACCAATCAATCCACCATCAAGGCAAAGAAGGTACATTCTTCTCTATGTAGATTATGTCACAAAATGGGTAGAAGATAATGCACTTCTTTTTTCTACTGAAAGTGCTGTAGTTTCATTTCTTTTTATGATATTTTCACTCATTTTGGTGTCCCAAGGGAAATTTTGACAAATTAAGGTACTCAATTTACATCCAAGTTGGTGCAAAAGACAATGGAGGATTACAAAATCAAACATCAGAAGTTCACTCCATATCATCCATAAGAGAACAGACAAGTTGAAGCTACTAATAAAGTAATTGAACCAATTCTTACCTAGACTATACATATGTATATAAGGGATTGGGCAGAAAAGCTTTCAGAAGCTTTATGGGCATATCATACCACATGGAGAAATACAACAGGGCATAGTCGTTATGAAATTGTTTATGGGAAGTAAGTCATGTTGCCTATTGAGTTCCAAATAAATACCTTCAAAACATCAGTCAAATTGGGTCTTGATCTATCAGAAGCCCAAAAACAAAGAATGGAGCAATTGAATGAACTTGATGAGAAACAATGAGATGCTATTCATAGAACAAACATAGTTTAACAACAAAGATCCAAATGGCATGATAAATATATCAGAGATAGGAAGTTACAGCCGGGTGACTGGGCATTTCCTTTTTATTCTAAATATAAATATTTTCAAGGAAAATTTCAAACTCATTGGCTTGGTCCTTATGAAATTGAAACTGTCTTTGATAATGGAGCAGTCAGAATTGAAACCATTGATGAAGAAAATGTAACATTCCCTGTAAATGTTTATATATTATGAATATATCATAAACTATTAACAAAGGAATAGTTCATAAGAAATCTGCAAGATAATCTTGATTTGAAGTTGGTTAAGGAATATTCTTCTTCCTCTCCAACTTAGCCTTCTACTTTCTTTTTGAAGAATGAATATATATAAACATGAAAACCAACATTCTTGACATGTTTATATAGAAAATCTAAGTTGAAAACCAAGAATTCTTGGTAGCCTATATTTTCTTTTAATTTCGTTATTCTTATCCCATTTATTTTATTCCTCTTTGCAAAAATAAGACAACTATAGAATTGCCAAAAATATGCAGCTCTCATGAAATTCTGCAACCGACTTGACAATTTACAACCAAAGAAAATGAAGATCATAGCCAAAGCCACCTGCATGCAAACCACAGCTAAAGCAACCTGAGCAACCTACAAAAAAACCAAATTAGTAAGGAAAAATGAAATATATGTAAATATTAATTAAATAATAAAGGAAAAGCATTGAGTTATTATAGAAATAGATTATTGTAACCATTGCATCCACCGTATTATGTAATGATTACCTTTGTCATGACATAACATTGGTTTTCTCCATTCAATGCATGAATTCTTGGTAATCACCAAAAAATTCGAAGGACATTAAAACATCTCTATTATTTAAATTCATTCACCTTGATCCATATATCATCCCATTTCTACCATACACTATCCCATTTCCTTTGCATTATATACCACTTTCTTCAGCTTTGTTTCATTCTTCTTTGCCGAAAATACCTCAATTGTTACCTAAATTCCATTCCAATCCTGACTACACTCCATAATCCTGTCAAAAAATGAAATTAGGGATTGAAGCTTCCTCACCATGGGATTTATTGTGCCTTCTAAACCTAATGGAACCAAGTTTCTTGAATCCTATCCATAGGTGAAGCAACAATTGCACCACGCATGATGGTTACAATTCTTTGAAAAGTTTTATGGGCACAATAAGGAGGTTACAAAGTCATTTTATCGCACCTATGATGGGATAGAAGTAGAAATTAAAGATATCAGGTTGGTCTTAACAGAGTCATTCATGGAAGAAGCTACATGATTTCTAAAAAATGGGGAGAGTTGGTTTAAAATTTAAAAATCAAAGAAAAAAATTGGGAAATATTCCTTAAAAACCCAGGTATGGAAATCTCCATTTTTAAGAAAGGAATTCCAGTAACATCTTTAAAAAGTAAACGGAGAAATTTATTTTTAATCATTCAAAAGTTCATAACTTGTGAGGGTAGGTTTGGAAATATGTTCTTTTATCATGCTCAGTTGATGATGCATTTTATTGATGGAAACGAAATCAATCTTCCATATTTCCTACTCTATAATTTAAGGAAAATGGCCACTAATATCCAAAGGAAAATACAATCTATTGACAATGCTCTGTATCATCAAGGGTTAGTTAAAATTTTAATTGAATCTCATTTGAAGAGTAAATGGGATAATTGGGAGTATTTTCTAGTTCGAAATCATTTTAAATAAATTGAGCGAGATGAGTCTAGTTCCAAGATAAGACGAAGCCGCTAGAAACTCCCCTCAAACCCTAAGCTTCAAAACGAATACCTGCACAAGAAATTCCATAATATGAGCACAAAAAGAAGGATCTTCATGATGAAATCCATCTTGTAAATGTTTTAGAGAGTCTTAGAAAGAAGAAATCTATCAGTACACATGAAGGTCCATCAAAGGAAGGAACAAAGAAAAGAAAAAGCAACGAGAGAATGCGAGCTCTCACTGCTAAAAAAATATCAAGAAGAAGCACATGACTTATGAAATCATCCATTAAATAGTCTCCAGGTTTTGTTGATTTAGAATAATAAGAAGTAGAGAAAATACCACCACCAATTGCAAGTCCAACCAAAAAGACCCCAAAATTGACTTTGTTCAACTAGAAATCTATGACTATGTAGAATCTCTTGAATAAAAAGCACAATGAGAAACTGTTGATTTATCCTCAAATCAAAAAAATTCTTAGTGAAGAAGTTCATTTCATCCCTCCAGAAGAATCCATAATTCAAAATGTTCTTACACAAGAAATTTATGAACTGGAAGTGTTAAACAAGTTTCTGAAGCAAGAACATGAAGCAATGAAGGTACATAATGACATTCAAAGGACTCAAAATGATAATATTCTCTTAAATATTTTCCATTGTTACAATAAAAACAAGATGTTAAAGGCTAAAAATAATTTTCTCAAAAGTAAAATCAGGGGTTTGAAATGCAGTAGTCTAATGAAGAAACCAAGGATGGAAACCATAACCAAAATCAGAAAAATAGAGAATACTAATTTAGATGTTCTTTCTCAAGCTTCGGAGGTACCTTAGTGACAGAGTGGGTCACAAATTTTAAAATTTTTTGTGCATGAGGACATACAATATTTTCTGTGGGGTAATGTTGAAGACCAAAATTGTTCCTTTTTTACACCTTCCCTAAAATCCATTCACTCCATTCTCTTCCTTTTTGATGATAATAATCTCAATAAGGTGTCATCTTGTAAGGTTATTGAAAAAGGTCGGTACCTAATCATATTTTATTCATAGTTTCATTGTGTCTTTGTTATTTGATTTAATATTTGCATAAGCTACCAAATTGCATCAATTTTGTAGTTGATGATAAATTCTACAACTTGAAGAATATGTAGGTTTCAAAATACCAATTGAGGAATGAAATGTATTGACGGGTAGTTGAAAAGTGTCATAACAATATCCACTTATCTCCATGATTCATCAAGATTATAAGGATGTTGTATAAGCAGGCCAACTTGGAGGTAAACCTAGTGAAAAAGGAGCCAAAGACAAATCAGTGGAGCAAGGAGATTGATGATAAGGATGAAGATGATATGTTTCCTCATGATTTTCTTCTCTGATAGAAAATCATGAAGAATCACTATTTCATATTATATTATGTTATTTTAAGAATTTTTGTCAAGTAGGATAGGCTTACAAATCTCCAAACAATTTATTGAAGGAGGTGTTAAAACCCGCCTCTTGGCACAACGATGACATACTGGTTATTATTTTGAAATACTCTTATGCATTTATTAACACGAGCTTCTTATTCCTCTGTGGGTTTTGTATTAATGTGTGTTTAATCTCTATTGATCACTGCACACCTAAAACACATAGGAGGCCCCCCAGGCGCTATAAGGTCTCATTTTATTTTTAGTTAATACTTCAGTTTTATATTTTAGTTATGTATCATTAGATTGTCTCAGCTAATCTTTCAGTTTTGATTTTCAGTGAATGCTTATGACAGTGAGAACAAATTTTGTAATAGAGTTTGTTGAATATTTATTTCATAGATTTAATCATTTCGTTGTGTGAAGCATGAAGAAAATAAATCAAAAGGGATCTATTATGCACATGTAAATTTTGATCAACTAGAAGTATAATTTATTTCAAGGCTTTATCAGTGTGATTTAGATTTTCTCGTGTGATAGTTTAATTCCACACCTAATATTTAGTTTCATTTCTGTCACTGAGAAGTAGATCTAGATTTGACGGTGTGATATTTATTTATGCAATTTTAGATTAGCTTTCTTTTCTGCAAGTGTAAACAACATTTGGATATGATTTTGTTATTTACTTCTACATTTTAATTTAGATATATTTATGTTAGAGTTATATTTTCCTTTCTTACAAGAGTGACAATTTTCTTAGATAAAACATGTGCATGAAAACATCCTAATTCAAGTCGAAAATTTATTCACATAATGAGGAATCTAGCACAACTAGTGCACATGCACTTCATCGATAATTTATCCAATAATTTAAACTCAATTAAATTATGAAACAACATGTCTCTAAAGGGGCATGGTGAATTGGGCCTTAAAAGCACTAATTTGAAGCAGTCAGACTGAGAAACTCAGGGATTTGGAAAGATCATGCTTAGGTCTTTGTGTAGGGATGAAAACAACATGTTCATGAATGATGATTGATCTATTTTGTAGGCCTATTGACTAGATGTGACAAAATGGCCTATAATAGATTGGCCCCTAAAGTGTAAAGTCAAAAGTAGTGGCTAATGGTTGAAGTGATTTACCTTATGACAAGTTCGGATTAAGAACAATTGGTTGAGACCATCGTCTGTTACAAGAAATTTTCATCATGTTATCTCTGTCAAGGGAGGAATACCCATGTTCAACACATAAGCTAACATTATCTGTAAAATGATCAAGATGTCGTGTCCACTCATGACAAAGTGTGGATCCATGACTCAATGACTATATGTATGATCATATCCATCATGATTTAAAATCTTGCATTGATCCTGAAAATGCAGCCATGAATAAATGGATCATCTGATGTACGATTCTAACCATGGGAATAAAGGAGTTGAAGTTGAAGATGGCAGAAACCATGTGATTACTGGCCAATGATGTAAGCCACTAACATACGTGAGAGAAACCACTAATAATGTTAATGTCTCTCAAGGTAGAGAAGTACGATTTGTATGGTATGAATAAATGAGTTGAAGTGGAACACCACAAAGAATCTTTCAGTTAAAGGCTAATGATGAAAACTTGTTGCCGAGAGCGAGGAAACTTGTCATTGATGTATACAAGTCCCAAGGTATTGAAGGAAGCGTTTCTAACTCAACTCCCTAGATAATGAGTTGAAGTCTATAGGAAGTGACCCATCACATGAGGCCTTGATGTATCCCCCACCAATGACATGAAATGGGTATCATGATTTGAGAAAGAATTATGTTGATGTGGAACTAGTTCAGGAATGATAGACATGGAATACAAGCTTAAGAGTATCATAGCAGATATTAACTGAATGACTTCTCTTGAACATGTCGACAAAATTGAATGGAGTTGGAAGCATTGGCGCAAAACTAAAAATGGGGGCTTTGATATAGTATGATGAACCAAAAGACAAGAATATTTACCAACCCAACAACCACGAAGATGAAGTGGAAGAGTGTCATATTCCGGAGCAACTCGCTGCCATTAATAAGTAGAGTACCCTGTTTTCCCAATTTCCCCAACCATTTCTTGTTAGCACCTCTTTAATTTTTTACAAGATTGAGGAGGATAACATATTATTTAGCTATAAGTTTATCCTTCAAATGAATCCCTCTAAGTATTTTTAACGAACCTTAAGAACGAGTGCTTCAATCTTGTCATGTTTGACAAGTCCATGATTGTTTAATTTTTTTACGAGTCTAGTGAAGGTCTAACTTAGCTTCTTTTTCATGATTAGAGAGTTTGAAAAAGAGGCGAAAAAGAAAACTACGAAGGTTCCCTTTTGTGAATTTGTCTCTTGAGTCCAAAAAGGTAGAAACAAGACTCAGGAGAACCTCTTAGCCATGTTTGACTAAGGTATTCATTTTTCGTAAATAGTTTATCTTAGTCTGGAAAAGGGTTAAACTTATATTAAGTAGATAATTTTTCATTTACTTTAACGAGTTTGAAAAGACAAGTTCTCAACAATATTTTCATAAATTGGGAGTCTGAAAAGGGATGAAAGAGGACTCTAGGGGGTTCCTTTTTTTAAGTTTACAGAGACCAAAAAAGTGATAAAAGTATGCTCTTTGGTCAAAATGATCTGTTTCAATTCAAACATAATCAAATCCATTAAACAACTATAAAACTTCTCAAAACACCAACAAAGGATTAAAAATACCCAATCCATGATAAAATTTAGTTACACTTAGGTAAAAATATTAAAACATAAAGATGAAAATGACCATAAAATAGGGAAAAAGTAATTCATTTTTACCATTTCACATTCTATCTCTTGGTGAGTGAGTTTTGAGTTTTTTCTACCCTTGATCTTCTACAATTGATTGTGTCCAATCCAGTGGATCATTTCAAGCATCATCACTTCTAAGTAGGAGATCTCACCTTTGTATTTCATTTTATGGTTCCATTTGGTCATTCCATAATTTTTTTTCCAATTTTGAAGTCCCTAAGGCTTTAATTTTTAGACGTAAGTCCATTGCACCCCAGCAGTGTTGAATAGTGCACTGGATAGGAAAACTTTCAACTGTCTATGGCACTACAACACACCTTCTTCCCTTAGGGGGGTGCGCTGAGCACACTTCTCAAACATGTTTTTATTGTTTCTCTAAAAAGTTTCCCAATTTTTTTTATGAAATTCATTCTAATGATTCTTCTTGTGATGTTTCGGATCTTCATCAGAAAAAAATGGCTTTAATATGGAAAGAAATAGAACATGAGGAACAAGATTTAAATGTAGTTGCTGGCTTAGGGGGTCTTGACCCAGGTTCGGAGTTAGCTGCACCAACCAATAAAACTCTACAATACTATCCCTTTTGGCAACAACCTGCCTAGCACAAGTTGTAGTCTTACCTGAGGCAATATGGGGGGATGCAAGAAGGAAGTATCCACATCCAGAGACTAGTGTGATGTCTTTTAGCACCTTAGATCTGCCTTCACATAGATCAATAACCCTTAGGGCACGTCACAATAAATTTGTTAAAATAGCCTTTAGACCTCCGCAAAGGTCTACGATTAGTCCTTGCAGACCTTTAAAAATCAGTTTGCCTACTTACGTGCATTAGAGAGCAGTCCTATATTAGTGTTCACGTAGAATTACTTAAGTTATTAGTAAACATAAGAGACTTCGTCAAAGTCTTCGTGAAAGTACTTAAACATGCATTATGTACATTATGAAGACTTAATTAAGAGAATCGCAATGTATTCAATCAATATCTCATAAAACAAATCATTCATCAACATCATATAACATTAACAAAGATAAACAGAATACTCATGAATTCTTCAAAAAACTATCTTTATTGATCTTCAATTCAAGTTTACAGACTCAAAATTGGTCTACGCACATAGCTACAGGGGTCCACGCACTCAGATGTAGACTCTATCTAGGCCTCTACGCACTCATCTTCAGAGCCTTTCTTCTTATATCTTACCCACTTCTCTATCTTCTCTTCTACCACCTCTTCTTTCTTAGACTCTCTAAGACACACCTATTTATAGTATTTTTCATACAATGCCATGGACCACGGACCATGGGTGGATCTCAAAATCAACTCAAACTTATCCAAAACAAGGGGCTAAGCCCCTTTGACTCCTATTCACCTACACGCTCCACATCCAAAAATCATGGAGACTTTACATCCTTTACAAAATTGTACCAAAATTTGGGTTATATTAACCCCAAACTAACCCAGGGTACCCCATCCCAACAAGCCCCCAACACAAATATCGTGAATCACCCTCGAGTCACTTTTATGGCACCACGATCTTACTGTAAAGATCCCCCCAGCTCCACCTAGATCACTATAACTTCAGTAGCGCTCTATGCCAATTCTTGTTAAACCTCCTTGATCAATTTTTCAGTTGTTGGTCCCTCTACTACCAGCCTCATCATTTGCTATGTCTGCTATAGTCCCATAAGCTTATCTTGAATGGAAGTCATGACCTAATAAGCCTCCTCTAGCCAAGGCTGCAGCATGACCTTGAGAAAGGCCTCTTTCTTCTGCGCTTCCTCTTCCTATGCCAGTCGTTGTTTTCCTTCCTGTAATTTAGCAAGGCGCTACGCTAGTGCTAAGTTGTGTGCAGTTGCCCTGATCTCATCATATTGGCATTGCATCTCCCTATGTTCTGTGTTCAATTTCTACATGTTTGGATCCTCCTGCAGATTGGTCAATAGTTCCATAGCCTGCTCAAACAGCGCCACATAGTTAGTGACTCGGGCATTCAAGGTAGCCACGTATTCCTTTATTGCAAGTCTTCTCTACTCCCAGACCTCAGGGAGAGTCGTGGGCTCCAAATTTAACTACATCTCTGCAATCTTCATGTCAAACTCGAAAGTGACTCGTCCAACTTCTTCTTTAGCCTCACGCACACCAGCTATTATTTTTCTTATTTTGGCTTATGGTTGTGCATTCTCCTGGATGTGAAGCTCAGGCATTGTCTTGCATGCCTCTTCTATTGCTGACTCCAGACTTGAACTTCGCATTTGAAGTGCCTCCTTTTCCTTCAAAGCCTACGTTTTTTCAATGAACATTTGCTCATTATTGACTTTGTACTCAATTATGAGGTTGAGGGCACGTGGCTCCCTGGTTCTCAATTCATCTACCACCCCCTTATGCAGCGTGTGGAGGGTTTCGTTGGAGAGCACTGCTATATTCAGTACTATGTCCTTGATTGTACTAAGTATAATATGATTGTCTGTGGACTCTGCCTGGATGGACCCATCTGACAATGGTATAGTTCTATGATCTAGGGTCCTTACTAGCTGTGCTGCTTGGCTTGTCCTATGTGTCAGGCTCTCTTGCTCCACGTTGGCTTGTCCAATGCCCACCTGTATTCTACTTGTTTAGATCTGTAACTCATGCATATCCATCTAGACACTCCCCAGCGTCTGCATGTATTGCTGCTCAAACTACTGCAGAACTTCTGTCATTGTATCTATGACTTTATCGCCGATCTCATCAAGATCACCTTCTATCAACACCATGGGATCAACCTATGATTTATCAGATTTCTGCTTTTTCCGCGTTCCACCCTGCTGCTCCTTGCCACGTCTTTTAAAACTAAATGGGGTGCTATTCCCCTCATCACCTCCACCACCTTGTCCTAAAAGTTATTCTTCCTCTGTCTCCGATGAAGGTGACTTGTCACCTTTCTGTGACTCACATTATTCCTATTCCACCTTCACCTTATTAGTGCATTCTTTCTCTATGTGAGCCTTTTCTGCAGCTTCCTTCTTTTTCTGTTCTGTTAGGGTATGCGTAGCTTTCTTTGTGGCCTCCTTTCTTTTCTGTGCAGCAAAAATTTTTGCCTGTAGAAATTTTGAATAATATGACACATATTCACAGAGGTTATCTTGATTATACACTTATAAGCGGAACATGCATAATACATAACCTCCTCTACGTTGATCATCAATTTACAGAAGCAGAAACATTCACAGGCGCACATAGAAGCATCAATCAAACTCATTAACACAGTATTTTCCCGGGGAAAGCATCTCACTAAAAACCCCAACTATATGTATATTATATTTTCCAGTACCAGCTCCACCTGTTACACGCAATATAGCTCAAATTTGATCTCCAAATCTATCCCACTGCTTGCCTGCCTCTCCAACTCAATACCTGCTCAAGGACTGATGAGAATGACTTCCCAAACTCGTATTTCACCTCAAAATAATCACTCACACTTTGTTGGACGTGAGAAAAGGCTACAATACTGGGCAAATACGTGAGCAAACTCATTGGCATCCTCAATCCCTTGATTGTGCAAGATCTGGTGCACAACTATAGTCACAACTGATAGCAATCTGATTCTCTACCACCTGTCCCTGTTGAACTGAACATGCACTGACATGCAACTAAGTTAACTGATGTATTCTATAGTTGCATTATGAGTTAATAACTTGTGAATTAATTAATAACTAATTCACCCAACTCATCTCTAGTCTATTGATCAGTTAGACTAAATACAACTAGTTTAACAAAGCTAAACTGAACACAACTCCATCAACTGCACCTCCAGTCCACTAAACTCAACTCACTTAAGTTCTAACTGAAGTCATGCATGCAACAACTCAACTGACTCATAAGAAAAGTGTATTTCCTTCTGACAGCTGCGTGTGCCACCTCTGTAGCTCAAACTGAAGTGCTCCAAGAGAATAAGATCAAGTTTATAGTCCAAATATTATTATGAGACAATAATATTTGACTTTTCTATTTTTGACAACCAGTCTAAAAATAGACTTCGATCACTCACACTGTGATAACTCACACTTTGATCAAAAATAGAAGTCCATCTATTTTTCCCAACTTGACCAATCATCCATAAACAGCAACCTGCAATCCATAGACATGATCCATATGTCTAAAAATAGACATAGTCTAAAAATAGACTTGTGCCAAAAATAGCCTGCGGGCCCACTTAGTGAAGGCGAATCTTTTCACTAAGCTCCATCATCTTGTTGCACTCTCAACAAGCATTTCTTGTTGCACACTTTTCAACACTCCCTCTCAACAAGAAAGGCTTCCTCTCAAACCCAATCCTGTAACTCTGGAATGTTCTCCATGCAACACATCTGGCCGGTCCACTTGCTCTGTCATCAAAGTCTCTGAATGCTATTGCCTCTGTCAACTGAAACTCTGCATCTCTGTGCTCTTCAGTATCTGACTGCTCTAGCCTCTGTCACTTTGATCTCTGACTGCATCCGTGCTGCTGCTGGTTCTATCTCCCAGCATTGCATCCGCACTGCACCTCCCAACTGACCTCCCTGTTGGGATAGAAACATCCTCTGATGCTGAAGCTCTACCTGCTGCTAAAAAGTGCTCCCTCTCTGACATCTGCGCTACTGCAATATCTCCATGCATCTCGCACCATTGCACACCTCTCTGTGCCACCTAGCACTGTGCAAAACAATTGTGCCTCTCGCATTGCTACAGCCTGCTAGCTATGCGCTGTCCTGGGATTCCCTGCACTGTCGCTCTCTCTGCCGCTCCATCTGCACCTGTCTCTACCCAATCAATCAGTTCCTGCTACTACACATCGGGGCTCCCGTAGCAAGGTCTCATCCAAGAGGTTGGGTACCTCAAGGATCCTGCCCCTCCTCCTTGGGACAATCAATCCACATCACCCCACCTCCTACCTGGAGGTATGGCTGCATGCGATCCCTCAACCCACCTGGCTCGAAGTTTCCCGCTACTGGAGGTCTCTGGATGAGTAGATGTCTCTACTCGATCTCCTCTCATCTTCCCTTGTTGTGGCTGCTCCAAAACCTCCTGAAGCTGCTGCACCAATCGTGGCTCCTCCACAATCGTCTGAGACTTCTTCTGGCTCTGCATGTTGAGAGGTAATATACGCTCCCTCTCAACCACCAAGTCTCCATCAGTTGCCTCGCTGCTCAAGGCTTTGCATGCATCTTGAACCTTAAGAGCATACAGGTTCTTGACCCGTGAACCAATCTGCTTCACCTGTCTAGTGATGATGTGTCTAAGGAAAACCTTTCCCTTACTAAATACCACATCATAGCCTCTGTCTTCCAACATCGTGATCGACACCAAGTTTCTCTTCAGTCTTGGTACATACTTGACATCGGTCAAGGTAAGGCGAGCTCCATGCTCCCTCTGAAAAATAATCGTGCCTACACCTGCGACACTATACTTCTCATCATTACCCATCCCTATGAGTATCTGGAGATCTTTCTCCTCCAAAGTACTGAACAAACTTTTGTCGCCAGTCATGTGGAAAGAAGCTCCACTGTCAAGAAACCAACCACTTCCCACCATGGATGAAACCATGCATGTGAAGAGTGTGAAGTCCAACTCAAACTGTGAAGCAAGTGAGGCTGCCTCACCTTCAGATCCTTCCCCGGATCCCTTCTTGGACTTCTTCTTTGGGCAATTAGTAGCATAATGACCCAACTCATGACAACGAAAGCGTCTCACCTTCTCCTTGTCAACCTTCTTCCCATCATTGGAAGAACTGGATTCGGAAAGAGAAACCTTCCCCTTCCCCTTCTTTGCCTTACTCGCTAAGGCACAGTTCTCCTCATCCTGCATGGATGAAGAACCATCTCTGGTGCTCCGTCTAATCTCCTCCTGAATCAAATTTGACCATAGTCGTTCCCAATTTGGTAGTTTCTCCCTTCCATTCACCGAGTCCTGGTAGCTATGCCAACTCTTAGGAAGGTCAAGGAGTGCTAAACTCACCATCCTCATCCGACAGTCACCACCACACTTCCCAGCTCATCCCGGAATTGGGTGAACTTCATGAGATACTAGGGCATACTGTCTCCATTCTCACACTGAATGTTTCTGAGTTTTATCTCTTACTTTGGAATTAAATTTGAATTCCACCAGCTCAAAACTCAACCGCTTTCGATCTAGAATTCGTGAGAACAAAATATTTCTCGTACAGAGATTTACTGTATGGGCATTCACCGGATATCTCACCTTCCAAAGGAAGGATGAATCCAGAGGCTACCTGGCCCGATTACAGACTCTACCTGAAGAAATAGAATGTAAACACTTCCTGAATAGTAGATCTGATGATCAATCCTCGCTTGATATCCTGTAAAAATCTCTTCTACAAATCAAGCAGCTCTGATACCATGTAGAAACTTTTTCTACAATTATCTAGCTCTGATACCATGTAAAAATTTTGAATAATTTAACACATATTCACAGAGATTATCCTGATCATACAATTATAAGCGGAACATGTATAATACATAATCTCCTCTACGTTGATCATCAATCTACAGAAGCAGAAACATTCACAGGCACACATAGAAGCATCAATCAAACTCATTAACACAGTATGTATCCCGGGGAAAGCATCTCGCTAAAAACCCCACACTATCTGTATATTATATTGATTGAATCATGTAACATTACAAAGTACAATGCTTATCACAAGCAATCCAGTACCAGCTCCACCTGTTACACACAATACAGCTCAGATTTGATCTCCAAATCTATCCCACTGCTTGCCTGCCTCTCCAGCTCAATACCTGCTCAAGAACTAATGAGAATGACTTCCCAAACTCGTATTTCACCTCAAAATAATCACTCACACTTTGTTGGACATGAGAAAAGGCTACAATACTCGGAAAATACGTGAGCAAACTCATTGGCATCCTCAATCCCTTGATTGTGCAAGATCTAGTGCACAACTATAGTCACAACTGATAGCAATCTGATTCTCTACCACCTGTCCCTGTTGAACTGAACATGCACTGACATGCAACTAAGTTAACTGATGTATTCTATAGTTGCATTATGAGTTAATAACTTGTGAATTAATTAATAACTAATTCACCCAACTCATCTCTAGTATATTGATCAGTTATACTAAATACAACTAGTTTAACAAAGCTAAACTGAACACAACTCCATCAACTGCACCTCCAGTCCACTAAACTCAACTCACTTGAGTTCTAACTGAAGTCATGCATGCAACAACTCAACTGACTCATAAGAAAAGCGTATTTCCTTCTGACAGTTGCATGTGCCACCTCTGTAGCTCAAACTGAAGTGCTCCAAGAGAATAAGATCAAGTTTATAGTCCAAATATTATTATGAGACAATAATATTTGACTTTTCTATTTTTGACAGCCAATCTAAAAATAGACTTTGATCACTCACACTGTGATCACTCACACTTTGATCAAAAATAGAAGTCCATCTATTTTTCCCAACTTGACCAATCATCCATAAACAACAACCTGCAATCCATAGACAGGATCCATATGTCTAAAAATAGACTTGCGCCAAAAATAGCCTGCGGGCCCACTTAGTGAAGGTGACTCTTTTCACTAAGATCCATCATCTTGTTGCACTCTCAACAAGCATTTCTTGTTGCACACTTTTCAACATTGCCCTCATGCTTGTTCCAACATCTAAGTCTGATGGGGCACGCCACTCTGTAGGCCATTTTGCTATAATTTCCTACACATCCATGTTTGACACCAAATAGGGCAACTGGTGCCATTTATGCTCTGGATCCTCCTGCGCTTAGATATAGAGTCTGTGGAAGTCAGCCTTGAATGCCGCGTAGGCTGACAGCTATGTGAAAACTATTGGGGACAACATCAGACTTTGATTGATTGCCATACAAAGATCCATTTCCACTATAATCTAAAATATCTTTGTCTCTGTGATTCACACAACATCCTTTAAAGACCATAAGGAAGCAACTTGTGCTGCCTCGGGCAATCCTTCCTCAAGCGGATGAAATTAGCTATCCTTTGGCAATCTCCTTGCAACAAGAAAAATTGACAGCAACAACCAGGCGTAGTGGAACAACTTGGTTTCGTCCTGGTCTTCTCGATAGTTCACTAGGAACTCCTGATAGAGGTACGTTGCCCAATTAAATTGCACGCCTTTCGTGCACTGTGCAACAAGGGAAACTACAGGCGCCAAAACTTCATACACGCAGAATTTTATCATAACCTTCCTTGCTAAGATCTGGGCAGTGAATTGAACTGCATAGTTTGTTATGGAAAGAATAGAATACCCTCACGCTTTCTTGAGGAGGCCGTAATCCCTCTTCATCTTGTTTGCAAGATCTTTCTCCCCAATCTTCCCTCCAAACTCCTTAGCTGGGTTCGCGCCTTTGTAAGGAAACCACATGATTCTATGAATTAGCATGTCCGTGATGGGGATAGGCTTTCCTAGACATAAGCACCCATCATGCACCAATGTGAGAAGTTGGCGCACACATATCATATTAATGGGGGTGTGGTGATAATGTGGCACCAACAACAGATTGAGCAACCCTGATTGCTCGACATCACGGAGCCATTCCTACGTCTCCACTACTGTAACACCTATTTCTTCATCTATACCTTCCGCATATAGGTTTCCATCACCAAATATGGGAACTTAGTGTGGTCTATGAGGTCCCAATCCTCCATTTTTAACAACAAGATCCTTGCGAGCCAAGGGACTTCAAAAGGGACCTTCTCAGGTAGTAGGGGCATGGATACTGTAACCTTTTCTGCATCCAGGTCTTTCGTGACCTTTGTTTTTCCCTTCCGTAGAGGAATATACTTAGGTAGCTTTGTCATGGGTTCCAACCCTTTAGCATCAATGTCCTCTCTTCCTTGGAATTCTTTCATCTCCAGGTCCACTACTCTCTCTGGCTGCTTATCTTTCTTTTGTTTTGCCTGGGTTTTGGTATGTTTCCTTGGGGAAGCATGCAAAAACACCTTATTCTGCTTATCTTTCACAGATTGTTTGGGCTTGGCTAGCTGGATTTCTCTGGTAGGGGTAGGCTTTAGCCTAGGCGACCTCGGCATCATAGGCACAGTAGCCGAAGCTTCCATACTTAAAACTTCCAGGGTAGCGGTGTCAGAGCAAATATCGCCAGTACTAATAGTTTCATCAGGACTTGGTGGAGACATTTTCTCAAGAATAAGCTTCTAGTTTATCTTAGGCAATTGGCAAACACGAGGCTCACAACTAAATCTTCCCAAACTGATCGTCTCATAGACAATAGACAGGGAAATTCACCAATAATTCTGAGAGCACAAAGTGTTCTCTGTTGAACTAGCATGCGTAATTTATAGGGGGTTTTGAATTCAAATCCGACCGTTCCCCCCAATTTCTGACAATAAATTATGTTTTGGCAGCATATCTTCAAATATTTTTTCCTTAATTACCACCACCCCACTCCACTTAACTGTCTTTTGGCCATCAAGTCATGAACAGTAACTCCAATGGTCATTTTCCTATTGCGCTGTGTAGTGACTTCCTCCATGGCGTAACCTCCTGAAAGCATCTTCATGGGTTGCATCTTCATCATTCTCCATGCAGCCTACTCATTGCGTTTTCTCCAAGCTGGGCAGTGTAGTTTATAGTCCCACGCTCCCTTACAACTATCTGGAGAATTAAGTCTATCCTACTACCATATAGTCATTGTGCAAGATCCCCTATATACAACTTCAACCTGCTCCCATTCACTCTTCTCGGGAAGGGTTCCCCATTCACCTTCACGAGTTGAATTGTGCCTCCATCTATAATTTCTTTGACAATATATGGCCCTAACCAATGCATCTGGAATTTACCTAGAAATTTAGTGAATTTACTATCATATAATAGGACAAGATCATTTACCTTGAATGTGTGAAGCTTGATATGGTGATCATGCCATTCTTTTTCGCATTCCTTCTATACTTGTTGATGGAATCCTACCAAAAATCAATCTTCTTCGAGCTCCATCGACTGCGCAAGCCGTTCCTCCAAGACCTCGCGATCCACCATACCCATCAGCATTTATATGCATAGACTAGGTATAATGTACTCCATCGGCATTACGGCTTCAACCCCATATACTAATATGAACGATGTTTTCCCTGTCAACTTATTACAAGTAGTCCTATAAGCCTAGAGTACTTCAGGTACATGCACATACCATTCATTTCTCTGTGCATTACATATCTTCACCAACGCATTCTCCAAAACCTTATTAAAGGCTTCAACAGTTCCATTAGCCTACAGGTGATGTGGTGTACTCTTCTGGTGGTAGACCTGGAACTCTTCAGTCAATGCATTAATCATTTCATTTAGAAAGTGTGTACCCCTTTCATTCATCAATACTTTCAGGTAGCCAAATCTGGTTAATTCATACTCAAACAAGAACTTTGTTTCCGTAGCCCCTGTACAATATTTAACTAGTTGTGCTTCCACCCATCTGGTTAGATATTTTATCATGGTGATAATGTAGAGTGCACTTGTTTTCTTTCCCAAGGGCTGGATTGGCCCAACAAAATCAATCACCCACTTCTCAAATGCCTGCAAGGACACTTGAGGATGTAGTGATAACTCATCCCTTCACGAGGGCCTACTATTTCTTTGACATGCATCACACGCCTTACAATACACCTTGGAATCCTTGTGCAAAGTTGGCTACCATAGACCTGCGCACAAAATCTTCTACATAGTTGTCTTGCCTACATAATGGCCTCCCACAACTCTCACATGAGCTTTAGCGAGAATCCTGTCCCGCTCAAAGTTTGATACATATCTTCGCAATATTTCATTAGCACCCATTTTATACAAATGTCCTGCAATGACTAAAAAAGCAATGGCATGAACTACTAATTCCTTCTTTTGTTGACCTATATATCATTCTCGTGCCATCCCCGTAGTCAAAAAGTGAATAATGTCTGCAAAATGGTCATCCGCTACATTTACCACAAAGAGCTATGCATCTGGCAACACTTCCTCTAAAGTATTAGGCTCCTCTCCTGTTTTGATCCATGACAGATGGTCAGGTCCAACATTTAACCTCTCTGGCTTCACAATGACTTCAAAGTCATACTCCTGAAATAGTAGAAACCATCTGCAGTTCTTCCCCCACAACACACCCTTGTTGGCCAAGTATTTCAAGGAAGAATGATCTATGCACATCTTAAAATTCCCTCCTAACAGATAATCCCTGAATTTTTGCAGCGTGTACACCATTGCCAACCCTTCACACTTAGTCGTTGAATAATTTTTCTCAGCCTTTGATAACTTCCTACTTGTGAAGGCTATAGGATGGTCCATTTCTCCTTCCCCGGCCTGTGTTAGCACTGCACCCAACACAATGCAAGAGGCATCCACATGTATGTGAAAGTCCTTTTTCCAATCAGGGAATACCAAGATCGGTGCAATGACCATCTTTTCTTTCAACACATCTAAGTTGCGCTGACATTCTTCGTCCCAATAGAATTTCACATCCTTCTCTAGCAATTTTTCCATGGGCACAATAATTCGAGCATAAGCTTTGATAAATTTTCTATAGTATCTCATATGTCCCAGCGTTGAGTGCAGCTTCTTGACATTCCTAGGGACCTCCAGATTCACAATTACTAAAATCTTTGCAGGGTCCACCACCAATCCTTGCTTGCACACCACATGACCCAACAAGATCCCAAAGGGAACACAAAATATGCATTTTTTCAAATTCAACGCGATCTGGTATCTACAACATGTATCCAACATTAGGTGTAGACTTGCTACATGGTGCTTCACTAATCCACTAGTCATCAAAGTATACTTCCAGGAACTTATGAATGAACTCCTTGAACATTGCTTTGACTACACGGGAAAATATCGCAGGCACATTCTTAAGCCCAAACGACATCACCGTGTACTGAAAAAAACCCCACTCTGTCATGAAGGTCATTTTGCTTCTATCCTCTAGCACAATCTTAATATGATGATACTTGGAAAGCCCATCATTAAAGCAATAGGTCTCCTGCCCTCCAACATTGTCTAATACTTCTTATGTAAATGGCGTTTGGAATGGGTCATGAACACATGCATCATTAAGCTTCTGTAGATCTACGCAAATCCTTATTTCACCTTTTTGTTTCTTCTCCTGAACCACCATCGGGCTCACCTAGTCAAATTCTTCAATAGGTTCTATGATACCTGCCTCCAACATTTTATCCATCTCTTGGCAAACCTTTTCCTTATATTTAGGATTAAGGCAGTACGACCTTTGTTTAATAGGCTTCGCGTCCGGATTCAAAGTGATCTTCATAATGCCCAAATCACCAACTATGCCCTTTAAATCCAAAAAATTAGTGGGGAAGAGATCCCAGTATTCGCAGAGTAACTCAAAAACTTTATCCATTGTAGCATCATCCCAATAGTCCCCAATATTTGCGAGCTTTGGTTCTTCTTTAGTGCCAATTTTTACTTGCTTTGTCTTCAAAGGTGCAAAGATGTCCGAGTTTTCTATTTGTGGGACTTTAACTTTGTGATGCCCTTCTGCCTTTGGAATATTAATGTTTTGTAGGTCTTCATCAACCTCTTCAGTGGTTACATTATAGCATTGCAACGCATGGCGTAGATTGGTGCTCCAGACTGTTTGAGTCCATTCCAAAGGTTCCATCACCATTCTAAATATAACTTCCGTAATCTCGTGTAGCACTTCATCGATGCTTGCGAAGTCATCTTCAAAGCTACAGGTTAATAGGAATCCTTCCCTCAATATGTTCCATTCTGTGGTGCCATGGCAGAGCTCCGTTTCTAGATACCAGTTCATGGGAATTGTATCCAAAGTATGGCAAAATATGTGTACCCACTCTGGCTACAGTTCTGTTCCCCATTCTTTAGTCCATTTCACTAGGTGATCGCATGGATCATCCCTTCCATTATATTTCTCAGTCATTCTGGTGTTAGCATGCCCAAACCGTAGCTTCATCATTCTTCTGTAAACTCACCATCCAACAAATCTATCCTTATGTGTACCCCACAATCGTATGAGCTTAGCGCGCAACACCAACTCTAATGCTTGGAAGAGGTGATCCTCAGGGAATTCACGCTCATATTCATCTAAAAGGAGATCTACATTAATTAAACCATCATAATAGAGTAATTTTCTTACCTCCGATGAAACACAACGCAACGACTTCATCATCATGTTGCATCGCAAGGTAGACACTTCATGTAAGCGATTATGCCAATGCTCTAACTCCCCATCTAAATAATAGGTGCAGGAACTCTCTTGGTCCCATGTAATCCTCTCATCTGCTGTCGGATTGATCCAATCTTGATCTCGCGCTGTTCTTTTGTAGATTTGATCCAGTTCATCATCACTTTCTTCATAATCGCAAACTAGTTTAGTATATCACACCCCTTCTGCAGGGTCCAATGGTACTATAACCCAAAGCGACTTCCTTTCAAATGACATTGTCCTCTTCTTCAAATTGATGACTTCATTCATATCAACAGACCATTCAACTCCCAGGAGCACGGGGTAGAGATTATTGTCATCAACAATTTCTATAACTTCAAAGTTTGCTATGTGTTCACACCTTCAATATCAAATGTCACGCCATATAACCATCCCATAGGGATGATTTTCTGCTGGTTCGTCATTCTGAGATGAATCATAGACCACTGCAGTGCAGGTCTCCCCATCCTTTCCCATGTTTTTTCTGGTAATACGTTTGCATGGGACCCCAAATCCAAAATGTGCTGGTCCATCTCATAATCACCTATCTACGCGGTGAGCCTCAACTCGTGCCTTGTTTGTGCCATATGTTTCTCAATCTTTCTGACTACTCGGTGTCTAACAGGGGCTTTCTCTTTACTGGTGCATTTATTTATTAATTCCTACATGCCCTCCATGGCCTTGCTATCGCACAACAGTTTCATGCAGGTCTCCAAAAACATGGTGAGTACAAAGGGATCAACTTCTGCAGGCATGGTAATTTCTTGCATATTGTCTTGGCTCCCTGAGGTGGAGGCCACAATGAAGCTCTTCTTTTCTTCCATAAATGTTTCCTTACCATGATCCAAATTAGAGCTGACTTCTTTCTCCGGCGCTTTGGAGACCCATCCTTCTTCTTCAGGGAGTTTACCCTTATTAGCACCAGTTTTCATTCCACTTCTTAGCACAATGTTAACATTTTGATCATCTTTGTGGGGCTCCGCCCTCATCATCTGTAGATTCTACATAAGCTATTGAGGCTATGTTTTCTTCTCTTGCATTTTAGCTATCAGCATTAGGAATTCTTATATAGTATGGTCAAACTGTCTACAGTATTGTCATGATGGGTGTGTAGTATCATGTCACTCTCACGTGTAGTGCCCTGGCTATTCACAGTTGTAGCAGATAATCTGGCCGCAACCTTTACTAGGTCCTCCTTCTGCACGGCCCCGTCCTCCACCCTGATAGCCTTCGCGTGCTCCTCTGGCGCCCTGATCTGGAGACAAAGTTTCTGCTTGCATCTAGTATGTAGATGTCCTTTCCATCATCAGCTCATAGCTTCGACATTGGCGCTCATTGTGGCCCACAGATTTGCATAAGTTACAGAACAACTATTGGGGTGTTTGGATGAACTTTTGAAGTAAATGGAAATTATTTGTCGCATGTTGTCCAACAACCTGACAGATAGCACACCATACCACAACCCCCATGCTTGAACCTGATGGGGTTTTTGGATTTAGGGGAATTGGCCCCCCTCATATAATATAATTCCCGTACACTAGACAGTGATATTTATCGTGCCCCTAGCCCTTGCACTTCAAACACCAGAATTCTGCATGCACTTCTGGTTTAGTCTCCTTTTCTTTCTTCAAACTCTATAGCTCTAGGTGTAAGCTTGCTAATTGCGAGTGGATCAGCTGTACTCCTAGGTTTGTATCCTGAATTCACGATGCTGGCTATCTGTGATCTGCATGTTAGCTTCTCTCATCTAACACTTCAAGCTCTGATATAATTCCCAAGCCATTTCATTGACCCTCATCATGATTTCTTTGAATCTAATTATTGACTGCGAGTCAGACTTAGGCTTACTAAAATCTTTGTTTAGAGCTGACTTAGTATCTACCAAAGTTGCAAGAGGATTATCAGAAAAATACTTAATATACCAGGTTAGCATATGATCCTGTAAAGCGGTAACCAACTAGGGCTTCTTTATATTGTCATCAATAATTTTTTGCATTGTCCATACAACATTCGCAACAAACCATAACTGCTCTGTATCCTCACTCCCAATGCCTTTGAAAATCATCATCTTCATTGCATTCTCCATAATGAATGGTGGTGGTGGAGGTGGAGGTGTGGGCGAAGGTGTATGCGGTGGAGGTGGAGGTGAAGGCAGCATGGAAGGGTGATTTATTTGAGGAATCCCTTGAGTGATTAGTTGAACTTGACTTCACGGCGTAGTCTTTCTTGCCCCTTCGTCGTCACTTGAGGGAGGTCCAATTAATGGACTATAATCCAGCCCCATTCCTTCTCAATTTCTAAATAATTTTCCACGCTCCAAACATCAAGGTAATGGCATCACCCGTTTTTCACACGACAACATTTTAATCCAAGTATTCAATGATCTTGAATACTTACCTCACAGTCCTTTGAAAAATCTTCACTCTACTTCGCTATATCTGATGGAGGTATCAAATGCAAATTTTGTAACAAATCCTCCTAGGATTCAATCGATCTAATGATCGACAGCCCACAAAATATTGTTTTCATAGGTTTCTAGTCGTCACACTAATTCTGGAGTCCACACTATAGCATTATCGAGCTTCCACCTTCCTTGGCTATCTTTCAATTTAGCCAACCATTCATATAACTCAATGGGAAGGTGCAGAAGAAGATCTTGTGTATCTCCGTATACAGATACATGTTCAACCACTCTTCCTTTGACAGGCATGGATTCCTATTTTCTTGCACCACGAACTCGTGAATCTTCTGATCCAACCACTTTTCAATTTCTTTCTTGGTCGGATTCCAATGATGCAACATCACACATCTCTTTCAAGAAGATCTTGGTCCTAGAAATGGAACCATTTGTTGGCTTAGGGGGTCTTGACCCAGGTTTGGAGTTAGTTGCACCAACCAAAAAAACCCTACACTACTGGCCCTTTCGGCAACAACCCACATAGTGCAGGCTGCAATCTCACTCGAAGCAGTATGGGGGGATGCAAGAACCAAATTTCTGCATCTAGAGACTAGTGTGATGTCTTTCAGCACCTTAGATCTACCTTTGCGCAAATCAATAACCATTAGGGAAAGTTGCAGAAACCTTGTTAAAACAAACTTCAGACCTCTGCGAAGGTCTACGATCAATCCTTGCGGACCTTTAACATTCGGTTTTCCTACTTACATGCATCAGAGAGCAATCCTATATTAGTGTTCACGCAGAATTACTTAAGTTATTAGTAAACATAAGAGACTTCATGAGAGTCTTCGCAAAAGTACTTAAACATGCATTGTGTACATTATTAAGACTTAATTAAGAGAATTGTGTAGCATTCAACCAATATCTCATAAAATAAATCATTCATCGACAACATATAATATTAACAGAGATAAGAAAATATTTACTCTATTTCATGTGTTGAAGCGGGAGGATGGCTCTGCGCCGTAAGTCCTAGGGTTTCAGCTTTTGCAGAAACGGCAGACTGCGCCAGACAAAAAACTTCAACCATCTCTGACAGGCCCAGGAACGCTCATCCCTAAGATACACAGTACTCTTTTCAATGGAGAACCCTCTGGGGGAGGGCGATGCGCCTCCCCCACAAAACGACGAAGGGCCACATCAACATGCGGAAGGCAAAAGAATAGTAAACCAAGAAGAAGACGCAGACCAAAACTTTCAGAGAACAAAGCAAGATATTCCACCACCAGAAGTTCGCTCAACAACATGCAAACCAGTTGCAGCTGAGCGTCCAAGAGTTGAACTTCCTGCTCACAAAATCAATGCAAGAATGCAGTACATGAAGGACCATGCTCTGATAGAAAAGTTTATCGGACTATGGCCAGTAGAGAAAGCGCTCAGAAGATGGATAAATGCAAAATGGCATCCCAAGGGACACATAACCCTGCATCTAGGACTAAAAGGGTTCTTCACCGCTATATTCAACTGTCTGGAGGATAGAAACAGGGTATTAGATGGAGGCCCTTATTTTTTCAATGCTGCTGGTCTATTTCTCAAAGGGTGGGTAGAGCGTTTCGATCCGGACAAGGAGGACCTGAGCTGTGCTCCTGTATGGATCCGAATGTACTCACTGCCTGTGGAATACTGGGAGGAAGACTCATTACAAGCGCTCGGAAATGCTCTAGGAGAATTTGTCAAGATCGCAGAAGAAACAAAAACATGCAGATACACATCATTTGCGCGTATCTGTGTTTACATGAATCTCAACCGAGCTCTCCCAGATGCGGTAAGTGTTTCTCATGATGATATTGAATGGATTCAACCGATTGATTATGAACATGTACCTTTCAGATGCCGCAGATGTCATGCCTTAGGACATCTATTTAGAGATTGCCCACTAACTCAGAAACCATCTCCCTCCTCTGGATTGGATGCTACTGAGGCAGATGGCTTCACCAAAGTAGCAAATCATAGGAAATCTCATAAGAAGCAAGCCTCAAAGACCAAGATGCCACAACCCAACCCCTCAGTGCCCTCAACAAGTAATAGCTTCGGAATCTTAGCTACTCATACTGATCTCAATATGGACTCTCCCTCCCCTTCAGATCCAGAAGCAATGAAAAACAATCAGTCGAAACAGGTTATAGCCTTCAAACATCAGGAAGCCTCTCCAAACAAGGAAGCCTCTACCTCTGATAAGCAGAAGGAACCCATATGGACATCCCAAGCAATGCAGATGGAGGAACCCCAATCGCAGGCAAATCCAGAAGCGGACCCTAATGAAGAATTGTACTATCCACAATTTATGGAGGAAGAAACAGAAGCAATAGATATAGGGGACTTGGACATTCCAAGTCTAGAAAAGGCTTGCACAACAAATAACTTTGATGATATACCAATGGGGCAACTTGAAAATCTGGAACAGGTTTTATCAAAGGCGCAAAGGCATAAATCACTGGGCATACAAACTGGAGGACCCTGGGATGGAAGACTCATAGCCAAGGATATCAAAAAGAGAGGAAGGAAAACTGATCTACAAAGGACAATCAGAATTGGACACCTATTAGTGGAATCCGGTAGGTATTCCAAGTTGACCAAGTACTACAGATCTGAAAACAATCCATCCCAATGAAGTTAATCTCATGGAATATAAGGGGGCTCAACGGCCCAAGAAAGATACAGATTCTTAAAAAAATGATAAAGCAAGAAAATCCTCAAGTTCTATCATACTATAGACAAATTTGCTGCAAAAATTTGGCCAGGAAGTTTCAATGTCGTTATGGATGCTGATGGAGCTTCTGGAGGACTGGCGATCCTTTGGGACTCGAGAGCTATAAATCTAAGCGACACCCATGCTCATAGGAACTTCCTACAAGCATCCTTTCACATCACTGGGACAAATTTACATGGGCTCCTTACCAATGTTTATTTTCCTCAGGAAGCTTCCCTCAAAGCTGAAATCCTCAATTCCCTTTCTGTTCTCAACCAAAGCAGGCAGCACCCCTTATGGATCTCAGGTGGAGATTTCAATATGATCACAAGATTGGAGGAAAAAAGAGGAGGTCGATGCAGAGGCAGTCAGGAAGGACTCCCTTTAAAGGACTTCATTCAGGCTAATTGGCTTATAGACCTACCTTTTAACAATGGATTGTTTACATGGAATAACAGAAGAGCAGGGAATCAGCAGATAGCCTCCAAACTCGATAGGTTCTTGCTATCGGACAACGCTATCCACATTGGTGGGGACTTCTCAGCATCCATCCTGCCTCTCTCAGGCTCTGATCATTGGCCCATTTCACTTCAATGGTCACGTCCAGGAAATAAAATTCGCAGGCCCTTTCGTTTTGAAGCTTTTTGGATGTCCCATCCAGAATTCCAAAAACTTGTTAGTACTGAATGGAATAATTTTTCCCCACCTCCAGGATAAAAAATGTTCCAATTTCAACAAAAGCTTAAGAATCTAAAGGGCAAAATCAAGCACTGGAACCACACTTCCTTTGGCAATATCTTCCAGGGCAAAAGCTCAATTGAATCAGAAATGAAGCAACTGCAGCAAAAGATTATTGATGAGGGGCGTTCAGAGGAATTGTCAGAACAGGAAAAAACTCTTGAGTTGCAACTTGCAGAACGGGCTAGGCAAGAAGAAACGCTTTGGAGGCAGAAATCAAGAGTTAGATGGCTCAGAGATGGAGAGAAAAACACAAAATTCTTCCACAGTACAACCATACAACGAAGAATGCACAATAATATCACTCAAATTCAGAATGAGCAGGGCGTCAGGGTGGAAAAGCATGAGGATATTGAAGGTGCTCTATTACATTACTTCAAGCAAATGCACCGGGAGCCAAATGGAGACAGATCACAGGCAATAGAGAAAATTACCAGGAACATTCCTAAGCTCATCACTGATGAACACAACCAACTGCTTCTCAAACCAGTAGACTTACAAGAGGTGGAACAGGCAGCGCGACAACTAAAAGCTGGTAAGGCCCCAGGACCGGATGGATTCACTTCAAACTTCTTCCACAGCTTCTGGGATCTGATTAAAATGGAAGTCTGGCAAGTGGTTGAGGAGTCGCGATCTCGTCGATGGATGTTTCCAGGGATGAATGCAACATTCATAGCTCTGATTCCCAAGGTCGATATGCCAAGCACTCCTGACAAATATCGACCTATTGCTCTTTGCAACATAATCTATAAGATCGTGTCCAAAGTCATAGCTTCCCGTCTCAAAATGTTACTCCCTATCATTATCTCTCCAGAACAATCGGGTTATGTGGAGGGAAGGAAGATCACTGATGGTATTATTTTGACTCATGAAATCATCCACTCTCTGAAAATCTCTAAAAAGCCAGGTATGCTGCTCAAATTAGACCTCTCAAAAGCATTTGATAGCCTAAGCTGGATGTATATTGAAAAAGTTTTAATTGCTTTTGGTTTTGCTGCCCCCTGGATTAGATGGGTCATGAGCCTTATTTCTTCCTCCTTCTTTTCCATTCTAATCAATGGCATCCCTTCTGATACCTTTCATCCTTCTCGAGGGATCCGACAAGGTGATCCCCTCTCCCCATTTTTGTTTGTCATAATGGCTGAGGGTCTTGGCCGCAGCATCAAATCCGCACAGCAATCCCAGCTCCTCAGAGGCATTTCATTTCACAATTCCCCTACTTTCACTCACCAACAGTTCATTGATGATAACATGCTTTATGGACATCCCTCAGTCCAAGAAGCGTGTCAACTTAAAACTCTTCTCTCTGACTTCTCTGATGCCTCTGGTGCCTCCATCAACAAATCTGAATCGCACATTTTTTTCTTTCGTACTCCAGTGCCCACTCAGTCTGCAATTATCCGCATTTTGGGATTCTCCTCAGCAAAACTTCCCTCCACATACCTTGGTGCTCCCCTGATTGCCTCAGCTCTTAAGCACTCTTCTTGGAAAATCCTCCTAGAGAACCTGGAAGCTCGCCTATCCTCTTGGACCCACAGATCTCTCAATATGGCAAGCAGGCTTGTTCTAATAAAAGTCGTTCTTCAAGCCATGCCGTTATATCTATTCTCCATTTTAGCTGCCCCCAAATGGGTTCTCAAAGATCTCATCCTCCTTCAAAGATCTTTTCTCTGGGGCAGTAATGGCAACAAACGAAAGTGGGCTCTGGTCAAATGGGAGACGGCCTGCCTACCAAAGAAAGGAGGCGGAATAGGTCTAAGGGATCCCTCTCTTAGCAACAAAGTTATGGGAGCTCGAATTTGGTGGCAATGGCTAGCTAAGCCATATACTCCTTGGGCTTCTCTCTGGACAGCGAAATATGCCAGGAATTGCCCAATAGAGGAACGAATAAGACTATCAGAGGTCACCCTGGGATCAATTATGTGGAACTCGGCCCAGCAACACAAGACCCTCATTCAGCAGCACAGCTTCTGGGAGGTTAAAAATGGAAGCACAGCAAGATTCTGGGGAGATTCATGGCAGCAGTTACCCAGACTAAAAGATCAAATCCCGCCTCATCCTCATCTGGAGCAGGAAATGCAATCACAAGAGGTAGTAAAAAATTTCTGGAGCAATTCTTCGAACCATGATTACAGGGAATGGTTAACAGCGGATCAAATTCTAAGGCATGAACAAACCCATATTCAACAAACCCTGGACACAGAATTAACAAAAAGAAGAATTCAACACTCTGAGGATAAAGATATACTAAGATGGGGTTATGAAGAAAAAGGTTCTTTTTCTACAAGAGAGGCCTACAACATCATAATCAAAGAGCATATGCTGCCAGATCCCCTTTGGAATAAAGTATGGGACCCATCCTTATGGCCGAAAATCTCCACTTTTCTCTGGATCCTTTGTCACAACAAAATTTTAACATGGGATAACTTAAGAAAAAGACGCTTCCAAGGCCCTTCCATATGCCTGAACTGCAAACAAGAAGAGGAAACCACAAAGCATCTCATGCACTCTTGTCCGCTGGCACGAATGCTTTGGGAGAAAGCCAGTTTTCGCTGTCAAAAGGAGGGAAGAATCAATGGAGATATCATTGCTACTATCCGCAGCTGGACCAATAACCCTTACCAAAGTAAAATCTTAAATTTCCTCTGGAAGCTTATTCCAGGATTCATCATGTGGGCCATTTGGAAAGAACGAAACAACAGAATATTCAAGGACCATCACAGACAGTTGGGAGACATATGGAACATTATCTGTCAAAACATTGAAGAAACCATCTCTCTCAAAACCTGGTACAAGGAAGATTTCCCATCAAACCCCCAAGAACAATCTATATGGGCTAACTGGAATTTTAAATGGAAGCTCGATCAGCTGAACAAAGAAATAAAATTGCCAAGAAGCCAAGCTCCTCAGAAATGGCTATCTCCTCCCATCCATATATACAAGCTTAATTTTGACGGAGCTTCAAAAGGGAACCCAGGGAAATCTGGCTTTGGAGGGCTATTCAGAAATCACAAGGGAGATCCTCTGCTAACCTTCCTAGGTTCTAAAGGATGGGACACCAACAACTCAGCAGAGCTGGAGGGTCTTTGGCAAGGGTTACAAATAGCGCAAGGCAGAGGCTTCTTTCCTCTAATAGTAGAGGGTGATTCCCAAATTCTAATCAATATGGTTACAAGAATCCTTCAGGGTTCCCCCTCATGCAAAGTTTGTAACAGTTGGAGACTAGCCAATAGACTTCACTATATTGAATGTTGGCTTTCAACCAACAGAGCAATCACCCTGTTGCACACCCGCAGGGAAGGAAGCAAAGTCGTGGACATTATAGCTAATATAGGAGTGGAATGTGGTTTACAAATTCATGTTGGACCAATATCCAGCCTAGCCACTAATCCTCAACTCCTAGAGCTCGACAATCTCATACAGAGAGACAAGCATCAGGAGGAAAGGGAGCCCCCGGATGCGGGTGTTATAGCGGTCATAAATGGCTCTGATGGCAAGTGTAATTACCGCGTACTGCATGCAGCAGAGCGGCGGGGCTCCCCAGATCTTCACCTCAGGTAATATGAATGTTCAGCATTACGACGGCAATGGTGGTGTCTGCGCATTTATGGTTTACATGGTTCAAGGCATGGCAAGGATGGTTATATTCCTCACCACCCAGCTCTTCCTTTTTACGATGTGTTCCAATTACTCTGGTTCTGAATTCTGGTTTGCGAACTCTCCTGGAAGCAAGAGAGTTCTCCTCCTTAGAGGCACGCCTTGCATGTTTCAAACACGACTCAGGGGTAAGCAGAACACTTATCCTTCTCTAGTTCACGCATTTCGCTTGTTTATTACGCTCTTTGTTGGTTCTGTGGTTTCTGTTGCCCTTTTCCTGCAATTCATTATGGGTCGACGAGGGGGCAGGAAGAGACCCATAGGTAATCTTGGTGAAGGCTCTCGGCTCTCTCCCAGTAGCTCTGATAACCCTGATCACTCCCCTACTAGTCCCCCTCCACCTCAGGCTAATGTACATCCCACTAGCTCTGTTCGTCGACCTCTCCATAACAATGCCTTTCAGACCACCCATTTTAAATTCCAAAGTAACCTCAACCGACCTCTGGTCTCTACCCACATCACCTTAATTATCTCTGAGGAAGAAAATCACATCCATCCTTTGGCTTGCATCGCACCGGAACCCTCTCAGAGCAGCGAGCAACCTCTAACCTTGGACAATCCGGAGAAAGCAATGATGGATGAAACAGGCAACATTGAGAGCCCAAGAATCACTCTGCCCCATGTCGATACTCTCCCTGCTGAAGGGGTTGAAGCTATGAATGATTCCAACCGCATAATTTTAATCCTTGAGGACGATAAGGTCGGCGATGAAGTTCTGGGGGTGGCTTGTGACCGTCTAGCAGACGAGAAGACCTCTAGTGGGAGCAAGGAAGATTAAGCACATGCGGCACTGTTTGGTATCTTTTTGTTTTTTGTCTGTCAAGCAGACGATTGTTTTCAGGTTTCTTTGATAAAACACATGGCTTATCTCCGTCAGCTTGAAGTTTTTGCTCAGTTTCAGGGCAGAAGCAATGCTTTACAGGCAGACTTACAATGGCTTCTCGCTTCTATGCTCTCGTGCACAACCTCTCTCATCCTCTGGTCTTTATCTGAAATGTTTTTATGTAATGAAGTCTTTTATAGCACCTATGCTCAGAATCCTTACATTTTGAGGCAAACTTGTTGTGTACAAAGGCCTCATGACTCTTCTGAGGCCTCGCTTATATGTAAAAATATTTTTATTTTCAGTTAATAGATAATAGTCTTTGCCGAGAAAAAAAAAATATTAACAGAGATAAGAAGAATACTAAGGAATTCTTCAGAAAACTGTCTTTATTGATCTTCAACTCATGATTACAAACTCAAAACTACCCTGCACACACAACAGCAGGGGTCCGTGCACTCAGCTACAAACTCTATCTAGGCCTCTGTGCACTTAACTGCAGAGCCTTTCTTATTCTATCTTACCCACTTCTCTATCTTATCCTCTACCACCTCTTCATTCTTATACTCTCTTAGACACACCTATGTATAGTATTTTTCATATAAAACCAACTCAAACTTATCCAAAATAAGGGACTAAGCCCCTTTGACTCCTATTGACCTACGCGCTCTGCATACACAAATCACGGAGACTTTACATTATTTTTAAAATTGTACCAAAATTTGGGTTATCTTAACCCCAAAACAACCCACAAGACCCCATCCCAATAGTAGCTAATGATCCATCCTCTATCCAGGATTTGAGAGATTATGGTCTCTTGAATTTTTTCTGGCTTCCTAAGATGAGGCAATATCTGGAACTATTGACATATCATTTTTGAGCATGGGATGTTATGGCACAGTCATTTAGACTTGGAGCACATATACTTGAGATATATGTGGAATATATATACATCTTGACAATTTTATCAAGGCAAGGTGCTCCCATTTCTTTATCTGGTTCGAGGAGGGGCGCAGATGTAGTCAAGGATTACATCAGTGCACAACGTAGATCAATATCTCAACTGACCAAGGATGGGAATATTGAGATCAAGGATGTGGTTTGTTTACCTTTGAGGGTGATCTTGTTTATCATTTCTAGATTGGCTAGTATTGCTCCTCTACATTTGGCCAATATGTCTCATATGTAGTGCGCTCTAGAGTGTATAGAGCTGACAATATTCAACTGGAGTGAGGGAGTCAGCTAACCAAGGCAAAGGATGGACGGTTGAAGAAATTTGGTTATGGTTCAATCTTGATTTAATTTTCCTATTCCATTACACAAGCCACAACATATCTCACTCGAGACTGTAGATTCGAGAGTTCCACGAATAAGGAGGTGGGTGGATCTCATGTCCACACATGAAGGTCCATCATCGATGAGTTTCACACCAGTCTTCTTTTGATGGTTGCACATGTAAATGATTATGATTGAATACTATCCATATGAAAGGATGTATTTCCATGGAGACCCAGAGCTCTTGCTTCCTAATGGTGAGTGATGGGGAGCCATAGGTAAAACAAGAAACATTTTAATCCATTTTTGAGTTTTTAAGTTTTACAAATTTTTTATTTTCTATGTATCTGAGACTATACTATTGATTTTTTCTCATGTAGACTTTGGATCCATTTGAGTTGTGGGTTCTTCTTATCTTCAACATGTGGCAGAAACACAATAGGCACCAGAAGGAGTAGGCTGTTGCAAGGGGTCGAGAGGTCTTCCGGGATATTAAGGTGGTCAAGACTCTTGCAGAGGTCTAGCGACACATGGACGGGTTGACCCAATGTATAATCGAGACTAGGGTCAACCAGATCCATATGAGTCTGCAACGTCATACTATTGGCGTGCATGGTCATATTAGCCAACTATTGTGCAAGATGGCTCGCATAGTGGCTTATTATCGTGAGAAAAATGATTAGTCTACTAGGAGGCTTATATATATATATATATATAT
Source organism: Pinus tabuliformis (assembly GCA_031772625.1). NCBI lineage: Eukaryota > Viridiplantae > Streptophyta > Pinopsida > Pinales > Pinaceae > Pinus > Pinus tabuliformis. The sequence goes on along the minus strand of CM062816.1, from coordinate 848,512,287 downwards.
ATATATATATATATATAGAGAGAGAGAGAGAGAGAGAGAGAGAGAGAGAGAGAGAGAGAGAGAGAGAGAGAGAGAGAGAGAGAGAGAGAGAGAGAGAGAGAGAGATGTGTGCATATTTTAACTTCATGTATATTATTTGATATGACAGGACATATGGCCATATGCGTCTTTGGCACAAGTTTTTATAAAGCCAAACTTTGATATATATACAACTATCTATCTATCATTGTTTCTTATATATTTTATTATCTCATTCATTGTATGTGATGTGACTAGAATTTAATTTACATGTGTCACAAATGTCTATCTAAAACATGAATTTATAATGCATCTCTCAATGTGTTTAGATTTCTAGAAATGTATTGATATTGGATATAATCAAAATATTTTTCCAAAACTCGAACCCTTAAGAACATATGAAGAATAGTTGGAATCCTAACTGAATAGACATTAGTCAATTTTAGTACCACAAGCTGTGAGTCAAGTCTGATAACTATACAATGGATACCATGGGAAATAGCATCAGACAATGGTTTAATCACTGCACTATACTCAGTGATATTATTTTTAGAGCAACTAATAAAATCCCATGTAAACTCACTAACTTGCCACTCAGAGCATATTTAGCCCATGTTGTAGAATAAATATTCTAAGTACTACGACTAGCGCCATCAACATAACCAACATATGGTTGAAGGGATCTCAACATCTGCAAGCCAAATTTAAATAGGATTAGTAGAAACTGTAAGAATCTCTGAAGGGAATCATATTGCAAACACACTCAACACACCTATATACAACATGTACATAATGAACTATGCAATAACACTCAAGCATAGTATCTTTTAAGGTACAACCCATTTCTAGGTTGCGCCAATAGAACTCCATTGAAATCAACAAGCTCATAGGCCCCATTAGAAAGAACACATTTAACAATGTATTATCCTAACCACATTTTCTTGAACTTCCCTGCTCCCATATTTTCAAACTCTTGGTCATACGGCAAGAGAAGGTTACCTTTTGAGAAGACACGAAGCTTGACACTATTATCATATTACGCCTTAATGTGTTTCTTATCAGCATCATTAGTCATCGCGACATCACGCTGGGTTTCATCTAAGCATGTCAGATGTAAGAGACACTCTTCTTTTGCAGAAGTGACAAGGAGGAGCTTGATAAAAAGTCTCAAAGACGAAATTTCACACTCCATAGGGCGGATTTCTTCCAGGCTATATACCAATTGAAATGGTGTAAAACCAGTAGCAGTCTGAATAGAAGTTCGATATGCCCACAAGGTTGCATAAAGGATAAGATGCCAGTCTGATTTGTGGAACCCTATCATATGTTGAAGCATTGTTTTAAAAACTTTATTGATGGCCTCAACTTTCCCATTCACCTTAGAGACCCAACTTAGCAGTCAGTTCAAACATCATGTGGTTACGAAAATGTTTCCCATGATCTGTAACTATAGCCCGTGGTACACCAAACCTCGCAATGACATGGTTAAAGAAAATGGGAGAAATTATTTCACTCTTGTTATTGTATGTAGGCATCACCTTGACTCACTTGGTAAAATAGTCAACTACTACAATGATATAGCCATGACCCCTAGCCAAGTGAGGGTCACATGCCATGAAATCAATGCCCCATTTCACAAACGGTCCATTGACAATAGTAAGGCATAAAGGATAAGGTGGAGCATGGGTTTTATGATCATATATCTGGCAGGAATGACACTTTTGAACTGAGAGAATGCAGTCTTGAAACATAGTAGGCCAAAAGTAGCCAACACACAAAATATTATGTGTGGTGGCATAACCAGACATATGACCACCACATACCATAGAATGGAATTCATTCAAGACTTTCTGAGCCTCATCATGTGTGAGGCACCTTGAAAAAATTGTATTGATACCATGATGATAAAGGGTGTCATTGATTATAATATAGTTTTTAGCTTGATATTGGATACATTGTTGGTTATAGTGAGAGGTATCAGACCATAAAGTCTAGTTTTGGAGATATATGATAATGTCTCCATACCATGGGTCAGATGACATGATCAGGAACAACAATTCATCTAAAATAGAATCACTAGATATTGTTCCAGTTTCAACAATGGGAAGGTCAGAAATTAGCTCAATAAAAACTAAGGATTTCTTCGACTTGGATTTGATGAACTTCAAATTGAACTCCTTGAGGATGGAAATCCACTTGGAGTACTTCCCCCCCAACAATTGTCGTGAAAATATGTATGTCATGGGGTTGCAATAAGAAAAAACCATAATTTTATGAATTAAGATATAATGGAGAAATATTTGGGCAGGTTGGACAGCCGCCAAATCCAACTTTTCAATATGATTATATTTGATCTTGATATCATTCAAGTTTTGACTCAAATACTAAATAAGATGTTTGGTACCTAAATTGTCCTCTCAGACCAACACCATAGTGATGGTGGTAACTGTAGAGACGAGGTACAGGAAGTAATCACGTTGGTAATTTGGGCGATATCACAAGGATGTCAGAATCAGAACATCTTTCAAGGCATTGAACTCATTTTGAGAAGCATCGGCCCAATGGAAGGGAGCCCCTTTATTTAACAAGCAAGTATATCCCTTGGTTAGTTCAGTTCAGCACAGCTAGGAACGAGCCTCTGATGTATGAGTCTAACAATATGAATAAAGGAGTTGAAGTTAAACATGGGAGACACCATATGATTACCGACCAATGATGTAAGTCGTTAACAGATGTGAGAAAAACCACTGCTAATGTTAATGGCTCTCAAGGTATAAGAGTACAATTTGTATGGTGTGAACAAATGATTTGAATTCAAACACTGCACATAATTTTTTGGTCGTGTAGGTTTTAATCCTGTACAAAAATTACCTACATACGAATTCTAAAAAATAGAAAATAAACAACGACGAGAGCATAAAACATAAAATAGTTATACATAGAGATTTTACCCTAGATCCAAAAAATGGGACTACCGGATTGTCTTTTCATTATATTCCTTTCAATGTTACAATACATATATATACATGCCAAAGCATCAATACACCCCAATCCATTAAACCTAGATTAGAACCTAACTGTAGTTCCCTTTTCCAGATCTACAAAATACCATGGACATAAAAACATCGTGGCCAAAACCATGTGTGAAATCCATGCACAAAACCATAGGTAGGTTTTCCCACCTAATATAGGGTCCAAAAAAAAAAATTCCTAGGGCGCTGCCCCAGAACCCATGCAAGGGGGTTACCGGCCCCCCTCGTGAGCCCCCATGTGTGGGGTAGTTGTTTAAAGAATATAATTTCCACCCAACATTCTCCCACTTCTTTTTTATTTCCACACGAGAGCTTAGTCATTGGTCTAGCCCTACAATGCCCATTGTTTCTCTACACCAAGAGAACTTCTCAATGCTTAAAGACTTTGTCAATGTAGCTATAGTATTCCTCATAGTGTCCACCTTTACCAGCAACATCTTTTTATCCTCAACCATATCCATCACAAAGTGATACTGAACATCAATGTGCTTTGTCTTTGAATGATAAGCAGGGTTCTTTCCCAAGAAAATTGAACTTTGGTTGTCACAGTCTATCCTTATAGCTTGTTGTACTAACTCCATACTTGAACACAATCTTTGCAACCAAACGTCTTCCTTTCTTGCATAAGTGGCTTCCATGTATTTTGCCTCTACAGTTGAAAATCCCACTATAGACTATCTGTTACTCATCCAAATGATCACTCCTCCAAATAGGTTAAAAACATACCCACTTGTATATCTTCTCTAATCCAAATCTCTAGCCCAATTTGCATGAACAAAGTCGCGGATGTCCAAAAATCTATCCAATCCTAGTCTTCCTTGGTAGCACAAAACATAATCACTAGTGCTACGCAAATACCTGAAAACCTACTTCACTGTTGTCCAATTCTCCTTCCCTGGTTTTGACATAAACCTTGTTAATACTCCAACTGCATGTGCAATGCCTGGTCTAGTACATACCATTGCATACATCAGGCTACCAATTACACTTGTATATGGAACAAGGGACATGTTCTCTTCCTCTTCTTGTCTCTTGGGACTTTATTCAACATATAACTTTACACCTACATGAATAGGAACCTTCACTAGTTTACTATCCTACATATTAAACCTCTACAGTATTGTCTCGACATACTTCCTCTAGTTTAACCATATCTTCTTCTTTTCCTAATCTCATTTAATTTCCATGCCCAAAATATAGTTTACAACACCAAAATCTTTCATGTAGAATTTGAAGGACAATTGGTTTTTCAAATCATTGATAATTTCTTTGTCATTTCCAACTAGCAAGATATCATCCACATATAAGAACAGATAAATAACATGGTCACCAATTAATTTAAAATATACATAGTGATATGCTTTTCCTCTGGCGAAGCCATGTCCCCGTATAAATGTATCAAATTCTTGATACCACATCTTTGGTACTGTTTTAACCCATACAAAGACTTTCTTAACATGCATACCAATTCTTTCTTATCCTTCACCGCAAAACCTTCAGGTTGATTCATGTAGATCTCTTCTTCCAAATCCCCGTGAAGAAATGTTGTCTTCACATCCATCTGTTCTACCTCAAAATCAAAAGAAGCAACAACAAATAAAAGTAATCTAATAGAAGCTACCTTAGAAATAAGAGAAAAAAGTATCACCAAAATAAATTCCTGACACCTAGGAATAACCTTTTGCTACCAACCAAGCTTTGTATTTCTCCACCTTTCCTTCTACATTCATATTCTTCTTAAGCACCCATTTTCTTCCAATGGGTTTCCTTCCAGCCGGCAACTCCACCAGATCCCAAGCCTCATTTTTGTGCAAAGATGCCATTTCATCAACCATGGCCTCTTTCCAGATTTTTTCATTCTCTGAATTTACTACCTCCCTGATAGTTTTGGAATCATCATCAGTAATAGATAAAGAAAAATTTGAACAGAAAGCATATGGGCTATATTTCAAACTCTATCTTCTCAGGTTCATTTGGTAATATTTCATGTTTAATAACATAATTCACCTCTCTAAACACCACATCTTGGCTGCACACAACCTTGTTTCTGGGTTCCAAATCTTATAACCTTTTAAAGCATTCTTATGCCCAATAAAGATGCACATTTCAGATTTACTATCCAACTTTGTTCTTTTCTCCTTTGGAACATGTACTACATCCAAATACCCTCAGACGTGAAAGAGAAGGTTTCCTACGAGTCCATACCTCTTGTGGAGTCTTATAACAATGTAAACTTTGAAACGGGAACTATAAACTCAAAATGGGAACTCTGGCCAAAAAAACCCCGTAAGAACATAAAAAATAGTGCTAAAAATGAAAATTGTTGATGCTAGAATAACACCTTCTTTTTCTAGGGTAAATTTTCAACATGATTTAAAAATGGCGGTGAAAACCAATTTTTTGTGCAAAAATTGTCCAAAAAACACCCTCAAAACGAAGTGTTGATGTTCGAATAACACTTTTCGTTTCAATGGTAAATTTTGTGCAAAAAACACAATCAAAACGAAAAGTGTTGGTGTTCGGATAACAATTTTTTTTTTGAAGGGTAAAATTTCAACATTTCAAAATAATAGCGTAAAATATTTTATCATGACCTCGAAAAATATTAAAATTTCAAAAAGATAATGAGAACATAAAATAAAAAATCAAAACAATGAAAAACCACAAAAAAACAAAACAAAAAATAAAAATAAAAAATATCATATATATATATATATATATATATATATATATATATATATATATATATATATATAAAAGAAGACAAAAAAGAAAAATCAAACATAAAAAAAAAAAAACAATCATAAAAATGTAAAAATAAAAATAAAAATTAACCTATAAAAGATAAGAATTAGAAAACTAAAAGAAAACTTAAAAATTATAAACAAATAAATAGTAAAAAAAACATATTTAAAAGAAAAAATGGAAAAAAAAAAATTGTAAACCATTGAAAAAAAAAACAAAAATATGGGAAAGAAAAAAAAATAAGATAAACTATAAAATTAAGTAAGTAAAAATAGAAAAATTTAAAAAACATATAAAAAGAAAAAAACTAGATTTAAAAAAAAATAGAAAATTAACAAAAAAAAACTACTAAAATTAAGATTAAAATGTAGATTACTTAAAAAAAAAAAAAAAAAATATTTGTTAAAAAAAAAATTATCTCATAAACCATAAAAGAATTTGGAAAAAAAAAAACAAAATTTAAAAATATATATACATATAAAATTAAGTAAGTAAAAATAGAAAAATTAAAAAAAGACATTAACAAAAACTACGAAAAAAATTAAAAATTAAAAACAAACTAGATTTAAAAAATAGAAAATTAACAAAAAATAAATAAAATTAGTAAAATTAATATTAAAAACATTAAAAAAAACTAAAAAAACAGAAATAAACTTAAATTATAAAAAAATACCAAAAAAAATGAAAATTTTAAAAATATGTCTTTTCAAATTAAAAAAAAAAATTAAAAAACATTTAAATTTCATAAAGAAATATGTATTTTTTATTTTAAAAGATAAAAATATAAAAATAAATATAAAAATAAAAATAAATTTAAAAAAATAAAACTAAAAATTATTAAGCTTACATTTTTTATTTAAAAACAAAAAAAATTAAAATTAAAAATTTTGAAATTTTTTTTTTAAACAATTTGTTTTTTTATTTAAAAAAAAAAATTATTAATTTTTTTTTTTTAAACAAATCTTTCTTTTGTATTTTTATTTTTTTGATCAAGTAAGAGTGGGACCTTCTATTAATCTAGAAAAAATATGTAATGTACATAGAGCAGCACTAGCTCTGTGAAAATTCAACAGGCAATTGGGCTGGCAAAAACCTGAACCTAACTCCAAAATCTGTGAAAAGCCCGAACAAGACTACAAAGGAGTTGTAAACAAAACATCCGAAAAACACCCATGAACAGTCTGCACTCAAGGCATCACTCTGGACACCAGTGAACTGGAAACTGCCACGCAACAAATGACCTGTTGTACATCAAATAACGACCGTGCATCAAAAAACCTGAACGCCTTTGATGACGGGGCCCAAAGATCCGAAGGCCCACAAAATTGCACCATGTGACCATCCGAAGACCGACAAAAAAATGCATCAAATGACCAACCTTAACCTTCGATTATCTTATTAACCCGAAGAGTGTAAGATCCAACCTTCATTGATCCAACGGTCATGAGCTGATTTCGGGCCGACACCTTGCCCACACTTTATCACTTCATACAAACCCAAAAAGAAACATAGGCCACCTCTCTAAACTATTCTGGGTCTGATTGAATAAATAACAATCATGCATATTTTCCACCTAAAATCCATAGGATGAAGGAGATCCATAGAGGTCTCGTCAACTATCCCACTCTTTAACTTCCCTTACAAACCCGAAGATTAAATACGCCACCACACTATAGTTTTTTGGGTTCGATTGGAGAAATAATGATCGTGCAGTTTTCCGCCTGAAATCCATAGGATGTAAGCGATCTTGGAAACTTGCCCACACTTTAACTTTTCATATAGACTCGAAGAGTAAATAGGCCACCATTCTATAATTTTCGGGTTCGTTTGTAGAATTAACCTACGAGCATTTTCCAGCCCAAAATCCATAGGATGATGGAGTTCAGGGCAATCTTTGGTCAGGTGCCTACCATCCTACCCACTGTTTACCACTTGCTACTTCCCTGTGATTGGTCCACTTTCTTCTGTTTCCATTAGTCTTCTCTCTACTTATTTCTCATGCTTTGAAAGTACTCCCTATCTTTGGTAGCCTGTTTGTGACAGTCTTCACACAATTTCCCTGGGGGAGTCGACATCCAGTCATATCTTCTATTACTTTTTGAACAGAGTACTCCTTCATTCGCCAAACAATCCACTAACTTGTTGGTTGTTCTGCGCACATGAACAAAATTGAGGGTTCTCAGGGCTCTCAGGTGGGATTGTATACGTTGATAGACCTGCAATAACCGCCAGTGTTTCGACACTCTTTCTAGTGCTATGCCATTGCATATTTTCTTGACCAAATTAATTATCAATTCAGAGTTAGCTTCAATGATAGTATTATGTAAATTTGATTCAATCAAGATTTCTAAGCATTGCTCTAGGGCCATGAGTTCCGCCATATTATTAGTGGCCTTCCCTAAATGACTATGAAAGATGACTTTTATGTATCCATGGTCATCTCTTATGACTCCGCCATAACCAGTCACCCCAGGGTTTCCTTTAGAGGCTCCATCTATATTGAATTTCAAAAAAGTAAAAAATAAAAAACAAACTAGATTAAAAAATAAATGGAAAATTAGCAAAAATAAAAAATAAAAAAACTAGTAAAATTAATATAAAAAACATTTAAAAAAAAAACTAACAAAAACAAAAATAAACTCAAATTATAAAAAAAAAACCCAAAAAAATGAAAATTTTAAAGATATATGTCTTTTCAAATTAAAAAAAATAAAATAAAATAATTAAAAAACATCTAAAATTTATAAAGAAATGTGTATTTTTGATTATATATATATATATATATATATATATATATATATATATTAAGCTTACATTTTTTATTTAAAAAAAAAAAATTATTAATTTTTTTTAAACAAATTTTTGATTGCCCCTCCACCCACCCAGGGTGGTGCGGCCATAGGCAGAGGGCTTGCATGCGAACCCTCCGCCCAAGGCCGCGCCAGCACAGGTGGCGAGGTATTTTTTTTTTTTAATAACATATATATATATATATATATATATATATATATATATATATTAAATTTGTTAATTTTCCTTTTTTTTTTTAATTTCTAATATTTTTCTTTTTTAAATTTAAAAAAATATAAAAATCAAATTGTTTAAAAAAGGATTTAAAATTTTTTGTTTTTAAATAAAGAATGTAAGCTTGATAAAAAATATATATATTTTTAAAAATAAAAAATACGTATTTCTTTGTAAACTTTAAATGTTTTCTATTTTCTTTTTTTTTGAAAAGACATATATTTTTAAAATTTTAATTTTTTTTTAATTTTTATTTTTTTAATCTAGTTTGTTTTTAAAAAAAAAATTCCTAGTTTTTGTTAATGTTTTTTGCTCTCTCTCTCTCTCTCTCTATATATATATATATATATATATATATATATATATATATGTTTGGTTTTTTTTTTCCAAATTCTTTTATGGTTTATGAGATAATTAAAAATAAAAAATAAAAAATAAACAATTTTTATCTTCTTTATATATATATATATATATATATATATATTTAAGTAATCAACATTTAAAAAAATAAAAATATAACAACTTGAAAATTTGTTAAGTAATCATAATTTAAAAAAAAATGGACATAATAAATTTTAGAGTGTGGAAAATAAGTCCTCTAAAAAAAAGGTATGCTACATCAACACGTTGCATCAACATGTTTCAAAATCAGCGTGAAAATCACTAACATTTAAAAAAAAAAAATTATAATTGATACATAAGAAAATTTAAAGTGTCAAAATATGCTCCCAAAAAAGAAGTGTATTCTGCATCACCACTTTTGAAAATCGGGTCATGTTTTTACTACCCTTACGAAATAGGTAATTGTATTAGTTATTTACAGTACCAAAAACTATTCTCTAAAAAAATATGTGTGTTCTGCATCACCCATTTTCAAAATTAGGTCAATTTTTTGCTATCTCTACGAAATGAGTAACAGTATCATTTCCCATTTCAAAGTTTATGTTGTTTTATCCTCCAATGCTAATGAAGGTGATATGTTGACCAAGTAACATGTAGTCTCCACCGCATCTGCCCAGAATTCTTGTCTTAACCCGACACCACTGAGAATGTTTCTTTCCTTTTCCATCAATGCCTTGTTCATTCTTTTGGAAACTCCATTTTTCTGAGGTGTGTATGGAGTAGTCTTCTGCAATTCTATACCACACTTCTTACATAAATCTTCAAATTCCTTCTTACAAAACTCTCCACCATTATCTGTCTTCAACACCTTTACCTTCTTCTCTGTTTGGTTTTCCACCAGAGCCTTAAATTCTTTAAACCTATCAAATACTTCAGATTTCTTGTTGAGGAAATATACCCATGTATTCCTTGAGAAGTCATCTATAAATCATACATAGTACACATACTTACCCAGTGATGGAACCAACACAGGTCCAAACACATCACTGTGCACAAGCTCTAATATCTGTTTCACCCTCTTAGCACCAGAGGGGAAACTCACCCAATTCTTCTTTCGATATACTCAATTTTCATAGAAATTAAAATCTAGAGAAAAATTAGACATACTTTCTACCATACCATTACCATGAAGTATTCAAAGGCCCTTCTCTCCAATATGTCCGAGCCTTTGATGCCATAGCATGGTCTTTTCTCCAGAGACCACTAGATTTTCTACTCCACTTTCAGGAACCACATAACTGTTGCAGCCATCAATAATAATGCTAACTTGAGGCTTGTATAGAGTGCCAATCAGAGCTCCCCAAATCAATGCCAGTGCTCCCCGAACCATCTTGAATTTTTTTTTCTTGAACACTGTTTTTACACCTGCATCATCCAACTTGGTTACAGAAATTAGATTTTTGGCCAATTCAGGAATATGCAAAACAACCGAAAGTATTCTAATCCTTCCACCTTGCAACTTCAACTTGAATTTTCCACAACCAACGATTCTAGCCTTCCTATCATCCCCTAAGAATACATCACCATCATCATATTTCTCATACTCGTAGAACTGATCTCTATGGGGAGTGAAGTGAAAGGATTGCCTTGAGTCAATCAACCATGCCTCATGATCTACATCTGTACTTGAAGAAGAAGCCAAGTACACATCCCCACCTTCATCTGAGGTGGTTTTGGCCTCTGCAAAAGGCGCATCATCAGATCCCTTTCCTTTCCCAAGATCTTTATATTTACAGTCCCTTTTAAAGTTCCCTTCCTTTCCACATTTCTAGCACACCTTTATAGGTTTTCTTGAAGATTTATATCTCCCTCTAGATTTAGATCTCCCACTCGAGGACTTATTTTCGTTTTTGTTCTAGAACTGTCCCCATACAGACAATGCATCAGCATTCTGGCCCTCCATATTTTTTCGTCTCACCTTCTTTGACAACAAGAATGAGACTATCTCATCAAACTACAAGGAAGTTACATTGCTACCTATTGCAACAACCAGACTATCCCATAAATCTAGTAGAGAACACAAAAAACTAATGCACTTATCTTCATCTAAAATTTTGATACCAACAGATAATAATTGGCTTACCACAGTATTAAAGGCATTCAGATGCTCTGTCACCGAGTCTTCAACTTTCATCCTCAGGTTATACAACGTTTTTAGTAGGAATAGTTTATTCACCAGAGACTTAGATTGGTACAAAGTCCCTAACTTGTCCCACAAATCCTTCGTTGAAGCTTCCCCTGATACATTCAGCAATAATGAATCTAATACAAATAATCATATTTTGCTCTTTGCCTTAGGACTTGACTTCGCCTAGTCTTGAATTGACATTGTTGTTTGTTTAGTACCCAGATATACCGTGATCCACTGATATTTATCCACCAGCAGATCCACCATATTGAGTTCCCACAACTCAAAACTCTGACCATTAAATTTCTCGATCTCTATCTTTCCATTTCTCGCCATCTTCTTTCGCCACAAGAATCGATCCTGTAGATCTCCCACTGAACACGGTCTACCACAGGCTTGAGAAAAACTGCTCAGCAGTAAAGGTGTCCCCTTGAAGCCGAAACAACTCCGATACCAAATGTAGGTTTTAAGCCTATACATAAATTACTTGAATACGAATTATAAAAATATAAAATAAACAATGGCGAGAGCATAAAACATAAAACATATATACATAGAGATTTTCCCCTGAATCCAAAATCCAGGACTACCATATTGATTTTTCATTATATTCCTTTCAATGTTACTATACATATATATACATCCTGAAGCATCCATAAAATCCAATCCATTAACCCTGGATTAGAACATAATCGTAGTTCCCTTAACCGGATTTGTAAAATACCATGGACAAAAAACCATCATGCCCAAAACCATATGCAAAATCCATACACAAAACCATAGGTAGGTCTGCCCACCTAATATAGGGTCCAAAAAAAACTTTCCCAGGGAGCTGCCCCAGACCTCGTGCAGGGTGGCTACCACACCCCTTCAAACCCCCTGATAAGAGGGGCTACCACCCCCCACCCGCACATGGGGTAGTCATGAAAACAATATAACACACAACCAATAAATCAAAGGCCAATGACGAAAACCAATTACCGAGAGCGACACAAATTTTCATTGATGTATACAAGTCCCAAGGTACTTAAGGAAGAGTTTCTGAGTCAAGTCCCTGGATAGTGAGCTAATGTCTACAGGGAGCGACCCATTGTAGCAGAGCCTTGATGTATCCCCCGTTAATGACAACTTGAACAACTGCCAAAGACAACTTTTTGACATTATTATATTTGCTCTCAGTATCATTCAGGTTCTAACTCAAATAATAAATAGGATGTTTGATCCCTACATCGTCCTCTTGGACCAATACCATAGTGATGGTAGTAACTACAATGACGAGGTACAGAAATTAATTACACTGGTAATCTGGGGGATATATAAAGGATGCCCGAATAAGAACATCTTTCAAGGCATCGAATGCCATTTGATAAGCATTGTACCAATGGAAGGGAACCCTTTTCTTTAACAAATCCCTTGGTTAGTTCATCTTGGACTAGTTGGGAATGAAACTCTAAAGCAAGTTAGCCTTCCCTTAGAGTTGTTGAAGGTGAAGGAGGGGAGAAGGAGAAAGAAGATCAATGATCACTTAGAATTTTAAAGGGTCAATACGAATTCCATGTTTCAATACAACAAAACCAAGAATTTGACTAGAGCTAACACAAGACAAACTCTTATGTGAATTGAGCCTAATTTTATAATGTCGACAATGTAAAAATATATCCCTAAGGTGCATTGAATGATCAACAAGAAGCTTCGAGTGAGTAGGTAGATCATCCAAATATGGTTGTATGATATGTTTTATGTCATGGAAGGCATAATTCATTTCCCTCTCAAACGTAGCCCCAACATTTTTCAATCTAAAAGAGAGCTTTCGATATGCAAATGTGCCCTAGGGACAAATGAATACAGTTTTATGTTGGTCCGTCAAGAGAATGTTGATCTGATTGTCTCCAGAAAAACCATCCATAAATGAAATTATTTCACAACCAGCATAATCATCAATAATTTAGTCGGTGAACGGGGTAGGATAATTATCCTTAGGACAAGCGTGATTAATGTCCTGATAATCAACACATACATGAATTGCTCCTTGTTTCTTCATGACAAGAACAATGTTTGACACCCAATCAGTTAAAGTTACTGGGTAGATGAAACCAACACGTAAAAGTTTTTCAACTTTAGCTTTAATAGTGGAAGCCTTCTTTGGATGAGGCATTGCCAAACTCGCTTAGCATCATGATACGTCTTAATTTCATGTACAATGATTCTTGGGTTGATACCTGACATATATTCATATGACAAAAGAAAACGTCTTGAAACTCTTGGGAAAGGGCTTTACAGGTCTTGATCTCATTAGGAGAGAAAGATGCATCGATATGTACATTCTCAACAATACTAGGTTTGATCGAAATGTCAAGAGGGATAGTCTCTTCAAATTTTAATAAATTATTCTTAGAATATACATCATGGGTGGGTACAAAATTCACAAACATCTCAATGATATTGGGTCAATATAGTTCACTAATGTTATCCTCGAAGGAATCTTGCAAGGAGGAACAATGATGATGAACGTCCCATGACACATCATCTGGCATCATGATCTCCATGATTCTTTCATCGGTAGAAAACGTACAAGAGAAAGAATCATAGGATGTGCCATAATCAAAGGAATGTTCAACCCAATTGATCAAAGAGGAGAGAGTATAGTGCACCACAGAGGGTGAATAGATGGCTTACGGTAGTCGAGCTCAATGAGACTGAGCGGAATGTGATCACCAAAAGTGTCAATATTGGATTCATCTGGAACTACCCACGGAGCAACTGGAGTAGTACAAGAAGATATCATGTTCACATGGCAACCAGATTATAGTTGTTGGGATAAGGAGGGGGAAGAGAAAAGGTTCCCATAAGGGAAGAATCCTTAAGTATTCCTACACCAACATATGCTGATATGGGTGTGGGATTTCTACCAAAAGAGGGGCACTTCGAGTAACTTAAGAAGTAGTGGCAAAGAAAGTGAGTTTATCAATGGCTACTATTCCTCTCTTATGAGGGAGAGGAATCATCTTGAAATATGTCAAAACATCAACAGCCATAGCATAAACCCATGTACAACCCAGTAGAAGGTTATAATCTAGCGGTTCGTTGATAACTTTGACTTCTACTGATATGGTCTTGCCACCTAATTATACTTGTAACAAATTCATAATTCCATAAGGCTTGAAACCTCTTCCATCAAAATCATTCAGAGTAGTTGGCGACTCATTCAATTAGAGAGAACCAATGGCCTTCCAGCAAGATAGGGACATGATACAGGTTGAGGCTCCTTCATCCACAATGGAACGATGGATATTCTTACCATGAATAACAACTTCAATCATGAAATATAATTGGCTAGAATTCGAGGAATATGATTCTCATGGTTAAAAGCTACTAGGTTGGAATTTGAAGGATCAATACATCCAATTGTGAAAAGAAAAGTCTTCTCCTGGGTGGGGAAATTTTGCAACACCTCAAGAGTTGACATAGCTGAAGTAGCTAGAGCCAAATCCTCAACTATAATATAATTCTGAGCATCTCTTGCACTAGGGTTGAAAGTAGATTTATGGATAACACCTTTGGGAGGCATAATCATCAATTCAGTAGGAAACACATTTGGAGCAGGATTTGATGGAGATGCAATTGAACTATCAGGTTGATAAATAGTCCAACCATTCGATGGATTCACATTACTGTAGTATTTACTTTAGTGTTGGCTTAAGGGGTCCCGACTCAGGTTTAGAGTTAGCTGTGCCAACTAACGAAACCCTAAATTGTTGGTCCTTTCGGTAACAACCCAAGTAGTGCAGGCTACAGTCTCACCTGAAGAAGTATTGGGGGATGAAATTACTAGGTTTCTATATCCAAAGGTCAGTGTGATGGGCTTCTGGGGTTCCTAGAGCTTATTTAGATCTTCGCGAACCCTAACCCTTACAATACAAATAATTGCAGTAACGTGCAGAAACTGAATCTAAACCTCCATGAAATTCTTTAAACATTCATAGCATTAAGAAAATAAGAAAATATGCCACTTTCGTGCATCAATTAAGAATTTCTTCATATAAATTCAAAATAACAGAGTGAATATACAGAATTTGTTTAAGTAAATATAGATGCACATATACACAATTAGGGCTCAAAATAGTCTTTATTAGATGTATTCTTTTCTGTTACAGAATCTTCTTCCCCGTGCACTCAATGGCAGGATCCTACCCCTTTGCCTAAGTACAAGAAACAAACTTTCCTACCTTAGCTTACTTCCCCATACAATGATCTTCTATTCAAGTCTTTTTTCTAGACTCGCTATGCCTCCTCTATATATAGCCTTCTCTTTTACAATACCATGGTCGACAGACCATGGGAGGGTCACAAAACTCCCTATATTATAACAAAATAAGGGACTAAATCCCCTTTTGACTCTTATGACCTTCGCGCTCCACTCCCTCAAAACGAAGAGACTTTACAAGTATAAAAAAATTAATTACATAATTTTACCCCAGGGGACCCTATCCCAACTGTCCCCCAACACAATTTCATGACTCGTCCTCAAGTCACTATACCAGCACCTTGATCTTCGCATGTAGCTCATTGAACTCCATATTTAAAACTTGCAGGTCTGTTATTCCCTGCATAGTAGCTTGTTTCACTTCTTCGACCAAATTTTCAGTAGTTGGGCCTTCAACTACAAGGCCCATGGTCCTTTGAGTCTATTGCATCCCTTTGAGCTTACTCTGTACTGGGAGAGTCAACTCGCTAGCCTCATATGTCCATGGCTGCATCCTTGAAGAGATGAGCATTTCCTTGTGGTGCAACTCGTCAATCTCTCTCTAAATTAACTTGCCTTCTTGTAGTCTAGTGAACCTTTGCACTAGTGCTAAGGTCCATGTTGTTGTCCTAATTTCATCAAATTGCCTCTACTTCTCCCTGCTGTTTATGACAATATTTCATAGAGTGGGATCCTCCCGTAGTGAGGTCCACAATTCCATGACCTTGCTCAAATAGCTTAGTGCAGCCTTTGACTGCATCTTCCAAGGTTTTCATGCCTTCTTTGATAACAATTCCATGCCGCTCTCTAACTTTTGGAGGAGTCATGGGCTGCAATTTAAATTGTAACTTTGAAATTTGCAATGGCAACTCGAACTAGACTCAGCTAATTTCATACTTGGAATCCTTCACTGCAGCAGCAAATTTTTGAATCTTTTCCACTGAGGCTGCTTCTGTTAGGATCTTGAGATCTGGAAGTTCACTAGAGGCCTCTGAAATGGTTGTTTCCAACTCTTGGCTCCACACTATGACGTCCTCTTTTTCTTTAAGCACCTGCACCTTCTCCTCTAAAATTTGTTGATTGTTTGTATTGACTTCATTGATTTTCAGTAGTGCACGTTGCTCCTAAACCCTTAATTCATCAAACACCCCTTGGTGTAGTTCATGCAGGGTCTGGATGGGGAGTGTCGCGAGATTTAAGCTCAGGTTCTTCATCTACATCAGTTGGGTCCTTTCATCGTTTATCATTGATGAGGGAAATGAAACCATTTGTTGGCTTAAGGGGTCCTGACCCAAGTTCAGAGTTAGTTGTGCAAACCAACAAAACCCTAAATTATTGGCCCTTTAGGCAATAACTCATGTAGCGTAGGCTGCAGTCTCACCTGGAGCAGTATTGGGGGATGACAGAACCAGGTTTCTACATCCAAAGTTCAGTGTGACGGTCTTCCATGGTTCCTAGGGCTTATTTCTATCTTCACGAACCCTAACCCTTACAATAGAGATAATTGTGGTAACGTGCGGAAACCAAATCTAAACCTCCGCGAAATGGTTTAAACATTCATAACATTAAGTAAATAAGTGGATCTGCCACTTTCATACATCAATTAAGTGTTTCTTCATATAAATTCAAAATAATAGAGCAAATATACAAAAATTGCATAAATAAATACAAATGCATAGATACACAATTAGGGCTCAAAATAGTCTTTATTAGATGTATTATTTATGTTACAGACTCTTCTTCCCTACACACTTAGCTGCAGGGGCCTGCTCACTCAGCCTGCAGATTTACCAAGGTCTCCATGCACTCAGTAGTAGGCGACTCCCCCTTCACCTAAGTATAGAAAACAAACTTTCCAGCCTTAGCTTACATTCCCATACAATGATCTTCTATTCAAGATTTTTTCTAGACTCACTATGACTCCTCTATATATAGCCTTCTCTTTTACAATATCATGGTTTGCGGACCATGGGCAGGTCAAAAAATTCACTATATTCTAGCAAACTAAGGGACTAAAGCCCCTTTTGACTCCTACGACCTTTGCGCTCCGCTCCCTTAAAACGCGAAGACTTTACAAGTATACAAAAATTAATTACAGAATCTTACCCCAGGGGATCCTATCCCAACATTTGGGTGGCCACCATAACATCATTTTTCGGCTTAGCGGAGGAAAGCATCAAAACTAAGTTAGAGAAAATGGGATCCCGAGAAACCATAATGGTCTCCTAATTTGGAAATGAATTTGTCAACATAGCGGGTTCAACAAATGATTTAAGGTATTGATTCACTTCTTCCAGGTGTGGAAAATTGTGAGTGAAATTCTCCTCATTACAAATCAAACATGGATAATGAGATTTCCACTTTTTTTAGAAGACTAATTGTTTTGGTTGTCTTGTGGAGGAGTATCTTTCTTCTTTTTACCTTTGGATTTCTTCTTACTTCTTGGTTGTTGAGATTTTCCTATGGAATATTTAATGACATTAATCTCGTAAGTAGAAGCTGCAGGACTGGTCGAAGGAGGGCTTGGGAAGCCACATCAAGAGTCAGACCATATGGTTTACTCTTCAACTACTAGCTGGAAGAACCAATCATGCCATCGAAGACATATTATTATATGCTATAAGATTTAGGAACAATATTGGAAGGTCACAAAGAATTTGGTATTTTATCATAAAGCATGTCAGATTGGGTATAAGCGATATCCAAATACTGGGCATGAGAAATTACCTACTCTTCAGTTATAACTTCTCCCTTAGCGACGTCTTCTATGATGGATGGAAACAAAGACTCAATGAACCATTCAATTAACAATCGATCAGGAACAAAAGTTTTAACCAAATGACGATGACATCGCCACTCATGAACGTGATATAAAATGTGAGTGGCATCAATTTGTTTGAAACTGGTTAAAAGTTCAATTCCAGTCTCATATCTGTTGCTTAACTAGAAATTTATTAGGAATGTCATAGCCAAGGCATTGAAATTATCGAATGAAGCTCTTGGTATTTCAATATACCATTTTGTTGTCGAACCAGTGAGTGTGTGCTGGAAAAGACACAAATGAACAGAGTCATCATTGAGAGAGTTAATAACAACACAAATGACAAGTCATTACATGTGTAGATAGGTCTTCTCTATGATTTCAATTGAATTTAGGGATATCACTACGAAATTTTTTGGGAATAACCAACCACCAAGGATAATGTTCAATGGGATCATTGGAGAGCCTAGTCATATCCAATAGTTTGAGGGTTGCTACGAATGGCAACTGCCTATTGAGGTTTGGTGGAGGATACCATAAGTAAGATGGGATAGCATGAGAAATAGGTATCTGTGTTCCGAGATAGGGATGATTTTGATAACCATAATACAAATAACCTTGCTTCCCAGCTCCAAGATAACCTTGTAAAGGTTGAAACAGCTAGGTTTGGATTTGCTGACGATAAGGCATTTGAGTTATACCTTGATATGGTTGATATTGTTACCCTGTGGGATTTTACATCATCCCAGCATAAAGGGTGTTAGGTTGGTCCTACACCATACAATATACATTCTGACCTACTTGAATTAGAGGAATGGCTTAACCAAGCAATTGTGATTGTAACCTACCTTGAAAAGGTTGGGTACACATGGCTTGGGAAGTGTTAGATACTGGTGGAATATGTTGAATGAAAGATCCAGCCTGTAAAGGTTGGCTTACATTTAATTAAGCTTGAACGGGTTGATATATAGGTTGATGAATAGGCATCTAAGATGTTGGTGGAACATGTTGAGAGATTAAATATGAAGCCACTAGATAATTAGAAATAAACATCTTGGTGTGCATACTATAAGGAGATTCATTTGTAGTCCTAGATAAGAAATATTTTCACTATTGTCCTAGATAGGGCCTAAGAATTTCAATCAAGCAAACGAGGACTAGTTTTGGATCAAATAAAAGAATTAAGAATTGGATCAAATAGAGAAAAATAACACTTGGTAATTGGTTTTGTTATTAAAGTGGAATCATGTCATTGGCACAAAGTGGGTTTTCATAAATAAGCTAAACAAACATGGCCAAGTTGTGAGAAACAAGTCCAAGGCTATGCCCAAGTCAAAAGTATAGACTTCGAAAAAAAATTTAATCCTATAGCTGGAGTAGAGGAAATTTTTTTTTTTTTTTGGAATTTTCATCTTATAATAACTTTAGAGTGTATTAGATAGATGTAAAGTCAACATTTCTTAATGGATAATAGGAAGAGAAGGTGTACATTGAACAACTAGAAGGATTTCTACTCTCAGAAGAGGAAAATGATGTGTGTATGTTGAGAAAAGTTGTGTATGGGTTGAAGCAAGCCTCAAGAGCATGGTATGCTAGATTGGACAAGTATATATAGCAACAAGGATTTAGAAGAGGGACAACAAACAACAATGACATTAAATGTGAAAATTATAATATGTTGATCATTATTGTGTATGTAGATGACATCATTTTTGGAAGTGATTTGGAGTAGATGGAACATCAATTTATTCAAGCAATGCAAAAGGAGTTAGATATTTTCATGCTAAGAGAGTTGTCTTTCTTCCTTGGGTTGCAAATTGTATGGTCGAAAAAAGGTATTTTCATCTCCCAATCTAAGTATTTGAAAGAAACTCTAAAAAAGTTTGGGATGGATGATTATAAACCTATGTGTACACCTATGGTGATTGGCTGTAAACTGAGAAAAGAAGATGAGTCTACCACAGTAAATCAAATGACTTACATATCCATGATTGGAATATTATTCTACCTAACTACTTCAAGACCAAATATTGTGCAAGAATTAAGACTAATTGTGAGAATTCAAGAAAATTGAAATGATAGCCATGTCATTGCAGTAAAGAGGATATTCAAATAAGTTGAAGGAAAAATAGAATATGGCCTATGAACGAGGTAAAGATTTTACCCTTAAAGTTTATTATAATGTTGACTGAGATGGAAGTGTTGATGACAACAAGAGTGCAACTGGAGCAACATTATTCTTATGGAATTGTCTAGTTCCTTGGGTAAGTAAGAAGTAGAGTTCAATCTCTTTATCTACAACAATAGCTAAGTACATAGCCATAACTACTTGATGTACCCAAACTATGTGGATAAAGAATACACTAAAGGATATCAAATTTTATTTTGATAATCCAATTCCCATTTTGTGTGATAACACAAGTGGCATTACTATTTCCCAAAAACAATTATGCACCCTATGAGCATTAAAATGTGAATTAAATATCATTTCTTGAGAGATCAAGTTGCTAACATTGTTGCGAGATTGGAATATGTGGCTACTAATGAATAGGGTTGCAAACATTTTCACAAAGCTACTACCCAAGGAGCCTTTTGAATACCGTAGTCACAAACTGGGAATGGTATCTCCCTCCTCAAAATAACTCAAGAGTGTATGAGAATTCACAGCTAATTTATTTTGGAAGAAATCTAATGAGTATGTTGCAGGAGAATAATGATGAAATCTTCAAATTTCTATGTTTTTTATATGTTTACAAGGAGTTTTTGCATGTAGTCATACACATCACCACGATGTGACATGATCTCAAGGGGAGATATATTAGCCATGTATATACTTTTCCATTTATTTCAAAGTGGGAGAAGGTATCGTGCTCAAACATTTCTGAGCATAGTGGACCCTATGGGGATAAGATGATGTGTTCCTAGAACAAAAGGGGGAGGAAACATGCAAATAGCCGAAACCAAAGAAAAATAAGAATATGGAAAAGGGAGAATATGTATGGCTTTAAGGTATAGAGAGGACAATTCAAAGAAGAAAAATAATAATGTATAATCCACAATGGCAAGTGTCATATTATGGGGGATCATTGAATGAAGTGACAGGTGAGCCTGACTAGTGTCAAAAGGAATCTTGTTGTATGTTGTGTGTTGTTGTTTCTTGTCAATTATTATCAATACCTTAGATGATGTTTGGTATAATTTCCATCAATGCTAAAGGGGGCGATTGTTGGACACAATATTGAAGATTATTGGGAATAATGTTGTCATTGATTGGCACATGTGACTAGTCATGGAGATTGTTGTTGAGAAGTCATTGATGTCAAGGTAAGAATCAAGCACATTGTTTTGGTCATTGTAGAGAACCCTAATACCAATATAATAATTGAAGAATCCTTAAAAAAAATATGGCTGAAGTTGGTGGATGTATTGTTTAATGGCCTACTGGTTGAAGACATTTTGTCTGCATAATATCAAGTCAAATGCCCTTACAAACTACATGTTTGGAAGGTTCTCAAAAAGACCTTTCCAATAGTATATGATAGTCTGAAAAACTCCTAAGGGTTGTGGAGTTATGACCAGTTCAAGTATCATTGGGTTCCATGGGTCTCATGGTTCCGCCAATGCCACATCATTGAGCCCTAGGCGCTTGACTAATGGTGACTATGTGAAGGTATTTAGCCCACAGTCCCATAGTCTATTGAATAATAGAGCCGAGAGATATGACTTTTCCCATTAGTTTTCATAAAATTTGAAACCCCACCTTAGAGTTGGTTTCAAGTGTTATGTCACGACAAGGAGTGGCCCGTAGTGGGGTGATGGTCCCTAGAGACAAAAATGGTTCTGATAGTTGTTGTCAATATTTGTATCCCACTTTAAGGCTTGCATAAAGTCTTATTGTAATGGGTGAGATGCATAATGGGAGTGCGAGATAGACATAATTCAAAACTAATGGCACAAGGATAGGTGGAAGACCACTAGACAAATAAAAAGGAAACATGTGGCATTAGAGTGATGTATGATGATGTCATCTAACCCTGGGAGATCTAGGAAGAGGTACTGGTTGACAGGACCAAGAGATGGAGACTGCAAGATGGGAAACTTCTTTGTCAAAAGATGTGAAGTTTCATGTCCCACCATCGAGCTAAAGCCACAAGGGCTTCACTATGGGAGAAATATCATACCACATGGGTTCATATTGGGGGATATAAATTGAGGAAAAAATGACATAATATATTGGGGGATATATAGGGGGTAAAGGGTTTTTATATTGCAAATATAAAAAATGGAGCTTAAAGTTAATGAAAAAATATAAAGGGGTATAAAAAAACGTTAATCAAAAAATGGATACGTACAATATCTAGTGAAAGTAGGGGTTTTTTAAATTGGGAAGAGGTATTGGGTTCATATTGGTAGGGGGTTAAATAATGTGATTTTTAGAGGTATTTTCCAATATGTATTAAAATTAAGGCTATCTTTTACTATGCCACGAATGCACGTGATATGTCATAGGTTCATTGAGTGAATCCCACGTGGCTAAAGCATTTTGTAGAGGTTTCAATAGGATATGGATGAGGTTAATAAAGCAAGAGACAAGAATGTTTTCGATAGCTAAAATATTGGTCAAGTTCTTCAGATGTTAAGGCAAGGTGTGATTAGCCTATGGTTATGGCCACTAGTATGTGATGCTGAGAAAAGGGATAAGGCTGTAATATCATGTACAATTTAGGATTTGGCACTGAATTTAATTAAAAAATAAAAGAAAATATTTTACAACTAGAGAGTTGAGGAGTTAAAATGAAGAGACTGTGGTGGTTATGAATTAGAGAGAAGATTTGACACATTTTGAATGAGTATAGAGAGCCATGATAATAGAACTGCAAGTGCAGAGAGGTATCTCTTCAAGTAATAGAAAATTTGAAAAGTTCTTTCTCAAGCCCCAAGATAATGAAATGAAACTCTGGTTCTTGAAAGCATGGAATTTGTACTAGAACAAAAAACCTTAGTGTTATGAAGAATAAGAGAGGACCAAATTATGAAGGTGTGGTGAGTGGCGATAGCAATAGATCCTGATAGCGAGGAAATTAAAGAATTATAGAGTTGTAGATTGAAGGAGTGTGTGCCTACAGAAGATTGAGAATCTTGTATAAGCATTGTAGCTACGAAGGAGAGTTTCCTATGTGAGAGCAATGAAATCAAAGAAAATTCAAATTAAAGAATGTTGTTAGTGATACTAGTTTGAAAATCCCATGAAAGAGTAGATTACATTGGTATAAGCAGGTTGGTGCCTATATAGATATGAGGTTGGTGCCTCAAGCAAGTTGGTGCTTACTGAATTGAGGGATTTGGAGCCTCTTGGGAGTTGGTGCCCACAAATATTGAAGTAAGCCTAGTTGGTGCCTGTTGGTACCATTCCATTACCATCTTTTTCTTCTAGAAACACCATCATTTGTCTACCTTTTTCCTCCATAGACCCCTTATATTCCTTGAAATTGATTAATTAATAACATTATAGTTGTTAGTTTGCATTAAAGTTAATTTATGAATTTTTATGTTAGAAATTAGGAATTTTCAACAAAAAGATTACAGGAAGTCATAACATCCTGTAAATGGTTTATCATCTGACACGTGGCATGACAGGCAAGCCAAAGCAATGGATACGAATGAAACATGGAATGTACAAGCATGGTGAAAAATTGATTCTACAGCAAATCAAAAGCTCCTGGTATGCAGTCCATGTTGGCAAACCCCAGCCTTTTGGTTACAAAGGCAGTAAAAGCCATGGTTTCCCAAACCGGTTTCGTTTTGTTTTTTTTGGAAATCGGTTTAGATTAGAAATGACCAAAAATAATTCCTTTGTAAAAGCAGAAACATCTGCTTAATGAATGTACATTCGATTCAGATAGGGACAGGCAGATAAAGCCTGTGTATTATTTTGTTTTCAAGAACAATTATAGTTACGATTATATCTCTGTACATCGTTTGAGAACAGAACTCTTGTATGTGATTGCAATCTTCAGCACTTAAATATAGTCACAGTTTTACTCCAGCAGTGTTTATGTGTTAATACTCTCGTTGCTTGAGCTTACTTCAGTGTACCATTGGAATGTGGGCGGGCCCTGCGTGGATTGGTATACTGTTAATTTCATTTCCTTAGCAATTTTTTGAATTTGAGTAGAACGCATAGTGTTTAGTTTTATTTCCATGTTTATGATTTTGTCGATTTGATTAGAAATTCTCACAAATGGTATTTATGGTGATAGCTTGAAGATTTTATTGTTAGATCATTGAACCATATCTTGTAAGAGATTTGATCCATCGTTATATTTTGAAGCATCTCCATAGACTCTGTTTTTCATGCATTTAAACTTTAGTGTGCTTTTGATTTTTCATGAATGCTCAAGTGTTAACTAGACAGAGCTTTTGTGCATAGCATCCTTGTAAGAGGATTAAAATCTTAGTCTAGCATACGGTGTATCTTTAGGACAGTTAGATAAGTTAAGTGATCTGAGTGTTAAGGTGAGAGGAAACATATCTTAACCTTCTGTAAAGAAGTACTCCAACCTATTACAATAAACACTTAGTTAGGAATCCTTTATGTCTATAGATTGTAGACACATGCCTCAAAGTTTACTTACCCTGGTTGATAATAAATCTAGTCTAATCTAGTACCCTATATTGGCCACTACATTTTGGCACCGTTGCCGGGGACAAGCAAATAAAGACTGTGTATTATTTTGTTTTCAAGAACAGTTACAGTTACGATTATTATCTTTGTACATCGTTTGAGAACAAAACTCTTGTATGTGATTGCAATATTCAACACTTAAATATAGTCACGGTTTTACTCCAACAGTGTTTATGCGTTAATACTCTCATTGCTTGAGCTTACTTCAGTGTACCATTGGAATGTGGACGAGCCCTGCATGGATTGGTATACTGTTAATTTCATTTCCTTAGCAGTTTTTTGAATTTGAGTAGAACGCATAGTGTTTAGTGTTATTTCCATGTTTGTCGATTTGATTAGAAATTCTCACAAATGGTATTTATGGTGATAGCTTGAAGATTTTATCGTTAGATCATTGAACCATATCTTGTAAGAGATTTGATCCATCGTTATATTTTGAAGCATCTCCATAGACTTTGTTTTTCATGCATTTAAACTTTAGTGTGCTTTTGATTTTTCATGAATGCTCAAGTGTTAACTAGACAGAGCTTTTGTGCATAGCATCCTTGTAAGAGGATTAAAATCTCAGTCTAGCATACGCTGTATCTTTAGGACAGTTAGATAAGTTAGGTGATCTGAGTGTTAAGGTGAGAGGAAACATATCTTAACCTTCTGTAAAGAAGTACTGCAACCTATCACAATAAACACTTAGTTAGGAATCCTTTATGTCTATAGACTGTAGATACATGCCTCGAATTTTACTGACCCTAGTTGATAATAAATCTAGTCTAATCTAGTACCCTAGATTGGCCACTACATTTTGGTGTCGTTGCCGAGGACAGGCAGATAAAGACTGCGTATTATTTTGTTTTCAAGAACAGTTACAGTTACGATTATTATCTCTGTACATCGTTTGAGAACAGAACTCTTGTATGTGATTGCAATCTTCAGCACTTAAATATAGTCACGGTTTTACTCCAGCAGTGTTTATGCATTAATACTCTCGTTTCATGAGCTTACTTCAGTGTACCATTGAAACGTGGATGGGCCCTGCGTGGATTGGTATAGTGTTAATTTCATTTCCTTAGCAGTTTTTTGAATTTGAGTAGAATACATAGTGTTTAGTGTTATTTCCATGTTTATGATTTTGTCGATTTGATTAGAAATTCTCACAAATGGTATTTATGGTGATAGGTTGAATATTTTATAGTTAGATCATTGAACCATATCTTGTAAGAGATTTGATCCATCGTTATATTTTGAAGCATCTCCATAGACTCTGTTTTTCATGCATTTAAACTTTAGTGTGCTTTTGATTTTTCATGAATGCTCAAGTGTTAACTAGACAGAGCTTTTGTGCATAGCATCCTTGTAAGAGGATTAAAATCTCAGTCTAGCATACGTTGTATCTGTAGGATAGTTAGATAAGTTAGGTGATCTGAGTGTTAAGGTGAGAGGAAACATATCTTAACCTTCTGTAAAGAAGTACTGCAACCTATCACAATAAACACTTAGTTAGGAATCCTTTATGTCTATAGACTGTAGACACATGCCTCGAAGTTTATTGACCCTGGTTGATAATAAATATAGTCTAATCTAGTACCCTAGATTGGCCACTACAGTGCCCATATTTTATGTTATAATATAAACAAAAAATTGGTGGTTTTTCTCCGAGAAGGATTTCCTTGTCAAAATATGTGTCCATATGTGATGTGAATAACTTGTTGTTGTGTATATTTTGCATATTGATGAATTATTGGTTAAAAATATGTAAAGTTTTATAATTACTAATTCAACTCCCTCTCAATAGTTCTTGATTCCCAATAGAAATTACATCAAGGGAGAATTGCAATTTTTATTTTCATTCTATTAACCAAGCTCATTTAGAAGCTTATACAATTTCCAAAGATTATGAATATTTAAAATTCCAATATCATTAAAATAAAAATAATATATGGGAAATAAATTTATGAATGAAAAGAATCCAAATATATTTGAATACCTTTTCTTAAACCTTGATTAGCAATTCCAAAGTCAAGGTGCATTCTACTCTTTGCTTCAAATTTTCATGGAATCTATCATTGCATCAACTTATTGATTAGATATTTCTTCACCATTTTTCCACCTTACCAGCTTCAATGGGTACTCTTCTACCTCAAGGATCCTTGTATTGGATTGGGATTATATAAAACGTACTAATCCAGAAAATAAGAAAAAAGTGTAGCTGCCAAGGTTTAGAATCAACTCCCCACTTCAAAAAAATTCTTTAATAGAAACAATGTAAACTATCAAACGGGAAATGTAAACTCAAAATGAGAACTCGAGAGAAAGGCCAAAAAATGAAAAAAAAAACTCAAAAATGAAAAGTGTTGATGCTTGAATAACGTCTTTTTCTTCGTGATAAATTTTTAACATTTTTAAAAAATGGCACAAAAAGTTAACTTTTTTTTTGTGCAAAAAATACCGTGAAAACAAAAAGTGTTAATGCTGAAATAACCTCTTTTTTTTCGAGGTAAATTTCCAACAGTTTTTAGCAATGGCATGAAGGATAAAATATCATGACTCTAGTCCACTTGGGGTAGCTCAAGTGGTGATGGCCGTGGAATTAAGTTTCATCTAATCGTAGATCTTAGGTTTGAATCTTGTGCTACCCTCCCCCGTAGTGGGGTGAATAATGGACATGTAAAACTCGAAAATCAGAGTCCTACAAAGCTTACAAAAAAAATATCATGACTCTGAAAAACCTTAAAATTCCAACGATTTTTAGGCATAACATGAAAGATAAAGTATCACGTCTATGACAAGTCTTAATGAAGCTCGTGGTATTTCAATATACCATTTTGTTGTCGAACCAGTGAGTGTGTGCTGGAAAAGACACAAATGAACAGAGTCATCATTGAGAGAGTTAATAACACCACAAATGATAAGTCATTGCATGTGTAGATAGGTCTTCTCTATGATTTCAATTGAATTTAGGGATATCACTACGAAATTTTTTGGGAATAACCAACCACCAAGGATAATGTTCAATGGGATCAATGGAGAGCCTAGTCATATCCAATAGTTTGAGGGTTGCTATGAATGCCAACTGCCTATTGAGGTTCAGTGGAGGATACCGTAAGTAAGATGGGATAGCATGAGAAATAGGTATCTGTGTTCCGAGATAGGGATGATTTTGATAACCATAATACAAATAACCTTGCTTCCCAGCTCCAAGATAACCTTGTAAAGGTTGAAACAGCTGGGTTTAGATTTGCTGACGATAAGGCATTTGAGTTATACCTTGATATGGTTGATATTGTTGCCCTGTGGGATTTTACATCATCCCAACATAAAGGGTGTTAGGTTGGTCCTACACCATACAATATACATTCTGACCTACTTGAATTAGAGGAATGGCTTGACCAAGCAGTTGTTATTGTAAGCTACCTTGAAAAGGTTGGGTATACATGGCTTGGGAAGTGTTAGATACTGGTCGAATATGTTGAGTGAAATATCCAGCCTGTAAAGGTTGGATTACATTTAATTAAGCTTGAACGGGTTGATATATAGGTTGATGAATAGGCATCTAAGATGTAGGTGGAACATGTTGAGAGATTAAATATGAAGCCACTAGATAATTAGAAATAAACATCTTGGTGTGCATAATATAAGGAGATTCATTTGTAGTCCTAGATAAGAAATATTTTCACTATTATCCTAGATAGGGCCTAAGAATTTCAATCAAGTAAACAAGGACTAGTTTTGGATCAAATAAAAGAATTAAGAATTGAATCAAATAGAGAAACATGACACCTGGTAATTGGTTTTGTTATTAAATTAGAATAATGTCATTGGCATAAAGTGGGTTTTCATAAATAAGCTAAACAAACATGGCCAAGTTGTGAGAAACAAGTCCAAGGCTATGCCCAAGTCAAAAGTATAGACTTCGAAAAAACATTTAATCCTATAGCTGGAGTAGAGGAAATATTTTTTTTTTTTGAAATTTTCATCTTATAATAACTTTAGAGTGTATTTGATAGATGCAAGGTCAACATTTCTTAATGGATAATAGGAAGAGAAGGTGTACATTGAACAACTAGAAGGATTTCTACTCTCAGAAGAGGAAAATGATGTGTGTATGTTGAGAAAAGTTGTGTATGGGTTGAAGCAAGCTTCAAGAGCATGGTATGCTAGATTGGACAAGTATCTATAGCAACAAGGATTTAGAAGAGGGACAACAAACAACAATGACATTGAATGTGAAAATTATAATAGGTTGATCATTATTGTGCATGTAGATGACATCATTTTTGGAAGTGATTTGGAGTATATGGAACATCAATTTATTCAAGCAATGCAAAAGGATTTATATATTTTCATGCTAAGAGAGTTGTCTTTCTTCCTTGGGTTGCAAATTGTACGGTCGAAAAAATGTATTTTCATCTCCTATTCTAAGTATTTGAAAGAAACTCTAAAAAGGTTTGGGATGGATGATTATAAACCTATGTGTACACCTGTGGTGGTTGGATGTAAACTCAGAAAAGAAGATGAGTCTACCACAGCAAATCAAATGACTTAGATATCCATGATTGGAATCTTATTTTACCTAACTACTTCAAGACCAAATATTATGCAAGAATTAAGACTAATTGTGAGAATTCAAGAAAATTGAAATGATAGCCATGTCATTGCAGTAAAGAGGATATTAAAATAAGTTAAAGGAAAAATAGAATATGGCCTATGAATGAGGTAAAGAGTTTACCCTTAAAGTTTATAATAATGTTGATCGAGATGGAAGTGTTGATGACAACAAGAGTACGACTGGAGCAACATTATTCTTATGGAATTGTCTAGTTCCTTGGGTAAGTAAGAAGTAGAGTTCAATCTCTTTATCTACAACAATAGCTAAGTACATAGCCATAACTACTTGATGTACCCAAACTATGTGAATAAAGAATACACTAAAGGATATCAAAGTTTATTTTGATAATCCAATTCCCATTTTGTGTGATAACACAAGTGGCATTAGTATTTCCCAAAAACAATTATGCGCCCTATGAGCAATAAAATTTGAATTAAATATCATTTCTTGAGAGATCAAGTTGCTAACATTGTTGCGAGATTGGAATATGTGGCTACTAATGAATAGGGTTGCAAACATTTTCACAAAGCTACTACCCAGGGAGCCTTTTGAATATTGTAGTCACAAACTGGGAATGGTATCTCCCTCAAAATAACTCAATAGTGTATGAGAATTCACAGCCAATTTATTTTGGGAGAAATCTAATGAGTATGTTGCAGGAGAATAATGATGAAATCTTCAATTTCTATGTTTTTATATGTTTACAAGGAGTTTTTGCATGTAGTCATACACATCACCATGATGTGACATGATCTCAAGGGGAGATATATCAGCCATGTATATACTTTTCCATTTATTTCAAAGGGGGAGAAGGTATCGTGCTCAAACATTTCTGAGCATAGTGGACCCTATGGGGATAAGATGATGTGTTCCTAGACCAAAATAGGGAGGAAACATGCAAATAGTCGAAACCAAAGGAAAATAAGAATATGGAAAAGGGAGAATATGTATGGCTTTAAGGTATAGAGAGGACAATTCAAAGAAGAAAAATAAAAATGTATAATCCACCATGGCAAGTGTCATATTCTGGGGGATTATTGAATGAAGTGACAGGTGAGCCTGACTAGTATCAAAAGGAATCTTGTTGTATGTTGTGTGTTGTTGTTTCTTGTCAATTATTATCAATACCTTAGATGATGTTTGGTATAATTTCCATCAACGCTAAAGGGGGCGATTGTTGGACACAATATTGAAGATTGTTGGGAATAATGTTGTCATTGATTGGCACATGTGACTAGTCATGGAAATTGGTGTTGAGCAGTCATTGACGTCAAGGTAAGAATCAAGCACATTGTTTTGGTCATTTTAGAGAACCCTAATAGCAATATAATAATTGAAGAATCCTTAAAAAAACTATGGCTGAAGTTGGTGGATGTATTGTTTAATGGCCTACTGGTTGAAGACAGTTTGTCTGCATAATATCAAGTCAAATGCCCCTACAAACTACATGTTTGGAAGGTTCTCAAAAATACCTTTCCAATAGTATATGATAGTCCGAAAAACTCCTAAGGGTTGTGGAGTTATGACCAATTGAAGTATCATTGGGTTCCATGGGTCTCATGGTTACACCAATGCCACATCATTGAGCCCTAGGCGCTTGACTAATGGTGACTATGTGAAGGTATTTAGCCCACAGTACCATAGTCTATTGAATAATAGATCCGAGAGATATGACTTTTCCCATTAGTTTTCATAAAATTTGAAACCCCACCTTAGAGTTGGTTTCAAGTGTTATGTCACGACAAGGAGTGGCCCGTAGTGGGGTGATGGTCCCTAGAGACAAAAATGGTTCTGATAGTTGTTGTCAATATTTGTATCCCATTCTAAGGCTTGCATAAAGTCTTATTGTAATGGGTGAGATGCATAATGGGAGTGCGAGATAGACATAATTCAAAACTAATTGCACAAGGATAGGTGGAAGACCACTAGACAAATAAAAATGAAACATGTGGCATTAGAGTGATGTATGATGATGTCATCTGACCCTGGGAGATCTAGGAAGAGGTACTGGTTGACAAGACCAAGAGATGGAGACTGCAAGATGGGAAACTTCTTTGTCAAAAGATGTGAAGTTTCATGTCCCACCATCTAGCTAAAGCCATGAGGGCTTCACTATGGGAGAAATATCATACCATAAAGGTTCATATTGGGGGATATATATTGAGGAAAAAATGACATAATATATTGGGGGATATATAGGGTGTAAAGGGTTTTTATATTGCAAATATAAAAATGGAGCTTAAAGTTAATGGAAAAATATAAAGGGGTATAAAAAAATGTTAATCAAAAAATGGATACGTACAATATCTAGTGAAAGTAGGGGTTTTTTTAAATTGGGAAGCGGTATTGGGTTCATATTGGTATGGGGTCAAATAATGTTATTTTTAGAGGTATTTTCCAATATGTATTAAAATTAAGGCTATTTTTTACTATGCCACAAATGCACATGATATGTCATAGGTTCATAGAGTGAATCCCACATGGCTAAAGCATTTTGTAGAGGTTTCAACAGGATAGGGATGAGGTTAATAAAGCAAGAGACAAGAATGTTTTCGATAGCTAAAATATTGGTCAAGTTCTTCAGATGTTAAGGCAAGGTGTGATTAGCCTGTGGTTATGGCCACTAGTATGTGATGCTGAGAAAAGGGATAAGGCTGTAATATCATGTACAATTTAGGATTTGGCACTGAATTTAATTAAAAAATAAAAGAAAATATTTTAAAACTAGAGAGTCGAGGAGTGAAAATGAAGAGACTGTGGTGGTTATGAATTAAAGAGAAGATTCGACACATTTTAAATGAGTATAGAGAGCCATGATAATGGAACTGCAAGTGTAGAGAGGTATCTCTTCAAGTAATAGAAAATTTGAAAAGTTATTTCTCAAGCCCCAAGAGAATGAAATGAAACTCCGGTTCTTGAAACCATGGAATTTGTACTAGAACAAAATACCTTAGTGTTGTGAAGAATAAGAGAGGACCAAATTATGAAGGTGTGGTGAGTGGCGATAGTAATAGATCCTGATAGCGAGGAAATTAAAGAATTAGAGAGTTGTAGATTGAAGGAGTGTGTGCCTACAGAAGATTGAGAATATTGTATAAGCATTGTAGCTACAAAGGAGAGTTTCCTATGTGAGAGCAATGAAATCAAAGAAAATTCAAATTAAAGAATGTTGTTAGTGATACTAGTTTGAAAATCCCATGAAAGAGTAGATTACATTGATATAAGCAGGGCTGTGCCTATATAGATATGAGGTTGGTGCCTCAAGCAAGTTGTTGCTTATTGAATTGAGGGATTTGGAGCCTCTTGGGAGTTGGTGCCCACAAATATTGAAGTAAGCCTAGTTGGTGCCCATATCTTATGTCATAATATAAACAAAAAATTGGTGGTTTTTCTCCCAGAAGGATTTCCTTGTCAAAATATGTGTCTATATGTGATGTGAATAACTTGTTGTTGTGTATATTTTGCATATTGATGAATTATTGGTTAAAAATATGTAAAGTTTTATAATTACTAATTCAAATCCCTCTCAATAGTTCTTGATTCCCAACAGAAATTACATCAAGGGAGAATTGCAATTTTTATTTTCATTCTATTAACCAAGCTCATTTAGAAGCTTATACAATTTCCAAAGATTATGAATATTTAAAATTCCAATATCATTAAAATAAAAATAATATATGGGAAATAAATTTATGAATGAAAAGAATCCAAATATATTTAAATACCTTTTCTTAGACCTTGATTAGCAATTCCAAAGTCAAGGTGCATTCTACTCTTTGCTTCAAATTTTCATGGAATCTATCATTGCATCAGCTTATTGATTAGATATTTCTTCACCATTTTTCCACCTTACCAACTTCAATGGGTACTCTTCTACCTCAAGGATCCTTGTATTGGATTGGGATTATATAAAACGTACTAATCCAGAAAATAAGAAAAAAGTGTAGCTGCTAAGGTTTAGAATCAATTCCCCACTTCAAAAAAATTCTTTAATAGAAACAATGTAAACTATCAAACGGGAAATGTAAACTCAAAATGAGAACTCTAGAGAAAGGCCAAAAAATGAAAAAAAAAACTCGAAAATGAAAAGTGTTGATGCTTGAATAACGTCTTTTTCTTCGTGATAAATTTTTAACATTTTTAAAAAATGGCATAAAAAGTTAACTTTTTTTTTTGTGCAAAAAATACCGTGAAAACAAAAAGTGTTAATGCTGAAATAACCTCTTTTTTTTCGAGGTAAATTTCCAACAGTTTTTAGCAATGGCATTAAGGATAAAATATCATGACTCTAGTCTACTTGGGGTAGCTCAAGTGGCGATGGCCGTGGAATTAAGTTTCATCGAATTGGAGATCTTGGGTTTGAATCTTGTGCGAAAATCAGAGTCCTACAAAGCTTACAAAAAAAAATATCATGACTTTGAAAAACCTTAAAATTCCAACGATTTTCAGGCATAACATGAAAGATAAAATATCACGTCTATGAAAAGTCTTAATATTCTAACAATTTTTGACCATGGTGTTAAATATTATAACTGTTTTCAACCATAACATTAAAGATAAAATATCATGACTCAAAACATTAAAATTTTGACAATTTCTCAACCATGGAATTAAAAGCAATGATCATGACTATAAAAAACCTTAAGTTTTTAATATATTTCAACCATGAAATCATGGAAAAATTTTATGATAATTTTATGAAGTCATTATACCAAGGATAATTTTTTTTTCATGCTAAAAGTATACTGATTTTAAAATTTTAGCCTAAGACAACTTGACACATTGCAACAAGAGTTTAAAAATCAACCATCAAATTGATACATAGCGTAGGTGAACTCAACCCATTATAATGAAAACTTAAAGACCAACCATGAAATTGACACATTGTGGGGGTAGACTCGATCCATTATAACAAAAAGTTTAAAATCAACTATCAAATTGACACATAATAGGATCAAAATGCTAGTTGAGGATCAACAAGGACCTGTAGAAAAAAAAAAAAAACCAAAAAAAACAAAAAAAACAAAATATTAAATAGATATATAAACAAATAAAAATAAAAAACCCAAAGAAAGCAAAAATTAAAACATCGAAAAAAATGGGAAGTTTGAAAAAATAATAAGTAAATAAAAATATATATTAAAACATAAAAAAATGACTAAAAAAACAAAAATTAAAATATTGAAAAAAAATACAAAAATTTAAAAATAAATAATAGCAAATAAATAAATAAAATATATTAAAACACAAAAAAAATAAAAAATAAAAAAACATGACCAAAAAAGGACAACAAAAATTAAAACATTGAAAAAATAAAAAATGAAAATAAAAACACAAAAAGTTTAAAAAATAATATGTAAATAAAATTATATATTAAAACATAAAAAAATAGAAAATTTGATCAAAAAACAAATATAAAAAAAATATAAAAAGACAAAAAAAAATGCGAACACAAAATAATGCAAAAAAACAAAATTAACTTATGCAATATGAAAATTTAAAGAAAAAAATAAAAGCAAAAAAAAATTGAAAATATATAAATTAAATAAATAAAAACAAAAAAAAAATTAAAAAAGAAAACATAATTTAAGGAAAAAACTTTAAAAATTAACACAAAAATAAAAAATAAAAAACAAATAAATAATACATGATTGAATAATTTAAAAAAAAATTAAAAAACACAAAAAACATTAAAATAAATAATATATTAAAGTAAAATTAAAAATATTAAAAAAAAAACATTAAAAAAATAATTAAAAACAATTAAAAAAACGGTTTTGGGAATTGGGCTTTGCTCACCTAGGGTAGGCCAAGATCGATTCTCACAATCAAGCTTGTCTCGCCCAAGACTCGAGGGCGTTGGCCTAGGCTAGGCCGAGCTACTTACGTGCAACTCGACCCCACTTAGGCCTATGGCCCACGGGCCCTGATTGGGCCATGTCTGGTTCTGGGAATCAGGCTTAGCCCATCTAAGGCCTAAGGGTTGTGGAACATGGGTAGACCATGCCCAATTCTGCGAATTGGGCTTGGCATGTCGAAGGTCCATGGGCTGCAATTTTGGGTGGGGGTGATTTTCTTGTGGGTAGCCCACTCATGCCGAAGGTCGTGACCTTTGGGCACTCGAAGGGGAAAATTCGATTCCTGGAATTGGATTTTCCCTTCCCAAGATTGTGGCCCCACAAGCGGGTGAATTTTCCCTACATAGGCCCTTAGGGTCACGATTTTTCATTTATTTATTTTCTAAATTTTAATTTTTTTAAATGTTATTTTTTCATTTTATTTTAATTCTTTTTTAAGTGATATTTCTTAATTATTTTTATGTGTTTTTTTAGTGTTTTTTATTTTTATTTTAATGAGTTCTTTTAATTTTTTTTTTTATGAAAAAATGTTTTAATGTTTTTTTTTAATATTTTTATTATTTTGTATGTTTTTTTCGATTTTTTTTTAATTGAAATTTTTAATGTTTTTATTTTATTTTAAGGATTTGGTTTGTTTGTTTTTTTTAAATTATTTTATTAATCTTTTTTAATTTGTAAGTTTTATTTTTTAACCATTTTTGTTTGTTGTTTTTACTTTAAATTTTATCTAAACCAGTTTTTTGAAAAAAAAAAACCTCTAATGATATCATCTTTGCATATAATATTTATAAATTTTTCATAAAATTTTCTACTTTTCCAACTCTTTTGTTCAATTTTTTCATATAAATATTTTATTTAACATGTCATTTTTAGCGAAAAGGACGATGAAATATGTATTTTTTAATTATATCTATGCAAAATGTGTATTTTTTGTCCAATGTTTAAAATTATTATTTTTTAGTGACAATTATTCTATGTGTATTGAAGTATTAATTAATGATATATAAATATATATAAAATCCTAACCTCAAAATATTATTGTTATTATTTTTTTTTTAACTTTGCAAAAAAAAAAGAAAAAATTCATTATAAAAAACAAATTACAAAGAAAAACGAAAAACACATGTTTGGAAAAATCTTAAAAAATAGACATCTTAGGACGTAAAACGAAAAGAGAAACAATAAAACTTGAAAAATAGTTAAATAATCAAACATTTAAAAAAAAATTGTGCATAATTAGGACATAAGAAAATTTAAACTGTTAAATGTATGCCTCTAAAAAAATGTTGATGCTTTTCAAAATTCCACATGAAAATCACTAACATTTAAAAAAATTAATCCACAGTAGATACATTAGAAAATTTGAAGTGTAAAATATAACCCCTCTAAAACAAAATTGTTGACACTGCATCAACGCTTTTCAAAAACAGTATGAAGTTCACTAACATTTTAAAAAAAGTGTTCATACTTGATACATAAGAAAATTTAAAGTGTCAAATATATGCTCCAAAAAAAGGTGTATTCTTAATTAGCACTTATAAAAATAGATGATTTTTGCTACCTCAAAAAATCAGGTACACAATACAATTCTCATTTGATAGTTTACATTGTTTAGATCGAAATCTTCAACATTCACTAATATAAAATTAGGTACTATAACAACCATCTAGCATTATGGTGTGAATAATCTTTTCCTCTTATCTCAAACTTTTGATTTAAAATTTTTGTGCCTCAATCCACTTGTTCAACCCATGTAGAAATATAATTTACTACACTACCAATTACCTATTATTGACTCAAAATAAAAAATAATGATTTATTCTCACCCACCTCCCTTATTTCCTATTTTTACTCATAGGTATTCTGTTGATCTCCTCATTTGATATTTGAGTGGGTGCCCATGTATTTTATACTTTTCTTATTTATTCTCTATTAGTCTTCTCCTATCCCACACTTCTATTTGAATTTGAATTCATTATTCATCTTTCTTCTCTTGATTTATGGGTGTACTATTTATTAGTTAGTTTCTAGTTAATGAAAATTGTCTTATTTTTACTTCATGTGCATTTTGAAATGTAATTATTTTCTTAATAAGTATTGAATATGTGATATATTCTTTGCATGACTATCCCCAAAATTCATGATGTATAGTGGACGGCTCAAAAATGGGGTGGTACCCCCCTTGTTCCATGGGTATGTAAGGCAGTTGAAGCACCCTCCATGGGGGTTTAGGGGCAGCACCATCGAAAAAAAATTGGGTGTTTTTTTGTGTCATTTTTTGGCTATTTTTGGCACATGGTTCTGTTAAAAGAGGATTTGTCATAGCACACAAGGGGTCACTCAATTGGTGATCACCACATTACGAAGTATTATGTAAACTGCTAAATAAAGGTTCAAATCCCCCATGAGTCAAACCAATAAAAAAAGAGGCCACTTGTGGTGCATGGAGGTTTTTCCCATGGTTTTGTATTTTTAGTTAAGGAACTATAATTTTATTCTAATCCAGGGTAAATGGATTGGAAACTCCTAGATGTTGCAAAATATATAAGTTATATTGCAACAAAGTACACACACATACACACACACACATATTGAAAAGTCTTGTTTTCTTTCATGGTTTGGTCTCTAGGATGAAATCTTTCTATTAATGTGTGTGTTTGCCATTGCATGTTTTTTTTTCTTAAGAATATATTTTCAGCAATTAATTGCATAGGGTTGAAACTTACATTTGGTATTAGAATAATTTTGTCTTCAAAGGGACATCTTTGTGTCCAAAGGGATTGTCTTGTGCCTGAGGTAAACCCTTTATACTGGTAAATATATGGAAGTGATTCTTGTAGTAGAAGGAAATAACAAATAGTTAAAAGATATTTAAGATTGGGATATTGAATGGGTAGAGTTTTGAGCTATGGAAGCTAAAAATGGAAAAAAAAATTATGGATATATATCAGTGAATCATTGTGGATCGAGGTACTACAGTAATATGGATGTCAATAGAAGATTAGACCATGTTGGATTGAAATGAAATGAGCACAATATGAGTGTGTCTCTTGGTTTCATTATTACTAAATGTTTTAAGGGAAGCTAAAACAAAGGAATTCTAGTACACCTTAGGGGCTTTGTATCAGTTTATGTCCCTAGTACAAAAATTAATCTTGTGGAAGAAGTTGTATAACTTGAGGATAAAGGATGGAGAATAGAGCATATGAATGCCTTCAATACTATGGTAAGTCAACTATTATTTGTTGATATTAAGACTTAATATTAAGATAAGTGCATAAAAATGTCAGGTTCTCTACCAGAATCATGGGATAATCTAGTTGCTTCCATAGGTAGTAATGCAACTACGTTAAGGTTTGATGAAATAGTCTCAACCTTGCTATCAAAAGAGATCATGAGATGGAAAAACATGGAAATCCAAAATGGGAATGTCTTTTCTATAAGAGGAAACTCTTAGAATAAAATAAAAATGTCCTTGAGTGGGAGATATAAATATGGAAGAAGATATAAATCTCCATGAAAGTTCATACAAGTATGTTCGATATGTGGAAAAGAAGCGTATTACAAAAAATATTGTAGATCCAAAATTTGTAAGAAATAGAGGGGATTGGAATATGCTCCTTCTGTAGAAGTAAAATCCTCCTCATATGACCTAGGCGATGTGTAATTAACTTCAGGTACACATGTAGATCATGAGGCATATTTGGTTAACTTAGGTGCATCCATTCATATGACTCCTCATAGGGAGTGATTTTGCGAGTATGAAATATTTAATGGTGGTGTTGTTTCCTTGGGAGATTACTCAACAACCATATTCATAGGATGATAAAAATTCAAGCTAGATATCATGGGTGGAAGGATTATATCATCTCTTGGTGTTCTACATATCCTAAGATAAGCCATAAATTTTATTACTACAAACAAGATGAGCGATGCAGGTGTTAGAACAATGTTTAAAAAGGATCCTTGTAGGATGGATTGAGAACAAATGGTATTGCTAAGGGGAGTTTGGAATGGAAATATATATGAATTGTTGGGAAGCACTGTTAGTGATGGGTGTAATAGTTCCATTATTCCCATGAGTGGAATAGAAGAAGGAAAAACTCATATAGATTATGTATAAATGACTATGTTGTGGCATCAAAGACTAGGACATACCAGTGAGAAGGGCCTTCATTTACTACACAATAATTCCATGGGTGAAGGTATGTTTAATTGATCTCTAGATTTGATTTCTATGAACATTGTTTATATGGGAAGCAAAATCAGGTAAGATTCACCTCTCGTTCTACAAGGTCAAAGGGAATATTATAATTGGTGCATAGGGATGTATTTGGACCTATGTTGGTTCCATCACTAGATAAATATGTGTATTGTGTCTCATTTATAGATGACTTCTTGAGGAATACATGGCTTTATTTCCTCGAGAAGAAATCTAAACACTTTGACAAGTTCAAAGAGTTTAAGGATCTTGTGGAAAATGAGACAAACAGGAAAATTAAAATGTTGAGGATAGATAATGGTGGAGAATTTTATTAGAATTAATTTAGAGAATTTTATAAGGACTGTGGTATATTAAGGAAGAAAACTACTCCATACACACCATAGAATAATGGATTTGTAGAAAGGATGAACATGATGTTGATGTAGAAATAAGGGAGGATGGTCAATGGTTCTGAGTTAGGACATGAATTCTAAGAAGAGAAAACAAACAGTACATGTGTCATGGTCAATAGATTTCCCTCATTAGTGTTGGATGATAAGAATCCACATGAGGTATGGAGTAGTAAGAAAAATTCTCTTAGACATCTTAGGGTATTTGGCTATGATGTTTATGTACATGTTCCAAAGGGGAATATGATTAAGATGGATAATAAATTTTGAACATGTATTTATGGGATATAAAGATGGTGTTGGGTGTGGAGCCTAATTATCTTCCTAATTCAGAGGTATTGTTTTAGTTGGGTGTATACCCCAGAAGGACTGTACACCCTCCATGCGGGGTGTTGTAGGCGGGACTTGCATGCGCACCCCCCCCCCCCACGGGGGTTCAGGG
This sequence comes from Pinus tabuliformis, assembly GCA_031772625.1. Classification (NCBI taxonomy): domain Eukaryota; kingdom Viridiplantae; phylum Streptophyta; class Pinopsida; order Pinales; family Pinaceae; genus Pinus; species Pinus tabuliformis. The sequence continues at coordinate 848,471,732 of CM062816.1, read as the reverse complement.
GAAGCACCCCTGAAGATAAAAATAGATGTAAAATTTCCTTGTAAAATTTTGTAATTTCATAGTCAATATGGTTTGTTCATTAGATGAATGATCTAACAGTAGAAGTTATATTCATTTACGGTTTTTTTCCCTAGAATGCATCCCTCAATTCATATGAGGGAAATGTATCGCAGTTGTGGATTATTATTCTTAGCAAGAGATAGAGGAGGTTATGTGAGAGCGAAGATGAAATTACAATAGATCTATTGTAGGTTGTATCTCTTCATTTTGATAGATAATATCAAAGGAAGGACTGGCTATTTCTCCATGGACATAGCCCAAATTGGGTGAACCACGTATATCTGTGTCTCTCTTCTTTTATGCATTGTTGTATTTGTGTTTATGCAATATTGTATGTATTTCATTACTACGTTAATTAATTTCTAACAAACGATATCAAAGGTTAGAAGCTTAGAACCTAGAAACTAAGAAGGTTGTGTATAGTCAAGTTGTTGTTTTTAGATAAGTCAAATATTATGTTAAATAAGAAGTCCTACCAAGTGATAAATAACATGAAAAAGAGCTTGAATTGAAGGATGATTAATCAAAATCTATATATGAAAAAGAATAAGAAGAAGCAGAATCAAAGACTCTAGCACTAAGGAGTTTGGTTTGGGAAAGAAGGTAATCATGAATGTATACTCCACTTGATTTTCATTCAATTTTTTTTTCTTCTATTACTGATGATGATAGAAGTTTGTGTTAGGTAGGCAATGGATTCAAAAGATGGAAAACTCTAAAAAATTGCCATGGTTGAAGAAATGGAAACCTTGAAAATGAATGAGGTTGGGGATCTAGTGGAATTCTCATTTGGAACAAATCATATTGAGAACATAGGTGTTTAGGAAGATGTTCATCGTAGAAGGAAGAGTGGAGGAATAAAACTCAATTAGTTGGAAAGGGTTATTCCTAGGAAGAGGCAATTAACTTTGGTGTTTTTTTTCTCTTTTTACCATTTTAAATTTTATTAGTTTCTTCTTATATGTTGTTGATTATTTTGATCTCAAAATATAATAGATGGATGTGAAGACATCATTCCTACACTGGGATTTGGAAGATGAAATATACAAGAAGTATCTAGAAGGATTTAATGTGAAAGGAAAGAAATAGTTAGTATCCAGGTTGAAAATTTCCCTATATGGGTTAAAGAAATCACTAAGGATGTGGTATGAAAAGTATGATACTTATATACTAGGCCTTGGCTACACAAGGAGCAAAGAAAATCATTTTGTATATTTAAAATTAGTTCATGGTCATGTTATTTATTAGGTATTATATATGGATGACATTTTCACATTAGAAATGGGAGGGGAATCATCTAAGTGAAAACTTGATTGTCCTCTAAATTAGATTTAAATGATCTTGGTGTTGCAAATTTTATCTTAGGTGTGGATATTAAAAGAAATCAAGAAAATATGAAACTTTGGTTATGTCAAAAGAGGTATGTAGAGACATTGTTGTAGGGGTTTTTGGAAATAATACTGAGAGGGGGGATGAATTAGTATTTACAAATCAATAACTTTTTCATTTCCATAATCATATTTATGTATGCTACTTCAGTGAAAGGAACTTGCGTGTGCATGCAACTGTTATTAAGGAAACCATCATATATCTAGTGAACTTATGATTCAATTAATTCATCACATGTTGATCTTTGCATCAGTTCTTTATTAAACATTAAACAGTACCATGTGCAGTAAAAACATAATAAACCATCACACATAAGCAACACACATGAACACCAAGATTTAAGGTGGAAACCCAATGTGGGTGAAAACCACCTGCTGTTGTCATCTCTATCTTCTTTCAATAATAAGAAAATCTGTTTACAATCTTGTACTAGTGCAGACTCATATCAGTACGTAGGCACCCACATGCAAAAGGCTACAACCTTCTCTCATTCTCCAGCTTCTTCCAGAAGGGAGCTACAACCCCCTAGTTCTTGTACTAACCGATATGTTTACTAGTACGTAGGCTCCAACCTATAGAAAGCTACAACCTTCACTCATTCTCCAGTTGCTTCTGGAAGGGAGCTACAACCCCCTAGTTCTTGTACTAGTCGATATGTTTACTAGTACGTAGGCTCCGACCTATAGAAGGCTACAACCTTCACTCATTCTCTAGCTGCTACTGGAAGCGAGCTTCAACCCCCTGATCAAATCACCAGCCACAACTCGGAGGAAGCTTCGACTTCCTCACTAAAGGCTCCAACCCTCAGTATCCTTGAGGGACCACGTTTCATGAATATTCATACTGGATGCTCCTGGTACACAATACTACAATATGAAGGCCATGTTTCATCCAATTTTCGCACTGGACCTATTAGTAACATTGAAGCTCAAAATCAATCACCACTGCAATACAACCATGAAATACATCTGCATCAACCAATCACTGAAACCCAATCATCAATCTCTGATAAAACTGAAACAATCAATAACTAAAACCTCTGAACCTCTAAATTAAAAAATCATTGAACCTCTAACACAACTGAATCAACCATTCATTCAAACTTAATCAAATTCAACCAATCTATTGGAACAAATAGATTGTACTATAATCAGTACATAGATCTGAACCCAGAACATTGCATCAAGAACCAAAACTAACTGTAACCTCAAAAGGCATGTGCCAGAATGTGTATGCTCCTTCAATGAAGAAAATCTACGTGTATACGCTACTTCCATTTGCCCAACCTGCATACAATTCTAAATATACTGAATCATAAAACCTCTGAACCACAAACTATACCAATCAATGACATTCTAAAGATCTACTGTTATATTACAGATTTCTAAACAGATAGCAACAAGGATCATGCTTTTTTCTCAACCAACCAATCAATGAGACTCAATTTCCTTCTTCATTCAGTTCTACTTTAAGATCTAAGAATACGTCATTGACAAACAACAATAAAATAGCAACATTGATCTGATAGATCAGTCATCCCTGGACATCAAGCTTTTCTTTTACATATGCTACTTGGAAGAGCCGAACCAATGTGTATACGCAACTTCATCAAAGTGAACTAGCGTATAGATCTGCAAATACTTACTTATAACTTCGTTGAAATTCTAGACTTCAAACATACCCAGATCATCACTTATAAAGGATAAAACATGCATTAGCAATCAAATCTAGCCTATCCATTATTAGATCTCATAATGATAAGTCATTATGTTCCTGATCCATCATTAGATCTCATCCATCATCAAAAACTCAGGTGCATACTTAGTTCAGATCAAGCAAAGTATTAGAAACCCATAACATGCATATTTTCTTTTGATCTAACACTTCATAAGATATTCATTACTTGTACATTTAGCCCTTGATCTTCTCCTCCTTATATACTTAGATCCTTTGTCAATATCTTGGACCAAAACCACTTAGGACCAATACCTTGGACCAAATACCTAGGGTCAATACCATGGACCAAATACCTCAGACCAAATACCTAAGGTCAATACCACAAACCAAATATCTCGAACCAGAACCTTGGTTTTCCAATCATGTACGCGCTTTTCTTCCTGTGGGAGTGTGTGTATACATATGCGCTCTTTTTGTTCCATGGACTAGCATGTATATGTTGTTTTGACTAAGAGGACCTACATATACTTCTAAACTGCTTTTCATCAACCTTTTCCTTCACCTTATTTATTATGATGAAAATTTCCATCTTTGTGTTCTTCTGTACCAATGCCTTGTTACCTATGAATAGACCTGTTACACTCTAATTTTCTATATTACTTCTGAAATTATTCCTTTGAAATTCCATGCATTTTGTCACATTTGTAAACACAACTCCCATGCATTCTATCACATCTGATATATCTCCTGTAGATTCATCTAGTTACGTAGATTCATCTAGTTACCATATACAAGTGAGTTGTTCTACTACAAGTGGGTTGCCATCAAGTAAAACACATGCATCATAATGCCAACAATCTCTCCCTTTAGACTTGATGGCAAACATGTTGGTGTTGATTACTACAAGCTGTAGAAACTGTTAGAGATAACAATCAACACCAAAATACTCTCCTCCTTTAACATCAAGGGCAAAGGGTGGACCAAGATATTCTCCCCTTTTGATATCAAGGGCAAAGGGCTAACCAAAATGAAGACTTTCATATCTGAACAGTTGAATATTAATCATGTTCCCCCTAGGCACATGCTAAATTCTCTCATTAAACTCCCCCTTTGTACATGTTGTGATGCACTAAACCATCCATGCTCCCCCTGAGCACATGCATAATCTGCAAAAATATTTTCCAAAAGAATAACATGACTCTATAACTCAACTATGTGAGTTTGACCTTCCTATCACCAATGATTCATACATACATCAATGTCCTAGCCAAGTGGGGATATACCAAATTTGACTCATCCACCCAACCAAGTGGGGATATACCAATTGTTTATACATGACTGGAATATAGCAATTATTACATCATCCTTCCCATGCATAGTGGGGGTACAAATTACATCATATGAACAAAAAAGACTCATCAAAAGACTACGATAGACAGAGACAAATTATTACATCATGGGTCTTTATATGACCTTTACATTGAATGATATACATGACATTTGTAGCAGAGGCCAAAGATTTAAACAAGACTATGAAAGTCATCAGCAACTATCATACACCATATATGATATGCTCCTTAAGCATCTATTAGCAACATCCAAACCAACAACATGTATATGTCCATCATCAGTTTTCAAGATATGACATGGTAAATATCATCAACCTATGACAAAGTATGCCACATATAGATATCAACTTATCCTCTTGATCTCATCAAGATCAAATTGCTTCATTTCCTTAGAAGAAAGAGCCTTATCATAACCTTCCATGTCCAAATAGTAACACAAAATCATTCACATCATATGTATGTGAAAACACCATAGTCATTATCTATAATCATAACATTATCATCAAGAACTCCATGATCTTTCCACAAGAGCCCTCAATATATCAATCACGTATCATCACTAGGGAACATCCCACATTTGATAAGCATCAGCCATGATAATCAACAAGTGTGAGTATCAAACTTATCATCATAAAGTAAGAAGTCGTCATCATTAATCCATGTCTCCGAATATCCATGTCTTCAAATAGCCATGCCTACAATAACACCATTCTCTTGGCCAGCCAACAATATTTATCAATATGCAACTTAAGTAATCATCCATGTATCTAGCAAACTGTATATCCATCAAAGAGATAGCAACATGTATCTAGCAAACCATGAGCTCATAGTCATTTGTCGATCTTTCTTGATACCATCAATAACAACAATCCTCAACCATGCGAGAGCAAAGAACTATAGGAATCCTGTATCATAACTGCACCATATGAATTTTATGCATCTTTGAAGGTGTGATGACAACATCATGAAAGAAATGAGTGGCTCATCATCAAATAATGAAGTTGTGTACTCAAGCTTTGTACTTCTCCTTGTCCTTATGAAGATCACCATGTAAGAATCATATATGTATTGTATGCATCATCAAAAAGTCATTCACAATCACCAATAAATCTGATTTGAATAACAACTATGTAACCCCAAGCAATGCAAGTATCATCATCATAGGCAACTCATAACCGCAACATAGCATGATGTATCATTTAAACACTTTAGCCATATAAGAATCATCACCATTGATAGAAATCATTAGGTACCAAAGACATAATTCCAACAATGCATTATTAGCAGTATAACATATTCTCCCCTTGAGCCTATGCCACATGTTCATTGTCAGGTCTGATCATTGCATATATCAGTAAGAAATATCAAGGCATCATCATGAATTATATATACATCAAGTCATCAACAACTTTTGGGGATCAAAGGCACTTATAAATAACATCCACATATTGTTGTCATCAATCATCAAGACAGAAAAGATAGTTGATAATTTTCTGAACTATATCAAATCATTTTTTTGAGTTTGTCCCACTACTTCTTCATCAAACCAACATATATGCAACTATGCAGCTTCTAACTCATGTATATACATGACTTGTCTTCATGATAACTGCGTATGAGAATTAGGACACTGAAACTTCATACTTTTAGTTCCTTCTGAGTTTGTTCTCTCTAAATACTGAGTTATGCCGCATCTCTCGGTCTGTAATTCCTTCTTCTTCCATACCTTGGAGAGTGATGATGTTTGTTCCTTTTCGTATGTTGGCCAAAATTTTCTCTTGCATTCTTTTGCTATATGCCCAAACTTGTTACAAGCATAACATCTTATATGTTTCATATTCCTTCTAAATCAGTCAATGTCTTTGTGACCAAACATATTACAAGAAAAACAATGTCCCTTAAATTACCTGAAAGTTGATGATCTTTTTGTGTGATGGTTATTAGCTTGAACCGTTCTACTTCTGCATCTTGCTGCAACATGTCCAAAATTATGACATACAAAACATTCAACATTATTCATCAGAGGAAATAATTGATTATCACTTCCATGGTTAGGAGTAAATGATTTTCTTTGAAGTCTTTCTTTCCTTGTTTGTTGATGGGGTTGGCCTCTTATCCCCTTGTTGAACATTTCAGATTTTCCATTAGAGTTCCCTACCTTATGTTGTGAACTAGATTCACCTTCAATAGTTTCATGAAAACCAAAACTAGATTTGATGATAGGAGAACTTTGAATACTAAGAATATTATCCAAAATCTTAGTACTATCTTGAAATCATAAAATTTTATCCTTTTCTTCCAATTTACCTTTTAGGATATTTACCTCAACCTGATATTGCTCTTCCTTTCAAGACACTACTTCTTCATGATTTCTTCAACTTTTCTTCCTTCTTCCACTTGTTTCCTTAATTCGAGAACTTCATTTTCTTTTTCATCAAATGCTTGGAGTAGTTCTTCATTCTGCTTATTTGAATTTTTGAGATCTTCTTTTAGAAAAACGGCCACATCTTCAAGACCTTCACAGTAGTTGGTTCTTTCTATAAGTTCATTGGTTGTTGTGTCTTTTCCATTCAATTCATTTCTCAATGATGTCACTTCATCCTATTGCCTTTGACTTTGATCTTCCTTTTCCTCGTATTGTTTCCTTACTTTGTTTCCTTCCTCTAACTGAGCCTTTAACCTTGTTATCTCTTCTTTGCAGGTACAATTTCTTTTTTCCAATAGATCTTGTTGATCTTTAATTGTGTTTGTGAGAGTTTTAAATTTTGCCTCTATTTGATTTCTTTCTCTTTCACCCATAAAAGAAAATTTAGTTGTTTCGCTATCACTTTCATTATGTTCAAATGAACAGAGAAATGTATCACCAGAGGACAACAAATTCACACTTGATAGTTCTTTTTCTTGTTCATCTTCATTCTAAGGTGATTCTGAATATGAAGAGTTTCTTCTACATAAAGGCCAATCATCTCTCTCACTTTCATAGTTCCTTTGATATGTCTTCTTCTCTTGGGGTGCTTTCTTCTTTAGTTTCTTTCCCATTGTTACTACAGATCTCCTTCAAGCCATCAAGCTTCTGCCAAAGGACCTGCTCTGATACCAATTGTTGGAAATAATACTTGGGGGGGGGGGGGGGGCGGGGGTTAATAAGTTTTTACAAATCAATAACTTTTTCATTTCCATAACCATATTTACATACACTACTTCAGTGAAGGGAACTTGCATGTGCACGCAACTGTTATTAAGGAAATCAACAAATATCCAGTGAACTTATGATTCAGTTAATTCATCACATGTTGATCTTTGCATCAGTTCTTTATTAAACATTAAACAGTAACCATGTGTAGTAATAACAGAATAAACCATCACACATAAGCAACACACATGAACACCAAGATTTAAGGTGGAAATCCAATGTGGGTGAAAATCACCTACTGTTGTCATCTCTATCTTCTTTCAATAATAAGAAAATCTATTTACAATCTTGTACTGGTGCAGACTTATACCAATACACAGGCACCCACCTACAGAAGGCTACAACCTTCTCTCGTTCTCCAGCTTCTTCTAGAAGGGAGCTACAACCCCCTAGTTTTTGTACTAGCCGACATGTTTACTAGTATGTAGGCTCCAAACTACAGAAGGCTACAACCTTCACACATTCTCCAGTTTCTTCTAGAAGGGAGCTGCAACCCCCTAGTTCTTGTACTAGCCAATATGTTTACTAGTACATAGGCTCCAACCTACATAAGGCTACAAACTTCACTCATTCTCCAGCTGCTACTGGAAGGGAGCTTCAACCCCCTGATCAAATCACTAGCCACGACTAGCAGGAAGCTTCGACTTCCTCACTAAAGGCTCCAGCCCTCAGTATCCTCCAAGGACCACGTTTCATGAATTTTCAGACTGGATTCTCCTAGTACACAATACTACAATATTAGTAACGTTGAAGCTCAAAATCAATCACCACTGCAATACAACCATCAAATGCATCTGCATCAACCAATCACTGAAACCCAATCATCAATCTCTGATATAACTGAAAAATCAATCACTGAGACCTCTGAACCTCTGAATCAAATAATCATTGAACCTCTGACACAACTGAATCAACCATTCATTCAAACTTAATCAAATTCAACCAATCTACTGGAACAGATAGATTACTGTAATCATTACATAGATCTGAACCCAAAACACTACATCAACAACCAGAACTAACTATAAGCTCAAAAGGCATTTGCCAGAATGTGTACGCTCCTTCAATGAGGAAAACCTGCATGTATACGCTACTTCCATTTGCCCAACCTGCATACAGTTCTAAATATATTGAATCATCAAACCTTTGAACCACAAACTCTACCAATCAGTGACATTCTGAAGGTCTACTGTCATATTACATAGTTCTAATCAGATAGCAACAAGGATCACCCTTCTTGCTCAATCAATCAATCAATCAGACTCAATTTTCGTATTCATTTAGTTCTACTTTAAGATCTAAGAAGATGTCATTGACAAACAACAGTAAGATTTTCTTTTAAATATGCTACTTGGAAGAATCGAACCAGTGCATATATGCAACTTCATCAAATTGAACCAGTTTATAGATCTACAAATACTTACTTATAACTTTGCTGCAATTCGAGACTTCAGACATACCCAGATCATCACTTATAAAGGATAATATGTGCATTAGCAATCAGATCTAGCCTATCCATTATCGGATCTCATAATGATAAGTCATTATGATCCTAATCCATCATTATATCTCATCCATCATCAAACACTTAGGTGCATGCTTAGTTCAGATCAAGCAAAGCATCAGAAACCCATAACATGCATATTTCTTTTGATCTAACACTTCATAAGATATTCATTACTTGTACATTTAGCCTTTGATCTCCTCCTCCTTATATACTTAGATCCTTTGTCAATACCTTGGACCAAAACCACTTAGGACCAATACCTTGGACCAAATACCTAGGGTCAATACCACGGACCAAGTACCTCAGACCAAAACCTTGGTTTTCCAATCGTGTATGCGCTTTTCTTCCTATTGGAGTGCGTGTATAAGTATATGCTCTTTTTTTTCTGTGGACTAAAGTGTATACATTGTTTTGACTAAGAGGACCTGTGTATACTTCTTAAATTACTTTTCATCAATTTTTTCTTTCACCTTCTTTATTCTGATGAAAAGACCTTAGTTCCATCTTCCTGTTTTTTTGTACCAATGCCCTATTACCTCTGAATAGACTTGTTACACTCTAATTTGCCATATTACTTCTGGAATGACTCCTTTGAAATGCCATGCGTTTTGTCACATCAGTAAACACAACTGCCATGCATTCTATCACATCTGATATCTCTCCTGTAGATTCATCTAGTTACCATATCCATGTGATTTGTTCTACTACAAGTGGGTTGCCATCAAGTACAACACATGAATCATAATGCCAATAGGGGTTGAATATGAAAAATGTAGACCCATAAAGGTGCTTATTCCTATAAATGTAAAGTTATCTACAGATTAGTGTCCCAAGGCACAGGAAGAGGAATAGGACATGTCTCATATTCCATATGCCAATGTAGTTGGAAGCTTGATGTAAGCAATGATCTATATAGAATAGGAATTTCACATGCAGTGGGAGTATTGAGAAGGTATATGTAAAAATTAGGGATGGAGCATTCAAAAACAGTAAAGAGTGTTTTCTAGTGTTTGTGCGGCACTACTGGCTATGTATTGCACTACCAAGAAAGACTAGGATTGGATAGATTGTTAGACATTCCTGGCATTTTTAATGTAGAATGGGTTGTAGATATGCGTCGTATAATATCTACATGTGGGCATGTCTTTAACCTATTTGGAGGATACACCAGTTGGATGAGAAAAACATGATCTATAGTGGAACTCTAAACTACATAACCTAAACACATGGTCACCACTCGTGCAATAAAGGAAGTAGATTGGTTACAAACATTGTGTTTAGGTATTGGGTTGGTACAACAAGCTATAAGGATAGATTGTAACTATGAGAGAACAATCTTCCTAGAAAAGAAATTAACTTATTATTCAAAGATAGAGCATATAGATGTTTAGTGTCACTTCATGAGAGGTATGATTGAAGACAAGAAGGTGTTGTTGGAAAAAACAAACACTTTGAAGAATGCTTTAGATTGATGAAAAAAATATATGGGCACTAAGAACTTCCCTTGGTGTAGAGAAACAATGGGTATTATTTCCCTAGATTGCTAATCATGTACTCTTGTGACCCCTACATGCAAAGAAAACAAAAGTTGGGGTGAATGATGGGTATATGTTATATTATTTACATGGTTATCCCCACATGTTGTAATGTGTGATACACAACTAGGTTGTGGGCAAGGGGACACTAAAGGTGAAAACCCCTATTTTTGGCAGGGGCTTGGGAGTAGTGTCCTCAAGATAATTTTTGGGGAGTTTCATGTTTGGTTTTCGTGGTTTTTGGCACACACATTTGCTAAAAGTGTTTTTTTTGGCACAGGGTGGTTTTTCACATGGTTTTGTAGTTTTGGTTAAAGAAGTATAAGTTTATTCTAATCAAAGGTAAATGGAATGGAGGTTCACAGATGTGACATAATATGTATGTTGTATTGTAACAATATATGTATGTATGTATGTATGCATTGAACAATATTGTTGATTTTCTCAATTTGTTTTTCCAAGATAAAATCTTTGTGTCAATGGGTGTATTTTATTGCATATTTTATGTTTTATTAAGAATTTGTTTGTAGTAGTTAACTATATATGGTTAAAACCTACAATAACTTGTTATTAAATACTCTATTTCTTTTTTTTTATGATATATACTATAAGCTATACAAACATTTCTTCTCACGTTTATATAAAATAAGCATGCTTAAGAAATAATATTTTATATCTTTTAATAAATAATTTTAATTGTACACTTAACAATTTGTAACCAATAACAAGGGTATCATGATTTTTCATTCCTTCTGAAGAGTTCACTTTCATAAATTACCAAGGGTGGACATGCTTAAAGATTCCCTTCAATCATCCAACCTTCCTAGTGGGTAAAATGGTTTATCTATTGAGACCATGTTAACTAAACCTTTATTTCCTTGGTTGATATAATAATGGTCATTAAGGAAAAAGGATATCACCTTATTTCATTTCCCTTATCTAAACCTTGTGAGTGGTTGACTACATGGTCTACCCTCATGAAAATGTGCAATCTATAATTAAATTCATCATAATATTTTCAACTTAGTTGGTGGAAAAAAAGTTCTAGTATGTGGAAACAAGAATGTTGTTTGTCCTCTCCTGATGGTACTATATTGTACGCTTCCATACAACCCCTTTAATTATATGTGGACTAATCGACTAGTGTGCTTTCTATTCTTAAACACACTACAATTAATGGATAAAATTATTTAATAATCAAAATAAAAGCATAAAATTATCCATATAGAATATTATAATATCATAACTCAATTCATAGCTCAATACAATTTTGGCACAATTCCATTCCAATATAAACATGTGATTTCCCATCATATTAGGCAAACCATCAATATCATATGTAAATTAATGTAGCCACCATTTTCATTTCAAAGTGTCACAACCATATAGATTTCCAATGTCATTAATGTCATATAAATATATTTTAATTTATCCAGATTATCATAAAAGCATTCAAATCATTTAATTCAAAATAATCACTTAAATCCATTCAAATACCTAAAGTTTGAGTTTAATCATAAGAGTGCAATTCAATAAACTAGGTAATTTGTAATTAACTTCCCTCATATAGTAAGATTCAATCCATCAAATAGGTAGAAACAAATGGGGCACTATAGGGCTTTGAAATATTCGTTTACAAATCTATTTTCTATGCTTTATAATTTAAAGGAATAGTTATGAAAATGAGATGATTACTATTGTACATAAATTTCAAGGTCAAATTTCTTTAGACATCACTGAAATTTGTAATATAGATAGACTCAGTTTTAGTGAACAAATTTTTAGAAGGTTTATCATAGCACAAATAGTAAGAGTGGATATAATTGCTAACATGAGGTGTCATTGCCCAATTTTATCATTGTTCTAGAAAGAGAAAATTGCAAAAACACATTCTTGCTAAATACTCTCTAATCAATTCCATCAAGTGAAATTTCATAATGGCATTTTAAAGTTATCCTCTAAATCAGTGTTTAGGGATGTCCCAACGCTCTCGATATAATAGACTTCATTCTTGGGCATATAATTTAACATATCCCTCATCTTAAATATGTATAAATGATATTAATTTCATAATAGAGTTCAGGCTTCTGTGATCCATATCAAGTTAGAGAGATTTTTTTCGGCGAAAATCACAAGGAATATCATTTGTCGACGCGTTTCGAACCAACTAGTGTGGTTCATCGTCAGGACAAGTTGAAGAAACAGATCCAACAAAGCAAGTTAAATAATCTGAGCAGAGCACCCAACAGCTAACTTGACCAACGGCTAGTTTGACTCTAGGACCGGGGTCAAAATTATTTTATTAGTTAAATAAGAAAGAATTAGGACCAAAAAGTATAAAACAAATTTTTGAAGGTTATTTAGTTAAAAAATATTATTAAAAATTAAAAGCTAATCATAATATAGAAGGAAATTTAGTTAAATAAGGGACCTTAAAATATAATTTAAAGGTTTAAAAAATAATCATATTTAAAAATATTATTAAAAATCATAAATTAATTAATAATTAAAAGCAAAGGTAGATACAAAAAAGACCTAATAAAGAAAATCAAAAGGAGGTTAGGTTCGATAGAAGATTAGCTAAGAAGTCAAAGTTAAAATAAATAAAAAAGTAATAATAAACCCATAAATAAATAAAAAGTCAATAAACAATTAAATAAATCAATAAATAAAATTAAATAAATTGGTTAAAATAAATTAGTTAATAATATAAATGAATTAAATGAATGAATAAAATAAATAAAATTAACAATAAAGAAAATTAACTAAGTAAATAAATAACTAAATAAATAAATAAATAACCTTAAAATCTACAATTAAAGGCTTAAGAAATATATAAAATAATATTATTAAAACTTATAAAATAATTAATAATTAAAAGCAAAGAAAGTAACCTAAAAGACCTAATCATAAAGAATGTCAAAAGGATGTTAAGTTAGTTGGAAAATTAGTTAAAAAATCTAAGCTAAAAAAGAACAAAAGTACTAAAAAATAAAATTAACATCAAATAAATAAATAAAAAGTAAATAAATAAATATAAAACGGCTAAAATAAATTATTTATTAATAAATAAATAAAATAATAACACTTAAAATAATAAGTAGAATAAAATTAACAATATATATATATATATATAGATATATATATATATATATATATATATATATAATATCAAATAAATAAATAAAAAGTAAATAAATAAAACAATAAATAAATATTAAATAAATATAAAACAGCTAAAATAAATTAGTTATTAATAAATAAATAAAAATAATAACACCTAAAATAATAAATAGAATAAAACTAACAATAAAAAATATACTAAAAACCCCAAAGAGGAGGGCGGAAAAACAACTAGGAAGAGAGTGCTGGGACCCAACACCTACTGATTTTCCAGCCATCCTCCCTATTGAGATTGCTTGGCCTTTTTTCAATCTCAAGCGCTTCCCTAAATTTACGATGATGGAAATGCGAAACCTTAGCAATAACACTGGCCTCCTCAATACAAACATGATGATTGGTTTTCTCAGCATGTTCAGCTAAAGCGGAAGACTTAGCTCGCCTATGCTTCAGGTCCGCTGCGTGTTCGCTAATCCTTTGATTGATGGAGCGACCAGTCTCCCCAATATAGGGGGTCCCACATGAACAAGGGATCATATAAACACCTTTCATATCCTTAGGGTCGATAGGATCCTTTACAGATCTGAGGGACATACGAATGGTGTTCAGGGGCCTAAAGGACACAGGGATACTATGCTTCCTGAGAATCCTTCCAATTCTATCAGTGGTCCCCTGGACATACGGAAGATGGACACCTGGAATTCGCTCCTTCGGTTCCCTTTTTGTCAGAGAATTCTTGGAAGCTTTAAGGAAAGCCCTCTCACCCAAGTATCTACTATAACCATTCTCAACAAAGACATCAAGCAGATGGGATTTCTCATTCTCAAAGCTCTTTTTGTCCGAGATCCTAAGGGCCCGAGTAGCAAGGGTATTGAGAACACCCATCTTTTGAGCCGGGAAATGGTGGGAACTGGCATGAAGATACTGCTCCGTATGAGTTTTCTTTCGAAAAACTCTATGGGCGAGGGAACCATCACTATTCTTAGAAATAAGAATATCCAGGAATGGAAGGCATCCATCAACTTCCTGCTCCTTAGTGAACTTAATGGCTGAGGATTGATTATTGAGATGATCAAAGAAGAGGTCAAGCTCAACCTGGCCATGAGGCCATATGACATTGGTGTCATCCACATACCTTCTCCACAGCTTAGGCAAGAGACGGGAAGAGCTAAGAGCCTTGGACTCAAAATCTTCCATAAACAGATTAGCAACAACAAGGGAAAGCGGTGAGCCCATCGCAACCCCACAGGTTTGCTCGAAGAACTCCCCTTCAAAACAGAAGAAGGTGGAAGTGAGACAGATCTCAACCAACCTGGCCGTGTCCGGATCAGTTAGGCGGTTGATCACCTCCATGGCTTTCATGTCAAATTTCATATTGAAGAATATATCAATACAATGGTGTAGATTGTCTATCATTTAATATTATATCGACCATAGTTTAGCATGACCATTTAATGAATTTTTTACTCTCAAGATATTAAACCTATGTTCTGTCCCCTTTTAATTAGCATCCATAACAAATTTTCTCTAGTTAATTCATTTCTTTTTCTTTAAATTGTCGTATGTTTAAATTTTTCAACCAAAACATTTTAGACTAATCCCCTCCCCCGCCCACCCTCTCTCTCTCCTTTACATCACTATGTTTATTACCTAAATATGTTAGGAAAAAAATTGTGTCAAAATATGGCTTTTTCCATTGGTTTTAATTTTGGATTAGTCTCTCTCTCACACACAATGTTTATTACCTAGATATGTTTATATGGAAAATGCCATATTTTGACACAATTTTTTTCCCAACATATTTAACTAATAAACATAGTTACATAGAGTACATCTTACAAATATTTAATAATTCAATGAATATTCATATAGGAAAGAGCTTACTCTGTACTTATAACTATAGGTCACTAAAAGGAGTCATAAATTTTAGAAGTTTTTGTGAAACAAGCAAAGGAAGTAAATAATAGAATCCTTTCTGGACCTTACAAATGAAGAGAATGCCTAGGTGCTTGAATGACTACAGTGGTTTAGCTATGTCTACTTCTAGGCGGATGATAGAAATAGATTGATAAAGAAGTTAAAAGAGATGTTGTGTTAACAAACTTAAGGAAATATATATATTTGAAGGGAACATTTAACATTCTAGAAATAAAAGTGATAGGTCCTTGCAAGATCTTGAAAACCATTTTTGGATATGCTCATGTGATAGAGTTGAATCGAAGTTTGTATATCTCACTATCCTTCAATGTGGTTGATTTATATGAGTTTAATCAAGGTGTAATTTAATTTGATGATGTTCCTATTTATAACTAGAATAAGTATATTTCATAAATAGAGATGGATTTGGTTGTATAAAATCTGGGAAGAGAGGATTTCAAGTTGTAATAGAATCTAAAAAATAAATGAATACCCAATTCTTTCGAAAGTCAAGGGGTGTAAGAATCCCTTTATATATAGGATATATATCTATATCAAACCAGTCAATCATTTCTCAGTTCTTATGCCAAATACTAAGTCAAAGATCAATTTTGTTCTAGTGAAAGGAGTCCAATGTAGGAGCATTGTCACTACCTTGACATAGTTGTAGATACAACAATTTGAAAATTCTAATGTGGTAGCAAGTAATTTTGGTTAAGATGCATCATCTACCATTTGTTTCCCCATACTTCATCTTATGATTCATGTTTCACTAGGCACTTGAGGAGAGAAAAGCCTCAACTCATTTTTCCTCCCTAGCATGGTTGATTACCATATATTTGCAACATAGGCTCAATGATGATATTTTACCCCATGTTGTTTTAATAGTTTCAATCACATTGAAACTTTTATCTTGAGTTTAAGTAGGAGTTGTTAAATAATTTTCCCCATATCAACAAGTTCCCTTTTCCATGTAAATTTGAACCTTTGAGTGTATCTTAGCTTTGTAGACAAGCCTAGAATATCACTCTTCCATGTGACTTTTGTGTATAATTTTAAATTGTTCATGGGTCGATTCTTGTATGTCCCTTAATATTTAAGTTGGGAAGTGAAAAGCACACCACTAATTTTAAATGGAAAAATGCAATAGTTGGAGAGTGATTTTGTTGTGGGAAGGACAAAGACATTTGGCATTATCACTCTCACATAAGATAGAAGTAGATAAAGAACATAGAAGAAGAAAAAGGGATATGAAGTAGAAAAGGACCATGAAGGAGATGAAAACATGAAAATGGTTCAAACAAAGGAAACCTATGATAAGTAAGGTTGTGTTATTCTTGTTGGTTCAGACATAGAGTAACATTCATTTCCATTTATCATTTTTAAGAAAAATAGCTTGACCCAAAATTACTAATAATAAATGAAGCCCATTCAAGAATTGTGTTTGGAATTTCACGAAGGTATAGCTTAATATATGATTTTGGTTGTATAAAATGCATTTTCTCAATGTGTATTCATTTAATTAATTTGCATTATTTACTTTCTTTTTAATTGTTGCATAAATTTCAATTTGAAACCTTTGAGGTAGTTATTTATTTGCATTCATTATAAGTTGCATCAATAAAATTGATTTCACCATATCTAAATGTTGCATATAGTGTTGTCATTGATGTAAACAAGGATGCCTAAGGAAGAAGTATGACAGCTTGATCGCTTACATGCCCTCGTCAAATGAAGTTCAATAGGTTTTAATTATTTGGTTTTTGTCAAATTTGTGATGTCCTAATGAATATACAAATGGTATGGTTGTATAGTGCTATTTTAGACCTTTTTGGCGAGATATCACACTTTGAAAAACTCCTCCTAGACGAGAATTTATGGCCATTTGAAAATATGCATAATCAAAGGACCTAAACTATAGGGAAAAACCCACAAACCTAAAATTTGTTGAATATCGCATATGTTTGAGAGCGGATCAAGATTCATTGGCATGTTGACAATGAAAAACATTCCAATTTTCATGAAGTTTAATGATATTAAAGGTCATGCAACTATGCATTGTTTTGATCGATGCGATAGCGACATAAAGAATTGGAAGGAAAATTATATGTCACATGCATGAAGTTTAATTATATTCTCGAGGCAAGTAAATATGTGACACATACCATATACTTTGTGTGTTTACACATGGAAAACTATGGTTGGTTGGATGCAATGGCATGGAAACAAGGGTGTTGTGGAGATGACATGGAGTGACATGTCAGTTGAATGACATCAGTAGGGTGATATGGTGCCACCATGGACTGCCACATGGTAGATACAAATGTCACATTCTAATTGGTAAATCACTTAAAAATAGATTACGTGTTAAAAATAGCATCAAGAAAGATCCTGATTTAATTTGTCCATGAATTAAATTGGGAATAAAATTGTAATTCCACATCTCATGACAACTTATAATTGTTAACTAAGTTAATTTGACTTAGTTGATTTATTTAATTCGAGTTGAGGGTCTAACTTGAGTCGTGTAGAGTGTCTCCTACTTTATAGGAGCCCTAGTTGAGTTTATTTTGAGTTGTAACTAATTAATTGAGTTAATCTCGGGTAAATTAGTTCCAACTGATGGAGGAACTAGTAGGAGGTCTAATAATGGGGTGATAATTCATGTGTTCAACTAGTTAACTGATAATTCAGCCATAAATAACTCATGCATGTCAAATATGAGAGTTACCCAATTGAGATTGGAGTTCAAGGGAAGTGTACTATCAGTTGTATAATTATCTAAATTGTACAGATGGTGTATTTAGTCAGAGTAACAACTTAAAAGAACTACACAATCCAATGGAGGAAAATTCCTATGAGGATTGTGCAATTCATAATTGAGGAATTTCCCAATTAAATAGAGGTTAATTCCCAAGGGAACAGTTCAAGGAAGTAAGAGCTTGGAAGGCTATGAATTAGGCTAAGTATTTGTTGAAGGCAGACAATCAGGCAGAGGATAGAAAATACTTGTGCAGGTTGAGCTCAAGGTTGATCATAGCATATTGTATTCATCAAAGGCTTTCCTAGGAAGTAGTGAGACAGATAGAGATAGTGCATAGGTTGATCGGGCTTGAGCAAAGCATTGTAATGTTCTCATATTTTCTGACTAATGCAATATACAAATAGTAGGGGTATTTTAGATGTGGCTTTCCCCAAGAAATCATTGTCTTATGCATTGATTGATTTATTTCTCTTTTATGCTTCGTAATTTCGTGATCGTTTAAATTTATGTTGATGAGTAGAGTAGATTCAAGTCAATTGTTTTAGCATATTACAATTAACAACTTGGATCTACAATGAATTTATACACGAGTTTCCACATGGCATGATGACATGCTTACGTCAAAATGTTGATCACCATGGATCCCCAGGGACTGGGACACATGGCATTGTCACATTGAGAAACAGATTAGGAGGTAATGTTTTTGGGGCTTTGACATAGTCACAGGGTTGGTAATGGTGGTCATATGGTTTTTAAAATATAGGATTGATGACATAAACAGTTGTCCCAATGTTGGCCCTCATGAGCCATATGAACATGTAAAAATATATATATACAACACACTTCCATGACTCTAAGGCACATTCAGAAACAAAAGGAACAATTATCAGGTTTGTTGTTGGGTGAAGTTGATATGACTTTCAAGTTGTTCTGACTTTTGGAGTTTGGTGCAGTTAGCTTGATTTTCATTGTTGGTGCAGTTATTCTGAGTTTTTGTTGATGGCTTATTTGATCTAAGTTTCATTGCTGGCTCAGTTGATATGAGTTTCATTTCTTTCTCGAGTTGATCTGAGTTCCATTGTTGGCATAGTTGGTCTCAAATTCATTTTTGGCTCTAGTTGATATGAGTTTCATTGTTAGAGCAGTTGGACTAACTTTTTTGTTGAGTCAGTTGGTCTAAATTACATTGTTGGTGTAGTTAGTCTATGTTTCTCTTCTACCTTGTTTGTTCTAGTTTCACTATTGGCTTACGTTTCTTTGAGTTTCATTGTTGATGCAATTGGATTAAGATCCATTATTGGTGTGGTTGTACTGAGTTTTTTGTTGGTTCAATTGACTTAAGTTTCGTTATTGGCTCAGTTGGTTTAAGTTTTTCTCAGGCTGGTATGAGTTTCATTAATGGTGTAGTTGATCTAAATTTCATGTTTGGATAGTTGGAGTGAGTTTTGTGTTGGATCAATTGGTCTAAGTTTTATTGTTGGTTTGAATTCATTGTTGGTTCAAATATTATGAAAAAAAAATTATGCACAACAATGAGAGGCCTAATTGAGTTGTCTTGATGACAAGTGGAGGTTATACATTTGCATTCTATGGTTTGTTGATCTAGAATGAAGTCTAGTCTACGGTGAAAAAGTTAGATCTCTCATAACATAATCATTTTGTGAAGATGCTATTACAAGCAACAACACAGAGCACAATTGGTATGACACTTGGATTAGATAGTCGAAGTCACAAGTTTAAACCCCATTGGGTATGAGGTTAGAAAAAATACTCTTATTTTCCCCCACTATTTACATTTTTTTTTTAAATTAAGTGAATAGAGAAGTAAATCCTTTAGAACCATTGTTCAAAACAGGCTATTTTATACAACACACCTTGAAAGGACCATTATGTCAAATGGTTAATCTTTTTATATGGTTTTTCGGTGTTTGTGGGCTCATTTGAAAGGGAAATTTAATTTAGAAAGAAGCATGATGATTAGGATTCAGTTGTGAAAATTTATGAAGGCATGAAAAGCTTTGATGATGTATTTTTGATGTTTAGAATTAGTGTTATGTGTTTTGAGGGATTATGAGTAGGATGGAGTGAGTGTTGTGAAAATGGCTAGAATAGGTTCCAAGAATAGTTTTATGTGACTAGAATGATTAACATATTGTAATAGGGTATGGATAGGGTATGACACGCTGATTATAACACTATGACATAAGAAACATGATCAATTTCGGAGACCCATTTTCAAGGGCATGTGGATCCGGTTTGAAATATTATGAAAAGTGGTCCACATGAAGTTGAAGAAGGAGGTGGGTGCCTCCACTAAGGTTGGTTCCTCAATAAGATTGAAGCCTACTATAATTTGAAGCTTACAAATACATAATGTTGGTGCCTCAATCAGGCCATAGCCTATTGCAAGTGGGTGCTTGTGCATTTTCAGGTTGGTGCCTCAATCAGGTTGTATCCTAATGCAAGTATTTTCTTTCACATATTAGGGGTGGGTGCCTCCAATTGGTTTGACTTTTTCAAATATATGTAATGAATTGAAGAAGAAGAAAAATAATTTGTGGTTTCCTTCCACAAGTTATTCCATGCAAAAGCTTGTGTCCTCTTGTGTTTATGGTTTCTTGATATATGGTTTCATTTAATGTTATGATGCAAAATTGTTATGGTACATTGGTACATGATTAACTATTGATGAATTATTTTGAAATGATAAATTTTTCACTAAAATTATTCACCCCCAAATTTTAGTGTGATCTTTGGTCTAACAAGTGGTATCAGAGCAAGTGCTTCAAGAACAATTAACTATTGGAAGGTGGATCTAATGAATCTTCGCAACATGGATGCATATGAAAATTGATCTTGCTTTTGGAAATTTAATTGGAATAGTTAAAAAGGAAGTATAAAATCTTGTCAAAGAAACCAAGAGATAAGGAAAAACAACTAGCATAAAAGGAAAATTAGATATGAGAAAGGGAAAAGTAGCTAAGAGAAAGGGATGATGAAATTTTCCTCCTCAAAAGGGAGATGAATACAACAAGTCAATCAAAAAAGGAAAATCAGAAAGTTACCCAGGGAAAATTAAGTAACAAGGAACAATAATCCATGTACCACACAATCTTTCATGGTTATTGTTATATATGTTATACATTTGGTCATAAGGCAATTGATTATAGTTACTCAAGTAACCTCTATAGAAGCATGTTTAATAAAAGTGGAAGAAATCATTTTCAAATTCACATCAAATGTTTTATATGCCACAATTTTGGACACAAGGCTAGGGTTATAAACTTAATCAAAGAAAGGAAGGGTGCCCCCTTAAGATGTGGATGAATAAACAAAAAAGGTGTGGTCTCATGTTATTTTCGCAGAAGAAAGAAAAAAGTGGTATGTTGATTGTGATTTCTCAAGGAATCTAACAAGGGATTGAAACAAGTTTATCAAACTCAAGGAGATAGATGAAGGTAAGGTAATCCTTGGAGATAATGCATATAAAAGAATAACGGGAAACAAAATTTTTGGCATTGATAGTGGAATGACCAAATCTCAAGATGTCCTATATGTGGAAGGATTGAAATATAATATTTTAAGCATCAGCTAAATGTCTGATAAAGGGTTCTATTTCACGTTCAACTCCAAAAGATGTGAAATCAATAACTCAGATTCTAATAAATTGGTGGCAAAGGCTAACAAGACCAATGGTAATGTATAAATCCGTAAAAGATAAAAAAATTAAGTGTTGTGTTGGAAGAATAGGTGAAAGTTGGTTATGGCATAAAAGTTTGGGACACATCAATTTTGACAACTTGGTCAAAGTCAAAAGAACAAAATCCATCAGGGAAATGCCCATAATTTCAAAGTCTCACAATGATGTTTGCAATGAATGTTAATTCAGGAAGCAAACTAGAGTCCTCTTCAAGAATAAATAATATTCAACATCCCAACCATTAGAAATTATTCACACATATCTTTATGGATCCACCAGGATAGATGCTCTAACAGGAGAAAGGTATTTCATGTTGTTTGTAGATGATTTCACAAGAATGACTTTGGCTAGTTTTCTTAAAGAAAACTATGAAGCTTTTAAGAAATCTAAGAATTCCAAGGCTCTTGCTAAAAAAGAAATGGATTTAAATATTAAATTTCTAAGGACATATAGAGGAGGATAATTCACCTCCCATGAATTCAATGAACTTCATGGAATTAGGAGGCACTTCAATATCATAAGAACCCCTTAGTAGAATAGTGTGGCTAAAAGAAAGAGAAGAATAATTCAAGGTATGGAAAAATCTCTTCTTTTCTAAGTTAAGTTTCCATACTGTTTTTATGGATAAGTAATAAATATTGTTGTCTATATCCTGAACAAGGCTCAAATGAAAACAAAATGCACTAAAATCCCATATGAACTATGGAAAGGAAGACTAGCCACAATTAATCATTTTAAAGTTTTTGGAAGAAAATTTTACATCAAAGTGAATGAAAAAAAAATTATGAAATTTGAAGGAAAAGAAAATGGAGGAATATTCCTAAATATGCCTATCAAAACAAGGGGTATAGATGCTATAAAAAAAAAAAGAACACAAGAATCAATCGAAAGCATTGATGTGAAAGTAGATGAAGCATTGCCTCGTAATGAAGTTCTTCATCAAACTTAGCCTAATCTTGCTATCTTCCAATAATATGCACTAGAAGAATAAGAATAGTAACAATTTTAAGAAGATCAAATAGAGGAAGATGATCCTTTTCACACAAAGAATCCATTTAGATATGTACAAAAAAAATCTGAATAGTCAAATTCTAGGACATGGAGATTAAAGAGTTCAACTAGAAGGAAGCTTGTAATTGTATCTTCTCCAGAAAACATAATCATTTTGTCTCTTATTGAGACCCAAAATTTTACAAAACCTAGAAAGGATGATCATTGGGTTAAAGCCATGAATGAGGAGTTAGATTAGATTGAAAAGAATCGTACTTGGTAATGTGTTCCAATACCTAAAGGTAAAAATGTAATTGGAATGAAATGGGCTTATAGAGAAAAGCTCAATGAGGATGGATAGGTTGTGACAAATAAAGAAAGGATTGAATGCAAGGATTATGCACAAGTTGAAGGCATTGATTTTGATGAAAAATTTTATCTGGTGGATTGGCTAGAAGCTCTAAGAATGTTTCTAGCCTTCACATGTTTTAGAGGATCCAAGGTATATCAAATGAATGTAAAGTCATCATTCTTGAATATTGAACTTGAGGAAGAAGTATATGTTGAGTAGTCGGAGGGATTTCAATTAAGAGAACAAAAAAAAGATTACATATGCAAACTAAAGAAAGTATTGTATGGTTTAAAATAATCTCCCATGGCATGGTATTCCATATTGGATGGTTATCTTCAACAACAGGGTATTAAGAGAGGCACCACTAACAACAAAATTTATATCAATATTAAAGAAGGTAACATAATAACAATTATTGTCTATGTGGATGGAATTATTTGTGGTAATTATGGTGATTGTATGAGAGGGAGCTTTGTAGCTAGTATTCAGAAAGAATTTGAGATTTCTATGCTAGGATAATTATATGTTTTCCTAGGACCTCAAGTTAGTCAACCTGAGAAAGGCATTTTCATATCTCAGTCCAAAATACCTTAAGCAAACTTTGAAAAAGTTTGGAATGGAAAATTGTGCCTCAGAAAGCACTCCCTTGGTTACAAGTTGTAAACTTAATAGAGATGATGTGTCTCTTGATGTAGAAAAAATTATGTATAAGTCAATGACTTGGAGCCTTCTCTATTTAACAACATCAAGGCCAAACGTCATGAAAGATGTGGGATTGGTAGGCACATTTCAATCATTTCCAAAATAATCTCATGTAAATGTTATTAAGAGAATATTTAGGTATTTCTCGCGTATTTCTTGGGAACCATAGATTAAGACTTATGGTATGCCAAGGGAAAATTACTTACTCCTAAATCCTATACAAATGTACGTTGCATTGGAAGCATGGATGACAAAAACATCACTAGTGGAGGACATTTTTTTTGGAAAGTGCCTTGTCTCTTAGCTTAGCAAAAATAAATCCTTGATCTCTCTATCTACCACTAAACTAGAGTATATTGTGGCAACTAAGGAAAATTTTAAGGGCTAATATTCATAGGTGGGCTAATTTTCCTTGATTTTTTCTAAGAACTTATTCGATAAATTCCATTTTTTCTAAAAACAACTTGCCCAAATTTTATAGTATAAAAAAAATTACCTTTGAAATCACCAATTGTTTTAGAGACTTTTCATAAAATCATTATAAATTAAAATATTTTTACAATGATATTAATAAACATTTTACAGTTTGCATACTAGGGACTAGTGAGATTTGCTAAGTTTTGTAAATTTTAAGATAAGTTTCCATCCTTAAAATTTTCCTTGGTGACAACCACTTGTTATACTTAGGTTCTGCAGATGAAGCAAAATTTGAAGGACCTTAACATGTTTCTATCATGTATTGAAATAGTAGTGCAATTAACATTTCAAAAAATCCTATCATGCACTAAAAATTAAGGCATATCCTAATCAAGTATCACTTTTTGTGAGAATAAGTTTCAGATCAATTAGTCAGATTGGAATACATTCCAACAAAATAACATACTGTTGATATCTTTACCAAGCCTCTGCCAAGGGAAAGCTTCAAATATATTAGACAAAGGATGGGAGTGGTCTCTCTATCACTGGAAGGACTATCTCACTAATCTCAACTATGGTCATCAACAGCTTTCCTCCAAACTATGATAGAAGGAAGATGTATATTAGCAAAAGGAAGTCAGTGTTAGTGCGAGATTTCATTCATTAGGTCCATAGGAAATATTATGAACAAATGGAGAGCATAAGCAGGTACTTACATATGAATAGGTTATAGACAAAGGAAGTATGGTCCCATGGGGAGACTCCAGCAGGTAGACAAGAAAGTTCAGGAATAGATGGAGAACATAATAAGACATTAAAAATGATCGAGAATTTATTTTACAACATATTCAGTTTCGTGCAAAATCATGGAAGCATTGGTTAAGTAACTATATCCCTTTACCATTGATTTCAAAGGGAGATAGAATATATACATTGACAACTATTGAAAAGGAAGACATTAGGGGAGAGAATGCAAACAAGGAAGACACTAAACTAGTAGAAAAGAAAGCAAGGATCATCTTTGTAGGTAGCTGTTGAAGCCCCAAAAATCGAGTCTACAACAAGGGGGATACCCGCCCAGTCCAGACCTTGGTTGGTAGCTCCTTTTCCGTTTGGTATAGCGGGTCCGACTGGGGATATGGGACAGGTTTCCCAATTTATGTGTGTGTGTGGGAAAGATGGATATTTCTATTTCTAACAGTTTCTAAATAGAATACTTCTACTCTAATTCTGATCTAATAATAAGGAAATTATATTCTAATAAACAGAAATATGTAAATCTACGCTAACCCAAGGTGTGATCTTTCTTTTATGCGATCTAAAATGATTTCAAATAACAACTGGTAATAAAGATCATTCAGCTGCTATGAGAGAAGAATTCAATGAAGATGAACTAATTTGTATAAAAAGTTAGACGAAACAGTTGTGAAAAACATATTGCATAGTAAGTTACTCATACACTAAGCATAAATAAATAGTTATCACCGTACAAAAGTGCCAAATGATAACTCAAGAATTCATACATCAATATATAAATAACTGAACATAAAAATCACTTTAACACAAGGTAGAAATAGTTAAGAGATAGAAATACCGTTTATAACTAGTCCTACTCATGAGCTTCAAGTGATAACGATTTATCTCTTCTTGATCAAATATCCACTAAGAGTACAAAAGTGCAACATCAGTAGCAGATATTAAATGCAAGCATCAATAAACCTTGTTCCATTCATTCATAAAAACCTCCTCATAGGGTACAGAAGTGCATGTTCTGGGGATAAGTTTTTGATAAATTTCAGGACCCCTCTCTAAATGCATGAGAAGGGTTTAAATACTACTAGCTAAATCTAAAAATAAATTATTACAAAAATATAGGATGCAGTTTAAATGACTGTCCTTTTTTCAGGAAAATAAAACAAAATTAAAACTAAAATTGAATCTAAAATTAAACTACTTTTGTATTTGGTCCTTGAAATCGCATGCATGCAGCATCTGTTTGAGAAGAGTCGGTTGGCCGACTTTCGATTTTAGCTGAGCTGAGAAAATAGAATCGACGAGAGCTGGTGCCATCTTTTCAGCCGCATTAATGATGCACTTGAGAGTCATCCATTGGCTATGTGGCTTTACCAAGTAAGCCCAGTAATAATCCTAGTTTAACCTGGTTAACCCTTGAATTGCTTCTGCCTTTTCTTTTGCCTTCTGCTTCTAATCTGCTTGTAGTTGTTGTTTTCTTGCAATTTTCGGAGCTGCAGATGACTGGGCAATTAGCAGCTTTCCTTTTCGAAAAAAAAATCTCAGCGATGTGCGATTAGCGCTAGGTGCCGCTAATCACGCATCGGAAACTGCCTTCGTTTCTTGATTTGGTTTTCCTTGATGCGTTTTTCACCTTTTGCACTTTTTCTTTCTAGCGGATATAAAGTTCATCATTTGTGAAAATAATATTTTTCGTAAGCTCTTGACCTTGAGTTTTAAACTATATGTTTCTGATATCTGCGCTGCCCAGTAACCACTTCACCATGTCTGTGTATGGGAAAATTTTGGGCCTTGCTACTATCCGATGTAAGAATGAGCAGGCTAGCTCTATAAGGGATGCTTAAGAAGAACCATTTGAGCCCATGGTAGCAACTACTTCCATTACTCTGGGATTCTCCTCTTCAAGCAGATCATACATGCCTTCCCATGTAGCAATTCTTGCATCTCTGTTACAGGTCGTGTCTGTATACAGGGGCGCCATTTCTTTCTCTTCTGAGCTCGAGGCTTTTCTTTTCTTTCCCATTTTAACCTGTGTATTGCTTTGTATTAGCCTCTATTCTCCATTCCTGCAATTCACAAGTGAAGTGAAAATGAATGACAAGGAAGGGTGATGGGAAAGTTTTAAATGCCGCAAACAATATAAAATGTACCACCTTACATGATATGATTTTTCGATAAGCACGCACCCATATTCCATTAATAACTGGAAACTAACTCATTTATTAGCATTAAAGCGCATAACCAGGTGTCAGCTTAAGGAAAATACTTTTCTTGAATAACGCACCCAAAAGATCTGCGATGGAGCGATTTTGCGATTTGCTTCGCAATATCGCAGATCGCAGCATCGCGAAATGATAATATCGCAAAATCATAACATCACAAAGTTGGTCGCTCATGATATCGCATTATCGCATTGTTGTTGTATCGCAAGATCACAATATCGCAATATCGCAGATCGCAGGAATGTTATGTATGACAATCTTTGTTAACCTGTTTTCTGCGAAATGCGATTTTGTGATCGGCGTCATCGCATATCGGCAAATTGAAGCGTTTCATTGTAAATTGTGTTGTATGTGATGCGATATTTCATTATCACGCATCGCAATCTCGCAATGTTTAAAATTCAGCTCATAAGGAGGTATCCCGTTATCTTTTTCCTGATGCGATATTCCTAAGGAAAGATTTACCTTATCATAAAACTTAGATTTTTGGATTTTAGAAGGGGGGCTTCCTAAGTTTATGATGGTAATTTTATTTGAAAAAGGAAATTTAAATACTAATTTGATTTTTAAAATTTTTAACTAAGGGTCCCCACTTATTTAGTATTAGGAATAACACTAAATAAGAAGGGGGGTTGTTGTTGGCCACAACAATTGGCGATTCACTTGGAAGAACCAGTTATCTCTGCTACTTTTTTAATTTTCAAAACTTCCAAAATAGAAAATTTTCTAGAAAGTTAAACTTTATTATAGAAAGATAAAGTACATTATGCTTTAACCTGTCAATGACATTTTGTTTCAACTATTTTCAACTTTGATTATTTGTTGCCTTAAGCTAGTCCTTGTATTTACATCAGTCATTACTTGGCTTGTAAAGATAAAACAAAGTCTTCTCTTTAAACCAGTTTTAAATATGCTCATTTGTCATAGGTAGAGCCTCTGCTGCCAGCAGGCGTTTATAGCCTCGACAGGGTTACCTGTTACCCAACAATGATCCTGTATCCTACTTAAAGAAACCAACAATTCCCAAAGAAGAATCCACATCCACACTTGTTGCTTTGATTTTCTTTTTATTCTTAAAGAGCAATGTCTTGGTTTGGTAGGCAATTGATGACACAGTCATTCACTGATTTATAATTTTGCTAAACAAGCTGGCTTGTGATGAGACCCCTTGTCTTTTGATTTTAACAATCTCGAGTCATTTCCCTGTTGTGGTATGCAGTATTGGCAAAGTCAGCAAGCTATAATATCTGTGATTATGATAAGCCAGCTCATGATGAGACCTCTCACTCTTTAAGATAAAGTGTATCCTTAGATTGTTCCTCTGAAACTTGTGATTTCCTTAGTAGGGAGGAAGTCATTGTTTGATCCGGATTTAAACAGGAACGCAACAAATTACAGAGATAACCATATACACAAAGATGCAGCGGAAATAATACTTCATTTCATTAATGGAAAATACTGAAATATGCTTATAAACAGAAATGGCAATAAACTAGCTAGGGCGATGGTAGCTTATCTCTGAGAAGAGATGTGATGGCTACATGCCTCTGAACTGTTCTTAACTGTATTACAATGAGGCTCGAAGGCCTATTTATTGTTGAGAAACAATGGAAAACCCTTCACATACCGAAACCTAACCCTAGAAGATGAAACGCCAAATTGTGGGCCCCGTTTGGGTAAATTGGTACATCAATTTCCCGGGGTCGTAACTTTGGCATACGATCTCCGTTTGACGCGTACGATAGCTCGTTAGAAAGATCTATCCGAGTACTACCACTTTGGGGGCAACATAGGGCTCGGTCGCCCCAGAATTCCAAAAAAACATCGTTTAGGGCCTCAAAACGGCTCCGGAAGTTCAGGACCCGAAAAACTGCTAAAAATAGTAAACTGTGCTACAATTAAGGAAACTGAAAATGCTGAGAAAGACAATGGTGGGGGTCCAGGTGGACCTCGCAGGTGGCCACCAATATCCACCTGGATCATTCCTCCCCCCTTAGGAAGCAATGGTCCCCATTGCGTTGAGCTCCTCCATGAGATGAGGAAACCTCTGCTGAACTTGTTCCCTGGTGAGCCACTTGCCCTGCTAAAGGAGTTGGCCTGCTTTGACAACTCGATACAGTTGGATATGCTGTTGGCGAGTGTTCTTGATCTGTGTGTCCATGATCCGATCAGTTGCAGCTTGTTCCATGCAATCTGGATTTAATTCTGTGGGTTTGAGCTGTTCTGCAATGTCGGATGTGTCTAGCAATGGTGGAAAGTATGGCCGAAGGCAGTCCACATTGAACACTGGGTGCAGGCCAAGGAATGGGGGAATGCTGAGCTCAAATGCATTGTCTCCCATAGCCTTAGTAATGGTGTAAGGACCATATCGAAGTGGTCTCAATTTCCGATAGGCTCCAGTAAGGCGTTCCTTTTGCAAATGCAACCAGACTTTGTCGCCCACCTGAAACTTGTGTGGCACCCAGTGTTGATCATGTCGCTGCTTGTACTTGGCATTTGATTTCTCAAGAATGTCATGGACCTGCTGGCGAATATGTTGGATGCGCTCAATGAAGCTGGTGGCCTTATCTGTTTCGGACTGGACATGAGCTGAATTCATGTGAGTAGCTGCAAGTGGCATGGCCACATCAATGGGGCATAGTGGCTGGAATCCTAAACCCACCTAAAAAGGGCTATGGCCAGTGGAGCTGTGAAGAGCTCGGTTGTAGCTGTGCTGAACATAGGGGAGGCTCTCGTCCCATGTGCGTGGATGCTTTGAGTTATACATGCGCAGAATGTGCACAATCATTCTGTTGACAACCTCTGTCTGGCCATCAGTTTGAGGATGGAAGGCTGTGGACTTCGTGAGTTTGGTGTCCAGCATTGACCAGAGACTGGACCAAAATGTGCTGAGAAACCGACTGTCCCGATCTGAGATGATAGACTGTGGGGTCCCAAAGTGCACCCACACTCGTTCAAAGAAGAGTCTAGCAGTGGCTTCTGCTGTGATATTCTTCTTGCAGGCCATCATAATGGCCATCTTTGAGAACCTGTCGACGACCACAAAAACACAGTCATTTCCATGCTTAGTGGAAGGAAGGCCTGACATGTAATCCATGGAGATGGATTCCCAAGGTCGACTAGGGGTAGGAAACGGGGTATAGAGGCCTTGCTTCTTAATGGTCGGTTTGGCAATGGCACAGGCAGTACATGATCGGATGTACTTCCCAACATCCTGTCGAAGATTCGGCCAATAGAAATAGTTTTGCAGTACTGCCACTGTTTTCTCGACCCCGAAATGCCCAGCAGCCCGACTGTAGTGTGCTTCCCAAATCATCTTGGCACACTCGCTTGAAGGAACACAGAGGTGACCGAGGTGGCATAATAGGGCATCCTGGAGGTGAAAATCTGCAACCTGCCGACCCTCCAAGAGTGTCTGGTATGTGTGGCCGAATTCTGGGTCGCTTTTGTAGAGAAGTGGCTAATTAGAAGTCTCGTGCCCGCAAGAGTTGAGCACGGTGGTTAGCGCCATGATCGGTGGTCGACTGAGGCAATCTGCAACATTATTGGTGCTGCCCTTTTTATACTTGATATTCAAGTGAAACTGTTGCAGGTATGTAGACCACTTCTGATGGCGATCATTCTGCAATTTCCCTTGGGTCTGTATGAACTGCAGAGGTCGGTGGTCTGTGTGGATGACCGTTTCCTTCCCCAAAATGTAATGCTTCCATTGTCGGCAGGCCTGTACAATGGAATACATCTCTTTATCATAAGTGGGGTACTTCCGGACTGTGTCTGAAAGTGTTTCACTGTGATATGCCACTGGATGTCCATGTTGAGTAAGGACTGCCCCAATAGCATAGTCAGAGGCATCTGTCTCGACCTCAAATGGTTGTTGTAAATCTGGTAACGCGAGCACTGGTGTCGTGCAGAGGCGATCCTTCAACTCCCTGAATGACTTCTGTTGAGATTCAGACCAAAAGAATTTTGCTTTCGCCCCACCCTTGGTGACTTGACTCAAAGGCCAAGAAATATGAGAAAATCCCAACACAAACCTGCGGTAGAAGTTGGCAAGACCTAGAAAGCTGCGGAGCTCTGTTAGAGTGGTTGGAGAGGGCCAATCCCGAATGACTTGGACCTTGGCTGGATCGACATGCACCCCCTGTTCATCAATGATGTATCCCAGATACTGAACCTCGGTCATGCCAAAAGTGCATTTCTCCAAATTGGCACATAGCTTGTGTTGCCGCAGTGTTTGGAGAACCTGTCGGATGTGGTGGAGGTGCTCTTCCCAACTCTGGCTGAAGATCAGAATGTCATCCAAGTATACTACTACAAAGGAGTTGGTGAATGGCCGCAAGATGTCATCCATTAGCCTCATAAAGGTTGCAGGAGCATTCGTCAATCCGAAAGGCATGACCAACCATTCGAAGAGGCCCTCCTTGGATTTGAAGGCAGTCTTCCACACATCTGAGGGTTCAATTGGTACCTGGTGGTATCCTGACTTCAGATCGATCTTGCTGAAATATTTCGCCCCCTTTAGTTGGTCTAGGAGGTCATCAATCCGCGGGATCGGGTACCTATTACGGACAGTGATCTTGTTCAGCGCCCGATAGTCAATACAGAGTCTCCACGTCCCATCCTTCTTCTGTACCAACACTATCGGGCTCCCACAGGGCGAAGAACTCGGACGGATGTGACCTTTCTGCAGGAGCTCCTGAATCTGTCTCTTGATTTCATTGTTCTCCAGAACGGAGCGCCGATAAATTGGTCCATTGGGTAGCGGCGCACCTGGGGTCAGATCGATGGAGTGCTTGACTTGACAGTGCAGAGGAACCCCTGCCGGGGAGGTGAAGATGTCTTCGTACTCCTCCACAATCTTGTCCATCTGTAGCTGCCGTGCAGAGGAACCCCGTTTGGAGGCCGCGGCCACTGTCTTCTTCTTCCCTTGAGGGCGTATCATCAGGAAAACAAATTTCCTGGTTTTGGAAATGATCTTACTGCATTGTTTTGCAGTAATCAAAGAGATGGCGGCAGGTGGTGCTACCTCTGGTATCCTGAACAACTTATTTCCCAATGTAATAATAACAGCACGGGGCCTTGATTCATACACAGCATGTCGCTTCCACAAGTATGGTTGTCCTAGTAATACATCACAAACTTCAAAGGGAGCAATGTCACACAATACCTCATCCGTGAAGGGCTTGATGTTGTATGGAAGGCGACACTGCTGGCTCACGCGAAGATCTCGCCCTTGGTGAAGCCACCCAATGGTGTATGGTTGTGGATGTGCTGTGGTCAGTAAGCCCAACCGCTTCACGACCTCTGCCGAAATGAGGTTCTTTTGACTCCCGCTATCAACAATGAACTGTATCGGGGAGCCCTTTACCCACATCTGGGAGTGGAAGAGACGCTCCTCCTCCTCTGGATCTTCGGGTTCATTTTTCTGGATCTTTGCGGTAGCAACAGTGGCGCTGGGATCCGCATCAATGATCTGCTTCCCTTTTTCATACCCCTTATCGGGTTCTGACTCAGAGTCGGAACATGCATCTGATTCTGAAACCTTTAGCTCAGCCACCAGTGACTGCTTGGCCCGACACTCACTTGTGTTGTGAGTGGAGCTCTTATGGAACTCGCACCATTTTCCAGTGTCCTTTCTCGGCTTCGCGGCGTTGCTCTTTGCTTGCAGCTTCGGCTGGTTGTCTTGGGCTGTCCCGCCTTGGCTTTGTCCTTTGTTCTGTGGTTTAGGGGCACCTTTCCCCTGCTTTGGATTCGCAGATCCAAAGTCTCGCTTCTTTTGTTTAAACTTCTGCTCAACCTTGACAGCATACCGGTATGCTGCGCCGAGCGAGGGGATGTTTAAGAACTGTATTTCTTCCTGGATGTACTTGTGCAGGCAGCCACGGTATTTGAGTATCAAATGTTGCTCCGAATCCTTGATACCCAACTTTGTGCGAAGGGTATGGAAAAGATTGGTGAACTCCGGCACGTCTTGGTCCCTTCCCTGCCGCAGCATGGTCCACTTTATGTATTCATCCTCATAGCTTCCGACAGGGTAGTACTGCTCCTTGATGGCATCCCGGAACGAATCCCAGGTGGGTGCGGCTGAAAATAGTGAGCCAGTACTTTCATCCTTCTACTCGCAGTAGGTTTCCCACCAGTCCTTGACGTGGGGGGCTGCTTTGAGAAGAGCAAAAACAATCTTTTCCCGACTCGAAAATTCATGAACAGAAAAATAACCCTCTAGCAGATTTAACCATTTATCTACGGCATCGGCGTCTATCTGACCCTCGAATATGGGGATTTCAAAATTAACTTGTACCTTAAAGGGTGTGGCATTTC
This sequence comes from Pinus tabuliformis, assembly GCA_031772625.1. Taxonomy (NCBI): domain Eukaryota; kingdom Viridiplantae; phylum Streptophyta; class Pinopsida; order Pinales; family Pinaceae; genus Pinus; species Pinus tabuliformis. The sequence continues at coordinate 848,437,764 of CM062816.1, read as the reverse complement.
CAGAGGAGCTACTGGAAGCCGATGCGCCGCTTCTGGGTAGCCGCTGAAGGATCTGCGCAAAGCTGTCCATCATCGCGTTCCGTTGTCGCTCGAGCGCTTCTTCGAGCAAGATTTTGATGGGATCTCCTGCCCCCTCGTCTTTCTTCTCGTCCGCCATGGGAGGCCGTCGGGATTTGCGAGGCTGGTCTTGCAAAGGTTCAACCAGTTCAAGCCCTAACTCCTTATATTCCGACCTTGTTGGGGACATGCAAAGAAAAACAGAGAAAAAGCAGACCGCTCTGATACCACTGATCCGGATTTAAACAGGAACGCAACAAATTACAGAGATAACCATATACACAAAGATGCAGCGGAAATAATACTTCATTTCATTAATGGAAAATACTGAAATATGCTTACAAACAGAAATGGCAATAAACTAGCTAGGGCGATGGTAGCTTATCTCTGAGAAGAGATGTGATGGCTACATGCCTCTGAACTGTTCTTAACTGTATTACAATGAGGCTCGAAGGCCTATTTATTGTTGAGAAACAATGGAAAACCCTTCACATACCGAAACCTAACCCTAGAAGATGAAACGCCAAATTGTGGGCCCCGTTTGGGTAAATTGGTACATCAATTTCCCGGGGTCGTAACTTTGGCATACGATCTCCGTTTGACGCGTACGATAGCTCGTTAGAAAGATCTATCCGAGTACTACCACTTTGGGGGGCAACATAGGGCTCGGTCGCCCCAGAATTCCAAAAAAACATCGTTTAGGGCCTCAAAACGGCTCCGGAAGTTCAGGACCCGAAAAACTGCTAAAAATAGTAAACTGTGCTACAATTAAGGAAACTGAAAATGCTGAGAAAGACAATGGTGGGGGTCCAGGTGGACCTGGCAGGTGGCCACCAATATCCACCTGGATCATTGTTTCCTTAAGATAGCTCTGGACGACAATAATAGAGTTTTTGGGATTAGCTGTTCTACAAAGAATCTTTATTTTGTTATTGATACCTTTCATTGCACTGATATAAAACAATTTCTCGCTAAAGGTTGTTTTCATCAAATTTTATGAAGTTGAAACTAGTATCATATCTAGGCTAGAGTTTTTATCTGTATCTTTCAATAATAAAGATCAATTTTCCAAAAGATTTGCTATTTATACAAGCGAAAGATCAAAATTTGAAAGATAATTGGTGTCTTTTTCATAAATGCCCATTGTAACCATTCACAACTAGTTTTATTATGAAAAGAAAAACAACTACTCTACAAAAATAGAAGAATGTTCTTCTATGGAAAATATTTCTTAATAATCTGACCATTAACAAGTAAAGAATCCCTTTTCCCTGCTAAATCTTGTAACATGAAGGTAGATGGACCTATGAATTCTATGCTCTGAAAAGGACCAAGCCGCATTCTTTGAAATTTTGTATGTTTTCCCTTTTCCTCATGTGCCTTGTCCCATTTTAAAACTAGATCTCCTAACTGAAAATCTTTTCTAGATATCATATTGGAATCAAAAGAGGCCTTTACCAATGCTTGATGATGAGCGTGAGTTATTTTAGTCCGTTCTCGTTGTTCTTCGAATTTAATTAATTCGAGCTACCTAATTTGTAAAGAGGAAGTTGGTACTTCATCAATATATTGGACCAAGGCTAAAGAGGGAATTGCCAGATGTGTTGGAAGAACCACTTCTTTCCCATAATCTAAATTAAAGGGAGAAGTGTTGATAGAGGCCTTCTGCGTTATTCGATCTGCCCATAAAGCGTATATTAAGGACTTATGCCAATTTTTATGATTTTGTTCAATGGTTCGCTTAATGATTCTAATTAAGTTCTTATTTGTAGATTCAGCTAGCCCATTTCCCTGTGGATAATAATTGGTCGAGTATTTAAGCTTGAAACTCCTTTTGAGTGCAAATTTAGTCATTGCATTACCAGAAAAGTATGATGTATTATCAAATATTAAAGCGGAAGGCAATCCAAACCTGGTAATTATGAACTGATCTATGAATTCAATGATATTTTTAGCATTTGTTGTCTTGAGTGGAACTGCTTCTACCCATTTTGTAAAATAATCTGTCGCTGTCAGAATGTATCTATGCTGTTTACAAGAGTGAGGAACGATCTCACCTATTATGTCCAATCCCCACTAATCAAATGGTTTTTCGATGGTAACTGGTTGCAGTGGCAAGGATGGTTTCTTTTGTCTCCCAGCAACGGTTTGACAGACTTGGCATTTCCTTGCATAGTTATGTGCAACCTTGAATAATGTGGGCCAGTAATAGCCTGCGCGTAAGATCTTATGAGCAGTGGTGTCTCCAGCGTAGTTTTTGCCTGCTGGCCCATCATGGAGTTCCTGCAAGACTTTTTCAACTTCAGATTTCTCAAGACATCCAAGCAGAACAGAATCATAATTTATTCTAAAAAGAACGTCATTCACAAGTTGATATTGCTTGGCTTTTAACCTCACGGCTCTTTTCTTGGTATGATCGAGGTTTGAAGGGGCATATCCATTCTTTAAATAATAAATAATATCAGCATATAATTACTCAGCATCGTTTAGGCTTACCTCGTACACTTGTGCCTCTTCAGATGGATTTTCAGGCATTAGCGATGCTCCTGCCAGCACTTTGCAAAAGCCTTGACCTTTTACAATATTTGCTGGTCTGATTTCTACGTCGTATTCTTGTAATGTAGTAACCCAATTTTCCCTCTTCTCACCCACATCCTTATGTACTAAAAGATTTCTTACCACTGGAAACGGTACTATGATCTTGGTATGTGTTTTGAGTAAAAAAGGTCTGAAATATTTAATTGCTTTAAAAACAACATAAGCTTGTTTTTCCACATCTGAATAATTTAATTCAGCACCTTGTAAATTGGAACTGAAAAAAGCAATTGGGGCTTCCACCTTTTCTTGATTTTCTTGAGTGAGTATCGCAGCATATGATCTATCTGAGGCAAATGTATACAAAATAAAAGGATCGGAAAAATTTGGAGTTGCTAAAGATGGAGCATTGATAATTGCTTGTTTGATCAGATTGAATGCCTCATGTTCATCTTGGCCCCATTTAAAGTTTGCATTCTTTTTAATCATGGCTTGTAAAGGAGACACGATTCTCGAAAAATCTGGCACAAATCTCTTTACAAAGTTAATCTAGCCCAAGGAAAGATTGCATGGCTTTCTTGTTGTGAGGTAGGGGAACTGTGGAAATTTCCTTGATTCTGTTAGGATCAATGTGAATTCCAGATTTTGACACAATGAATCCTAGAAGCTTTCCTTCACTTAATGCGAAAAAAGATTTCTTCAGGTTAAGTGAAATCCCATACCTTAAACAACGTTGGAATATTTGTTTTAAATCCCTGAGATGGTTGTTTCGTTTCTTGGAATAAACAGTAATATCATCCAAGTAGATTACCACTGACTTATTAACTAACCCTTTGAATGCAATGTCCATGGCTCTTTGAAAAGTGGCACCCGCGTTAATCAAACCAAATGGCATCTTTTGATATGCGTATGTGCCCCACTTAGTTCTGAATGTCGTCTTTAAATGATCATCGGGATGTACCAACACTTGGTTGTATCCTGAGAATCCATCCAAAAATGACATTAATTCTGAGCCTGCAACTGCCTGTAGTATTTGTTCCATGGGAGGCAAAGGAAAATTATCCTTTTGCCAGGCCTTGTTAAGGTTTCGAAAGTCAATGCAGATTCTAATATCTCCGTTTTTCTTTCTAACAGGTACCATATTGGAGAACCATTTAGAATGTCTAACGAGAAAGGCTTTCAGTAACTTGTTGGGTTTAGTTTTGATCTGATTTTCTAAATTTGGATGGATCTTTCTCAACTTTTGTTGGACAGGTTTTTCATTATCAATCATTGGGATAGTATGTTGGATGATGGAGGTGTCGTATGTTTTGAGTTCATCGTAATTCCAAGCAAAGACACTTTTGTATTGTTTCAAGAGACGAATATATGCTAATTTCTCTTCAGGGGCTAGGCCAAGGCCTAGGTTGATATTCTGGGGTTTGGCATCAGTTCCTAGATTTACTAATTCATAATTCAAAGTAAAACTTTGGAGTTTTGAATTGGTAGATATTTTGAATCGATCTTTCAAATCATAAAGGTCTTCTAATTTGACTACTGATTTAGGTATAGCATTGTTAGTACTATCCTGTTGCAATTGTTGGTCATGTTGGTCTTCATCGATTATTTGATTGGTGTAGGATCCTTCAGATGTGAGAAAACTCACGATATCAGGATCATCATTAAAAATCCTCCAATCGGTAATGTTATCAAGGATAGATGGTCTAAAAATTAACTCAACTGAAAATCGGTCAGGGCTAAAATCTTCTGAAGGAATGAGCTTGGAAGCTACGTTGGCTAAGAGGTCTGCGCTAGAATTCTGGAGTCTGGGAATTGGGGAAATATTAAATTCTATAAAATGTTCAGTCAGATCTTGAACTAAAGATTGGTAATGCTTTAAATGACCTGATAAACAGTGTATAGTATTACGTACCTGTCTGATTTCAATTTCAGAATCTCCGAAAACTTGCAGGTATTTGACGTCTAATCCGATTGCCTTGTACAACCCTTGGACTAGAGCTTCATATTCTACGATATTGTTGGTGCACTCAAATTCGATTCTGCAAGTTAGCATGATTTTAGCTCCCTCTGGGCTTACTAACACGCATCCTGCTCCTACTCCTTCGTTAGACTTAGAACCATCAAAAAATCATTTCCAAAACAAAGATTTATTTACAGGACTATCTATAAAATTAATACATTTAGAACTATCTGTTTGAGAAAAAATTTCTACTTGAGATAAAACAGAATGTTCTAAGTAAGGTGAAGTATGAGCATTAAAATTTCCTAAGAAAGAATCTACTGAATAGTTGCCTATGATGTTAGAATTGTATGCTACTGGTTCATTTTCTCCCTCAAGTTCTGTTACTATGTATTTCTGATGTCGTTCGTGCTCAACTTTTATTTGGTTTGGTTTACCATTATAAGGCAGCCACATGTGGGACCAGTCAGTTGCAAAGTATCCATGAAGTTTTTCTGACCAGTCTCTGCTAAGAATTAAGCCATAAAATTCAGGAATATCAGCAACTAAAATGTCGATAACTTGACATACCTTTGGGTTGGATGACAGCCTTATGGTAACCTGATTTAACTCGCCAATCACTTCGACTTGCGATCGATCTAATTGGACTATGCATACAGTGGATTTCTGTGGTTGAACATTCAATTTTGTGCAAATTGATCTTGGTAAAATATTCGATGAAGCTCCAGAATCCACTAAACAATTATGCACGTTTTTATTGAAGATTTCATAAGTAAGGAGAAATGGGAGAGTATGTGATCTCGATCTTCCTCCAATTAATGCGATATCATTTGGATCAACTTTATTCATCGTACTAGTTGGAGGTCTTCCCATATCATGAGAAGCTTGAGAGATTACAGCAGCTGGTAAAGGTGCAACTAGTACAACATGTAATTCTTTCAAAAGTACTTTCTGCCAGTGTTTTAACTTGCTCAATTCAAAAAAAGTAATATTGGCCCTAGTATTTTTCATATCTTCTACAATGTTATACTCCATTTCATCCGAAACGATTAGCGTTTTAGATGGAGTAGATGTTTCTGTTTGGACTGGGCTGGTTTGAGTCGCTTTAGGTAATGTTTTCTTGGCTGCAACTTTATCCTTAGTCATTGAGCTTGCACTCTTTGGCTTAGGTGTAGGTTGAGGAGGATCAAGCTGATTTCTGCTACGAGTACTAACCGGGAATGCCTCTTGATCTTCTTCATTTGGGAGGATGAAATCCCACATACCTTGTAACTCTACAATTTCTTCTTCATCGGTATGTTCTTCGGTAGTGTTTTCCTCTTCTTCTTCTTCTGACTCAGCATTTGATATAGCGTTAGGGGGTTTGGAATCAGTTGAAGGATTTCTTTTAAAAGGCCTATATGGCTTTTTAGAAGAAGTTTCTGCCACTTGTTTCTTAATGTCAACCATTTCATTAGACATGGTCTTCAAAACTTTTTGTAATCCTTCTTAATCACATGGATCTTTCGGTTGTTTCTTCTTGGGATCTTCTTTGAAAGACACCTTCTTAGACTTTCGTTCTTCTATCACATTTTTCTTTTCTAGGGCCGTAATACATTTCTCTACTGCTATCGCTTCTTTCATATTTTCAACTAAGGTTGTTTTGTTAGCCCTATCAACAAAGATTGCTAAGTTTGATGGTAAAGCAGTAATGTACCATTCACTTTGCACTTCTTCACTAGGCTGAGAAGCAGTAGGAATTTTGTTTAAAATTTTATTGAAACGTAAATTGAAATCTTTGATAGGTTCTCTTGACTCGGCCCTAAGATTAGACAAGTCATTGATCAGTGTCATTGTAGACCTGTCGTCACCAAACTTGGTCAGGAATTGTTCTTGGAAGATGTCCCAACTAGTTATAGATCCAGAAGGTAATGAGAAATACCATGATCCGGCTGTCCCTTGCAAAGTATAAGGGAAAAGTTGAACAACAACATCCTCATTAATAACTCCATTGAGATTTATAGATAACATAAAGTTATTTATATGCTCTTCCGCTAGCATGCCTGCCTCAGGGTTAAACTTAGGCAGCCATTTTTCAGGATGGGCCGGTAACTGACTCAAGGGTGTAGGCATTAAGACTGCCCCTAGGTTATTCCATGGAGTTTGGGCCATTGCTGAACTACTAACAGAGGAAAGTGCAAAAGATGATCCCTGTGGTTGAGAAGATGAGGATATTATGACTCCAGATGGTTGAGAAGGAGTTGAGGAAGTTACAATAGGCTGATGAACGATGATCTGAAGTGGAGGAGTGGATGGTTGACTTCGCGGTGAAGAGGTTGAGATGGATGATGAGGATGAAAGAGTCTCACTATCGGATCCTTTAGGAGACTTTCTTGCTCTCTTCCTAGTAGGTAGAGGTAATTCGGTTGGCTGAACACCAAACTTTTCGCTCTTTAACCTAGTGAGAGGATGAGCAGGATTATATTGCGAAGTCACGCTGCCTTGAGATTTATCAGACTTTTGAGGAGATATAGAAAATCGCTGAAGTTTGTGAATCAAAGATTCAACTTCAGGAGGTTCAATAGTAGATTGTTTTGAAATATCAAGGTTTGTAGAAGCGGCTGTTGCTCTAGCGACTTCTAACTCTGGATTTAAGGTTTCTGAATGCAATGGAGAAGTCGGGGGAGATGGTAAGGGCGATTTACTCTCAGAATGGTATTTATATATGGATTTTCTTGCCATTCACAGTTCTCAGGCCCTCCTTCTAGCGTCAAATATGTTGAAGCCCCAAAAATCGGGTCTACAAAAAGGGGGATACCTGCCCGGTCCGGACCTTGGTTGGCAGTTCCTTTTCCGTTTGGTATGGCGGGTTTGACTGGGGAATGGGACGAGTTTCCCAATTTATGTGTGTGTGTGGCAAAGATGGATATTTTTGTTTCTAACAGTTTCTAAATGGAATACTTCTACTCTAATTCTAATCTAATAATAAGGAAATTATATTCTAATAAACATAAATATGTAAATCTACGCTAACCCGGGGTGTGATCTTTCTTTTATGCGATCTAAAATGATTTCAAATAACAACTGGTAATAAAGATCATTCAGCTGCTATGAGAGAAGAATTCAATAAAGATGAACTACTTCGTATAAAAAGTTAGACGAAACAGTTGTGAAAAACATATCGCATAGTAAGTTACTCATACACTAAGCATAAATAAATAGCTATCACCGTACAAAAGTGCCAAATGATAACTCAGGCATTCATACATCAATATATAAATAACTGAACATAAAAATCACTTTAACACAAGGCAGAAATAGTTAAGAGATAGAAATACCATTTATAACTAGTCCTACTCATGAGCTTCAAGTGATAACGATTTATCTCTTCTTGATCAAATATCCACTAAGAGTACAAAAGTGCAACATCAGTAGCAGATATTAAATGCAAACATCAATAAATCCTGTTCCATTCATTCATCAAAACCTCCTCAGAGGGTAAAAAAGAGCATGTTCTGGGGATAAGTTTTTGATAAATTTTAGGACCCTTCTCTAAATGCATGAGAAGGGTTTAAATACTACTAGCTAAATCTAAAAATAAATTATTACAAAAATATAGGATGCGGTTTAAATGACCGTCCTTTTTTCAGGAAAATAAAACAAAATTAAAACTAAAATTGAATCTAAAATTAAACTACTTCTATATTTGGTCCTTGAAATTGCATGCATGCAGCATCTGTTTGAGAAGAGTCGGCTGGCCGACTTCCGATTTTAGCTGAGCTGAGAAAATAGAATCGACGAGAGCTGGTGCCATCTTTTTAGCCGCATTGATGATGCACTTGAGAGTCATCCATTGGCTATGTGGCTTTACCAAGTAAGCCCAGTAATAATCCCAGTTTAACCTGGTTAACCCTTGAATTGCTTCTGCCTTTTCTTTTTCCTTCCGCTTCCTATCTGCCTGTAGTTGCTGTTTTCTTGCAATTTTCGGAGGTGCAGATGATTGGGCAACTAGCCGCTTGCTTTTCGAAAACAATTTCTTAACGATGCGCGATTAGCGCTAATCGCTCATCGAAAACTGCCTCCGTTTCTTAATCTAGTTTTCCTTGATGCGTTTTTCACCTTTTGCGCTTTTTCTTTCTAGCGGATATAAAGTTCATCATTTGTGAAAATAATATTTCCGTAAGCTCTTGACCTTGAGTTTTAAACTGTCTGTTTCTGATATCTGCGCTGTCCAGTATCCACTTCACCATGTCCGTGTATGGGAGAATTTTGGGCCTTGCTGCTATCCGATGTAAGAATGAGCAGGCTAGCTCTGTAAGGGATGCTTCAGAAGAACCATTTGAGCCCACGGTAGCAACTACTTCCATTACTTTGGGATTCTCCTCTTCAAGTAGATTATACATGCCTTCCCACGTAGCAATTCCTGCGTCTCTGTTACAGGCCGTGTCTATATACAAGGGCGCCATTTCTTTCTCTTCTGAGCTCGAGGCTTTGCTTTTCTTTCCCATTTTAACCTGCGTATTGCTTTGTATCAGCCTCTGTTCTCCGTTCCTGCAATTCACAAGTGAAGTGAAAATGAATGACAAGGAAGGGTGATGGGAAAGTTTTAAATGCCGCAGACAATATAAAATATACCACCTTACGTGAGATGATTTTTCGATAAGCACGCACCCATATTCCATTAATAACTGGAAACTAACTCATTTATTAGCATTAAAGCGCATAACCAGGTGTCAGCTTAAGGAAAATACTTTTCTTGAATAACGCACCCAAAAGATCTATGATCGAGAGATTTTACGATTTGCTTCGCAATATCGTAGATCGCAGCATCACGAAATGATAATATCGCAAAATCATAACATCACAAAGTTGGTCGCTCATGATATCGCATTATCGCATTGTCGTTGTATCGCGAGATCGCAATATCACAATATCGCAGATCGCAGGAATGTTATGTATGACAATCTTTGTTAACCTGTTTTCTGTGAAATGCGATTTTGCGATCGGCGTCATCGCATATTGGCAAATTGAAGCGTTTCGTTGTAAATTGTGCTGTATGCGATGCGATATTTCATTATCGTGCATCAAAATCTCGCAATGTTTAAAATTCAGCTCATAAGGAGGTATCCCGTTATCTTTTTCCTGATGCGATATTCTTAAGGAAAGATTTTACCTTATCATAAAACTTAGATTTTTAGATTTTAGAAGGGGACTTCCTAAGTTTATGATGGTAATTTTATTTGTAAAAGGAAATTTAAATACTAATTTGATTTTTAAAATTTTTAACTAAGGGTCCCCACTTATTTAGTATTAGGAATAACACTTAAATAAGAAGGGGGGTTGTTGCTGGCCACAACAGTAGCCAAGGGGAGTTCCTTTTCAGTAAAATTAATTGCATAATAAAAAACAACTAATCACCTAGACATTAATTATCAACCCGAGGATCGTATTTTTATTTCAAGGCAATCAGAAAAATAGATGTAAGAAATTATCAACAACGAACATTGGTTCTACATGATTTTATTCTACACTACCAAGCTCATTCAACAAGAAATAAAATTTAAGACTTGAATAAAAATACTAATTTAAAAAGGAGAAATCAAATGACAGGAAAATAATTATGCTAATCACATGGTTTGAATCAATACTAAATTAAATCACACCTTGTTGAATTGGAAATTTGACCTATTGCACCCAACATAATTCAAATGCTAATCTAGAGCGGCAAATTAAATGAAATTTAGAAATTGTAGAAAACAAAAAATCTGGAAAATATAGTAGCCAACAAATTACTTTAAATAAAATGAAATTTACTTTAAAGAAAAACAATTGGAATTCAAAGAAAAAAACACACAACTAAACTACTTTAGATGTTCAAGATAGCACCTCATCCAAGGTAGTGGACCCAACTTCCAAAGAGTCAGTTTTGCCTTGAAAATAATTCAAATCAGATTAAAAGTAGACAATTATGAAATTCCACTAATATCTCCTTTCATTAAAAATTTGAAATATATACAATACAACTCTAAGCTTTGCCTCTAATTCAATAAGTGTCCATCCGCTCTTTGATCTATGTTTTCATTTAAATACACAAAGAGTAAAGGGAACTTATAGCTACATTGATTACATAATTATTTCCATTACAATTGTAGATTTTCCACAACAAATTGATCAACAAGATAAGATCTGAAAGATATCTCCATCATGATCTAGCTAGAACAAGTTGAATCTAGTATTGCAATAGGGAAAATTTGGAAAACGACCACAATAACAAATCTAAGAAAATCACCTTCAAAAAACATTGTGTTTCTCTCAATCCAAACCAAATGTTGGAAAAATTCTCTTTAGAAAACTAATTTGGTCCGTTCTGTGGAAAAACTGTGTCTCAAATTTGCACGATTCATCTGCATTGGCTCGAAATGTCCAACGCAAAACTGTCACTTTCTATCCTAGTGAATTTCTGAGTTGGAATATTTGATTATGTGTTGAAGATCAAATTTGTGATCTAGAAGAGATCTTGGAGGCTAAAATCGTGAGTGATGTTATAAAAAATTCATTAATAAACCATCACTGGAAAAATCATGCATAATAATCATCAATTTATTAAAAATAAAGGAGAACGAGTATTACTTATCCACAAGAGCATAAATAATTATGAAATGAAATTAAAGGATAAATGATCATCAATGACATGATAAAGAATGGTAGGAATGGATGAAATATATGTTAAGAAATGGTAATAATGATGACAATATAGTGGCCCAATAATTCATAGCAACATTTCAAGGGGGTTTTGGTTCGTTTCATCAATGGCCATCAATTTTTGATGGTATTTCAATCAATGACAAAGGGGGAGATTTTTCCATATTGTATTTTCATTGATGACAAAAAATGTCATTGATGTCAAAGGGGATGCCTATGGATGTAGTATGACAATGTGATCATTTACATGCCCTCATAAAGTGAAGTTAAATAGGTTTTCATTTTATTGAGTTTTTTTCAAAGTTATGATGTCTTAATATTATGTATCTAGATGAAAAAATAGTATAGAAACATAAGGAAAGATATATCAACGACTATATAATAAGAAACTTCAAGGGGGTAATTCCCTTTAAATCATGTAAATGAAAATTCTTATATTATTCAAATGAAAAAACATCCTTGGTATATATAGGAGTCTAAATGGTCAAAATATAATTAGGGTTTATATAACAATAATAATGTAAGGGCTCAACAATAACAATAATGGGCTTCTATGGGGAATACCAATAACAACATGGGGGGTAGACTAGCATTATAGGGACCTAACATGCCCCTCTCCTTCAAAAAGGTGTATTCCTCAGCAATTGAGTAGTTTTGGATTCTTATATATAAAATAATCACCCTCCCATGTCTAATCTTCAGCATGTAAGTTCTTCCACCTAATGAGATATTCTAAAATTGATCGATTCCATAGCTGCTAGATTCTTCTTTATGTGATTGCTTCAGGCTGTAATATGATTTTTCCTTCCTCATCAAGTTCTAGCATATAGTTTGAACTTGGATATTGTCACCAATAACGTTCTTTAAGCATTAAACATGGAAAACTAGGTGTACTCGTGAAGATGCAGGTAGCTCTAATTTGTATGTCATAGTACCAATATTTTGCAACCCCTTGTAAGGGCCATAGTACTTGGGTGATAATTTATTATCCTTCTTAGCTTGCTTGAGGGACATTTTTTTGCATGGTTGTAGCCATAAAAATACCCAATCACCCACATCAAAACTTATTTCACTATGACGTTGATCTTCCTGTTACTTCATTCGATTATGCACCAAAGTTAGGTTTTCATTTAAGAGTTGGATAGCTTGTTGTTGATGCTCGATGTGATCTTCCACTACTTTAACCTTAAAATTATCTCTTAAAGACAATGTGATGGATGATAGATGATATCCATAAAGTTGCATAAATGGGGTCATTTTTATTGTGGTATGGAAGGAAGTGTTATACCACCATTTTTCCAAATGTAACCACTTGACCCATTGTGTTTGTTTATTAGATATAAAGCAATGAATATATCCTTCCAAACATTTGTTCACTATCTCAGTTTTTTCATCATATTTAGGATGATAAGATGATTTATGAGCTAAATGAGTAACAAGACAAGAAAAGAATGATGTCCAAACATTTCCAGTGAAAATGGGATCTTTGTCACTTAAAATGTTCTTTGGCCTTCCATGTAGCTTTTGAAAGGTTCCATAAATGCAGTAGCAACTGTACTACCTTTGAAAGGATGAGATGGTGCACAAAAGTATGAATACTTGTTAATTATATCAATTACCACCATAATGGAACTCTTTCCTTCAAACTTGGGTAGTCTTGTGATAAAATCCATTAATAGCTCCTCCCACTACTGACTTTGAATGGCTAATGTTTGTAGAAGACTCAGGGTCTTAATTGTCTCAACTTTATTTTATTCACAAACAAAACATTCTACCACACAATTTTAAATATTTGATTTAAGGCCATCCCAGAAAAAATCCTTCTTGACCCTATGGTAAGCTTTTAAAAAAAATCTTAAGTGCCCTCCTATAGGAGAGGTGTGCAATTACAAAATAACCTTTTGTTTGAGTTGGGATTTCTTACATAGATATAAGTGATCTGTGTACCACAATGAATCATTTTTCCAGACAAATGTATCAGATGCACTTGGATCTTTCTACAACTTTTGAATGAGTTCCAAAACTTCTTTTTCAATATCCTATTCCTCCCTTGCTTTAGTTATCCAATCAGGTTGGATGATAAAAATGGCACAAACCAATGCCTCCACATGCTCATCCCTCCTTGAGATGCATTTGCAACAACGTTTTTCTTCCCTCTTTTGTAGATGATTTAAAAGCCATAACCCAGCATCTTTTTGAACCAATTTTTATATTCTTCTGAAAATAATATTTGTCTCAAGAAGTATTTAAGACTATCATGACATATTCTGACCTTGAAATGTGTTCCCATTAGGTAAGGGAATCATTTATTTTAAGGCATGTAGTATTTCTAACATTTCCTTCTCATAAATAGGTATGTTAGAATAATTTCCCTTGATTAGATGACTTTAAAAAGCAATGGTTCTTCCTTCCTGCATTAAAACAACGTGAATTCCATTTCCTAAGGCATCATATTCCATAATAAAGGATTTTGTGAAGTCTAGTGCAGTTAAGACCATAGTGATGAGCCTCAGTATTGCAACAAGAATGTTGCAACTTCCAAGGATACCAACTTTAATTATCAACCCGGGGTTCATACAAAATTAATAGGTATCGACACTATATGTGTAGTATACAATGTGTCCTTCCTTCGCTGTCATGATGTATCGAGTGAATGTAATGAAATCAAATCCTAAACTAATTGCAGAAATGGAAATGCTCAAAATGGAAACTTTAACATATTGCGGGAAAGAAAATACAAGGAAATAAAACATGTTCTAATTGTGTAAATTAAATATCATGAACTAAATATCAATCATTACATTTCAAAGATTTTAGATCCATGAATAGATTTCATTGGATGTGGCAATCAAGAAAATCATTATTGTATTATCCAATTCATTAATTTGTCCATTAACCCAAATTATTGAGATGTTTTGGAGGGGAAACAAGGCAAGTCCTAGGTGGTATTTATTCTTCCTTAATCATGGATTTATATCCTTGGGGTTATGATTCAACCCTAAGGGAAAAAAACCAATCTTTTTTAGCAAATATGGGCAAGTATATACATGCTAGAAGAGCGCTACAAGAAGTTACAGGTGCTGCTACAAGAAGATATAATTCACGGAATGACCAAGAGAATAAAATAAAAATTGGATGGAAAAAATTATTTTATTGAATAGAGTGCATTAGGTATCCATTACAAGTGGAACCACTCAAAAATACCCATGTTAACACATGCTAAAAAATAGCAGAAATTACTAGTCTAAAATCTCGAAATTCAAGAACTAATGAGCTAGTTAATATTTCAAATGTCTAACCTAATCAAGTGCAAATGAAATGGGGTATTTTTTTTTTATTAACATGAATTATTTTATGATCTAATGCAATTGGAATCAACGTGATTGATTCTCATTAGCATGTTCTAAAAAATATCATAAATTTATTACTATTTCCCACAAGGGACTTCCAGAAATTTAGATTTGGGAATAAACAAACTAATCCAAGTAGCTCAATTATTATTATGACATTCCAAAGTTATTCAAAGGATGAAATAATGTTTTCGATCATGTAAAATAACATATTTCAACCATTTAACCCAATCCTACAACACGAAATCATCAATGCTAAATGTAGAAATAGAAAAAAACAAGTACAAGAGATGTGTGTGAATAAGAAGCGAAAAGAAGAAAAGTAAATTATACAAAATGGCTTTGAGGTTCCTGGGATGGCCAAGAAAAACGAAAATAGATTCAAATGAAGGAGACCAAGGTTTAGAATATGAGTATGGCACCAAACATCATTATTTCCATCAATACAATTACATCCCCGCAGAAATGAAAGTGGAGCTGCAAAAATACAAGTTTTCTCCACAAGAAGACTAAGAAAAACCAACCCCTAGAGGAAAATTTGAATCGGTACTTATAAAAAATGAATAGTAAGAATTCTCCATGAAAGGAGGAAGCTTTCCCCTCCAAAATCCCTCAAATAGTGAATTTGGTTCCTAACACTACGAATCTGCATTAAATGACAGGGAACACATTCCTAGATTTTCCCAATCATTGGAGATCAAGAATTTGTGCATGATTTAATCATATATTGTTGATTTATGATCCAATATTGATCCTCATGTAGTAGGGAGAAAGTCCCTAAATTATCTCCTCCTCCCAATCTTCATAATCTTCCCAATATTCTAACAATATTTTACAAAAATAAATAGTATTTGGCACAAATATGAAATCATCTCTCAACCTCCCTAATGAACATAGTAAAGCTAAAAAACATTATTAAGTGTAGAAGTAGAGGTTTAATATAGCTTTCATGTGCCTAAGAAAGGTTAGATGGGCCTTAATTTTTGTCTAAATAGGAGGCCCATCATACCCCCCTATTGAAACTGTTACTCATCCTCTAAGAAACATATCCATCCTTCTTTCCCTGTTGTTCTTCATGTATGTTAACATGTTTCATGCTTTGTTTGTTGGTATATTTGGTGCTCTTTTTGCTACTCTTATTGCTACTTGTTTATCTGCATTTTTTTCCCTATATTAGTTTCCCAAAGGAGCACTAATGTAGGTTCAGGTTGCTTCTTTCTCTCAGGTGATTCTTCAACTGTAATTAGTTCTATTTCTGATGGCAACACCTTGCTTTTGGTTCATATTATTGGCCACTTGGATCTTGTAAATTGACTACAAAATCAAGTCCAAACTCATCATAATACACCCTTACCTTTTCATTTGAATATTTCCTTGCTCCCCAAGTCTCTAGTGGTTGTTTTGGGTGAAATTTGTCTCCCTGTAGCACTTTATTAGCTTCTTGTAGTAGTTTATCAGCATTCCTATAGTGCTACAGGATCTTCCTATAGAAATTACAGTCTTCTTGTACGAACCCAGAGAGAGGCCGAAATTTGATTTTTGAGCTACTGGAATGATGGAGAATGGTGTGTACATGAGCTGTGCGCAACTTGAATCCTATAGAAACTAATATTTGCATGCCAAGAGGTGGTCAATCCACATTTTATTTCGTTTATTTTTATTTTTCATTGATTTTTTCATTATTATTATTTTGTTCAAATTTTTTTCTCTTTTTTTTCATTGCATGCAAAATAAACTCAAAGTTCTTTGAGTTATCTAAGTTGCCCTCATTTATCCCTTCACACTCCTTCTCCTCCATCACTACTAATTGATTACAACCCACTTTCTCAAGTCCTCTTCACTTTTGTCTTGTTCCTCTCCCACACATGTGGGTGTGTTGGCGGAAAGATGAAGTTATTTTCTAGACAAGGTCGAGGTTGCTCTCCTACTCATTTTGGCTATAAAAAAACATTTTCCTTCATACTCTTGTAATGTTTTTCAACCTAAAATATGTTCATAGGAGTGTTTTAGAGGATTGCATACCTGAGCATTACCCTTGATGTGTTTTTGTAGGTAATATTGAGGCTACTGATATGACTATTGAAGCTGCCTTTGGTGTTTCTAAAGTTGCTACTAATGATCCTGAATTTGCATGTGATAATCTCCTGGAGGTCCTCTAGTTTTTCTTGCTATTGCGGCTGGTATGATCCTGATATGATTTTGATGTGAGTGTTGTAGCTGATTATATATGATTTCTACATAGAGGCACTACAGCAAATCCCTGTGATTAGTGTCCCTTTTTACTTCTTTTTTTGCATCTAGAGCCCATTTTTGGTGCTATTTGCATCCATTTATCAAATATGGTGCAAAACTTGACACAAAATTTGCATCAAGTTTTGCACCAAATCTTACACCAAGTTTAGCACCAGGTATTGCAATAGGTTTTGCACCAAAATTATGCAAAGTTTTGTGTCATCCTTTGCACCGGGTTTTGTTCCAGGTTTTGCATTAAGTTTGGAACCTAATTTTGTTTGACATACTTTTGCATCCTCATTTGCATCCACTTTTTTCACCTACACTTGCATCAACTTTTGCATCCTTTTTTTCATCCTTTTTTGCATGCCTTTTGCACCAAGTTTTATATCGAGTTTTGTGTCTAGTTTTGCATATAATTTTGCATCCACTTTTCCATCTTGTTTTGCATCCATATTTACATCCTCTTTTGCATCTATTATTGTGCCCACTATTGCATCTAATATTTTCGTGCCACAATTGGCGCCTAGTTTGGCACATCCTTTAGCACCCACTTTTGATTATAATTTTGCATCCATGTTTGCATCCTCATTTGCGTCTAGATTTTCATCAACTTCTACATCTATTTTTGTATCCCTTTTTGTATCCACTTTTGGATCAGGATTTGCATCAGGTTTTGTGTCTCGTTTTTCATCTACTTTTGCATCGACTTCTATTGCATCCACTTTTTCATACAATTTTGCATCCACTGTTGCACCCATTTTAAAGTTTTGCATCCCTTTTTACATCTTCGTTTGCATCATAGTTTGATTCCTTTTTTGCATCTATCATTACATCCACTTTTACGTCCACTTTTGTTGTGCTAGAATTCGCCCCATGTTTTGCACTTACTATTGTACCCACATTTGCTTCCAATTTTGCATCCATGTTCACATCCTCTTTTGCATCAAATATTGCATCTCTTTTTGAATTCACTTTTGTGTCAGGTTTATGCATTAGGTTTTTCATCTTGTTTTGTATCTGCTTTTGCATCTACATCCATTATATCCATTTTTTGCATCCAATTTTGTTTCGCCTGTTGCATCAATGTTTGCTTCAACTTTTACATCCCTTTTTGCATCTTATTTTGCATATTTTTTTTTCTATTGTTACATCCACTTTTGTTACGCCATATCTTGCGCCTACCATTGCAACCACATTTGCTTCCACTTTTGCATCCACATTTTCACCCTCTTTTGTGTTCAAGTTTGCATCGAATATTGTATATGTTTTTGCATCCCCTATTGCATCCATTTTTGCATCTAATTTTGTGTCCACTGTTCCACCCATGTTTGTGTCCATGTTTACATCCCTTTTTTCATCTTATTTTGTATCCATGTTTGTCTCTTTTTTGCATCTAAGTTTGTGTCCTTTTCTGCATCCATTGCTGCATCCACATTTGTTTCACCACAATTTTTACCAAGTTTTACGCCTACCATTGGACCCATGTTTGCTTCCACTTCTGCATTCATGTTTTCATCCAAGTTTGCATTGACAATTGCATCTGCTTTTGCATCCACTTTTGTGTCAGGTTTTTCATGTTGTTGTGCATCTACTTATGTTGCATCCACTTTTCATCCAATTTTACTTCTATTGTTGTCCCCATTTCTGTGTTCGCTTTTGCATCCCTTTTCCAACACTCATCATATTTTCTGCGTTAATGATATTCCTTATGGCATTGACAATTATGAACAATTGATGACAACGTCAATAATCTTGACAATGATGAAAATGAAGATGATGGCAATGACATGAATTGTGATTATGATGATAAAGATGATAGTGGTTACAATGACAATGATGATGATGGCAATGATTATGATGATGACGATGCTAATGACCTTGGAAAATATTCCCAATTTTTAAATGTTTTCATTATCATAATCATAAGAATTATCTTTGGTGTCATCATCATCATCATTTTCATCTAGGTCATCATCAAAAAAAATAATGGTATGAACAATGATGATGTCCATGATGATGATGACAACAATGATGAAAGAAATTACATTAATGATGATGATGGGGATGATAAAAATGACAATGACGATGATAACGGTGGTGATGATGATCATCATCGATCATCTCTCAAAAATAGAGTTGTTATTTCTCTTACGTATATCAATATGTCCTAAACAACCCTTTTCTAGCACTGATCACATTTTTTAGGTTGATGATATTTCTTACAACATCTATAATTATGAACAAATGGAAACAATGTCCATAATGATGATGATGACGATCATGATGATGGAGCTGATGATGATGGCATGAATGGTGATTATGATGATAATGTAATGATGGAAATAACGATGAAAAGGATGATGGTGATGATGATTACAATGAAGATGATGACAATGATTATGATAATGACCTTACAATCTTATGGATTCATGAACAATTACTAGTTTCACTACAATATTTTGGATACATATTACTATCATACATTTTACATTTTCTGTCTCTCTTGAGGTATCTTACTATAATGGTGTTGTCAACACTAGAAAGATATCTTGTTGTAATGGTGGTTATAATGTTAGCACCAGCAAAGTTTTTGTTAAATTTTGGTTTAAAAAAATTGATTTATGCAATTATTTTGACAATCTATGTAAAAAAGTAAATAACATACAATTATTTTGACTGTAGTCCCATTGATTTTCATGAATTCACCAGTTTGAAGGCCATCTTCTACATACATATTATTATTAAACTTTTTGCGTTATATCCCTCTCATATCTTGTTGTAATGGCAGTATTAGCACTAGAAAAATAACTTGTTGTAATGGTGATGTTAGGATTAGCACTAAAAAAATCATTAAATTTTGGTAAAAAAAAGTTGATAATTTATTTATTTTTAATTTGGGAATTTATTTTTTATTTTTTCTTGTTTTTAATTCTATTTTTATGCAGTAATATTCTTTTGGTTGAATTTTGGTAGTAACTAGTTTTTGGTCGAATCATATGTATTAACCATGTTCTTTGTACTACAAGTCTAATTGTTGGGACAAAATTGAGCTTTCAAATAAGTTGCAAAAAGCATATAAATGGAAGAATAGTGATGGCAACTATTTGTATTGTCCAACTGTTCAGGATATCATGTATAAACATATTCAACATTTTTAGAAACAATGGATTAGAAGTGAGTTTTTAATTGTACATAATGTTTGGATGATACATAAAAACAAATTTGGTTTCATTGATGTGCTTATGATCTACTTTGGATACGAAACCCTAGGTTTTGGAAGTATGCAAATAATTAATTTGGTTTACCTTTGATAACCAATGAAATTTATTTCTTTTTCCTCGTAAAACCAAGGAAGATATGGCAATAATCCTCATTGGAAAACAACTTCTTGTTGAAGGTTTATAACTGGTTCCAAAAGTTCAACAACTACGTATAGAAGTTTTTAGTTGCTATTAGGGAAACGATGTGATTATAGGTTTTAGTAGACATAGATCATTCTTGTTATTTGATTCACTTTAACGATGACCTCTTCTAACCAATATATGAGATTGTGAATTTGTTGATATTTTTTAGATTACTAAGTAGAGATAGTTGTTTATAGGAATTTTGTAAAACCTGAAGTATTGACAAATGGTCTTTTCACTGTTAAGCATGTTTAAGTCAAACTGGGTTTCAAAACTTAAGGAGAAAACAAAAACAATTGTTAGTAGTTGTGAATTGATATAGCCATTAAATGATTCCCAACTATGTTCTTTGTGCTACAAGTCTAATTCTCAAGACAAAATTAATAATTTTGTTCAGTTACTAAGAGCATATAAGTAGAATAATATGAACCATGGAAACTATTTGTATTGTCCATTAACTATTTAGTATATCATGTGTGAAAACCTTTAACATTTTAAAAAACAATGAAAATGAGAGGTGAACTTGTAAATATACAGAATGCTTGGATGATACATCCAAGACAAAGTTGGCTCCTCAATGTGTTCAAGATCTACCTTGGAATATAAACCATATGTTTTGGAAGTGTGCAAAAAATTAATTTGATCTACCTTTAAAGATAGTCTATGTATGGCAACCTTTTATGACCAATGACTTTTTTTCTCATCATCACACACACACACACACACACACACACACACACACACACACACACACACACACACACACACACACACACACACATATATATATATATATATAGAAACCAAGGAAGATATGATGATAATCCTCATCAAAAAATGACCTATGATAGTGGTGGCGATGGTGAATATGATGATGATGACAATGGTAATGAGGATGATGATTAACTGATGATAATGACGAAAAAAATACAATGATAGGGACACTATGCCATCAGGGATTCCCTATATGGGGAAAATATTACCTACATGTGGGAAAGTTATTATTGATCACAAAAATGAATAAACTCATTAGACAATTTGAATTCACCTTCATTACCCATCCAAATATCCTTAATAATTCGAACTTTTATTGTAGTGTAGTTTAATATATTTCTGTTAATTAATTCCATAAATATAACTTAACAAGTTATATTTGTGTGTTAAGTTATATTTGTCTATATGCACAATATGTGACAATTTAGACACACATAAATTATTTTCATTTTGTCTCGGTCATAAGTTCATATCATTTCTAACCATTTTCAACTAATAGATGAAACTAACCATAGTAACTCTTATCGAAGTAATTGAGCTTGTTATTTCCAACCAACAATTCATATTAACTAACATACATTTTAATAACATTAATTGCATCAAGTAATGAGTATACCTATAAGAATATTCAAAACACCAATTTAGATTATGAGTTCTAAACATGGTAATTAAATGACTATTACAACCAAATAACAATGAATCATTTCAAAATGGGACATAATAATTGTCCTTATTTAAATATGAATTACATACCCCGTAAATTATCTAGAAGTCTTCATTTATGTTATCATCTACATCTATGTCTTCCAATGCTTCCTTGTTAATGTTCATATGTTCTTGCAGGCAATCAATATTACTCTTCCTAAACCATTATGCTAAAGTTGTATTGTGATCATCCTCATCTTCACCTTCGTCATATTCTGTATCAATAAAAGTTGTTTCTAAATCAAAAATATCAATGTTACCAAATCTATTAATTTGATCTTCAATTTGTATATCATTAATATTTCCTTCTTCTATAAGATCATTTTCCTTTGGAAATTGTTGGTTGTCATGGTGAATTGCCTCATCTAATTTATCATTTTGTGAAAATACACCTCTAGCCCTGCTTCTCCATAATGCTAAAGGAATGTTGTCACATCATCTAGTTCACAGTCTTTTGGCTGAACATCATCATTGATGCCAATTTGTTCTATGTTCCCTGATTCTTGAACTATATTTGGTTGGTCATCATTACTTTTCTCTATATTGATTGAGGCATCTTCGAATATATGCCTTAATCTTGGATCATAATGAATGACAAATATCCATTTTGGATCCAAAATATCTTCACAGGAAAAACCTACATGTGAAGAAGATAAATATATTAGATCTCCAGTGGTATCAAATTTTATTATCAATGAGGATGTATATATCCACAATAAAAAATGAATTGAAAAATTACATAAGACCATTATTTCTTATATTTATTATATTGTTTTAGTGAAAAAATACCTACTCAAAGTGAATTGGTAAAACATAAGGCTCCTTATCCTGTGGTAGGTATTTTGATGAATCTATAGAAAACAATCCACTATGGATATCATGTCTTCGTGTCCTATTAAATGCTTCATACCATTTACAATTAAAAATACTACATTTGAAAGAGCGGTAATCTAACTCAATAATTTCTTGTATTTTTCCAACGTATTGAAGATTCCCCTCAATAACATTTTTATCTTTTATTATCCATGGAGCTTCTGCATATGATTCATTTTCCTTACTTGGCCACAAATGTCTTCTATCAAATTTGCTACATAAAAGAGAAATATCCTTCCTTGATGATAAATTGTCTTTATCTTTGCTAGATATATGTCAAAAAATAGAATCAGGGACATTTTTGAAAACATGCATAGGATCTAATAAATGAGATATTAATAGATCCTTCCAGTAAGGGAGATCATAAAATATGGATTTCCTTTTCGTTCCTTTTGGCATTTCAACCATAACTTGTTCTGGTTCCTCAATTGAATGATCATGATGAAAAAAATGGTTCCAAACTTTTGATTCAGCATCTCCATACATTTTAAGCCAATTAGCTGGACCCATAACCTTGGGAGGAGATTTATTTTCAATTTTTCCATCAAATTGATTTTTTAGGCAGTTTCTGAACTTATGGTCAGGTGGTAGAAAAACTCTGTTGTTTGCATAAATAACTTCGTGTAGATCTTTAGAATAGTACCCCTCAAATTTTTCTACATGTCTTGGATGTGCAAAAATCCATTTTGTTTGTAGCCCTATAATCAATAACTAGCTTACATAAGAAAACGATAATAATGTAATACTTATATACAACTTGAATTGAAAATAAATTATAATCTATTACGAATATGAAAATTATTTGATCTCTTACCAGAACAAACACCAAGTCCTGGGAAATCATGAATTGTCCAACACAGTATACCATAAAACATGAAGGACCTATTTGATGGAGGACGTGATATGTCATACATTCTTATGCCTTTCCATAACAATTGCATCTCATCAATAAAAGGTGCAATGTAAACATCCATTTTTTTCACTTGATGTTTTCCTGGAATGATGAGAGTTAGCATAAGGTGTTCCTTTCTAACACTCATCTATGGGGGAATATTGTATACTATCAGTCCAACTAGCCAAACACTATAATTTGAGCTAAGGAAAGAGAAAGGGCACACTCCATCCATTGCAAGTCCTAACCTAATACTACGAGGTTCATCTTTGAATTTTCTTGGCCATTTTTCCTCTATATGTTTCAATACTTTGGAGTCCACAAGAATTCACATGAATCCATCTTTACTCCTATTCTTTGTATGCCAATCAATCAATTGTGCAAGATATTTACAACGAAACATCCATTGTAGTCTAGGAATAATTGGCATGTGTCGTAAAACCTTATTTGGTACTGTAGAACTTTGTACATCCGTACGATATCTTTTCTCTTTGAAAATAGGGTATTCTTCATTGTCTTTATATTCATCTCTCTATAGATGCAATCGTTTTTACATGCATGAATTTTCTTATATTCAATCCCCAACTTGACTAACAATTGATGCGCTTCTCTACAAGTTGATGGCAACACATTATCTTCAGGGAATATTTTATCCTTTAGATCCCTGTAAGTTTTTTTTTCAAACCCACATGTTGGAAATGTCATTTATAACATTGTTTATACACCATACTATAAAATCCACCTCAAATTAAATTAAATGAAGTCAGTACTTATATTCTAATTGAGGACACAAATTGACAGTGAAGAACTAGAAAAATAATTCAAATTACTTTAGTAAGGTAGTGAAGCTCTTGTCTGACCAACCAAATAATGACTTGATTTCCAATAATATTAATGTGCATGAAAGCTTGGATGTTCTACTTGCACCCAATTTGAACACCATTGTCTTTGCTGCTTGCTTAATTGATTCATTGATGTTGATATCATCATAATTATGTTGGTGGTAATTTCCCTCTATATCAACATCATCATTATTATGCATAGGATCATCACCCTCATCATTGTTTCCATCCCCAAAGAAACTTGTGAGCATTTCGTTCAATCCTTCTTCATGCATTACATTTCCATCAACATCTCTACTCTGAGCAGTGGATGGCATGTCATCAATGTATGCTAATTTCATCAATTCCTCAAATTTTTCACGTGGTAGTGCTCTCTTCAGTGATTCTCTTCTTCTCCTAGTATGGTTTAAAGGATGAATTGGATCATCTCGTTGAATTCTTAATGGTCTAGTTGGATCTTGATCATTAGTAGGTGTATCATCATCATCGTTTACCTATAATTAAATGCAACCATTATTTAATGTTAGATAGCAATTACTGTATAAAACATGGATCTGTTTCAAAGGTATACACAATAAATCACTCAACAAAACAATATTATACATATATACAATAAATTAAAAATATTATTTTTGAACACATTATTTTAAAAACAAGCCACATCAATTTCATATTCTTAGATTTTCTACCTTAGGAACATCCAAAAACAACAATTGTCTCAAAGTATTCATCCATGCATGTAGTATCATCATGACCAACCTCTTGTTCATTGTGTTGATTTTCTATTGCATTTACAAACTCCATTGTCATATCCTCTTCCACCAATTTATTTTCTTGTACAACATAGGCCATGTCCATATGCAGGTATTTGTATTGGTCTATCAAAGTGATTAAACTTCTCATTTGTTCTGATTCCATTGCCAACATAAAATACATTATACATGCATTATTTTTCCCAAGGTTAGAGATTAGACTATATAATGTACTTATATTGTCCATTAATTTATAGTTGAACTTATTTATAACACCCACAAAGTATAACAATTGTATCAAATTATTCATTCCATGTATTATCATCATGACTAACCTCTTGTTCATTGCCACCAATTTCTATTGTATTTGCAGACTCAATTGTCATATCTTCTTCCACCCACTTTCTCATGCGATGTGCTTTAACAGTATGGGGTCCACCCTTGTGTACATATTTTGGTTGTTTTACAATAAAAGAGTTCAACTTTGTATTTGTTGCAAACACATTTTCCACCTAAAATAATCAACGACGTGCATTATTTTTTTTCAATTTTGAATAATAAACTATATAAATTACTAGGTTTAGGAAAACAAGGATCAGAAACTAAATTTCATTTTATTATATTTCATAAATTAATGTAATATTTAAGTACCTGATGCCCTAAATCATGTTGTGTGTCTTCATTGGAAATAAATTCATTTGTTTCCATGGCTTCTCCTAGCTCTAATTTTCATGTTAGCTATTTTCATTTTTAGTTATGAAATTCTCCACCATTGTTGTGACACTCTTATGATAATGATTGAACCTGAGTTGAAGTCTTAACTTTTCATGCAGATCTACACTTCTGATTATTAGGGTCATACCTATTGAATTTTGGATACTAGTTTTTAACGTGGATATCAAGTTGCTTATCTAGTTTGAATGTACATTAGGAACATAGCGGTACTAGATTCTCATGAAATTGTTTGAATGCTATGGATATTTCGATATTTACCGAACATTAGATGTTGAACATATTATACTACCGTGTCATACATGTGAAGCATATTTAATATATGTTAGATGATCTAAATTACACCTTTGCATTAATATTAATACACAAATGAAATTTTTTTCTTATTGGAAAAAAAACACTATGGAATTTCCAACCTAAGTCAATAATGACTAAAATAATTATTGCATAAATCAATAAATCTTAAAATGATGCCTAAGTGATCTATTCCTCCCAAAGAGACAGGAGTAAAGTATAAATGGTACAACTATGGGCATTACAATGTAAACAACACGTGTATGAGGGAAGGTGTTTGATATCTTATAGTTGGTTTCCCTTCATCACCAAATTGGATTAGGTTATGAGTGGATTGGCAAAGCAACCCTTATTTGTTCCTTTCATTTTTTGGGAAATCTCAAGTTCAGCAAGTGGTAGTAGATGGTTTCAAAGATGTTTTCTAGGGATTTTCAACAAGGTCACTAGATCCCAATGCAACATAGATACTTTAGATTTGTTGAAAAGTAAAACCCCCACATAGCACCGAATAGATCATTAATGACTACCTAGAGAACTTAGACAAAATTAATCGTGGAAGTAAAAACTACCACCAAATTAATCATGAAAGTAAAAACTACAATTGAAAAAAAAACATACACTTGGTAATATATTAGAATTCATCCTCGCCCAATCCAAAGTTGATGAATAATATGTTAAATCTTTAATGAAACTCATGAAAAACAATAAGCATCTTATTGATATAAGAGTGCATGAACTTGCTTAATGTATATTTGTTAATTAGAGATGACGAATATCTAAAGTTGATGAATAATATGTTAAATCTTTGATGAAAATCATGAAAGATAATAAGCATGTTTATCCATATAGGAGTGAATGAACTTGCTCGATGTGTAGTTGTTAATTGGAGATATGAATATGTATATATATTTATTTATGTATTTACTAGAGATTATTGTAATTTCAAGAAATAAATAGACATGGCCAATAAATAGGTTATTTTTTTTGGCTTGCCCTAACTACGCTGGAACCTATGGCCCTCATTCCCATGTTCAATGCACTGACCATAGATCATTCACTCTAGAAAACCCAGATTTCAAATAGGAAAAAAGGCGGAAGGAGGGGAATTGGGAGGATAACCCGAAAAAGACGCGGTGGGAACGAAAAAGGGCCAGCGCTGGAACCTATGGATCTCACTCCCATGTTTGATGCGCTGATCATAGATCATCCACGCCAAAAAACCTTATTCGCTCTAGAAAACCCCAATTTTGAATAGGAAAAAAGGCAGAAGGAGGGGAATTGGGAGGATAACCAGAAAAGGACGCGATGGGAACGAAAAAGGGCCAGTGCTATAACCTATGGATCTTGCTCCCATCTTCAATATGCTGACCATAGATCATTCGCTCTAGGAAAACATTGATTTGGAATAAGAAAAAAGGTGGAAGGAGGGGACTTGGGAGGATAACCAGAAACAGAAAAAGACATGATGGGAACAAAAAAGGGCCAGCAATACCAGATCATTTGTAGATTGAATCTATCAGTGGTAGGAGAGAAGGAAAGTGCACGGGTTGGGGAGGCAGTGGGACAAATCTGCGTGGCTTAGAAAGACACAAAACAGAGGTTAGTTGATCCATCTAAACTTACCCTCACCAACTTTGACATTGTCCGCACTGTTTATACACATTATGTGAACAACTGATGGAATCCCCTAAATTTTTTGTGTGTAGAGTTATTTTTCACTATTGTTAATGAATGGATTATTATAAGCCCTAACTTTCTATTGCTATGTTAGCATTATTTTATCCTAGGGCAAAGTAATTGCAGACATTCTATTAGCTAGCCACTTCTAGCCGAAGAAATTTGTGATTATCTGAGATAGTTATTGTATCCTTTAACATTGGAAAATACCATGGAACCTTTTGTCTCCCATTAGACATAGTTGTCGGTTGGCTCTTTAGGGTTCTTAATTGAACTGGGGGTGGAGGATCCAAAACTTTATCCAAGAAGAGATAAGGATGGTTGGAAGGAGATCCAACATGGAGAAGCTTAGCTTCATTAATGAGTATCCAACTAATTTTTCAAGTTAACCCACTCGCAAGTAGATGCAACATTGGGCATGCCAAAACTAATTTAGCAAGTCGAGTGTTTACCGTTTCCAAGATTGGAAAAGAAATGGGTTAAGAGGAGCCTTATAAAATTGTATAACCAGTTAAGCTAGAGGTTAATTTCCTCTAAGTGCAAAAAAATTCAAATCTACTAATTTCTCAAAAGGAGATGAAAGGATTTGAAATTGCCAAACTAGTGATAAAGATGCCTCAATAAATAAATGATGCCTTTAAGAAAAGGAACAAGAGCAACTTACGCAAATAAGCAAATGGATTTGGAATTGCAATAGAGCAAGATACAAACTATAAGAAAATGGAATGCTCAAAATAAATTAAAATGGTTCACAAGACTCATCTAAGTATTTTGCATGTGAAGTTTAGAGCATATGAACTACAATGCATGAAATGAAAGCAAAAAAGAGAATGAAAATGAAAGTAATTAGTGTTCATTTAATCTACTTAGTGTTAAGTGAAAAAAACAAACCACTCAATCAATCACATGGAGACCTTCCGCAAATGAGGAAGAGTGGGATGCCAAGGGGAAAAGGTCACCAAGCTCCCAAGAACAAGTGCCTTTGTATTATATTGGTTCCGTCTTATGAAATGAGGGATGGAAAGGAAGTTTTTTTTGGAGGAAGTTTACAAATGATCCCTCAAACGGGAGAGATACCTCCTTCCAATAGTTAGAAGCGATTAAAAAATCAAACTAGATGTTAATTGGAAATAGTTACAAAATTTGGTGTGATCTTTCACTCAATGATAAGATCAAAACCCAACAAAATTAGAACTCCCTTTATGGATGAGAAGAGAAGTATAAATGAGTTACAAAATAGGGAATCCATGAAGAATCCTTAGAATGTAGAACCACTCTGGAAGGTACAATGAAAGGGTCTAATAGTTAAATAGTTTGCTTTTCCTTGTTGTCCAAATCCACAAATGTTCTTTCCCTTTAAAAAGCTGCCCCAACATCATCTCAAAATGAATTTTTAGGTCTTCTAGTACAACTACCAGATATCAATCCAAAAAATGGCAAATCTGACCACTCAAATGCAATGAAAATCAGCTTTCTTAGGTAGAGGAAATCTGCCATGAAGCAAGTTCCTTGCTGCCCAATATCAGTCCAAAAGAGGAGAGACAAATCAGATTTAGGAGACACTTGACACCTGCAAAAAAGGTTAGCAAAAGCCAATGTGAAAGAGGCCAAGCTTACTTGGGCATCCACTAGATTAGTGATCAAACTCAATTAGAAAAGATTAACAAATTAACTATACTAAAAGTTGAATAAAACTATACCCTCTGGCAGCCAAGAAATGCTGAGTTAAACCAAATCTTCTTGGCTGATTTGTGGCCTTTAGGTCAGCCACTAAATAGCCTTAAAATAGCTTAAATTTTCAATGAATCCATAAATAAGGTCACCAAGAGAAAAAAAAAAAATAGAATTTTGAGGGAAGAATTTTTTAGATTCATTGTCCTCCTTTTGGATGTCTTTGGCTTTCCTCCTTTTGGATTTCTTTGGCTGCCCCTAATGATGGCAAGATCATGACTTCATTAGCTCTTGAAGGTTGGTTGATATGACCAACAATTTCCCTAAACCTTCAATCTTTCAAAAGTAACCTATGCTTCACTTAATATACTTGCATCCAACAATTAATAAACTCAAGGAATAGATTTGCAAAAGAGAAAAAAATAACTTGTGTTATTCATAAACACACAATGAAATCTATTCAAGTTTGCACAACTATTAGAGGATAGTCAAATACTTGTCTACCTCTTCCTAGGCAATAGTGCCCCTATTTGGACCTTGCTCGACCAAAAGAAATGCAACAAAACCAATTCAAAAACAAACAAATATACCTTGCATCAAGAAAAGATCACCAACATCATGCCAAGATAAAACCTTCAAAGACTTTTCTTTATTATCGTGTGCAATAATAAAATCACAACATATACCCAAGCATTAGCTTCCCAACCATGAGAGAATGAGAGGTCTGTGGGTTTATTTATGCATATTTGGGAGAAAATCCCAATGAAGAAGTGATCCAACAAGTGGCATAGTGGTGGAAATCCTAATGAGGGTTGAATTCTCCATGTGGCACAAGGGCTTCCCAAGTGTGAAGTCAAACTGTTGTAGCATCTCCTCTGCTGGCAGTGTATTCTTCTTGAGATATGTGCATTGGTGTAGATGCTAACTGTTATCACCCAAAAATTCTCAAAACATCATTCTATCAACTCTACTTTTGGTCATGATTTCAAGGAGGTCTAAAAGTCATTTTAGTCTTGATAAAAGGGTAAGTGATAGGGTTTGAAGTCTTAAAATGTCATCTTTCATTTCCAAATAAAGTCCTTTAGGTTCACTTCATGGTCAAATAGGTCACATTTTCCATTAAAAGTCATTCCATTAAGTTTAGAGTTAAATTTTTTCAATCATACAGGAATTTGCAGTTTCGTAGCACAACTAGTTCAAAAAAGGTGATTTGCACTACGAAAACAAGCTAATTTCATAGCACACTATGAGGCAAAAACCCTGTTTTTCTGTTTTTAGTAGTCAACTTCCAAGGGGGTTCCTGAGCAATTGAAAACTCATTTTTGAAAACTAAAAGAGGTTTCTCAGTTTCTTTAAATTCATTATGAGGTGGGAGAAATTGATGACTCAAACTAAATGTGCTACAAAAGCTGTGTCAGTCTATAATGTTTTTCTCCATAATGATGAATGGTTAATCTTTGAGAGTTTCAAGGTCATGCTTCTAAATAAATCCCATCTCATTTTTTGCTTTCCACTCCCTCATTTTGTCACCTTTCTCTCCACATTCGAATATCATTCCTTAAACAAGTTACCCAAGCTCCTCTCTATCATTTAATTTTCAACCTTTGCATGTATCAGTCAACTTTCACCTTTGAAAAGTTAACTTTGTGACAAACAACTTGCTGTCCAAATAATTTTTTTTACAGCTGTCATATTTTTAAGAGGGCAGTTTGGGTTATAAAGGGAAATTTCCATGAAGATGAAAGCATAAAAAGAAGGCTATGTGTTTGTATAGGAGCCTATATATCTTTAACTGATCATG
Organism: Pinus tabuliformis; assembly: GCA_031772625.1. NCBI lineage: Eukaryota > Viridiplantae > Streptophyta > Pinopsida > Pinales > Pinaceae > Pinus > Pinus tabuliformis. Next base: position 848,406,529 of record CM062816.1, on the reverse strand, counting down.
GATGACCTCAACTTCACACAAACCTTCATTCAGATAGGTTACATGTATTTCTACCAGGGTCTACAAGGGGATTTGTGTGTTTCTTGGATTGTTTTGAGCTGTTGGTTTCAAAAGGAATTTTCAGGCAAATGAAGATGAGTTTCAAAAATATGAAGGATGTTTTTTTTAAGAACATAACAAGGAACAAAATCCTCTTTCAAATTTATCCCAGGTTCTACCAATTTGGATATTTGAAGTTTCATTTGAGACCTATTTTCAGAATTCTGAATTTTTCCTATTTTATACATAATTTTATAATGCAGATTCTAGACAACTGAAGCTGGTTTTCAAAAAACTGAGAGAGGTTTTTCTTATAGAAATCCTTGTCTACAAAAAACCTCCTCTATTTTTGTAATAGATACTAGGGATCAAGAGATAGGAGCTCAGGAGTGCAGCTTCCTTTTTCAGGAAAAATAGAGTTATTTTTATTGGTTGATGAAGTGGCTGAAGGTGAAAAGGTTGTTTCTTGAGGAGGGAGAAAGGTATAACATAGTTAGTAGTTATATTTGGGTCAGTTGTAAAGTCTAATGGTCTAGCCACTTGTTGTAAAGGATAGATGCCTATAAGTAATGTAAACTTCGATGTACACAGGGTTGGAAAATGTTATAGAAAAGGACTACTTTTGTAAACGCTGTGAAGGGACTGATATATAAAAAAGTAGTTTAACTTTTCTGAATCTGAGATTCTTAGTGTACTTCAGTGAGATTTATCTTTTATATTTGATATGTTTTACTTCCATAGTCTTAACTCTTATTACTCAAAATTCATGGAGGAACATGCTCTGACTTCCTTTAAGTGTTAAACTATGGTGAAATGAGTTCTTGGGTCCTATCTTTGGATGTTTTTCTTCAATGTTTTAGTACTTATTACTCACAATTCATGGTTATTCATTCTCTAACTTCCTTTAAGTATTAAACTTTGATGATTCACTTTTAATACTTTCGTTTTGAATACCTTGATGTATCATTACTCAGAATTCATGCCCACATGCTCTGACTTCTATGAACTTCAAGTTATTGAGACTTTCTTGAATGTGTTACTCTTTCATTGAAGTATATACACACCTCAGTTTTATAAGAAGAGCTATTCGTCATCTTTATCTCTGTCACTGACTTCATAGCCCAATGGTAGCAGGTCTCCATCTTTCAACCTATAAACATATAAAATCACAAACCATAGAGTTAGCCATATATCTGTATCTTTAATCAATATCATTAACCCTTGAGAGAGCCCTCTCACGCTGAGGAGGCTAAGCCTCAACCAAAAGATTGGTTTGAAATAGTTACACTGAGATTGACTGCAACCTATCAAGGTCTTATTTTGGTGATAACAGTAGCCACATATGAGATGAGTGTAGAGAATGGGACACAAACTCCCTCAAAACCTGTGCTTAACTGCTGTGAATAATCCTCCAATAAATGACATATGTACAGGCCTGTGCATGGAGGATCTTGGCTAGCCTACGTGGGCTGTAATAGATGGCCGCTAGCTATGTGTTAACACATGGCTAGATGGGGGGAGTTAACTCCCATTTTTACTACCCTTTGACTGCCAGCACTCAACTTGATGGACTCGACCCTCTTTCTAACTAAAGATGGACCACATTTGGTGGGATTTGGTCACCCCAAACTGTTGTAGCAAGCACAAATTCGCCCCTCCACTTGGCACTAAGATTTGGCCCTCTTATGTGGCTATGCAAGTCATCATTAACTTAGTCTTTGAATTCACTTTGTTTTTCCACATCATTTCCACTTGGTGACATATTTATTTTGTCCACCATTTATTAATTTTTTCAATTTTTGTCACCACTTTATACCACTAAAATAGGAAAAATGGATTTTGAGGGGCCAGAAGTCATCTTTTGACCCTCAAAGTGGACTCTAGAAGAATGTTGGGGTGGAGAGCATATTTTTTAAGTACTTATAAGCCCCCGGGCCCCAACATCTTTTAGCCTCATTTATTTAAAAAAATTGAACAACTTAATTAACAATCCCATTTTGTGAGAATTTTTAATAAATTAAAAAATCCTATCAAAACCTAATCAAATTTCTTGACACTTTAGATATGTCCTAGTATGGTAATATACGTTGACTCTAGGCATTAGGATGGACCCAAGGCTCAATCATCAAGGCCGCCACTCCAGCTTTGGAGGTAGGTGATTGGAAAAACTCAGTTAATTATTCATTTTTGAAAAGAAAGAATAATTAGCTAGGTGAAAAGAGTGTAATCACTCGACGATTGAGTCCCAAGTTGTCTAGGCCTTTTATAAAAGGTCATCATACTAGTGACATTTAATGCAATTCCCCATAGGGTTGCGAAATTTGAGGGAGAAGAATAGAGAGGAGAGAGAAATGGTCAATAGGTACTTGTTGACTCCTAGTCTTCTAAAAAAAAAATGATGAGTGCCCTGTACATTGGGCCATGGGGCCTTCAGGTTCTGCCTGGTGCAACCTAGCATATAACACTCTTCAAGGTTTATCTTATCACCACATGGGATGTTTCCCTAAACAAGACTCTTGCTATATATCCCGATGGCGATAACCATAAAAGGAAGTAAAGTTTCTATGTGTATCTTATACTGCATATAAAGGCAACACTTGGCTTTGTCAATTGCTGCAAATTTCTCAACAAGACATCTCCCAGGTTCTTTTCTTACAACATCTCTTCATACATTCAATAATATATCTCATAGGAAAACTACTTGGAAACCTAAGTGACAAAACCAAGACTTTCTTATGTTGTAATTCCAAGTGATAAGGTACAATCTATTCATAGGTGAAATGCGTGTAATAACTTTACAAACAGCCAATCTAAGTTTTAGCTTGAAATAGCAACATTTTAGAACCAACACTTGAACACATTCATGCATTTATTTTCTTGAATCTGAAAGAGTAATCATTGAAACTATCCACAGATTGCAACTGTTATGAAAAAACCTGATCCTAGTGGGTTGAACCATGAAACAGAGAATTAATTCTAAGTGACTATTCTTTAAATATTTTAAAATCATTGAATGAATAAAGGTTGACGAAGACCATTAATGATAATAGTCACACTTCATATAAATTAAAGAAAAAGTATTGCAGGTCTTTCAAGTATTTCCAGACATACTATGGAATTGCCACTTTTGGTTCTGAATGAGAAAAATAAACAGTATGTCAAATATTGCTATGAAAACCTAGATTTGCATTTTCTTTGTTGAAGTGGGCATAAACTGTGAAGAATAACTTATGCACACCATTTTATCAACCATTTAGAATGCAGTTCTACTCATCTGTTCATGCCCAAGATAATAAGACATTTCAGTGCTAAAACTCACATAACATGGTTATAATGCACATAAGAACAACTGGAATATATTGCCAAGAATTACGGACTGTTTATTGCTCACAAACACACATGTGAAACTTTCATTCAAGCAAATCAATACAAACTACTACACAAGCATGAGTTTATTTTCAAACACTTTGGAAACAAACTTTGCACAACAGTAATATATCTGTTACAACAGCCCAAAGAAATGTTGTGTATGTGTTGTTTTAAATGTGCAGCAAGAGAGGCATCCTCCCAGCAAACCTGTGATTCAAGATATCCGCTGATGTCAAGCAACCCAACTTGTTTGCACCTCAGAAATACAGACCACTACCCCTTTTTTAATGGATATGGCAAGCTGGAAATTGTCCTTGGCAGCAGAAAGCCCTTTAAATATCCAAATTGAACCAAGCTTCACTGCCTCTTAAACTTAGAGGGAATTTTCCTTGGCAGTACAAAGCCCTTTAAATATCCACATTGAACCAAGCCTCACAGCTTGTTAAACATAGAGTGGAAATCGCATATTTATGGCTAAAAAATAAAAATATACTAGTGCCTTATTCTAGCTTGGCATCCTGAACAGAGGCATTTTTAAGTGTCTTGGATCATTTGAAGCAAGCCCACAATTAAATCTTGAAGGCAGTAACAATGCCCAAGACTGTGAGATCAAGAAGAAGGCTTTGAAGCAACCTCCAGTGATCATGAAAGACAAAGGTATGTAGTCCTTAAGTTGGGGAAGAGTCAACCAAAAATGAGAGGATAGGTTGCTTTGGTGACAGTGGTGACTATTCTAGTAGTTCCTGCTTGGGTTGCACCTTGTGGATTAGAGATTTTTTCATTAAATTGAAAGAAAAATATTATTACCTCTATGATTATCTCCTACTAGCCATTGATCCCTCTGTAATTCATCAAGAAGCTGCAAAACAAAAGGCTACAAAGGTTGTCCATGATATTATTGAAAGTGATGAAAGTACCCTTCCTGTTACCAATCATCAAGTTGTAACCACAAATTCCATTGGTGCTGGAATAAAGAGGGCTCATAGCAAGAACAAGAGGAAGGAATTCCTGGTTAAATCCGATCCTTCCAGCGATTTCTTGTTGACATTTAAGGATCAGCTTAGAAAATTGCCTATTGAGTTAGTCTAATTTGACATAACAGGTTGGCTAACTAAATGCAAAAGTTCACAACAGACAGCAGAGGGAGCTGAAGATGTAGTGTTTATAACAAATTGATATCTCTTATATGTTTTTGCAATTTGGACAAGTTTTACCTTGAATTCAAATGAATAAAACAATAATATCCAATCTGTGTTTCATAGAAGCTAATTGGCAGTTCTGTGACTAGAGTTATAATAACCACTTTTGGACAATACATCAAATTTACAATGCCTCTCCACATAAGAAATTTAAAACTAACATGCTACTTAAATTGAACTTGGACCATAATGCAAACTACGATGAGAAATATCTACCTTCATATTTGGCAAATTACTAATCTGCTGAAGTGTGTTGTTATGTTTTCTATGTTTCCAGAAGATCAATATGCGTTCATTATTGTATTTTAGAATCTAGATAAGCCATACAGAAACATGTTGAAGGCTAGTTATTTGGTCCCAATTCTTTTCTGGAATCATTTCAGTCAGTGCCAAGGATTAGAAACAAAATGATACTCTAGGGCTTTTACTTTTACTCATGCAACCCCAGTTTGCTTCAAGAGTTGTTCATGCCTCATTTGGAGATGCTTAAATTGAAGTTTAACTGAAGGTTTTTCTAGGAGGTAAGCCCCCGCAAGAGAGAGATTCTGAAGCAAAGACATGCTTTTATTACTATCATCCAAATCATAGCGAGAAATTGCAAAATTAGGAAAATCAATCAAGTTTCAGAAGTTTTATATATTTGGATACAATAAGGCTCAATAAGTTAGGTCTCTCCTTGGTTGTTATTTACTCCTACCTCCTAATTCTTCCCCTCTGCCCCTATAGAAGATGTCAGGTCTTGACAATACAAACTTATTTTATAATATTGCACTGGGAAAAAAAGACATCGGATCATAGTACTGATTACCAGCTCAGTGAAGGTGTTGAAGTGGCCAGCCTTCTATTTATAGAAACATGTTTGGATTTAATAAGAAGAGAAAAGTTGCTAATGAAGGATCATGCTTGCCAATTACTATCAACTGTTAATGGCAGTTTGGATTGTAAATGTCTTTTAGTCTTCTTTCCTAACAAAGTTCTAGATATTTAATTCCTTTCTTAATTTGAGCAAATGTTTAACTTTATTCTGTGCAGGAATGAATGTTGACGAAAATAAATCAACTCTGCAGCAAGGGGAGGGATAATATCCTTCAAATGAAATCGCTAGTAGATGTTTAGGAACTTCTACAAGTCCATCAGGGCAATCAATTTCTGTGGAAAGTGGAAGTGGTGTATCAAGAGGTAGTGATGCAGCAATTGCAACATCTTCCAGAAACAATCATATGGCAAGGGTACAACGTTTAGATATTCATCAGTGGGACTTAGATTCTTTAGATACTTCAGGGTGAGTCTCATTCATTACTTTATGTTGTTGGCTTCTTGGGTTTGTGTATTTGTCATGTTTGAGATAGAGCATTACTGATCGGTTGTACCTTTGCACTTGAAGAGCACAAAGAAGAGAAAAAGAGTTCCCAAAGTCAATGGTGGGGAGAAGGGTGAGAGGGGACTCCGATAGTTTAGCATGAAATGTGTATCCTCACAATTCACCTATTCTCTCTCTTTCTCTGACTGAAATTTTCTTTTGGTACATGTTGATGGATGGACATCTTTATGTTGTTGGAGGTAATGGAATTGATATAAATCGATAGTAGATTTGTATGTGTTTGTTCTCGTAATGGCAGTCATTGGGCACAGAGGGAGGTCAAATGCAAGCCAGGTGTGGACCTCTCCAGCCATGGAGAGAATGTCGGTAGCTAATATGTGTGGAGTTCTGTTTAATCCCTGTGGTTGACTAGTTCAAAAAAAATCTTGATCCACTAGCAAATAATGTTTTTGTTTGTTATACATGGTGTCCTTAGGGCATGCTTGTTATTATATTTGTATTACACATTGGCCTCAGGGGTTTGTTTCAATTACTCTCAATTGTTTAACTATGTCCAGTCAATCAGAAGGTTGAGAGCAAGTGTCAGACCACATATAATGAGGTAACAACATGACCATAGAGACTGCTTATTATTTAGCAATTGTTCCTTGTTTATTTGTTAAGTATGACTCCCATTTTTTTCTCATCATCTTATCTTAATTAAATATTGAAATTCTAATATGTAGCATTTTTGAGCAAGCAATGCAGAAGGCATCTCTGAATTTTTTTACCATTGCATATAAAATGCTACACTGTAGTAATGATTGACACATAGTACAATCAATGGGAATTGTTACATCCCCAGATCTCTGAAATCGATCAATATGACTGAATCAATGGTGATATAGCCGGGTAAGTAAAATGAATACTGGTTCAAGTGAAAGTTCTGGAAATGATATGCTGAGAATGCCCCCTAGGCACATGCTCTAGCAGGCAGTAGGAATGGATTCAATGAACCAATGGCATGCAGAAAGTGTTAAATGAGACTCATCTCTGAGAGGAATAGTGAACATGGATTCTCAAGGGAAAAAAGGCTCTTGAACAAGCAAACTTTGTGCAGTCAAAGGTGGTTAGGACATGCTCACAAAACAGTACTATGAATGCAAGAGAGGTATTAAATTTATTCACTCTATTTGGACTTGAAAGAAATATCTAATCTATGAAAACTGTGGATCCTTGTAAGAAGTTCAATTTGTTAGTATTGTGCATCCTTTTATCTCAATTGAAAATACTTCATGCTTAGATTGTTGATATAATATGCTTGATTTGTTTGTAGCCCATTTGTAGTAAGTAATTGTTTCTTTTGTAGGACGTTCTGAATTCAAATTTACAAACGAATTTAAGAGAAAAACTAGGAGGAGGAGATCCTAAAGGATTTTCTATAGGATATGCTTCTGCAAACTCATCTGTATTTGACAGTGCTACAAACATGTCTAAGTGTCTTGTTCAAAAAAACCAACATATTTATCAAGGTAAGGTTTTGGTTCAAGTTTTTTTATTAAGTAATTTATCTATTTGTTGGTCCACCAGCTTTTACTAGTTTTTTATATTATAATGTACTGAGATGTTCAATTTCTGCTTATAAATTGTTTCTGTCAAGCCAAAATGTTCTTGACCTTCTTAGAAAGTCAGATAATCCAAAAGAAAGTGGCGCATTAAAGCGCACTATATTAGGAACTTCAATGTAGATAGCTATAGTTTTCCCACAACATGCAACAAGCTACCCCTAGTCTTATCTCACCATACCTTTGCTAGGAGAGATTATATTGGCCTTCAATTGGTGGCTCAACTTTCATGGCACACTAGTAAGCAAGAAAGTTTTCCCTAAAGTTGTCGAACCATAAGGCAATCCTTCATCAATTAATCAATGCAGCTAGCTATAGTTTTCCCACAACATGCAATAGGCTACCCCTAGTCTTATCTAACCATACCCTTGCTAGGAGATTCTATTGGCCTTCAACTGGTGGCTCAAATTTCATGGACTCTATGGTATGTAATCTTAGTTGGATTTCCAATATACTTTTGAACCTTATTTTCATTTTATTTTTTAGTACTATTAGATATTATATCTCACCTCATCTTATGGTTAGCATTGTATAACAAAAACATGCGTTGTGTTATGTAATTAATGCTAACATGTAATATTGATTTTTTTTGTCAGAATGCTATAGGTAATGATTGCCAAGATGATGATCACGATGATGATCCAAACTATTCTCAACATATATCAGGAGATGATGAGGATGAGGATGAGGATGATGGTGGTGAAGGAGGAGATGATGATGATAGTTGTGGTGTTGGTGATGATGTGGATGAGACTAATGAGGATGGTCAAGATGATCATGAGGATGATCTTGGTGGTGGTAGCTAGGCATGCACATGCATTTTTTTTATGAAGAAATTATTGTGTAGAATGACATTGTTATGTTTAGATGGGTGTTGTGAATTTACCCTATAACAATGAAATATTTTGATTTTGTAATCATACGATGAGTTTGATTTGATTAAAGATGATGATGATATTATCATTATTATATTTTTATTTGATTTATATATTGGAAAGTACCATCATTATTTTGATAGAGAATTATAATGTATGGTGATATTACGATCTTTGGATGTATGTTGTTAATTTATCGTAGAATAATGATATTCATGAAATATTTTGATCTATTAATCATATTTGAATGTTAGTTGTTTTGATTAAAAATAATACTGATATTATTAGTATTATGTCGCTATTTTATACATATGTGTTGAAAATTGTCAATGAATCATAGTATATGATGACATTGTTATTTTTTTGGATGGGTGTTGTCAACTTCCCCTAAATTCCTTTACAAATGATTTTGAATTGCGATATATTCTTTAATGATATTTAGAAACTATGATATATTTCACTATGCAATTGAAATTAGTCAGATGAATTTATAAAGACGGTCATATATGTAAATAAAAATATACTCTACATAAGAAGTCAAATGCAGATGTAATCATGGATGCACAATTGAAAGTAAAATTGGATGTTAAACTAGGAATTAATACAAAATGCAAACAATGACATACAAAGTGTTTTAAACTAGAAGTGAAAAATTGTGAAATAGTTGACACAAAGAAGGGAACAAAACATGGCATACAAAAGGATATCAAATTGGGAAAAAACAAGGACACATAAATGGACACCAAATTAGATGCAAAAAAAGACAGACAACTAGAGGTAAAATAAGATGCAAAGTTGAGTGCTAAAAAGAAGAAAAAATGTTACAAATTAAGATGCCAAATGATGATGCAAATAATGGTGTAAATTTGGGATGCAAACTTGGGTGCAAAAAAGGAAAAAAAAAAAGAAGAAAAGACAAAGCAAAATGCAAAATGGGGCTGGAAAAAGGTGAAACCAAGGATGCCATATTGAATGTAAAAAATCATGCATAATTAGATGCAAATTTAGGCTCAAACTTAGACACAAAATTATATGTAAATGTGGACACAAAATGAGGAAAAAAAAAGATGAAATTTTGGATGGTGAAAATGATGTAAAACTAGACACTAAAAAAATGCAAAATTGGATGAAAAAGTGGCTGTAAATAATGGTGCAACATTGGACACATAAGTAGACGCAAAAAATGGTGCAAAAATGGGCATAAAAATAGCTCAAAATTGGATGCAAAACTTGGTGCAAAAAAAAATACAAAAGTAGATGTAAAAAGATGGCTCTAAATTGAATGTACCATTAGACACAAAATAAGATGCAAAGGTGGACACAACACATGACTCAACATACGATGCAAATATAAATGCAAATTTGGAGGCTCAAAATGATGTAACATTGGATGCAAGAAATGGTGTTAAAAACAATGCAAAATTGGATACAACAAATGACACAAAATATGGTGCAAAATGGGATGGGAAAATTGGAGACAAATCAAACATAAAAGTGGACTTAAAAAATGGTCCAAAAAAAGATGCAAATGTGGGCACAAAAATGAATGCAAAATTTGGTGCTAAATCAAATTCAACACATGGTGCAAAGATAGGCACCAAATCTGGTGCAAAAATAGAAGCAAAAACTAATCTAAGACTAGATGCAAAACCTGGCGTAAGACTAGATGCAAAAACTGACACAAAATGGATGCAGAAAAAGACGTTAAATTAGATGCAAAATACAGTGTAAACTTGATGCAAATGATGGCGCAAAAATGGAATCAAAGAATGACATAAAATAGGAAGCAAAATACGATGAAAAATAGATGCAAAAAATGATACAAAACTAGAAGCAAAACTTGTCATAAAATAAGATGCAAATCTTGGTTCAAAATTTGACACAAAAAATGATGCATAGTTTGGTGTAAAAAATGATGCAAAATATAACGTAAAAAAAGGATGCAAAATCAGGCGCAAAAAAAAGACGTTTTAAAAATTGTACAATAGAGCCAGATTTAGTGCCAGGTTGCTAATCACAATTACAAAAAAAAAAATGCACTAAAATCTGGCGCAAATCGTTGCTTTTGTTGTAGTGAGGTAAGGTTATTGTGCATGTCTTCTGAACTGGATTTCACCTTAACTGATGATGTTCGTGTGTGTGTGCAGGTGTTTCTCTCATGAATGGGATGCATGTGCTGGTGGAGTGATTTTCTAAGGGTGATGAGTCCCTTCTTGGGTGCAGATGTTTCTCCCTTGTGCTTCCTATTGGTGGGGAGAAAAAAATATCATAGATTTCTTTGGACTGCACAAGTTGCTACAAGAGGATTTTCTTCCTATACAAGCCTTTTGATCCTTTCTTTTAGCCTTCAGTTTGCATGGTAGTGTTGAGGGCATTGATGAAAATCCATGTAAATAGGGTTGGAGTCATGAGGAGGTAATGTGAAGAATGGAAAAATGGAGAACAATTCTCTCTGTGTTTGTTTTTTTAGGCAAGACAGTGTGAATATTATGAGTAAGTTTAAGTGAAATGGAGTGGATTGGTGATGAAAGTGGTGTTGGGGGACCTCTCTCAACCTTCCCTAAAAAAAATATCCTTTTGACCCATTTCTCCAATCATATTGACTCCTATAGCTGCTTCTTGTCCATCCTATAGCAATTCTGAACTTCCTATAGCATTTCAGGACAACCTCCTATAGCAAAATTATTTTATTCATGTCTCTCAAATGGTATTTGGATTGACCTGAAATTTGGTGAGCATGTTTCCATCATTCCTATGCATCTCCCCATTAAAATTCTTGGCCAATGGATGCACGAATATCGAGAAAAATAAAAAATGGTTGTAGGTGATGGAGGTTGATTTCTCAAAAAGTGTGCACTGGAATTTGTTGAAATTACTTGGGCATGTAACCATTATCCATATGCATCACCCTATTAAACAACTCAGAAAATGGATGAATGAATATAGAGAAAATTTAAAAATGGTTGTAGGTGATGCAGGTCAATTTACCAAAAAATGTGAAGCAAAATTTTCTTGAATTTCTTGGGCATGTTACCGTCATCCATATGCATCTCCCCATGAAACAAATCAATAAATGGGTGCTCATTTTCTAAGATATGATAAAAACAATTTTATGCTCTATGTATTTTGACTTTCTGTACCAAAACAGAGATTTCCTATAGAATTTTAGGACATCAAGGAAAATGAATGGGAAAAGCTTAGGAATGATGGGTGGATGGTCGAAATAGATGAGTGTGATGGATTGGCATGGATTTAGTCCTTTTGGAGAATCTGAGGAAAGGGGGAGAAATTCCCAGTTTGACTTCCTTTGACTAGAATTTTTACCAACTTTTTCTTTTGGTGCCAACTTGTTTTTGTTGCTTTCAGAGGTTGGCAAGCACCTGCATTCATAATAGGGATACATGGAGTAAATAATTTTTCTTTTATTTTTTTTTCATGTTTTCATTTTTTTTTTCTTTTAGTTCTACTAGTTGCCTCAATGAGGTTTTTAGTTAGTAGGTCTACCTAGGCACCTCAAAGGAGGTTTTCACTGAGGATCTTTTTTTTTCCTTTTTTTATCTTTTTTCTAACCCATTGAACGCCTCATGGAGGTTTTCAATCAATGAGCCATTCTCAGGTGCCTCAAAGGAGGTTTTCACCTCAGATTTTATTTTTTTATCTTATTTTTCATTTTTTTTTCTATCCTACTCTACTTGAAAAAAACAAAATCATCTTAAAGTGTAGGAATACTTCCAATGGAACCACTGGCATATCTGGATGAAAAATACAATAATTTGTAGGTTCAAAACATATTCTTTAACATGCACCTAAATGTAAGAGACCAAATTCTTTGACTGAGATGAGATTAGTAATTGTTGAATAAGAGTGTGTTGTTGCAACTTAATAATTGTATGGAACCATATTTCAATATAGTTGTGATGCCCCTGTTCCACTTGCTAATTTGGATCATCTTGGATGTCTTCTTCTTCCATGAAATTCATATCTTCTTCTTTTTTCTCATTATTCTCTTGAACAAATAGAGGATCTGATGGCAAACATGAGGGAACTTTCTCAATATTTGATTTTGATGTCTACTCTTCATCAACTGCATCCCATGTTTCTTTGGTCTTCTCATTTGAATCTTATTTTTCTGCATGTTGTCCTTCAATGGAATTAAGAAAATCTAGTTTTTGCAATACTTTTCCTGAGCTAAGATGAATACCATTGAGATGAAGAGGATATGTTAGGAAGTGTTGTACCTCAGCATTGTAAGTGGGTTGAGCTACTTCCTTATGTTGGTTTGGAAATGATGGTACAAGTAGTTGAGTGGGAGTGGATATTTGAGATGGATTTGGTTGGGGTTGTCATTTTGGTGGAGGTGGATGGTAGGGATAACATGGAGTTGGGTATGGAGGATATTGAGGATATTTTGGATTTCTCCCACAACGTTCTTGCCAACCTTGTTTCCAAGATTGGTTTTGGGGTTGAGATGGCCACGGTTGCCAAGGAAAGGGTGTGTTCCAATTACTTTGAGATGTATGTGCATAATCTTGAAATTGTGAATTAGGTTCTTGCATCATATCAGGTCAACTAGGTTGTTATGGTCTTCTTGGAGCTACATAACATAACTTCTTTGGTGATTGACTTGCTCTATTGGTCTCTTAGTAAAATTATTTCAACCTTAGTAATGATGGGCCATATTTAATAGCATGTGATTCTGCATGGACAACACAAATATTAGCATCTTCTTTTTACTCATATTGCATTCTTAAAATTTATGTTTGTTTGCTTAGATTTCTAAGAATTTTTGTTTTAAAGTCATCAAAAAAATTTCGAAGTTTAGCTTGACTTACCGATCTTGATGTTGATTTACTTACTCTTGCCCTTCCTCTTGATATGTGTTTGTATGTTTCACAAATTTCTTAAATGATAATTGGTATACATCACCTTTACTCATGAGATCAAGGAGATCAATCCACTCATCCATAATTGCTCTAAGTAAGAGGGTTTTTAGTGTGTCAGATCCTAGATGATGTAATTTTTCCCTCTTAACATTGTACATGAACCTCTCTATTAGATCCTCAACGCTCTCATCTTCTTTTTGATTCATTTTAAATATTTATTCCCTAAAATCATGGTCTTTATATTTTTCTAGAAATATCTTTTGCATATCATTCCATGATCTTATTTAATTAGTCCCTAAACGCATGAACCATTTAAGAGATCTATCCTTCAATGTTGTTGGAAACAATATCAATTTTTGAGTGTTTAATATATAACCATAAGATCTACAAAGGATTTCAAATTCAAAGAGAAAGGTTTCCAGATCCTTTGACCTCATACCATGTAAGTTTGGAAGAAAAGGTGAAGGGGCATTCTTCATGTGCACACTAACATCAGTATCTTGAATGGTAAATCCAAGAGGATCTTCCTCATTGTCATCATCTCCATCCATTTATCCTACCTTCTATGTCACCTATTCTTCTTCTACCTACAAAAATGAATGGTGATGTGGCTCTTACTGCACCACGTGATCAAATGGGGGGGGTTGGTGTTGGATTTTTTTTTGTTTTTATGAATGAATGAAAAAAACTAATGCAATGCACTTTTCTATTCTTAAAATGAAAGATGCCTAATGCAATTTTTTGTTTTTTAAGAAAGTAAAAAGAAATGAATCATCTAAAGAAGAAAAAAATGCATACTTTGACACCTCCCCAGCAACGACACCAAAAAGTGATGAGCCTCAGTATTGCAACAAGAATACTACAACTCCCAGGGATACTAACTTTAATTATCAACTCAGGTTTCTAACAAACTTAAGAGGTGTCGGCACTATATGTGCAACATATAATGTGACCTTCCTTTTTTGTCATGATGTAATGAAGTGAATGTATTGAAATCAAATCCTAAACTAATTCTAGAAATGGAAACATTAACCTATTGCAACAAAGAAAATACAAGGAAATAAAACCTATTCTAATTGCATAAAGTAAATATCATGAACTAAAATTCCATCATTACATTTCAAAGAGTATAGATCCATTGACAGAGTTCATTGGATGTGGAAATCAAGAAAATCATTATTGTATTATCCAATTCATAAATCTGTCCATTAACCCAAATTATTGAGATGTTTTACAGGGGAAAAAAGGCAAGTCCTAGGTGGTCTTTAGTCTTCCCTAATCCTAGATTAAGAGCCTAGGGGTTATGATTCAACCCTAAGGGACAGAAATCGATATTTTTGAGCAAATTTGGGCAAGTATATAAGTGCTAGAAGAGTGTTATAGGAAGTTACAAGTATTGCTACTGGACGTTACATATTTGCTACAGGAAGATATAATTCACCGAATAACCAAGAAAATAAAATCCAAAGTGGATGGGACAATTTTATTTATTGAATAGGATATCTTAGGTCTTCATTCCAAGTGAAACCACTCAAAAACACCCATGTTAACACATGATAAAAAATAGCAGAAACATAGTATTCTAAAATTTAAAAATTCGAGAACTAATGAGCTAGTTAATCTATCACATTCCTAACATAATAAAGTGAAAATGCAATGGGGTAATTTTTTTTGTTAACTAGAATTTTTTTATGATCTAATGCAAGTGGAATAAACTTGATTGAATCTCATTATCATGTTCGAATAAATAGCATAAATTTACTACTATTTGCCACAAGGGACTTCCAAAAATTTAGATTTGGGAATAAGAAAACTAATCCAAGTAGCTCAACGATTATTATTACCTTCCAAAGTTGTTCCAAGGATGAATTCATGCTTGTTATTCTACAAAAGAACTTACTTCAACCATCTAACCCAATCCTACAACAATAAATCATCAATATTAAATGCAAAAATATAAAAAGAAAACAAGAACAAGAGATGCATGTGAATAAGAAGCAAAAAGAAGAAAAGTAAATTATACAAAAGGGCTCTGAGGCTCCTAGGATGGATAAGCCAAAGTAAACTCAGATTCCTATGAAGGATACCAACATTTAGAAGCTAAATATGGCACCAAACTTCATTATTTCCATCAA
Source organism: Pinus tabuliformis (assembly GCA_031772625.1). Taxonomy (NCBI): domain Eukaryota; kingdom Viridiplantae; phylum Streptophyta; class Pinopsida; order Pinales; family Pinaceae; genus Pinus; species Pinus tabuliformis. The sequence goes on along the minus strand of CM062816.1, from coordinate 848,391,104 downwards.
TACAATTACATCCCTGCAAAAATTAAAGTGGAGATTCAAAAATACACGTTTTCTCCACAAGAAGACTAATAAAAAAAAACCGCTAGAGGAAAATTCGAATTAGTACTTATACAAAATGATTATTAAGAATTCTCCATGAAAGGAGGAAGTTTTCCCCTCCAAAATCCCTCAAATAATAGATCTGGTTCTCAACACTAAGGATCTACATTAAATGACAGGGAACACATTCCTAGATTTTCTCAATCATTGGAGCTCCATAATTTGTGCATTATTTCATGATATCTTGCTGATTTATTATCCAATATTGATCATCTTGTAGTAGGGATAAAGTCCCTGAATTATCTCCTCCTTCAAGTCTTCATAATCTATCCAATATTCTCACAATATTCTTCAAAAATAAATAATATTAGTCACAAATATCAAATCATCTCTAAACCTCCCTAATGAACATATTAAAGCTAAAAAACATTATTAAGTGTATAAGGAGAGTTTAATATAGCCTTCATGTGCCTAATAAAGGTTATATGGGCCTTAATTTTTTTCTAGTTTGGAGGCCCATCACATAGCTCGGCGCATTCCATCTATAAGATGTTCAAAGCCTTAGTTTCTTCTCGAGTCCAAAAATATGCATCTTTCTTTAGTAATGTTGTTAGTGGTCTTATTATTTTCCCATAATTTTTAAAAATCTTGTTATAATAGCCTATCAACTTGAGAAATCTTCGAAGATGCCTTAAGGTTGTTTGGATTTTCCATTCCTTTAAGGCTTTAATTTTTTTAGGGTCTACCTTAACACCCTCATGAGATACAATATGACCCAAATATTCCACTTCCCATGCCCCAAAGAAACATTTGGAGGGATTTGCATACAATTGTTTTTCCTCCAAGAAACATGACCTTTCCAAGACATTTTGTAGAATTGTATATCATGAAAAAATACTAACAATTTTTTTTAAGGAAGGGTTTAAAAGTGTAATTCATCAAACCTTGAAATGTGGAAGTGTAATAGCCATAGTGAAAATTCCATGTAGATAAAAGTTAATAAAGGAAAAATAATAACCATGGTTATGGGACACTTATTCCAAGTTGAATGTTGGGAAAAACATCCTAGTGTGGGTGTTCATTTGGTTTATTATGGCTAAGGAAATTAGAAAATGCAATGACAAAGGCTTTGGAAAGGCAAAATGGCATATTTTGACAATTTATTTATGAAAATAATGGAAATTAGGAGAAAAAGAAGGTGAAAGGTCACATGTTGCATGTGAGGAGGAAAATGAAAGAAAATAAGGGAAAATTGAAGAAAACAGAGGTCTCATTAATAAAACGGCTTACGAGGATTAGTTGGTACCTTTTATCAATTCAGTTTTGCAGCTTTCTCTCTATTCTCTCTCTAGCACTCTTGGAAACTTTGAATTTTCTTGGAGCACTTCAACATTGGATCAAGAAAAGAAAATAAGGAAAAGGAAAGAAAGTATCAAGCAAGGAAGAGCAGGATCAAGCAACTACATCAGGATTATTAGCAAGTATCAATTTTCATGTGTCATTTCCTTCCTAGTTTTGGCATGCATGGTTATGCAAATGTGTTCTTGGTTCTCTTGTTGTCATGGGCATGGGATTTTCCAAGTGTGACAATGTTCTTCAGCCTTGCCTTACCATTTGTGGATAGTCATGGTGTGATGGGTTCTCTTGTTTTGGTTGAGTTGGATTGTCAAATGGATTCGAAACTAAGTGAGGTGATTCTTTAACAGAAATAATGCATGGCCTAGTAACCCTTGAACCGAATGGTGGTTTGCGGTAAAGCTACATTTTGTGTTGCCTTGGTGGGCCTAGGAATCCTCGGCTAGTGAATGGCGGGATATATGGTAAAGCATAGATAGTGGAGTCTCAGGTCGGGTCTAATGATTCGGTGTGGATTACAGTAAAGCCCAGAGAATGGTGTCTCGATTATGGCCCAATGATCCCTGAATCATGTTGTGGATTATGGAAAATCCTAGAGACTAGGAGACAAGAAAATTCCTCATGGTGTAGGTGGAGAAAGACGATGGTATCCATGCTTGTTTTGGCCTAGTGACCCAGTGAAGATTGCGGTAAAGCTTAGTTCTATTGATGAGGGTTAGGTGGTGTAGCCTCGATAAGCCCTGGTTGAGTTTTTGTTATGAGTCCCACAATGATGCTTAGAATATGGCACAAGGGTGATTAACTGAAAGAAATATTTGGTTCAACCAATCTATGGTTAGGTGGTTCATGGAAGTCTCATACCCAGTTGTGTTTTGCATCCATTAATAAGAGTTTCCTTCCTTAGTACATTATGAGCAAATGTATTGGTTCATACGTGGAATTTATGGCTGATGTATTCTTATTAATTATGTTGTTTATATGTTGGTTATGAGTATGTTTTGTGGTAGTGATGATGTATTCCTCTCATCATGTTTTTATTATAAACGAATGAACAATGAATATATGAGCTAATAGATGATAATGTAGGTAATGTGATAAGTCATCAATGTTAGTTAGTGATTCTCAGATAAGTATGAGACCCCTATTCTCAAATATGTTGCTACGATATGTAGATTTCATATTCGTGACATGTTTGATGAAATGCCTATCATGTCTGTAGGGGTCTAGTCAAGTATTTGTTCAAATATTTCCATTTGTATTATTGTCTCAATGTTACTTTTCATTCTTGAAGGTTTCATGGAGTTCTAGGCAGTGGCTTGAGTCCCGACCTTGAAAAGGTGACACAGAATCCGGGGTCGCAGGCTTAGAACTAGCTAAAAAAGACCCTAGTTGCTTGCATGTTCATGTTGTGTGAGTCACTGTAGGGCCCCAGTCACACACATACCCATGCCATGGGAGCGACTAAGACTCTAAGGTAGTGAAGTGCAATTTGTCTCAGTGGTTGATCACCTAGAAGTGTTGGTTGGCTCCTGTAGGTTCTATGACATGTGCAGAAGGTCAGATTGGTTGTGTTGTGTTGATTCCACTTTCGTAATTGTACATGGGGAGTTGAATCAAATTGTAGTAGCCTCTCATCACATGTTTACCCCAGCGAACCAGTTAACTTGGGTAAATGTGGAAAGAGGGTGTTACAGAGTGGTATCAGAGCATGGTTCAACCCTTGGACTAGATGGGCAGTGTGTTGATCATGCATTCATGTTGGTTTCATATGTGTTCCTTATTCTTGTGGTCTATGTACTTGTTGTGTATGCATGGTGTTGCTCATGGTTGTAGTTTTTTTCACCATGTGGAAGTTTATGATGTGTTGTTGGATGTGCTTATCGTGAGTATAGATTGGTTATGCACTCTTATACATGCTAGTGTTTGTATGTATAGTGTGTGCATGCATGTTGTACGTATGTTGATTATGTGTACATTGACATGGTTGTAGTTGTCATGCATGAGGTCATGAGGTGTGGTGGATAGGGTCATGCATTGATGACTGGACTATGGTTAGCGTGATATCTATATGTTGTTATGATTACGTTTATACATGTATTTTTCTAATTTGGTTGATCTTGCAAATGAGATATCCTCCCCAGGCTACACAGAGGTATGTTTTGTTATGTGTATATTTTGGTTTAGCTGACATGGTATGTTTGGCAGGAAAGATATCAAGATGACTAGCAAGATCGTAGACCACAGTTCACGAGACTCTCCCTATGGATCAAATGAGAAGCATGCTTTGGGAACTCTTCTAACTTAGAAAACACATTGATAATCTTGAAGGAAGAATTAAGAAGTTGCAAGGCATATAATGGCATAATCATGCAGGCACAAGAGAAACAAACAAAAGTCAATTCAGTAATCCTTCATATTTTGTCGGAATTGTAGAAATAGGGACCACTTCGAATAATCCATGGACAGGAAGACCAAACTAATGGGGCATATGGTATTAGATCTCATGGTGGGCACAGGTCAAATAGGGATGACACGGTTAGAGCTGGAAGGTTCTTCGATACTCTGGATCAGAGAGGTGATGGACACAAGTACTATTCTAGTTTTGGTTCTGACAGGCACTATGATTGTCATCGTTATCATCCTTACAAGAGGAGTGACGGGGGATATTTGTCAGATGAGTTTAAGAAAGATAAGGCACCTAATTTTGATGGAGATTTTAAGAAGTCAGAGGATGAAGAGGCTTGGTTACCTGGGATGAATAACTTCTTTGAGCTACATGAGTACATATATAATATGAAGGTCATAATAGCTATCTTCAACTTCAAAGGGAAATGATACATCTAGTGGGAAGATGTAAAGTGGGTTAGAGACATCAGGAAAGAGGAGTTGAGTTGGCATGAGTTCAAAATAATTTTCAAGAAGAACATAGTTACCAATCAAACGAGAACTATTACCTCAAAACAGGTACTCTAGCCCAAAAACCTAAAAAAAAACATGAAAAAACAGGCTGAAAATGAAAAGTGTTGATGTTCGAATAACAATTTTTTTCAAGATACATTTTAAACTCTTTTTAAAATTACAATAAGAACCAAAAAATTTTGTGCAAAAAACACCATGAAAACGAAAAGTGTTGATGTTGGAATAACGTCTTTTTTTCAATGTACATTTTCAACATTTTTTAATAATGAGGTTAAAAATAAAATATCATGACTCTGAAAAACTTTAAATTACCAACGATTTTCAAGCATGACATTAAAGATGAAATATCACGTCTTTGAAAAGCCTTGAAATTCCAATGACTTTTAGGCATGACATTAAATTTAAAATATCATGTATTTGAAAAACCTTAAAATTCCAACAATTTTCAGGCATGGTGCTAAGAAAAAATACTTATAATTGTTTTCAACCATAGCATTAAAGATAAAATATTATAACGTAGAAAAACATTAAAATCTTGACAATTTTTCAACCATGGAATTAAAACCAAAGATTATGACTACAAAACAATCTTAAGTTTTCAAAATATTTCAAGCATGATATTATGGAAAAAAATTGTGACTAATTTTTTCTTAAAAAAATGAACACCTGAATGAAAAAATTATTATACCAAGAGTATTTTTTTTTAAATGCTAAATGTATAGTGATTTTGAAATCTTAGCCTAAGACAACTTGATGCGTTGCAATAAATAAATAAAAATCGACCATCAAATTGACACGCACTGTAGGTGAACTCGACCCATTGTGATGAAAACTTAAAGACCAACCGTGAAATTGACACATTGTGGGGGCAAACTCGACTCATTATAATGAAAAAGATAAAACCAACTAACAAATTGCACATAATGGGATCGGGTTGCTAGACGAGCATCGACATGGACCCTGCAGAAAAGAAAAAATAAAAGAAAAATTATATATATATATATATATATATATATATATATATATTGAAAAATATAAGAGACAAAAAAAAACAAATATTGAAAAAAAATAAAAACAATAAAAGGACACAAAATTTTTTAAAAATAATAACAAATAATGAAACATAAAATACAATTTTAAAAACATGACAAAAAATCAAATAAAGGAAAAGGAAAAAACTATAAAATATAAAAAAGATCAAAATTAACTTGTAAAAAAAAAAAAAAAACAAAAACAAAACAAAACAAACAAAACAAACAAACAAACAAAAATAAATAAATAAAAGAGGTGCAATAAATCAAAAATTGATCTAATTTAAGAAAGGAAAAGTTAAAGATTAAAAAAAAATCAAAAACATTTTTTTTTAAATTAAAAAATAAAATAAAATAAAAACCAAAGAAAAGATAAAAGAAAAATAAAAAAATTTACAAAAATAAAATAAAACATTAAATTTTAAAAAATTTAAAAAGTTTAAATTAAAAAAATTAAAAAACTTAAATTTCCCAACCCACCCCGAGGCCCAACTAGCCAAGGGTGGCAAGGGGACGATTCATGACAAAAATCAAATCAAATATAATATATATATGTGTGTGTGTGTGTGTACATATTAAAAAAAACTCATATAAATGTTCAAAAATAAAACAAATTAACTTGTAAAAAATAAAATTTTTAAATAGAAAAATAAAAATTAAAAACTAAACAAAAAAATAATAAAAATAAATAAAATAAGGAAAATATTAAAAAAAAACATATAATTTAAGGGGAAAATAATCTAAATCAATTTTTTTTAAATAAGAAAAAACCTCATAATAAAAAAATATATAAAAAATTAGCCAAAAAAAAAACATTAAATTAAATTAATTTAAATAAATAAAAATTTTAGACCTTTAAACTAAAATAAAAATCTTGGCCCACCTCACCCTGCTCTCCCTCCCAGCCTAGCCCAGCACAGCCCACCCCACCCCGCTCTCCCTCCCAGCCCAGCCCAGCGCAGCCCACCCACACATGCCCATCCTCCCTCCCTCCCACTCCTTCCCATGCCTCCGTCCCTTCCACCCTGCCCTGGCCTCCCTCTCCGCCCACCCCATAGTGCAACCAACCCAGGGCGGTGAGGGGAGTTTTTTAACTTTTAAATTTTAAAATTTTCAACTTTTTTTACTTTTTTATTTCATTTAAATTTTTAATTTAATTTTTTTTTTTTTTCTACTTTTAATTTGTTAAGTTTAATTGTTTTGAATTGTTTTTAAATTCATTTATTTTGAAATTTTAATTTTAATTTTTAATTTTTTATTTTTTTATAACTTTTTTTTTAATTATTTTTGGTAATTATTTAATTTTTTTTATGATGTTTATATTTTTTATATTTTTTTAACCTAAAAAATGGTTTAAGTTTTTTTTGTTTGGTTTAAGGTTTTTTTTCCTTAAATTATATTTTTTTGAAAAAAAATAATTTTTTATTTATTGTCTCTTTAATTTCTATTAATATTTTGGTATTTTTTTTACATTTTTATGTTTTTTCTCATATATATATATATATATATATATATATATATATATATATATATATATATATATATATATTATTTTTTTTGTTATGTTTTATTACCAACATGAAAATCACTAACAAAAAGAAATGTTCATACTTGATACATAAATAAAACAATTTAAAGTGTCAGAAATAAGCTCTCTAGAAATGTGTTGATGCTCCACCAACACTTCTCAAAATCAGCATGAAAATTACTGACATTTAAAAAAAAATATTCATACTTGATACATAAAAAAGTTTAAAGTGCCAAAATTATGCTCCGAAAAAAAAGGTGTATTATGAATCACCATTTTTCAAAATCGAGTGATTTTTTGCTACCTCAAAAAAATGGGTACTAGGTAATTTTCTCGTTTGATCGGTAACTATGTTGAAGAAGACTTGTCGGAAAGGTACCACGATAGTGAGGCGAAAGAATTTAACAAGCTAAAGATGGGATCGATAACAAATGAGGAGTATGCAACTAAGTTCCCAGAGCTATTATGGTATGTACCGTACCTTAAGAATGAGAAGGCTAAAGTTTAGAGATTTGTTAGTGGATTTCCATTAGCTTTTAGAGATCAGATTGAGTATGATGACCCTCGATCACTTCAAGAAGTTATTGATAAATTGAAGCATTTCTATGAGCAGTCAAAGCATAAGAATGAATCCCCGCAATGATGGAAAGGGAAATATAAAGATAAAGGTAAATGGAAGCCAAAAATAAAAAGGCCTCTGAATGCAGAAGAGAAAGAAAATGTTACACCATACAAAAAGTTCAATGTAGCTACATAGGGACATGGGTCACAGCAGCATAATAGAGGTGATGGTACAGGATAGTTGGAGTGTTGGACATGCGGTAAGGAACATCTTAGGAGAGATTGCCCATAGAATCAAGGTGGTAGGCCTCATATCTATAGTGCACAAGAGGCGCAGACTATTGGGGATATTGAGCAGAGCATTCCTCGTATCTATGCAGTGCTAGATAACAAGCAGGAAAAGCACCAGGAAATTATTATTGAGATGGATGGTAAGCTTTTTGATCAAGTTGTTTCCATTTTGATTGACCCTAGATCTAATTATAGTTATGTTAGTCTTGGCCTAGTAGATAATTGTGGTCTGAATAAAGAAGTGCATGCAGAATCCTAGTTAGTGTAGTTGGCTACAGGTACAAATAAGAGAGTATATCACTGGGTTAGAGGTTGTGCATTCGAGTTGAATGGTATGCCTACATCAACACATTTGAATCTATTTTCAATGGGGACATATATTTCCTATTGGGTATGGACTGCCTATATCTTTAGAGGACCAAAGTGGATTGTTATGACAAATCCATTGAGTTCTTGGATGACAATGGAGAACAAAGAATCGTACAAGGTAAGAAGAAGGCAACATTAGTTAGAATGGTTACAGCTATGCAGGAAAAGCACAGTCACAGAAAAGGGTGTGTGTTATTTGTAGTGCATATTTCTAGTGACAAAGGTAAGGATGTTGAGGGTGCAGAGGTATTGAGCAAGTACCTAAACTTGTAGCAGTTTCAGGATGCCTTTCTAGTAGAGATTTCAAATTTGTTGCCTCACAGGGAAGTATATTTTTCTATTGAGTTGGTACCAGGGAAGCACCAATGTCCAATGCACCATATAGGATGAGAACTCCGGAGTTGGCGAAGTTGAAGTTCCAGTTGAAGGAGATGCTTGACCAGGGATACATTAGGCAAAGTGTATCTGGGGTGCACCGATATTATTTATGAAGAAGAAGGAAGGTACTCTCAGGTTATGCATTGATTATAGAAAGTTGAACAAGATGACCATCAAGAACAAGTATCTGTTTCCAAGGATTGATGAATTTTTCAATCAGTTGAATGGAGCTACAGTGTTCTCAAAGATTTGTTTGAGATTCAGATATCATCAAGTACGCATTAAGGAAGAGTACATATACAAGACAACTCTTAAGACTAGGTATGGGCATTACGAGTTTGTCATAGTTGCATTTAGTTTGACTAACCCTCTATCTATATTTATGTTCTTGATGAATAGTGTGTTGTGTCCTTATTTGGACAAGTTATTTATTGTGTTCAATGATGACATCTTGATTGTTGGGTGTGGAGCCTGATTATCTTATATATTCAAAGGTATCGCCACATAGGACCCCAATTCGAAATGGGGGCGGCAACGCCGCCCGTAAAATATTCACTGCAGGGGGGGTCCAGGGGGGGCGGCTGTGACCTTTGGGAGCCCCCCCTAGCGGGGGGTTTCGGGGGCAGTGCCCCCAAAGCTAAAAACGGCTGTAAAATTGCCTTGTAAAAGTATAGTAATTTCTAGTCAATCTAGGCCATTCATTAGGCGGATGATCTGACGGTAGAACTTATGTTTAGTTTAGGGTTTTTTGCCCTAGAAGGCAACCCCTCTCTTTGTATGAGGGTACTGTATTTGAGGCTGTGTGATAGATGTGTATTGTGTGAGCGAGAAACAGAGAGGTGAGACTGTGAGAGAAAACAGAGGATATTACAGCGGATTTGCTGTAGGTTGTGTCTCTTCATTTTGCTGGATAATAGAAAGGAAGGACTGGCTGTTCGAGGTGGACGTAGCCCAAACTGGGTGAACCACGTATATCTGTGTCTCTCTTGTTTTGTGTGTTTTCTGTGTTTATATTTTTGCAATATTTTATGTTTTCCATTGCTCCGTAATATATAATTTTCTAACAACTGGTATCAGAGCCGAAGGTCTATTTGGCTGATAAACTCGCAGGAAAGAAGGGTTCCTGGTTCGAGTGGGAGCAATGGCGGAAGATGGTAAGTTTAGGGTTGAGAAATTTAATGGCCAAAACTTCTCGCTGTGGAAGATGCAGATGGAAGATTATCTGTATCAGAAAGATCTATACCTACCATTGGGCGGAAAAACAAAGATGCCGACGGGTATGAAAGATGAAGAATGGAACCTTCTCGATAGAAAGGCACTCGGAACAATACGGTTGTGCCTTGCTGCGTCAGTCGCCTTCAAAATTTCGAAGGAAACCACGACAGAGGGTTTGATGCAGACATTGTCGAAACTATATGAAAAACCCTCGGCCTCAAACACGGTATTTCTTATGAAACGGTTATTTAATATGAATATGTCAGAAGGTGGATCTGTTGCAAACCATTTAAATGATTTTAATACAGTTACAAGTCAGTTAAGTTCTGTAGGGGTAAACTTTGATGATGAAGTTAGAGCTCTGTTATTCTTGTGCTCATTACCAGAAAGTTGGAATGGTTTGGTAATGGCCATTAGTAACTCCGTTTCTGGATCTAGTACTTTAAAGTTTGATGATGTTGTCGGTGCTATCCTTAGCAAGGAAATGCGATGGAAAAGCTCCAGTGAGACATCGGGAAATGCTTTGAGTGCAGAGTCTAGAGGAAGAAAAATGGAAAGAGGAAAGAGCTCAGGATATCGCAGTAAATCAACAAAAGGCATATCCAAGTCCAGATCGGGGATAGTGTGCTGGAAATGTGGAAAGAAAGGACACCTAAAGAAAGACTGTAGATCTCGGAAGGGAAAAGAAGGAGATGCACAGCAAGAAAACAATCATGAAGCAAATGTGACAGGTGAGGTGTTACAAGATGCTTTGATTCTTTCTTTCGAAAATATTACTGATTCTTGGGTGGTAGATTCAGGGGCTTCATTCCATGCCACACCTGATAAGAAATACTTTCATGACTATGTTCAAGGAGATTTTGGACAAGTTCGTCTGGGTGATGATAAACCCTGTAAAATCATTGGAATGGGTAAGGTTCTTGTAAAACAGCAGAATGGAAACCAATGGCTATTGAAGGAGGTAAGGCATGTTCCAGATCTAAAGAAAAATCTGATTTCAATAGGGCAGTTAGGCGATGAAGGTTGTGTGACAACTTTCACAGATAAAGCTTGGAAGGTCACCAAAGGAGCTCTGGTAATAGCAAAAGGCGAAAAGGTTGGTACATTGTATTTATGCAATGGTATTTCTAACTCTGTTAATGCTTTAACTTCCAAAGGAGCAGATGCAGCATTATGGCATCATAGGCTCGGACACATGAGTGAAAAGGGGATGAAGATTCTTCACTCAAGGAATTTGTTGCCGGGTTTGAAGAATGTTGATTTGGACTTCTGTGAGAATTGCATTTATGGAAAACAGAAGAGAGTCAGATTTCTCAGAGTTGGGAAAGAAAAGAAGAATGAAAAATTAGAGCTTGTGCATACAGATGTATGGGGACCTGCTCAGGTATCATCTCTCGGTGGCTCTCGTTATTATGTTACTTTTATTGATGATGCAACTAGAAAAACTTGGATTTATTGTATTAAGAATAAATCTGATGTATTTGATACTTTCAAGAAATGGAAAGCTTTGGTTGAGATTGAGACAGGAAAGAAATTGAAGTGTCTTAGATCAGATAATGGAGGTGAATATTGCAGCAAAGAGTTTGATAGGTACTGTTCAGAGCATGGAATTCACAGAGAGAAGATAGTTCCAAGAACACCATAAGAAAATGGTGTGTCAGAAAGGATGAACAGAACAATCATGGAGCATGCAAGGTGCATGAGATTGCATGCAAGATTGCCTTTACAGTTTTGGGCAGATGCTGTAGATATTGTTGTTTATCTAATAAATAGAGGGCCTTCAAGTTCCTTGGATGGTGGTGTTCCAGAGGAAGCATGGACAGGTAAAAAGGTAAACTACTCTATTTTAAAGCCTTTTGGTTGTGAGGCCTTTGTCCATATTGATAAAGAAAATAGAACAAAGCTTGAGGCAAAGTCAAATAAATGTACCTTTATTGGATATGGTGTTAATGATTTTGGTTATTGCTTATATGATTACGAAAATCACAAAATCATTAGGAGCAGAGATGTAATATTCAATGAAAAGGTCTTGTATAAGAATCAGTTGCAGGAAAAGAAACAGGAAAAGGAAAACAAGGAATACGCAGTTCTTGATGAAATCACTGAAAAAGGAAAGGTGCCTGAAAATAATAATAATCAACAACCACAACAACAGCAACCACCACAACAACAACAGGCATCCCAAACACTTGAAAGTGGTGTTAGAAGATCTACCAGGATAAGTAGACCCCCTGAATGATATTCTCCTTCATTATATTATTTATTGTTGACTGATTCCGGTGAACCCGAATGTTATGAAGAAGCAATGTAGGTTGAAAGCAGGAAGAAGTGGGAGGTAGCCATGGAAGAAGAGATGGACTCCTTAATGCATAACCAGACTTGGGATTTAGTCAGGTTGCCTGTAGGAAAAACTACATTGAAGAATAAATGGGTTTACAGGATGAAGGAAGAAGATGGAGGAAAACAGAGGTATAAAGCTAGACTTGTGGTAAAGGGGTTTGCACAGAAGAAAGGTATTGATTTTAATGAAATATTTTCTCCTGTTGTTAAAATGACTTCAATCAGAACCATTTTAAGTCTTGTCGCAGCTGAAGATTTGCATCTTGAGCAGTTAGATGTAAAGACAGCCTTTCTCCATGGGGATTTGGAGGAAGAGATATATATGCAGCAGCCACAAGGATATGAGGTGAAAGGGAAGGAGAAACTAGTGTGCAGGTTGAAGAAGAGCTTGTATGGCTTAAAACAGGCTCCAAGGCAGTGGTATCTAAAATTTGACAAGTTTATGTCTGAACAAAGTTATACTAGATGTCACTCTGATCATTGTGTCTATTTGAAAAAGCAAAATGATGGCAGCTATATTATATTGTTATTGTATGTAGATGACATGCTTGTTGTAGGATCTAACATGCAAGAAATAAATGTGCTCAAAAGAAAATTGGCAAATTCATTTGCAATGAAGGATTTGGGAGCTGCAAAACAAATCCTTGGTATGAGAATAACTAGAGACAGGAAAAACCGTAAATTAACATTGTCTCATAATGAGTACATACAAAAGGTGTTGAAAAGATTTAACATGCACAATGCAAAACCAGTTAGTACACCTTTTGCTAGCCATTTCAAACTTAGCAAGGAAATGTGCCCAAAGACCCAAAAAGACATGGATTATATGTCTAAAGTTCCATATGCATCAGCAGTTGGAAGCTTAATGTATGAAATGGTCTGCATAAGGCCTGATATTGCACATGCAGTGGGAGTTGTAAGCAGGTACATGAACAATCCAGGAAAGGAACATTGGATGGTAGTGAAATGGATTCTCAGATATTTGAAAGGTACCACAAATCAAGCATTATGCTTTGGTGGTTCAAACATCTCCCTACAAGGATATGTTGATGCAGATATGGCAGGTGACAGAGATAATAGGAGGAGCACTACATGATATGTATTTACTGTTGGAGGAACAGTTGTCAGTTGGGTTTCAAAAATCCGAAGTGTTGTTGCACTTTCAACAACAGAAGCAGAATATGTTGCTGCTACAGAGGCTAGTAAAGAAATGATTTGGTTACAAAGGTTTATGGGTGAATTGGGTAAGGAGCATGATATGGGCACATTATACAGTGATAGTCAAAGTGCCATTCATCTTGCAAAGAACTCAGCATTTCATTCCAAGACTAAACACATACAGCTCAAGTACCATTTCATACGATCAGTGTTGGAAGATGGAGAGTTGAAGCTGGAAAAGATACACACTAGCCAGAATCCTGCAGATATGCTAACAAAAGTTGTAACCAGGGAGAAACTGAGAATATGCTCAGTTTTAGTTGGTCTTCAAGGATGACGATGAAGATGAGAAACAGCCAGGTCTAAAGAGAAGTCATTGTCCAGCAAATGGAGCAGCGGTGGAGTTGCTACAATCAGTCTCCAAGTGGGAGATTGTTGGGTGTGGAGCCTGATTGTCTTCTATATTCAAAGGTATCACCACATAGGACCCCAGTTCGAAATGGGGGCGGCAACGCCGCCCGTAAAATATTCGCTGCAGGGGGGGTCCGGGGGGGGCAGCTGCGACCTTTGGGAGCCCCCCCCTGGCGGGGGGTTTCGGGGGCAGCGCCCCCGAAGCTAAAAACAACTGTAAAATTGCCTTGTAAAAGTATAGTAATTTCTAGTCAATCTGGGCTGTTCATTAGGCAGATGATCTGACGGTAGAAATTATGTTTAGTTTAGGGTTTTTTGCCCTAGAAGGCAACCCCTCTCTTTGTATGAGGGTACTGTATTTGAGGCTGTGTGATAGATGTGTATTGTGTGAGCGAGAAACAGAGAGGTGAGACTGTGAGAGAAAATAGAGGATATTACAGCGGATTTGCTGTAGGTTGTGTCTCTTCATTTTGCTGGATAATAGAAAGGAAGGACTGGCTATTCGAGGTGGACGTAGCCCAAACTGGGTGAACCACGTATATCTGTGTCTCTCTTGTTTTGTGCGTTTTCTGTGTTTATATTTCTGCAATATTTTATGTGTTCCATTGCTCCGTAATATATAATTTTCTAACATTGATATATTCTAAAAATTAGGAAGAGCATGTCGAGCGTTTAGTAGCAACGTTGAGATTGTTGAAAGAGCATTAATTGTATGCTAAGCTTACCAAATGCAATTTCTATCAGACATAGGTATATTACTTGGGGCATATGGTCTCCAAGAAAGGACTAGTAGTGGATCTAGAAAAGATAAGGGCTATCATGGAGTGGGCAACTCCTAGAAATATGGAAGAGGTAAGGTCATTTATGGGGCTAGAAAGTTAGTATAGGAGGTTCATAAAGAAATTCTCTCGGATTGCATATCCTATTACGTCATTGCAGAGGGAAGGTAAGAAAATTGAATGGACAGAGGAATGTGCAGCATGTTTTGAGCAGTTAAAACAGTTGTTGGCAAATGCTCTAGTGTTAAATATTGCAGATCCGGAAAAGGAGTTTGTGGTATGTATATATTCTTGCAAGAGAGGACTTGGTGGAGTTCCTATGTAGGAAGGATAGGTGGTATGATATGAATCAAATAAATTAAATGAGCATGAGCAGAATTATCAAACACATGATCTTGAGCTGGCAGTGATCATTCATGTGTTAAAAATGTGGAGGCACTATCTTCTTGATAGGAGTCTTGTAATGATGAGTGATCATAGTGGGTTGAGATACTTATTCAATCAGTCGAACATGAGTGCAGGGAAATCTAGATGGTTGGCCACAATTAGTGAGATTGACTTTTAGATTAGGTACATCAAGGGTAAGGAGAATAGGGTTGCAGATTATCTTAGCAGGTGGATATAGGTGAGTCATATAGAGGCTATGAGTTCTTATGGGATGGAGCTACAAGATCGTATCTTACAGGTGGGTCAGCATGATGATAGGTACATGGAGCTTATGCACAGGTTACAACAAAGTACAGATATAGGAACAAGTGTGGGTATAGGTGATTAGGATGTGGGCTATCATCTTACAATAGATGGCTTGGTAGATTTAGGGATAGGATATATGCTCTAGACAACAGTGAATTGAAGAAGCTCATCATGACGTAATTTCATGATAAGTCATATTCAGGTCACCTAGGATATCAAATACATTGACAACAGTGAAGAAATTTTATTATTGGCTGAATTTGAATAAGGGCATGGAAGATTTTGTGGCTAGATTCTTAGACTGTTAGAAGGTAAAGGCAAAATGTAAGCATCCAAGTGGACTACTATAGCCGACTGTGATTCTAGAGTGGAAATGAGAGGTCATTTCCATGGATTTCATCATAGGTTTTACAAGGACATCTAAACAGCATGACTCCATCATGGTTGTGGTAGAAAGGTTAAAAAAGGTGGCGCACTTTATTCCAATGAAGTATACTTATTCAAATATTTATGTAGCACATGTCTTCATCAGAGATGTGGCTAGATTGTATGGTGTTCCAAAAAAGATTGTGTCAAACGGGGATGTTAAGTTCACTTCCAAGTTTTGGAAGGAGATGTTTGTAAGTATAGTGATAAAGTTGGCCTTCAGTACATCCTATCATCCGCAGATAAAGGGTCAATAGGATATTGGAACATATGTTGAGGATGTATGTTATGCATCAATAGAGGAGGTGGGAAGAATATCTTCTAGTGGTTGAGTTCACTTACAACAATGGGTATCAGGAATCTTTGAGGATGAGTCTGTTTGAGGAATTGTATGGGAAAATTTGTAGTACTCCCATCAATTGGAATGATCTAGTTAATAGGGTGTTTATTGGACCGGACATGTTGGCAAAAATGGAATGAGAAATGTAAATAATAAATTAGAATCTGAAGACAACATAAGATAGGTAGAAACGTTATGCAGATCAAAACATGTTGTTTAAGGAATTTCAAGTTGGTTGTGTATCAAGACCAAGAAGAGCTCCTTGTGGATTGGATCATGTGCCAATTTGGCACCTTGTTTTTGTGGACCTTTCAAGATTCTTGAAAGGATTGGACGAGTAGCCTATCGACTTGCATTGCCTCCAACAATGAAATTCCATGATGTTTTCCATGAGTCATTGCTTAAGAAATATGTTAATGATGTTGATCATGTGACTGACTGGTTTGTATTGCAAGTGGGGCCATATGGAGAATTCCAGCCATAATTTCAATGTATATTGTAGAGAAAAATGCTCATGCTCCGAAACCGAGAAATCAAGCACGTTAAAATGTAGTGGAAGCACTTTGCGCCTGATGAAGCTACATGGGAGATAGTGGATCAGATGTAGGTTGTGTATCCTTCCTTATTTGTTGGTTGAGAAAATGTTTTTGGTATATGTGCATAAGTATATGTATATGGATGTAAATACCACCATGAGTTGTGTTATAAAGCTCTAATAAGTGGTATGGGTGTCATGTTATTATGATTGTCATGTTGTTATGCTATTATGTTGTCATGTTAGTTTCTTTTCAGTAGGTTTATCATTGTAAATACTGAATTGGGATAAGTTATAAAGTTGCATGGGAAATATGTTTTTTCTTAAAGCAATTGTGTTGGCTATAGGTGTCATTGAACATCGAGGATGGTGTTCCCCCAAGGAGAAGGGTTTTGTAATAGCCCTCATGAAAATTCCATGTAAATAAAAGTTAATAAAGGAAAAATAATAACCATGGTTATGGGACACTTGTTCCAATCTAAATGTTCAACAAAACATCCTAGTGTGGGTGTTCATTTGGTTTATTATGGCTAAGGAAATTGGAAAAGGAAATGACAAAGGCTTTCGAAAGGAAAAATGGCATTTTTTGGCAATTTATTTATGAAAATAATGGAAATTAGGAGAAAAGGAAGGTGAAAGGTCATAGGTTGCATGTGAGGAGGAAACTGAACGAAAATAATGGAAAATTGAAGAAAATAGAGGCCTCATTAATAAAAAGGTTTCTGAGGATCAGTTGGTACATTTTGTTAGTTTAGTTTTGGAGATCTCTCTCTATTCTCTCTATCTCACAATCCTGGACACTTAGAATTTTCTTGGAGAACTTTGGCATTGGATCAAGAAAATAAAATAAGGCAAAGGAAAGAAAGAATCAAGCAAGGAAGAGCAAGATCAAACAGCTACAGTGGGATTATTTGGAGGTATCGATTTGCATGTGTGATTTCCTTGCTAGTTTTAGCATGCATGGTTATGAACGTGTGTTATTAGTTCTCTTGTTTTCATGGGCATGAGTTTTTCTAGGTGTGATAGTGTTCTTCAGTCTTTCCTTGCCATTTATAGATAGGCATGGTGTGATGGGTTCACATTTTTTGGTTGAGATTGGATTGCCGAATGGATTCAAAACTGAGTGAGGTGGATCTCTGAAAGAAAGAACACATGGTCTAGTAACCTCTGAATCGGACTATGGGTTGTAGTAAAGCCAGATTTTGTGTTGCCTCAGTAGGCCTAGGAATCCTCTACCAGTGAATGGTGGGATATACAGTAAATACTAGAGGTGGGTTCTCTCCATCATGCCTAGGAATCCTAGGATGGGATATACGGTAAAGCCTGGAGAGTGGAGTCTTGGTTAGGGCTTAGTGATCCAGTGTGGATTGAGTTAAAGCACAGAGACTGGTGTCACAGTTATGGCCTAGTGATCCCTGAATTAGATTGTGGATTGAAGTAAGTCTTAGAGACTAGGAGACAGACAAATTCCTCACAGCGTAGGTGGAGAAGTCAAGTGAAATCCATGCTTATTTTGGCCCAATGACCCAGTGAGGATTGTGGTAAAGCATAGTTCTATTGATGAAGGTGAGGTGGTGTAGCCTCGAGAAGCCCTAGTTGATTTTTGGTTATGATTCCCACATTCATGCTTGGAATATGGCATGGGGATGATTGGCTGAAAAAAAGATTTAATTCATCCAATCTATGGTCGGGTGGTTCATGGAAGTCCCATACCTGGTTGGCTTTTGCATCCATTAATAAGGGTTCATTTCCTTATTATTTTATGAGAAAATGTATTTGTTCATATGTGGAATTTATGGCTATTGTATCCTTATTATTTTTGTTGTTTATATGTTGGTTATGAGTATTATTTATGGCAGTGATGATGTATGGATCTCATCATGTTTTGATTGTAAATGAATGAACAATGAATATAAGACCAATAGATGATATTGTATCTAATGTGATAAGGCATCAATTTTTCTTAGCGATTCTCATATAAGTATGAGACCCCTATACTCATATATGTTTTTATGACCTTTAAATTACATATTCGTTACATGTTTGACGAAATTCCTTCCATGGCTAGTAGGGATCTAGCCAAGTATTTATTCAAATATTTGCATTTGTATCATTATATCAATGTTACTTTTCATTCTTGAAGGTTTCATGGAGTTTTGGGCAGTTTCCTAAGTCTTGGCCTTGAAAAGGTGGCATGTAATTTGGGGTCATAGGCTCAAAACTACTTAAAAAATACCTGAGTCGCTTGCATGCCCATGATCTCATAGCGAATGGAGGGCCCCAATCGAACGCATTCCCATGTCATGGGAGAGACTGAGGCTCTAAGGTAGTGAAGTGTCAAGTTTTCTGAGGGGTTGCTCACCTAGAAGGGTTGGTTGGCTCTTGTAGGTTCTGTGACATGTGCAAAAGGTCATATTGGTTGTGTTGTGTTAGTTCCACTTCCTTACATATACATGGGGATTTGAATTAGATTGTAGAGGCCTCTAGTCGAATTTTTACACCAGTGGATCGGTTAACTTGGGTAAATGTGGGATGAGGGTGTTACAGGAAGGTGCATAAGTAAGGCCAAAAGGAAGGACCAAAAATTCATAATGAACTTCATGAGTTTTGAATGTTGTTTTCAGAATCTCTTTTGTCTTCATTCTAATTTGGTGATATCCGTAACAAAGATCCAACATACTAAAGTAAATTGCTCCATGCAGTTCATACATCAATTCATCAATGATGGGAATGAGAATTTATCTTTAATAGTGAACTTGTTTAGCTCTCCTTAATCTGGACACATATGCCATGATCCATCCTTCTTGTGCACCAATACTGCTTTGGTTAGGTTAAATTATACCTACCTTTAGCATTTCTGCAACCATATGTTCAATTTCACTCTTCTAGGCATAAAGATATCTTTAAGGCCTAATGATTGGAGGATGACTTCTTAGAATCAAGTGAATAGCATGACCATGATAGTGAATAGGTTTGAGACCTTTGGGAGTCTCAAATACCATGGAATTATTGTCAAGGACTCTTTGGAAATATTTAGAAATGGATGGCTTATATGTTTGAACATCTAGTGAGCATAATTGTGAAATTACCCTTCGTTGTTCCTTATTAGAAATATTTGTCATGCCATTAGAAATAATTATCTTCCTAGGTTTCCATGTGATACCCCTTACTTCAATTTCCCTACCTTCCCAGAAAAATGTCAAGAAACGTTCTTGAAAACTAAAAGTTTTCATCCACAAAGATTGTAACAATTGGACTCATAATACAACATCAACACCACCCATTGGAAAGAAAAGCATTGGAACATAAAACACATATTCCCCCATGTTTATATTGATATTATGGCACTTCCATGAGAAATTTATATTTCCTCCATTCGAAACCATCACTTGAAACTTTGTGGCTGGATATAGAAATAAATTTAAATCCTTGGCTATCTTATAATGAATAGAATTATGGGTACTACCTCAATAAATCAACACTACTACCTTTTTCTTCTTGATATATCCTTCTATCTCAAGAGCTTGAGGAGTGGTAATTCCCACCAATTCATTACAAGATATGGTTGAATTCATTTCTTCTTTTTCAACCCAGGGTTTTGGTTCTTGGTGTATACCTTCTTCTCTCGATATATTTTGTTCCTTTTCTTCCTCCTCTTCACAATCTGTGTAAAATAATTTCTTCTCAACACACTTATGATCTTTAGTGTATTTTCTATCACAATTGTAACAAATCCCCTTTTCTCCTTTTTTCTATTGGGTATGGATCCTATTTATCTTCTTGATTTAGAGGTCTCATTTCAGCTGCATTCGATTCCAATTCCTAATAGGGCGGAAATGTCGCTTTAGGATTGCATCAGGGGGATATAGGGTGGGGAAACAACAATTTTATGAGCCCCACCTTGGCGGAAGTTTGGGGGCAGTGCCCCCAAGAAAAAAGTAGATGAAAAAGTTCCTTGTAAACTACTGTAATTTCATAGTCAATCTGGGCCATTCATTATGAAAAATATCTGATGGTAGAAGTTATGTCAATCAGGGCCATTCATTCATTATTTACGCTATTGTACAAGCATTGAAAAAATGGAGACATTATTTGCTGCCAAAGGAATTCATATTGTGTTTGGACAATCATGCATTACAGTTCATAAATAACTAGCCGAAATTGAACCAAAAACATGCCAAGTGGGTAGAATTTTTGCAGAGCTTTACTTTTGTGATAAAGCACACAAGTGGTAAGTTGAATAAAGTCATTGATGCGTTGAGCAAGGTAAGTTTTATTATGCAAGAATTCAAAGTTTGTGTTGTAGGATTTGAAGAAATGATTGAAATGTACAAAGATGATGTTGATTTCAAAGATATCTATACAGCAGTTCAAAATCCAATAGTTCATAACAGAAGTCAATGGTTAGATTATCTTATCCAAGGAGGCTTATTGTTCAAAGGCAACAAGCTGTGTATTCCCAAATGTTCTATGAGGGAAAACATAATAAAGAAAAAACATAGTGGAGGATTATCTGGTCACTTTGGACAAGATAAAACCTTTGCTCAAGTGAATGATTTTTATTATTGGCCAAAAATGTAAACTGATGTTAAGAGATCTATTGAGAAGTGCAGGATATGTCAGCATGCTAAGGGGGGAAGTTATAACATATAATTGTATCAGCCATTTCCAATACCAGACCGACCGTGGGATGCAGTTAGCATGGATTTTGTTTTGGGATTACCAAAAACTCAGAGGGAATGATTCCATTTATGTTGTGGTAGATATATTTTCCAAGATGGCACATTTCATTGCTTGTAAGAAGACTAGTCATGCAACACATATAGCTAATCTATTTTTTCAGAAATTGTAAGATTACATGGATTGCCTATAAGTATTTTGTCTAATAGGGATACAAAGTTTGTAGGGAATTTCTGAAGAATTTTTTGGAAGCAACCAGGAGCTAACCTCGGTTTCATTTCAGCATACCACCCTCAAACAGATGGCCAAACTGAAGTAGTAAATAGGAGCTTGGGAAACATATTGAGAAGTTTAGTGTATCAAAATCCTAAGCAATGGGATTTAGCACTAGCTCAGGATAAATTTTCTTATAATGACACTCCAAACCGAAGTACTGGAATGAGTCCATTTCAGACTTTTTTTGGAATGAATCCAAGAGGGGTGTATGAGCTCAGAAATTTGGGTAAACATGAGACAAGAAGTGTAAAAGCTGAAGAGTTTGCAAAACAGATGCAAAGACTACAAGAAGATGTCAAAGGTAGATTGTAGGAAAGCAGTGGTAAATACAAATAGAGTGGATATGAAAAGAGGAGAGAAAGAATTTCAAGTGGGAGATTTAGTGATGGTATATTTGAGAAAAGAAATATTTCCTGCTAAGACTTACAATAAACTGAAAATGAAAAAGATAGGACCACGTAGAATTGTGAGAAAGTTTTCAGCTAATTCATATGAAATTGAATTGCTAGAAGGGATTGGAATATCACCTATTTCCAATATTGCATATTTGTATCCATGAAAATGGACAGAGACAGAGCTACAGGAGGAAACTGTAGAAGATGGAGTTCAAACCTTGAACTGGGAAGGAAAAATTCCAAAGACCATTAAGAAAGAAGTGGAAGTTGTTTTAGAGAAAAGAGTATCCAGAAGAACCAGAGGATAGACTTATTTTCAATATCTAGTCAAATGGAAAGGACAGCCAGTGGAGGATGCTAGCTGGTTAACAACAACAAAGTTGCAGAAGTATGGAATAAGCCCTGAAAGTCTGAGGGATGATTTCTTTCTTCCCGGGGAGTCTGATGCAGGAGCATCTAGACTTAGCTAGCAATGTGAAAGTTTGTTCACATGTTGTGGCTAAACAAGCTGAATTTCTCTGACCTGAGTGGTCAAAACTCAGTTTTTACTGAGAGGGTTGGATGTCCCAAGAAATGAGTTGTATTTCATTATTGTAACAAGTAGAAATTGTCTTATTTTAGATCCAAAGCTAAGTTGTCAGCATAGGTGTGTGATAGTGCTTGAAAATAGAGATTGACTGTTAGAATGCTTAAAAATAGAGATTGAGTAGTTAGAGTGGCATTGGATTGATAAAAAGGAGAAAAATGTAATGTAGGGGGATGGTCAAAGATGAGAGAGGATTGAGCAAAGTGAGAGTCAGGTGACAGAGCGAGGACTTCCATATTGAACAAAGGTCTTTTAAAATCGTTGTAATTGAGCCGAAGGGCGAGACTCTATAAACTTGATAGTCTTGATAAATTGATGTCGTGTGAGATTATATATATATATATATATATATATATATATATATATATATATATATATATATATATATATATATATATATATATATATATATATATATATATATATATATCGATTCTGTGTGAACTTTCATTTTACTTCTATTTATTTGTATTCGAGACAGAATCAAATATTTCTCAGTTTTTATGCTTTATGATATAGAGCTCTGAATTCAATGGAAATCGCAGGATTTTGTGTTAATAATAGTATTGAAGCCCGCTTAAATCCCAGCCGTTGATCTAAGTTCCAACCAACAGTGTGAAATCCCGCCGAATGTTGGATCATCCCATATCACATCGCAATATTTGTTTACAAAGGGGAGGAGCTCAGGCCTTAAGAAGTTGCGATGTGTGATCGCCGAAACATCACATTGCAATAAAAAATTGGTCTGTGTTCGAACTTGAGACCGCAAGACAATGCAATGTGTGATAGTGATCTATCGCATCACAATATCTCAGTTGGAAAGGGAATGGGCCTGGAGTATTGGTAACTTGTGATATGTGATGGGCGATGCGACCATTGACTATATCGCATAGCAACATTTCATATGTATCAACTAAGCCCTAAGCACTGCCATTGCGATTACGATATAACGTGAACTGTTGGATCAGAGATGAGGTGATCTACAGTGTACCACCGAGCAGCTCTGTTAAATAGAGGAAAGATCTATTGTTGGGCTTATATTAAGAAATCAAAGCAGTGAAGCGGAAGGCCTGATTATACAGGCAAAGGAAAACATGGGGCCGATTGTTGATATTTATCAAACAATTGATTCCTGCATCGATTGTGGTATCAAAGCACAGAGAGATTAAGGTTGATTATAGTAAACATGCCACCGAGGAGAGGAGCTGGAATTGGTCGAGGAAGATCGGAAGTAAATATAGTTCTATTGGAAGAGATCCAAAATCTGTGTATGAGGATGGAAACAATTGTGACTGGTCAGAGAAGAACACCTGATGAAGGGGATGACAGTGCTACAAAAGAATCATCCAAGGGAGAAGAAGAGGAGGAAAATGAAACTACCAGAGTTATTAAGATGCTGGCGAAATTAGGAGGAAAAACAAAGGTGTAAATTCCTACGTATGAATGGAGTCTCAATGAAGAAGAGCTAATGGATTGTATCAAGTCATTAGACAAATATTTTGACTATGAAGAGGAGGCTGACGACAAGAAGAAGGTGAAATTTGCAGTAACCAGATTAAAGGGTCATGCAGCTATTTGGTGGGACGAGCTATAGACATCCAGAACAAAGAAAGGGAAGTCCAGGATCAAGCAATGGGACAAAATGGTGAGTAAGATGAAAGCCAAATTTATGCCTAAAGATTATTAGTTAAATCTTTTTAAACAGTTGCAGAATTTAAGGCAAAAAGGAATGTCTGTAAAAGAATACATAGAAGAGTTTTATAGATTGAGTATTATAGCAGGACATGCAGAGGATGACATGGAGAAGGTAGCCAGATATATCAATGGCTTAAGATATGACATACAAGACGAGATTAGCTTCTTAAGTCTGAAGACTATTGAGGATTCCTATCAAGTGAGTTTGAATGCAGAAGAGAAGATGTTGAGAAAATAGAATCAGAGGAATAGAGAAAGAAGCTCAGTAAGAGGTAGAGGAAATACCAAACCAATGGGATAGCAACATCAACATGAAGCAAGCAATTCAAGTAGCAGACCACCACAAAGAGGGGATTTTAATAGAGGAATATTTGCGCCTAGAGGAAGAGGCCAAGGAAGAGATATTCGGTGCTACACATGTGGAGAATGGGGACATGTATCATGGGACTGTCCTCATAATAAACCAACAAGCCAAAGGAATGTGAATGTGGCTAAGGAAAATCCAGAAACACCTCGACTTATGGAAAAGGAAGAACCCCCTGAAGTAGGAGAATACTTTTCGTTGAGAAGGACATTGCTTAAGACCAAGAAAGAGATTGAAGAACCAGCGCAGAGGAAGAATTTATTTAGAACTACCTGTAAATCCAAAGGTAAGTGTTGTAAAGTAATAATTGACAGTGGAAGCACTGATAACCTTGTTTCTACAGAGATGGTGGACAAGCTCAGATTAGCAAAGACAGTGCACCCTACTCCTTACAAAGTGTCGTGGTTGCAGAAAGGACATCAAATTATTGTGACAGAACAATGCAAGGTTGAAATATAGATTGGTACATATAAGGATGTAATATTATGTGATGTAATGCCAATGGATGTATGCCATGTATTGTTGGGAAGACCGTGGTAGTTTGATCGGAAAGCTATTCATGATGGGAGGAGAAACACTTATACTTTGGAGAAAGATGGAAATAAATATACATTGTTGCCCTTGAAGGATGACGCTGACAAAGGAGCACTGGGAAGTAGTGTTATGCTGATGAGAAGAAAGGAGCTATTGCAAGAGATTGGGAAAGATGAAGAAATGCATTTTGCTGTCATATGGAGATGGAAGGTAATTTTAACTTCCACAACTTAGATGATTTACCTGAATAAATCGAAACTATATTAAATGATTTTGCTGATATTAGTGTGGATGAGTTGCCAAAGGCATTGCCATTGATCAGGAGTATTAGTCATCATATTGATCTAATACCAGGAGCGAGTTTACCAAATAAAGCAGCGTATAGATTAACTCCTCAAGATAATGCAGAAGTTGGAAGACAAGTGCAATAACTGATGGATAAGGGACTAATCAGAGAGAGTCTTAGTCCATGTGTTGTACCAACAGTACTCAGTCCAAAGAAAGGAGGTGAATGGTGTATGTGCATAGATTCCATAGCCATAAACAAGATCACAATCAGGTATAGATTTCCTTTTCCATGCATGGATGATTTGACGGATTTTTTGAGCGGATCAAAGTATTTTACTAAAATAGATTTGAAGAGTGGATATCATCAAATAAGAATTCGAGAAGGACATGAATGGAAGACTGCATTTAAAACAAACAGTGGGTTGTATGAGTGGTTAGTGATGCCTTTTGGACTCACTAACGCCCCTAGCATGTTCATGTGATTAATGAACAAAGTCTTGAAGGAATATGCAGGAAAGTTTGTTATTGTTTATCTTGATGATATTCTAGTTTTCAGCAAAAGTAAGGAAGAAAATCTAGAGCATATTAAATTGGTTTTAAGAACTCTGCAGAAAGAGAAACTACTGATAAATCTGAAGAAATGTAGTTTCATGAAAGAAGAATTAATTTATTTAGGATTTGTAGTTTCTAAAGAAGGATTGAAAATGGATCCGGAGAAAGTCCAGGCAATTTGGAACTGACCTATTCCTAGAAATATATTTGAGATAAGAAGCTTCCATGGTCTTGCAAGTTTTTAGGGAAAAGTTTATCAAAGGTTTTAGTCAGATTTGTGCACCAATTCTTGAAACAATTAAGGAGACCAATCAGCCGTTCAAGTGGAAAGAAGTAGTAGATGGGAATTTTAAATTGCTGAAGAGGAAAATCACAGAGGAACCGATTTTAGCTTTGCCTGATTTTGAAAAAGTATTTCAAGTTGAAACAAATGCTAGCAGAGTTGCAGTTGGCGCAGTTATGAGTCAGGAACAAAGAACGATAGCGTACTTTAGTGAGAAATTGAATGAAACGAAGAATTATTCTTCTTATGATAAAAAGTCTTACATTATTGTACAAGCCTTGTAACAATGGAGACATTATTTGTTGCCAAAGGAATTCATATTGTATTTGGACAATCATGCATTACAATTTATAAATAACTAGCCAAAATTGAACCAGAAACATGCCAAGTGGGTAGAATTTTTGCAGAGCTTTACTTTTGTGATAAAGCACACAAGTGGTAAGTTGAATAAAGTCGTTAATGCGTTGAGAAGGGTAAGTTTTATTGTGCAAGAATTCAAAGTTGGTGTTGTAGGATTTGAAGAAATGATTGAAAAGTACAACGATGATGCCGATTTCAAAGATATCTAATAGTTCATAACAGAAGTAAATGGTTAGATTATCTCATCCAAGGAGGCTTATTGTTTAAAGGAAACAAGTTGTGTATTCCAAAATGTTCTATGAGGGAAAAACTAATAAAGGAAAAACATAGTGGAGGATTATATGGTCACTTTGGACAAGATAAAACCTTTGCTCAGGTGAATGCTTTTTATTATTGGGCAAAAGTGCACACTGATGTTAAGAGATTTGTTGAGAAGTGTAGGATATGTCAGCATGCTAAGGATAGAAGTTAGAACCCAGGATTGTATCAGCCATTTCCAATACTAAACCAACTGTGGGATGCAGTTAGCATGGATTTTGTTTTGGGATTACCAAAAGCTCAAAGAGGGAACGATTCCATTTATGTTGTGGTAGATACATTTTCTAAGATGGAACATTTCATTGCTTGTAAGAAGACTAGTGATGCAACACATATAGTTAATCTATTTTTCTACAAATTGTAAGATTAAATGGATTTCCTATAAGTATTGTGTCTAATAGGGATACAAAGTTTGTAGGGCATTTCTGGAGAAATCTTTGGAAGAAACTAGGACCTAACCTTAGTTTTAGTTCAGCATACCACCCTCAAACTGATGGACAGACCGAAGTAGTAAATAGGAGCTTGGGAAACATATTGAGAAGTTTAGTGTATCAAAATCCTAAGCAGTGGGATTTAGCACTAGCTCAGGATAAATTTTCTTATAATGACACTCCAAACCGAAGTACTGCAATGAGTCCATTTCAGATTGTTTTTGGATTGAATACAAGAGGGGTGTATGAGCTCAGAAATTTGGGTAAACAGAAGACAAGAAGTACAAAAGCTAAAGAGTTTGCAGAACAGATGCAAATACTACAAGAAGATGTCAAAGGCAGATTGTAGGAAAGCAGTGGTAAATACAAACAAAGAGTGGATATGAAAATAAGACAGAAAGAATTCCAAGTGGGAGATTTAGTGATGGTATATTTGAGAAAATAAAGATTTCCTGCTAAGACTTACAATAAACTAAAAATGAAAAATATAGGACCATGTAGAATTGTAACAAAGTTTTTTGCTAATGCATATGAAATTGAATTACCAGAACGGATTGGAATATCACCTATTTTCAATATTGCAAATTTGTATCCATGCAAGGGGACATAGACATAGCTACAGGAGGAAACTATAGAAGATGAAGTTCAAACCTTGAACTAGGAAGAACAAATGCCAAACACCATTAAGAAAGAAGTGGAAGCTGTTTTGGAGAAAAGAGTATCCAGAGGATAGACTTATTTTCAATATCTAGTCAAATGGAAAGGACGGCCAGTGGAGGATGCTAGCTAGTTAACAACAGCTGAGTTGCAGAAGTATGGAGTAAGCCCTGAAAGTCTGAGGGATGATTTCTTTCTTCCCCAGGAGTCTGATGCAGGAGCATCTAGACTTAGCCAGCAATGTGAAATTCTGTTCACATGTTGTGGCTAAACAGGTTGAATTTCTCTGACCTGAGTGGTCAAAAGTCAGCTTTTACCAAGAGGGTTGGATCTCTCAAGAAATGAGTTGTATTTCATTATTGTAATAAGTAGAAATTGTCTTATTTTAGATCCAAATCTAAGTTGTTAGCATAGGTGTGTGATAGAGCTTCAAAATAGAGATTGACTATTAGAATGTTTAAAAATAGAGATTGAGTAATTAGAGTGGGATTGGATTGATAAAAAGGAGAAAAATGTAATATAGGGGGATGGGCAAAGATGAGAGAGGATTGAATGAAGCGAGAGTCGGGTGACAGAGTGAGGACTTCCATATTGAACAGAGGTCTTTTAAAATCATTGTAATTGATTCGAAAGGCGAGACTCTGTAAACTTGATAGTCTTGATAAACAGAATCTAATATTTCTCAGTTTTCATGCTTTATGATATAGAACTCTGAATTCAACGGAAATCATAGGCTTTTGTGTTAATAACAGTATTGAAGCCCGCTTAAATCCCAGCCATTGATCTAAGTTCCAACCAACGGTGCGAAATCCTGCTGACCGTTGGATCATCCCATATCACATTGCAATATTTGTTTACAAAGGGGCGGACCTCAGGCCTTAAGGAGTTGCGATGTGTGATCACCAAAACATCGCATTGCAATAAAACATTGGTGTGTGATCGAACTTCAGATTGTAAGACAATGTGATGTGCGATAGCGATCTATCGCATCACAATATCTCAGTTGGAAAGGGAATGGGCCTGGAGTATTGGAAACCTGCGATATGCGATGGGTGATGCAACCATTGACTATATCGCATTGCAACGTTTCATATGTATGAACTGAGCCCTAAGCACTGCCATTGTGATTACAATATAATGTGGATTGTTGAATCAAAGGTGAGGTGATCTACGGTTTACCACCAAGCGACTCTGTTAAATAAAGGAAAGATCTGTTGTCGGGCTTATATTAAGGAAATCAAAGCAGTGAAGCAGAAGACTTGATTATAAAGGGAAAGGAAAAGGCGGGGCTGATTCTTGATATTTCTCAAAACAATTGATTCCTGCGTCAGCTCCCAATTCATATTTGGTTTTTCTTTGTGAGAGCGCAAATTGTTGCAATTGGTCTCATAATTTTGGTATATCATGTTGCATTTCTTCTTTTTTCATGCGTCATAGTAGATATTTTTGAGGGTTTTATTGGTGTAAAGTTTTTTTGTTTGGGAGGAATTTTTGAATAAATTAATGATACCTATTCTTCATTATTCCCTTTGAAGCACTTCAAACTGATTTTTCAAACAAAATTTATGCAAATTTAAAAATACACACCTTTTAAGAGCTTGATTTTGAGTTTGTTGATAAGGTTGACCTTGAAACTATTATGTCTCTATGATTTCAGCCTCCCAAGGTCTGAAATCACAACTTGTGATATCCCTCTATGTTTTCTTTCCAACCCCGCCATCTATATTGATCTTTTATTCTTCAAGATGAAGTTACGACAAAACTCCCACAATGACCTGATTATGGATTAGTTCAGTAGAGATAACTTGTAGGGTATTCCATGTGTCAATATTTCAACCTTTGGCCTTAAAAATAATACACGAAATATGCATTTCATGTGGTTTCAATCTCTTTTAATAAAATTCAAATACGATGCACAAAGAAAAAGTTATGATGATTTTTCATAGTACACCGATTTGAGACTAAATTTTAGAGCATGCAAAAAACCTAATTTCCTTGGACCATATCTCTAAAATAATGGTGAAACAAGATTTGAAACTGTAACCATATGTTAATAACGATTGTTCCTTCATGTAGTAATAATTTCATAGTCTTAAGCTTCACATAAAATAAGTTATAGCGAAAATTCCTCGATGACCTATTTGAAGTGACAAAACCCTAGGGTACCAAATGTTATGTATCTAGATCAAAAATAGCAAAGAAGGGTAAGAAAATATAGATAAAAAACTAGATAATAATCCAATTTGAGGGGGAAACCTCCCTTTACATAACATAAGTGAAAAACACTTGGATGATTCAAATGAAAAAACCTCCTTGGTATAAATAGGAGTGAGGACCTTGCAGCGATGGAGGAATGTGGAGTCGAGTAATGATGTTGTAGGTTTCAGGGAATCCACGCGTATGCTGTCCCCACCTTTGGTCTGGGTGTTGAGGAAAGTTTTGAGACTTTTGAGGTAGGTTTTTATAGGCGGAACTGTTTTCCGTTTTTTCCATTCCCATGATTTTTTGGGTGACCGATTGTGGTTTCATTGTGCTACTCTGCAGTTTCAATCATCCTTTCATTTACCATCCTTGTGCTATTAAGTTTTTCGTCGGTTTCACCTTAGGCTTCTTAGTTAATTGGGTTTCAGGTCATCGAGGGTGGACTATCCTTGGGAGGTTCCTCCACATTGGGTTCTCTCCAGGTATTTTCGCCTGCTAGAATCTTTAACTGATCGGTTCAGTTAGGTGTTAGTTTTTTAGTTTTTTATCATTTCACTGTTATCAAGATGGTCATCCCAAGGGACTATGTGGATTTGGAATAGGCACCAGAGAATATTTTGGTAGTATGGGGTTTGGAACCAACAAAACAAAATCTAGCGAAGGTTGTCTCACCAGCTATGTCTCCACCTAGAAAAGGTAGTGGTATGGAGCTAGCATGGAATTTTGGCTGTGGCCTAGGGATGCTTGAGGAGTAAAAACCCCCATCCACAAGGGCATTTTACTGGTTTCCAGACTCTGAAGTTCTTGAAGGTAAGGATTGTGTAGTATTGGCATGCATATTTATTGGGTCGTCGGTGGAATTACTAGTAAGCCCTAAAACCCCTCCTGTAGTCTCTGTTTCTAGGTTTCTAATGCGCGTTTTGGAAGATATCATTAGAAGTAGTAGCATTAAGTGAAAGGAAGAGTTGCAATATTGTTTAAATGAAATTTTGGGGGTTAAAGGGTCAGTTGTGAGTTTGATCTTGTATAAAACACATAATTGTAAAATTCCTGCTCTAGCATGTGCCATTAACGTCTCACAATTTTTTTTTAGTTGCCGAGAATTTTGGTAATGGTGAGAACCCTTTTATTGGCTTTCGAGAGTTAAATTCTTTGGTGGAATAGCCACTCCAAAATGAACCAGGGAATGAAGCGCTAAGGTTTCCAGCTCTTCCTGGCCAAGGGTCGGAATTGGTTGGTCAACTCGAGATGGGTTCTTTGGGGTTGAAGGAGGGTAGTCATTCCCCCATTCTCGGCTTTAGTGGGTAGGTACTAGAATTTGAGGGTCTTCAAAACATTAATTTCATACCGAATGAGACATTGGAGGGTTTTCTAGGCTTTGAAATCCAAGAGGACGAAGACACTATTTCAAAATCCCCTTTAGTTAACGGTTAGCCCTCAGGCCTGAAGATGTGGAAGGGGAAGGTGATAAGAAAGAAACCAGAGAAACCGAACTTGATCTTAGGGGTCAACATGCAGATGGATGAAGCTATGGTTGCATCAGAGTGCATCATAGTGGGATGGGTAACAAGAAGACATTTCACTACAAATTTCATTATGGAATGGATAAAAAAGGAGTGGAGTGCATGGCTAGTTTCACAGATGAAGGTAATATGTTTAACCATGGGTTTGTTCATGTTTAGATTCTCTAATGTCGAAGTTGTTGATTGGGTGCTTAAGCGAAAATGGGGTTTTGGGAAAGCTCTAGTTTTCTTTAAAACATGGATGCCCCTCTTTGATGCTCAAAGAGAAAGATTAGGAGATATCCCTGTGTGGGTGTGTCTGTTGGAACTTGCTAGCCAGCTATAATTGATGGATGTCTTCAAGGCGATTGGGAGCATTCTAGGTACTTTTCTAGAAGTTGATATGTCCTTTCAGGTGACTAAGGAAAGAAAGGTGGCACATATACTGATTAGGATGGACCTGAGGTAGGGTTTGGTAGATATGATGTAGATACAGGTGGATGGCTACTCTCTCACTCAGTTTCTTGACTATGAACAACTTCTCTATAGATGTCATTGCTGCAATGAAGATGGCCACTTGGAAAGGTACCATCTTTTCCCCTCGTCTTTCTCATTCGATTATGTGTATTCCCCTTGTGGATCCTATTCTCAGACCTGGTCCTTCCAAGCCTCCTATTGATGGTTTTTCTCGAATGTGCAATGTTTCTTTATCCCTTGATAGTATCATTACATCAATCCTAATTTTAAATCTTTCTAGACCCCCTTTGGTAGGCTCTGGTTTACCCCTTCCTTCTGAACTTTTCCTTGATAAGCCCCATTATAACCTTCATCCCCAGGACAAAAGAGACCATTCCGATGAACCTGTGTGTGGTCTTGATCCTATCCATGATACTGCAAGTCCCCCCAAGACTCGGGGCTACAAAGCAAACATTTCAAAGGCCCAGTTAAAAGCAAAACTTGACATAGCCGATGGGAATCAACTCTCCCTCAAAGGGTCACTTAGAGAAGTGATGAACCCTATGGTGGTTTCCAAATGATTTTGATGTCCTTCAATTGCAGAGGGATTTCTAGCCCCCAAAAAAGGTTAGCTTTAAAACAATTACTTAAAAATGTCTGTTGTGATGTTATTATGCTTCAGGAGACCCTTGGTCATGGGGATTATGCAATAAATATTTTGAGAAACATGTTGCCTTGTTGGAATTTTGTGGCATTGGAAGCATGAGGCCATTTTGGGGGTTTAGCTATGGGATTTAAGGACTACGTCTTAAAACTCTTAAATTCTTGGGGCTCTAATTTGATGCTAAGAGCATAGATTTACTCCTCGAATCTCTGTTCAAACCTAACTCTTATAAACATTTATGGACCTTGTCAAGGATGTATACCCTTTTGGAACAAGTTATCTTCAAAATCTTTGCTAAATTTCTCTAAGCTTGTGGTTGGACGGGATCTCAATGTTTCCTTAGGGTTTTTGAATCTTGGGGACCAATTGCACAGGTGGACTCATAGACTTATTGATGTTGATCTTTTGAAAGAAAAACCTACTTGGAGAAATAGAAGGGTTGGAGAGGCAAGTGTGGAAAAATGTTTAGACCAGTTCTTAATTAAAGAATATCTCGCTACTCAAATTTCTTTCTTTCACCAGTGAGTTGGATCTTAGGGTGATTCAGATCAATTCCCAATTTTTTTGGAACTAAAAGGGGCTAGTAGGAAGCCTAACTCCCCTTTTAAATTCAACTCTTCCTCACTTAAATATTTTTCCTACAATAATTTGGTTCGTGAGATTTGGAGATCTCAAAACAAAACCTAGGGTTTATCCCTTGCTCAATATTTAATGGAGAAACTTTAAAAATTGAAACAATCAATAATATCTTGGGAAAAGAAAAAATATTTAAGCAATGAAGCGGCTCTAAAATCCATTGAGATTGAACTAGAGTCTTTAAAAATTCTGGAAGGGGATGGGTATGAGACATAAGAGAAAAATGGAAGGATAAAATCCATGGACGGTGAAAGGTATATGATTCTGAAAGACATCAAAGAAAAATGGAGGCTAAAAATTAGAGCCATTTGTCTTGAGGTTGGGAACAAAAACTCCATTTTTTTCCAGAACTATGCCAAGGGCAGGAAAAACTCAAACACCATTTGGGAACTAAAAAATTATGATGGGGAGTCGGTATCTTCTTTCAGTGAATTGGAATCCATGAGGGTCTGTCATTTCAAATTCTTGTTTAAAGCTCCCCCTGAGGCCACCATTACCAAAGTCATTAGGGTAGCATATGTTTCTCCTAACTTTGTTGAGGAGGGCAATAATGAGATCCTCATGGCCCATGTATCAAAGGGGGAAGTGGAGAGAGTTCTTCAACCTACGCAAAAGGAGAAGAGCTCGGGTCCTGCTAGCTAGATGGTGGATTTTTTCCAATATTTTTTTGACTTAATCAGGGATGACTTGGTTGGACTGGTGGAGGAGTCCAGAAGCAGGGGTTTTGTGCATGAACCCCTTAATTCAACCTTCTTGTCATTAATCCCTAAATTCGATGATCCTGATGGTTTTGATGACTTCAGAACCATCTCATTGTGCAATTGTACATACAAAATTATTGCCAAAATTATTGCAAAACACTTAAAAAGAATCCTTTCAAAAAGAATTGATTAGGAACACTACGAGTTCCTTGAGGGTTGGAAAATGCATGAAGCCATTGGGGTGGCCCAGAAATCCCTGTACAATATCAAAAGACACACAAAAAAGGAATGATTGTCAATATTAATCTTTCAAAGGCATATGACAAGATTCACTGGATGTTCTTGTGTCTTTTGATTATTCATCTGGGTTTCAATATTGGTTTCATTAAGTGAGTCATGGGTTGTATAACTAATGTGAGTTTATTTTTCTCATCAATGGGACTTCCTCTCCTTTTTTCACTAGCCATAGGGGTCTTCGTTAAGGATGCCCTTTATCACCCCTTTTGTTCTTTTTTGTTGCTGAAGGTTTGAGCCAATTGATCCATTATGCCATTAGAAGGGGTGAATATAAAGGAATTGAAATTGCTATAAATATTTGTATTACTCATCTACTTTTTGTGGATGACATTTTACTATTATTTTATGGGTCTAGGGGACCACTTGCACAGTTGAATTCAATCCTAGACTTATTCCTTAAGGCAACTGGGATGAGCATTAATGCACACAAGTCCTCTATTACTCACAATGGGCTCTCTGGGGTGGAGATAAATAGATCATTATTTTTATTTCCCTTTGAATTAAATCCTTTGTCGAATAGTCTCAAATACCTTGGGTTCCTCTTAAAGCCAGACTCCTACAGGAAATTAGACTGGAAATGGTTAGTTGCAAAAATTGAAAAGTGTGTCAAGCATTAGAGCTTTAAGTGGCTCTCAAGAGCAGGGCACTTGGTTCTTATAAAATATGCTTTATTGGCCATCCATGTTTACTGGATCGCTCTTACTTGGATCCATAGGAAAATTGTCCATCCAAAAGATAAGGGTGGGTGGGGCATAAAGTATATTACATGTTTCTCTCACTCTTTGGTAGAAAAATCAGGCTAGAGTCTTTTAACCAAGGACAACCTATGGACATCTGTGATAAAAAGGAAATATATTTATCCCCTGGACTTTGATGGCTGGCTGTGAACCCCGGAAAATTTCTCATGAAACTCTTCGACCATCTGGAAGGCTATGATTGAGTCTTTTGACATTGTGGCTGATGGTCTATCCTAGCTTGTTGGGAATGGTACTAGTGTTCATGTGGGAGTGGACCCTTGGGTTGGTTGTAATGATATTTTTACTCTTCCAAGGGAGCTGAGAGAGTCCCTTACTGCTAAGGGGGTTTACTTTCTCAATCAAATTTCAAATGACGAAAACACTTCTTTTTGGAACCAGGGTTGGAAGTCGGCTGAGGATTTAAACCTTGAGCCCTAATGGGAGGGTGTTTGGCTGGACTACACTATGGATTTGCAGAGAAAAAATGTTCACATAAGGGAAAGGGAAGATGAACTTCAATGGGTCCACTCCCCCAATGGAATATATGCTCTGAATTTTGGTTACATCTTGCAAATGAATTGAAGTGGTTGGTGGAGATAGGCATTGGTGGTTCAAACCTTTGTGGAAACTTGGTTGCCCAGAAAAATCCAAACTCTTATTCTGGTGCATTCTCAAGAACAAAGTCCCAACCTGGGATAACCTTCAAAAAAGAAACAAATAGGGTCCGGGTTGGTGTACACTTTGCAAAAATTTTGAAGAAAGCATTTCTCATTTTTTTTAAGGTGCCCTTTGTCTTTAAGAATATGGGATGTCTTTTCGAAGGTTGTTGATATTAGCATGAATTGGTCTGGTTCTTCCTTGTTGGATGCTTGGAAAAATTGGTGGTCATTTACAAATGATACTCATTATAGGAACATTCCCCCGATAATTTGTTGGGGGATTTGGTTGGCTTGGAACAAAAGCATTTTTCAAGACCAACCTTCAGATCCCTATCCTATTGCTATTCAATGTGCCTCTATCTATGAATTGATTCCTCAAATCGTTCCCTCTTTGTATTGTCGAAACATTCAAGAAGAAATCATTAGACCCAAAATCCCATGGGAATATTTTGATGGGGCTTTTAATGCTCATGATAGATGTGGGTAGGGATCATCATACACATAAATGAACACATAATTCTAAAAGCTTTAGCGTGTATTGGTACTAGTTCAAATAACTATGCAGAACTAAAAACTTTGAAAATCCTTTTATGTTGGTTAAGACAGTTGGGGATTGATTCAGCATAGATATTTTGTGACTCTCTGAATGTGATAAATTGGACAAACAATGTGCAGCGCTGTCAAAATATTACATTGATTCCTATTTTAGAAGAAATTTCTTTTATTAAATCAGCCTTTGTTGATTTCTCTATATGTCACATTTACAAGGAAAGGAACGTGGAAGTAGATTACTTTTCTAAAAAAGGTTTATAGCAGGCTCTAGACTCCTGACATATAATTGATTCTAACAACGATTAGGTCACCGAGTTGGATTGGGCTCCATACTTTTAATAGCTCGGTTTTTTTTTATGGTTTATATCTCTACTTTTTTTGTTGTGGGGCAGTTTAGTTATTTTGAGGATTTTTGCTCTCCTTTCAGATCATGTTTTTTGTATATGACTATTGGACTACGGATAAAACACAAACTGATACTATTTTTTGTTGATGGGTTTTTTCCTCCAAATCTTCAAAGAGACATAGGTTTATGATTAGAGATCTATAGTTACTTCATATGATTATTAGTTTTGAGCAAGTGCACTTTCCACTTTCCTCAGTATGTTGTGGTTTCACTTTTTGCATATGGTGCATTTACAGTTTGGTTTTGAATGCTTTGATGCATATACTTTGTAACTTTTTATTTCCTTAATAAAGATTTCAATTTTCCTATGGAAAGAAAATATATATATATATATATATATATATATATAGAGAGAGAGAGAGAGAGAGAGAGATAGGAATCTAAAGGGTCAAAATATAATTAGGGCCTACATAAAAATAATAATGTAAGGGCACAAAAATAGATTGCTACAATTATTGTGGAAGTGGAACCTCAACCACACTCAGCGATCAATCAATTAACGGATTAATCAACCTAAAATAATTGTTGCATGCAGAGAATTCGAGTTACCCATTTGAGATGGAGATTCCAAGGTAATGTACTATCAGTTGTAGCATATTCGAATGTGTACAGGTGGTGCATGTAGTTAGAGGAAGGGCCTAAGGTAATTGCGCAATTCCATGGTGTGAAATTTCTAAAAAATAGGGGCAATTTCCCAAGGGAACATCGCAAGGAAATAGGATCTTGGAGGCCTTGAAAATTGGCTAATTTTTGGCCAAATTCAGTCAGCCATGAAGAGGGATAGATTATACACTTTTAGGGTGTGCTAAAGCTTTGAGCAAGCATATGTATTTCATACCTATTCTCTAATTAATGCAATACAAGTAGTAAGGGGTTTTGAGCAGTTTCTTTCCCCTACATAAATATATATGCATGAGTGATGTTTCCTTTTACATGTCTATGATTCTTGTTTTGGATGGTGAATTAAATTCCACATATCAGTAGAGTGGCTTCAAGTCTTGTGTTTAGTAAATTTCATGAACAATATTGAATATACACATTAATTTCTACATGGTATCAGAGTTGGAATCACTGTAGATCATATATTTCGAAATTTTCATTATAAGAGGTTCAAAGGTCAAGATTATGGTTGCAGGTTTTCTTTGGGACTAAGAATATGGATTTCAATGCACTAAGGCTCGAGTATGACCTTGAGGGATGCTCAAATTATGTTTCATGGAAGGACCACATGGAGGAAGTACTAGAGGATAATGGGTTAAAGGAATTCATTGATAATGATATTCCAAAACCAAAAACATTTGATGCTAAGGATATGGTAGATTGGAAGAAGTGTGTAGAAAAGGCAAGGAGAATCATATTGGAGGGAGTATGAGACCATATTGTCTCCAATATCCATGGGAAAGAGACTTTGTATGCAATGTGTCAAGCACTGACAGATTTGTTCTAGAATAGTAGGGACCATAGGAAATTGGCACTCAAGGACAAACATTGAAATATCAAGATGCAGAGGAATGAGACCATTCCACAGTACTTGAGCAAGTTCACACAATGTCATGATGAACTTGGTTAAGCTAGGGTTGCTATAGAAGAGGATGATTCGGTGAGCCTAGCCCTTATAGACCTTCCCCATAGTTGGCACAACTGCCAAGATTAGATGAATGGGACGGAGAAACTACCAAATTGGGAATGTCTGTGGTCCAATTTGGTAGAGAATAAGGAGGAATACCATAAACGAGACTTCATCCAAGGGTGAGGATGAGGAAAATTTTGTCTTGGCTAGAAAGGAAAATAAATGGAAAGGGAAGAAATCCAAGTCCAAAGAAAAATCTAGTTAAGGGGGAAGAAGAAATACTTGTCTAGAATCGAGTGCTTTCACTGTTATGAATTCAGGCACTATGCCACAAATTGTCCACACAAGAAGACAAGAAAGAAGACACCAAGAGGAGAAACAAGTGAAGCTTTGGCTTCACAGTTAGAGAATTATTTTACTCTCATTGCATGCATGGTCATCACAGTGATGGGAAGAGTGTAATACCTTGAAAATGGTGATTCATTCCATATGACAAAAAATATTTTTTTAGTAGTTTGGAGGAGAAGCATCTTAAGATGGGAGATGATGGAAGGTACAACATGACCAAGAATGGTACAATCACCTTTCAGATAGAGTCAGGCTCCCCTCTCAAACTTCGGGATGTGATGTTTGTTCCATGTCTAAAGAAGAATCATGTCTCCTTTGCAATTTTGGAAGATCATGAAGATGATGTGATCTTCAGAAAAGAAAAGGCATTCTTGAGACACATAGCCATGGGATAGGTAAACTAGATCAGGGTTCGTGTGAAGAACCTCTACAAGCTAGATGTGGAGGATTGTGCTACCTTGAGCACAAATGCGGAGAAGGTGCAGAGTTGGCCTGTCGATGAACTTTGGCATAGAAGACTTTTCCATTTGCATAATGGCACTTTGAAGATCATGCAGCAGACTACCACATGCCTCCCCAAATGAGCAATAGAGTGTTGAAATATGGAAACAAGAATATTCCAATTTATTTTTCCTTGAATTAAATTGTGAATTAAAATCGAATTTAGTCTTAACAACTACTTGGAAATAATTAATTAATTTATTTTAAATTAATTAGTTGGAGAAATTCAAGATAAAAGTATTTCTGAAGTCATGCAAGAGTTATCCCTTAAATGTAGGAGATAAGATTGAGTTATATTTGAGTTGTAATTAGTTAACTCAATTTACTAAGTTAAGTCTAGTTAAATTAGCTCCAAACTATTTGAGGAACTAATAGTGAGTTAATAGTCAGTTGATGCATGCATGCACTCAACTAGTGCTACTCCAATTAACTGAATATTCCCTCATCAAAAACTCATGCATGTCTATTGTGAGAAAGACCCAGTTGAGATTAAAGTCAAGGACAATGTACTATTACTTGCATGTGTTTTCCCATGGAGAAAACTCATGCATGCCATCAAGGATTTAATCCTTGAGGATTGCACAGTTTTGAAGGGAGATCATCCACTTGGTAACAAGAGAATCATCCCAGAGGAACAATGCAAGGAAATAGGAGCTTGGAGGGCAGAGAGGAAGGCTGGAGAGAAGCCAAGATTGCCTATGAGCATCTGTGAGGATTGTACTGAGAGTTGGCTAGCTGCAAGAGCTAAGGCTTTGTATAATTCCCATGTATTTCCACCTTGTATGATAATACAGATAGTGGGATTTTTAGCTGAGGCTTTCCCCAAAGTATTTTCATGTGTATTGTGCCATTGATCCTTCTTGTTCTGGTTATATTGTTCAGCTCGCTCTTTAAGCTTCTACAAATTGATAGTAGAAGTAGGTTATAGTATTCTTCTTTGATTTATATTGCATTATTGGGTTAACCTATCACATATTTTCTACATGGTTTCAGAGATGTGAAGAGTATACTGAGACGAGAATTCGAAGTTTGAAGTTCAAGGTTGCAGGTGCAGATCAAATTCATATCATACTTCAACGTTGGCCAATGGCATTATATGGCTTGCGACTCGAGTATGCCTTGGAAGGTAGCTCGAATTACATAGCATGGAAAGATAGAATGGAGGTTGTATTAGAAGACAATGGCTTGAAGGAATTCATTGATCAAGAAATCCCAAAGCCAGCTTCAACTAATGCACAAGAGTTTGCTGAGTGGAAGTGTGTGGCAAAGACGAGACGAATCATCCTTGAGGTACTTTGAGACCATACTGTCTCGAGTCTCCATGGGAAGGATACTCCATTTTCAATGTGGAAGACATTGAAGGACCTCTACCAGAACAGTAGCGGCTAGAGTAAATTAGCGCTCAAGGATAAGCTTCAAAGAATCAAGATGGAGAAGGGTGATACTATTTCCACATATCTGAACAAGCTCACCACCTTCAGAGATGAGCTTGGCAGTGTGGGAATAACTACTGCCAATAATGATATGGTGAGCCTCGCTCTCCTTGGCCTTCCAAAGAGTTGGAATAGCTACCAGGACTCTCTAAATGGAAGGGAGAAACTGTCGGATTGGGAATGATTGTGTTTGGATCTTATGCGGGAGTAGATCAGGAGGAGCACACGGGATGGTTCTTCATCCAAGAATGATGATGAAGAAAATCTGTCCTTAGCAGGTAAGGCAAGGAAATGGTGTTGTGTGTGGAGCATGATTATTCAGAGGTCTTTGTTTCATCCAGATGTATACCCCAGGAAGTTTGTACACCCCTCCACGCGGGGGGGTGCAGGGGGGACTTGTCCCCCCCGCGGGGGTCTGGGGGCCAGCGCCCCCGAAGCCAAAAATAGATGTAAAATTGCCTTGTAAAAGTATAGTAATTTCTAGTCAATCTGGGCCGTTCATTAGGCGGATGATCTCACAGTAGAAATTATGTTTAGTTTAGGGTTTTTTGCCCTAGAAGGCAACCCCTCTCTTTGTATGAGGGAATTGTATTTGAGGCTGTGACATAGATGTGTATTCTCTGAGTGAGAAACAGAGAGGTGAGACTGTGAGAGAAAACAGAGGATATTACAGTGGATCTGTTGTAGGTTGTGTCTCTCCATTTTGCTGGATAATAGAAAGGAAGGATTGGCTGCTCGAGGTGGACGTAGCCCAAACTAGGTAAACCACGTATATCTGTGTCTCTCTTGTTTTATGTGTTTTCTGTGTTTATATTTTTGCAATATTTTATGTGTTCCATTGCTCCGTAATATATAATTTTCTAACAAAGGGAAGGGGAAGGCTTCCCATTTCAAATCGAATTCTTCTCATGGAGGGAAGAAGGGTGACATGTCTAAAGTAAGATGCTTTA
The DNA here is from genome assembly GCA_031772625.1 of Pinus tabuliformis. Taxonomy (NCBI): domain Eukaryota; kingdom Viridiplantae; phylum Streptophyta; class Pinopsida; order Pinales; family Pinaceae; genus Pinus; species Pinus tabuliformis. Next base: position 848,349,702 of record CM062816.1, on the reverse strand, counting down.
ATTGTCACAAGATGGGACATTATGCGACTAATTTCCCATCGAAGAAGTCCAAGAAGGGATCCTCGGAAGGATCGGAAGGTGAGGCATTAGCCTCTCAGTTCGAAATGGACTTTACCCTCATCACATGCATGGTGTCATCGATGATGGGTTGTTTCTAGTATCTTGACAGTGGAGCCTCATTCCACATGACTGATGATAAAAACTTATTCAGTTCCTTGGAGGAGAAAGACCTCAAGCTGTGCATGGAGATGGGTGACGATGGAAGGTATAGTGTTTTAGGAGTGAGCACGGTTTCTTTTCAGAGGGATCATGGAGCTCCTCTCACCTTGACAGATGTAATGTATGTGCCTGGACTGAAGAATAACTTGGTATCAGTCACAATGTTGGAGGAAAAGGGTTACGATGTTGTCTTCAGTGAAGGAAAGGCATTCCTAAGACACATAGCCACGAGTCAGACCAAGAGGATGGGGATTCGGGTGAAGAATCTCTATAAGCTAGAGGTAGATGATTGTGTAGCATTGAGTATGAAAGCAAAATTGGTGCAAAGCCAAGACATTGGTGAGTCGTGGCACAGGCAGTTGGGCCATTTGCATCATGGGGCTTTGAAGATAATGTAGCAGATATCTATAGGACTCCCCAAAGGTAAACTTGACCAAGTTGACACATGCAAAGGCTGTACCTTGGGAAAGTACACTAAGTCTTCCTTTCATGATCGAGACAGTCGAGCAGAGGCTATCTTAGAGCGAGTTCATACTGATTTGTGTGGACCATTCTCGACGGCATCCACAACGAAGCAAAGGTATTATGTGATTTCCATTGATGACTATTCTCATAAATGTTGGATTTATTTCATGTAGAAGAAGGACCAAAATTTCACAAAGTTTTGTGAGTTCAAAGCTTTGGTCAAGAAAGAGTCAGGGAAGAAGATCAAGGCCTTGAGAAGTGAAAATAGTGGAGAATATTTCTCTTAAGAGTTTAAGGACTTTTTTGCAGCAGAAGGAATTAAACGAGAGTTGACGGCACCTCATAACCCACAGCAGAATGAGGTGGCCGAGAGGAAGAACATAACTATTGTAGGGGCAGCACGGGCAATGTTGCATGACCAAGGCCTACCACTTCACTTGTGGGCTGAGGCATGCAACATAGCGGTCTATTTGCAGAATAGAAACCTACATCACATACTTGGGATGAAGACACCATAGGAGGATTTCTCCGGTAAGAGACCAAATGTGGGTCAATTCAGGATCTTTGGCTCATTGACATATTGCCATGTGACAAAGGATGCACGAAAGAAGCTTGAGCCGACAGCAGATTTGGGGATATTTTTGGGGTACACTGATACACCTCACAACTATCGGGTGTACTTGCCTACCAGTCGGAGGACAGTGGTTCGCAGAGATCTTAAGTTTGATGAGCAGAAGGCCATGAAAGTTTCCCTTGAGAGGGAGCTCCAACTACAGGCTATAGAGGAACTGTTGATTCCTAAGGAGGAGGAGCCTCAGAATGATGTAGAGCAGCCGCATGCAGAGGTTCCAAGAGTGAAGACATCCACTCAAGCAAAGTCTTCCAGATATGGATGGAAGCGCAAAAGAGAAGATGAAAGATTGTTGAAGGATGTGAGAGAGAATGTGGGAGCACCATCTTCTTAGCGTAGACAGAGGAGATCACTTGAGAGGTACACTGGATACATGACCCTTGCTAGGGAATGTGTTGAGACCAAGCCATCTTCCTTTGAGGAAGCAGTGCAGGAGCCAATTTTGGTTGATTCTATGGTGGAGGAGTATGACTCCATAGTTTGTAACAGTGTTTGGGACGTGGTTCCGAGACTGGAGAATAAGTCAGTTGTGAGTTACTGTTGGCTTTATAAGGTAAAGCAAGCTGTTGATGGTAGTGTGGAGAAGCATAAGCCAAAATTTGTTTCTCGTGGCTTTTCATAGGTCGACGGGATTGACTATGATGAGACTTTTTCTCCTGTCACAAGGTACTCATCTATCAGATCTTTGTTGGCACTATCAACATAGATGGGTTGGAAGATCCATCAGAGGGATGTGAAGACCGCATTCCTCAATGGCTAGATTGAAGAAGAAGTGTACATAGAGCAGCCGGAAGGTTTTGAGACCTTCGATCATGAGTCACATGTGTTCTGACTCAAGAGAATGTTGTACAGGCTGAAGCAAACACCTCGTGCTTGGTACACCAAGATAGACAACTACTTCACTAGGTTGGGCTTCACAAAGAGTGAAGCAGATGTGAACCTATGCCACATCATGGTGAAAGGTAAGTTGTTGATCATCGTACTTTATGTTGATGATCTCATATTGACTGGTGATGATTAGTTGATCATGTCTTGCAAGGAGGAACTTGTAAGAGAATTCGAGATGAAAGACATGGGTCTCATGCATTACTTCCATTGCATGGAAGTTTGGTAGAAGGATGGGGAGTTGTTTGTGTCTCAAGGCAAGTATGCCAATGAGATACTCAGGAGATTCCACATGGAGAAGTGCAAGCCCATGCAAACTCCTCTAGCAGGTAACTGGAGGACGGTGGTTGCTACTTCAAGAGAATTGGTAGAGGCTACTGTGTACAAGTAGCTTGTGGGTTCACTGATGTACTTAGTGAACACATGACCAGATTTGTGTTATGCGGTGAACCAGCTGAGTCAAGCGATGGTTCAGCCTACCAAGATGTTTTGGAAGGCGGAAAATCATGTATTGAGATACCTCAGAGGCACATCTGAGTATGGATTATGGTACAGACAGATAAAGGGAGTGAAGCTACAGGGCTTCACTGATGCATATTGGGTAGGGAGTCCATTAGATCAGAAGAGCACATCAAGAGGGATTTTGAACCTTAGGTCAATGGCAGTTTCTTGGTACAACAGGAAATAGAGGTTTGTTGCACTTGGCTCGACAGAGGCAAAATACATGGCTACAATTTAGGCAGCATGTGAGGCCATATGGATGCAGAAAATCCTAGTTGGTTTGCTTGATCAGAGGATGGACCCAACTGTCATCTATTGTGATAATCAGAGTTGTATCAAACTCTCTAAGAATCCAGTATTTCATGATAGGTCCAAGCACATCAACATCCAGTATCATCATCTCAAAGACTGTGTAGCGAGGAGGATCATGTTGCTGCAGCATATTTCGACAGAGGAGCAAGATTCTAACATTTTGACAAAGGCATTGTCAAAGTGTAAATTCGAGTTCCATAGGGACAGAATCAAGGTGGCAGAGAATCCCTTTCTTGTTGAGAGGGAGTGTTGAAACATGGAAACAAGAATATTCCAATTTAATTTGTCCTTGAATTAAATTGTGAATTAAAATCCAATTTAGTCTTAACAGCTATTTGGAAATAATTAATTAATTTATTTTAAATTAATTAGTTGGAGAAATTCAAGTTAGAAGTCTTTCTGAAGTCATGCAAGAGTTATCCCTTAAATTAAGGAGATAAGATTGAGTTATATGTGAGTTGTAATTATTTAACTCATTTTACTAAGTTAAGTCCAGTTAAATTAGTTCCAAACTGTTTTAGGAACTAATAGCGAGTAAACAGTCAGTTGATGCATGCATGCACTCAACTAGTACTACTCCAGTTAACTAAATATTCCCTCATCATAAACTCATGCATTTCTATTCTAAGAAAGACCCAATTGAGATTAAAGTCAAACACAGTGTACTATCAGTTGCACATTGTGTTTTCTCATGGAGAAAACTCATGCATGCAATCAAGGATTTAATCCTTGAGGATTGCTCAATTTTGAAGGGAGATCATCCACTTGGTAACTATTCTGAAACAAGCTCACAAAAAGATAGAGAAGATAGATCAATGCCTTAGAAATAAACCTCTTCGAGGGGGAAACCTCCTCTACATTACACAAATGAACAATTCTTTGATGATACAAATGACAAGACCTCCTTTCTATATATAGGAGTCTAAGGGGTCATAATATAATCAGATTTGACATAAAAATAATAATGTAAGGGCACAATAATAACAATAGTGGGCTTCCATGGGGCACAATAATAACAATATGGTGACTACTTGCGCACAACAATATAATAAGGGGGTTGTACTAATAACAATAAGGGGTTACACTAGTAGTATAGGGACCTAACATTCCCCTCTCCTTCAAAAAGTGTTGTCCTCAATGCTTGAATAGTCCTTGAATAAAATTCTCATCCTTCCATGTGGAATCTTCAGCAGGTAAGTTCTCCCACTTGATGAGATACTCTTAAATTGATCAATTTTGTAGTTGTCAACTTCTCGATTTTGTGAATGTGTTGGGTCCCTATAATACTAGTGATTAGCCCATTACTATTGTAGTTATACCCCTTATTTATATTGTTGTGCCCCTATTACCCCCATGTTGTTATTTCTGTGCCCCATGGAATCCCTCTATTGTTATTTTTGTGGCTTTATATTATTATTGTTAGGTCGGCTGGATTATATTGTGACTCCTTAGACTCCTATATATAGAAAGGAGGTTTTGTCATTTGAATCATTGAAGAATTGTTCATTTATGTAATGTAAAGGAGGTTTCCCCCTCGAAGAGGCTGAATTCTAAGGCGTTGATCTATCTTTTCTATCTTTTCTTGAGCTGGTTTCATAACATTTGGTATCAGAGCTTTGGATTCTAGAGTTTCGCTGCTCCAAAAAGGTCATTGTGGCATTTTCGCTATAACTTTTTTTCTGTGACGTTTCAGAAGTTGCAAAAAAAAAACCATTTGAGAATAAATCACGTTGAACCTTGGATGCGAATTTCAGAGCTTTTCACACGATATTTGCAGAGATATGATCTGAGGAAGTTGGTCTTTTTGCAGACTCCTGAATTACATTCAAAACAGGTGACCTGGGGAAAATCGTCATAACTTTCTCTCTGGGGATCGGATTGAAATTTCGTCAGAAGGTACAGAAAGAGGACGGATTGTAGTTTCTTGTATGCATGTTTCAGATCTAAAGGTCAAAACAGTGACTCGTGGCACGTCGTACAAGTTAGCTCTACTGAACTAGTCTATAAGCAAGTCACTGTGGGAGATTTCACATAACGCTTCCTTGGAGAATCCAATTTGGGTCAGACTTGTGGCATTGGAAAGAGGACACAGAGGGCTACTATAACTCACAAATTCAGAAGTAGAAGATTGGAAAGTACAGAGATACATCAGAGGCAATATCGAGCTCCTACAAAGTGAAAAAAGGTGTGTAGATTTTCTTAAATTTTTGCTTAAGCTTGGTTTGAAAATTTATTTTGAAGGAATTCAAAGGGCATAGTAGAGCATTATTATTGGTAACTAATGCCCCGAGGAAAGAAAATGCAAACACCTAGTAAGGAACCTGAAAGCTCTAGCATGTCTCATGAAGAAGAGGAAGAAATGCAACATGATATATCAAAATTACAAGACCAAGTGCAACAATTGTCCCTTGCACAAAAAGGAATAGAATCTAAGATGGATGGTTTAAAGAAAGATGTAGAAGCTAAAATGGATGGTTTAAAGAAAGGTGTAGAAGCTAAGATGGACTGTTTAAAGAAAGGCGTAGAAGCTAAGATGGATGATTTGAAGATAGATTTGAAGATAGATTTGAAGACAGACATGGATGAATTGAAGATAAATATGAATAAGTTGCTACAAGAAATGGTCCCTAAGGGTGAAAGGGTACTAAAGGAAACTCATGATGAGAACAAAAGAAATGTTAATCATGATTCCATAGATGCTAATGTTGGATTGAAGACTCACCATATTCCAAAAATCGATATGAGGAAGTTTGATGGCAAGGATCTCGCCACATGGATATTATAGATGGAGCAGTTCTTCGATCTCAATAATGTGCAAAACACACAAAAGGTACGTATGGCAACTATATATTTGGAACCAAATTAGTTTGTATGGTATCAATGGCTTTGCTCTCGTAAACAATTTATCACTTGGGCAATTTTTACAGAAGAATTGATAGCACATTATGAAGATACAAAAAGCAACACTTTTTTTAGCCAATTGATAAGTCTCAAACAAAAGGGTTCAGTAATGGAGCACATTGAGGAGTTCCAAAAATTGAACATAAGGGTAAAAGATATCCCAAAGGAGCATAGGATTGATGTGTTCATATGGTCTTTAAAGGATAATATCCAACATGATGTTCGCCTTTGGGAACCTGATTCATTAGAGAAGGCATTTAGGTTAGCAAGAAAAATGGAAAGCAAAATTATGGCAACCAGGAAGCATACCACTCACAACTATAAAGACGGAAGTGTTGTTGCCCCTATTCTTCCACAACCTATAAGGTTGACACCACAACAATTGGAAGAAAAAAGAGCAAAAGGGCTTTGTTACAGTTGTGATAGCAAATACACTAAAGGTCATAAGTGTGCTGAGAAGAAATTATTCTACATAGATTGTGAAGAGGAAGAAGAAAAGGAGCAAGAAAGGTCAAAAGAAGAGATATACTCCAGGAACAAAGCCTAGATGAAGAACAAATAAATCCGACCATATCTTGTAATGCAATGGCGGGAATTACCACTCCTCAAACCATCAAGATAGAAGGACAAATCAAGAAGAAAAAGGTAATAGTGTTGATTGATTCAGGAAGCACCCACAATTTTATTCATTGTAGGGTAGCAAAAGAATTGAATTGCTTCCTATATCCAGCACCAGAGTGTCAAGTGATGATTGCAAATGGAGGAACAATAAATTGTTCTGGAAGGTGCCATAATATCAAGCTATCCATGGGAGAATATGTATTGACTAGCCCAATGCTTGCCATTCCAATGGGAGGTGCTGATGTTGTACTAGGAGTCCAATGGCTACAATCCTTGGGTACAATAGCTTTTAATTTTCAAGAACTTTTCATCAAATTTTCTACGAAAGGAAAGGAAGTTGAATTAAGGGGTATTGCAGGGAAACTAGGAAAGATAATTAGCTCTAATGGTATGACAAAGCTTCTAAAAAATGAGCAAAGAGGTGTAATTGCACAATTATGTTCGCTAGATGTTTCCACATCGGAATCATCTATTTCTCCAGATCTCCAAAAAGTCTTGTACAATCATTCCAAGGTATTTGAGACTCCCAAAGGTCTCCCACCTATGCGTGATCATGATCATGCTATCCATCTGATTCCAGGAAGTGTTCCTCCAAACATCAGGCCGTATAGATATCCCTATGTCCAAAAAAGTGAAATTGAACGTATGGTTGCAGAAATGCTAGAGGCTGGTATAATTCAACCAAGTCAAAGTTCTTTCTCTGCTCCAGTAGTATTGGTGCACAAGAAGGATGGATCATGGCGCATGTGTCCGGATTATAGGGAGCTCAACAAGCTCACTATTAAAGATAAGTTCCCCATTCCTGTCATTGATGAATTACTGGATGAATTGCATGGATCAATTTACTTCACCAAGTTGGATCTTCGTTCGGGATATCATCAAATCAGAATGAAAATTGAAGACATTCCGAAAACGGCATTTAGAACTCATGAGGGTCATTATGAATTTTTGGTCATGCCTTTTGGCCTTACCAATGCACCTTCAACATTTCAAGGTTTGATGAATTCAATTTTCAAACCATTCCTTAGAAAATTTGTGTTAGTATTTTTTCATGATATACTAATCTACAGCAAGTCTTGGAAGGATCATGTTGAACATGTTGACAAGGTGCTACAACTATTGGAGGAGAAACAATTATATGCGAAAATATCCAAATGTTTCTTTGGAGTCCAAGAGGTGGAATATTTGGGTCATATTGTTAAGGTAGACCCTAGCAAAATTAAAGCCATTAAGGAATGGAAAATCCCCACATCCATAAAGCATCTACGAGGATTTCTTGGGTTGTGTTTAGTCAATTTAATGTCTTAAATTGCTCTACATAAATTATCAATCCGGGTATCGTAAGCTGATGAAGTGTGGTGCACTATATGTGCTTAGTTAACCTTTCTCTTACTTCGTTGTTTTATAGTTTATGTTGTTTTTGGGGTTTTGTTCTTACATGCAATAATCAAATAATGAGAGAATGACTATGAGACCCAGTATCCATGTTGCTGCAGCAAAAGGACAAGATGATTCTATCACGTCATTAGTTCATTAGAAGGCTATGTGCATCATTAATCTACAATCAACTTGAAAGCATGCAGTAATTCAAACTGTACATTAAACTTGCAAAGAAAGAGCTTGAAAGAAATAACTTGAAATGAAACTGAAAGCAAAGCATAAAAACCACTTTCTAATGGCACTAGTCACTACTCATGCTGCTGCAAAAAAGGTAAGAAAAACCACTTTAAAGACCAATTATAATGTTCATCTCTTCCTAACTCTCTGCTTCCAACATATAGTACTATGTGAAACACGATTAAGAAGTAGTTAGAAATAAGTCTAAAAAGTAATCAAGCTCTAAGATGACAAATTATAACACCACTTTGCCTTTCTCCAACATTCTGCTTCCAACATACATTGTAATGTGTAACAAGTGAAGAAAGAGTTAGTGATATAAGTCAAAAACTACTCAAAGCAAGCTGTGATTTATTAGTATTCTGATCTCTTAAAGATGAACAACTTATGATAAGGAGACCATCAATATGTTAGCATACAACTTGAGAAACTAAAATTAGAAATCAAGCTAGAAAAACAAAATAAAGGCAGCAACTTATGAATATGACAACTGAAAATACCATTAGAGATAAAGCAAATACAACAAAGACACACAATCCCGGGAGAAAATAAAATGCAGTAATTCAAACTGTACAAGGCAGGGGCCCCCTACTACCTATGAAATCAAAGCAAAATTAAACACACTTGCATAAATTAAAATTGCATGAATGAAAATCTAATCTACCTTACATTCTACAAAGCAATATTTACAAAATGAAATCTAATCTACTTACATCCTAATATGCTCCATGACATCTACTTCACATCTCCTTCCATGTTGAGAACATCAAAGCTTTATTCAATTTCTTCAAAAGTGCAAAGTACAACAAAGCTCTCCAAAGCTTTCAAAAGCCATGGGACTAACAAACTAAAAGGACTAAGAAAAAGACTAAAGGAAAAACCAGCAAATGAAGGAGAGAGATCTCCTATTTATACAAAAAGATGAGAGTCATCTCATTAATGAGAGTCCATGAATCTCTCCCTCTACCTCTAGAGTCCTAATCAAAATAGGAACTGATAAGACACATGTCTTTTTAGAGTTACAATACAATTAGGAGATGTGACACATATCCTCATGATCCCATGATTCTTTCCAACCAAATTCGAATTTTGCCTTAGAGTGCCACATAAGGGTCTTCTAGAAGCCTCCTTTCAACCTACACATGTCAACAATCTCAACCCATTTGTTAGGTATAAGCATATGCACATTATTTTCTAATGTTTAACCACAAATTCACTTCAAAGGCTTAGAAATAATAAATATTGGAAAAACATAAAGGTGGCCCAATGATAATGAAAGTGGGATGAATGTGGTGACATAGTAGTGAAATGGAGGTGAAATGGAGGTGATATAATGGACATAATAGTGAAAGTGTAATAGAAATGAATGACATTTTCAAGACTCAACATACCCCCCAACTGAAGCTATTGCATGTCCTCATGCAATATATATTACATTAACTCTTTTGATCCTTGAGCTTTGGCTTAACTTTGCATGATATCATTTGATAACTTCATATTTCTGCAAAGTGTTTCACTTGATTTGCAACATGGTTGGTTCTTGTGTTACAACCATTTTTTTTTCTTTTGTTGCCTTCTATTTTGATCTTTGAACTTTGCATAATGATATTTTGATTATTGTTGCAAAGTATATCTTTATTGGATTGCATGATGGTTGGTTCTTGTGTGACAACCATGATTGTTTTTTGTATCCAATTTATCCTTTAAGCACTTTTTCAAAAGCCATTGTATGCTCATAATAGCAATGTAATAATTAATATATGTTGGAAGTATGTGAGCTCCTGAATATGATATGGATATGGAAAGATATGAATATGAATGTATTCCCCCCCCCCCCCCAACTGATGGTATTGGCAATTTTATGAAATGAAGAAGAGAAATGTTTTTCCAACAATTATCATTCTACCTTTTTATAGAATTCTATGGTTAAAAGTTAGAAAATGCCGTACCTTCACTTACCCTTTGGAATGGATGAGTTGTATGTGTGGTGGCTGAAAACTTCTGATCATATTCTTCTTCAAGTGGCTGAACAAGAGGAGTCATGGATAGAGAGATAAGATGGCTTTTTATTGCTTCTACTAAAACTTGCTGAATCTGCTCCAAAATGTTGAAAATAATAGTCTTCATGTCTTCAAAACTCATTGGCACAATTCCTACTATGTGAAAAGATGTTCTGATGTCGAACATAGTAGGAAATTGTTGGCTTAGTGGCCATTAATGGATGCCACTAGTCAACACGAGAACTCTCACCATTGATGACAATGAGAGTCAAGATGCCCAAACACATCTTGCTAGGTACGAATGAATTTGCTGATGTCGAGTCACCTAGAAGATCTAAAGAACAAGGGACATTAATGTATTCCCATTGTTTGTCAGCATGAGGACTTGCCATTAAGGCATGCAAGCCTCAAGGTGTTTTTACAAAGAACTTAGGCTCAAAGGACTATGGACTCAATAATTTGCATTGAAGCAGGGCTTATTTGCAGAATGAAAATGACAAGGAATGGAAAATGGAAATGGAAAATGGCAATGGAGAACAGAAATGGCAATGGTAATAAGCATGTGAATGAGCCTCTTGCTTTTATTTGTGGGTTATGAATGGACAAAAAGAGATGGAAAGTGTATGTGAATGAAAATGGAAAATATGGAGTGGAATGAGGTGAATGGTTTATTATGAAGTATGGATGTGATGGATGGATGTGATGGAGACAATAGTATCTGAAAGTTTTTCAAGTGTTTGGATCTGATTTTGCATCAATCATATTTCCTCTTTGTTGCTGATCATCCTCTTATGAAACAAATTGGTCTCTTAGAGAGACACCATTCTCTTGTAGTCATTTGTCCTTCCTCCTGAAACCTGCAAAAAAACCTAATACTTCTTCTGCAATGGAATGTAAGATTATCAAAGGAGAGAGGTGATCAATCTCTCTAGTTATGATATTCACACACAAAACAAAGAATTTGTATTAATGAAACAAGTTCTCAAAGGAAAAATCAAAAGAATTTATACCTGCTTTGGAATTAGTGCCTCAAGTTGATGTTGCTTCTTTTCAGCAATTTATTTCATTATTTGCCATTTCAAACTCTAATGATATATTTCTCATTGTATAGATCTTGTTGAGATCTTTCCAATGGTACTTAAATCATCAAAATCTGATTTTGTATGAGAAAGATAGGCTGATTTGAACAATGAGGTTTTTCTGGCTGCGGAATTGGGGAACAACTCTGTAGCTAAAAATCTTGAATAAAAAGTTAGCCATTCATCTTTCATTATCAGTCCAAAATTAATCAATACCTTCAGAAAAGTGAGAAAATAACTTGTTCATTTCATTGATTCAAAATTATTATTTTTTTCTTGACATGCAGCGACTTAGTGTGGCGACTCAGTGTGGCGACTTTGTGATAACACCCAATTTGACTTCCCTTTGACCGGGGTCTTTTTCATCAAATTTGACCGAATGAATAGGACACCATCCATGTACTGACATTTCCCTAGCTACCCATGTGACTTGTTTTGCCTGATGACACCTGCAACCTAGAGTTTAACAAAACAGCTGCGGAATCTGGGATTGGCTGCGGAAACGCTGTATTGGCTGCGGAAAGTGCAGAGTGTAGAAAGTACTGTGAAATGGAGTGGCTTGAAACAGAGTGTAGTAATTACAACAAAAACCTCAGATCATATCAGGGGATCATATGACAAAAAGTCCATAGCAAAATTATTTTGATCCTTTGGAGTCCAAATCTTAATGTTTTGTTGTTTTTTTTTTTTGTGACATGAATTTCTTGTATGGGAAGATGACTGCATCATTCTCTGCTCTCTCAAGGGCAGCAACAACAGAGTATATCTCTCAAGGGCAGCAACAACAGATTTTGTAACAGCAAAAGCAGCAGCACATGGTGAAGAGGCAGGCATTATGGACATGGCTTTTCGTCAATAATATTGATGCAAGATTAATTTAGTAGGATAGCCCTAAACAGGTTGCCCATATGTAGCAGAGCCATAACCAAAAAAATTCATGTGAAGTGGCTATAAGATGGTTACAAATGACGGCATGTACAAGTTCAACCTGTTCTCGAACTTCATTTGACAATTCAAGTTCTACATAAGCCAATTCACTTAAAGCCTGCTCCAACTGAGGAGTTATATTGTGAAATTTGCCTGCGGCTTGCTATGAACAGCTTGCTGCTCTCGTGGCCAAACTTGAGGGTCTCCACAACATGTTTAAGAGCCAAGCGCAGAGATGTCAAGGCCTGCAGGGTATTATCCTTAAGCAGGGGATCCTTCAAACATGATTTTCTCCAAACATCTAACCGACAACGACTTCATGGGATTTAATGGCAGAGAGTCGTGTTCAATTGGAACACGTCTCTAAACAGGTTTGAATTGAATAAGAGGGAAGGCGTGTAAAGGCGTGTAATTGGTGTTATATGCCAGCTTGTAATTGATCCCAATTAGAATTCCTTCCCTCAGGCACGCGGAGTTAATCCATTAATCAAACTATCAGTTTAATAATTCAATTTTTTCACGCGGCGGCAAAAAAAGAGGCTCCAAAGAACCGAAGATTTCTCCCAGACTGCCATGAATTTTCTCAAACGGTTTCTGGGTTATCTAATTAACCCAACTGGAAAAAAAACCCATGTTTTATTTTTTTTAAATTCATCTCCATTTGGGCAAATCGAATGTTTGAAGTTTGACGTTTTTCCTGTGTTTACGCATTTTCCCTGAGTTAACAGTTCTGCATTCGGCTGTGCAATTGATTTTGAAAATTTTTTTATATGGAATACTTGGAAGAGAGGCGGCTGAAGGTTCTGATCAAGAAGCATTCCGAGTTCATTAGCTACCCCATTTATTTGTGGACTGAGAAGACCACCGAGAAGGAGGTCAGTGACGACGAAGAGGAGACAGAGGAGAAGAAGGAAGATGAAGGGGTGAGATGGGAATGAGAGGCTGAAGAAGATGGTGGTTGATCTGAAACGTTTCCAAACAATTGCTGTAGTGATTGTTTTTAATAATGATACCTTGCATTTTTTTTTTTTTAAAACAACGACTTAAGAATTTTGTTGAACTTACAGCTCAGGTTGTTTATATCACAGGTTTTGTAGGTGGCAGAAATCTAAGTGGCAGCAATTGAGCTTATTGATTCATTCTAACTCAGGTCAATCTCCAAATAATTATGGTGAATGCTGAACTCATCTCATGAAGTAGACCTGTAATCTGATGGATGTAATGGCAGAGGAAATTGGCTCCAACAGTAAGAGGATTTGACCCCTGAAATAAGATAAAATTCAGCTAACAAATTTGTCCTTTTGTCAGCAAATGTAATCAGCTTACATGCTCTTGCCTTTGGAGAAAAATGACTACTCTACCCTTAATAATTTAATGGATCACCAGAAGCTACCTTCAAGAATTCAACCCTCTGTTTCTAATCGATAATGTAGCTATCCAAAGGTGCAATCAACTCAGAAATCTGCCACTAAATGATGAATGCCTCCTATAGGAATCAACAGGTCAAAGCTTGAACAGGGAGGCATATTTTTTTATTGAAGCCACAGCGAAAACTAGGAATGGAGATAGCCATAGATTGTTTTTCTCTTTTTTTCTTCTCTGAAATTGTAAAATTTTATAAAAAGGATTAATGATTTTCAATTTCAGGCAGCAAATACTTCAAGAAAAATATGCTAAAAACAAGACTTTGACTGAGGTCCTAGGCTGGTTTTTCATCGATCTGAGCTGGGTGACTAGGATAGGATCCATGTCGGGACAATTCTGGAGATGCCCATGTGGTCGGTTTTTTCATTGGATGCCTGTAACCTGCTAAACCTTGAAACAGCTGCGGAATTGTCAGCTAGCTGCGGAATCAGGGCAGTTTCTACAGCTAAGTTGCAAAACCTTATTTAAACAGGATACAGTGTTTTGAAGACCACTACAAAGCAAAACCAGACAATTTTGGACAATTTGAACCTATCAAAGCAGTTGAGTTTTATTTTTTCATCATTTTTTTTTATTTTTTTTTTTGAATCAATTGAAATGTTTAAGTTTATTTTGTCTCCTTTATTTTTTATTTTTTTTTAACAATTCTTTTTCTGATCCTCCAGATCACACAAAGTGCAAGAGGAGAGCATACTCAAGAATTATTATTTTTCTTTTTTTTTTTTACTTAACAATCCTTTTTCTGATCCTCTAGATCACACAAAGTGTAAGAGGAGAGCATACTCAAGAATTATTAACCTTTTTTTTTTTTTCAGATGTAAGAAATAAGGTCTCCTAATTACACTTCCCCGGCAACGGCGCCAAAATGTTTAGTCAATTTAATGTCTTAAATTGCTCTACATAAATTATCAATCCGGGTATCGTAAGCTGATGAAGTGTGGTGCACTATATGTGCTTAGTTAACCTTTCTCTTACTTCGTTGTTTTATAGTTTATGTTGTTTTTGGGGTTTTGTTCTTACATGCAATAATCAAATAATGAGAGAATGACTATGAGACCCAGTATCCTTGTTGCTGCAGCAAAAGGACAAGATGATTCTATCACGTCATTAGTTCATTAGAAGGCTATGTGCATCATTAATCTACAATCAACTTGAAAGCATGCAGTAATTCAAATTGTACATTAAACTTGCAAAGAAAGAGCTTGAAAGAAATAACTTGAAATGAAACTGAAAGCAAAGCATAAAAACCACTTTCTAATGGCACTAGTCACTACTCATGCTGCTGCAAAAAAGGTAAGAAAAACCACTTTAAAGACCAATTATAATGTTCATCTCTTCCTAACTCTCTGCTTCCAACATATAGTACTATGTGAAACACGATTAAGAAGTAGTTAGAAATAAGTCTAAAAAGTAATCAAGCTCTAAGATGACAAATTATAACACCACTTTGCCTTTCTCCAACATTCTGCTTCCAACATACATTGTAATGTGTAACAAGTGAAGAAAGAGTTAGTGATATAAGTCAAAAACTACTCAAAGCAAGCTGTGATTTATTAGTATTCTGATCTCTTAAAGATGAACAACTTATGATAAGGAGACCATCAATATGTTAGCATACAACTTGAGAAACTAAAATTAGAAATCAAGCTAGAAAAACAAAATAAAGGCAGCAACTTATGAATATGACAACTGAAAATACCATTAGAGATAAAGCAAATACAACAAAGACACACAATCCCGGAGAAAATAAAATGCAGTAATTCAAACTGTACAAGGCAGGGGCCCCCTACTACCTATGAAATCAAAGCAAAATTAAACACACTTGCATAAATTAAAATTGCATGAATGAAAATCTAATCTACCTTACATTCTACAAAGCAATATTTACAAAATGAAATCTAATCTACTTACATCCTAATATGCTCCATGACATCTACTTCACATCTCCTTCCATGTTGAGAACATCAAAGCTTTATTCAATTTCTTCAAAAGTGCAAAGTACAACAAAGCTCTCCAAAGCTTTCAAAAGCCATGGGACTAACAAACTAAAAGGACTAAGAAAAAGACTAAAGGAAAAACCAGCAAATGAAGGAGAGAGATCTCCTATTTATACAAAAAGATGAGAGCCATCTCATTAATGAGAGTCCATGAATCTCTCCCTCTACCTCTAGAGTCCTAATCAAAATAGGAACTGATAAGACACATGTCTTTTTAGAGTTACAATACAATTAGGAGATGTGACACATATCCTCATGATCCCATGATTCTTTCCAACCAAATTCGAATTTTGCCTTAGAGTGCCACATAAGGGTCTTCTAGAAGCCTCCTTTCAACCTACACATGTCAACAATCTCAACCCATTTGTTAGGTATAAGCATATGCACATTATTTTCTAATGTTTAACCACAAATTCACTTCAAAGGCTTAGAAATAATAAATATTGGAAAAACATAAAGGTGGCCCAATGATAATGAAAGTGGGATGAATGTGGTGACATAGTAGTGAAATGGAGGTGATATAATGGACATAATAGTGAAAGTGTAATAGAAATGAATGACATTTTCAAGACTCAACAGGTTGACAGGGTATTATCGCAAATTTGTTAAGAATTATGGGAGAATAGCAGCACCTCTAACAACATTATTGAAGAAATATGCATTTTCATGGACTCCGGAGTCAACAAAGGCCTTTGAACATGTTAAAGAGGCAATGTGCCAAGCACCGGTCTTAGCTACACTGGACTTCACAAAAACCTTTATTGTGGAATGTGATGCTTCAGGAAATGGAATTGGTGCTGTTCTAATGCAAGATGAAAGACCCATTGCTTTTGAAAGTCATCCAATCAAGGGAAAGTTTTTAAGCAAAGCTATTTATGAGAAGGAAATATTGGCAATACTCCATGCACTTAAGAAATGGCAACCCTACCTAATGGGAAGACACTTCAAGGTAAAAACGGATCATGATAGCCTTAAATACTTTTTAGAACAAAGATTATCCTCTGAAGAGCAACAAAAGTGGGTCACAAAGATGTTGGGTTAAGACTTTGAAATCATCTACAAAAAGGGAAGAAAAATGTGGTGGCAAATGCACTCTCAAGAAAGGATGAGGATGTTGAAGCATTGTTGTGTGCCATTTCTATTATCCAACCAGATTGGATAAACGAAGCAAGGGAGGAATGGAAGAATGATGAAGAGGTGTGGGCACTTATTCGAAAGCTACAACAAGATTCCAGTACGTCTGGTACATTTAGCTGAAAAAATGATTCGTTATGGTACAAAGATCGATTATACCTCTGTAAGAATTCCCAGCTAAAACAAAAGATTCTTGTGGAATTGCACACTTCTCCCTTAGGAGGGCACTTAGGATTTTTAAAAACTTACCACAGGGTTAAGAAGGAATTTTTTTGGGATGGCCTTAAATCAGATATTCAAAAGTTTGTGGCGGAATGTTTGGTTTGCCAACAAAATAAAGTTGAAACAATTAAGACATCGGGTCTATTACAACCTTTATCCATTCCAAGCCAACATTGGGAGGAGGTTTAATGGATTTTATCACAGGTTTACCCAAGTCTGAGGGAAAGAGTGTAATCATGGTGGTAATTGACAGACTTACCAAGTATGCACACTTTTGTGCATTATCACATCCATTTAAAGCCAGTACAGTTTCTACTGCATTTATGGAAACAATTCAAAAGCTACATGGAAACCCAAAGATTATTGTAAGTGACAGAGATCCCATTTTCACTGGAAATTTTTGGATAGAATTATTTTCTTGTCTTGGTACTCAATTAGCTCATAGCTCATCTTATCATCCTCAATCTGACGGGCAAACTGAGATAGTAAACAAATGTTTGGAAGGATATCTTCGTTGCTTTGTATCTGATAAACAGACACAATGGGTCAAATAGTTGCCTCTGGCTAAATGGTGGTATAACACTTCCTTCCATACAGCAACAAAAATGACCCCATTTATGGCACTTTATGGGTATCGACCACCATCCATCAGATCATATTTAAGAGAAAATTCTAAGGTTCAGGCAGTGGAACATCACATCGAACATCAACAACAAGTCCTCCAACTCTTAAAGGATAACCTCGTGTTGGCAAAAAATAGAATGAAACAACAGGCAGATCAACATCGCAGTGAAAGAAGTTTTGATGTAGGTGATTGGGTATTCCTATGGCTACAACCATACAAGCAAATGTCCCTAAAGCAAGCTAAGAAGGATAATAAATTATCACCAAAGTATTATGGTCTGTACAAGGTGTTGCAAAAGATTGGTACTATGGCATACAAATTGGAGCTTCCTGCAGCTTCTCGATTGCACCTAGTTTTCCATGTTTCATGTTTAAAGAAGGTTATAGGTGACAAGCTCCCAGTTCAAACAATATTTCCAGAACTTGACGAGGAAGGAAAAATTATATTGGAACCGGAAGCAGTCACAGAAACAAGAACTCGATAGCTACGAAATCGATCAATTTCAGAGTATCTTATCAAGTGGAAGAACTTATCCGCTGAAGATTCCACATGGGAGGATGAGAATTTTATGCAGAAGTATCCAAAACTACTCAAGCGTTGAGGACAACTCTTTTTTGAAGGAGAGGGGCATGTTGGGTCCCTATAATACTAGTGATTAGCCCATTACTATTGTAGTTATACCCCTTATTTATATTGTTGTGCCCCTATTACCCCCATGTTGTTATTTCTGTGCCCCATGGAATCCCTCTATTGTTATTTTTGTGGCTTTATATTATTATTGTTAGGTCGTCTGGATTATATTGTGACTCCTTAGACTCCTATATATAGAAAGGAGGTTTTGTCATTTGAATCATCGAAGAATTGTTCATTTATGTAATGTAAAGGAGGTTGCCCCCTCGAAGAGGCTGAATTCTAAGGCGTTGATCTATCTTTTCTATCTTTTCTTGAGCTAGTTTCATAACAGAATGCTTCAAGTTCCAACATGATTTTTCCTTCCTTGTCAAGTTCTAGAAATATTGTTGGAACTGGGATCTTCAGCAACTTTTGAATTTGTTCGCATCCTTCTTCGCCATTCTTCCATTCATCCCTTGCTTTGTTTATCAAATTCGGTTGGATAATTATACCAACCTCTATTAGTTGTGCAACCAAATGTTCAATTTCACTCCTTTGGGCATAAGGATATCTATAAGGCCTAATGTTTGGAGGAACACTTCTTGGAATCAAATGAATAACATGATCATGATCACGAATACGTGGGAGCCCTTTGGAGTCTCAAATATCTTGGAATGATTGTATAAGAATTTTTGGAGACCTGGAGAAATAGATGATTTCGATGTGGGAACCATTAGCGAACATAATTGTGCAATTACGCGTCATTGTTATTTCTTTAGAAGCTTTGTCATTCCGTTAGAGCTTATTATCTTTCTTGGTTTCCCTGTGATAACCCTTAATTCAACTTCCTTTCCTTTCGAAGAAAATTTCATGAAAAGTTCTTGAAAATTAAAAGATATTATACCCAAGGATTGTAGCCATTGGACTCCTAGTACAACATCAGTACCACCCATTGGAATAGAAATCATTACGCTATTCAATACATATTCTCCCATGGATAGCTTGATATTATGGCACTTTCGAGAGCAATTTATGGTTCCTCCACTTACAACCATCACTTGACACTCTGGTGTTGGATATAGGAAGAAATTCAACTCCTTGGCTATCTTACAATGAATAAATTATGGGTACTACCCTAATCAATCAACACTATTACCTTTTTCTTCTTGATATGTCCTTCTATCTTTATAGTTTGAAGAGTGGTAATTTTGACCAACGCATTGCAAGATATGGTCGGATTCATTTCTTCTTTCTCTAGCATTGGTTCCTGGTGAGTATCCTTTTCTTTTGATGTTTCTTGATACTTTTCTTCCTGATATTTCACTACTTGAACCTTCTTCAACTTGATATGTTCTTCTATCTTGAGAGTCTGAGGAGTGGTAATTCCTAGCATTGCAATACCATATATGGTTGGATTCATTTCTTCTTTCTTTGGGGTTGGTTCCTAGTGTATATCCTCTTCTTTTGATGTTTCTTGATTCTTTTCTTCCTCCTCTTCATAATCTATGTAAAATAATTTCTTCTCAGCACACTTATGACCTTTAATGTATTTTTTATCACAATTGTAACAAAACCCTTTTGCTCTTTTTTCTTCCAATAATTGTGGTGTCAACCTTGTAGGTTGTGGAATGCTAGGAGAAACAACACTTCCATCTTTATATTTTTGAGGGGTGTACTTCCTTGTTTCCATAATTTTTCTTTCCACTTTTCTTGCCAACCTGAATGCCCTCTCCAATGGATTAGGTTCCCAAAGATGAACCTCATGTTGAATGTTATCCTTTAAGGTCCCTATGGAGACATCAATCCTCTGCTTCTCTGGAATATAATTTTCCCTTGTATTTAATTTTTAAAAGTCCTCAACGTGCTCCGCCATTGAACACTTTTGTTTGAGATTTATCAATTGGCTAAAGAAGGTGTTTCTCTTTGTATTCTCATAATGCGCTATCATTTCCTTCATGAAAATTGACCACGTAACAAGTTGTTTATGAGAACAAAGCCCTTTATACCATGAAAATTGATCCAGTTCTAAATAATTAGATGTAATACGTACCTTTTGTAACAATGGTACACCATGTAGATCAAAATATATCTCCATCTATACTATCCAATTTATCGGATCCTTGCCATCAAACTTCCTCATCTTGCTTTTTCTTGATTTTAGGAGCCAGATCTTGAAACGAATGTAGCTCTGTAATTTTGGATCTTTAAGTTCTGAATTTTTAGCTTGTAATAGCCCTCTAAGTCCTCTTTCTAACTCCACAAGTATGATTGCAATTGGATTCCCGAAGAAACATTTATTTCCAATATCCCGTGATGACCTAATTATAGACTATTTCAGTAGAGTGAACTTGTACAACATGCCACGTGTCACGGTTTCAACCTTAGGATCTGAAAATGGTACCCCAAAAGCTACAGTCTGTCCTGTTTCTGTAAATTCTTAAGAAAATTCAATTTGATGCTCAAAGAGAAAGTTAAGACGATTTCCCAAGGTGACCTGTTTGGAATGTAATTCTGGGGTATCCAAAAACCCTAACTTCCTCAGATTATATCTCCGAAAATATAGTGAGACAGGATCTGAAATTTGGATTCATGGTTCAAACCGATTTCTTCTCAAATGGGTTTATTTTTTAGCTTCTGAAACTTTGTATCAAAATAGTTATAGTGCAAATTCTACGATGACCTGTTTTAGATGAAATTCTTGAGCTTATAAAAGCCCTAACTTCCTGAGATCATATCTCCGAAAATATAGTGAGACAAGATATGAAACTTGGATCCAAGGTTCAGTGAGATTTCTTCTCAAATGGGTTTTTTTGTTAGCTTCTGGAATGTCACAGAAAATAAGTTATAGAAAAAAATCCATGATGACCTGTTTGGAGCAGCGAAACCTTAGAATCCAAAGCTCTGATACCAAATGTTATGAAACTAGCTCACAAAAAGATAGAAAAGATAGATCAACGCCTTATAAATAAGCCTCTTCAAGGGGGAAACCTCCTTTACATTACACAAATGAAATTTTTTTTGATGATACAAATGACAAGACCTCCTTTATATATATAGGAGTCTAAGGGGTCATAATATAATCAGAGTCGACATAACAATAATAATGTAAAGGCACAATAATAACAATAGTGGGCTTCTATGGGGAACAGTAATAAAAATATGGGGACTACATGGGCACAACAATATACACTAGTAGTATAGGGACCTAACAGTAACAGGAGAATCATCCTAGAGGAACAACACAAGGAATAGGAGCTTGGAGGGTAGAGAGGAAGGCTGGAGAGAAGCCAAGATTGCCTGTGAGCATCTATGAGTATTGTACTGAGAGCTGGTTAGTTGTGAGAGCTAAGGCTTTGTATAATTCCCATGTATTTCCACCTTGTATGATAATATAGATAGTGGGGTTTTTAGCTGAGGCTTTTCCGAAAGTATTTTCATGTGTGTTGTGCCATTAATTATTCTTCTTCTGGTTATATTATTCAGCTCGATCTTTAAGATTTCACAAATTGATAGTAGAAGTAGGTTATAGTATTCTACTTTGATTTATATTGCATTATCGGGTTAACCTATCACAGATTTTCTACATAGAGAAGCAGGACACATGCAAAGGGTGTACCTTGGGGAAGTACACAAAATCCACTTTCCATGGTTGATACAACATAGCACATGCGGGCCTTGAAAGGATCCACTATGATGTTTTTGTACCTTTCTTGATAGCCTCCACTATCAAGCAGAAGTATTTTGTCATCTTTATTGATGACTACTCGTGGAAGTGCAAGATCTTATTCATGTGGAAGAAGGATGAGACTTTCCTCAACTTCTTAGAGTTCAAGGAACTGGTGGAGAAAGAAACAGGAAAGAAGGTGAAGGCTCTCATGAGCGATAATGGAGGTGAGTACATGTCGAATGAGTTTAAAAATTTATGTGAGAAAGAAGGCATTCGATGAGAGTTGATAGCACCCCACAACCCAGAGCAGAATGGTGTGGCTAAGAGGAAGAACAAAATCATTGTGGGAGCAACACGGGAAATGTTGCGTGAGAAAAGCCGAGGGAAAATTTTAAGGATTGAAATTTATCTTAAAGTTTAAAAAGCTTGGCGAATATTTCTAGTCCCTAAGATGAAAATTGTAAAATATTTGATCATATATTTGTAAAATTATTAAAATTTATAATGATATTATATATAGTATCTATATAATTTTTGTGATATTTTAGGTAAAATAATTTTATACTATAAAAATTGGGTGAATACTTTTTAGAAAAAAATTGAAATTAAAGAATTTTTTTGGGAAAGCCATGGAAAATCAACCCACTTGCAAATGTTAGCCGCTAAAAGTTTCCTTTACAAAGCCTACCTCTAAACTTGTGGGTTGAAGCATGAAATACAATGGTCTATTTGTAGAACAGGAGTCTGCATCAGATTCTTGGCATGATCACACAAGAGGAGGATTTTGTAACTGCCCTAGTCAAAGTTCCATGTAATAAAGTTAAAAAGGAAAAATAATAACCAAGGTCATGGGACATGTATTCCAAATTGAGTGTAGGGAAAAACATCCTTAGTGTGGGTGTTCATTTGGCTTTTTATGGATAAGAAAATTGGCAAAGGCAATGGCAAAGACTTTGGAAAGGCTTGAGGCATTAACTAGCATTTTATTAATGAAAATAATGGAAACTAGGAGAAAAGGAAGGTGAAAGGTCATAGGTTGCATGTGAGGAGGAAAATGAAGGAAAATAATGGAAAATTGAAGAAATTATAGGCCTCATTAACAAAAAGGTTTCTGAGGATCAATTGGTACATTTTTGTGAGTTTAGTTTTGAGAGCTCTCTCTATTCTCTCTCTCATACTGTTGAACATTTAGAGAATTATTGGATCACTCTAGCATTGGATCAAGGAAATCAAAGGAAGGATAAAGAAGGAAAAGGGAAGTAACAATCAAGCAAGGAAGAGAAGGATCAAGCACCTCCAATGGGATTACTTGCAAGTGTGATAGTGATGTTTAGACTTGCCTTTCCATTTCCAGATAGCCATGGTGTGATAGGTTCTCTTTTATTTGGTTAAGATGTATTATCAGATGGTTTCAAAACCGAGTGAGGTGGTCTCTAAAGAAGAACACAAGGCCTAGGAATCCCTGGATCAAAGAAGGTGGGATTGCAGTAAAGCCGTATTTTTTTCCTCAATGGGCCTAGGAATCCTTGACTAGTGAATGGAGGGATATACGGTAAATCCTAGAGTTTTGTACCCTCATTAATGCCTAGGATATATGGTATATCCTAGAGGGTGGAGTCCAATTAGGCCTAGGAATCCTCCAGTGGTGAATGGCGGGATATGCGGTAAATCCTAGAGACTAGGAGGAAGACAAATTCCCCACAGTGTAGGTGGATAAATCTAGTGGCATCCATGCTTGGTTAGGGCCTAGCGATCTGGTAGGGATTGTGCTAAATGCTGAGAAAACTTGGATTGGTTTTGTTGTCAGTCCCACATTCATGCTTTGAATATGGCACGGAGGTTGCTAAATGAAATATTTGGTTAAGCCAATCTATGGTTGGGTGGTTCACGGAAGTCCCAGTCCTGGTTGGCTTATGCCTTCATTAACAAGAGCTCTTTCCTATTGGTATTTCATGTGTAAATATATGGCTTCGTATGTGATTATTATGGTTGCTATATCCTTGTTATTTATGTTGGTTATATGTTGCTTATGAGTATGTTTGATGACAAATTTAATGTATGGCTCTCATCATGTTTTGACTTGAAAATGAATGTATAATAAATATATGAACTAAGAGATGATAATGGAGCTATTGTGATAAGGCAACAATGCTTCCTTACGAATCTCAGATAAGTATGAGACCCCTATGCTCAAATATGTAGTTATGACTTGTAGATTACATATTTGTGACATGTTTGATGAAATTCCTATCATGGATAGTAGGGCCTAGATCAACTACTTGTACCAATGATTGCATTAGTAGCCTTATTCCATTTTTATTTATCATTTATGAAAATTTCATGAAGCTTTGGGCAGTGGCCTGAATCCTAGCCCTGAAAAAGTGGCATACAATCTAGGGTTGCTCGCTCAGAATTAGCTAAAAAAGTCCACAGTCACTTGCATGCCTTTCTGTGGGAGCGACTAGAAGGCCTAAACACATGCATGGATTGTCATGGGAGTAGCTAGGGGTCCATATTAGTGAAATGTCAAGTTGTCTCAGTGGTTGGTCACCTGGAAAGGTTTGTTGGCTCCTGAAGTTTCTATAACATGTGTGGAAGGTCAGAATGGTTTTGTTTTATCGGTTCCACTTCCTTGGGTATGGTTCACCCCTTGGACTGGATGGGCAGTGTGTGTTGGACATGCATACATATGAGTTTCATATGTGTTCTTCATGCTTGTGGTCTATGTGTTTGTGTATTCATGGTGTTGGTCATGGTTGCATTTGTGTTTCCATCTGAAATTTGATGGTGTTGTTTTTGGATGTCTTTGTCATGAGTGTACATCGATCATGCATTGGTTATGCATGCCAGTACTTATATGTTGTTATGCATACATTGACATGGTTATAATTGTGCATGAGATCAAGGTATGTGGTTTGTATGTTCATGCATGGTAATTGGATGATGGTTGAAATGATGTTTATGTATGGATATGGTTATGATTATGCATGTACTGTGATGATCTGGTTGATCTTGCGGATGAAATATCAGCTCCTAAACTATACTGAGGCATGTTTATTATGTTATATTTTGGTTTAAGCTGACATGGTATGCTTGCAAGAAGAATATCAAACATGACTAGCAAGATGGTAGACTACAGTTCATGAGACTCTCCCTATGGATCAAATGAGCAACGTGGTGTTGGGCACTCTTCTGACTTAGAAAACACATTGAGAAGTTTGAAGGCAAAAATAAGAAGTTGCAATGAAGATAATGATAGAATCATGCAGACACAAGAGAAACAAGCAGAACTTAATGTAGTAATTCTTCAAAGTTTGTCAAAAATTGCAGAGACAAGGACAACTTAGGATCATCCATGGGTAGGAAGACATAACTAATGGGGAATATGGTAGTAGGTCTCATGGTGGGCATAGGTCAAATGGAGATAGCGCAATCTAAGATTGCAGGCTCTTGGACACTCCAGATAGGAGAGGTGATGGACATAGGTTCTATTCTAGTTATGGTTTTGACATGAACTATGATCATCATCATTATCATCCTTACAGTAGGAGTGACAGAGGATATTTTCCATATGAGTTCAAGAAATCCAAGCCACCTACCTTTGATGGAGACTTGAATCAGCCAGAAGATGCATAGGCCTGCATAATTGGATGAAGAAATTATTTGAGCTGCATGAGTACATCAATAATTTGAAGGCAATAGTAGCTATCTTCAACCTCAAAGGGAAGGAAGACATATGGTGGGAAGATGTGAAGCACGTTAGAGAAATTAGAACAAAAGAGTTGAGTTGGCATGAATTCAAGAGACTTTTCAGGAAGAAGTACTTGTTAGCGAGGTACTATCACAGTAAATCCAAGGAATTCTATGAGTTGAAGATGGGATCAATGACATATGAGGAGTACATGACTAAATTACTAAATTTATTGAGGTATGTACCATATCTTAAGGATGAGGAGGCCAAAGTTCAGATATTTTTTAGTGGATTTACATTAGCATTTAGAGATCGAATTGAGTATGATGAGCCTCGATCAATTGAACAAGACATTGGAAAATTGAAGCATTTTTATGAGAAATAAAAGCACAAGACAAAATCTAAGCAAGGTTGGAAAGGGAAAGAAAAATTTAAAGGTAAATGGAAGTCGAAAAGAACAAGGCCTCAAGATGCAGGTGAGACAGAAAATGTTGCACCTTAGAAGAAGTTTAATGGGTCACAACATGGAGGGCAGCAGAATAAAGGTGATGGTACAAGACGGTTGCAGTGATGGACAGTGGTAAGGAGCATATTAAAAGGGATTGTCTACAGAATCAGGGTGGTAGGAATCATATTTACAGTGTAAAGGAAGCATAGATAGTTGGGGATATTGGGAAGAGCATTCCACATATCTATGCAGCACTAGATAACAGGCAAGAAGATCACCATGCATCAATTATCGAGACAAATGGTAAGCTTTGTGATCAATTTATATCTATTTTGATTGACCCTGGATCTAATTATAGTTATGTTAGTCCTAACTTGATGGATAAGTGTGGTTTTAATAAAGAAGTGCATGAAAAATCCTAGTTAGTGTAGCTGGATAGAGGTACAAAGAAGATAGTTCATCATTGGGTAAGAGCTTGTGCATTCGAGTTGAATGGTATGCCTACCTTAGCACATTTGGATGTCTTGCCGTTGGGGTCATAAAGTATGCTTTTGGGTATGCAATGGTTGTACCTTCATAAGACTAAGGTGGACAATTATGAAAAATATATTGAGTGTTTGGATGAAAATGGAGAACAAAGAATCTTGCAGGGTAAGAAGAAGGCAACATCAGTTAGGATGGTGACAACTATGTAGGAAAAGTACGGACATAGAAAAGGGTGTGTGTTATTTGGATTGTATATTTTTAGTGATAAAAGTAAGGATGTTGAGGACGTATAGGTATTGAGCAGGTACCTGATCTTGCAGTAGTTCTAGGATGTGTTTCTAGTAGAGATTTAAGAGTTTCCACCTCACAGGGAAGTGGAATTTTCCATTGGCTTGTTACTAAGGGAAACACCAATATCAAAGGCACCTTACAGGATGAGCTCTCCAGATTTAGTAGAGATGAAGTTGTAGTTTAAGGAAATTCTTGACAAAGGATACATTAGGCCAATTGTATCACCGTTGGGTGAACCAATATTGTTTTTGAAGAAGAAGGATGGTACTCTCAAACTGGGCATTGATTATAGGCAGTTGAAAAGGGTAACCATCAAGAACATGTGTCCATAGCCGAGGATTAATGACTTGCTTGATTAGTTGAAGGGAGTGATAGTGTAATGAAAGATCAATCTAATATTTGGATATCATCAGGTACATATCAAAGAAGAGGACATATATAAGACAACTTTCATGACCAGGGATGGGCATTATGAGTTTGTGGTAGTTCCATTTGGTTTGCCTAATGGTCTAACTATGTTTATGTGCCTGATGAATAGTTTATTAGGTCATTATCTGGACAACTTTGTTATTGTATTCATTGTTGACATCTTGATATATTCTAAAAATAAGAAAGATCATGTCAAGCACTTAATATCAGTGTTGAGATTACTGAGAGAGCATCAATTCTATACCAAGCTTAGCAAATGCAATTTCTTTCAGATAGAGGTACATTACTTGGGACTGTTGTTTCCAAGGAAGGCATAGCAGTGGATCCAGAGAAGATAAGGGATATCATGGAGTGGGCATCTCCTACAAATGGGGATGATTTAAGATCATTTATGGGGCTAACATGTTATTATAGGAGGTTCATCAGGAACTTCTCTCACATTGCATATCCTATTATGTCATTGCAGAGCCACAGTAGGAATTTTGAATGGATAGAGAAATGTGCATCTAGTTTTGAGAAATTGAAACAGTTGTTGACCAATTATTTAGTGTTAAAGATTGTAGATACAGACAAAGAGTTTTTGGTGTGTACATACGCTTGCAAGAGAGGACTTGGTGGAGTAACAATGAAGGAAGAATAGGTAGTAAGCTATGAGTCATGAAAACTGAATGAGCATGAGAAGAATTATCTGACATGTGATATTGAGTTGGAAGTGATCATCCATGCATTGAAGATGTGGAGACGCTATCTTCTTAGCAAGAGGTTTGTATTGATGAGCGATCAAAGTGGATTGAGATACTTATTTTACCAACCAAATCTAAATGTCATGCAATCTAAATGGTTATCCATGATCAGTGAGTTCAACTTTGAGATCAGGTACATCAAGGGGAAAGAGAAAAGGGTTGTAGATTCTCTTAGGAGGAGGACACAAGTAAATCATGTAGTACCTATGAGCTCTTATGCGATAGACTTACAAGATCATATTTTATAGGCACGATAGAAAGATGCAAGTACATGGATCTTATGCACAGATTACAATAGGGTACAGGTGAGAAGGATGTGGACTATCATCTTACAACAAATGGTTTAATCATATTTAGGGACAATATATATGTGCCTGAAAAACACTAAGCTCAATAATAATATCTTGTAATATTTAGGACACCCAGGATACTAGAAGACATTGACAGTAGTGAAAACGTTTATCATTGGCCAATTTTAAAGAAGGACATGGTGGAATTTGTGGCTATATGTTTGGACTATAAACGGGTGAAAGCGGAATGTAGACATTCAGGTGGACTACTACAACCGATTCTAATTCCAGAGTGGAAGTGGGAGGTAATTTACATGAACTTCATCACAGGTTTGTCGAGGACATCTAGACAACATGATTCCATCCTGATTTTGGTAGACAGGTTGACAAAGGTGGCACACTTCATTCCAATGAAGTATACTTATTCATGTTATGATGTAACAAAAGTATTCATGAGATATGTAGTGAGGATACATGGTGCTCCAAGAAATATTGTGTCATATAGGGATGCTAAGTTCACTTCCAGGTTTTGGAAGGAGTTTTTGTAGGTTTGGGGATAGAGTTGACCTTCAGCACAACTTATCATCCGTAGATAGATGGACATACAGAGAGGGTCAACAAGATGTTGGAGGACATGTTGAGGATGTATGTGATGCATCAACAAAGGAGATGGGAGGAGTATCATTTGTTAGTTGAGTTTGCTTATAATAATGGATATCAGGAGTCACTGAGGATGAGTTTGTTTGGGGAACGATATGGATGAAGTTGTAGTACTCCCATCTGTTGGAATGATTCAATGAACAGGATGTTGAAAGGACCGAATACGTTGGTAGAGATGGAACGGGAAATGTAGG
This sequence comes from Pinus tabuliformis, assembly GCA_031772625.1. Lineage (NCBI taxonomy): Eukaryota > Viridiplantae > Streptophyta > Pinopsida > Pinales > Pinaceae > Pinus > Pinus tabuliformis. The sequence goes on along the minus strand of CM062816.1, from coordinate 848,320,630 downwards.
TAATCAAGAAGAATCTGAAGGCAACACATGATAGACATAAATTTATGCAAATTGGAACAAGATGTTTATGAAGTTTCAGGTTGGGTAAGAGGTGTATTTGCACATCAAGCCTAAGAAGATATCCTTGAGAATTGGGTCGTGTGTCAAGCTAGCACCTCAGTTTTGTGGACCTTTCAAGATTCTTGAAAGGATTGGACCAATAACATATCAACTTGCACTTCCTCCGACAATGAAATTACATGATGTTTTCATGTGGACCTTTTAAGATTATTGTAAGGATTGGACCAACAACATATCGACTTGCACTGCCTCCGACAGCGAAATTCCATTATGTTTTCCATGTGTCATTTCTTAAGAATCATGTTAAAGATGTTGAAATTGTGATTGACTAGTCTATATTGCAGGTGGAGGCATATGGAGAATTCCATCCAAAACCTCAATGTATATTGCAGAAAAATATGCTCATGCTCTAGAATTGAGCAATCAAGGAAGTTAAAGCGCAGTGGAAGCACTTTGGGCTCGACGAAGCTACATGGGATATGGCGGATCAAATGCAGGCTATGTATCCTTCTCTATTCATTGGTTGAGTGAATGTTTTTGGTATATGTTTTGGTGTGATATTTTGGTATTGTACATATGTATATGGATGTAAATACTGATATGAGCTTTGTTATAAAGCTCTAATAAACGGTATGGGTGTCATTTCATTACGGTTATCATGTTGTTATGTGTCACATTGGTTTACTTCTTAGCAGGTTGATCATTATAAATACTACATCGAGCTAAGTTATAAAGCTCCATAGGCAATATGTTTTTCTTACAATAGTCTTGTTGGTTGTAGGTTTCATTGAACACCGAGGACAGTGTTCCCCCAAGGGGGAGGGTTTTGTGATAGCCATGGTGGAAATTCCATGTAATAAAGTTAATAAAGGAAAAATAATAACCAAGGTCATGGGAGACATATTCCAAGCTGAGTTTTGGGCAAAACATCCTAGTGTGGGTGTTCATTTTGTTTATTATGTCTAAGGAAATTGCCAAAGGTAATGGCAAAGGATTTGGAAAGGCATGGGGCATTAATTAGCATTTTATTTATGAAAATAATGGAAATTAGCAGAAAAGGAAGGTGAAAGGTCATAGATTTCATGTGAGGAGGAAAATAATGAAAAATTGAAGAAATTAGAGGCCTCATTAATAAAATGTCTTATGAGGATTAGTTGGTACCTTTTTGTTAGTTTAATTTTGGGTATTCTCTCCCTTTCATACTCTTGGAAACTTAGAGAACTATTGGAGAACTCTAGCATTGGATCAAGGAAAGAAAAGGAAGGACCAAGAAGGGAAAGGGAAGCAAAGATAAAGCAAGGAAGATCAGGATCAATCAACTACAGTTAGAATACTTGCAGGTGTGACATTGATTTACAGCCTTACCTTGCCATTTTCGGATAACCATGGTGTGACAGGTTCTCTTTTATTTCATGGATTTCTAAATGGTTTCAAGAAGAACAAAAGGCCTAGGAATCCCTGGACTAGTGAAGGTGGGATTGTGGTGAAGCCAGATTTTGTGTACCTCAGTGGGACTAGGAATCATTGGCTGGTGAATGGGGGGGATATATAGTAAATCCTAGAGGTTTTTTCCCTCGATCAGGACTAGGAATCCTCGACCGGTGAATGGCAGGATATACAATAAATCCTAGAGGGTGGAGTCTCGATTAGGACTAGGAATCCTCAACCAGTGAATGGTGGGATATGCGGTAAAGCCTAGAGACTAGGAGGTAGAAACGTTTCTCACGATGTAGGCAGAGGAATTCAGTGGCATCCATTCTTGTTTAGGGCCTAGTGATTTGGTGGTGATTACAATAAATTATGAGAAAAAATGGATTGGTTTTGTTGTGAGTCCCACATTCATGATTGGAATATGGAACGGGAGTGATTGGATGAAAGAAAGATTTGTTTCATCCAATATATGGTCGGGTGGTTTGTGGAAGTCCTAGACTTGGTTGGCTTATTCATTCATTAATACGAGCTCTTTCTCCTTGGTATTTCATGTGTAAATATATGGGTTCGTATGTAATTCTTAAAGTTGTTATATCCTTGTTATTTATGTTCGTTATATGTTGGATATGAGTATGTTTTATGATAGATTTGATATGTTTCTGTCATCATGTTTTGATTTGCAAATGAATGTACAATGAATATATGACCTAATAGATGATAATTCACTATTGTGATAAGGTAAGAATGATTCTTTATGAATCTCAGATAAGTATGATACAACTATGCTTAGGTCTGTTGTTATGACCTGTAAATTACATATTTGTGACATGTTTAAAGAAATGTATATCATGTCTAGTAGGGTTAGATCAAGTACTTGTACCAATTATTGCATTAGTAGCCTTATTCCATTATTATTTATCATTTCTAAAAGTTTCATGAAGTTCTCGGCAGTGGCCTGAGTGGAGCCCCTAAAAAAGTGGCACATAATCCACGGTCGCTAACTCAGAACTGGCTAAAAAATTCCACATTCACTAGCCTGCCTTCCTGTGGGAGTGGTTAGAAGGCCTCATTTGTATGCATTGCTTGTCATGGGAGCGACTGACAGTCTAGATCAATGAAATGTCAAGTTTTCTAAGGAGTTGGTCACCTAGAAAGGTTGGTTGGCCCCTGAAGGTTCTATAGCATGTGTGGAAGGTTAGAATGGTTTTTTTTCGTTGGTTCCACTTCCTTGACTGTACATGGGGATTTGAATCATATCATAATAGCCTCTCATCACATGTTTACCCCAGCGGAGTGGTTAACTTGGGTAAATGTGGGAGGAGGGTATTACAACTTTCTCAGGGAGGAAGCAGGATGTGTCACACTTTGGGATATTTGTATCCTATGCCTATTTCCATGTCTCGAAAGAATCAAGGAAGAATCTAGAGCTGACAACAGAGTTGGGGTATTTGTGGGTTACACAGAGACTCCCCACAACTACCATCTTTATTTTCCATTCCTCAGAATCCCAGTTGTGCAACGGGATGTCAAATTTGATGAAGACAAAGCCATTCAGTGCTCTCTTGAGAGGGAGCTTTAGATCTCACAAGAGGAGGAGATTTTAGCTCCAAAGGAGGACCCTCAGGATGTTGTGGATCAGTCACAATTTGAGGAGCAGAGAGTGGAGACAGCCACTCAAGTAGAACCATCCAGAGAAAGAAGGAAGAGAACCAGAGAGACTGAGAGACTTGTACAAGATGTGAGGGAGAATGTGGGTTCTCCTTCAAATCAGTGAAAGAAGGGAAGGTCACCTAATCGGTACACTAGCTACATGGATATTATGACTAAGCTAGTAGAGACTGAGCCATCATTTCATGAGGAAGAAGTAGAGCAACCAATATGGATTGATGCAATGGTGGAGGAGTACGAACCCATTATGAAGAATAGAGTTTGGGAAGTCATCCCAAGCCTAGAAGACAGATCGATTGTGGGTTCTATATGGACCTTTAAGGTGAAGCAAGCAACATACGAAATCATAGAAAAGTACAAGTCTAGATTCATGGCCAAGGGGTACTCTTAGGTGGAGGAGATTGACTATGAGGAGATCTCTGCTCCTATAGAAATGTACTCATCCATCATATCAATCCTTGCTTTGGTTGCAGAGATGGGGTGAAAGATTCACCAAATGGACATGATAACAACATTCTTCAATGGAGTTATTAAGGAGGAGGAGTATATTGAGCAACCAAAAGGCTTCGAGGCTTTTGAGGAAGAGTCTCATGTCTGTAGACGCAAGTGATCATTGTATTGTCTCAAGCAAGAACCTTGTGCTTGGTACACTAGGATTGATATCTATCTCACTGGTTTGGGCTTCACCAAAAGTGAAGCGGATGCAAACCTATATCAAATTTTGGTAGAAGATAAATTGTTTATTATTGTTTTATATGTTGATGACTTGATCTTGACTAGTGATAAGATGTTGATCAGATTTTGCCAGGAGGACCTTGAAAGAGAGTTCGAGATGAAGGACATGGGTCTCATGCACTACTTCCTTGGATTGGAAATATGCCAAGGTGATGGGGAATTTTTTGTCTCTCGGGGAAAGTATGCTAATGAGATACTTTAGATATTCCACATGGATAGGTGCAAACCCATGGAGACTCCTCTAGTGACCAACTAGAGGAAAGAGGATGCCACCTCAGGTGAGGAAGTGGAGGCGATTGTTTATTGACAGTTGGCGGGTTCACTCATGTATCTTGTGAATACATGACCAGACATGTGTTACGAAGTCAACCAGCTAAGTCAAGCTATGATTAGGCCAACCAAAATGTTTTGGAGGGCAACTAAGCATGTTCTATGGTACCTTAGAGGCACTACCCAGATTGGACTTTGGTATAGACAGATAGAGGGAGTGAAGTTGTGTGGCTTCACATATGTAGATTGGGGGAGAAGTCCATCAGACTAGAATAGTACAACAAGTGGAATTTTTAATGTTCAGTCTGTAGAAGTTTCTTCATACAACCGAAAAGATATTAGTGGCACTCAACTCAACAAAAGCATAATACATGGCTACAAGTCAAACAACATGTGAGGCAATCTAGATGAGAAATATACTTGTTGGCTTGTTTGGTCAGATGATGGATCCTACTGTGATTTACTGTGATAATGAGAGTTGTATCAAACTCTCTTAAAATCTTTTTTCTCACAATCAATCCAAGCATATTGATATCTGGTATCACCATCTACAGGATTGTGTGTAGAGGTAGATTATGTTGTTGCAATACATTCTAATAGAGGAACACGATGCAAATATTTTGACAAAGGCCTTGAGGGAATTTAAAGTTCCACAAGTGCAATATAGGGGTGGTTGATAATCCCTTTCTAACTAAGAGGAAGTGTTCAAAATACAACAAGAAAATTTCAGTTTTACTTTTCCTTGGTCAAACTAGAGAAAATTCGAATTTTTATTTCAACATAAATATTGGAGGTAGTTAACTGAGGTGACATGCAACATGTCACTCAGTTAACTTAGTTAATTTGAGTTTGGGAAGATTGAGTTCAATTCAAAATGATTGATTCCTAATTTGTAGCAATTTATTTCAAATTATTTGATTTATTGTCAGTTTAACTAGTTCTAATTGCCAGAAGAAGTAGTGGAGGTCATGTTGTGGAAGAGGAACTTCAACCACACTCACTGATCAACCCAGAATTATTGTTGCATGCAGAGAATTCGAGTTACCCAAATGAGATGGAGATTCCAAGGTAGGGTACTATCAATTGTCGCATATTCCAATTTGTATAGGTGGTGCATGCAGTCAAAGGAAGGACCTAAGGAAATTCTGCAATTCCATCGTGTGAAATTCCTAAAAGATAGGGGTAATTTTCCAAGGGAACAACAAAAGGAAATTGGAGCTTGGAGGGCTTGAAAATTGGTTGTGTTGGCCAAAGTTAGTCATTCAGGTAGATGGATAGACTATACACATGCAGGGTGTGCTCAAGCTTGAGCAAGCATATGTATTTCATCTCTATTCTATGATTAATGCAATATAGATAGTGAGGGGTTTTAGGTAGCTTCTTTCCCCTAGATAAATATTTGTGGATGTGTGATTTTTCCTTTTGCATGTATATGATTCTTATTTTAGATGGTGAATTAATTTCCATAGATCTCTAGAGTAGCTTCAAGTCTTGTGATTTAGTAAATTTCATGAGCAGTATTGAATCTACACATTAATTTATACAGGGATTGAGTCACATGGCATAGTCACATGGTCGATAGTGGTGGTTATATGGTTTTTGAAATCTAGGATCGATAGTATAAATTGTGGCTCAAAGGTCGACCCTCATGAGTCTCGCGACCACGTAAACAAATATATATAGCAGACATCTGTGACTCTGAGACATATTTGAAAATAAAAAGAACAATTTTGAGGTTTGTAGTTGGGTGAATTTTGTTCGAGTTTCGATTTGGTATGATTTTTGTTGTTTGGGGCAGTTGGTCTGAGCTTCATTGTTGGCATGGTTAGTCTGAGTTTTCCTTATTAACTCAATTAATCTAAGTTTCATTGTTGGCTCAGTTGATTTGAGTTTCATTATTGGCTCAAGTTGGTTTGTGTTCCATTTTTGGTGCAATTGGTTTGAGTTTAGTTGTTAGCTTGAGTTGGAATAAATTTTATGTTTGCTTGGGTGGTTTGAGTTACATTGTTGGTGTAGTTAATCTGACTTTCAATGTTGGCTTGGTTGCTTTGATTTTTGTTGTTAGCTCGAGTTGGTCTGAGTTTAATTGTTGGTGTAGTTGGATTGAGTTTCATTATTGGTGCAGTTAGAATAAGTTTCATATTGGCTCTGTTGGTATGAGTTTCATTGTTGGCTCAGTTGGTGTAAGTTTCACTCGAGTTGGTCTGAGTTTCATTATTGGCATAGTTTATTCGAGTTTCATGTGGGAAAAAATGGACTGAGTTTCATGTTTGCTCGATTGGTATGAATTCATTGTTGGCTCAATTGGTCTGAGTTCATCATTGGTTCAAATCTTTTGGAAATATTTGTTATGCATAGGAGCAAGATGCATGTTGAGAATTCTTGATTACATGCGTAGGTTATACATTAACATTTGGTGGTTTATTGTTCTAGAATGAAGTTTGGTCCATGGTTGCAATTTCAAGTCGACTCTCTCATAACATAATCATTTTGGGTAGATGCTATTATAAGCAACAATATGGAGCAAAGTTTGTATGACACTTGGATAGGTGAGGTCACATGTTTAAACCCCATGAGCTGAGAGGTTAGAAAATTTATTTTTATTTTCCCTCATTATTTACGTTTTGTCAAATAAAAAAGTGACCAGAGGAGTACATTTTGTATAACATTGTTATAAAAGTGTTATTTTTTAGAACATGCCTTGAAAGGACCATTTTTTCAAATGGTTAATCTTTTATATGGTTTTTGGGGGTCTCTAGGCTCATTTCAAAGCAATTTAATTCCAAAAGAAGCATGATGATCAAGATTCAGCTGTGAACATTTCTAAAGGTATGAAAATCCTTGATGATGCATTTTTTATGTTTAGAATCAATGTTATGTATTTTGAGGGCTTATGAGCAGGTTGCAGTTATTGTTGTGTATATGGCCAAAATGGGTTCCAAGAAGAGTTTTATGTGACCATATTGATGAAAAAATTCTAACATGGTATGGATGGGATATGACAAGTTGATAGCATCATTGTGACAACAACAACATGATCAATTTCAAAGACGTGTTTTGAAGAGAATGTGGATCTAGTTTGAAATACTCTAAAAAGTCATCCACACAAAGTTGAAGAAAAAGGTGGGTGCCTCCACTGAGGTTGGTGCCTCAATCAAGTTGAATCCTACTACAAGTCAAAGCTTTCACATATGTGAGGTTGGTGCCTCAACCAGGCCATATCATATTGCAAGTGGGTGCTTTCACATTTCTAGGTCAATGCCTTAGTCAAGTCATAGCCTATTGCAAGTGGGTGCTTGCACATTTTGAGGTTGGTGCCTCAATCAAGTTCCAACATATTTCAAGTATTTTCTTGCAAATCTCAGGGGTCGGTTCCTCCAGTAGGTCGGTGCCTGCAAAGCTATGTAATGAATTGAAGAATAAGAAGGAAAAGAATTTGTGTTTTTCTCCCGCAATGCTTTCCACATAAAATCTTGTGTCCTATTGTGTCGATGACTTCTTCTTGCATGGTTTCATTTATCGTTATTATGAAAAAATGTTATCTTACACTACTACATGATTAATTATTGATGAAATATCTTGAAATGATAAATATTCCACTGCACTGAACCACCAACCCCCCCCAACCTTCTCTCTTAGTGTGATATTTGGTATAACACTGAACTTCAAAATTAGTTTCTAAATAATAATAATAATGATATACACACTTTTCGATCATGTTTACAAAAATAAAATAAAAAACATAAGCGTATATAATTTCAAAAACTAGATTGGAAATGGATAGAAGTGTATGGAATAAAAAATAAATATATGGACTTTTATGTTACAATATAATATCTATAACAAAAAACTAACTATACCTCGAATGGGGGTGAGTAGTGGAGAGAATTGCAGGGGGGGGGGGGGGGGGGGGGCGCCAGAGGGGGTGGTGGTTTCTGACACCCCACCTGATCAATAGGTAGGGAGATGTGGCTACACGCCCAATGCAAATGTCATAACATGTAATTAACCTTGAAATTTTCCAACTATGTGATAAATGCAAGGATGTTGACTCAACGATGAGGGTGGCTTCGAGTGTGTGAGGAAGCGAATTTTGAAATCAAGCATGGTTGAGTTAATGTAGAAGGGGTATTATGTAACCCAAAATACAATGGAATTAATATGTAATGAATACCTTATTGAGGCCAGCATAAGGAAATAATGGGAAAAAGTAAAGGATATAATTACAAATTTTGACAGAGAGCAGTGGCACTCCTTGTCTAAGACCCCTGTGCAAAGGCGGAGTGGAGTTTTTTGTTTATGGGGGCGACTAAAATATGAAAATTCATCCTCATAGTGAGTGTGAGAAAGAGGGAGGCCACCTTGGGACTCATTTTAAATGTGAAAAATGGGAGCTTGAAAAGCAAAGGGACGAACAACATAGGAAACTAATGTAAAATTCCCTCTCTTAAGGAGATGTCCACTTTTATGTTTAGAATATTTATGTTATGTCTACTTGTTATTCACTCTTTCTCTATTCCTTTCGAGGGACAACCTCATCTAATATTTCTTTAGGGGGAGATGGTAATTTTAATTCTTTTATTTATACTCTTTCAAGTCAAAAGGGGAGTAGAGTGCACTATCTAGAAAGAATTGGTCTTGATATTTATGTGGTGGGAAGTATATACTATGGAATTGTGTTGGTATTCATGCTTTGTGATTTATTGGGTTTCTATTTCTTCTATATGTTAGTGCAATTCTTTTGGTGTGTTCATGTCCATAAGTTATTAGCGAAACTACGTCTAGCTTGTATGTTGGCTAGGTGAAAAGGGAAATGTGTTGTGATGGACAACCCATGATATTGACCAATATAATGAGCTTCATATGTTGGCATGGGTTTGATGCCATTTATGGTTAAGTTCTCTTGTAGCTGTGGGGGTAGGTGTTATCTCTTTTATACTTCTCTAGTCCATGGTTAAAAGGAAGTTTAGTGCAACTCGTAGCTGAATATAAAACTAGGAGAAATTGGGGCCGAGAATTTGGTGGAGTTTAGAGCTTGCAACATAACTTAGTCATTGTTTGTCTTTCTGGACAAGGTGTCCTATTGGCCAGAGTAAGGCTAAGTGTCGAGCAACATTTGATCAATCACATGCATGATCAACTAGGGGGAAAGGGGCTCTTCCATTTTAGAACAGATGACATTGTCTAGTCCAGGTTATTACGGTTGCATTCATCATGTCGAGGGAGAGAGGTAGGATGAGGAGAAGGCCTGCATACTACGAGGAGAGAGCTCGCAGAGGAAATTCAAGGTTACAAAACATAGTGTTAGGATTTGTAGAAAGGTATAGGGAACAAATCCTTGTGCATGTGCAGGAAGAATTCACTCGGTCTGAAGGGGAACCTTCTTCTAAAAGAACTTCTCTTTCAAACGTTGAAGTGGTGGTAGAGTGGATAGGATGTGTCCCGAATACGGGGAATATACACGACAGAGCCAATCAACATTTGAGAGTAGTAAATATGTACTAGTATATGAAATTCCACTTGGGACACACGCTACTCGACAACTAGGTGTCTAGAAGGGACTTACTACAATCCCTAGATCATATGCATGGCCATATGAAACCTTATGATTGCATGTTGGAAAAGATAAATCACAAGCTAACAAGGAACGAAAAACACCTCGACATCCCTCCAATGGTTGCTGACACAATGTACCCTATTTTAGCTACGGGCTTAGACTTTGAACCACTCCCTTCACTCTATGATGGAAAAATTTTATGCTTTCTTTTTGTAGCAAATTATGTACATGGCTAGATAAGTCAATGCCTTAGCATAGGTTTGTTTGGTGTCAATCCTTTCAATTTTGATCTATCCCTTATATCCATTCAAAAAGTACAATTTTGGTTGTAATCCGGCCTCCAATATAAATATGACTTTTGATAACTCCTAATGTAATTTCCCATTTTTCAATGAATAAAATTTACGTTAAAAAATATTAAACTATCTATAATAATAAATACTACCTAATATATACATAATATCTTCACTCATATATATATATATATATATATATATATATATATATATATATATATATATATGATAACTCGTTAAAATAATCTAAACAAAGCTAAAAATCAAACCTAACAAAAAAAGTGGCCGGGCAAAAAAATTTCAAAAAGTCTTGTAGAGCCGGTGTTTGAATCGTGTTTTTGATGGTGGAAATGAATTCAGCACCATCAAAAACATCTAAAGCACCTAAAATTATGAATTTAGATAGCTTTTACTTAGATTTACAAAAATCCCTGCTAAATTTTTTCAAAATATAATGAGAATTTCCATAACTTTTAAAGACAAAAAACATAATTATTAAACTGCGGATTGGAGATATATCATATCTTCCATCTTTCGATCACGTGTATATCATATCTTCCATATATATATATACAACAAATTTCAACTTGATTTTGCAGGTATGGTAAGAGTAGAACGGATGAGTGAGCGGAGCAGCCATTAATTCGAAGCAATACATCTTTGGGTTACTTATGAGTTGAAAAATTTAATGAATATATAAAATTTATTCCTATGGAAGTTAGCACCGGTCAAACTTCTTTACCATTAATATTCTTCAAAATAATATAGCGAAAGCATTACGATTTCTTCATCGTATTATATTTCGAAATAATTGCAATCAATCAACATCATCTTAGAGAGGGCTTTAATAAATATATATAAAATTCATTCTTATGGAGACAGTTAGTTTTCAGTATCCATTGTTCGAAACAATCTGGTCAAAGCATTACAATATAATATTATATTTTGAAATAATTAGAATCATAGACATATATTACTTTTAATTGATGTAAATAAATTTAAAAATGCTTTATAAAATATAATTTTGTAGGTGGTGCATACGTTACACACTCCATGACCACACATAAGATGGATTTACATAATTCACCGGTCCTTGATATAATTCACTCCCCACGTGCTTTTGGCTCTCCCAAAAGGGAGGCAGGCCATGGTAAGTAAACCGTTATCTATAACATTTTAGAAATTTCAAAATTTATTTAACCTTTTTTTATTCAAGTTGGCAAAACTAATTATCTTCTAATTATACTTTTACATATGTGTAATTATACTTTTAAATATTTGTATTAGATTTGTTATTTAAATTAGAAACCTTAATTATTTTTAAAATATTAAAAATACAAATACTCATTATATATATATATATATATATATAATGGTTTAAATTACTTAAATTAAGTATAATTTGTACATTGTTTAAAATTAAGACTTAGAGAGGTGTCACAAGAAGATGACTTAATTATTAATTTGGATAATATTAATTTAACATTTTATAAGGTTTAAAGATAAGATATTGAATAATAATGAAATTATTAGTAACTTGAAGTTAAAATACTATAAAGAAAATAAATATCTAAATACATATGAAACTAGTAAGTAGGGTAAATTAAAAAAAGCTAAGAAGAGTGAACCTATAAAATTTGTGATACAATGAAATTAAGGATAAACATCATTTACATTGTCTTACCATACAATGAGTCATATGAGGCATACTTTAATATTGGAAGTAATACGTCCATGTGTTGTCATGACTTGTCATTGAGAGTTTCTAAGTGTTGTCATGAATTGTCATTGAGAGTTCTTAAGCATCAATCTAGAAGTTGTAGTTTCTTATGTATGAGTTGAAGTTTCCTATGTATGAGTTGTAGTTATGATCTAGATGTGTGGAAGTCAAAGATTTATGTCCTATATATGTGTAACTATTGTGATCAATAAATATATCACAATGTGTCTTTTGTATTGTGTGTAATCACTCTTTGATCTCTCTGTTTTCCAACACTTATTTATTCAAAACCTTCTTGTATGTATTGAAATCCCAATGACTTTGTCATTTTCACCATTTTTAATATAAAAATGCCATTCTAAAGCATATTTAGTGTAATTTTCTTTATTTGTTGCATTAATATTTTCAGGACATCTTAATTTATATGAAAATCTTAATGAATTTGGTGCTTCCATTTTCACTATTTTTAAAAATTGAAATGACATTTGAGAAAGAAAGCAATCATTCCCAATTTTGTTAATCTTAAAAACAATAAATATCAACATTATAATGTCCTATTCTTCTTATACTATATTTATATTTCTATTTTATAACATAAATCTTTAAACATTTATTATACCAAGTCTTGTGTTGACTGGGTATTAGTTTGTCTTTGACCAAAAATTTATGACACTTATCCATAGTTTAACATTAGGAAATCAAATTTTATTATATTTTATTATTAGAAATTTATTTATTTATAAGGTCATTGGTTGAGGTCTTATTATGGGTTGTTTAGTAACTTCCATTTCTATTAGTTGCTATTTTTTTTTTTTTTTTTTTTTTATTTCCTTTTTATTTAACTTTTTGATTTTTTTTTTCTATTATTTCTATTTTCATTTTCCTGAATTATAATTTTTTGACAATATTTTCAATTTAAGGTGACATATGATTATATTAAAAATATATTTTAATAAATTTAATTATAGACAATTATATATATTAATAAAAATAAAACACACACATTGATATATGTATTTTAATATAAACAATATTAGTTAATAGTATTTCTATATTTTGGTGATGACATTCAACAATATAATATTTTATTAGTTATTTTATTTTTGTGATGAATTTTTTGTCTATGTTATTTCTTTTTGTTTCATTAAACTATACATATTTTAATAAATTTATTTATAAAAATTATATATATTAATTAAAAAACAAAACACACACATATAAAATAAATATGTATATTAAAGTGTATATATGTTAATATAGATAATATTAGTTAATCATATTTCTTAATTTTTGGTCATGGCATTTAACAATATAGTATAATATTTTTATTAGTTATTTTATTTTTGTGATGAAATCTTTGGTTTTATTATTTTTTGTTTAATTAAACTATATTTAAGCTAAGCAGAATGTACTAGCTACTATGTAGCCCTTGTTATAAATATATTTGATTTTTAATTAATTTTATATTTGATATAGTTTGAGTGAGCCTAATGGTTAAGAACATGTGTTTTCTCCTAAGTGGTCACAAGTTCAAAATAAGAGGGAAGTAGAGTATGTATACTTTCGTAGGCTTAACAGTCAAATAGTTAAGGGGAAGTGGGTCCCTTATTCCACAAACAAAGAGATCTCATACACCAATTTGATATCTCACTTAGCCATGACCTTAAAATTAGATAATAATAATAATTTATTTTATTCAAGCTTAAATTTAAAAAAAAAAAAAAAACAAAACAAACAAACAAACTATCTCTCATTAAATTAAGAACCAGGACCAAGGTCAAAGCGAAAGCCAAATCCAAATCCAAATCCAAATTTTGATTATCCTCCTCCATATAAAGGAAAATCATAATAATATATTGTTTATTAGAAGGGTCTTCATCCAAGAGCTTTCCTAATATATTCCCTCTTCCCATCTATTACAACAAGAATATTATCTCATTACCTGCTTTCATTATAAACATACTACGACTTCATAAATTACGGTTCTCTTTCATTCTCATTAAGTTGCGTGAATTATCTCTCTGTGTAGGACCACTTATTTCGGAATATGCAGGTATTAGGCGGCCGGCTATGTTTCTCGGATTATGTGGGTCATGGGATTTTGTTTACCGGATTATTATAAACGCGTTTTTGTTATAAAAAACCAAAAAAGAAAAGACGAGAAGAAAGCAAGATCCGACGGATCTATAAATTGAGGCTTGCAAGGATTACAATTCAGCTGAGAGCTGAGAGGCAAAATGGCTAAAACTCAAGGTCTAAAGGCACTCTGCATCTTTTTTATTTCAATCTATCTAATGATCTTCGGAGTTGCAGGAGCTTCTCCAAAACTAGGAAGAAGCGATTTCCCAAAGGGTTTCAAATTTGGTGCCGCTTCATCTGCTTATCAGGTTCCACTTTTATCACTGCTCCCTTCCACTAATTCATTCATTGGATTAGGTAACCTTGTGGTTTTTTTGTTTCACTGATAATATTCTGGACTTGCAAATTCCAATTGTGTAACAGGTGGAAGGAGCTGCACATGAGGGTGGGAAAGGCCCCAGCATTTGGGATACATACTCCCATATTCCAGGTTAATTAGTGCATACCACGAGGTGGGTATCTTAATTTGGTGGCATTTATTATGTATTTATTGGTGGTTATTGAACGTTAATGCAGGTAAAATTGCGGATGGAACGAATGGGGATGTTGCAGTGGATGAATACCACCGCTATAAGGTACAAACTAAAACTATTTTGAAAATGGAAGCATTCTATTTTAGAACTTGAGCTTAATTAGAATATTCGAACCATGGGAGCATTTTATTATAAAACTTGCTTAATTGATCATAAATTTGTGAATATTTTAAAATTTTGGAGTGTAATTTATTAAAATTTTGAAAATGTTTTAAAAATCTGGCGATATGAATGAATGAGGACATCGCTCATGTCTTGAATTATATTAGATTGTGCAAAAGAACATATCAAATCTTGCAAAAGATTTTCAAATCTACAAGGTATATGAGAAGGATCCTGAAATTTTTCGAAATCTAGCGTTCAAGCTCCGTCGCTCCCTCCGATTCTGTCACTTCCGTTGTCGACCTTCCCTTTACCCGCACTGCGTATGCGCAGGCTCCTCCTCTCCTCCTCCTTCCGGATTCTCGAATCAGCGTTCAACCTCCGTCGCTCCGTCTGATTCTGTCAACCCTTTATCCGATAACCCTTTAGTTTTCTCGTTCAATTCCCCTTGTATTCTCTATAAGCAGTGTTCCATTTCGTTTCATAGTGTTTTTAATAATAATAATAATAATATTCTTAGATATTTTTAAGAATAATGTTGAGGATTTAATAAATAATAATATTGTTAATGATTATTATTTTTCTCAGTGATAAGTTTGTTAATTTGTTTAGTTTTTTTAATCTTTTTTCTGTTGTTAACCTGTCTAGTTTTTCTTATCATTTTTCTGTTTTTAGGATTTTTGAGAAGGGATTAAATTTTGCCCTTGTTCTTAAGAAAATTCACGTAAATGATATTATGTAACATTAAATTTGAGATAAAAAAAACTTACTAGATAATACTAAATAAATTATTAGACAAAATTTCCCTATTATTCTTAAGAAAGCTAAGTCCCCCTAAAAATAACATCCACGAAGATGAGTTTGATGTCCTCAAATCTTTGAACAAGAACCAAGACATTGTCATCTTGAAGGCTCATAAAGGTGGGGCACCTGTAATCCTTGATAAGGTGGATTATCAGAAGAAGATGTTGGATCACCTTGAGAACAATGGCACATACAAAACTCTTGACAATAATCCATTGAAAATGATCTCTAGAGCGGTTGCTCTTGCTATAAAATCCACTAGCACAGTTTGCTCTTTTAGACACAAACTTATTGAAAGTAGCCCCATCACTCCTTGGATCTATGGACTTCCGAAAATCCATAAGGAGAGAGTCCCCCTTAGACCCATTGTCAACACCATAGGACCGCCACCATATCTTCTAGCTAAATATCTAGCCTCGAAGCTTAAATCCCTTGTTGGCCTCACAGTCTTTTGTCAAAGACTCCTCGTCGTTTGTCAATGAATTAAGGGATGTGAAATTTGATCCCAGAGACAATCTAGTCAGCTTTGATGTAGTCTCCCTGTACACTAATATCCCCATCAAGGAATCCATGGAGGTCATATTTCGACTCACTGATCCCGACACTGCTAGATTAGTCGAGATCTGCCTCACTTCTACTTTTTTTTGTTTCGAAGGGAAGTTCTATGAACAAACTTGTGGTGTGGCCAAGGGCTCCCCCCTATCCCCTATTGTTGTTAACCTATTTATGAAAGCCTTTAAATCCAAGGCTTTGGTCTCAGCTATTTTTAAACCCAAGATTTGGAAAAGAATTATAGACGACACCTATGCTATCTGGCAGCATGGTCAGGATAAGTTAGATATCTTCTTTGAGGATCTTAATAATAAATCTAACTCCATAAAGTTTACCATGGAAAAGGAAGTTAATGGTTGTCTTCCTTTCCTAGATATCCTCATTTCAAAGAAAGATGATGGCCTGTTCTCCCATTAGGTGTTTTGGAAGAAAACTCATACTGAGGAGTATCTTCATGCCAAGTCCCATCATTTCACTACTAAGAAGTTAGGGGTTCTCTGCACTTTAGCTACTCATGCTTTGAGGGTTTCTGATGAAGACCATTTTTCCAAGGAGAATGGTTTCTGATGAAGACCATTTTTCCAAGGAGAAATCCCATCTCGTGAAGGTTTTCGCTAATAATGGTTACAGTAGGCAACAAGGGCTTAAAACTTTCCTCAAAGCTAGCAAGGGTGCTAAGGTTAAGAGAGACCCTAGTGATTGTAATTATGGATTTCACCTACCATTCATGCAAGGGATGATAGGCAAGATTACGAGAATCCTTAAGAAGCATAATGTTCCCTCTAGACCCCTCAACACAATCAAAAGTTCCTTAAAATTAGTAAAAGACCCTGTAGACCCTAAGTATATGAAAGGTGTTTATATCATCTCGTGTTCTCATAGAACATCTTACATTGGTGAAACGGGGTGGTCTATCAATCAAAGGATTAAAGAACACACTGTTGATATTAAGCACAGGATGACTCACTCTTCAGCCTTAACAGAGCATAGAAAGAAGACAAAGCATCTTATATGCCTGGAGGAGACTAAGGTCATTGCAGAGATTTCTCATTTTCATCATCGTAAATTTAGGGAAGCCATAGAAATTGAGAAAAAGCCACCATAAATTTAGGGAAGCCATAGAAATTGAGAAAAAGCCATGTAATCTTAATAGGGATGATGGTTGGAAGATTAGTAGCTGTTGGGTTCTTGCCTTTTCCTCTTAGTTTTTTTACATTTTATTTACACTTTTTCATCTTTTAGTTTTTTATTTCATATAATTTCCCTAGATTTATTAATCCCCTTTTCTCCCTCGTAATTTTATTTTTCTCTTTTTATTCCCTTTCATATTTAAAGATCATTTAGTTATTTTTCTTATAGGTTAATATTTTCACTACTTTAATAGTATGATTCAAATTATATATATATATATATATACTTACTTTCTCCTTTCTATGTCTACATTGGAATCTTCTTAAAACTATTAAAAAAATAAGAATTACACAAATTAAATATATATTTTATAACCAAATTAATTTATAATTAGTTATTGAATGTATTTAGTCTATAATATTTAAATCCACTTTTGACTAATGAAATGATTTTTCTCAAAATAATGTTTACTATATTTATGAGTTTGTTTTTTATTCTTTGTTTAGTTATATTTATATTCTTGGCTATATTATTTTTATATAATAATCATATAATTAAGAAATTTAAATAAATTACCTAAATTATTTTAAAACTAATTAAAAATGAGTTTTCAATATATTTATATTATTTCTTCACAGTTCTTCTCACCAAGCCGTTTTTTATAGCCATTAGAGTCTTATCTCTCTATTTAATTTGCCAATATAATTTCATTCTTCATTTTATCCCAATAATAAATCATACAGGTTCCACCTAAATTTTCCAATATAATTTCTTCCTATTTATTTTTTCAGATATTCACCCAGATTGAATTGATTTATTTGTAATCTGCATACAGGAAGATGTACAGCTTCTCAAAGACATTGGATTGGACGTCTATCGCTTTTCTATTTCCTGGTCACGCATATTTACCAGTGAGTTGAATTAAAGAACACTGATATCTTTATAGCGTATTCTAACCAGTCGAAAATTTAGCTTAGAAAATTATGAAAATTAAGACACAATTTCAATCAAATCGGGTTAAAATATTAACAAATATTAGTTATAACGGTCTAGGTTCAAAAAAATTTGGGTATTTTGGTGATTTCTAGTTATTAATCCATTTCCACGATTAGGAAAAAACAAAAAAAATAGAATTCAAAGACTCTCACTCTCTAGATTCAGACCTAACTCCTGGTTAGACCACGCATAGCATATCTTTATACAATGGATTTTGGATGTTAAGTTACCGGTCTAATGTTTTTTTTTTAATTAACAGATGGCTCTCCCAGACACGGAGTCAATGAAGAGGGCATCGGTTATTACAATAATCTTATCAACGAGCTGGTCAAGAATGGTATTTCAAAAACAAATGTTAGCTACCCATGTGAAGAGCTTTATGTAAAGAAGGCCTTTTACATCGACCTGAGTTTTGATGCAGGTATAGAGCCTTTTATTACACTGTTCAACTGGGACTCGCCACAAGCTCTGGAGGACGAGTATGGAGGATTTCTTAGCAAAAGAGTCGTGTAAGATTCACTGTCTGAATTTTCTTCAAAGTCTTCTGAAAAATCGAGACATTTGATTCTGATATATATTGATCACTCTTTCAGGGAGGATTTTGGCTTCTTCGCAGATCAATGTTTTCGAGCCTTTGGAGACCGTGTGAAGTATTGGCTTACTCTACAAGAACCATTCATCTACTCGGCATATGGCTACGATTTAGGGATTCTCGCACCCGGCCGCTGTTCATCTCCATTTGGAAACTGTACAGCAGGAAATTCTACAACGGAGCCTTACATTGTGGCCCATAATATGCTTCTTGCACATAGCGCCGCCGTAAAAATATATCGGACTAACTATCAGGTGAGAGATTATGTTCTGTTTTAGATATGAAAACTGAAGACAGACATATATATATCTCTGAATATCTCTTGAAAATAAAATGCAGGCGAAGCAGAAAGGTTCTATCGGCATAGCGCTTGCATTGCCCTGGATAGTGCCTTATTCAAATCTGGATCAAGAGGCTGCTCAGAGAGCACTTGACTTCAGAATAGGGTGGTATGCATTCGTTTTATTTTATCTGTATGAGCTTGTCTTTTGGATAAGTATACATTTTGTGTCACGGTACATAATAGAAAAGCCAAATTGGTCATTTTACTTTTTCTTTTATCTTGATTAGGGAATACAAGCAAAGTCAAATAGTTGGTTGATTTTGATCAATTTGAGTCAATCTTTTCTCCCTTTCATCAAATTTTCAAAATAACCTACAACCTAAATAAGAATAGCCCTTAAAATAGACTAAACATGATAACTTGTAATCATGAACTAGGCTAATAAGCACAATAGTCATTAACTATAAAATTGTTTTCTAAATAAATATACATTTTATATGTGTAAATAAAAATATTGCACATAAAAATAGGAGTAGTCAAACAGGAGGAGGAATAGCCTAGATGGTCAAAAGTGGCCCGAATCCAGGCAAAAAAATTTCAAAAAAAAAAGAAATTGAAATTTAACAACTATAACTTCGATTTACAAAAATCCTTACCGAATTTTCTCTAAATATACCAAGAATTTCCATAACTTTCGGCTCCCCTACCTCATTACACTAGGGAATAAAAATATAGTAAAACCGTTGACCTGACATTGGTCTAGCTGAATTCTAATTCTCTTCCTTAATAAATGGGCATAGTAATCAATGATCTAATTCTATTTTGAAACTTGATTTGATTCGTCTCTTCTCCCAGCCGTAAAGTGTTTTTTTTGCATTACAGGATTTTAGATCCATTGACCTCTTGGAAAATACCCTGAGTCTATGAACAGGCTGGTGGGAGAACGTTTGCCAATATTTAGTGGCGAAGAGGCGAAAGAATTAAGTGGCTCATTTGACTTTCTTGGTTATAATTACTATATAACACAGTTTGCGGTGAATAATCCAATTCCACCAAATGCCCTGCAGACAGACTATATTCTGGATACCCGCGCTAATGTGACATGTAAGTAGAATCTGCATTCAGGAAAGAATGGTTCTAATCTTTATTGGCTAGAAAATGGTTACTCACAGAGTTGTTATTAGTGTGGTTTTTTAAATTTTCAGGTGTTAAAATCTGGTTATAAATTTTGAGGTGAAATTTTGATTTATATTAGTTAAATTGGTTTTTTGATTGTATATATAAATTAAGTATATTGAATAATTAAGGCACTTGGATTGGGCAAGAGTTACTTATTAAATTTGTAATTTCAATAAATTTTTATCAGATTTTAGAAAAATTAAAACAAAAAAACACACCCAAAAAAAACAACTTAGTTACTCATAGTTTCACCATCTTAATTATATTCTCCTCTCGATACCAGGTTAATGTAAGATGTAAAGTTAAATTTGTGTTCAGACAATAATTGAATTGAAATGTCAAAATTAGGATGCTTAATTATTTTTATACTTGTTTTCATTGTAGAATTGAAAATATTATTTAACAGAGTTAAATGAATCGTGTTTTTATAGATTAAATTTATTAAGTACTTCAAAATTTACCAAGTAAAATAAATTTTCTAAATATTTAGAATCTAATTAATTTCAAACGCACATCAACTTTTATTGTGTATTGCTATATTTACCATGTATTGTATAAATTTTGACGTTCGCATATTTGTTGGTGGTTCAGTTGAAGTAAATGGACATTTCATTGGAGAAGAGGTAAGTGTGTTGTTAATATATTTAACTTGATTATAGATTTTATTATAATTTATATATAAATATATGAATATCCGTGTGCAGGAAGAGCTGAGCACTTTCAGATCTTATCCAGAGGGAATAAAGTATGCAATAAATTATACGAAGCATCGCTATAACAACCCTCCCGTTTACATCACACAGAATGGTACGTGAAAGTTCAATGATTGAGTAACAATTTTATAAAAAGGTGTGAATTTCATGGTTATTCTGTTAGAAAATCATAAACTTAAGCAGCGATTCTGCATGCGGAAGGAACTGAAAAGAATCGTTGAAATTTAATGTCCAGGGATACGAATTACCTCCAGCCATTGGTGAAACTCTTGATGCAGCTTCTTTCTGAAAAACCACGCTCCAGTTGTCCAAGCAAAAAGAAAAGAATGCAGCTGATCTGAAGGCACTTCCAAGCTCTGCTATCTCAGCTAGATGGTGTAAAACTGAAGGGGATTGAGATATGAGCTTGGGGACCAAACAGATGAACATATAGCTAAGCTTCCATCAAGCTTCTAATAGCTATGTGTTATATGTCCACAAATCAAGACAGAGAACTCGAATCAAAGTGATGGACCACTTTAGTAGCTCCTAATTATAAATTTAGTAATTGCAGTTGCCTTTCTTAACTTAAGGAAACTACTGCAGTTGGTTTCCATAAGTTAAGGAAAGACTGCAATTCCATAATTGTAGGCAGCAATATGTGCAAGATTAATGGAGCTTAACATTCTCCCACTTGGTCCATACTTCCAAACTTAATGTCTCAACTTAAAAACTATTGATAATCTGTATTAAGTAATAGATACATGAATCATGGCGATAAGTCCTCTAATGACGAGTATTATCTTCCATGTATTACTATGTATTTATTCTTATTATAATTTATGTGGCAACAATTTCTTAATGAATAAACCTTATGTTTATTCTTGGTCCTTCTTAAATGAATTTTCTCAAATCAACTTAAGGTGCACATAAATATGAGAAAAAACATCACAATAATTAAGAATTTCATTAAAATAAAATTGTCCATACAATGAAAAACTACATAATGGAACCAAGTCCCATATTCAATACATGATCCTTGAATTTAAACGGTGGCATGCCCTTAGTCAAAGGATCAGCAATCATTAACTCAGTGCTGACGTGCTCAATGACCACTTTCTTTTCTTTAACACGTTCCCTTATAGCTAAATACTTAATGTCGATGTGTTTATTTCGACTCCCACTTTTATTGTTTTTAGCCATAAAAACAGCAGCTGAATTATCACAATATATTCTCAATGGCTTAGAGATAGAATCCATAATTCTAAGCCCAGAAATGAAACTCCTAAGCCATACACCATGTAAAGTAGCCTCAAAACAGGAGACGAACTCGGCTTCCATAGTGGAAGTGGCAATCAAGGTCTGCTTGGCACTCCTCCACGATACAGCTCCACCGGCCATCATAAAAATGTATCCTGATGTTGATTTGTGTGAATCAACACATCCAGCAAAGTCAGAATCTGAGTAGCCAATTACTTCCAAGTTGTCCGTCCGTCTATACATAAGCATGTAGTCTTTGGTTCCTTGAAGGTACCTCATTACTTTCTTTGCAGCTCTCCAGTGGTCTAAACCTGGATCACTCTGATATCGTCCCAACATTCCCACAACAAATGCAATGTCAGGTCTTGTGCAGACTTGAGCATACATTAGGCTTCCGACAGCAGAAGCATATGGAATTTTCTTCATTTGTTCCCTTTCAAAGTCGTTCTTCGGGCATTGGTTCAAATTGAACCTATCACCCTTCACAATGGGAGCTACACTTGGTGAACAATCCTTCATCCGAAATCTCTCTAAAATTTTATTAATATAGGTTTCCTGTGACAGACCCAAGATGCCTCGAAATCTGTCTCTATGGATCTTAATGCCAATGACATAAGATGCCTCACCCATATCCTTCATATCAAAATTTTTAGAGAGGAATTGTTTCACCTCATGTAGCAAACCCTTATCATTGGTTGCTAGCAAAAGGTCATCCACATATAAAACAAGAAAACAAATTTTACTCCCACTAACTTTCAGGTATATACATTGATCCATAATGTTTTCTACAAAACCAAAAGAAGAAATTACATTATGGAATTTCAAATACCATTGGCGGGATGCTTGTTTTAAACCATATAATGACTTCTTGAGCTTGCAAACCAATTGCTCACCATCACTAGAGGGGAATCCTTCAGGTTGTTTCATGTAAACCTCCTCCTCTAGATCTCCATTAAGAAAAGTCGTTTTCACGTCCATTTGATGCAACTCCAAGTCAAAATGGGCTACTAATGCCATAATAACGCGCAAGGAATCTTTCTTAGATACAGGAGAAAAAGTCTTTGTGTAGTCGATTCCTTCTTTCTGAGTGAATCCCTTAGCAACAAGTCTTGCCTTGTATCTCTCAATGTTGCCCAATGAGTCTTTCTTTGTCTTAAAGACCCATTTACATCCAATGGATTTTGCACCATTAGGCAACTCAACAAGATCCCAGACTTCGTTACTCTTTATGGAATTCATCTCTTCCTTCATGGCATTGTACCATAGTTCTGATTCTTTGCAACTCATGGCTTGTGAAAATGACTCAGGATCATTTTCGGCTGCAATGTTGTAGTCAGATTCTTGTAGATACACAACATAATCATTAGGAATTGCTAATCTCTTAGGTCTAGTAGATCTTCTTAATGTTGTACCATCATCTTCCTGAGAAGTATGTGGTTCAACTTGTTGTTCAAAAGTTCCTTGCAACTCTTGAACTCCTTGATCTACTGGAATATCGTCAGCAGCTTATGGAACTTCAACAATTGGTTGTTCAACACCAGTTTGTACTTGAGGGGTGCTATGAACAATAACCAATCTATCACTTGAAGTGGAAGGTTGAGACTCTGAATGATCCTTCTCAGAAACTATGTTTCTGGTTTGATCGCTCCTACTGATCAAGTCATTTTCAAGAAACTTTGCATTTCTTGATTCCACAATCCTAGTGCTGTGAGATGGACAATAAAATCTGTAACCTTTAGACCTTTCAGCATATCCAATGAAATACCCACTAATGGTCCTTGGGTCCAGCTTCTTCTCTTGTGGATTATAAATTCTCACTTCAGACGGGCATCCCCAAACGCGCATATGTCGCAAACTCGGTTTCCAACCTTTCCATAATTCAAATGGCGTTTTAGGAACCGCCTTGGTTGGAACTCGGTTTAATATATACACTGACGTCTTAAGTGCTTCAGTCCACAAGGATTTAGGAAGATTGGAGCTGCTAAGCATACTCCGCACCATGTCCAATAATGTTCGATTTCTTCTTTCTGCTACACCATTCTGGTCGGGTGAACCAGACATGGTGTATTGGGTAACAATCCCATGCTCTTGAAGAAACTTAGCAAATGGCCCAGGTGCTTGTCCATCTTCTGTGTATCTACCATAATATTCTCCACCTCTATCTGATCTCACGATCTTAATTTGCTTGCCGCATTGTTTCTCTACTTCAGCCTTAAAGATCTTAAAGGCATCTAATGCTTCGCTCTTTTTATGAAGCATGTAGAGATACATATATCGTGAGTAATCATCTATAAAGGAGATGAAGTATCTCTGACCATGTGAGTCCATGTCTGGACTACATATATCAGTATGTATGATCTCTAATATGTCCAAACTCCTATTGGCACCTTTCTTTGACTTGTTGGTCTGCTTTCCCTTTATGCAGTCCACACAAGTCTCAAAATCAGTAAAATCTAGAGTATTAAGTATTTCTTCATTTACCAATCTTTTAATTCTATCTATGGAGATATGACCTAGTCTCCGGTGCCATAATGTAGAGGAATCTTCATTGATAACACATCTTTTACTGCCAGTGTGAACATGCATTGAATCATAAGTGACATTGTTTTGTAAATTAATGCAGTAAAGACCGTTAGACAAAATACCATTCCCAACATAATCAGATTTATAGAATAGACTGAAAGATTTTTCTGAAAAGTTTAAGGAATATCCAAAAGGTACAAGCCTTGAAACTGAAATCAAGTTTCTAGAAAAACTTGGAACATAAAAGGTCTTTTCTAATTCCAAAACAAAGCCACTACTTAAAGTTAAATAACATGTTCCTATAGCTTCCACATGCGAGCCCATCTTGTTTCCTGATAAGATGCTTTGCTCACTTCCCACTGGCTTCCTTAGGTTTTGCAAACCTTGCAAGGAATTCGAAATGTGAATTGTTGATCCAGAATCAATCCACCATGTGTTAATATTAACGTTAACCATATTAGATTCATAACAAACAAATGAGATTATTTCCTTAAGTTTGGGAATGTCACAACGAATTTCAGAGAAATTTGCAGGTTGTACTACTGCATCAAAATAAAGAATCACATGCTTATGTTAAAATTGAGGCTTAATAAACTTTCATGTTTTACCAATTTAAATCATGCTAAAAAGAATTGAATCAAATGACATAAAAATTGCCTGTGGGCTAAATTTTTAATTCAAACAGATTCAATAAAAATTTATGATAAAACTTATTAATTCATAACTCATGTGGGTAGGTTATGAAATTTTATCCTAATTAATTACATAAATATAATAAAGATTCCTGTGGGATAAAATTTATTATATTCAGTGTAATTAATTACAATTTAATGTCTAAATAATCTTTATGTGATCTAACCAATCAAAATATATAATTTTATTTAATTAAAGATGCTGTGGCTATTCTCTAATTAATTAAAATTATATGGATCACTAGACATTATTTTGCTGCATAAACAAAACTTAACCAAAGAGAAAAATAACGTTTACTGAAAGGAGTAAAGTCAAAATGACATTTTAATAAACTCCATATAACTATAATAATTTTCGAGCAAAATCAAAATTAAGGTTAAAGCAGTCAGCATTACCGAAAATGACTACAAATTGATTGTTCAATTTATAAACTTAACCTGGAGATTGACTAAAGCAGCGTTGATCTACTTTGCACTTGCATAGCAAATGCAGTTCGAAGGCTAGCTGGCTTGACTTCAGGCTCACAAGATAAATAAAATTAAAATCAAATTTACATTCCTTAGTCTAACTGTCCCATAATTTATTTAAGATTAATTCTTAAATTAATTACAAAATGGGCTCTAAACAATTTGCAAACAAAACTGCAAATTTGAAATATTCAAAACAAAAGACTAAACCATTTCAAATATCGAAATATTGAAATATTTAAGAATGCATAAACCATTTCCTTTAACATGACTCATATCAAAAGGGATAGACTTCACAAAACATTTCATGTTCATACCCGAGACTTTGGTGAGAGCCTTCATGTCATGTGTATGTTCTTGAATGAATCAGGTCATATATTGACCTTGCCATTTACTTTAAACATATACATTTATAAAATAATCAGCTTGTCGACATGTATGCCTATCATGTAATTCACGAGAGGGCATTTTGACAAACAAAATAACATGTTTCAAATAATGCAAAAGATCACATCGATTGCATTTGCATAATAAGGCCCAAAAAAAAAATAACCAATAAAAAAAAACTTCAAAAATAAAATTAAAATAATACCAAAATATTTTATTTTCTTTTATAACGTTACTATATACGTTTCATTTTTTAGTCAACGTTCAATTAATTTAATGGTCAACGCAAATCGAATGCGTTATATCCTTATGTACGTGATTACCCATATATCTTATCATGGATGTCTTTCCTCACAAGATTCCAGAATCATTAATCATGGATTTAACATCTTATTCTAAGTTGATTTACTCCTCCATATTTTGATTTCTATAAACTTGCCAGCAAATGCTTGTTAAAATATAAAAGGCAGAGCGACCTGTGTAGAGATCCATGAAGTGATTCCTCGAAGTTTCTCAATAAAAATCCGCCAACACAGTATGGAGTTTCTAATGAGATCTGTAGTGTTACAAAACTTCAGGATTGAATGCCTAACACAACGAGATAGTGATAATTCACATGGTATGAAAACCTTCGACCAGGGATATGCCGCTTTTTATTAGTAACTTTCTTATGGAAATCTTCAATCAAAAGTGTACTACTTTGCTGGGATAATTGCAATTAAGAAACAATCACACATGAGTGTTACGTTTAATAGAAGGCTTTCATGAGTTTTAAGATTTATATGTGCATATATATGTAGTGGCATCTCCATTAGATGGGAATGAGACAATTCCGTTAGAACAAGAGAATGCCAAGAAATTACGACCACCAAAATGCCCAAATGAATTGAACCACATCATTTCAACGCAATGGGCGGAAGGAGCAATTGTGATATATTCTAGGATCATATTGATGTCTGATAGCAATCCAATCGTCCACGGTCTTTGATAAATCTATTTTATGGGAGCAGGAGGAACATGCACAGGATTGGGATGAGGATGGATGGATGTGGGTTCGATCCGGTAGAAGCCCACTTAATTTGGGCAAAACAAAGCGAGCACTGTCTCTGTAGTTCTCCAAATGAACCGGAAGCCAGAGAAAGTTTGGAACACAGTATTTGACATGTGAGAATATCCAGTTACTGGATTCTTATCGTGCCTGAAACACCGTTGTATACTGTTGTGTGCAAAACACCCATAAGCATTTCTAAATAAATGGGCCTCTTAAAGTGATGTTTGAATCCACTACGGAGTTCTTCCAGGGATAAATTAGATAGCAGAAATGTGCCCTTTTTTTCGTATTTTTTTCTTGAGATCGGGTACGCTTTCCTTGAGAACAAAATGATATGGGGATTTGCCCAAATGCATAACTATGAATTGTATTTTGACCTAATATGGTTAACGCATACTTCAATTAGTCAAATGCACAGGAAGCGCTCCTCCAAATGCATGACGGGCTCGAAACCACTCAATATTTTAGCCAACACACAGCAAGGCAGAGGTAAAAGGGCTCCGATACCAAATGTTAGAAAATCATAAACTTAAGTAGCGATTCTGCATGCGGAAGGAACTGAAAAGAATCGTTGAAATTTAATGTCCAGGGATACGAATTACCTCTAGCCATTGGTGAAACTCTTGATGCAGCTTCTTTCTGAAAAACCATGCTCCAGCTGTCCAAGCAAAAGGAAAAGAATGCAGCTGATCTGAAGGCACTTCCAAGCTCTGCTATCTCAGCTAGATGGTGTAAAATTGAAGGGGATTGAGATATGAGCTTGGGGACCAAACAGATGAACATATAGCTAAGCTTCCATCAAGCTTCTAATAGCTATGTGTTAGATGTCCACAAATCAAGGCAGAGAACTTGAATCAAAGTGATGGACCACTTTAGTAGCTCCTAATTATAAATTTAGTAATTGCAGTTGCCTTTCTTAACTTAAGGAAACTACTGCAGTTGATTTCCATAAGTTAAGGAAAGACTGCAATTCCATAATTGTAGGCAGCAATATGTGCAAGATTAATGGAGCTTAACATATTCAAAATATGCATGGATTTCAACAGGATATGGGGGTTTAGACAATGGCACAACCCCACTGGAAAAGGCGTTAAATGATTCGAATCGAGTGAAGTACCATTCTGAACATCTATCAAACTTACTGGAGGCCATAAGGTGAGTTGCGTTCAGTATATAGTTTACATGTTACTATTTGAGAATGGTTACTGACGAGGCTCTGCAACTTTGCAATGTCATAAAATGAATGACAGGGACGGCGCTGATGTCCGAGGTTATTTTCTCTGGGCTCTTACGGACAATTTCGAATGGACCAGTGGATCTAGTGGCCGATTTGGTTTACATTATGTGGATTACAGGCACAATTTAAAGCGATATGCGAGGGCATCTGCATATTGGTTTAAAGAATTTCTCAAGATTTAAAATACTTGTGCTTTAAATTTGGAGGTAATAAATAAATAATTATGTTGAGACTGTCTCATCGGCATTTTGTGTTAATAAATATATAATTAAGTTGACATTGTCTTTCTGCTTTATTGGCATTTTATATTTCATTAGTGGTGGGAGATTATTATAGTTTTTCATATTGTTAGATATTTTTCGAATAAAACTGTGTAACATGTGTTATCTGTCTAACTTTTCAGATGGTGACTCCATCCATTATCATCAAGAACCACAAAAAACTTTATGAGTTAAGTGTCAGATAATTTTTTTTATAAATAATTGAATATTTAACAAATAATAATTATGAAAATTTCCATTTAAAATTATTTTTTGTTTTTTAATATTGAAAAAATCTATCCTAACTTAATCGTTTATTGGTTTTAAAGATAATTGTTTGTAAATATTTGTTTGTTCATCCCCTAATGTTTATTATTAGTTTTAAAATAACATAATTGTTTGTAAATATTTATTCTTTCATCCCATAATCTTTATTATTAGTTTTTTTTTTTTTTTAAATCAACTCTATGTTTTAAGAATAGTTGTTTGTAAATGTTTGTTGGTTCATTCATTAATGTTAATTATTAATTTTAAAATAATCAATTTGTTAGTTTTTTTTTTCCCTTTTCCGAAAAATAAACTTTATATTTTCAATAGAAAATATATATGCTGAGGTTTGTTTATAAAATTTGTTTAAAAAATGAATTTTAGCGTTATATTAGAATCATTGTATGACAAACAAAATTCTAAGCTTCTAAGTCTGAAACTTCATGGTTATTTTCTGGTGGCTATCTACATATTCATAGATATCAAGAGTGCTAGGGTGACACTGCAACTTCCTTGGATAGTTCATCAACATTCATATTGAATTCCTTGTTGATATGTTTTCATGTGAACCATTCCAATGAGCTCATTTAATCTTTTATATTGTGTGAAATATGCTCAAGAGAAGGTACAACAATGCTGATCTAAAGCAATTTTATATACTTCAAATTTGCAACACATATTAGTGTCCAAACTGTTGTAAACTTCACTTTGTTGTTTGATCCCCTATCAATGGAGTACTTGATATGTGTATAATGATGTTTATAAACTATTCCAACTCCAGAGGGGTAGAGTGTCTTTGGCTAGCACCATCAAATAATCTCCATGCAATTTCTTGATAAATGGCTAGCATTTTGTTTCTTTTTCCCTTTCTATTTTAGTTTTGAATACTTTGCAAGTCGAATCAATCATCCTCATAACAATCTCGACTAGTATCACTTTGCCTTGTAAAATAGCTAAGTTTCGAGCCCACTAAAAAGAATGAATGAAAGAAGCAAGGAAAAATGGGAACTCAATAATACATTGGTATGAAACTTAATCTAGGATGCACCCACTCAGAGTATTCTTATCCCAAGAAGTAGTAGAAGGAGTAAAACTAGTTTTTTCGAAAGACCATACCCAAACAAAGAAAGTGCATGTAATAAATAAGTGATATATAGTCAAAGGGTCTTAGCTCGAGTGGTTGGGATGGTAGATTTCTATCCCATGCACCTGGGTTCAAGTATTCGGCCACATGGTTTGTTATAGTAAAGCTCAAACGATAGGCATCCTGTTGGAGTATGGTAGGTTATAGGCATATCCGGACATCTCGGTCCTGGGTTGAGCTATGAGTTTCGCATATATGTGACTTGCCGGTTGTTGCATATATTTGGGGAGGTTTCCAATTCCCTTGTTTAAATAAATAAATAAATAAATAAATAATATATGGTTTCCTCCTCAGATCTATAGAGAGAACACCTGTGAGGTCCACTCCATCCCATATTCATTCCATTGTGCCATGTAAGCATTTTATTGTTAAGATTTATACATAAGGCTAGCTTACATTTTACTGAACCATTGTGTTTCTAAATATATTTCCACCACCAACAAATTTCACCAATGAAAGAGGCTTCAACCTGTGCCTATTATCCCAACTTTTCCATTAAACTTCCAAAAGTTGGATTTTTTGACCAAATCATGTATGAAACAAGAAAACCTGATATATGATTCCAATTCTTAGGTCTCCTCCTTTGAGCATAATAATTCCATAGCTAATTTCCAACCATGTTTACCCCATTCTTGGGCTTGCTAAGCATGAGAATTTGTTTAGGAAAAAACACTAGCCTCATAAAGAGAAGCTATATTTCCTTCTGAAATACTATAATTATGTCCAATTCCTTACCAAAAATCCAGTCCTACTCTAATATTTTTCCCATTTCCAATATTTCATGCTATCTAACTACCAATAAAGAGGAATGTGTTAGCCAATGCCTTCCAAAAAAATGGAAAAGTTTGAAACAAATTTCTTTGGATTCCAGATGCAATTCATTAATGATTTTCCAGCAAAATATGTGTCCTTCATGGCCCTACCCCATAGGGATATGTTGTTCAAAAGGATGTCCATTTGACTAAAGGAATACCTTTACCTCACAAGGATTTGTTGCTAGCCCATAAGAATCTAAAGTTGAATTTACGACTTTTCTAAATTATACTTTTTGATATGGCAATAATGGAGGTCCAATAAACTAGGATGATTTCTAGCATCATTTTAACTAGGACTAACTAACCTCTCCTAAATAAAAGTTTTTTCACATAGTTTGATATTGTATCTTTAATCTTCTTAATAAGCCGAATCCAATCCACCACCTTCTATACATTAGGCTTAACGAAGAAGCCTAAATATTTGAGGCCTTGTTGCAAATCTTTATACTAAAAAGAGAACGGTTGATCAAGAAAACTCTTGACAGGAGTAGATAGGGTTACATGAGGTAGTAGTAGAATTCATTTCATTAGTTTCCATTCTTGTGACTAGTTCAAATCAAGAGTATTATTTTTAGATGTGAAATATTAGAACATGAAGATGTAATAAAAACAAGCATATCATTAAAGAATAAGAGAGGTGAAGTTGACACCATATTAGTGATCTTAATGCCCCTTACATCATCTAAAGATATAACATTTTTAATCAACTTACTCAAGGCTTCCACAACTAGAATAAAAAGAATACGCAATAGCAGACATCCTTGTTTGAGGCCTTTTGTTGCCCTGAAAAAAGTAGAATGTCGCTTGCTTATGAGAACTATGAAATTGACCAAACATATACATCCCATAATCTAGTTAATAGTTTTTAGACTCATCCCAACTAAATGAGACATAGCCTAGTAAAATTCTAACTTACACGATCATAGGCCTTGGATAATTCTATCTTTAATTCTATGGAAGGGATGTTCTGATATTTTATTAAATGTATACATTATTATGCTAGGGCCACAACATCATAAATATGCATATTCTAAAAGAAACCAAACTATTCTTCTAAGATAATAGATCTCAAAATTGGATTTAATCTATTTGAAATTATTTTTGTGACCAACTTGTAGATAACATTGCAACATGATATAGGGTGGTAATATTTAAAATATTGAGTTTCATTCTTTCTTGAAATGAGGCATATAAATGTTGAATTTGTGGAACCATGCATGGAATCAACGATATACATCCCATAATCCAGTTAATAGTTTTTATGCTCATGCCCAACTAAATGAAACATAGTATGGTAAAAGTCCAACTTACTGGATCATAGGCCTTGGATAAGTCTACCTTTAATGTTGTGGCAAGGATGTTCTGAATTTTTATTAAACGTAAATATTTCTAGGCTAGGGCCACTGCATCACGATTTTCCTATTTTGAAGGAGGCCAAATATTCTTTTGAGATGATAGAAGTCATAATGGGATTTAATCTATTTGAAATGATTTCTATGACCAACTTGTAGATAACATTACAACAAGCTATAAGGCGATAATTTTTTAAAGATTGTTTTTTGGATTGAGAGATATAAATGTTGAATTTAAGAAACCATGCATGCAACCCATAGGCAAATACTCTCTCACCACCATAAGATTTGTTCCATTAATAGTCCATAAAATCCCAAATGGAATTCAATAGTATATCCATCGGGCTCAAGTCTCTTACATTTTTTCATGGAGGATAACATCCCCAAGACCTATAATTTAGTTAGTTCCACATCCATAAATTCATTCATTTCATCTTAAATAGACCAAGGCAATAGCTTCAACACATCCAAAGTTTCGAGGATAGGGCATATTGGATATTTTTCAAATATATTTTTGAAGTAATGGGAACCTGCTTCCACTTTCCCTTTGAAGGACTTCAACATATTCCCTCTTCTATCTTCAATTTCCCATATAGAACTTATAGTTTTCCAAAAATTTTGCAAATTGATGGAAGACTTTGGTGTTATTGTCCCCCTTTCAATCCATATGGCTTTTATTTTCAATCGCCATAACTCCTCTTCCTGAACCAACAATTTTCCTTTGGAAAGTTCTAGTGATCTTAAGGATTCAAGTGCTTCCTTTGAAAAGACATTTGATACAATTGAATGAAAAAAGGAACTTATTTTAGATTTAGATTCTTTTCGAGAAACATCTTGTTTCTCTTTAAAATATTTTCTCCAATTTTTCATTTTCCTCTTTAAAAAATTAAGATTTTAGGAGAATTGTTGCATGTATGAGCTAGACTCATCATCAATAAGGTGATTATAATTTCCCTCAACTAAATTAATGAAATCATCTTCTATTAACCAAGAAAAGCTGAATTTGAATGGTGTGGGGGGATCTCCTCGTCAGTTTCAATTCTAAGGAGAATTGGTTAGTAGTCCAATATCCCACCCAAATCCACCCTTAATGTAAGGAGAAAATTGGTGGAGATAATGGATTTTGAGATGAAAAATTTGTGTCTTTCGGAGACTACCTCCTCAAGGGATCAAAGATTCTGCTAGGTGTGAGCCAATTTGATGGGATTTACATTGATTAGATGGAGGGCTTAAAAATAATAAATGAAATAAGATTCCAAAGGGCACGATCTTGAGTTTCCCCTAGATTTATGGAAGAAATGAAATTCAAGTCACCTCTAAGGATGAAAGGAGAGTGAGGTGTGATACCAGAGATTAACATGTCTTCCCAAAAATAATTCTTCTCCATGTTTGGACCATAAACATTTAAAACCTTTCAAGTTGTCTTGAACTCTCTAATTTCTAGTTTCATTGATATAAAAAAAAAAAAAAAAAAAATGTATGCGATGGAAGTAATTGATTTTAAAGAAGGCTTCTAAGAAGAGAGAAATCCTCTAGAAAATCCATCTAAATCAAGAGAAAAAAAAGACTATTTTTTAAACCCTTGTTCAATAACAAACCAAGCTTTTTCACTTGATGTCATTATCTCTTACTTTAGAACAATGTCAAGATTGGGGGCTCTCAAGAGCCTCATGAGGGACACCTTTTTCTTTAATTTTTTTTTTGGGAGGGGGGTCGGGGGGGAGGGTTGGTTACCAAAACCTCTTACATTTAGTGATAGTATTTTCATTTTTGAACCCATAGAGGGGATTGTTTGTCTCCAAGGACCTCAATAATTGTATTTTTAATACCTAGTTTTATGTCGTCTTTTTCTCTTTATCATGCCCTATATAGGAAATATTCTCTTCCAACATGTCCAATAGAAGGGGCATCTTCCACCAACCTTCCTTTTGAAATATCATCTTGGGAGGATTTGATCCTTGATTGAGGCTTATAATCCTTTTTGATGTCCACCTTTTAATGACAAATATCCTTTGTCCTTTCTGTTGGATCTACTTTTTGGGATGAAAAGGAACCTGACTCAAAACAAGTGGATTTTGAATAAGGCTTTTAATAAACGTGGGGGAGGGGGAATTTTGAAAATCGAGGTAGGATGAAAGGTGATTTGGGACATGGGGGAGGGAGAGAATTATCTAGGGTAGTGCTAGCAGCCGAAGTAGGTTTAGAAATTGTTGGTAGCATGATTTTGGCATTGATGTCAACCTTGTGTGACAGTTAGCCACTTGAGGTTGGCATTGATGTCAACGGGATTTTGAAGCTTGAATTGATGATTAGATGGGCTGAGTTTCTTGGTAGTTACAACTATTGTAGAGGTACCTAAGGAAGTCTTGAAGTAAGTGGCAGAAGGTTTGAGCAGAGGTTTTTTAGTTTCATTGAGTTAGTGTATGGACAAAGTTAAAGGATTGCATAAAAACATTTGTAAGGTCTACAACCCATATTTTCTTATAAAATTCACAGACTCATCCCAGATTAATAGTGAAAAATTGGTGTTCTCCCCTATAAATGCGCAAAGGAAAAATCACATGCATTAACCAATGAAATCACCCATGGTAAAGCTGAAAAGGTCTAATTGAAGAGTTGTTGACTTGGATTACAACAAACATATTGATTTGGATCTCCAAGTGAGTATGAATGCATTAATTAATTAAGTGATGAAGTAGAGATTATCGTAGTGAAATGGATTTGGTCCTCCAATTGGTGTAAACACAATTAATTAAAGTCCTGGTTTGAGTGATTGATTGATTTGGTCACCTACACGTGTGGATCTAGTAATGGAGTTAATGAGGATCTAGTCCAATGTGTGTTATCTAACGTTGTTTTATATATACCCAAGTAGTAGATCACAACAAGACTTAAATGCAATGAGAAAGATGTGTTGAGCATTGGTTATTAAGTATTAATTATGTGTGGATCAACCATATTCAGAAATGATAGTGATTACAGCCATAAAAATACCAATGCACAAGTCCTATAGGGTATGATGAATTTGTAGAGGGTTTATGCGTTGTATTGAGGTATCAAGGTCTGATTGGGTAAGTATGTGCATGCATTGTGTGAATAGTGAGAATGATGTGAATGTTATGTGCATAAAATATCAGATAATCTGAGGGTGAAAATGTTCTGATGTAATATGAGCATGAATATAGTGTTAAAATATACTTGTGTACATGTGGAATATTGGTTGTAAGGTGAAGCGTGTACTAGTAGAGACAATGTGATGCATGAAACTGTGTGAGAGATCAATTACCCCTAGAGTGTGATGTAAAATGAAAATGTGTGATCTATATCTATAATATGTGGTAAGCACACATTGAGGTTGGTCAATGGTTTTATTTGGAGCTGTAGAATTGTGTGCCCTATGATGGTGCGTTGTTGTTGAGATGAAAGGTAGTGAGGGTGAGTTTGTTTGTCCAAAGATCGATACCAGTAGCTGAGTGATTGCAGTGATAGAGTTTTGCATCATTTTTGTGATATATGGCTAACATTGTGTTTTTTAGGGTTTATGGTTGATTATCTTTATGAAAGATATATATTCCACTATGTTTTATTGTATATATGCCTTGTAATGTTTATATCTTCGTTATTCTGTTAGTCAGGCTTTGAGTGTGCATGTTGTGGTTAGTCAGTTTGATGAGAAGAGTTGAGCTGTTGAGTTGAGAGAGGTTGATGTATTTTGTTGTGAGAGTAGGGTGTGCCTTATGTATCATAGATTGTGATGATGTGTTTTAGCAGGAAATTATGTGTTGGGTCTAGCGTGAAAATGGAGGAAACATGGCCCACAGTTTGTTGAGTTGATTTAGGTGGATCCTAATATGACATATTGTGAAAAGTCGTCCACAAGAGAGCTTTAAGATAGGGGTGTTCAATCATAGCAAGTGGTGGTTTGCAAATTCATGGTGTAGCGACATCCTTCAGGTAGTGGCCTGAGAGCTTGTGAGTAGAGGCTTTCGTCCAATGGTTTTTGGATAGACTATTGGGTGTTGGGGCATCTAACAGGTAGTGGCCTACAAATTTGTGGGAGTAGTGGCTTCCAGAAGATGGTGGCCTACAAAGTTCAGGAACTGGTGGGTTATGACAAGTAGTGGCCTGGAGAGAGTGTTTTTCACATGATTGGAAAGTGGTGGATTTCACATTGGTGGTGTCTAGTGCCTTTATGTAAATAAATATTTTGATATTATAAGAAGAGAGAAAGAGAGCAAAAGAAAATGGTGGTTTTATCCCTTTTGGTATCCATCTAACATACGATGTTCACGTGTTGATGGTTTCTCTCATGCTTATATATTTATGTGTTTATTCTTTGAATATTTTATGTTGTTTATGGTTTACTTCTGCATGTTTCTTATATGTTTAGATTTGCTCATGTGTTATGCTTCCAATGAATGAATGATTAAGTAATTATGTAAAGAAAGGAAAAAACTAATAAAGTTTGATCAACAATGTACAATACAGGTTCACCCATCCCTCTCTATATTTTCAAGATTCCAATGATTGGTATCAAAGTGGGGTTCTTAGTTTTATCTTAATCATTGATAGTAGACCCATGCAGATCTAGTAAAAAATGAATTTTTATTTTTTATTTTATTTTTTATCCTTTTTTTTTTGGAATGAATCCTCCAAGAGTATCGCTCCTCATTGCTGCAAATTTTAAGGTATGGAATGAAAAGGTTAAATCTCAATTATTAGCTTGTAGATCTAACATTTGGAAGCTAGTATGTGAAGGATTTGGCGAGGATCCATTCTCACCTAAAGTGATGCAGTATAATGCCCAAGTGAGATGCATTATTTATAAAAATCTTAACGACATAGATTTGGAGAGAATAGTAGATATGAAATCTGCCAAAGAGTTTTGTGACATATTGCAGGTATTATATGGAGGCAACAACAACAACAATAGTGGAGATAAATAGGTTGAGAAGTAGATCAAGAAGAAGATAAAGAATAAGTCCTTGTAAAACAAAGAATCTCAGACCAAGAAGACTAGTCCTCTTAGTTTGAATGATTTAGCTAAACATGAAAAGAAATCAGAAAATCAAAAACCACAAGTATTGCAGCATAATGGATCTAAAGGTAAAAATACTAGTGAGTTTCTTTTGAGTTATGCTTTGGATGGTTCTAATGGTAGTCATGTTGATGTGCATAGTGAATTTAAGGATGATGTTATGCTCCTTGAGGCTAAATATTAATCATCTATGTTTGTTATCGAAAAGCTCTTTATTGATGTTAGTATACCGATAGTTGCATGTAGGAAGCCTAATATTCGATGCAGTTTTTTGATAAAAAGGAAAATAATCTGAGCGAAGAGGTTGTTAGCCTAAAGATCCAACTTGAAGAAGCCAAAAGGATCAAGGATGTTATTGCTAGCTAGCTAAAAGAAAAAGAGGGACGAGTTGAAAATCTTGAAGTTGAAGTTATCACATTGAGGGAGAAGCTAGAAGAGAAAGAAAAGCAACTAAAGTTGGAGAAGAGCATTATAGCCTTGGAAAACATGCTAAAAGGCCAAATATCTCCATTGAATAGATCTGATCTTGGTTTTCAAAAGGGAGAGTCCAGCTCGCATGCAGGAAAAAAAATAATGCAGAACCCAAAAGTCCTATAGAAAACAGTCGCAACAATAAGGGAAGAAAAGAAGGAAAGAAGCAACAGATCCAACAATAGCCTAGAAGAGTCCCTTAAGGACCACCTACTACTAAAATATATTTAACTCCTAGAGTTGAAGTGAGTAGATCTTGCAGATTTCAGAAGAGACAAAACCCCTTTTCTCTTTTGATGGAAGAGATCGAGTGTTATGCCTACCACAACTTTGGACATGTTGCAACCAACTGTAGAAGGAACATATCTAATAAGAAATATGGGCAACTTGGGACTTCAACCATCAAGTATACTTGTGATTTTAATGGTTATTGTTACTCATGAAACTTGTTTTGCCATAAGGAAATTGATTGTAGATCTAGTCCATGGAATAGAGGCATGTTGTATGGAAGGAAAAGATATGTCATGATGAGAAAAAGGTTTTACCTTCTAGCCACATATCTCAACCATGTGAGGTTTTTACCTATGACAAATTTGGTCACATGGCTAAAGATTTCCAATTGTTCAGGTCTTCAAAGCATATTCGACAAAATGAGCAGTTGGCTCACAAAAAACCTAGCAAAAAGCAAGAGGAGAAAGCATATGTTAACAAGAATCCTACTAATGTTTGGGTGAAGAAGAAGGAGTAGAATACCGTGAAGTAAAGAGATCAATCCCCACTGTTTTCTATTGTTACTTGATAAAGTCATTTACAAGCAGGACTATAGAAGTACGAGTGATTCTTGCATGGTATCAAGGGGGGCATATGGAAACAATATGGCAACATGGTCTATGTACGAGTTGTAGCAGTGGAATTGTGTTGTGTATGATATTCCTCATGCATGATCAGGTCGGCAGGATCAACCTTCCCATTGGAGGTATAATGGGCTTAGGGGGATCAGTGCATGCATCTATAATTTCAAGGCTTATACTCTATTTTCTTTATGCTTTCACTCATTTGTTTTGTTGTAGCTTCATCTATTGTTTCTATGAGTGAAAGAGCTAATGTCAGAGTTGCATGGGTTTTGTGTGTCAGATATTATGCTAATGTGTTTAAGAAGGAAAGTATGAAATATTATGAAAATGGATGAAACATTTCCCATAGTTTGCTAAGTTGAGTAAATTGGATCCTAGTATGAAATATTGTGAAATGCGGTGCATAAGAGAGGGGCCTTTAGTGATAGTAAGTGGTGGCTTGCAGATTTAGGGTGTAGTGGCATACTTTAGGTAGTGGTTTGAGTGATCCAAAGCTGAGGCTTCCATCGAGTGGTGGCTAGAGACTATTGGGTGTTGGCTTATCTAGTAGGTGGTGGCTTGCAAAGTCATGGGAGTAGTGGCTTCCAACATATGGAAATTTATAGAGTTCAAGAAGTAGTGGGTTCTAGTAGGTAGTGGCCTGGAGCGAGTATTTCTCACATGATTGGAAAGTGGAGGGTTGCATGCTAGTGGTGGCGAGCGAATTTATGTAAAGAATTATTTTGATAATAGAATAAGAGCGAAGCATAGGAGAAGTAGATGGTGGTTTTCTCCCTTTGGTTTTCCACCTTATGTATGGTGTTCAGGTGTTGATGGTTGCTCTCATGCTTATCTGCTTATGTGCTTATGATTTGATGATTATATGTTGCTTATATTTTACTTGTGCATGTTTCTTATATGTTTAAGTTTGCTCATGTTCTATGCACCAATGAATAAATGATTCAATAATTATGTAAAGAAAGGAAAAAGCAGGGAAAGGTTGATCAACAATGTACTATATTGTTTACCCCACTCTCAGTATTTTCGTGCTTCGAACAAAACTGGAGAGACAAGTTACCATGTTTTTTACATTATTCAATAATGCAACATTTTCCATTAACAATATAGAATCAATTAAGTTCATATTGAGATGGGTTTCAGACTTCAGACCTCTAGGCGTTGGTGTCAATGGGGAAGTGTTGGCATCCATTTTTTCTATTGGTAATGAAACCAAACTCTTTTCCTCTTGAGCTGACATCTTAATATTATATGGGGGGTATGTTCAAGCCCGAGTCTATTTTTGTAACTTCAAACCCTAAGGGTTCCTACCACATTGATCTAAGAGGTGTCCTACTTGCTTCCATGCATAAAAACAGAAATGAATCCACCTATAATTAGAAATATGCATTAATTTGTGCCCAGAAAATACAAACTCAACCTCCTACACCATACCATCTATAAAATCAACTTCAACATTCACAAATTTGAAATTTTTTAAGACAATTCTCTTCTAACTCATAAAATATTTCACTTTTGTTCCCAATAGCTTCTAGAAATTCTTTTGATCAAAACATGAAAGGAAAACTAGGGAGGATGATCCATATGCTTTGAGTAGACATTGGCTCCCTAACTAGGTCAAAAACCATATGCCATTTATGCAATACCGAACCTAATTTTCCTCATGACTAATCTTGGATGAGAATAATTGAAACCTCTTTCATAGAATGAACTACCACATAAAACTAGCCTTGAGTTATGTATGTGGAAATCTATTGAGTATCCTAGAAAAAGGCATTAGCTTGTCTCCAACCAATGTCTAAAAGACACAACACTGATAAGCTTCCCACAAAATATCCCCAACAACCCCCTTTCTAAAAGAAATAGATTCTCCATAGGGACCACATCTTCTCCAACCGCCATGGAAATATTTTTTCTAGCCTTCGATATTTTGGGGGACCATATCTTCTCCAACCTTCTAGCTCATTTATTGTTACTTCATCCCTATAGTCAAGATCTATGGATGTATCAGTATCTATATTACTATGTGCAAATTCTTCTTCTAAAGTTAAGAAGTTGTTTATCTGTCTATCATTTGAAAATACTTGCCAGTTCTACACATTATGTGGGATTGAAGGTCTGTGTTTGACCTCAGCAGTGTATTGATGGTTAGGTTGGAAGGGTAGCCTGCAGGTACTTGCAATCATTTCTAAACTATGGGGTTGCATATTGTGCTTCCTAGGAACTACTGCCAGTTGTGTTTCTAGAAAAGTCTTGAGTATTTCTACAATGGTTCCTTTGTAATAACCTAATCTAGTGTCTTTAGTCATATATACACCCTTAATCTAATTTACAACTAGCTCTGAGTCTCCTATGACTGAAACTCTTTGAGCACCTAAATTCCTAACTACCTTGAGACCTAGAATCAAAGCCTCATACTCGGCCATATTATTGGTACATCTGAAATTTAACCTATAGGCATGGCCCTCTGAGTGATTGTTTTCTAAATTATAAATCCATACTCCTACTCCTACTCCTAACTTATTTACAGAGCCATCAAATTCTAAATGCCATAAGTTTTCATGTACATAGTTCTCATCATTAGTATCCCATTTATTTTTATTTCTAGCAACCTAACTACTTTCTTCATTGCACAATTCGATAGTCTCTTTAGATTCATTAGCAGTGGAAACTGTAATTTATTTTGGTTCTACAACAACATTGCTAGGAGTTTCGTTTGGTGTTTGATTAGTGTTGAACATAATAAAAGAGTCTACATCTGAATGCATGGAGTAGATGGGATAGTTTTGAGGTCTATCTTGGCTGCTTACCATGTATTTCATGAAAGATTCTCTGTACAGTTTCTTGGGTTGTCCAAACACAGAAATTGTGGCATATGACATATCCATTTGGAGAGATCCTTGAAGCTTGGCTCCCCAAGATCTGGATAATAGCATCCCATATTTTGGTGGGATGTCAGCCACTACAATGTCCATAAGGATGCTCTTGGCAGGATATTCGACTAAAGTAACACACAAATCTTTGATTAACCCTATACATTCTACTTGACTTGAATCAAAGGAGAACAAGTCTTTGTAAGGTCTAGTAATGTCTAGATTCAATTTTTCCATTACTGATTTTGGCATTAGGTTGTGAGAAGCCCCAGAATCTAACATGGCATTGTGTAGTATTTTGTCATGAATATTAAGGCTAATGTAAAATGGTGGAACTCCTCCTTCTTGTGGTTTGCCATTAACATCTGGTCCAAATATTAATTTTGGTTTATCATCAAATAAGTTAACTGAGTCTTCGTTTTTATTAATGTTCAGGGTCTGAGTTACCTGTGATTTGTAAGTTTCGTTTTTAACTAATTCAGTCAACGGGACTGAAATTTTCAGCTTGGATATCTCTGCTCCCAAATTAAATGATGAGGAAGGGTTTTAGAAATTTGAAACAGGGTTTTGAGTGGAATTATCTTCCTTTTGTTTACTTGGGATTTCCTTATGGGGAATTTCAGATCTGACATTATAGGTGTTTTTCTCTTGTTCTTTAAGTGGAACTGATGTGGATGGTTGCTCAACAAAGGGTTGATTGGCAGTTATTTCTTCAATGATGGGACTAGGGGGATTTTGGCTTGGTCTAGGGAGGATTTGAAGTACCTCCGAAGCAAGAACATTATTTTTTATTTTGGGTTGATTTTTTATTGCTTTGTTAGTTTGGTCAGGAGGACCAGCATTCTTTTTACTTCTCAAGTTATATTATTTGTGCACTTCAAATATGGCAGAGTCATATCCTTGTTTATAGTCAAAGGACTCTCCAGACTGGGTTTGAAGTTGTTGTAACATATGCAATTCTTCCTCATCCTAGGAGAGGAATACAGGGTTTTGATCATCTAATCCCATTAGATTGATTTGGGTATCTTGTGTTGGATCATCAGGATCAAATGATTCTACCTAGTTTTCTTGAAAAGGGGGCCTAATGTCTTGATCAAGTACATTCTTTCCTGTGTTTTGGTTTTGATTTTGGCTTTTTCTGAAGTTAGCATTCCTAACTAGGGGTGCTTGTTGATTATCCCATGTTTTTCTATCTAGGTTTTCAAGTCTATCCATGATTCTTTCTACAGTTTTGGCCAAAAGATCTACTTTACCATCAAAAGTTGAAGCTTCATCAGCAAATCCTACTCTCCTTTCTAACTTTGCTCGGGCTTTTTTGGCTAAAAGATTAGCCTCTACTTTTACTGCATTGGTTTGGCTTTTCTCTAGGGTTGCAGGCTCTCTTTCCCTAAGTTGGTATGCCATATATAGATCAAAACCATCAGGGAATTTCATCATTGCGAGATCAGGAGGAGGCTTAAGGTTGGCCGGGATGGCATTGTAAGTGCTATTAAACCTGGTGCAGTAGTCTTGAACTGATTCTTTAGGACCTCTCCTAATGTTCTCATACTCATAAAGTATCTACAATGGGTTTTTCTTCCTCTCCCATCTCTCAATGAACATCATATGAAAGTTTGTCATATCTGCAATACTACCAGCAGCTAAGTATCTAAACCAAGTTCTAACTTCCCCAGCTAATGCTTGGGAAAAAAATCCTAATTCCTACATCTACATCATCTATCTCATGTAACTCAAAATAATCGTTCATTCTGTTAACATGTTGTTGAGTAGTGTATAGGCCTGTAGCATCAAATAGTTGAATTTTTCTTTGATAGTCCTGAGGTAAGTCATGTAACTGAAATATTAACAGACTAAAGACTTGGCTTGGCTCGAGGATAAGGGAGGATTACTTTGGGTTGAGGTGGAGATGGATGAGCTAGTAGTGCTTACAGTTGAAAATGGAAGATTTCCAATTGAAACTGGAGTATTAACAGTGGAATTTGGAATATTAATAGCTGAAGTTAGAATATCTACAAATGAAACTAAAATATTAACAGTGGATGAAGGGGTTTCTATAACGGAAATTGGGATAAAAGGGACAATTGTGTGTATAGGGGAGATGGAAGTATCTATAAGTGAACTTGAAGGGATGGTGGGTGAAGTGTGAGTGTCTATAGGTGGAAACATGATTCTAGGTTCTATAGAGAGTTGTGGAATGAATGGGCCAGTGGAATGAACTGTAGTAGAAATAATAGATGGTGTGGTAGTGATGGAAGGGGTATTAATAACGTTGGAGGATTGAGAAGAAAGTTCAGCAGTCAGAGTAGTATTAAT
Organism: Pinus tabuliformis; assembly: GCA_031772625.1. Taxonomy (NCBI): domain Eukaryota; kingdom Viridiplantae; phylum Streptophyta; class Pinopsida; order Pinales; family Pinaceae; genus Pinus; species Pinus tabuliformis. Next base: position 848,276,888 of record CM062816.1, on the reverse strand, counting down.
GGATGATAGTGGAGTGTTCAGAATATATTCATCAATTGATCTATTAGCTCTTTGAACTTCAAGGTCTACAATAAAATCAAGATCTAGAACAGTTTCATTAAGCACACTTTTAGATTTTGTTCTAAACAATGAGAGATCAAATTGCACATCAAAAGATAAATCTTCTAAAAACAACCACTCATCAGGACATGAATTAGCTTTAACTAATAGTGTTTTATCAGTTGAACTTTCTTTTTCTTTGGATTTTATTATAATTCTGTCTCGATCATCCACAATAGCAACAAGGTTTGGATCTGGGTTAGCCCTGGTATAATGAGTTTTCCTAGTAGCGAGAATTATAAATTTTTAAATGTTTTTTAGTGTAAATTTTAAAACTTCTGTAAAAACTGACTTTAAGGGGCTCAAGATGATGATTAAGATTTCCTTAAAGATTTAGGAAACTGAGGTTTGCTTCCCCAGTATGGTCGTCACTATGTTATTGCTCAAAACTTTTCCTTAGAAGTTTGGAAGAAGGGAAGGCTTCGAGGTAACCACAAACCAACTTATAAGCATAGGCTCTAGCCAACCTATGGCTCAGAGAGGGCTCTGTTTATATAATTTAGCTATGTTTGCTTAGATATTAGGCTAGTTCTAGAGTTCAGAGGGTTTTTTATTTGTATAAAGATTTGGTGGTGGAATCCTTAAAACAGGAAGATAGGTTGATGCCTTTAGACCATTGGGAAATGGAGTCAAAGAAGGGGCAACAAAACTAAAGTTAACTCGCTAAATGGAATGTTCAAGGGGCAAGATAGCAGAGTGAAGTACAAATCCTTGGACTAAATGGTGAAATGAGTCTTAACGGAGGTGAGAGGGCAATCAAGAATCCTCGGACCGAGGCTAAGATTGGGGAACAACAGTAAGTCATGAGTAAAGGGAAAATTAATAACCCTTTACTATAGACCAAAGGAGAAACTATAGAAGCTAAGGAGCAATTAAGAATTCCCTAGCTAAGATAATTTAAGAGAAAACATTAAGAATGCATAGCAGTAAGACAGAGTGCATTTAAGAAAATTATGAAATAATATTCAAGTTAAAACATTCAGACTTCTGAAACATTTAAGATTATGAAACAACTTTAAGAGAGATAAAACAACACATGAGAATTACTCATTTGTACTCCACTTTACACATGAATCCCTTAAAATATCTGATCTTTCTTCATCAATCCAGAATGCTGGCCCAGTCACTGATACAAAAGCTTTTACCATCTTTGAACAAAATTCTATTAAAAGAATCCACCCTACATACTTCAATTTATGAAGTATTTATACAAAAAAAAATTAAAAATATCCCAAACTAACTTAGGAATTAATCTAGGAAATTCAGAACATCTTCTCACAGGAAGATAGAGAAAACTATTGAACTGTTTTCTTGTTGTCCCTTTAATTGTGGTTTAGTTGGAAGTTTATGGTTGCTATGCTATGTGATGGCCAAAGGCTGTTGTCTTCTATACTGATACTCTTTGACACAGATACTCTTTGACCCTATAACCTTTGACTTTTATGCCCTTTTACCTCGTGGACTATGTGTTTGAGTTTTAACTGTGTTCTGCTATAGTAAGTTAGTCAATTTTTCCCATTATTGATCTGTTGGTAACCGAATACTCAACATTATTCAGTAAGTTTCATCTGCCTCAGTGTATTTGGCAAATGAAGGCTTATTTACAAATAGATGTTTTACCTCATGCTCGAGGTAAAATAGATTTTCAAAAGCACTGTACAGTACCTTTCCTAATAGTACTCCTGAAACCTGTGAAGTAGCCACTTGCTGTCTTGCTACATCCCTGAGTTTGTCGTTGTAATCTCCTTGTTCCATAAGTTTATCATGAATGACTAAGGGATTAGGTAATCCCTTTTCCTTTAGCTTATCCAACTTAGCCATGAACCTGTCAATGGCTACCTGCATTTCCTTGCTTTTTTCCTCTAACTTATGCATAAGGTCCCTCTTGGTGAGGACTTTCTTTACCTCCAAAATAGTAGCAGTCCAGTCTTCAATTTCCAGTTCCTGTAGCTGGTACTTGTTCTTTGAATTTAAGAATTGGATGACTCTGGTAGCATCTATAGGCTTGTTGCCTAATTCTATCTTTACTTTCTCAATAGCATATGTTATTAATCTTACGAGATCAATCTGCTTGAATATGACTTGTATGGATGGCCAAATATCATTAACAGAGTCAATGATATTGGCCCACAGTTTTTCCTTGGCTTGTCCAAGTGGCTCCTTTAGTGTCAAGTCTCTTTCCATTAACTTGAGCTTTTCCTTTATCCTTGCAGCCTTCTATTCCTCCACTTTCTACATAATCTTGGCAAGCTTATCGTCTATTTCTAAGATTGCCACCTATTCATTTAGCTTGTTTATCTCATTTGTCTGAATAGACATTTCTTCCATGGCATGAACAAGCTTCATTGCTTCATCTGTTGTTGTACTTGTTGTTGTTGTAGAAGTTGCTGATGTAGATGTTGTAGTGTTGATGGGCAAGGCAGTGCCTATAGGAGTTTTTGGAGCCAATGTAGCTGCCAATGTAGATGGTACTGCAATAGTCACTATAGGGATTACAGTTCCTAGTGTGGTCCCTACTTCAGCTTGCTTTAATTGGATAAATGCATCCAATTACTTCTTTGTGCTCCTCAACTGATCATTTAGCTTGAGGACTAAATCCATTAAGTCCTCATGCTGAGTTTGAGACTGTAACACCTCTTGTGATTATGGATGATGCAAGGAGGGTATCTTTAGTTGCTCCTTCAGTGAAGCAATGTCCCTGTTCTTCTGTTTTATTAACTCCTCTATTTCTTTGATATATTTGGGATCATGTCCCATCTCTGTGATCAAGTCTTCCAAAGACTTGATTCTGTTATCCTTGGTTTGTGATGAAGCTTGTTCAAGCAGATATTGAGCTGAGATGTTGTTCAGGGAACTTTGCAGTTGATGAACAACTATGGACTTCCCCGTCAGGGTGGAGTAGATCATTTCTCCAGCCTGCTTGTGAAACTCTATTTGGTCCACAAGGTGAATATCCCTGGCCAACACCTCAAAATCAACTTTCTTATAGTCAGTGGGTGCCCTTGGTTGCTGCATAGTTAGTTGAATGAAGGACACCTGCATCTTCCCCTCTTTGATGTCAAAGGCTGACATCAATCTACTCTGCCTGGAGTAGAAATTTTGAAAAGCTGAGCATATGTCTCAGCTTTCAACCTTTCATTCCTCATTTTTATCTCTTTCAATCTGTCTTTGATACTTTTATCCTGGTCTATTGGCCTGTTGAAGGATGAGGCCTCTACACTCATCTATCTCTGTATCATCTAGGTTCCTGAGGATGATGGGGGTTGTGTTTCCTCTGAAGGAACAATACCTTTACTCCTTTCTGGCTCAGAATCAGTTATTTCAACTAAGCCATCGGTGTCTTCCTGCTCTGACATAGGATTGAGTCTAGGCCTTTTTCTTTGGCCTCTTTCATATTGAACATTGAAGGCTTGTGTCCCTGAACTTGATCCTTCCTCCCTGCCCCTTTTGGGATTTTTCTCCTCATTCAAAGGAGTCTACATGATAGGGGGAGTGCTCATTGTCCCTTCCTGAGGTGGTACCTGCAGAAATGAATTTTCATCAAGTTGCTTTTCTAGATCTAATAATGTGTTTTCCACAGCAACTTCAGTATTGTCCCTATCCTCTAAAGTGTTTTCCAACCATTGCAATTGGTTGGCATACTTTTCTATCTCAGGGATGCGGTGATGGATATAGGGAGCCATCTTGTTTTTCTGCCTTCTTTTGTAGATGAAATCCAAGGGATCATATCTCAATATGAAGCTTTGTTTTAATTTTAATCTCTGAAGGATCAAGTCCGCCTCCTTTCCATCTTCTCTGCTATTACAAATAAAAAGACCCAATTGGTCTTTGATCTTGAACTAGGCTTTTCTTTTGGCTGATACAAAGTTTACCTCATCTGAATTTATTATCTTCCTGTAGTACTATAGGGCAAATAACCTCATTTGGAGGTATTTAGGTAGTTTTTATGGGGCAAGCTGGCACCCATAAATCCTGATTCCGGTGTGGTTTTGGTACAAGTACCAATCTCCCACCTGATGATTGATGTTTAGATGAAGGACTTTCCTGATCTCAGGACTGATTCTTGGTGGAGGGGTTCCACTAAGCGTGGCCATCACAAGATGGACAAAGGAATCTATGAATTCATTGTATGAATAGGGGGAGGAATATTGATGAATCAATGGGGTCCAGAAGATGACTGATCTTGGTTGGCCCTTGGTGTCCAACTTTCACAAGGTAAGTGGGAATTTATATACTTGAAAGTATAGGAACATGTGGTATAGTACTGAGGAGTACTTAAAAACTCTTTCATTTCCCATTCTTGTGAACTGCTAATGCATTTTGTTAGCTATTAATGTGGCAAAGTCATAAATGGTTACAAGAGGTTGTCTTGGGATATAGATGGACATGAAAGACAGGATGATTTCATCAATGTACTCACTTGTGGAGTAACCCAAAATACAAGATATCATGTATACAATATTTCAGCTCCAAGGAGAAAATATAGTTGCTACATATGGATGGGGGTCTTTGGGGGTATACTTCTCTTCTATGATGAAGGTTTGGATCAATTGGGCCAATTTTGCAGCGCTGAGTTTGGGATAGAAGTCTAACAGGTCTGTAATTGAGAGGTGAGTTAGGTTTGGCCCTGGTTGGAGCTGCAGAATCTCATTTATGGACTTAGGAGTGATGGTGAAAAGGACTTTCTGGTCATGATACATGATGGTTCTATGACTGGGGACGTAGCAAGCATAGCACATATATACAATTTTAGGAAAAATGTGGACTTGGGGGAACTGGTACTTGGGAAAATTTGACTCCCAAAGGCCAATTTCATCAACATGGTTCAGGAACTTGTCCCTACTTTGGCAATGTATTTTGAGCAGGAGCTCTATTACAGTGGTATATTTTATCTGGAAATCTCTATTAGCTAAGGGAAGGTGGTCCAGGTCCAAATGGGGCGTGGAGATGGGTTTCACGTTCAATGCAGTAGGGGCAGCCATAATTCGATTCTTGTGGATTTGAATTAGGCTTACTCAAGGTTGAATTTGGGTTTTCAAAGGTAGCTTGGTAGTTTTGGGGTTTGAGTATTCAACAAGGTACAGTATGGAGTCTATTGGAGTAATTTCAATTAATTTTTAAGTTTAACAAAATACTCAATGACCGATCTAACTTGAAGTTGACAGGGCACTTGGTGAATTCAGGATTAAATACCTGAAACTAAAGCAAATTGACTCTAAGCAGGGTAATTGGTAGCTGCAGTTGGTCGAAGGATGCTTATGGAGGCTGCATGGTTGACTGGGTGGTCTGTGGCATTCTCTGGAGTGAAATTTTCACGTGGGTTGATGGCTTTGATGTTTTGCAGGTGTCGTGCATGTGTACAGAAGCTTGCAAGCAAAAATTTAGTGAAAAGGACATTTTTGGGGCTTTTTGGCTTTTATATGGAAAAAATGTTTTTTGGCAGATACAAGTTAATAGTGACTGATTTGTCATGTAGCGGGGAGGCGGTAAGCGGTTAATTTCGCACTGCTTATGGCTGTCGAGTGGTATTTGGAAGGGGCCACCCGATTCCACTCAATGACTGACACGTCACCAGGGTGGTCTCGTGGAAAATAGCTTTTTCGGGCGTGTATCATCCGACAGATGATCCCACCCGAAATGGTTTCTGGGGCGTTGGATCTGGGCTTTCAGATTAGATGGTGGTCAGGGCACGATTGCATGCGGAGGTTAATGGAGGGCCCGGCAGGCACTTTAAGTATGGCGGTATCGGGATTAATGGTGGATTAAGGTGGGATTAGGGCATCGGGGTTGTTAGTGGAGGGCTTAATCAGGGATGCCTAACTTAATTGAAAATCAATTAGTTAGTGTATTTTTGTTGGGTTTGATGTATCTTATAGTTTATATTTAAACTAGGGTATAAGGATAGGTTTATATAGGAAATTAATATATATGGGAAAATGGTTATTAATGGGAATTAATAATAGGTTAAAGTTAATATAAAAAACATCGGAAATGAATAGCGCTAAGCGTAATGTATTTTTTGTGATTTGTTTGTTTTTTGCATATATGCATTATAACTTAGGCTAAAGTATTTTTGTGGGTTCTTTATATGAAAGGGGAATTTACATGGGGGTGATTACTTTCCCTAGGCAAATGGTGTTTTAATCTTAGGAAAAGGGGTTTTATTAGGGAAATGAATGAAATTAAGGGGGGATGAAGTTTTATGAGGGGAATTTGGTACTTGGTATCCACTAGTCATTGATTCGAGGGTCCAGTCTCTCCAGAAGTCAGAGAAATGCACTGAGCCCCTTTGACTTAGAGTTTTTCAGTACTTAGGACTTTATTATGGGAAATTAGTTAAGTAAATAGGTAAAATGAATGGGGGAAGTTAATCATTTGACCTTGAAAATCCATCTTCATGCTTGATTGACCATTTACATTTGAAACCTATGATGAGAGATGATAAATATGCTTTTTTCCCTATCATCATATTTCTGCAACTTTTCTTCTACTTACCCATCTACTTGTCCTACCATTTTTTTCTTCACTTTATTAGGGTGCATTTAGACTAGAAAATCTTTATCAAAACATTTTATTTTCTTTTCACAAAGAAAATTATCTAATTCTATCACTATATCATTGAAGGGCTCAGATTATACTGATGAGCTCCTTTTATTTTACTATACCTAATTTAATGATCTGCCAAGATTAAACAATTTGGTCAGATTTTATTCTCTAACTATCAACATGAAATTTAAAGCATGGCATAATCAAGATTAAATAGTTTGATTACCCTGGATTATGGCATGAATCATAAGGTGCACACAATCATTATTTTGCATAAAGTAAATAGTAGTGGCGTTTAGACTTGCACACTTTCATGGTCACTTTTTGTTTTTTGGGGTTCATATTTTCCACTTTTTTGGACCTTTTTCTTTATTCTAATTGTCCTTTAATTTTTATTTTAGGACATACCCTCTTTTTCATTTTTTATTTTTCAATATGGAAAACATTTTCAAAAAGCAAAGGTATGTACATATTACAAGGCTTAACCTTAGCCATTCAAAATTATGACTCCTATTGGTATAGGAACCTAACAGTGGCTCCACTTTGGGATGGCATTTCCTTGTGAAATGTAAAGAACTTTGAGATCAGTAGCCTTGGAATTTTGACTTTAGTTACATTGTGATTTGTCACTTTTCAACCTGCTTTATTCATACTTATGATAATAAATCCTTAAAAGCTTAGAGCCTTCTCTCTGGGCTTCAACTCTAAAGGTTTACCATCCAATCCAAACTAGACTTTATAAAAATAAAATATACACACATGGGAAATAACAATTAGTAACTAGGTTCTATGTAATGTTTAAGCATTCAACCATTCACTGGTCCTCCTCCTTCTTAAACACCATCTAGTCCTTTAAGGAAGAAAGCATTGTTCCCTCCGTAAGCATAAATGACATAGGGGCCCTTCCATAGGAAATAAAATTTCCCATGCTTACCCTTATCTTCCCTTCTCGAGTCCCACTTGAGTACTTTATCACCTAAGTTGAAATCATCTGCCTTGGTTCTTCTATCAAAAACCTTTTTGATCTTTTCCTGCACAACTTGAGATATGTTGTAGACCTCTTCTCTGGTTTGCTGGAGATGAAAATTCTGGTTAATTCTCCTCTGGATATCATTTTGTTTAGATTGTAGTTCTTGGAGCATCTTCATCACTAGTACTCCCAAAGAGGATGGAAAAACAGCTTCCATGCCATAAACTCACTGATAGGGAGATGTACCAATTGACTTCTTCGTAGTCAATTTGTCAGCCCATAAGGCTTTGACTAACTTCTTGTTCCATGTTTTCTTATTATCTTCCAGTAACTTCTTAATAATTTTCACCAAGCTTTTATTTGAAGATTCTGCCAGTCTATTTCCTTGAGGGTAGTAGGCTGTAGAATGACCTAGGGTGATGTGATACTTATTGCAGAATTCTATCATTCATTTGGATTTAAAAGCTTCTACATTATCAGCAATGAGCTTAGTTGGCCATCCAAATCTAGATAGAATGTTGGCTTCAAGGAAGTTAATGATAATAGTATCTATGGCTTGCTTTGAAGGTATGGCCTCTATCCATTTTGTGAAATAGTCTATGGCTATGAGGATCCACTTATGTTGGCCAGAGGAGGGTGGGTGAATTTCACCAATGTCTAAACCCCATTATTGAAAAGGTACTTCAACAGTGATTGGTTTAAGGGGTGATGGTAGAAGTTTTCTTTTCCCTTCAAAACTTTGACACTTGTGACCAGAGGTCACAAATCTCTTGACATCAGAGAATACAGTTGGCCAGTAGAAACCTGCCCTTAAGATTTTATCTACAGTGGTTCTCCAATAGAGGTGTCCACCACATGTCCCTTGCATGAAAGTCTTGTAGAACTTTGTCAGCCTCATCTTTTATCAAACATTTAAGGAGATTTCCTTCATGATCTTTCCAAAACAAAGCATTATCAAGTATACAAAATTTCAAGGATTTCATTTTTAAAAACCTACCTTTGGTTCTAGATAATCTAGGAGGAGCTTGTAAGTTTAGTAAAATGTAAATGATATCAGCATACCATGGTGATTCACCAAAGGCTTCACTGATCAGTGGAGTTGCCATCTCCTCTCCTTCATCTAGTGCAGCAATAAAGTTTATGTCTAAGGCCTGACAGTTCGACTCAGCCATAAGTTTGGCTAAGCCTTGGCCCTTGATTAACTTTGTGGGTTTGATCTCTATATCATACTCTAAGATAGTAGCAATCCATTTTCCCCTTTTCCCATCAGGACCTTCCTGAGTCAAGATGTCTTTAACTACAAAATTGGGAACATAGGCTACTATATGAGAATACAAAACATATACCCTAAAATATTTGATAGCTTTGACTAAAGCCAATGCTTGTTTCTCCATTATGTTGTATTTTAAGGGAGCATTCCTTAAGGCTTTGCTAAATAAAGCAATGGGTTGTTCATATCCTTGGTCATTTTTCTGTAGTAAAACTGCAGCTATTGTATGCTCAGAAGCAAAGGAAAACAAAATGAAATCCCTATCAAATTTGGGACTAACTAATACCGGGGTTTTTGTCAAGGCTAGCTTGATGTCTTCAAATGATTTCTTAGCTTCAACAGTTCAACTTAAGGTCAAACATTTTTTCAACATGTTATTTAGTGCTCTAATTAACTCTGCTAGGTTAGAAATAAATCTTCTAAGGAAGTTAATCTTTCCTAAGAATGCTTTTAGTTCTCTAATATTCCTAGGTTGTTGTATCAGCAAGATGGCTTCAATTCTTGCAGGATCTATTCTTATGCCATCTTTAGAAATGATATGCCCTAACAATTTCCCTCCTTCCAATCCAAATAAAGATTTCTCGGGGTTCAATGAGATGCCATACTTTTTGCATTTTATAAATACCTTCCTTAGATGATCTAGATGTTGATTGTTTGATTTTGAGAAAACATCAATATCATCAAGATATATCACAAGGAAATCATGGATTTCTTTGGGAATGACTATATCCATAGCCCTCCGGAAAGTGGCTCCTACATTCATTAGCCGGAAAGGCATTTTGACATACATAAAGGTGCCCCAAGGAGTGGTAAAAGCAGTCTTGGGTTGGTCGTCAGGGTGAACCAAAATTTTATTGTAACCAAAAGACCTATCCAGTAATGAGATTCTGGTTGACCCAACTACCCTTTGTAAGATGTAGTCCATTTTGGGAAGAGGGTAATTGTCTTTAAGTGATGCTTTATTAAGGTTTCTGAGATCTACACAGAGTTTGATCTCACCAGTTTTCTTCCTGGTTGGGACAATTTTGAGACCCATTCAGAAAACCTTATTAGTGCAATTATATTGGCATCATACATTCTCTTAATTTCTTTTTCTACTGAAGGTAATAAGATAGGATTAATTCTCCTAAGCTTTTGTTTGAAAGGTTTTTGATTCCCTTTGAGAGGAATTGTGTGTTGGATGATGCTGGTGTCATAGGATTTAAGGTCCTCATAGCTCCAAGCAAAGACATCCTGAAATTCTTTCAATAACTCAATGTATTTCACCTTTTCTGTTGAAGAGAGTGACTTTGATAGTTTGATTAGCTTGGGATTGTCTTCAGTGCCTATGTTACACTCTTCAATATCAGATTTTAATGGTTCCATTTTAGGCTTCCTAGGAACATCATTTGAATCGAATAAGTCTTCCAGAGGGGTTAAACCTTTTGGTAAGAAATTATCCTTGAGATTAATTACTTCGCTTTCTTCATTAATTGTTTCATCAATCTCAACTTGTTTTGGGTTGTCTATATCTGACCTTGTGAATTTAGTGGGATTAAACTATATACTTCATTACCTTCTAGCTCATTTATTATTACTACATCCCTAGAGTCAAGATTTATGGATGTATCAATATCTATATTACTATGTGCAAATTCTTCTTCTAAAGTTAAGAAGTTGTTTATCTGTCTATCATTTAAAAATACTTTCCAGTTTTGCACATTATCTGGGATTGACGGTCTATGCCTAACCTCAACAGTGTACTAATGGTTAGGTTGGAAGGGTAACCTGCAGGTACTGGCAAACATTGCTAAACTATGGGCTTGGATATTGTGCTTCCTAAGAACTACTGCAAGCCGTGTTTCTAGAAAATTATTGAGTATTTCTACAATGGTTCCTCTATAATAACCTAATCTAGTGTCTTTATTCATATATACACCCTTAATCTGATTTACAACTAGCTCTGACTCTCCTATGATTGAAACTCTTTGAGCACCTAAATTCCTAACTACCTTGAGTCCTAGAATCAAAGCCTCATACTCGGCCATATTATTGGTACATCTGAAATTTAACCTATAGGCATGGCCCTCTGAGTGATTTTTTTCTAAATTATAAATCCATACTCCTGCTCCACCTCCTAACTTATTTATAGAGCCATCAAATTCTAAATTCCATAAGATTACATGTACATAGTTCTCATCATCAGTATCCCATTTATTTTTATTTCTAGCAACCTGACTACTTTCTTCATTGCACAATTATGAAGTCTCCTTAGATTCATTAGCAGTGGAAACTGCAATTGCTTTTGGTTCTACAACAACACTGTTAGGAGTTTCGTTTCGTGTTTGATCAGTGTTGAACATAATAAAAGAGTCTACATCTAAACGCATGGAGTAGATGGGATAGTTTTGTGGTTTATCTTGGCTGCTTACCATGTATTTCATGAAAGTTTCTCTGTACAGTTTCTTGGGTTGTCCATACACAGAAATTGTGGCATATGACATATCCATTTGGAGGGATCCTTGAAGCTTGGCTCCACAAGATCTGGATAACAGCATGTCGTATTTTGGTGGGATGTCAGCCACTACAATGTCCATAAGGATGCCCTTGGCAGGACATTGGACTGAAGTAACACACAAATCTTTGATTAACCCTAGACATTCTACTTGACTTGAATCAAAGGAGAACAAGTCTTTGTAAGGTCTAGTAATTTCTAGATTCAATTTTTCCATCACTGATTTTGGCATTAGGTTGTGAGAAGCCCCAGAATCTAACATGGCATTGTGTAGTATTTTGTCATGAATATTAAGGCTAATGTAAAAAGGTGGAACTCCTCCTTCTTGTGTTTTCCATTAACATCTGGTCCAAATATTAATTCTATTTTATCATCAAACAAGTTAATTGAGCCTTTGTTTTTAGTAATGTTCAGGGTCTGATTTACCTGTGATTTGTAAGTTTCGTTTTTAACAAGTGCAGTCAACGAGACTGAAATTTTCAGCTTGGATATCTCTGCTCCCAAATTCAATGATGAGGAAGGGTTTTATAACTTTGAAACAGGGTTTTGAGTGAAATTATCTTCCTTTTGTTTACTTTGGATTTCCTTATGGGGAATTTTAGATATGGCATTATAGGTGTTTTTCTCTAGATCTTTAAGTGGAACTGATGTGGATGGTTGCTCAACAAAGGGTTGGTTGGTAGTTATTTCTTCAATGATGGGACTAGGGGGAATTTGGTTTGGTCTAGGGATTATTTGAAGTACCTCTGAAGCAGGAACATTATTTGTTATTTTGGGTTGATTTGTCATTGCTTTCTTAGTTTGGTTAGGAGGACCAGCATTCTTTTTACTTCTCAAGTTATATTGTTTGTGCACTTCAAATATGGCAGAGTCATATCCTTGTTTATAGTCAAATGACTCTCCAGACTGGGTTTGAAGCTGTTGTAACATATGCAATTCTTCCTCATCCTAGGAGAGAAATACAGGGTTTTGATCATCTAATCCCATTAGATTGATTTGGGTATCTTGTGTTGGATCATCAGGATCAGATGATTCTGCATAGTTTTCTTGAAAAGGGGGCCTAATGTTTTGATCAGGTCCATTCTTTCCTATGTTTTGGTTTTGATTTTGGTTTTTTCTGAAGTTAGCATTCCTAACTGGGGGTGCTTGTTGATTATCCCATGTTTTTCTATCTAGGTTGTCAAGTCTATCCATGATTCTTTCTACAGTTTTGGCCAAAAGATCTACTTTACCATTAGAAGTTGAAGCTTCATCAGCAAGTCCTACTCCCCTTTCTAACTTTGCTCGGGCGTTTTTGGCTAAAATATTAGCCTCTACTTTCACTGCATTGGTTTGGATTTTCTCTAGTGTTGCATGCTCCCTTTCCCTAAGTTGGTATGCTATATCTAGATCAAAACCATCAGGGAATTTCATCATTATGAGATCATGAGGAGGCTTAAGGTTGGCCGGGATAGCATTGTAAGTGCTATTAAACCTAGTGCAATAGTCTTGAACTGATTCTTTAGGACCTCTCCTAATGTTCTCATACTCATAAAGTATCTGCAATGGGTTTTTTTCCTCTCCCATCTCTCAATGAACATCGTATGAAATTTTGTCATATCTACAATACTACCAGCAACTAAGTCTCTAAACTAGGTTCTAACTTCCCCAGCTAATGTTTGGGAAAAAATCCTAATTCTTACATCTGCATCATCTATCTCATGTAACTCAAAATAATCATTCATTCTGTTAACATGTTGCTGAGTAGTGTATAGGCCTATAGCATCAAATAGTTGAATTTTGCTTTGATAGTCTTGAGGTATGTCATGTAACTGACCAGGTAACACCAAAGGGGCATATCTATTGGCCATGGCTAAAGTTTTGGCTTGGCTCAGGGATAAGGGAGGATTAGTTTGGGTTGAGGTGGAGATGGATGAGCTAGCAGTGCTTACAGTTGAAAATGGAATATTTCCAATTGAAAATGGAGTATTAACAGTGGAATTTGGAATATTAACTGCTAAAGTTGGAATATCTACAAATGAAACTAAAATATTAACGGTGGATGAAGGGGTTTCTATAACGGAAATTGGGATAAAAGGGACAGTTGTGTGTATAGGGGAGATGGAAGTATCTATAAGTGAACTTGAAGGGCTGATGGGTGAAGTGGGAGTGTCTATAGGTGGAAACAAGATTCTAGGTTGTATAGGGAGCTGTGGAATGAATGGGCCAGTGGAATGAATTGTAGTAGAAACAATAGATGGTGTGGTAGTGATGGAAGGGGTATTAATAACATTGGAGGATTGAGCAGAAAGTTCAGCAGTCAGAGCAGTATTAATGGATGATAGTGGAGTGTTTAGAATATATTCATCAATTGATCTATTATCTCTTTGAACTTCAAGGTTTGCAATAAAATCAAGATCTAGAACAGTTTCATTAAGCACACTTTCAGATTTTGTTCTAAACAATGAGAGATCAAATTGCACATCAAAAGGTAAATCTTCTAAAAACAACCACTCATCAGGACATGAATTAGCTTTAACTAATGGTGTTTTATCAGCTGAACTTTCTTCTTTTTTTGGATTTTCTTATAATTCTATCTAGATCATCCACAATAACAACAGGGTTTGGATCCGGGTTGGCCCTGGTATAATGAGTTTTCTTGGTAGCCAGAATTATAACTTTTTAAATGTTTTTTAGTGTAAATTTTAAAACTTCTGTAAAAACTGACTTTAAGGGGCTCAAGATGATGATTAAGATTTCCTTAAAGCTTTAGGAGACTGAGGTTTGCTTCCCTAGTATGGTCGCCACTATGTTATCACTCAAAACTTTTCCTTAGAAGTTTTGGAAGAAGGGAAGGCTTCGAGGTAACCACAAACCAACTTTTAAGCATAGGCTCTTTCCAACCTATGGCTTAGAGAGGGCTATCTCTATATAATTTAGCTATGTTTGCTTAGATATTAGGCTAGTTCTAGAGTTCAGGGGGGGTTTTGATTTGTATGAAGATTTGGTGGTGGAATCCTTAAAACAGGCAGATAGGTTGATGCCTTTAGGCCATTGGGCAATGGAGTCAAAGAAGGGGCAGCAAAGCTGGAGTTAACTCACTAAAGGGAATGTTTAAGGGGCAATATAGCAGAGTGAATTACAAGTCCTTAGACTAAATGGCGAAATGAGTCTTAACGGAGGTGAGAGCGCAATCAAGAATCCTTAGACCAAGGCTACTATGGGGGAACATTAGTGAATCATGAGTAAAGGGAAATTAAGAATCCTTTACTATAGACCAGAGGAGAAACTACGGATGCTAAGGAGCAGTTAAGAATTCCCTAGCTAAAATAGTTTAAGAGAAAACATTAAGAATGTATAACAGTAAGACAAAGTGAAGTTAAGCAAATTCTAAAATAATATTCAAGTTAAAGCATTCAGACTTCTGAAACATTTAAGATTATGAAAAAACTTTAAGAGAGATAAAACAACACAAGAGAATTAGTCATTTGTACTCCACTTGAAACATGAATCCCTTGAAATATCTTATCTTTATTCATCAATCCAGCATGCTGGCCCAGTTAGTGATACAAAAGCTTTTACAGTCTTTGAACAAAATTATATTGAAAGTATAAGAATCCACCCTACATACTTCGATTTATGAAGTATTTATACAAAATGTTTTTACAAAATATCCCAAACTAACTTGGGAATTAATCTAGGAAATTCAAAATATCTTCTCGTAGGAAGATAGAGACAGCTATTGAATTGTTTTCTTGTTGTCCCTTTTATTGTGGTTTAGCTGGAAGTTTATGGTTGCTATGCTCTATGCTGGCCAAAGGTTGTTGTCTTCTATACTGATACTCTTTGACACGGATACTCTTTGACCCTGTAACCTTTGACTCTGATTCCCTTTTACCTCGTTGATTGTGTGTTTGATTTTTAACTGTGTTCTGCTATAGTAAGTCAGTCAATTTTTCCCATTCTTGATCTGTTGTTAACCAGATACTTAGCATTCTTCGGTAAGTTTCATCTTCCTCAATTTATTTGGAAAATGAAGGCTTATTTACAAACAGATGTTTTACCTCATGCTGGAGGTAAAATAGATTTTCAAAAGCACTGTACAGTACCTTTCCTGTTGGTACTCCTAAAACCTGTGAAGTAGCCACTTGATGTCTTGTTACATCCCTAAGTTTGTCATTGTAATCTCCTTGTTCCATATGTTTATCATGAATGACTAAGGGACTAGGTAATCACTTTTCCTTTATCTTATCCAACTTAGCCATGAACCTATCAATGACTACTTGAATTCCCTTGCTCTTTTCCTCTAACTTATGCATAAGGTCCCTCTTGGTGAGGACTTTCTTTACCTCTAGAATAGTAGTAGTCCTATCTTCAATTTCCAGTTCCTATAGTTGGTACTTGTTCTTTGAATTTAAGAACTGGATGAGTCTGGTAGCATCTCTAGGCATGTTGCCTAATTCTATCTTTACTTTCTCAATAGCCTCTGTTATTAATCTTATGAGATCAATCTGCTCGAATATGACCTGTATGGATGGCCAAATATCATTGACAGAGTCAATGATATTGGCCCACAATTTTTCCTTGGCTTCTCCAAGTGGCTCCTTTAGTGTCAAGTCTCTTTCCATTAACTTGAGCTTTTCCTTTATCCTTGCAGCCTTTTGTTCCTCCTCTTTCTGCATAATCTTGGCAAGCTTATAGTCTATTTCTAAGCTTGCCACCTGTTCCTTTAGCTTGTTTATCTTGTTTTTCTGAATAGACATTTCTTCCATGGCATGAACAAGCTTGGCTGCTTCATCTGTTGTTGTACCTGCTGCTGTTGTAGAAGCTGTTGATGTAGATGCTGCAGTGGTGATGGGCAAGGCAGTGCCTATAGGAGTTTTTGGAGCCAATGTAGCTACCAATGTAGATGGTACTGCAGTAGTCACTGTAGGGATTACAGTTGTTGGTGTGGTCCCTACTTCACCTTGCTTCAATTGGATTAAGGCATCCAATTCCTTCTCTGTGCTCCTCAACTGATCATTCAACTTGAGGACTAAATCCATTAAGTCCTCATGCTGAGTTTGAGACTGTAACACATCTTGTGTTTGTGGATGATGTAAGGAGGGTATCTTTAGTTTCTTCTTCAGTGAAGTAATGTCCTTGTTCTTCTATTTTATTAACTCCTTTTTTGCTTTGATATCTTTGGGATCATGTCCCATCTCTATGATCAAGTCTTCCAAAGACTTTATTATGTTATCCTTGGCTTGTGATGAAGCCTGTTCAAGCTGATACTGAGCAGAGATGTTGTTCACAGAACTTTGCAGTTGAAGAACAGCTATGGACTTCCCTGTCAGGGTGGAGTAGATCATTTCTCCAGCCTATTTGTGAAACTCTATTTGGTCCACAAGGTGAATATCCCTGGCCAACACCTCAAAATCAACTTTCTTATAGTTAGTGAGTGCCCTTAGTCGCTGCACAGTTGGTTGAATGAAGGACACCTGCATCTTCCCCTCTTTGATGTCAAAGGTTGACATCAATCTACTCTGACCTGGAGTAGAAAGTTTGAAAAGTTGAGCATATGTCTCAGCTTTCAAACTTTCATTCCTCATTTTTATCTCTTTGAATCTGTCT
Organism: Pinus tabuliformis; assembly: GCA_031772625.1. Taxonomy (NCBI): domain Eukaryota; kingdom Viridiplantae; phylum Streptophyta; class Pinopsida; order Pinales; family Pinaceae; genus Pinus; species Pinus tabuliformis. The sequence continues at coordinate 848,259,917 of CM062816.1, read as the reverse complement.
TTGATACTTTTATCCTGGTCGGCTGGCCTGTTGAAGGACGAGGCCTCTACACTCATCTGTCTCTGTATCATCTAGGTTCCTGAGGATGATGGAGGTTGTGTTTCCTCTGAAGGAACAGCACCTTTACTCATTTGTAGCTCAGAATCAGTTATTTCAACTGAGCCATCGGTGTCTTCTTGCTCTGACACAGGATTAAGTCTAGGCCTTTTGCTTTGGCCTCTTTCATATTGAACATTGAAGGCTTGTGTCCCTGAACTTGATCCTTCCTCCCTGCCCCTTTTGGGATTTTTCTCCTCATTCAAAGGAGTTTGCATGATAGGGGAAGTGCTCATTGTCCCTTCCTGAGGTGGTACCTGCAAAAATGAATTTTCATCAAGTTTCTTTTCTAGATATAATAATGTGTTTTCCACAACAACTTCTGTATTGTTCTTGTCCTCTAATGTGTTTTCCAACCATTGCAATCGGTTGGCATACTTTTCTATCTCATGGATGCTATGATGGATATAGGGAGCCATCTTGCTTTTCAGCCTTCTTTTGTAGATGAAATCCAAGGGATCATATCTCCATATGAAGCTTTGTTTTAATTTGAATCTCTAAAGGATCAGGTCTGCCTCCTTTCTAGCTTCTCTGCTATTACAAATAAAAGGACCCAATTGGTCTTTGAGCTTGAGTAGGGCTTTCTTTTTGGTTGAGACAAAGTTTACCTCATCTGAATTTATTATCTTCCTGCAGTACTACAGGGCAAATAACCTCATTGGGAGGTATTTAGGTGGTTCGTATGGGGCAAGCTAGCACCCATAAATCCTGATTCCAGTGTGGTTTTGGTACAAGTACCAATCTCCCACCCAATGATTGATGTTTAGATGAAGGACTCTCCTGATCTTAGGACTGATTCTTGGTGGAGGGGTTCCACTGAGCATGGCCATCACAAGTTGGACAAAGGAATCTATGAATTCATTGTATGAATAGGGGGAGGAATATTGATGAGTCAATGGGGTCCAGAAGATGACTGATCTTGGTCGGCCCTTGGTGTCCAACTTTTGCAAGGTAAGTGAGAATTTATCTACTTGAAAGTATAGGAACATGTGGTATAGTACTGAGGAGTACTTAAAAACCCTTTCATTTCCCATTCTTGTGAATTGCTCATGCATTCTGTTAGCTATGAATGAGGCAAAGTCATAAATGGTTGCAAGAGGTTGTCCTGGGGTATAGATGGACATGAAAGCCAGGATGATTTCATCAATGTAATCACTTGTGGAGTAACCCAAAATACAAGATATCATGGATACAATATTTCAGCCCCAAGGAGAAAATATAGTTGCTACATATGGAAGGGGGTCTTTGGGGGTATACTTCTCTTCTATGATGAAGGCTTGGATCAATTGGGCCAATCTTGAAGAGCTGAGTTTGGGATATAAGTCTAACAAGTCTCCAATTGAGAGCAGTGTTAGGTTTGGCCCTGGTTGGAGCTGCAACATCTCATTGATGGACTCAGGACTGATGGTGAAAATGACATTTTAGTCATGAGACATGATGGTTCTATGACTGGGGATGTAGCAAGCATAGCACATATGTATAATTTCAGGAAAAATGTGGACTTGGGGGAACTAGTACTTGGGAAAATTTGATTCCCAAAGGCCAATTTCATCAGCATGGTTCAGGAACTTGTCCCTACTTTGGCAATGTATTTTGAGCAGGAGCTCTATGACAGTGGTATCTTTTATCTGGAAATCTCTATCAGCTAAGGGAAGGTGGTCCAGGTCCAGTAGGGGCAACCATAATTCGGTTCTTGTGGATTCGAATTAGGCTTGCTCAAGGTTGAGTTGGGGTTTTCAGAGGTAGCTTGGCAGTTTCGAGGTTTGAGTATTCAACAAGGTACACTGTGGTGAATTCAGGTTTAAATACCTGAAACTGAGGCAAATTGACTCTGAGCAGGGTAACTGGTAGCTGCAATTGGTCGAAGGGTGCTTATGGAGGCTGCATGGTTGACTGGGTGGTCTGCAGCGTTCTCTTAAGATAAATTTGCACGTGGGTTGATGGCTTCAATGTTTTGCAGGTGTCGTGCTTGTGTACAGAAGCTTGTAGGTGAAAATTCAGCGAAAAGTACATTTTTGGGGCTTTTTGGCTTTTATATGGAAAAAATGTTTTTTGGCGGGTATGGGTCAATAGTGACTAATTTGTTGCATATCGGGGAGGCAGTAAGCGGTTAATTTCATACAACTTATGGTCATCGGGTGGTATTTGGAAGGGGCCACCCAATTCCATTCAGCGACTGACACATCGCCAGGGCGGTCTCGTGGAAAACAATTTTTTCGGGCGTGTATCATCTGGCGGATGATCCCGCCCAAAATGGTTTCTAGGGCATTGGATCTGGGCTTTCAGATCATATGGTGGTCAGGGCGTGATTGCACGTGGAGGTTAATGGGGGGCCCAGCGGGCACGTTAAATATGGCGGTATCGGGATTAATGGTGGATTAAGGCGGGATTAGGCCATTGGGGTTGTTAGCAGAGGGCTTAATCAAGGTTTTGCCGAACTTAATTGTAGATCGATTAGTTATTGGGTTTTTGTCGGGTTTGATGTGTCTTATAGTTTATATTTAAACTAGGGTATAAGGATAGGTTTATATAGGAAATTAATATATATGGGAAAACGGTTATTAATGGGAATTAATATATAATAATCAAAAGTTAATATAAAAAACATCGGAAATGAATAGCGCTAAGCATAATGTATTTTCTGTGATTTGTTTATTTTTCACATATATTCATTATAACTTAGGCTAAAGTATTTTTGTGGGTTCCTTATATGAAAGGGGAATTTACATGGGGGTGATTACTTTCCCTAGGCAAATGATGTTTTAACCTTAAGAAAAGGGTTTTTATTAGGGAAATGAATGAAATGAAGGGGGGATGAAGTTTTATGAGGGTAATTTGGTACTCGGTATCCATAGTTCATTGAGCTGAGGGTCCAGTCCCTCGAGAAGTCAAAGAAATGCTTTGAGCCCCTTTGACTTAGAGTTTTTCTGTACTTAGGACTTTATTATGGGAAATTAGTTAAGTAAATAGGTAAAATGAATGGGGTAAGTTAATCAATGGCCTTGAATATCTGCCAAGTGTGTGGTGCATGCATGGAGTCGACCAGGCATGGTGGACTAGGTACATCATCCTCATCCAAAGGTGGAACATGAGAAATAAACGAGTGGTACTAGGGATCCACTATTTTTTCTTTGTTATGGTGGAGGCCCATGGCTCTCAACACTTACCCTACAAGTGCCAATGTGGTCCTCTAGAGGGCTAGGACCCTATATAGGGAGACCAAGCCCCAAATGGAGGGCCATCTGTAATCCTGCATAAGATCCAATATGTCCCCTTTCCCTCCAATACAACAACCCATTAGAAAAATCAAGTAAAAGAGCTTACAAGCCATGGGATCAATGGGGCACTTCATGGTGGGATGTCCTTCCATAGTGGACTTAGTCATGTACAAGTGTCTCCAAGCTTAATAGGGGGGTTAATAAAGGACCCCATTTAGGTGGTTTTGACCTTTAAAGGGGGTGACATATCCATGGCACATCCCTAAAGTGGTAGGTGGAAAATGATATAATAGTGGAATGGATTAGGGATCAGGGGATTCATCCAGACCACATGTCATGGTACAAGGGTAAATATAATAGGGGAAGACCACACTTAGGTATGTGAGTGTAGGAGGGAAAAAACGTGTTACATAAGTTACCCTAACCTTTGTTTCTCCACCCTTCTTCATATGTTTTTTCCCTTTGATTGGTTTTTCTTCATAACTACTCGGGGCTCCATGGGATGATAGTATGATGTGTAGTATATAGTAGTGGATACCCCACTAAAGTGGGGCAGTTCATCACCCACCAGGGATTGGGATAATCATAGTTTCCTTAATGATGGAAGGGGCTCATCTAGTGCCCATAGGAACTAGGGTGATGGCCACGGATAAGGGGTAGAGCTCATGATTTCCTTTCCCCACACACTAAATTTATATGTCCCAACCATATTTTTCATCTTGTGGCAAATTTCCTATTGAGAGTGGACAAATTATGCTTTTTCTTTTCTTTTTAGTTGCATCAACCTTTGGGGATTCGTTTTAGGCCCAACCCAAGGTGTGGACAAGGGGAGGGGGAGGCTAACCTTATGTGGACCTAGTGGACACATGTGGAACCTAATGTGAAAAGAGATGAATGGAGCTAAAATTAGTGGAAGGGGAGTGATTTTGGTGGTATTGGGAAGCGAGACCACACAACCAAAATTGAGATTTCCCATGTAGTTGATGAGCCCCAAATTTGGTAACATTTTGGGCTCATTTGGCCTAACTACCTTGGCTCAATCCTTCATTTTTCATAACTTATGCATCATTTTTTAGTATGTTTATGTCATTTGTACGAATAAGGGCAGTCACTATTCCTAGGTGGCTAACATGTGCTCATTTCAGGTTTTTTGACACATGATTGGAACAAAACTGAGCAGATAAGGACCAGGAGACAGCCAAGATGGGGTTGAGGATTCGTAGGAGGGTTGTCCACAGCATTAAATGGCCTTCCTTGGGATCTTTACCCCCAACTCTGAGCTCCAACAGCCACCACAACCGGATTAGAAGGCAGCCAAACGGATTTCGAGGAAGCAGCAGTTCACTCCTAGTTTGGTCAGCCAAGTCCCACTGATTTAGGAGGCCAGCTTGGGGCTTCGTGATGTATAAATGATAAGGCTTTAGCCTTCGAAAAGGACTTTTGAAACATTGTTGCACATTCTGCACTACGAGCTGCTAGCTTGGTTTTGCTCTTTTGTAGCCATTATTGGCATGCTCTTTGACTTATGATTATTATTTTTTAATGGAAAGTAGTCAGATTTGATCTCAGTTCTGAGCTTTTAAAGGAGCCATAGCTCTCGGGGTTGGGCCCAACCTGAGAGCCTAAGGCCTCCTTCTTCTGTATTGTTATCTTTTCTTTTAGCATTATGGTTTTCTTTACATGCATTTGAAACGCAGTTTGTTGAGTTAGATTTCTTGGTGTGGTTAAGTAGGTCATTGTTAGAAGATAGAGTTGCTTCAGCTGTTTAGAATAGAGTGAAGAGATTGGAGTTGATAAAAGTTCCAGAAAAGGGTTGCCTGCACACTCATTTTCACCTCTTTCTAGGGGCTGGAATTGCAGACAGTGCTACCCACCAAAAACATTGGTTTACGTACTCATGCAATCTTTGGTGCAATATTTTCGTTTGTAGAAGTTGTCCATGCGCTCAGACCTCTTGGAATGATTCTTTGCTTCAGTACCAATACATGGTTTTCTTTAGAAGTAACGTGCTGATCATTGGTTCCATTAAAAAGTTAGGACAGATTAGGAATGTTTTGATTATGTGCAGGACGTGGATGATTTGATTCAGTTTACATTGTGCAGTGCTACTCCGTCACCCTCTCATCCTTCTAAGCCTTGCCCAGGCCAACTGCTCATCTCCCAATTAGACCCCTTGTCTCTCAGCTACTCTACTTCCCACGTTATCCTCCCTTTTCGGCCTTCCATTCCCTCTACCCTCCTTCAGACAAACTAGCTTAGCACACCCCCTCATCATCTCATCTCTCTATCACTAAGTCATTACAAACCCCTCTCCTACCTCCCTATCCACCCATGCAGCCTCTTCCACTCACCCATCACCCAAAATCCGATTGTAGAACATCCTGTAGGAATTACTGAACATCCTGTAGAAATTCTGAAACATCCTGTAGAACCCCTGCAGACTTCCTGTAGAAGCTCATAAACACGGCTTCTTGGGAGCCAAACCTTGTGAGACTCTCTAGAAGGGTGTTAGGGACCCCTTAGACCCTCTCTGAACCTTCCCAACCTTTTTCAAGCCTTTCTCCTCCTTGATCCACCTCTGCACAGTAAAAAGCTAGTTAAAAGCACATGCATGATAATTCTGATAATTGGAACAAAAATACAAAAGATGTTTTCTTCAGATAGAGGTAGTCCAGACACATGCATTTTACCTCCATAGAAGTAATGGCATCTCCTTCAGTAGTTTGCATTCCCATCTCTGCATCAGTAAGACTAGTTGGTAGAATTAGGGTTTGCTAGGGTTTGCGTTTCTTGTTGGCTTTCAGTTCCTTTCTGCAAATAGATTAGCCTCCTTTGAGTTAGTTTTCGTCCATCAGTTAAAAAGCTTCTTCTAAGAGCTTATAGAAGTTGGCTTGAGCCCCTAGCGGACTTGTGCCAGCTGACCAGGTGGCAGCTACGGCAAGAGCTAGTACTTGTGCATACAGCACCGTCGCTTCTAAGTTTGTTACGAACTCCCGGGTTGATAAAATTAAAGAAGGAAGCTCTAGGAGTTGTAGCATTATTGCTACAATACTGGAGCCCACCATCTTTTTGGCGCCGTTGCTGGGGAAGCGTCAGAGTATTGGTGATTGTTGCTTTTCTTCTACTTTCCTACTCTCACCTTCTGCTAAGTAGTATTTCATTTCCATTATGCAATTTCCTTTTTGCAAAAGTAGCATAGACATTTCCTGCTTTCATAGATTAACATTTCAATTCCGCAATTTCATTTCTGCAAGCGTAGATTAGCACTTCATTTCCGCAAGCGTAGATTAGCATTTCAATTCCGCAATTTCATTTGAGCAAAATAGATTAGTTCTTTCATGCTTTCATTTCAATTCCGCATTTCCATTTCAGCAAGATAGTTAGTTGCAGTTCAATCTGTTTTAGTTTTGCAGGTACCAGAAAAAACAAAAGCAATCAGAAGTCTTTTCATTTCATGCCTCGTAGAAATCGAGATAAAACAGGAAAATTCTTACCCAACACCCCCACCACATCACTGAGTCACCCTTCTCTCTTCTTTGGTGACAGTGATCCAGAAGAACCTATAGGTGAACCTCTTGAGATATACGAAGATCCTATAGCAGAAGAAGAGTTAGAGAACACTCCATCTGAAGCTATGGTTGACAATAGGGGAGAAGATGAGAGAATTGAAGGTGCCTTCCCCATCCAAGAGACCAATGGAGACATGAAAATGAAGAACATCAGCCCCTCCGCTTTACCTCACTTCCATGGACTGACTATTGAAGACCCTGATACCTTCCTGTTTGAGTTTATCGTCCTTTGTCGAACCTATGACTATACCGAAGATGAGCAAAAACTGAAACTCTTCCCCTCTACCCTTAAGGATGCAGCATTACGCTGGTTCATGGGCTTACCTGGGAACAGTATCACCACTTGGGCCCAGATGCAGCAAGCTTTCAATACCAAATACCGGGACTACTGCAGGTCCAAGGAAACCAAGGGAGAAATCTTTCAGATGACCATGGGGAATGATGAGTCTTTAGAAGATTACGAGGAAAGGTTCCAACTTAGCTATAAACGGGCCAAGTGCACACTTGACCCTGAATCCCTCAAGTTGGTCCTGCTCCGAGGAGTCCCTGAAGACCTCTTAGATACCCTTCACATGCTAGCTGGAGGAGATATTTACCAACTACCTTATGAGGACATAAAGACTGTGTTTAGAAACCACTCTAGGGCAGCCCGAAAAAGAGGTAGAGGAAACCTCCTCTCAGCTGGTATTCCTTTCTCCAAACATGAGTTTGCAAATCAATTAGAGGACCTCAAGAGTGAGGTGAGACAGACCATCGCCATGCAACTTGACACATTCCGAATCCAGCAGAAGAAAGAGGAAGTTGAGAGGGCTTTCGTTATCTTCTGCCCTAGGTGTACAAGGAAACACCCTAAGAACGAGTGCCCATTACATTCGGTGGAGGTATGTTTTGTTTGTGAGGAGGACCACCCCAAAAACTAATGTCCGACCTTACCTGGGCTTAAAGCCATGTATCAAGGGACAAAAGCGCCCACTGAACCTCTCTATTTCCTCAACCAAAGGAGGCCACATGGACCTAGACCTTACCAACAGGGGATGCAAGGGACACCTCAAGCTTATTACAGCCCCAACCAATCCGCTCCTATGCCTTCCTGGGGTCCCCCTGCTCATCCTTCCTGGTCTATACCTCCTCCATGGTCTTACCTGCCCCAGTACCATACTCAGCCCACTACTCATTCGTTTCACTCACATGCCCAACCACAACCTCAGTGGAATGCACCTCAATCGGGGTGGAGGCCCCAGTACAATACTCCTCCCGCCATTTTGCCTCCACCACCAGCTCAACCACAACCATTACCTCCTGCTCCTCCAAGGCAACCCCAAATGCCTGCTCAACCGAACCCGAACCCCAACAACAGACAGGCCCAGCCAGTATATACTGGGGAAACATCATGCCCTACCTATGCTGTGGAGATCCAGGATATCAACCTGCGATCTGGAAAGACTCTTTCGGATCGCCAACCTCCTCCCCCAGAGGACGAGGAAGATAACCAGGAAAGTGAACCAAAGGCCATTCCACCCTTTCCTGAGAGACTAACGGCCACCACACAACCCAACCTAGAGGAGGATGAGCTTCTGGGAGAACTCAAACAGTTGTGTGTGAGAATACCACTTCTCCAAGCCATCAAAGATGTACCGATATACAACAAACTGGTTAAGGAAAAGTGTTTCAGACACCCAGGCAGGCGAAAAAGAGATGCTTCAACCATCAATGTCATAGGACAGCTGTCTGATCTTATGTTGGGGTAGGCCATCTGCCCAAAGTATCTGGATCCTGGGAGTCCTGTAGTTGATGTCCACATCAATGGCACCATCATACCACACACATTGATTGATCTGGGGGCTGCCATTAATGTGATGACCAGAGATACCATGCTCAAACTCAACCTTCAGGGTTCCTTGAGAAAGACCTCGACAGTACTGCAACTAGCAGATCGCTCCACCGTGACTCCTGAAGGGATTGTAGAGGATGTCTTGGTCTCTGTTGACTCTTGGGAGTACCCTGCAGACTTCTTGGTTCTGCAACCAAAGGCAAAGCTTACTGGATACCCCCTTATTTTGGGAAGGCCTTGGTTAACCACTGCAGATGCTTACATAAGCTGTCATGTAGGGAACATGACCATCAAAAATGGTCCTATGTCCAAGCAGCTAGTCTTGTACCCTCCTGCCCAACCCTTATTAGAGCATGACTTACCACTTTGGTTAGAGGTAGGAGAAGAGGATGAGGTGTACTCGGCACCTTTGTGCACCCTAGACACCACTAGGGGAGGCCTCCCAACCGAGGATGATTTGATTGAGACCTTCATCCAGACTCCACCTCCCAGTGCATTGTCCTTAGAGGAATTGGTGGAGGATGCCCAAGCCAGCACCTTAGTGGACCTTTGTGTGACCAACCCTGTCACTCCCAGAGTCAAAAATGTGGAGTTCGGCCCTGAGAGAACGTTAAAGATCAAATCCTCCCTATCTCCTTCCCAGGAAAAGGAGCTGTGTAGTCTGTTGGCCAGTCATCTAGATGCTTTTGCTTGGAGCTTGTTGAGGCCTCGAAAATCGCTGCCACAACAAAGGGGAAACCACCCGGTCCGGACCTTAGTGCAGCTCCTTTTCTGTTTGGAATAGTGGTTCCGACTGGGGATAATGGGACCAGTTTCCCAAGAACTATAAGTGAATGGGATGGATGAATGACTTATGACATAAGATGGTAATAAGCTGACAGCTAAACTACAAACAAAATGTAATAACTATAATTGGATCCCGGGACTTATCACTTGGCAAAGCGTAGCGTTTGATGGTCTGTGCTTTAAGGCAGGCATATAGATGACTCTAACACTTTAAACATAGACATTTAAACCATTTAAACATTGCTCTGCATAATTAGTTATGCAGAGCGATTAGAGCGAATTACTACACTTAATCATTCATATCATTGATACATACATGAGTGAAAGAGATAACAAATCACCAAAACATTCAATAGTGAAACGAAATGAAGATTCACTGTTATATCGCATACATGCATTCAACAATAGCAAAGATAATGACACAGCAATTCATATAATAAGAAAGAACACAGATACAGATAATAGTACCATGTAAGCTAATCGATCAATCCAGTATATTAATCACTATGTCGCAGTCCTTCCTTCAAATCGGAAAGCATTCCAAACAACAGACAGTCGTGCGCAGTTGTATAAAACAGCCTTCTAATCAAAATTAAGAATCGTTGGTCGAGTTTCACAAAAAGAATATAGACTGAAGCACAATAGTGCAAACTTCAGCCTTTAAGTCTTATTACAAAATTTTACGACCCTTTCCAAAACAATGAAAGCGTCTATAAATACTATACTAATCTAAATATCTAAACAACTGAAAAGCTATTAAATTGGCATCAATAAATGTTTATTCCATCTTTCTTGGCAATCTGGCAGTTGGTGGCAATGCTTCATTCGGTGGGTTCTTTGCCTTTACTCCTTAGCTGACATATCGCCAGCATTGGCTCTACTTCTGGTGGAGTGTTGAGACGCGAAGTTAGCTGGGCATCATATGTAGCATCTTGAATGTCGGGGATCAGGCATCCGAGGGAATCTGTTAAACACTTGAGAGCAGACCTTTGAGTATGTGGCTTGACTAGAAAGAGCCAATATGCATCAGAGGTTAAAGTATTTACTCCGGTAATTAACTTCCTCTGTTCCTCCAAGTCATGGTAATTTGTTTGTTCAAGCATATCTGCTGTTGTTATGCTTCCAGGTGTGCACTTCGAAATCATGTTAGCCAAATAAAGTGTATCATTGACTAGGTCGGTCATATTGCTGGCAATTATTTTACACCTGAAAGCCGCCCTTTCTGCTTTCATTACCTGAGTGTTCCATTCCGTGAAGAGGATGTCTTTGTACGCTTCATGGATTCGGGACAAATTCGCCGCTTTCCCTTCGTCAGTGTCTTGCCACTCAATATAATCGGATATGGCTTCTTCGGCTTGATCTAGCTCATTCCTGGCCTTCTCTATTTGCTCACACACTGTTGTAGATATTTCGCATAATTGCTCAGCCTTAGCAAGTTTTTGAAATAAAAGTCTGATCTGAGACAGTAATGCGCCATTTATTTTAGTTGCCTCTGCTCTGAAGACTTTCACATTCTGTGTGCTCTTGATACCTTCGAGCTGTGTTGATAGTTGAGCTATTCGCTCATCTTTCGATTTCATCATCAGCTCATTTGATGCTTTCAACTGTGACAATGCCTCCGACAATTCTTTTGCCTTCTGAGTTTCACTTTGGTCTATCCTTTGTCTTTCAATTTGCAGTTGCTGGGTTAACAAATTGTTTTCCTGCTGTTGAGCCAGCAACTGCTCTTCCACCTGTGCTGCTTTGTTTTTCGCTTCAATTACCTCTGCCTGTAATGCATATATTTCATGGTCCTTAGTCTTCAACAGAAGACTCACCTCTGATGCTTTGTCGATAGTTGCTGCGGAATACGCTCCCGCGAATTGAGACAGCTTTGTTAGATCATCGGAGGGATCCAAATCCTCCTTCTAGACCATATTGCCCGTTACTGTTTGCTCAGGCAAGATAGAAGGTTGATCAAGCCTTCATCTTTTCTTAGAGCGCTTAATAACGGCTCTATGCTTTGGGCTGTAGAAAATATCCAGGGGAGGAATTTCTTCCACCTGGAGAACAATTTGATCGGAAGGGTCCTTATTGATTACCTCGACATCCTGTGAAACGGGTGGGCCGCTGGTTCCTCCTAAAACCTGAGAAGAAGTGGTATCGGGCGCATCGCTTGTTTTAGAGGAGCCTTTGTCTTTGGAGCCTTCCTTACCACTGATAATGGAATCGAATTGGTTCCATTGTTTAATCAATTCATGATCGATGGAGGTTTGCTTATGTTGCTCTGTATGGGCTTTGCTCCGTTCTTTTTCTTGTTCTAACTTCTGCTGTTCTTCAAGTGCTTTTCGCTGTTGCTCCTCTTGCGTTTTCCACTGCTGCTCCTCCAATTCCTTTTTCTGCCTATCTGCCAGTTCTTTCTTTAGTTTCTCTTCTTCCTTCTTCTTCCTCTGCTCTTCTTCCTTCTTTGCCTTTTGCTGCCTTTCTATCTACTCCTTTCTCTGCTTCTCAGCCTGCAGCTTCTTCTGCCTTTCCTCCTGTTGTTTATCCTGTTCTTTAGTTGTAACCGGAGGTGAATGTATCTGTTGCCGACCAGGCTCGCTTGAGGAAGACGTTGGGGTTGTGGATAATAACTCTAGGGGCAGAGTTTGCAACCTCTGTTCCCTAAGTTTATTAAACTCAGTCAACGCCTCATCATTGTATTTCATTATTGCAAGCTGTTTGGCTTGGCTTATTGTCTCGGTACCTACGAACAGGTCATCAAACAGATCCTCTTGATGATCAACTTTCGTCAATTTTGCTTGTTCTAGGGCAGTGTAGGTGAAATACTCCTCCCCGAACCAACTTGCTACGGCTGGTAAGTCGAAAGAAGCTTCATAGGAAATTCTGGAAATGGGTCTGTCATAAATAGAATAGTAAATGGGCACCATGAAACCATTACAAATTTGGTACAAATGGTCCTTGTAAGAGGACTTCCACAATTTCTGATGGTATAGATGAATGGGTGTTGGATCTTGGGTGGTCCATCTCCAACCGAGGACAGGAAACTCAGAATTAAGACACAGAGTATCCATAATGTAAGCAGAATAATAAAATGGCGGGATTTTCTTTTCGGTGACTATAGTTTTGTTTCTGAATTCACGAACAGCTACGACCAACTTATCAGAAAGAATAGTGGCCCAATCCATGATTATAGCATTGATAGCCGCTTCCATTAAGGGAACCATGTCAATATTGATATTAACAGAGTCATGTAATCCCCACAATCTACACATCATAATCCCCGCATAGCAATAGGGAGAAGCCAAAGAAACGTTGGAGTACTTACCCGAACTTTCATGCTTGTGCTTGGCTGGGTTCTGCCTCCAATCTCGGAGGGGTTCAGATGGTGATTCATTTTCTTTTGCGAATTTCTGCACGAAGGTTCTGTTGTAGACTAGCTCCGGTTCAGGCAGATGATACATTCGCCTCAGGTCATCAGGCTTGAATGACCCGAAAATCCTTCCGTCCCTTGTATGGAAAGTTCTATTAGTGATGGGGATTTCTTCAATTGCCCAGCGCACCACATCTGTGTAAGGGAGAACCTGCTCTCTGGCCGCTATTCTGTGTAAAAAGGAGTCGGCCAAGTCTTTGAGCGTTGCATCAGATTTCCTTAGTACATCAACACTAGTTGTTCTCTCTGTCACTTTTGGTTGCTCGGCCTCCAATAGATTATATGTGCCCTGCCATGTGGTCCTAGCAAGACCAGCGCACGTAGTGTCCGAGATTAAGCCTTTCTTCGAAATTGAAGCAGCTTGACCTGCAACAGGTGTTGTAGTAGAACCAGAAATCCTCTTATTTTTCTTCCCCATCATGTTCAGGCTTTTCTCAACAAACGAACTCTACACAAGCGCAAGAGAAATCGTAACTCGAGAAATAATGAAGACAAAGCATAATGGGAAAGATATATATCACTTGAAGCGTGGCGCTATTAATTTTCAAAAAATGGTTGCGGATCCAATCACTGGTAAGAGATCGCATATGCATTAATGGTGATTTTAAGGCCTGCTACCCATTAAATGACCTTTACGCTGTTATTCAGTTGAATGACCTCCCAACGCGTGCAACAGATATGATATGCCTTAGACGCAAGTATTCGTTAATCGAAGGGGCAAAGTTATTAAATACGCATGCATTATCTTATCCCTGCATTTAACGGCATTTTGAAAACTGCGCTTTAACGACCGGATTTAAATATAACTTTAAAGCTTAAAGCAATCGCTTTCTTGGAAATGCCGATTACCGATGAACAATGTCGCATCGCATGGGGGAAAGAGTTACACTATCGTTTGAAAGTAGCCCTGGCGAACGCCGATTGCGATATCGCATTGGACCAGCATGTGAACACATTACCAGATGTATATTAAGAGATTGGCCGACTTCCGATAGCGATATCGCATCGCATCGGGGAAAGACCTGAGCGCCTTATGAGAGTGCATAGGATACCGCCGACGGCCGATAGCGATATCGCATCGGGTCGGGGTTTAAAACTTAAAGCGTTTTCCCATAAGAGGCAGTGCCGATAGCCGATCGCCGATATAGCATCGCATCGGGTTATAAGATATGTGCTCTTTTTTGTGTATGCATTGAATACCGCCGATCGCCGATAGCGATATCGCATCGGCAAGGACCGAAGTGCCGTTTAAATGCATCTCTCTTGTCATTGCGATATGCGATCTTGCGATCGCTTTATCGCAATGACAAAAGTTTGTTTTATTTTGGGAACATTTTTATTCGAAAAAGGCTCCAATTCACTAACACTTTTGATTATCATACCTTTTTCGAATAAATTCATTAATACCAATTAATTTTTTAAAAGGGACCCATTTCATATGTTAATCATTTGTAAATACAGATGATATGAAATGGGGGGTTGTTGTAGGGCACAACAATTGGCGATTCGTTGGTAGAACCAGTTATCTCTGAAATTAACATAAACATTCAAGCTTTTCATAAATAGAAACTCAATCAGAAGGAGAAATTTCTAATATAACTAGATATTCATGTGTTCTTGACTAAAGTGAACTCCATTTTGTTAACTTCGTCCCATTTAGTTTCAAGAAACCAAATACATAATAAGTTTCAAAAACAAGTCTTTATTGGTTCATAATGATAAAATAGAAAACTTTCCCACATCAGCTTTTATAATTAACTCCTTTGTCATAGGTAGAGCCTCTGTTGCCAGCAGACATTTATAGTCTCGACAGGGATACCTTTTAACCATAGTATTGTCCACTTTTCCATTCACATAAGAGTGTGATTAACAGAATGAATCCATAAAATGTTTTCATATTTTATTTTTCATCTGTTTTTCTTTGTAATAAATAAGATAAAAAGCCACTGTCCTGGTTTGGTAGCCAGTTTATGACAATGCCATTCACTGGTAATAATTTAACTGATCAAGCTGGCTCGTGATGAGACCCCTTGTCTTGAAACTTCAAGCCATTACCCTGTTTTGGTAGGCAGTATTGGTAATGTCAGTTAACCTATTTCCCTATGAACATGGTAAGCAGGCTTATGATAAGACCTCTTATCTTTAATCTTTTATATTTTAGAATTACACTCTGAGTAATCATAACCTTTAGTGAATGGGGTGAACAATTTTCTCCTTAAGAGCAGATGGATGACAGGTGAAGAGTTGAAGATACTGAAAATGGGTTAGCTTCTATCTTTTAACAGATAACCTTTGGAGACTAGTTTTGAAAACATAAAATGATTCAGAACTTTTACCTCTTGAGAGGAGTCTTCAAAATTTAGATTATAGTTTCAGAACACAAGGATATCTAGTTTCCTAGAAACTATTTCTTTTGATTGAGGGTTCTATTATCTAAAAACAAGTATTTATATTATTTTTTGTGAGACAGCTTCGTCAAACACAACAAAAGGTCAATGGAGATACTCTACAGTTTTATTTCCTACCAATCCTACAAACTACGCAAATCTACAAAAGGAGAAGGGGTTACCTTCTTAATTAAAGAATTTCTTCAGGATCAGGCCATTGACGGGGAGAGAATCTCTCAACCCTGATAAATCTTGCAATATAAAAGTTGAATGGCCTATCTTTTCACAGATCTGAAATGGTCCAAGCCACATTTTCTGAAATTTGGTATGCTTACCTTTATCTTCATGGGCCTTGTCCCATTTGAGAACCAAGTCACCAACTTGAAGTTGTTTGGAACCGGATGATGCTGAGTCAAAAGATGCTTTGATGATTTGTTGATGTTTGGCATGAGTGATTCTGGCCTTTTCCCTTTCTTCTTCTAATTTGAGAATTTGGTCATGTCTAAGTTGGATAGAAGAAGACGGAGTCTCTTGAATGAACTGCACTAGGGCTAAAGATGGAAGAACAAGATTTGTAGGCAACACGGCTTCTTTTCCATATACCAGATTGAAAGGAGAGGTCCCTATAGAAGCCTTTTGTGTTATTCTATCAGCCCATAATGCAAAGACCAAAGATTTATGCCAGTTTCTATGATTCTGTTCAACAGTTCGCTTAATGATTTTGATGAGATTCTTATTAGTAGATTCGGCTAAACCGTTCCCCTGGGGATAATAATTGGAAGAATATTTCAGTTTAAACCCTCTTTTAATAGCAAAATCATATATAGCGTTTCCTGAGAAATAAGAAGCATTATCAAAAACAAGAGCGTTTGGAACACCAAACCTGGTAATGATGAATTGGTCAATGAACTCGATAATTGCCTCTGCATTTGCCGCTTTCAAAGGAATAGCTTCTACCCATTCAGTAAAATAATCAGTAGCAGTAAGGATATACCTATGTTGTTTGGAAGATGGTGGAGTAATTTCCCCGATGATATCTAATCCCCATTGTTCGAATGGCTGTTCAATGTTGACAGGTTGCAGGGGGAAAGCTGATTTTCGTTGTCTTCCACCAGATGTTTGGCAATTAAGGCATTTTCTTACGTACTCATGGCAATCTCTAAATAGAATAGGCCAATAATATCCAGCATGGATAATCTTGTGAGCTGTTGTGTCAGCTCCAAAATGTCCCCCAGCTGGTCCATCATGTAGCTCCTGCAAAACCTTTTGAGCTTCAGGTTTCTCAAGACATCTTAACAGGATAGAATCATAATTTTGTTTAAACAACACATCATCAATGAGAGTGAAATTCTTAGCTTTTAACCTAATGGCCCTTTTATTCTTGTAAGATAAATTTGGAGGAGCATAACCGTTCTTCAAATAAAATATTAAATCTGCATATTGAGATTCAGAATCAGTGACACTTATCTGATTGATGGATTTAATCTAATCTTCATCGCTTGATTCATGAATGTTCGATGCTCCTGCCAATATCCTGCAAAAACCTTGGCCCCTAACAATCTTTGCTGGCTTTATTTCTAAGTCATACTCTTGAAGCGCTGTAACCCAATTGGCTCTTTTTTCACCCAATTCTTTCTGAATTAATAGTTGTCTTACCGCTGGGAAAGGAACTATAACTTTCGTAAGGGTTTTCAAAAGTAAGGGTCTATAATGTTTGACTGCTTTGAACACAGCAAAGGCTTGTTTCTCCACATCCGAATAATTCAATTCGGCACCTTGAAGATTTGAACTGAAAAATGATATGGGTGCTTCTAAGTTGTTATCATTCAGTTGTGTGAGTACTGCGGCATATGAAGTGTTGGATGCAATAGTATATAGTGTAAAATGATTAGAAAAATTTGGAGTATTCAAGGCTGGGGCATTGATTATTGACTGTTTGATAACATCAAAAGCTTGTTTTTCTTCTGATCCCCATTTGAAGACTGAATTCTTCTTGATCATTGTCTGAAGTGGTAATACAATCTGTGAAAAATCTGGAACAAATCGTTTGACAAAATTAATCTGACCTAAAAATGACTGCATTGATTTTTTGTTATGTGGGAAAGGGATTTCAGAAATTTCATTAATCCGATCAGGGTCAATATAAATACCATCTTTGGATACTATAAATCCTAAGAGTTTTCCTTGGTCTAGAGCAAAGAAGGACTTTTTTGGGTTTAGAGAAATACCATATCTTTTGCATCTCTGAAAGATCTGATTTAAGTCGTGCAAATGATTATCTCTCTCCTTAGAATACACAGTAATATCGTCTAGATAGACGACTACTGATTGATTAATTAACCCTCTGAAGGCCATGTCCATAGCTCTCTGAAATGTCGCTCCGGCGTTTATAAGACCAAAAGGCATTTTCTGATATGCATAGGTTCCCCATTTTGTTCTGAATGTGGTTTTAAGTTGGTCATCAGGATGAACCAGAACTTGGTTGTATCCTGAGAATCCATCGAGAAAGGACATCAATTCAGAACCTGCCACCGATTGGAGAATTTGCTCCATAGTGGGTAATGGGAAGTTGTCTTTTAAGCCTGCTTTGTTCAGATTCCTGAAATCAATACAAATTCGAATGTTGCCATTTTTCTTTCTGACTGGCACCATATTAGAAACCCAGTTTGAGTGTCGGACCGGGAAAATAATCTTGGCTTTCAACAGCTTGTTGAGCTCCGACTTTATCTGGTTTTCCAAGTTTGGGTGTATTTTTCTTAATTTTTGCTGAATTGGTTTTTTATCAGGAAGCATAGGAATGGTATGCTGGATAATAGATGTGTCATATGTCTTTAAGTCATCATATTTCCAAGCAAAAACCTGTTTGTTCTTTCTCAACAATTTAATAAATGCTTCCTTTTCATTCTGAGATAGTCCTGTTCCTAAATTGATGTTTTGAGGAGACTCTTTAGTTCCTAGATTTATCAATTCAAACCTAAGGGTAGAACTTTGAAGCTTTGTGTTAATTACAGGTTTAAACCTGTCTTTAATATCATAAAGATCTTCTAATTTTACCACTGGTTTGGGGATCGAATTTTCTTTGAGCACTTCTTTCATCTGGGAATCATGATCATCTTCGTCAATAACTTGCTTATCATAAGAATTCTCAGAAGTTAAAAATTGCAAAATATCATCATCATGATTAAATACTCTCCAATTAG
This sequence comes from Pinus tabuliformis, assembly GCA_031772625.1. Taxonomy (NCBI): domain Eukaryota; kingdom Viridiplantae; phylum Streptophyta; class Pinopsida; order Pinales; family Pinaceae; genus Pinus; species Pinus tabuliformis. Next base: position 848,241,418 of record CM062816.1, on the reverse strand, counting down.
TGACATTGTCAGGAATTGAGGGTCTGAAAAGTAATTCTACAGAAAATCTATCAAGGCTGTAGTCTTCAGAAGGTAGAAGCTTTGAAGCTACATTGGCTAGTAAATCTGCGGCTGAATTTTGAGATCGAGGTATAGAAGAAATGTTGAATGCCAAAAAGTGTGAGGTAAGCTCTTGAACGAGCGATTGGTAATGTTTAAGGTGAGTCAAAAGGCAATGAATTGCATTTCTAACCTGTTTGACAATGATTTCCGAATCGCCGAATACCTTTAGATATCGCACCTCCAAGCCGATTGCTTTGTATAATCCTTGGATTAAAGCTTCATATTCGGTTGTATTATTAGTGCACTCAAACTCTAACCTACAAGACAAGATTGTATTTTCTCCTTGCGGACTAACCAATATACATCCAGCTCCTGAACCTTCAGTGGACTTAGAGCCATCAAAATACAGAGACCAAAATAAAGGAATATTAACAAAAGTATCTACATTTTTCTCAGCATCATTAAAACATCTGGACCTATCAGTTTGTGAAAAATTTTCTATTTGAGATGTAAAATGATTGACTGAAAAAGGAGATGGTTGGGCAACAAAGTTGCCAAAGAATGATTCTGCCGAATAATTCCCCAAAATGTTGTTGTTGAATGCCACAGGTTGGTTTTCTTGCTCGAATTCAGTAACTGTGTGGGTCATATGCTTCTCACGGTCAATCCTTATTTGATTTGGCTTTCCCTTGTAGGGAAGCCACATATGTGACCAATCTGTAGAAATATACCCGTGCAGTTTTTCGGACCAATCTCTGCTCAATATTAAACCATAAAATTCAGGTATGTCGGCAATTAAAATATCAATTCTCTGGACAACCCTGGGGTCGGCAGACAACCTGATGGTTACAGAATTGATTTCACCCACTACCTGCACTTTAGTCCTATCCAACTGCACAATATGAGTGGTTGACTTCTGTGGCTCAATGTTCAGCTTAGAACAAACTGAAGCTGGCATTATATTAGATGAAGCCCCTGAATCAATTAAACAGTTGTGCAGGTTTCTATTATAAATCTCGTACGTCAGCAGGAAGGGTGGAGTGTGAGAATTTGATTTATCTCCAATTAGAACTGAATCGGTAGCTTCAACCATACCTGCAGGAGGCTGGCCTGGATCGTTGGCAGCTCTTGTACTGGGAAGGGGAGTAGAGGGAACAACATTCAATTCTTTGAGAAGTAACTTTTGTTGATGTTTTAATTTGCTAAGCTCAAACATAGTTATATTTGCCTTAGTTTTCTTCATGTCATCAACAATGTTATATTCCATTGAATCAGATATCACTAATGTCTTGGATGTTGAAGGAGAATTAGAAGTTGAAGGCTGATTTTGGGGAGCTACTACAGGCGATTTCTTAGGGGCAACTTTTTCTTTTGCTGTAGAAGCACCTGCACTTCTTTTCTTCGATGGTGCCTGAGCGGGTTCGGAAGTACTTTTACTTCTTGTAGTAACCGGAAAGGCTTCTTCTTCATTCTCAGTATCAGAGTTTGGGAGTATAAAATCCCACATTCCATGGCATTCAGCTACTTCTTCTTCATCATCGGTTTGTAAAGTTGTTTCCTCTTCCTCTTCTTGGTCTGAGTCTGCATTGGATATAACATTGGGCGGCTTTGATTCAGTTTTCTTGTAAGTTCTAAATGGTCTTTTATTTGAGGTTTCGACCACTTGCTTCTTGATGTCAACCATTTCGTTAGACAATGTTTTAAGGACCTTTTGTAAACCTTCCATGTCATAGGGGTCCTTTGGGGTTTTCTTCTTAGAATCTTCTTTAAACGAGACTTTTTTAGCTTTTCGGTCTTCTAGAGCAGCTTTCTTCTCAAGAGCATTAATGCGCTTTTCAACAGCAAGTGCTTCTTTCATGTTTTCAGCTAAGGTAGGTTTCCCAGCCCTGTCTACAAAAATAGCTATGTTGGCAGGTAGGGCGGTAATATACCATTCGCTTCGGATTTGTTCACTTGGTTTAGAATCAGTAGGGATTTTATTCAGGAGTTTATTAAATCTGGCATTAAACTCCTTTATTGGTTCCCTGTGCTCTATCCTTAGATTGGAGAGATCGTTTATTAAAGTAGCTAAGGACCTATCATCTCCATACTTGGTAAGAAACTGCTCTTGGCATGTGTTCCAACTGGTAATTGAACTAGCAGGTAAGGAAAAATACCAGGATCTTGCTAATCCTTGTAAGGTATAGGGGAAGAGTCTTACAACAACATCTTGCTCTGTCACTCCTTTTAAGTTAACTGCCAACATAAAATTGTTAATATGTTCTTCAGCTTGGGTTCCGTTATCTGGATTAAATTTAGGCAGCCATTTTTCGGGAGCATCTGGTAGATCATGCAATGGTCCGGGCATGTTGACTGCACCTGGCCTAGTCCATGGGTCTGCCATTATGCTAGCGACAGTGGTTGACACTACTGTTGGAATTCCAGATGTTTGGGGAGGTATCAAAGATGAAGAGTGAGTAGGTTGGGATATTGAAGCTCGTGTTCCCTGATGAACAACAATATGTAATGGAGGAGTGGGTGGTTGACTTTGCAGATGAGGAGATGAAATGGAGGATGTGGAAGAAAAATCCCCACTATCAGATCCTTCAGTATTTTTCTTTGGCTTTTTCCTTTTGGGTAAAGGAAACTCAGTGGGTTCAATACCAAGTTTTTCGCTCTGAAGTCTGGTAAGAGGATGAGTGAGGTTAAACTGCGAAGTCGCACTGCTTTCTGATATCTCAGATTTTTGTGGTGAGATCGAGAAGCTCTGAAGTTTATGGATTAGAGACTGGACTTCAGGAGATTCAAGACTTAGCTGTTCTGGGATATGATGGGATTGAGCAGTGGTGGTAGATTCCTCTTCTTCTTGGTTATGGGCTGGCGAACCAGCATGTAATTGAGAAGAACGAGGAGATTTGGAGGGAGAATTACTCTTAGAATGACTTGCCGATTTAGGTCTGCTTGCCATTCACAGTCAATGCCCTCCTTCTAGCGCCAATTTTGTTGAGGCCTCGAAAATCGCTGCCACAACAAAGGGGAAACCACCCGGTCCGGACCTTAGTGCAGCTCCTTTTCCGTTTGGAATAGTGGTTCCGACTGGGGATAATGGGACCAGTTTCCCAAGAACTATAAGTGAATGGGATGGATGAATGACTTATGACATAAGATGGTAATAAGCGGACAGCTAAACTACAAACAAAATGTAATAACTATAATTGGATCCCGGGACTTATCACTTGGCAAAGCGTAGCGTTTGATGGTCTGTGCTTTAAGGCAGGCATATAGATGACTCTAACACTTTAAACATAGACGTTTAAACCATTTAAACATTGCTCTGCATAATTAGTTATGCAGAGCGATTAGAGCGAATTACTACACTTAATCATTCATATCATTGATACATACATGAGTGAAAGAGATAACAAATCACCAAAACATTCAATAGTGAAACGAAATGAAGATTCGTTGTTATATCGCATACATGCATTCAACAATAGCAAAGATAATGACACAGCAATTCATATAATAAGAAAGAACACAGATACAGATAATAGTACCATGTAAGCTGATCGATCAATCCAGTATATTAATCACTATGTCGCAGTCCTTCCTTCAAATCGGAAAGCATTCCAAACAACAGATAGTCGTGCGCAGTTGTATAAAACAGCCTTCTAATCAAAATTAAGAACCGTTGGTCGAGTTTCACAAAAAGAATATAGACTGAAGCACAATAGTGCAAACTTCAGCCTTTAAGTCTTATTACAAAATTTTACGACCCTTTCCAAAACAATGAAAGGGTCTATAAATACTATACTAATCTAAATATCTAAACAACTGAAAAGTTATTAAATTGGCATCAATAAATGTTTGTTCCATCTTTCTTGGCAATCTGGCAGTTGGCGGCAATGCTTCATTCGGTGGGTTCTTTGCCTTTACTCCTTAGCTGACATATCGCCAGCATTGGCTCTACTTCTGGTGGAGTGTTGAGACGCGAAGTTAGCTGGGCATCATATGTAGCATCTTGAATGTCGGGGATCAGGCATCCGAGGGCATCTGTTAAACACTTGAGAGCAGACCTTTGAGTATGTGGCTTGACTAGAAAGAGCCAATATGCATCAGAGGTTAAAGTATTTACTCCGGTAATTAACTTCCTCTGTTCCTCCAAGTCATGGTAATTTGTTTGTTCAAGCATATCTGCTGTTGTTATGCTTCCAGGTGTGCACTTGGAAATCATGTTAGCCAAATAAAGTGTATCATTGACTAGGTCGGTCATATTGCTGGCAATTATTTTACACCTGGAAGCCACCCTTTCTGCTTTCATTACCTGAGTGTTCCATTCCGTGAAGAGGATGTCTTTGTACGCTTCATGGATTCGGGACAAATTCGCCGCTTTCCCTTCGTCAGTGTCTTGCCACTCAATATAATCGGATATGGCTTCTTCGGCCTGATCTAGCTCATTCCTGGCCTTCTCTATTTGCTCACACACTGTTGTAGATATTTCGCATAATTGCTCAGCCTTAGCAAGTTTTTGACATAAAAGTCTGATATGAGACAGTAATGCGCCATTTATTTGAGTTGCCTCTGCTCTGAAGACTTTCACATTCTGTGTGCTCTTGATACCTTCGAGCTGTGTTGATAGTTGAGCTATTCGCTCATCTTTCGATTTCATCATCAGCTCATTTGATGCTTTCAACTGTGACAATGCCTCCGACAATTCTTTTGCCTTCTGAGTTTCACTTTGGTCTATCCTTTGTCTTTCAATTTGCAGTTGCTGGGTTAACAAATTGTTTTCCTGCTGTTGAGCCAGCAACTGCTCTTCCACCTGTGCTGCTTTGTTTTTCGCTTCAATTACCTCTACCTGTAATGCATATATTTCATGGTCCTTAGTCTTCAACAGAAGACTCACCTCTGATGCTTTGTCGATAGTTGCTGCGGAATACGCTCCCGCGAATTGAGACAGCTTTGTTAGATCATCGGAGGGATCCAAATCCTCCTTCCAGACCATATTGCCCGTTACTGTTTGCTCAGGCAAGATAGAAGGTTGATCAAGCCTTCGTCTTTTCTTAGAGCGCTTAATAACGGCTCTATGCTTTGGGCTGTAGAAAATATCCAGGGGAGGAATTTCTTCCACCTGGAGAACAATTTGATCGGAAGGGTCCTTATTGATTACCTCGACATCCTGTGAAACGGGTGGGCCGCTGGTTCCTCCTAAAACCTGAGAAGAAGTGGTATCGGGCGCATCGCTTGTTTTAGAGGAGCCTTCCTTACCACTGATAATGGAATCGAATTGGTTCCATTGTTTAATCAATTCATGATCGATGGAGGTTTGCTTATGTTGCTCTGTATGGGCTTTGCTCCGTTCTTTTTCTTGTTCTAACTTCTGCTGTTCTTCAAGTGCTTTTCGCTGTTGCTCCTCTTGCGTTTTTCGCTGCTGCTCCTCCAATTCCTTTTTCTGCCTATCTGCCAGCTCTTTCTTTAGTTTCTCTTCTTCCTTCTTCTTCCTCTGCTCTTCTTCCTTCTTTGCCTTTTGCTGCCTTTCTATCTGCTCCTTTCTCTGCTTCTCAGCCTGCAGCTTCTTCTGCCTTTCCTCCTGTTGTTTATCCTGTTCTTTAGTTGTAACCGGAGGTGAATGTATCTGTTGCCGACCAGGCTCGCTTGAGGAAGACGCTGGGGTTGTGGATAATAACTCTAGGGGCAGAGTTTGCAACCTTTGTTCCCTAAGTTTATTAAACTCAGTCAACGCCTCATCATTGTATTTCATTATTGCAAGCTGTTTGGCTTGGCTTATTGTCTCGGTACCTACGAACAGGTCATCAAACAGATCCTCTTGATGATCAACTTTCGTCAATTTTGCTTGTTCTAGGGCAGTGTAGGCAGTTTGCTTTGGATCATAGAGTCTGCTTGGGAGAGTGGCCAAGGATAAAGCTTGGATTTTTGTCGCTTCTTTTTCTGCGTGCTTGTAATTAAGCAGAGTAAAAACCCCAATTCTTAAATGAAAAGAGGGCCAACCTTTCTTCTTCTCTTCTTTGAGAGTTTGTGTGACACTCTCGGCCATAATCTGGTAACAGATTTCCCGGGCTAACAGCTTGTCTGGGATATATAAAGGGAGGACATGCGGCCTAGCCTTACTCCCAAAAACTCTGATATAGGTGAAATACTCCTCCCCGAACCAACTTGCTACGGCTGGTAAGTCGAAAGAAGCTTCATAGGAAATTCTGGAAATGGGTCTGTCATAAATAGAATAGTAAATGGGCACCATGAAACCATTACAAATTTGGTACAAATGGTCCTTGTAAGAGGACTTCCACAATTTCTGATGGTATAGATAAATGGGTGTTGGATCTTGGGTGGTCCATCTCCAACCGAGGACAGGAAACTCAGAATTAAGACACAGAGTATCCATAATGTAAGCAGAATAATAAAATGGCGGGATTTTCTTTTCGGTGACTATAGTTTTGTTTCTGAATTCACGAACAGCTACGACCAACTTATCAGAAAGAATAGTGGCCCAATCCATGATTATAGCATTGATAGTCGCTTCCATTAAGGGAACCATGTCAATATTGATATTAACAGAGTCATGTAATCCCCACAATCTACACATCATAATCCCCGCATAGCAATAGGGAGAAGCCAAAGAAACGTTGGAGTACTTACCCGAACTTTCATGCTTGTGCTTGGCTGGGTTCTGCCTCCAATCTCGGAGGGGTTCGGATGGTGATTCATTTTCTTTTGCGAATTTCTCCACGAAGGTTCTATTGTAGACTAGCTTCAGTTCAGGAAGATGATACATTCGCCTCAGGTCATCAGGCTTGAATGACCCGAAAATCCTTCCATCCCTTGTATGGAAAGTTCTATCAGTGATGGGGATTTCTTCAATTGCCCAGCGCACCACATCTGTGTAAGGGAGAACCTGCTCTCTGGCCGCTATTCTGTGTAAAAAGGAGTCGGCCAAGTCTTTGAGCGTTGCATCAGATTTCCTTAGTACATCAACACTAGCTGTTCTCTCTGTCACTTTTGGTTGCTCGGCCTCCAACAGATTATATGTGCCCTGCCATGTGGTCCTAGCAAGACCAGCGCACGTAGTGTCCGAGATTAAGCCTTTCTTCGAAATTGAAGCAGCTTGACCTGCAACAGGTGTTGTAGTAGAACCAGAACTCCTCTTATTTTTCTTCCCCATCATGTTCAGGCTTTTCTCAACAAACGAACTCTACACAAGCGCAAGAGAAATCGTAACACGAGAAATAATGAAGACAAAGCATAATGGGAAAGATATATATCACTTGAAGCGTGGCGCTATTAATTTTCAAAAAATGGCTGCAGATCCAATCACTGGTAAGAGATCGCATATGCATTAATGGTGATTTTAAGGCCTGCTACCCATTAAATGACCTTTACGCTGTTATTCAGTTGAATGACCTCCCAACGCGTGCAACAGATATGATATGCCTTAGACGCAAGTATTCGTTAATCGAAGGGGAAAAGTTATTAAATACGCATGCATTATCTTATCCCTGCATTTAACGGCATTTTGAAAACTGCGCTTTAACGACTGGATTTAAATATAACTTTAAAGCTTAAAGCAATCGCTTTCTTGGAAATGTCGATTACCGATGAACAATGTCGCATCACATGGGGGAAAGAGTTACACTATCGTTTGAAAGTAGCCCTGGCGAACGCCGATTGCGATATCGCATTGGACCAGCATGTGAACACATTACCAGATGTATATTAAGAGATTGGCCGACTTCCGATAGCGATATCGCATCGCATCGGGGAAAGACCTGAGCGCCTTATGAGAGTGCATAGGATACCGCCGACGGCCGATAGAGATATCGCATCGGGTCGGGGTTTAAAACTTAAAGCGTTTTCCCATAAGAGGCAGTGCCGATAACCGATCGCCGATATAGCATCGCATCGGGTTATAAGATATGTGCTCTTTTTTGTGTATGCATTGAATACCGCCGATCGCCGATAGCTATATCGCATCGGCAAGGACCGAAGTGCCGTTTAAATGCATCTCTCTTGTCATTGCAATATGCGATCTTGCGATCGCTTTATCGCAATGACAAAAGTTTGTTTTATTTTGGGAACATTTTTATTCGAAAAAGGCTCCAATTCACTAACACTTTTGATTATCATACCTTTTTCGAATAAATTCATTAATACCAATTAATTTTTTAAAAGGGACCCATTTCATATGTTAATCATTTGTAAATACAGATGATATGAAATGGGGGGTTGTTGTAGGGCACAACAGAGCTATAAGGAGATGAAAGGAGTCCATCCTTCGGTTTGTACCCATCACATCTACATCAAAGAAGACTGTAAACCAGTTAGGCAACCCCAAAGGAGAATGAATCCAGCCTTTAAGGACATCGTCAAGGAGGAATTACAAAAACTGTTGGATGCCAGATTCATTTACCCCATCTCGGATAGCGAATGGGTATCCCCTTTGGTGCTGGTTCCCAAGAAAAACGGGAAGTGGAGAATCTGTGTGGACTATCGAGAACTGAACAAGGCCACCAAGAAAGACCATTTTCCTCTACCCTTCATAGATCAAGTGTTGGATGGACTGGCAGGAAAGAAGTTTTTCTCTTTCCTGGATGGGTTTAGCGGGTATAACCAGATCCAAATCAGCCCGGAAAACCAAGATAAGACCACCTTCACTTGTCCTTGGGGTACCTTTGCTTACAGAGTTCTTCCCTTTGGACTATGCAATGCTCCTGCCACCTTCCAGAGGGTCGTCTTGAGCATCTTTTCTGAGCTGGTCCATGATTCGGTGGAAATCTATATGGATGACTTCACTCCTTATGGGTCCAACTTCCAGGAAGCATTGTCCAATCTGGGAAAAGTCCTAACCAAGTGCATTGAGATGAACCTGTCCCTTAGTCCTGAAAAGTGTGAATTCTTGATGACTGAAGGGACCGTGCTAGGCCATACCATTTCTTGCCAAGGGTTACAGGTGGATCCTAACAAAATTGCTCTCATCAAGAAGGTTCCACCTCCTCAGAAGGTAAGAGATGTTCGAAGCTTCTTAGGATTAGCAGGGTATTATAGGAGATTCATTAAAGACTTCAGCAAGCTAGCCTCGCCATTGTTTGGCCTCTTGGCAAAAGATGTTGAGTTTAAATGGACTGACGATTGTCAGAAGGCTCTGAATGAATTAAAGGACAAGTTGGTGTCTACCCCAATCTTGAGAGGTCCAAACTGGGCCCTACCTTTCCACACCCACACTGATGCCTCGAACAAAGCCATAGGGGCAGCCTTATGACAAGTTGAAAAAAAACTTCCATACGCCATATACTTTGTCAGCAAAAACTTATCCAAGGCAGAACTGAATTACACTGTAACTGAGAAAGAATTCTTGGCCGTGGTCCATGCACTAAACAAATTCCGACATTATATCACTGGATATCAAACATTTGTGCATACTGATCATGCTACAATTAGATATTTAATGAATAAACCAGATGTGAATGCTCGTATTATTAGATGGTTACTTTTGTTGCAGCAGTTTGATTTGACTATCGTTGACAAACCAGGTAAAGAAAATGTTGTTGCTGACTTTTTGTCTAGATTGGATTTACCTGCAGGAGAGGATGGAACAGTGGATGACCAGATGCCAGATGAACATCTGTTTGCTATTTCAATACTCTCTCCATGGTTTGCTGATATAGCAAACTACCTTGTCTCAGCACAGTTTCCTCCGCACCTATCCTCAAGAGAGAAGAGCAGGATCATACGGAAGAGTGCCTCATTCACTTGGATCGGGGGCAACCTGTTCAATCTTGGCCCTGATCAGATCTTAAGTCGTTGTGTAAGGGAGGAGGAAGTCTTTGATATCCTCCTAACCTGTCATGACGGGCCTTGTGGAGGACATTTTGCAGCCAAAAGGACTGCCTTCAAAATCTTGCAGGCAGGCTACTATTGGCCCACACTTCATCAAGATGTCAGAAGGTATATCAGCCAATGTGACCGATGCCAAAGGATGGGGAAACCAACTCCAAGGGACGAAATGCCTCTCCAACCTCAAGTGACCCTTGAGCCATTTGAGAAGTGGGGTATGGATTTTGTGGGTCCAATCAATCCTCCTTCGAGGCAAAGGTCTTACATCATTGTGTGCACAGACTACCTGACAAAGTGGGCAGAAACCAAGGCAATCAAAGCAGCGACAGAAGAAAAGGTGGCCGAGTTCTTAAGAGAAAACATCTTCTACAAATTTGGCTACCCAAGAGAGCTAGTCACTGATCAAGGAAGCCAGTTCACCTCCAACTTAATTGAAGACCTACTCGCTCATCACAAAATCAAGCATAGGACTTCCACCCCCTATCATCCTCAAGCAAATGGGCAGGTGGAAGTCACCAATAGAGCATTGGAAGGGATCTTGACTAAGGTGGTGAGCAGCAGCAGGAAAGACTGGGCAGATCGCCTGGTTGAGGCCACATGGGCTTACAACACCACTTGGAAGACCACAACCGGCTTCACACCTTATGAGCTGGTCTATGGGAAGAGAGCTTTGCTGTCAATTGAGTTCAAGTACAACACCTTGAGGATGGTAGCGCAGCTGGACCTGGATCTCAGCCATGCCCAACAAGAAAGGTTATTGCAGCTGAATGGATTGGACGAGCACCGAATGCAGGCCCTTCTCCACTCAGAAGTGGTTCAACTTCAGAGGAAGGTGTGGCATGACCAACACCTCAATGACAAGCAATTTCAGCCGGGAGATTGGGCGCTGTTGTATGATTCCAGGCATAAGGATTTCAAGGGGAAGCTGAGAACCAGATGGCTGGGACCATACGCAGTGTGTTAGCGCTTGAGATTTCACCCTAGGCTGAGGAAGGTAAACCTTCAAGGCAACATCAAACCATTTCACCTCGTAGCTAGCCCTACGGGGTATGAGAAGGCTCTCTCCGGTCAATCTCGGTAGATCTTCAAATGGAAGGAGATGACCAACAAGTTAACACTGATAACATTCTTATGCGGGAGAAAAACCACCTGCTGCAATATGTCTCTATCTTCTTTCAAGAAATTCTTTTTACAATGATTTTGTACTGGTGCAGTCCTTTACCAGCACGCAGGCTGCAACCTGCAGAGAGCTACAACTCTCTCTCGTTTTCCAGACTCTCCTGGAAGGGAGCTACAACCCCCTACTTCTTTTCATGAAGAATCAAATGATCAACAAGTATACAACAGATACAGTCCACTACAGATATCAGATCAGTAATTACAGAAATAACCCAGAACACCTTATGAACAGAAATATACAGTCAACAGATCATCTTAAGACAGGGACGCATATTTTCTTTCTGTGACCTACGACTGGACGCAGTCTACCTTCCACTGTTCTGCGTGCCGACGCACTGTTCCTCTATGCTTTGCTGCGACCGGCGCACCCAGAAACACTATCGCGCCGCGTCTTTTGCTTCAGAGACGCACCCAATAACACAGTCACGCCGCGTCCTTTGCCTCAGAGACGCACCTGAGCCTTTACTGTACTGCGTCCCGGCGCACTTTCCCTTCACTGCACCTGCGTCCCTTCGGATATAAAAGATATGAGGACTTCAGAACCAACCCAAACACTCAGATCCACAGATCTGATCATGCGCCATAGAGATCACAGTCCATTAGAAGATTCGCCTTCATAGATCTGGACTAGATCTCACCAAAAGATATTCAACCAAGATGATGCTCAATCCAAATGAACTCCTTTACTTTATATAGGCAAGCTTCTCCCCAAAACATGGAACAATACCACGAGCCGACACCATAGAAACACAAAACCGTCGGCTAGATACCATGCAAGAAACCCCCACGTGCTTTTCTCTGCCTTGAAATGTGTGCACTGGGCGGACGCACCTCCTGAACGGCTGGCCTGCGTCCCTGGACGCGGGTTCTGTATGGTATACCTGCGGGGACGCACTTGCTGAACATATTTCCTGCGTCCTTCTTGATTTATCACCTGAATGGGTTTGCCATCAAGGACAACACCTGAATCATAATGCCAACAATTGGTATCAGAGCCGGTCCTTCAGAACAGCTTGATCGCTTGAAGGTAGATCGTTCATCATGAGCAACTACGAGAGAGAAGCATCAATCAGGCCACCCGTCTTCGATGGAACAAACTTCAATTATTGGAAGGTAAGAGTTACTGCATATCTTCAATCTCTTGGTACAGAAGTTTGGAACATTGTAGAATCAGGCTATGCCTTTCCTTCAGTTACTCCTACAGATCCAGCTGAGAAAAAGCAGTATGAAACAAATGCAAAAGCAGTCAGCACTCTATTAGGAAGTATATCTCAAACAGAGTTCATGAAGGTCATGCACTTCAAATCAGCAAAAGAGATATGGGACAAAATGATCACTAGCTATGAAGGAGATGAACAGGTAAAAGAAGCTAAACTTCAAACTCTCAGGATTCAATATGAGACTCTCAAGATGTATAATGATGAAAGTGTGGCTAATTATTTTCTTCGAGTAGATGAGATTGTTAATTGTATGAAAAATTTGGGTGAAGAAATAAAAGAGACTATAGTAGTTCAAAAGATTCTAAGATCTTTATCTCCCAAGTTTGAATCTAAAGTATCTGCAGTAGAAGAAAAGGAAAATCTCCGTGTTCTCACTATGTCTCAGCTGCATGGAATTCTAACTGCTTATGAAATGAGAAAGGGAGGTCCATCAGATAGAAGGGAAGCTGCTTTTAAAGCATCAGGCAAAGAAGATCACTATGAAGCATGTCATGTTCCAGAAGAAGAGGAAGAAGAATCAAACTTTGTCAGAAATCTTCAAAGGGGTTCTGGAAGGTTCAGAGGTAAGCTACCTTTCAAATGTTTTGCTTGTGGAAGAGTAGGTCATTATGCTGCAAAATGCTCTTATAAGGATAAAGGAAAGGAACCAGTTAGATGGAACAAGAAACAGGGTACAAATAAGAAAAGCTACTACACCCATGAAGATAGCGATGGCTTATCAAACAGTGATGAAGATGAACAAGGTAACAAATATAGATTGTTAATGGCATTTGAAGATGACAATTATGAGGATGCTATAGATGTGGATAACCTTTATGATGAAATTACTAGACTCAAGAGATGTATAGAAGAAAAGAACATGATTATTGATACTCTACAATTTCAGATTGATGAAAAGGAAAAACATCTTGAAAAATTAGAAGGTGAAATTGTTGGTCTTAGAAAAGAAATTGAGAAAACAAAAACTATTAATCTCAAGTTTGTCAAAGGATCTGAAACGTTGAATGAGATTATCAGTGTGCAGCGATCTCCTCTAAATAAGACAGGTCTGGGCTACAATGGAGAAACTTCTCAAGCTTCCACTTCAAAAAGTTATCTTGATGCCGCAAGAAGAAATGAGCAAGAACACAAGGAAGATCATCAGGTAAAGCAGGGACAAACTTCAAACTATCAGGGGCAATCCAGCTTAAGGGTGAACAAAAGCCACAACCAGCCACAGGTAAAAACTTCTCAATTTGGTTCAAGAATAGATGAAAATAGAAATTACAATCAGTCGGCTGGTAGATTCAATAATCGCAGAAACTTCTTCAATGGACAATGCTTTTCTTGCCATAACTTTGGTCACAAAGCAGCCCAATGTGTTGCGTATAAAACAATCATGACTAGGGAAGCTCAAAGACAAAGAAGCATGACAGGGAATACAAAAAGGACCTATAACAATTTTTCAGCTCTTGAAAATGAAGTTGAATGCTCTATTTGCAATAATTTTGGACATGAAGATGTTGAATGCAGAAGCAGGTTTCCGGAAAGAAAGGTACAAGAACAAAAAAGGGAACAAACCTCAGGCACCAAAACATGGAAAATAAAGGAACCTCAAACAGAAAGATGTGGGATAGCATTCTATGCAGAAGGACAAGAAAATCTATGGTACATTGACAGTGGATGTTCAAAGCACATGACAGGTGATAAAGAAAAACTTGAATCTTATTCTAATTTAGAAAAGGGAAAGAAAGTCTCTTTTGGAAATGATACTCCTGCAACTATAAAAGGAAAAGGTATTGCTCCTTTAAAAGAAGATGTTAAGGCTGGAAATGTTTTGTTTGTTGATGGACTAAAGCATAATCTTCTAAGTGTAAGCCAGATGTGTGATCAAAGAACCGAGGTTATATTCAGATCAAATGGATGTCTTGTTCGTGATCTTGATACAGGTAAAACAGTTCTCAAAGGAAAAAGAACTTCAAATAATCTATACATTTTTGATGAAGAACAACAACAATGCTATTTAAGCAAGGATGAAGAGCACTGGTTATGGCATCGAAGATTGGGACATCTAAGTTTCTCACAAATAAGGAAAGCTTGCAAATATCAGGCAGTTCGCGATCTTCCAGATATCAAAATTCCTGACAACACCATGTGCAGATCATGTCAGTTTGGAAAACAGACTAGAACTAACTTTCCAGAGAAAGAAGGATCAGCCAGTATGCCTCTGGAGCTAGTACATACAGATGTATGTGGACCATTCAGAAAAAGAACACCTAGAGGAGAGGAATACTTGATATTATTTATTGACGATTTCTCCAGGTTTGTTTGGTTGGGACTTATGAAGCACAAGGATGAAGCTTTCGAAAAATTCAAATCCTTCAAAGCCTTGGCTGAAAATGAATCAGGTCACAAGATTAAGTGCCTCAGATCCGACAGAGGTGGAGAATTTACTTCAAATGAATTTTTCGATTTCTGTGATGAACATGGAATAAGGAGAGAATTTTCTACAGCTAGAACTCCTCAGCAAAATGGAGTAGTGGAAAGAATGAACAGAACAGTCCAGCAAATGGCTCGTGCTATGCTTGATGAATCAGGAACTCCTGCAACCTTCTGGGGTGAAGCTGCACATGCGGCAGTTATTATTCTCAACAAGACAAATGTTCGAGTGAACAGCACTCAAACTCCTCATGAGCTCTGGAGTGGTAAAACTCCTTCAGTAAAGCACTTCAAAATCTTTGGGAGCAAATGCTATATCAAAAATACTGAGGAGCAGCTTGGCAAACTTGATCCTAGAGCAGATGAAGGAATTCTTCTTGGCTACTCTCCACATAGCAAAGCATACAAATGCTACAATAAAAGACTTGGCAGAATTGTTGAAAGCATTGATGTAGTGGTTGATGAGAAAGGATACATTCCTAGGCAAATACATCGTGAAGACATTGAAGAAGATGAAAGCTACCCTCAAAGACAGAATGATGAAGAAGAAGAACCGCAAGAACAATTTCAAGACGGACCTCACGAAGAAGCAGAAGAAAGAACAAGAATAGAAGAAAAGACTCCATCCAGATATGTTCAAAAGAACCATCCAGAATCTCAGATCATGGGACAAAAGGAAGCAGGTATACAAACTAGAAGAACAGTTGCAGAAGCTTCAAGTTATTTGGCATTACTCTCCTCTACTGAACCACAAAATGTGAAAGAAGCATGCAAAGATGAATGTTGGGTGAAAGCAATGGATGAAGAACTTGAGCAAATCGAAAAAAACAATACTTGGGAGCTGGTTCCTAGACCAAAGGATAAGAATGTTATCGGAACAAAATGGGTGTTCAAAAATAAATTGAATGAAAATGGAGAAGTAATTAGAAACAAAGCCAGACTTGTTTGTAAAGGGTATGCACAGCAAGAAGGAATAGACTTTGAAGAAACTTTTGCTCCTGTTGCAAGACTTGAGGCCATCCGAATGTTTCTTGCTCTCTCAAGTTGTCAGAACTTCAAAGTATTTCAAATGGATGTGAAATCAGCTTTTCTGAATGGAGACTTGGATGAAGAAGTGTACATTGAACAGCCAGATGGTTTCATTCTTGGAAACGATCCAAATCTTGTATGCCGATTAAAAAAGGCTCTCTATGGTCTCAAACAAGCGCCAAGGGCTTGGTACTACCGGTTGGACAAATATCTTCATCAACAAGGTTTCTCAAAAGGTTCAGCAGATAGCAATCTTTATATAAAAGTTGAAAATGACA
Source organism: Pinus tabuliformis (assembly GCA_031772625.1). Taxonomy (NCBI): domain Eukaryota; kingdom Viridiplantae; phylum Streptophyta; class Pinopsida; order Pinales; family Pinaceae; genus Pinus; species Pinus tabuliformis. The sequence continues at coordinate 848,225,424 of CM062816.1, read as the reverse complement.
AATTACTAATACTTGTTGTGTATGTAGATGACATTATTTTTGGCAGTAATGAAGAAGCTATGAGTCAAAGCTTTGCCTCAGTCATGCAGAAAGAATTTGAGATGTCCTTGCTAGGAGAACTGACATACTTTCTTGGTTTGCAAATCCAACAAAAGAAAGGAGGAATCCTTTTATCTCAAACCAAGTATCTCAAGCAGATTTTGAAGAAATATGGCATGGAAGATGCAAAACCAGTATGTACACCCATGGTCACAGGATGTAGTCTCAGTGCAAATGACGAATCTGCAGCAGTTCATCAACCAACCTACAGATCTATGATTGGAAGTCTACTATATTTGACAGGTACCCGACCAGACATCATGCATGCAGTTGGAATAGTTGGAAGGTTTCAGGCAAATCCAAAGGAGACTCATCTTCAAGCAGTAAAGAGAATCTTCAAATATCTTCAAGGGACTCAAAATTATGGCCTATGGTATCCTAGAGATCCAGATCTCACTCTTCATGCTTATACAGATGCAGATTGGGCCGGAAGCGTGGATGACAGAAAAAGCACAAGTGGTGGTGCATTCTTTATGGGTTCTAGACTGGTATCTTGGTTCAGCAAGAAACAGAGTTCAATTGCCTTGTCTACAGCTGAAGCGGAATATGTTGCGGCTGCATCTTGTTGCACCCAACTTCTTTGGATGATGCAGACTTTGCAGGATTATCAAATCACTTGTACACCTCCTATTCCTATCTTATGTGACAACACAAGTGCAATCAGCATCTCAAAGAATCCGGTTATGCATTCAAAAACCAAGCACATACCAATCAAGTACCATTTTCTCCGGGAACAAGTACTTGAACAGAAGGTCAAATTGGAGTATGTTCCTTCTAAGGAACAAGTTGCTGATATTTTCACCAAACCGTTGCCCAGGGACACTTTTGAATACCTCAGGCAAAAGCTGGGGGTTGTTGATGCATCATCTCACTGTTGACCATCTTCCTATTGATGGTATAGGCTCAGGGGGAGCACATAATGCATTGTTGGCATTATGGAGAAGGAGATCTTGGAAATAGCTGCAATATGTCTCTGTCTTCTTCATGATGGATTTCTGGTTACAATTCTGGAGAAGCATGAGCATAGGGGGAGCATACCCTTTGCTCTTGATGTCAAAGGGGGAGAATGATGAAGCTGAAAGTTTATGAGGTTGCCATCAAGTCCAAAGGGGGAGTTTGTTGGCATTATGATTCAGGTGTTGTACTTGATGGCAAACGCCTTCAGGTGGTAAATCAAGAAGGACGCAGGAAATTTTGTTTAGCAAGCGCGTCCCCGCAGGTATTCCATATAGAACCCGCGTCTAGGGACGCCGGCCAGCCGTTCAGAAGGTGCGTCCGCCCAGTGCACACATTTCAAGGTAGAGAAAAACTCGTGGGGGCTTCTTGTGTGGTATCTAGCCGACGGTTGCGTGTTTCTCTGGTGTCGGCTCGTGGTATTGTTCCACGCTTTGGGGAGAAGCTTGCCTATATAAAGCAAAGGAGTTCATTTGGATTATGTATCATCTTGGTTGATCATCTCTTGGTGTGATCTAGTCCATATCTTTAAGGGTAAATCTTCTAATGGACTACGATCTATATGGCGCATGATCAGATCTGTGGATCTGAGTGTTTGGGTTGGTTCTGAAGTCCTCTTATCTTCTATATCTAAAGGGACGCAGATTCAGTGAAGGGAAAGTGCGCCGGGACGCAGTACAGTAAAGGATCAGGTGCGTCTCTGAAGCGAAGGACGCGGCGCGACTGTGGTATTGGGTGCGTCTCTGAAGCGAAAGACGCGGCGCGATAGTGTTGATGTGTGCGTCGGTCGCAGACAAGCAAAAGGAACAGTGCGTCTGCACGCAGAACAGCATAAGGTATATTGCGTCCAGTCGCAGGCCACAGAAAGAAAATATGCGTCCCTGTCTCAAGATGATCTGTTAACTGTATATTTCTGTTCATAAGGTGTTCTGGGTTGTTTCTGTAATTACTGATCTGATATCTGTAGTAGACTGTATCTGTTGTATACTTGTTGATCATTTTGAAAAGAAGTAGGGGGTTGTAGCTCCCTTCCAGGAGAAGTCTGGAAAACAAGAAAGAGTTGTAGCTCTTTGCAGGTTGCAGCCTGCGTGCTGGTAAAGGACTGCACCAGTACAAGATCATTGTAAAAAGAATTTCTTGAAAGAAGATAGAGACATTATTGCAGCAGGTGGTTTTTCTCCCGCATTGGGTTTCCACCTTACATCTTGTGTTCTTTGGTGTGACTGTCTATTTTCTTTATTCATGCTCATTGTTTTATGGTACTGATATGCAAGAATATTTCAAAAGATCAAATAAGGAAGATTTGGTAAATTGCTAGATAATACTGATTCCCCCCCCCCCTTCAGTATTATTTCCAACAGGGGAAACCAACTCCAAGGGACGAAATGCCTCTCCAACCTCAAGTGACCCTTGAGCCATTTGAGAAGTGGGGTATGGATTTTGTGGGTCCAATCAATCCTCCTTCGAGGCAAAGGTCTTACATCATTGTGTGCACAGACTACCTGACAAAGTGGGCAGAAACCAAGGCAATCAAAGCAGCGACAGAAGAAAAGGTGGCCGAGTTCTTAAGAGAAAACATCTTCTACAAATTTGGCTACCCAAGAGAGCTAGTCACTGATCAAGGAAGCCAGTTCACCTCCAACTTAATTGAAGACCTACTCGCTCATCACAAAATCAAGCATAGGACTTCCACCCCCTATCATCCTCAAGCAAATGGGCAGGTGGAAGTCACCAATAGAGCATTGGAAGGGATCTTGACTAAGGTGGTGAGCAGCAGCAGGAAAGACTGGGCAGATCGCCTGGTTGAGGCCACATGGGCTTACAACACCACTTGGAAGACCACAACCGGCTTCACACCTTATGAGCTGGTCTATGGGAAGAGAGCTTTGCTGTCAATTGAGTTCAAGTACAACACCTTGAGGATGGTAGCGCAGCTGGACCTGGATCTCAGCCATGCCCAACAAGAAAGGTTATTGCAGCTGAATGGATTGGACGAGCACCGAATGCAGGCCCTTCTCCACTCAGAAGTGGTTCAACTTCAGAGGAAGGTGTGGCATGACCAACACCTCAATGACAAGCAATTTCAGCCGGGAGATTGGGCGCTGTTGTATGATTCCAGGCATAAGGATTTCAAGGGGAAGCTGAGAACCAGATGGCTGGGACCATACGCAGTGTGTTAGCGCTTGAGATTTCACCCTAGGCTGAGGAAGGTAAACCTTCAAGGCAACATCAAACCATTTCACCTCGTAGCTAGCCCTACGGGGTATGAGAAGGCTCTCTCCGGTCAATCTCGGTAGATCTTCAAATGGAAGGAGATGACCAACAAGTTAACACTGATATTAGGCTAGTAAACTGATAAGGAGGGTTGATTTAAAGTTTTTGGGGTTTTTGGTGGCAATTGGAGGGAGTGCAATTCAGGGTGCGGGGATTGAGCTCAGTTTTTGCAGGTGGATCTTTGGGGCAAGGTAGGAGTTTGTGCTGATGCCTTTAGCTGAGATGGATGATCAAGGAAGAAAGAGAGGGGGCTAAAGAGGGCAAACAATGACTTTGAATCCTCTTTAGACAGTGGAAAACATAAATATTAAACAAAATTGAAAGCTGAGCATGGCATGCATGAATTCAAACTTTATCACTTCTTTTGTTTAATTAGCAGCAATAGAATAAGAGATGGAACACATAAACACACTTACAATGACAAGCAGGAAACACACCATCAACACAATAATCCACAATGATGTCTGTAAAACCCTGGCCTTCCTTTTCCTCAAATTGCAGAGATACAAGTAAAATATACAATAGAGCTTCTCCCTCAAGAGTCCAACCATCAAAATGAGGATGAGAAGGCATCATATAGCTGATCTAACTCCTTTTCCCACCTCTAGGGGTCGAGCTCAGCTTCCTAGGAGCAGTTTGAACTAATTCTAAACTAAGAACTAGATAATAGGCAGTCAAAACAACTTGCCTCTAAAACTTAGGAAACTAATCCATGCATTAAATTTTCACTATTTACATCAAAGAAAGTTCTAGAAGTGTCAAAGGAGAGTAAATGTATCCATGTGCCATGAAAATTACACCAAAGTTTCTTATTTACATGCCCAAAAGTCATCCAAGAGTAAAAACAGTGTTTTGCTGGCCGAAATGGTCAAATCTGGCAATTTTCCCTGAGTGGTCGCGCCCCTGATCCTGAGTGGTCGCGCCCCTTTGCAGCTCTGGTTGAAGGCCTTCCCGGTGTCCAAATCAGGTGCAAGATAGCTCGTTGGAAAGGTCTGGGAGTCTACTTTCCAACCCAAGTGGAATTTCTGAATTTGGAGTTGATTTGACCCCTAAAAAATCATTTCTCCCAAGGCAGCTTTCTGCAACTCAAAAAAGGGGCAGAAAGTCAAAATTTGCATGTATTTTGAGCTTTTGGAGGCCCAAATCTCCATAAAATTTGAAACCCATCCATATCCAAGTGTATTTTGTCATGAAAAATCCAAATATGTAGAGTTTTCCTCAATCTGAGCTGTCCCCATGAGTGGTCGCGCGGGGGGTGAGACCACTCAAATGACCAAAACCTGTAAAATGCCAAAAAATGCCAAAAATGCCTCAAAATCCTCAAAATTTCTTGTGTTTGCTGCTGGGAGGATACTAATGAGTATCATGGTGAGTGAGTGATGCCTCAGCCAAGATACGGAGCGGGTTGGTCTTCTTTTTCCGTTTTTGTGCCTTGGCCAAACTCCTTGGAAAATCTTCATTTTTGCCTTGCAAACATGCATCCTTCCTCTCTTTTATGATGACCACCTTTGCCTCCCCTACGAGGCCTCTGTACCTCAGACTCCGAAGAAGAAGACCGGTCATCACCTTGCTCATTAGTTTCAGTGGTTGACATGATGTTATTGAGCAAGATGGAGGAAAAGAACACAACTGATTGCTGCCCTGCCTACAAAATGCCGAGAAGTATGCTGTTTTCAAGGGGAAAAAAATCATGAAGGAAATGTTAGGGGGGGGGACTTTTAATAAGGAAAGGGAAATATATAAAAACAGGGAATTTAAAGGACTGATTCACAAAATATCAAACATGTTCCTCATCTCTTATCATTTGGAAATCATTTGCAAATAAATACTTTATTAGGGAAAATACGTGTAATGATCACCAAGGGAAAGGACAATATATTTTTTTTTTTTAACATGGGGTAAAGGACAACATGATCATAGGGGTATGGGGTAGCATCAATCATTAGCATCAACAGGCTGCTCCTTTAATTTGTCTTTGACTGTACTTTATAAGCATACTCTGTTTTTTCAAGTTTATGTGCTTTTGATGCTAAGGGGAAACAAAGCATTAGTTTACGTTTGTCATGACGGAAAAAGGGGCTTTAGTTACATGTTGACAAAAGGGAAGAGGGATTTCAATTGCACTGGGATTTTTAGGGAAGGAATAGAGCAATTGAACTGGGATTTTAATGAAGGGAAAAGTAGGGAAAACAGAGTTTAAAATTGGGGAGATGCAACAATTGTTCCTGTGCAAACCCTATCACAGCAAACTGTCCATTTTGAGCATCATGTACAACTGTATATTGTTGATTTTGGCATGAATGTTTACACAGCATCCTTGCCTCTGATTTTTACACAACAATATGTCTTTTTGCTCTTGTAGTGGCTAGGCTATGGCATGGTAATACTTGACTCTGTTTTTGTGGTGAACATGCACATGCATTTGCCATATATATATATACTCTTTTCTTTTTCGTAACATTTCTTTTTATCTTTGCTGTGTTTTTATATATCTTTTGTTTTATTAACTACTGTGTGATAATGCTTTAGGGTTTGAGTAGGGTATATAGGCATTAGGGTTTGGGAAGGATAGATAGGCATTAGGGTTTTGAGGAACTTTGGGATGGGATTTTTAGTATAGTTTGCAAATGAGATAAAAGAGAGAGACACACTGACATTTGTGAACCAAAATGGGAAACCAAGGAGGGAAAAAGGAATTATAAACCTTGAAAAACAAACATAACCCTAGCATAATGCCTACAACACAAACAATCATTCCTATCCTTTCTCCATGCATTTTTTCTGTGATAACATACATATCAAGCCCATGAATTCATATCTCTAGCTTTCAAATGTATAAAGAGACCCTACCTCGACCGATTGAGTGAATGAGAGAGAGTTTGGGTCAATTTTGGAGGTTCCTGGGCAAATCGACCTGAGTGGTCGCGCCCCTGTCCTGAGTGGTCGCGCCCCTGCTGAGTGGTCGCGCCCTTGTAAATTTACACAGCAAAAATTGCGCTGAGTGGTCGCGCCCCACCCAAGTGGTCGCGCACCCTGCCTGAGTGGTCGCGCACCAGGCAAATACCCAATTTTGCTGCAAATCGCCTTCTTCGACCTCTCAAGTGTGTTTGCTTGCTCTCAAATGCATAATGAGGCTCCTTAGAGGGAAATTTGGCCTTTATATGCCCAAATTTGAAAAAATTAACTTACCAAACCCACTTTGTAATGTTTTTGCTTTGGCATTCATTTTAACACTGTTTTTGAGTTCATTTTGTCCTGATTTTGGCCTTTTGAATGTTTTAACTCCGTTCTTTTTGCAGGTTAGCCATCTGAGGGATGCTAGTGAGGAGACCAGGGTTATTGCCGGCATTTTGGAGAATTTTGAAAATTTTCTTTATTTTTGCAAATTTCACATGACCTTGGGTTTAAAAACAGAGTTTTTAAAACCAAGGTATAAATGAGCTGCAACTGATGAAAAATATTAATGAAACATATGTACATGCTTCCTTCTGGTTTGCTGGGCACATGAACCTTTGACTCATGACTTTGCAGTGATTTTTGACTTAAAACCCTAGACCTAAGACTTGGGATCTCAAGACCAAAATAAACAAGTATAACACAAGCTCATTAAATGACATGACCTGCTCCAGCAAAACCAAGAAGGGAACAAAAGACCAGCTCCTCCATCAGTGTTATGGCATGCCTAATGGGATGCAAGACTGACACTGATGAGACACCTACTTATGCATATGCAAAGAGTTTTTTGATCACTGATGGAGGGCATCATGACCGACACTAACACAGTGGAAAAATGTAATGACAATGGATCTGTTCTTATTCGGACCATTGATGAGGAGGCCATCCCTATGCTTATCAATGGGCATCGACTAAAGATCTACAGAAAACCTCTATCAAGGCAAGAATTCATCAAAACTGTGGAAAAATCAGTGCTGGTCATAGAGAAGGGTTCTGCCTCTGTCTTGGGCATACCCTGAAGATTTAAAAAAAAATAAAAAAATAAAAAAAATAAAAATAAAGATCCTTGGGTGAAAACCTTTCTGAGGCTCCCAAGGCAGATGGTAGGGGTGAAAACCTCATTGAGGCATCCCTGCTGTCTTTTTGAAAATGTTTGAAAAAGACCCTTGAGTGAAAACCTCTCTGAGGCGCTCAAGGCAGATGGTAAGGGTGAAAACCTCTTGGAGGCGCCCCTGCTGTCTTTCAAAAAAAAAAAAGGGAAAAAAGAAAAAAACAAACAAAAAAAAAAACAGGGAAAGCAAGTTCACAATGTGGCAATGCATGCAGGTTGCAGGTATTCCATGCAGGAAAAGAGGCCCCTCAACTCAAAGACAAGGGTCCCTACTATGCTACCAGGTGAACTCACCAGCACTCCCTCCAAAAACACTCATCTCTTCCAAGGTCTGGGCATGATTTGATCACAGTTTAGCCTTCTACAGGAAGCTACAGGACTTTCTACAGGAAGTTCTGTATTTCTACAGGAAACTTCCTGTAGAAGCTTTGGACGGCCCAGAACCGACTGTGTGGGGAGATCTAACGCCTGAGGTCTGACACGGAGGCATGCAAGCTAATGTTTTCTCCCTCACACACTGTTGTCGCCTCCTTCTACCACCCCAGTTGCCATGCAATGGAAATACCTGCACAGTCAAATCAGAACATTGAATTATCAGAGGAAGCGATTCTCAAATGGGAAAAAAGGTTGCAGAGACACCATGCATTACTTATCAAAGCCATTCGAGGGCCCTGTGATCGTGACCGTGATGCCACCGTCTCCACCGTTTCGGCATGCACCCGAGGAGGAAAAACTGCTACAGGACATCCTACAGGAATCCCGTAGCAGTTCATCCAGCTAGAGTGTACACCATCAAGGCACCTACAACACATAGAGTGGGCACATGCACCACCTACAGCCAAGTAACAAGCTTCGTAATCAGCAGCAGTCTGCAAGGAGGGACCCCCGTGCCTGTGCATGAAGCAGCAACAAGCAAATCCAATCACCCTCGTCCTGAAACCTGAAAATAACGTCGCGGCCGCACAGGTAAGTGCCTCACCCTTTTTTCGTCAAATTACATGAACAATGCTCTGAAATGTTTGCAAGTGTGGAAATGAATGGGTTGAGCAGTCGGGTAGCCATTCAACTGGCCACCACGACCAGTCAGATGGTCTCATCAGATTTGGAAAGTGTTAGTCGTGGCAAGCAAAACGGGTAATGGACACGTGAGAAGCGTCCAGTCGGGGAGAAGCGGCGATTTAACGGAAATGGCGGCGGCAGATCTGCAGGGGATGATGCGGCAGTCAGGGAGACTTGCAGTGAAATGAGTAGGTGACGTCGTCCAACGGTCCAGCAGGGACAGCTCACCCCCGCGCCACGAGTTCGGCCGAGATTCAAATCCACCGGCTAGATCGTCACTCCACTCATTTATCACCAGCCGTTTTGCAGTCGAGTAAGCGTCCGAATTTCTCTGAAGCTCGTTACTCCAAGTCCTCGGCTCGTTCAGATGTCTGGTGGTGGCACAGAAGGCGCAGAACCACTGACGTGCTCTCTGGAACCTGTGCGCGACTTCTACAGGAAGCTGCGCTACAAGAAGCTCGCCGCTATGGAGGAAAATTGATCTATTCACGTCAAAGGTGGCGAATTGGAAAAGGTAAGGCTGAACCTGTTCCTCCCATGCAATTGGTTTGAAGGGTGGCGAAGTCGACGTCCTCAAAAATGTAAAACTACATTCTAAGCATAAACTTGCAAGCGTCGTCTTCCTTTTGCATGAAAATTGTCGTCGTAGTATATGAGGGGTTTTTTACAGGATTTGGTTCGTAATTAAGGCCCTGTCAAGGCTCATCTGTAGATAGCCAAGAATTCACGAATTGTGTGCGTGACAGAGGCGTAGTTCTGCGCTCTGTCTCAAGAAATCCGAAAGGCCATCTTTTGATATGCCCCCGCCACCTCCGGCTGACATAGCAGGCTTTCACCATGCCGGGTGGATTCATCAGAAAGGAACCGACAGACTCAAAGAAGCTACGGGAGAACCCGGAGGTGGTAGAACTGTTCACTCGTGCGTGATGGATGTCATTCTGCGACAAGCTTCAAGGTTATGATGATGAGGTGGCAGAGGAGTTCCTGCGAGCTTTGAAGCCAAAATCAAAAACGTTGGCCGTTGTCAATTTCAGGGGTTTGAATCTCAGACTTACCCCACAGTTCATCAGCAGAGTCACTGACCTCCCAATGGAGGTACAGTGGGACAAAGGGGAGAGGAAATTAGGCCAGAAGGCTAAAAAGGAGTTCTTTCCACCGGAGGAGCAATTCTCAAAGGATAAAAACGGGGTTCGCAGAGCTAGCCTACAGTCGCTTTGGAGTGAGGTCAGCCTCCAAATTATGAAATATATCACGTGCGAAGGACGATTCAACATCGTATATGGGTACCATTTCCGACTGCTCACAGAATTGAGGCACCAAATGGACCTACCTTCAGAAAAAAAGCTAAGTATTCCTTACTTCCTCCTGTAGTCCATGACTGAATGTGCCACCAAATTACGAGAGGGCACGCCAGACCAGGTAGCCCATCATGGGCTCATTAAGCTCCTCGTGGAGGATGCACTCCACACCTACACAGTCCCTCTCTCATGGGAAGCCTTCCGAAATCTGACTAAGGATGGCGATATCAAAATGTTGACCGAGGAGCTCACCTCCTCCAGCAGCGAGGAGAAGGAGTCAGTACACACAGAGAAGAAAGGGAAAGGCCAAGAACCCGCGGCCAAAGCACCGAAGAAAGAACAAAAGGGGAGGCAAGAGAAACCCCAGGTTGCCGAAAAGGAGGGTGACAAATCCACATTGACACCCAGAGAGAAAAGGCTACAGAGTAGGGTGGAAAGGACTGAACCAGTCCACGTCAGTAAAGGCACCTCGAAAGCAGCCTCAACCAAGTCAAAAGGCAAAGCACCCTCAGCCAAACAGGCTAAAACGGTGCCACCTGTTTCTACAGGAAAACCAAAAACGGCTTCTACAAGAAGCCAGAAATCAGCTGATACAGGGCCTTCTACAGGAAGCCCTGAGAAAGGAAAACCAAAGGAGAAGACAGCCGAAATTCTTGCAAGGGAGGTAGCAGCCGTGTTGGCCACCCTTAATACACCTCCTAAGCCGAAGGAAAAACGAAAGAGGGAGATCCCTCTATATTTCAAAGCCAGGAGAAGTGTGAGAATCAAAACAGGCAGGCCCCAACCTCCATCCAGCAGCCCAATTACTATAGAAGATACCCCTACCTCGCCAAGGGAGAGGTCCCCCTCAAAAATATCAGTCACTTATGAGCGGGGCAGCCCGAATACAACTACTTGGAAGGAGAGAATGGACAGGTTGGCTTCAAAAGCCCGGCTACAGGATGTTGAGGCCGTTCTACAGGAAACATTAGCCTGGCTTAAGGAGACAGAGAGGATGGAGGGAGAGGCACCCTCATCACCACTTAGGGAAGACGAAGTAGAGCCACCGAAGGAAGAAGAGAAAGAGCATATTCCGGAACCTAGTCCCCAGCCAAGATTGAGCTTGTATTATAACTTTTTGGAGGCTGGGAAAATTATTCCACAAAAATTCACAGTGCCGCTTTTCTTTTCGTTGGAGGAAGAAAGAGTGAGAACCCACACGTGGATGAAAATAGCTAAATCAAAAGGAGTGGCAGATATAGGCCCCTTGGAGGAACAACTCAAGGAGGCAAGAAAAGAATTAGCTATGGCCAAACACGTGGCAAACTGCCAGCAGGTATTCCTACAGGAAGAGAACGAGAAACTTAAACTGCAGCTACAGGAACTGAAGAAGGAAAAGGGCACATCCTCAGGGGACACTACAGCAGAACATCAAGGCAGAGAAGGACTGCAAGTTGGTCTTGGGGAGCCAACCTCGCATCTACAGGAAAGGGAACTGCAAGCACAAATCGAGATACAAGCTCTCAAACAGCAGTTGCAGCAAAAAGAGGCACAACTGGCTTGCATGGCCAGTTGGGCCATGGATGCTCTACAATGCAGACAGCCAGCCAAATCCTATGGCCTGTACCTATGAGACCAGTGGCTACAATTTCAGATTAATGCATTGGCACAGAGGGGTATCTCCCAACTCCAAGACCCCCAGCAGTTCATAGCGTTATGCAATAGCAGTTCATCAGAAGATAAGGCCAAACTTTCGGAGTTCTATCTCCATAATTTGGCCCTTCCTAATGTGACTACATGGGATCCCAACACAGTTGTAGGGGATATGCAGTTGATGGCATTTGCCTCATGGTTGAACCATGAAGAAAGGAGGGCAGCAGAGGTCAAAGAGGTCATGGACTGAGAATTACATGAGCCACTGTTGATTAGAGCAGAGCCAGGGGATCCCACTGCATTGATATCGGCCCACCAACACTTAGCCACCAACCCTCAAACTTCATTGAAATACATGGATCAGCAGGCACAGGCCATAGCACATTTCGAGGATATGGAGCGACTATTAGGGGACAACTGTGTTCATGCTTGCACCCACCGATGGAACACATTGTCCCACAACCTTAAAATCAGAGAATATCATACTCCAACTCGAATGAGGGAAGCTCTAGCACGGGTGCCCCTCTACAAGAAGTCCATACAGAACTTCCAAGCCAACTGGATTGGCCTCAAGCTAAGCCCACCTCTGCTGTTAGGATTGATGGAAGGCATCACAAAAAAAGAAGAGCATAAGTAGTGGGAAGAGGTGGAAAGGAAGGTTGGGTTCCATGCCAGTGAGGAGGAGACCACTTCAGAAGCCTGGGATGTGAGGGTGGCGGTGAAAGCAATGAAGGACGAGGAGCTGGATTAGTTGCTCAGGGATGAGCAATCATTTTAGCTGGGGGGTGATGATGAGCCCCAAATTTGGTAACATTTTGGGCTCATTTGGCCTAACTACCTTGGCTCAATCCTTCATTTTTCATAACTTATGCATCATTTTTTAGTATGTTTATGTCATTTGTACGAATAAGGGCAGTCACTATTCCTAGGTGGCTAACACGTGCTCATTTCAGGTTTTTTGACACATGATTGGAACAAAACTGAGCAGATAAGGACCAGGAGATAGCCAAGATGGGGTTGAGGATTCGTAGGAGGGTTTTCCACAGCATTAAATGGCCTTCCTCGGGATCTTCACCCCCAACTCCGAGCTCCAACAGCCACCACAACCGGATTAGAAGGCAGCCAAACGGATTTCGAGGAAGCAGCAGTTCACTCCTAGTTTGGTCAGCCAAGTACCACTGATTTAGGAGGCCAGCTTGGGGCCTCTTGATGTATAAATGATAAGGCTTTAGCCTTCGAAAAGGACTTTTGAAACATTGTTGCACATTCTGCACTACGAGCTGCTAGCTTGGTTTTGCTCTTTTGTAGCCATTATTGGCATGCTCTTTGACTTATGATTATTATTTTTTAATGTAAAGCAGTCAGATTTGATCTCAGTTCTGAGCTTTTAAAGGAGCCATAGCTCTTGGGGTTGGGCCCAACCTGAGAGCCTAATGCCTCCTTCTTCTGTATTGTTATCTTTTCTTTCAGCATTATGGTTTTCTTTACATGCATTTGAAACGCAGTTTGTTGAGTTAGATTTCTTGGTGTGGTTAAGTAGGTCTTTGTTAGAAGATAGAGTTGCTTCAGTTGTTTAGAATAGAGTGAAGAGATTGGAGTTGATAAAAGTTCCAGAAAAGGATTGCCTGCACACTCATTTTCACCTCTTTCTAGGGCCTGGAATTGCAGACAGTGCTACCCACCAAAAACATTGGTTTACGTACTCATGCAATCTTTGGTGCAATATTTTCGTTTGTAGAAGTTGTCCATGCGCTCAGACCTCTTGGAATGATTCTTTGCTTCAGTACCAATACATGGTTTTCTTTAGAAGTAACGTGCTGATCATTGGTTCCATTAAAAAGTTAGGACAGATTAGGAATGTTTTGATTATGTGCAGGACGTGGATGATTTGATTCAGTTTACACTGTGCAGTGCTACTCCCTCACCCTCTCATCCTTCTAAGCCTTGCCCAGGCCAACTGCTCATCTCCCAATTAGACCCCTTGTCTCTCAGCTACTCTACTGCCCACGTTATCCTCCCTTTTCGGCCTTCCATTCCCTCTACCCTCCTTCAGACAAACTAGCTTAGCACACCCCCTCATCATCTCATCTCTCTGTCACTAAGTCATTACAAACCCCTCTCCTACCTCCCTATCCACCCATGCAGCCTCTTCCACTCACCCATCACCCAAAATCTGATTGTAGAACATCCTGTAGGAATTACTGAACATCCTGTAGAAATTCTGAAACATCCTGTAGAACCCCTGCAGACTTCCTGTAGAAGCTCATAAACACGGTTTCTTGGGAGCCAAACTTTGTGAGACTCTCTGGAAGGGTGTTAGGGACCCCTTAGACCCTCTCTGAACCTTCCCAACCTTTTTCAAGCCTTTCTCCTCCTTGATCCACCTCTGCACAGTAAAAAGCTAGTTAAAAGCACATGCATGATAATTCTGATAATTGGAACAAAAATACAAAAGATGTTTTCTTCAGATAGAGGTAGTCCAGACACATGCATTTTACCTTCATAGAAGTAATGGCATCTCCTTCAGTAGTTTGCATTCCCATCTCTGCATCAGTAAGACTAGTTGGTAGAATTAGGGTTTGCTAGGGTTTGCGTTTCTTGTTGGCTTTCAGTTCCTTTCTACAAATAGATTAGCTTCCTTTGAGTTAGCTTTCGTCCATCAGTTAAAAAGCTTCTTCTAAGAGCTTATAGAAGTTGGCTTGAGCCCCTAGCGAACTTGTGCCAACTGACCAGGTGACAGCTGCGGCAAGAGCTAGTACTTGTGCATACAGCACCGTCGCTTCTAAGTTTGTTACGAACTCCCGGGTTGATAAAATTAAAGAAGGAAGCTCCACGAGTTGTAGCATTATTGCTACAATACTGGAGCCCACCAGTAGTACCAACCCTAAATCCAATGGCCAATAAAGGAGATCCCATGGGACTAGGACACAAGGCTAACCATGAAATTGGGTAGTGGAGATAAGAGTACAATCCTAGCCCACTCTTTTTGCCAAATCCCCCCACCAATCCATGCCCAAAAGTTCCCATGACAAGTAAAGAAAATTACTTAACTACACCAATGAAAATACATACCTTTGGGGTCGGTAGGTCCACCTTCAAACATACCATCATAAAAAGTGGGCAAGGGACACATGAATGGCTCAGGTGGCGAAGATGATGGCACATCGAGCTATCTGGTGGATGCAAGGGGCTGTTGGATTCCAACTAAGGAACATATACGAGAAAAAATGTCTCATATATACACTATCCACAGGTGATGGGTAACATCTAGCTCCAACTCGGACATGAGCTCTCGAAGAGGTGCACGAAGTTGCTTGGACGGGATGTCAAGAGAATGCCAACAATCTCTTGGTACCAGACACCTATTACCTGCACATATAAAATACCAAGCACACAGGGAAACATGTTTTGGTGGTGTCTTATGATCACCCATACTTAGTATTAGGCCATTAAAAAATCAACAAGAAAGTAAAAATGCAATTTTAATATAAATTCACCTAATGTATCATTAAAATATCATATGATATTAGTTCTAATGAGAAGACGAGCATGCAATGCATCCTACTCTAACATGCATATGATACAAAGTCAAGTGTTAAGTATAATCATCGATCCAACGCAACCAACATGTCAATTGATTAGTGATAAAACATATGCTTCTGTGATTATTTATGCATTAGATCCAAAAACACAAATGGGAAGAAAAGTATGAGGGATTATGAGGGAGGGATGTGGGAAAATGAGAGACCCATATGCTACAAAAAGAAATCTTGGGGGAAGGAAAAGACACCAACTGAGAAGATTGAATTTGCTCCTCTAACCTGAAGATGGAAATGTCATTGACCAAGTACATAAATATTTGATGAAGAACTATCTTAGGCCTATCATCCTCGGGGTAAGAAGGAATGAATTACTTAGACATATTTAAGGATGATATTGTTTCAACTATTGGGAAAAAAAGAGGTGGAATCATCGTTGTATTTGGGGGGAAACCATGATTCTTCATTTCTCATGGGGGAAACCATCTCTTCATCAAATCTAGCAGAATAAAAATCATCACATCCATCTATCTCAGGGATGGGGACACAACAAGCGTAGGAATGTAGTACAAGGGATATCAAAATTATCCAAAATTGTGGAAAGTTATTCTTGTTTGACTGAATTGTCAGCATCTTGGAACATGAAAAAGAGACCTTTCCAATCTTTAGGAAGGACATCAGAAGGAACGTCACTGATAATCGAAAGTGGTGAAGCACTTTATTCTTCTTTGGGTTCATTTTTTAGGGTTGAGACATCATGGGGCCTTCATACCCAATTCCCCAATCAATAGCCCAAAAATCACTCATAGATTCGTCATCCACTTGATGATCATGATCTACCTCAGAATCATCTCATTCCTCATCATGCATTTGTTGGTTAAGTTACAATTCATTTTCTTCTTTTCTAGGCAAGGAGAACTTTTCCTCTTTCCTCTTCTCTTAGAGGACGACAATTAAGGTATCTGTTACATGAGTTTGGTATAATGCTTCTAAGAGGAGAGCATCAGTAGGGTTCTTACCATATTCAAATTTCATTTTATAGAGCTCCTCCTCTTGCTTGTATAAATGGAATAATAATTCATTATCATTATATTCCCTTACTAACCTCCTGCATGACCTACTATATTTGTCCATTCTTTCTTACAATATCTGGAGGCTTTAGGATCAAACTCTTCATCATCCTCAAAGGAGATGTTTTCCAATTCATGGGCCTCCTTTTCAATACAATCCTTGAGGTATTCATTGATAAATTGACCTTGATGACATTTATATCCTTCCTCAATCATAAAACCATATTCAATAACTTCCTCCTCTCAAAGGTCCACGTCCAACATTTGGCATATGTCTTCATGAGATTGGAAACTCGACCCTTTATGCAACAGGAAATGTACAACCAACATTGAGAGACAAGGAATTATTTTAGGCTCACATGACTCAATTCAATCGGTATTGGGGGCGATGGATAGGCCAAACAATTCCATTTGGTCACAAGGTTGAGTTATATTTTTTCTTTAAAGATACCTCACGAACCTTACAACGTGATTGGTTGCGGAATGTGGATCCCCACCGAACATTGGCATATTATTCATGGATTTCGATGAGGGATATCTCAGGGTCCATATCATATCTATGGTGGTAATATATGTGTTCAACATGTTAATGACATGGGAGTTTCCAGGGTGAATCAAATTGCCTTGACAAATTCTTGCTCTGCCCTACAATTATTGACCTTAGAAAACAATGAAGAACTAGGGCTTGGTTCTTCCAATGGGGTCGCGAAGAATAATATATCAATATTGTTGTATGGAGAACAAGACATATGTCTTGTTTCCCTAACGACGCTGCAAAAATTTTATCTCAAACTAGTAGGGATCCTAAAAGGCGACTACTAGGTCAAGGGAAACAATGGAGTGATAGCCCACTGTCACCTCAGCTAAGGCTCCCTGCTCTTTACGAACTTTCATCGATGGGAGGAGACCCAATATAAAGGTATTAAATGGATGAGTAAGTCAATAAAAGGTTACGGAGCGATTCTTGAGGCCTATTCACAAGAGAGACTCAATTGTATGGTTTGCTTACTCGAGAAGCAAGGTGATAGGCTCTCTAGGAAGGGCTAAGAAGGTCTTTGAGGTTAGGGCTTGAGAGTATATCTTATCAAGGCAGTCACTAGATTCAATAGGCACTATGAATTCCTAGCTTCTAGGTGATCTTTGTGAAATTGGAATCCACAAGTTGTGGGACCACAAAAAGCCAAGTGGACCCAAAGTTAGGTCAAGGATATGAGGTTGATCAACCAAAGATGTACTTTACCTAATATTGGAAGGGAAGTGGATCAAAGAAAGAATCTTTTTAATATTATTTAATGTTATGATACTAATGAGGTCACTAGCCAATGGGAAACCAAGGGCAAGAATCAATCTTTGAGCTAGGGCTTGAAATATCTCAAGAACCCACCGTTAGAATTTCATGAAATTTGGAGGGCCTCTAGAGGACACACCAACGCAGTTGTGGGAAAGAGATCGAATTATTTTGATGGCTAAATAATGAGAAAAGTGATGACCTAGGTAACCTATGGAGGCTAAGCCTAGAAAAATAGGGGAAGGTTAGAAAAATAAGCTTTGAAAGTGATAACCTATGGAGGATTTGTTCATCATCCTTTAGGAGAGATGGAGTCAAGGAGAATTTATGGTTAGGAAAGAGTTCACCCAATCAAGGGAGTCTTAAAACAACTTTGCATGGCGTTAGGGCATGTGAGGAACTGCTTCAAGAAATTTATACTTCAATTTGCAATAACTAGTGACTTATCAAGATGTGTTTATCACAAAGTATCTCTAGTAACATTCACCCATTCATACATGGCCCATGACATGATGCAACGCTATAAAAGATCACAATTTCCACTAATTCATATAGAAAAGCAATAAATTTCACTCTTGTATAGCAAAAATCCCAGCAACATTCACGTGACAAATTAAATAACAAGAATAAGTATGAAAAGAGCACTTACATGTATAAAAGAGTATATCCAATCATCAAAGTATGCCAATAATGAAGCTCCAAGACAAGAAAGAGATATTCAAACATCAAAATTCATTCATAACATCCAAACTCGTCCTCCCAAAGGGATAGCGAAAATCTCACAAGAGAAAATAACTCAATCCAAGTGATGATGAATGAGAGAGAATGAATCTCTTCTATTTATACAATCCTCTAAGGTATTTGAATAACCTAAATTGGACTGATAATGCCCCTAGAATAAAATAATCTGCATAATAGCAATACTTTTTGGTGACAAGCCCACCAAAATAGCTCAATAACATAAGAATAAGCCTCTCAAGAGGGAATAATGATCAATATAGTGAGTCGTTGGACCTTTGAGGAGGCCTAATGAATTCCAACGGGTGCCATGATGTAGAACTATCCTCCAAAGATAGTGGACAAGGAGTTGGCCCCTTGTTTTCCAAGCAAGAACTTGTGGTGCTCCTAAATGGGTGTGGGGACACAAGGACATCCTCATGGGTCTCCAAGTGGATCAAAAATTCATATAGACCATCATTAAGGGCTGGGATGATGACATAATCTCTCCCTCTACAACAGGAGATATCCTCTATACCCTGGAACATCTGCCAAGTCTGTGGTGCATGCGTAGAGCCTATTCGGCATGGTGGACCAAGTACATCGTTCTCATGCAAAGGTGGAGCACGAACAATTAACAAGAAGTGCTAAGGATCCATGAAGTTGGCTCTGTTATGGTGGAGGCCCATGGCTCTCAACTCTCACCCTATAAGTTCCAATGTGGCCCTCTAGAGGGATAAAACCCCATATAGGGATATTAAGCCCCAAATGGAGACCCAACTGCAATCCTACATAAGCTCCAATGCATCCCCTTGCCCTCCAATACAACAACACATTAAAATAATCAAGTAAAGGAGCTTACAAGTCATGGGATCAATGGGGCACTTCATGGTGGCATGCCCTCCCATAGTGGGCTTTAGAATGTACAAGTGTCTCCAAGCTCAATAGGGGTTTGATCAAGGACCCCATTTAGGAGATTTCGACCTTTAAAGGGGGTGACTTGTCCATGTTACATCCCTAAAGTGGTAGGTGGAAAATGATATAATAATGGAATGGAGTGGGGATTAGGGGAATCATCTAGACCACATGTCACGGTACAAGGGTAGCTATAATAAAGGAAGCCCACACCTGAGTATGTGAGTAGGAGGGAGAAAATCGTTGTACATGTGCTACCCCAACCTTTGTTTGTCCACCCTTCTTCATATGCCTTTTTCCTTTGATTGATTTTTCTTCATAATTGCTCGGAGCCCTAGGGGATGAGAGCATGATGTGTACTATATAGCACTGAATACCCCCTTAAGGTGGGGTAGTTCATCGTCCACCAAGGTTTGGGACAATCATAGGTTCCTTAATGATGGAAGGGGCTCATTTAGGGCCCATAGGAACTAGGGTGATGACCATGGATAAGGGGTAGAGCTCATGTTTGACGTTTTCCCACATGTTAAATTTGTATGTCTCGACCATATTTTGCATCTTCTAGTACATTTCATATTGAGAGTGGCCAAATTGTGCTTTTTCTTTTCTTTTTAGTTGTATCAACCTCTGGGGCTTCGTTCTAGGCTTGAACTAAAGTGTGGATAAGGGGAGGGGGAGGTTAACCCTGCGTGGACCCAGTGAACACATGTGGACCCTGATGGATAAAGTCTAGATGAATGGGGCTAAAATGAGTGGAAGGGGAGTGATGTAGGTGGTATTGGGAAGTGGGACCACACAACCAAAATTAGGGTTTCCCATGTAATGTCAACCCTAAAACTAATGGTCATTCAAGGAGATCCCACGGGACTAGGACACAAGGCTAACCACGAAATTGGGTAGTGGAGACAAGAGTAAAAACCTAGCCCACTCTTTCAATCGCCCCACCAATCCATGCCCAAGAGTGCCCATGAAAAGTAAGGAAAGTTACTTAACTGCGCCAATGAAAAGCCATACCTTTGGGGTTAGGAGGCCTGCCTTCAAACATTCCATCGTCAAGTGGCGAAGATAATGACACATCGAGCTATCTGGTGGTTGCTAGCTCCTAGTTGAGGACTATCTAGGAGAATTTTTTTCTCCTATATACATTATCCACAGGTGGTGGGTAATAATGCCCACTTGTCGATGCCCCAGGTGCCCACCTGTCTGCACCCACCTGGTAGAGCTTTGACCTTTGGCCCTTCAAAACATGGAACATTAAAACCTAGAATCTTGTTCATGTAGCAGCTTGACCTTGAAATTCATGATGCTCATGAGCTCTATTTGGCCTTGAGAACTTCTGAGGAGAATTTCTCAAGAGATAGTACAATTTCGGCACTAACATATATATTATATAAAACAAAAAGAATTAATATATATATATATATATATATATATATATATATATGTGTGTGTGTGTGTACGTGTTGATTTCTAGTGTTCTTTCGTAGAGAGATTTGATTCCTCTAAAAAATTGATAGTTCCATAATTAAGATGGATCTATACTAGTATTAATAATTTCAAATCTAAATTTATATATTTTTTTAATTAACCTATACAATACAAATTATCAAATAAAAAATAATATTATATAAATAAATATTTGTTTTTTATATTTATAAAATACCATTAAAAAACTATAATACAAATTATTAAATATTAAATAAAATCATATATGAAAATTTATAAAAATAATATAAGGAAAGTTATAAAGAAATGATTAGGAGCTTTTTCTAAATCCGTTGACGTCCAGGTATGAACGACTCATATGTTCTATATGAGGAGATCACGTGCTTCTGAGTAAAGTTCGAGCATCCTGAATTGAAATCTGGAAGTGAAGCTAATAAATATGGGAATGGTATATTATAAAATCGGAACTTCACAATGAAGTTATCAAATTCATGCTCGTTGTTCTAGGCCGACGTGGACGTGGACAGCGATGTTTTTATGACAATGCGGGTTACGGGATTATTATAAATGTGTTTTGTTATTAAAAAAATTGCATCCCGCGGATCTATAAACTACACTGTTAAATACAGTAATAATTTTCATTGCACATTTTTTTAAAGCGTAAAATACACTGTTAATTTTTATTGTTTTACTTTTAATTATTTTAATATATTTATTTTTCATATTATTTTTCTATTTATTTATTTTTATTTTATTTTAAAATTAATTTCTTCATCTAATTAGAATATAAAGTTATTAGAATCTAAGTTTTTTTAAATTTACTAAAAGTCATCAAGGTATCTCATGGATGCAAAGAGCTGCTCAATGCCAACTAAGGACCATTTAAGAGAAAAATTGTCTCATATATACACTATCCACATATTGTGGGTAACATCTAGCTCCAACTAGGACATCAGCTCTCGAAGAGGTGCATGAAGTTGCTCGAATGGGAGGTCATGACACCCCCAACAATCTCTTGGTAAGTAGACCTGTTACCTTCACATATCAAAGACCAAGCACACAGGGAAACATGTTTTCATGGTGTCTTATGATCACCCATGCTTAGTATTAGGCCATAAAAAATCAACAAGAAAGTAAAAATGCAATTTTAATATAAATGCACCTAATCTATCTTGAAAATATCATATGATATTAGTTCTAATGAGAAAATGAGCATGCAATTCATCCTACTCTAACATGCATATGATACAATGTCAAGTGCTAAGTATAATCATCGATCCAATGCAACTAGCATGTCAATTTATCAGTGATAAAACATGTGCTTCTATGATTATTTATGCAGTAGATCCAAAAATACAAATGGGAAGAAAAGTATGAGGGATTATGAGGGTCAGAGGTGGGAAAATGAGAGACCCATATGCTACAGAAAGAAATAACGGGGGAAGGAAAAGACACCAACTGAGAAGATTGAATTTGCTCCTCTAACCAAAAGATGGAAATGTCAATGACCAAGTACATAAATATTTGATGAAGAACTATCTCAAGTCTATCATCCTTGGGGTAAGAAGGAATGAATGACTTATACATACTCAGACATATTTAGGATTATGTTATTTTGTCTATTGTGAAAATAAGAGGTGGAATCATCATTGAATTTTGGGGGGAACCATGATTTTTCATTTCTCATAGGGAAACTAGCTCTTCAACAAAGCTAGGGGAATACAAATCATCACAGACATATATCTCAGGGTTGGGGACACAACAAGGGGAGGATTTATCAAACATGAAGAAAAACCCTTTATCGGTGGCATTGCTAAAGGAAGCATCTTTCTCAATCTCATTAGTACAAGCACTATCAGAATTATCCGAAATGGTGGAAATTTCTTCTTGTTTGGATGAATTGTCATCATCTTGGAACATGAAAAAGAGACCTTTCTAATATTTAGGAAGGGCATCAGAAGGACCAACACTGATAATTGGATGTGGTGGAGCACTTTCTTCTTCTTTGGGTTCATTTTTTCGGGTTTGACACATCATTGGGCCTTCATACCCAATTCCCCAATCAACAACACAAAAATCAATCATAGATTCTTCATCCACTTGATGATCATGATCTACCTTAGAAATATCCCATTCCTCATCATGCATTTGTTGTTGGTTAACTGACAATTCATTTCTTCTTTTCTAGGCAAGGATGACTTTTCCTCTTTCCTCTTCTCTTGGAGGACAACAGCTAAGATATATGTTACATTAGTTTGTTATAATGCTTCTAAGAGGAGAGCATCACTAGGTTTCTTACCATATTCAATTTTCATTTTATAGAGCTCCTCCTCTTGCTTGTATAAATGGAATAATAAATCATTAGCATTATATTCCATTACTAACCTCCTGCAAGACCTATTATATTTGTTCATTCTTTCTTGCGATATATGGAGGCTTTTAGGATCAAACTCTTCGTCATCCTCAAAGGACATGTTTTTCAATTCATGGGCCTCCTTTTCGGTACAATCCTTGAGGTATTCATTGATAAATTGACCTTGATGCTCTTTATATCCTTCTTCAAGCATAAAACCATATTCAATAACTTCCTCCTCTCAAAGGGCCACGTCCAACATTTGGCATATGACTTCATGAGATTGGAAAGCCGACCCTTTATGCAACAAGATATGTACAAAAAAGACTGAGAGAGAAGGAATGATTTTAGGCTCACATGACTCAAGCCAATCGCTATTGGGGGTGATGAATAAGACAAACAATTCGATTTGGTCACAAGGTTGAGTTATATTTTTCCTTGAAAGATACCTCGCAATCCTTACAACATGATTGGTTGCAGAATGTGGATCCCCATCAAGCATTGACATATTCTTCATGGATTCTAACGAGGGATATATTAGGGTCCCTATCATATCTGTGGTAGGAATATATGTGGCCAGCATGTTGTTGGGCCTTTAATGACATGGGAGTCGTCAGGGGTGAATGAAATTTCCTTGACAAACGATTGCTTCACCCTACAAGCATTGACCTTAGAAAATAATAAAGAACCAGGGCTTGGTTCTTCCAATGGAGTCGCTAAGAATGATATGTCAATATTGTCATATGGAGAACAACAAATGTGTCTTGTTTCCCCAGGGATTGTGCCAAAATGTTGTCTCAAACTAGCAGGGGTCTTAGGAGGGGATCCTAAAGGGCAACTACTAGTTTAAGGGAAATAATAGAGCTATAGCCCACTATCACTTCAGCTAAGGCTCCCTTCTCTTTAAGGACTTTCACCAATGGGAGGAGAACGGGAATAAATGGAATCACTAGATGAGCAGGTTAATGAAATGATAAGGAGTGATTCTTGAGGCCTATTCACTAGAGAGACTCAATTGTATAGTTTGCTTGTTAGGGAAGCAAGGTGATAGGCTCTCTAGGAAGGGCTAAGAAGGTCTTTGACGTTAGGTTTTGAGAGTATATCTTATCGAGGAAGTAGCTAGACTCAATAGGTCCTATGAATGCTTGGATTCTAAGTGATCTTTGTGAAATTGGAATCAACAAGTTGTGGAACCATAAAAGGCCAAGTGGAGCCAAAGTTAGGCCGAGGATATGGGGTTAATCAACCAAAGATGTATTTTACCTAATATTGGAAGGGAAGTGGATCAAAGAAAGAGTTTTTTATTTATTTATTTAATTTTATGATCCTAATGAGGTCACTAGCCAATGGGAAACCAAGGGAAATAATTAATCTTCGAGCTAGGGCTTAAAATATCTCAAGATCCCACCGTCAGAATTTCGTGAAATTTGGAGGGCCTCTAGAGGACAAACCAACACAATTGTGGGAAAGAGAGCAAATTATTTTTATGGCTAAATCATGAGAAAAGTGATGCCTTAGGTGAACTATGGAGGCTAAGCCTAGAAAAAGAGGGGAAGGTTAGAAAATTAAGCTTTGAAAGTGATAACCTATGGAGAATTTGTGCCTTTTCCTTTGGGAGAGATGGAGTCAGGGATAATTTATGGTAGGGAAGAGTTCACCCAATCAAGGAGACCTTAAAACAAATTTGCATGGAATTAGGGCATGAAAGCAACTGCTTCCAGAAATTTATACTTCAATTTGCAATAATTGACGACTTATTGAGATGTATTTATCACAAATTATCTCTACTAGGAACATTCACCCATTCATACATGGCCCATGACATGATGCAACGCTATAAAATATCACAATTTCCACTAATTCATATAGAAAAGCAATAAATTTCGTACTTGTATAGAAAAAATCC
Organism: Pinus tabuliformis; assembly: GCA_031772625.1. Classification (NCBI taxonomy): domain Eukaryota; kingdom Viridiplantae; phylum Streptophyta; class Pinopsida; order Pinales; family Pinaceae; genus Pinus; species Pinus tabuliformis. The sequence goes on along the minus strand of CM062816.1, from coordinate 848,200,808 downwards.
CAGCAACATTCATGTGACAAAGTAAATAACAAGAATATGTATGAAGAGAGCACTTACATGTATAAAAGAGTATATCCAATCATCAAAGTATGCCAATAAGGAAGCTCCAAGACAAGAAAGAGATATCCGAACATCAAAATTCATCCATAATATCCAAACTTGTCCTCCAAAAGGGATAGTGAAAATCTCACAAGAGAAAATAACTCAATCCAAGTGATGATGAATGAGAGAGAATGCTTCTCTTCTATTTATACAATCCTCTAAGGTATTTGAATAACCTAATTTAGACTAATAATGCCCCTAGAATAAAATAATGTGCATAATAATAATACTTTTTGGTGACAAAGTGCACCAAAATAGCTCAATAACATAAGAATAAGCATCTCAAGAGGGCATAATGTCTGAGCGGTGCCATGATGTAGAACTGGGCTCCAAACATAGTGGACAAGGAGTTTTCCCTTTTTTTTCCAAGCAAGAACTTGTGGTGCTCCCAAATGGGTGTGGGGGCACAAGGATATCCTCATGGGTCTCCAAGTGGATCAAAAATTCATGTAGACTATCTTTAAGGGCTAGGATGATGACATAACATCTCCCTCTATAGCGGGTGATATCCTTTGTACCCCGCAACATCTGCCAAGTGTGTGGTGCATGCATAGAGTCTATTGGGCATGGTGGACCAAGTGCATCATCCTCATCCAAAGGTGGAAGACGAAAATCAACAAGCGGTGCTGGGGATCCATGAAGTTTTCTCTGCTATGGTGGAGGCCCATGGCTCTCAACACTCACCTTACAAGTTCCAATGTGGTCCTTTGGAGGGAGGATCCCGTATAGGGATACCAAACCCCAAATGGAGACCCACCTGTAATCCTACACAAGCTTCAATGCTTCCACTTGCCCTCTAATACAACAACTCATTTAAATAATCAAGTAAAAGAGCTTACAAGTCATGGGATCAATGGGGCACTTCATGGTGGCACACCCTTCCATAGTAGACTTTAGAATGTATAAATGTCTCCAAGCTCAATAGGGCGTTAATCAAGGACCCCATTTAGGTGGTTTCGACCTTTAAAGGGGGTGACCTGTCCATTGTACATCCCTAAAGCGGTAGGTGGCAAATGATATAATAATGGAATAGAGTGGGGATCAGGGTAATCATATAGACCACATGTCATGGAAGCCCACACCTGAGTATGTGAGTGTAGGAGGGAGAAACTCATGGTACATGTGTTAACCCAACCTTTGTTTTTCCACCCTTCTTCATATGCCTTTTTCCTTTGATTGATTTTTCTTCATAATTGCTCAAAGCTCTAGGGGATGAGAGCATGATGTGTAGTATATAGCATTGGATACCCCCTTAATGTGGGGCAGTTCATCGCCCACCAGGGTTTGGGACAATCATGGGTTCCTTAATGATGGAAAGGGCTCATTTAGGGCCCATAGGAACTAGGGTGATGGCCATGGATAAGCGGTAGAGCTCACGTTTGACTTTTTCCAATGCACTAATTTTGTATGTCTCAACCATCTTTTGCATCTTGCAGTACATTTCCTATTGAGAGTAGCCAAATTATGCATTTTTCTTTTCTTTTTAGCTGCATTAACCTCTGGGGTTTTGTTCTAGGCTTGACGTAAGGTGTGGACAAGGGGAGGGGGAGGTTAACCCTATGTGGACCCGGAAGGGTAAAGAGATGAATGGGGCTAAAATTAGTGGAAGGGGGGTGATGTATGTGGTATCGGGAAGCAAGACCACACAACCAAAATTAGGGTTTCCCATGTAGTGTCAACCCTAAAACTAATGGTCAGTAAAGGAGATCCCACGGGACTAGGACACAACGCTAACCGCAAAATTGGGTAGTGGAGACTAGAGTACAAATCTAGCACACTCTTTCTGACGAATCCCCCCACCAATCCATGCCCAAAAGTGCCCATGACAAGTAAGGAAAATTACTTAACTACACCAATGAAAAGCCATACCTTTGGGGTTGGGAGGCTCGCCTTCAAACATTCCAACATAACAAGTGGGCAGGGGACCACATGGCTGGCTCAAGTGGCGGAGATGATGACATGTCGAGCTATCTGGTGGCTGCAAGGGGTTGCTATGTACAGGTTGAGGACTATGTAGGAGAATTTTTTTCTCCTATATACATTATCCACAGGTGGTGGGTAACAATGCCCACTTATTGGTGCCTGAGGTGCCCACCTGTTAGAGCTTTGCCCTTTGGCCCTTCAAAACATGGAACATTAAAACCTAGAATCTTGTTCATGTAGCAACGTGGCATTGAAATCCATGATGCTCATGAGCTCCATTTGGCCTTGAAAACTTCTTAGGAGAATTTCTCGAGGAATAGTACGATTTTGGTATTAACATATATATTATATAAAACAAAATGAATATATATATATATATATATATATATATATATAGTGTCTTTTGGTAAAGAAATTTGATTCCTCTCAACCTTTAGTAAATTTATAATTAATAATTTCAAATCTAAATTTATATTTACTTTTTGTTATTTACCTAATATAATAACAAAATTTCTATACAAATTATAAATAACAAATAATATTATATAAATAAATATTTATTTTTTATATTTATAAAATACTATTAAAAAACTATCATACAAATTATTAAATATGGAATAAAATCATATATTTATAAAAATGATATAAGGAAATTTATAAAAGCAATAATTTATAAAGAAATGATTATAATAGATTCCCTAATTTTAAAAAGTGTTCGCATATATCAACGACATGCAATTGTGTTGGTAAAAATAAATATGAAAACGCAGATGTCGGAGCTAGTTGCTTTTTCTAAATCCGTTGACCTTCAGTTAGGAGCAACTCATGAGGAGATCACGTGCTTGTCAGTAAAGTTCGACTATCCTGAATTGGAATTGGGAAGTGGAGCAAATAAAATAGGGGAATGGTAGAATTTCACGTGTGAAGTTATTAAATGCAGTTGTCTTTAAAGAGATTTTTTTTTAGAAGTTTTTCTGTTGTAGTCAAAATCTGACAATAATTTATTGAAATTGCAAGTTTGATAGTTAATTTCTGTACAAAATTTGGCAGTAATTTATTGAAATTGCAAGAGTTTTTCAAGATACTGAATCCAAATATACAATTAAAAACTATTTTAAATAATACAAATCAAAATTTAATCTCAATTTTTTTGACCGGATTCCATCACCAAAATCTCCAAAAAATGGCAGTATAATAAATTCATACTTGTTGTTGTAGGCGGATGTGGGCGTGGACAGCTCTGATTTTAGAACAATGCTGGTTACGGGAATATTATAAATATGTCTTGTTATTAAAAAAATTGCATCCCGCGGATCTATAAACTGATCCTCACACGATTCGCAATTCAGCTAACGCAAAATGGCTAAAATTCAAGGTCCAAGGGCGCCCTGCATCTGTTTGATTTCAATCTTTCTAATGATCATTGGAGTTGCAGGAGCTTCACCAAAGCTAGGAAGAAGCAGTTTCCCAAATGGTTTCAAATTTGGTGCCGCTACATCTGCATATCAGGTTCCACTTTTATCATTAGTCCATTCCACTAATTCATTCATTAATGGATTAAGTAACCCTCTGGTTTTTTTGTTTTACTGGTAATATTCTGAACTTGCAAATTCTAATTGTGTAACAGGTGGAAGGAGCTGCGGATGAGGGTGGGAAAGGCCCCAGCATTTGGGACACATTCTCCCACATTCCAGGTTAATTAGTGCATACCACGAGGTGGGTAATTTAATTTGGTGGCATGTATTATGTATTTATTGGTTGTTATTGAACGTTAATGCAGGTAAAATTGCCGATGGAAAGAATGGGGATGTTGCAGTAGATCAATACCACCGCTATAAGGTACAAGTTAAAATTATTTGAAGAGTTGAAGCATTTTATTTCAGAACCTGAGCGTAATTGATTTTATATTTGAGAATATTTCAGAAATGTGATAAACCTAAACGAAGTTTATGGAATGGATTTATTTGCAATTTCATGCAGGAAGATGTTCAGCTTCTTAAATACATGGGAATGGACGTCTATCGCTTTTCTATTTCATGGCCACGCATATTTCCCAGTACGTTGAATTAAGGAACAGTGATATGTTTACCAATAACTCTACAATGGATTGTAAATGGCCGCTCTCATTTATTCTTTAAAATTTACAGAGGGCTCTCCCAGACACGGAGGAGTCAATGAAGAGGGAATTGCCTATTACAATAATCTCATCAACGAGCTGCTCAAAAATGGTATTTGAAAAACAAATGTTAGCTACACTTGTGAAGAGTTTTATATATATAACATGCAGGCCATTTATACATGGATCTGAGTTTTGATGCAGGTATACAGCCTTTTGTTACACTGTTTCACTGGGACCTGCCACAAGCTCTGGAGGATGAGTATGGGGGATTCCGTAGCAAAAGAGTAGTGTAAGATTCACTCTCATAATTTTGTTCTAAATTTCTTCTGAAATATCGAGACATTTGATTCTGATATATATTGATCACTCTTTCAGGGCGGACTTTAGCTTCTTCGCAGATCAATGTTTTCGATCTTTTGGAGACCGTGTGAAGTATTGGCTAACTATAAACGAACCACTTGCCTTCTCAGTATATGGCTACGATTTAGGGCTTCTCGCACCCGGCCGATGTTCAGCTCCATTTGGAAACTGTACATCAGGAAATTCTGCAACGGAGCCCTACATTGTAGCCCATAATTTGCTTCTTGCACATAGCGCCGCCGTAAAAATATATCGGACTAAATACCAGGTGAGAGATTATGTTCTGTTTTGGATATTCTAACCGAGAAAGAATATATATATATATATATATATATATCCCCAAATACCAGGTGAGGGATTATGCTCTGTTTTAGATATTAAACCTGAGAAAAAAGACATATATACCGCTTTGAATATCTATTTGAAAATAAAATGCAGGCGAAGTGGAAAGGGTCTATCGGCATAGCGCTGGTAATGACGTGGATAGTGCCGTATTTAAAGAAGTCTCTGCTTGATCAACAGGCTACACAGAGAGCAATTGACTTCAGAATAGGGTGGTACGCACATGCATTTGTTTTCAGGATTTGTAATCTACATAAAAAGTCGAACCGGATAAAAGAATCATTGATTGATTCTATCTTAAAACTTGATTTAATATTTTAGTATTTACAATGTAGATAGGGATAACGTTGGAAGTGGACATAATAATTATTAATTGATTTTATATTGATACACAATTTAATATTTCAGAATCTGAAATGGGAACGATAATCATTGATTGATTCTATCAGGTTATATTGAGATACAATTTAATACTTCAAAATCTGAAATGGGCACGATAATCATTGATTGATTCTATCTTGAAACCTGATTTAATTCGCATTACAGGTATTTAGACCCATTGACATCGGGGAAATACCCGGACTCTATGAGAAGGTTGGTGGGAGCACGTTTACCCCGATTTAGCCGTGAAGAGGCTAAAGATTTAAGAGGCTCCTTTGACTTTCTGGGTTATAATTACTATTTTACACAGCTTGCGATCAACAATCCAAATCCACCCAATCCCCTACACACTGACTATTTTCTGGACGCCCGCGCTAATGTGACATGTAAGTCGAATCTATAGTATATTCGTTGGTTCGATTCGATTTAATTCGTACAATCTAAACGGTACGGTTTTGGTTTACAGCAAATTTTATATTTAAAACAGGCTAGAAAAACAGAAATTTCTATATTACAAAATTTAAAACAGGCTAGAAAAACAGAAATTTCTATATTACAAAATTTAAAACAAAGCTAAATTTTTTATTTAAAAACAAGCCAAAAAATCCAAGAAACACTTTTGATATATTAACAAATTTTGGAGGATAACTATGATACTGTTTTTAATAGAAATTTCTATATTACAAAATTTGAAATAAAAGTAAATTTTATATTTAAAAATATGTAAAAAGAAGATCTAAAACACACTTCTAGTTTATTGAGAAATGTTGGAGGATAGTCATAGTGTTGTAGTTGAACTATTACTGTTGTGGAATTCAAATAAAAGATTTTTTTGTACAGTTTGTAATAAAAAATATTTTGTTAATATTATTGTTCATTATTATTGAATAAATTTGGTTTCGATAGAGATTCGTTAAATGAAATTGAAGTTTTAAATTTATTTAGAAAATCTGATGATTCTAGTATCAAATTTTTATATAATTATCTAAATTTTGAATTTAATAACCTGATATTTCATTGTATCTCGGCCTTGATTTATTAGTTGATAATTTAGCCTTCATCTATTAAACTCAGGGCCATTTGAAATCTTGAACTAATGCATGCATTCTCTTTTCAGAAATGAGGATGTTTTTTACATTTTCAAAGTTTATATGGATTTGCCTAAGGAGAGAGACATAAATTTCCTAGTATGTGGAGATTACTTAAACCCTATTTTTAATATTTAGTATTCCATTTTTTACATAAGATTCTAGTTTTGAGTTTTCATTTCTAGATTTTACTTTACATGTCTTCCACAATTTGTCCCTCATTTGTTTTTGATCATTCTAAATAGGAGGGGTTGTAATATCTTAGGCAAGAGAGGTCACTGTTAGAGATAAGTAAACACAACTATTCTTGTGAGAAAAGATTTAATAACTTTTTTTAAACATTTGAATATAATGTTTGTCATTTTCAATTTTTAAAATTTTAGAAAAATAAGTGTCTATATGATGCATATTTTAGAATCTTTCCAGTATTGAATTGTAGAGAGTCAAAAAATTTCACTATTAAATTCGAAATCAAACTCAAATTAGAATTGGGTAACTATGATCAGAAAAATAACTGCCATAATCTCCATTTGATCAAAAATTATTATTAATCAAATTTTCTCAATATTGCAGAATTTATTGAATTTCAAACAAATGTCAATTATTTGAAAGAATAACTTCGGCGAAAATCACATGTAGATAGACATTTGTCGAAGCGTTTCGAACCAACTAGTGTGGTTCATCGTCACGACAAGTTGAAGAAACAGATCCAGCTTAGCATGATAAATAGTCTGAGCAGAGTCTCCCATATTTATTCAAAATATAGAATAAGTTTTGGTATTAAAACTTTCTTGTGGACTGCCATATTTATTATATATTGTATAAATTTTAACGTTAACATAATTGTTGGTGGTTCAGTTGAAATAAATGGAGATATCATTGGATCAAATGTAAGTGTGTGATTAATATATACATTTAATTACATTACAAATTTTATTCTATTTTACATGAACTTACGTCTAAATATACGAATCTCCGTTTGCAGGAGGGTGCAAGCGCTTTCAGATCTTATCCAAAGGGAATAAGGGATCTGATAAATTATACGAAGCATCGTTATAACAACCCTCCCATTTACATCACAGAGACTGGTACGTGAAATCATTGAATAACAATTTTATGAACTGTAAAAATTATGAATCTCATTGTTATTCAAAATATGCATGGATTTCAACAGGGTATGCGGATTTTGACAATGGCACAACCCCACTGAAAAAAGCGTTACAGGATTCGAAGCGAGTGAAGTACCATCATCAACATCTATCAAAAATACTGGAAGCCATAAGGTGCGTTGCCTTTAACATAAGATTTAGGTGTTATTATTTGAGAATGGTTACTGACGAGGCTCTGCAACTTTGCAATGTCATAAAATGAATGACAGGGAAGGCGCTGATGTCCGAGGTTATATTGTGTGGGCGCTGCTGGACAATTTCGAATGGTTTAGTGGATATAATGTCCGATTTGGTTTAAATTATGTGGATTACAGGCACAATTTAAAGCGATATGCGAGGGCATCTGCACATTGGTTTAAACACTTACTCAGGATTTAAAATACTTGTGCTTTAAATTTGGATTAAAAAATTTATAAATAAATTTCCATGCAAGCTGCCAAAGCTTGGCATATCTTTATGCCTAATTGGCATCTTATGTTTCATTTAAAATTATCTGTTGTAATTAAATCCTTGAAAAGAACTGTCCAAAAATATTTGGAATTAAAATGAATAATAAATAAATGCCTATGTAAGCTGACAAGCATATCTTTCTGCCTAATTGGCATTTTATGTTTCATTTAAAATTATATTTTGTTTTGGAATGTTAGAAAAAATCTATACTAAATTGTTTAATGGTTTTAAGAATACTTGTAGGTAAATGTTTCTTGGTTCATAATCATCATTTAAAATTATTATCATGGTTAATGCTTTTTTATTTTTCGTAGGAAAAAGAAATTAATTTTTCGAGTAGAAAATTTAAATTGGAAGGAAAATTATCATGGTTAATGCTTTTTTATTTTTCGTAGGAAAAAGAAATTAATTTTTCGAGTAGAAAATTTAAATTGGAAGGAAAATGTACGCAGAAATTATATTTTTAAAGTAGAAACAGAAATTTTTTATATTGAAAATTTATATTCTTACTTCAGTAATTTTCCATTCCCAAACTTTCATGCTATCAACTATCAATACTGGGGAAATATGTTAATTAATTTTTTCTAAACAATGGATTTTTAGGCAAGTTTCTTTGGATCTAGGATAAAAAAGATTATTTATTTTCCAACAAAATGCTAGTCCCTGATGTCTCTACCTCATAGGGTTTACTATTCAAAAGGTGCAACAAAATTTTTGCTGCTAGACATTAACTAAACAAATCTATATTTTTCAAGCCTTATCCTCCGAAAGTTTGGGCTTTGCTATGGATGTCCATTTAACAATTGGGATATCTTCCTAGGATATGCTATCAACCCACGAGAATCTAAAGTTTTAATTTACGATTTTTCTGAATGATGGTTTTTTTGGATAGCAGTAATTGATGTCTAGTAAACTAGATGCTTTCTAGCATCGATTTAACCAAGACTAATTGGCCTCCTATGGACATGAGAAGTTTGTTAACCCAGATTGAGATTTTAGCCTCAATATTCTTAATAAACCAAAGCCATCCTACCACCTTGTATGCATTAGGGTTAAGGAAGAGGCCCATATGTTTGAGGCCTTCTTGCAAACATTTATATTGAAAAGAGAACGATTGACCAAGAAAAGTCTTAATAGGAGATTACATGTGGTATTAGTAGATTTCCTTTCGTTAATTTTCATGCTTATGGCTATATCAGATTAAGAGAGTATTCATTTTATATGTGAAATATTAGAACATGAAGCCATAAGAAAAATAAGTATATCATCAATAAACCAAAGATGTAAAATGGTCACCAGATTGGAGATCTTCACGGCCCTCAGATCATTTGAATATATAGCATGTTGAATCAACTTACTTAGGGCTTCTACAACTAGAAGCAAATGAAGAGGCAAAACAGGTTGCTTGTGTATGAGAACCATGAAATTCACCAAAGATATACATCACATAATCTAGTTAATAGTTTTTAAACTCATGCCCAACTGAATGAGCCATTATATGATAAAATTTTGTCTTACTTGATCAAAGGTCTTGGATAATTCTATATTCAATGTTGTGGTAGGAATGTTCCAGGTTTTTATTGTATGTAATGATTCCTTGCTCATGGCCATCAGATCATGAATTTTCACCTATTTTGAAGGAAATCAAACTATTCTTCTGATATGATAGAACTAAATATGGGCTTTAGTCTCACTGAAGTTATTTTTGTGACCAACTTCTAAATAAAATCATAACATGGTATAGAGAGATAATCTTCGAAAGGGTGAGCCTCCTTATTTTTCATAATGAGGCATATAGATGTTGAATTTAAGGAACAATGCATGCAACCCATATGTTGAGACTCCCTCACCACGTTGAGGTTGTCGTTTTTAATAGGCCATGAAATCCCAATTAGAATTCAATAGAATATCCATCATGCCTAGGACTCTTATGTTTTTACATGGAGGATAAAGCCCTAAGATCTCCATTTCAATTACTTCCACATCTAAAAATTCCTTCATTTCTTTTAAAATAGACTAAGGGAGTAGATTCAAAATATCCAAAGTTTTTAGAATAAGGAAACATATATATTTTATAAATAGATTTTTGAAGTAATGGGCACCTACTTCCACTTTCCTTTAAAGGAATTCACAATATTCCCTTCTCTATATTCAATTTCCCATATAGAATTGATATTTTTCTAAAGTTTGCAAATTGTTGGAAGAATTTGGTGTTGTTATCCCCCTCTTCATGTTGGAAAATCAGAAAGGCAGTAAATATTTTCTTGATCTTGATAATTATTTGTGATTTTTATTATTATTACGATTCTTTATATCTTCTTTCTTTATTTCATCAAGCAATTACCAAAAGGAGCACCACATAAAACAATGAACACAAGATGTAGGCACATGTGGCAAGGAAAAACCCCCCTTGAGGGGAAAACCCAAGCAAGGTAATTCTTCCTTTCAATAATATTCTTTGAGACTCTTCAACCTACACCAAGACCAGACCTTCCCTCCACACCAAGTGAGCCTCCAGAAAATAGACCTCTTCCCAGCAACTTTGACTATGTAGCAACTTCCAATAGCTAAAAAATTATGGTAGCAGTCCAACTTGGAAGACTTGAATTTCCCAATCTAGAGCATGAAACAGAGAGAGACCACCACCAAAATTTCGATTTTCCTTGAATCTTTAGACTTACCCAAACTCTCACTCACTTTGGCTTCCCGAAAACAGACTTTCCCAACTACCCACTTTGCACTTCTACTCAACAACAAGATTTTGGCACTTCTGCCTAGTAGAGAGAATTCAAACTTGATGAGAAGTGATGCTCCAAATGAATTTGATGTCCTTCCTTTTATAGGCTTCTCATGGGGTCGAATAAGGTCTTAGGCCGACTTGATCTTCCCTTAGGCCGACATGGTGTGGAGGTTACATAATTCGTAATTGAATCAATACTTAACCTTTTTACATGATTCAAAAGCCCAAGAAGGGTCTCTTTTAATGTACAATAATTATATAGACTTTGAATAAATCTTAGAAGTCCTCTATGGGGACTTAGGCCTAAAACAAGGTGACCCAAACATGAAACCCATCTTTAATAAGTCACAATAATAATAATCAAAATTATTTTCTTTATTATTTTGACAGGAACTTTTTTTCCAAAGGAAAAATCGTAATCTTTCATTATGTTGAAAAATTACATATAGTAGATGCCCAAGGCATATGCATAACTATTGGCCCATGGCCAGTACTAGATACATATTAGTAGAGAATTTATGGCGATCGCCATTTCCATAGAAATAGTAAAAACTATACAAAAGTCACCTTGCAGGGTGTTTCGAACTAGTTTAGTGTGATGAGCCATATATATATGTACATAGGTATTTTCAAAAAAAAGACAGCTAAAATAAATAAACATGTAGAAGCAAAATTTTAGGCCCTGTCCACCCATGATATGCTTGATCTATATATGGGCGATAATAATATTAGTACTATTCAGCACCGTCCTACTCCTGGATCATCCACAAGCCTCGGGGTAGTATCGTGGCCTCCTTAGAAAGCCTCTTAGTACTTTTGTTATATTCCCTGTAAATGTGTTGACATGAGATTGAGTTAAAATTTTCTTTGAAGGTGACAACTTCGTCCAATATGTTTATAAGTGTATGAGCATGACAGAGATTTGTATTGTTGAACCAATTTATAGTGATTTTAGAGTCCCTAAAAATTTGAATGTTTGTACACTCATATGCTAAAGCAAAATGCAATAGGTGCTTGAGGGTAATTAGTTTAGCGAAATTGTTTGTCCCCTCCCCCAAACCAAGTTGGACTTTATATGAGTGTTGTTATGATATATGCAAAACGAAACTACCTCCACAACCATGGGATTGGCCAGCACCATCGAAAAATGACCATGGGCGAGATTTGTCGATTAGTCCCGGGGAGGGAGTGGGCCGAGTGGGGGGATGGACAACCTTCAGGATTTCGTGGTATGCTGCTACTGCCCTCGTGATGATAAGAGGCCATAGAGCCACAACTCCATTGAAAATGATGTTATTTTAGGTAAGCCAAATGGTCAAACACAGAAGGAGGGGTAAGCATAATTTTTTAGTGCCATGGTGAGCAGCAAACCAGGACTTGCAAGCTTGTTTGATAGAGGGTCCCTGCCACCTTTCCAGGATGGATAGAGCATGAACAATTGATTACCAAAGATGAACAATAGTAGGGCAGTGTAGGAACAAATGCTCGTTTGTTTCAGATTCTTGTTTACACATTACACCAGTGCAGCCCATAGATAGATCTATGGGTGAGGTATTCTCATGTAGTGTTTTGTTGCTAAGTACACTCCACATAAAAATATGAGCCCGAAGAGGTTCTTTCAACTTCCAAAGATGGTTCCACCATTCCTGTACTTCCTCTGGTTTGCGATCCATTAGGAGAGAGAGGTAGCTGATTTTCACGGTGTATTTGCCATGTTCTACTGGGGTCCAAACAAGTTCGTCTAGTCCTTCTTTTATATAAACATGTGCTTTGATCAAAGCATTTAAATATCCTCCCCAAGATTGCTGCCAATATACAGGGATGCCAATATTGTGAGCTGACAACCACACTTGCTCAAATAAAGAGCTATGTTCATTGCCTGCTATATGTGCAACCACCTTGATGTCCCTATGATGTAGATGGTGTATCAAGTCAGGAGGGAGTTGATATTTGTTGCCTCCCCCGATCCATGGATCCATATCGATGCGCACCTAATTGCCATCATTTATTCTCCATGCCATGCCCGCTCTGATAAAAGGCATTGTTTGCAGTATTGCCTTCCAAACAATAGAAATGCAAGTGTGTGACCAGACTGGAAATTAGGTCCAATCCATTAGCTATTGTGGCCAGACATATTTATGGTATGTGACAGTGGTCTAGAGATTATGTGCAGTGAGGAGAGTTCAGCCCATATTTGCTGCTAATGCTTGCGCAAAGACAACCAGATCCTTTATACCCCACCCACCCGATATTTTTGGTAAAGCAATATTTTTCCAACCAACCCAAGAAAAAACTTTTCCTTCTTTTTGTCCATTCCAGAGGTATCTGCAACATATCCTCTGGATATGAGTAAGAATTCCCTGAGGGATCTAGGCCAGCGACATCCAGTACATAGGTGTGGCCTCCAGAACAGATTTGATGAGGACAAGGCGTCTGGCTCTGGATAGGAACCTATGGTTCCAATTTGTCAATCTCTTTTCTATTTTGATCACCAGCCAGATCCAGTCTGCAATCCTGTAGCTATGTGGTTTGATCCAAAACCCCAAATATTTTAGGCCATTTGCTAGAGGATGCAGTTGGTATGGGAAAAACTGAAGGGCGGCTCTGTCTTCCTGAGGGGAGGTGTGAGACAGAGTGATAGTGGACTTGGCTTGATTTGCTTCCATACTTGTGGCATGTGCGAAAAGTGATAAGATTTCATGGAATGTGGTGGAGTCCTAGATGCTACCATCAAGAAAGATAAGGACATCGTGAAAAAATAAGAGGTGAGTGAGCTAGAAGAGATCACTCATTTTCATCCCTTTGAGCCTACCTTCCCTTTTTTTTTTGCAATGAGCCTGCTGAGGCCTTCGATCACAATCAGGAACAGAAGGGGAGAGAGAGGACACCCTTGATAGAGGCCACGCTCCACATGAAAGAAATGTGAGGCTGATCCATTTATGAGAACGCTGAAGGATGCCATGGTGATACAACACATGATCCAATCTGTGAATGATGATGGGAAACCCAGGTGGATAAGGATCATTTTTATATAGAGCCAACTAACTCATTCGAAAGCCATTGCAAGATCAATCTTTAGGATAATTCCTTTCAGATTTTTAACTTTGATAGAGTGTAATGCTTCCTGAGCTGTGCCAATGGCCTCATGGATCTATCGATCCTATAGGAAAAAAAATTGCTCAGGAGATATATGGTGTGAGAGAATGGGGCAGAGCCTATTTGCAATGATCTTGGCAATGATTTTATACAGAGAATTGCAGAGAGAGATAGGGTGAAAGTCATTGAAAGATGTCGGGGAGTCAGATTTAGGGATGAAGGCAACAAAAGTGGAGTTTATGGCCTCGTACATTTTACCTGTGATCTTGCATTCTTCAACCACTTTGAGGAGATCTTCTCTTATAAGATCATAAAAATCTAGATAGAATTCAATAGGCCATTCGTCCAGTCCAGGGCTTTTATCTTTTTTAAACCATTTCAGAGTCCCTTCAAGTTCTGCAGAGGAGACTAGAGCAGTAATCTCTTCTGTTGTCTCCATATCGACGAAACTAGGAAAATGTCCTGCCAAATGAATAATTTCCACAAGATTTATAGTAGGAGGTGCTTTGTAGAAGTGTTGGAAGTGAGAGTTCCCCAAATGTGAAAGATGGCAGAAATTATTAGCTATACCTCCATTATGCGTGGGCATATTCCAGATGGTGTTGGAGACTTTTCGTCCCTTGGCATAATTCTGAATGAACTTTGTATTATTGTCTCTGGCTTGTAGCCAGGTCACTCTGCTCTTGAGGCGCCATGTTTCCTCCCTTTCCTTCAGGATTTTGGATCGCTGATTTTCCAATTCGATAAGATGGGACTTTGCTTCTACAGATATGAAACCCCTATTCCGGTCATCCAATAGAGCGACCAGTGATGACTCGATAGTGGCGAGGGTGTTGTCATCCTTCAAGGTTTTTTCCTTTGCCCATTGGATAGATAATCTCTTGAGCTGAGAAAGGTTGTAGCAGAAACCTTCAGCCAGGGAGTGTCCCCTAGAGGGAGGGTTTGCTAGCCAAAAATTGGTGATTAATTTGGAATAGGACAAATCCTGTAGCCAGGTCGAATTGAATTTGTATGGCGCCTTGGGCTTTTTTGGAGGACCAGTGATTTCCAAGAAGATAGGGGAGTGATCTGAGATACCTCCAGAGCCAACCCATTGTCTGTAGAGAGATAATTTCTGTAACATCAAGATCTTGATCAAGAATTTGTCCAATCTCCTAGCTAAATCCACCTTCCCCACTCTCATATTTCTCCATGTGGGCATCAGTTTATTCATGGGTATATTAGTCATATGGGCGTGTTCCAATAATGCTTCCATGGATTCAGAGAGTGGGTTTACCTGTGCAAAAAATCCCCATGACTCGCCATATCCTAAGGAGAAATTTAGATCTCCTCCAATGACGAGGTTATCCAGCGAGGTGATAGAGAGGTTTAAGAGACGATTCTAGAAGGCCTCTCGCCCTTGACAGGGCCCATATGCATTGATGACCTGAAGGTCCATACCAAGATTAACAGAGAAAAAGTATATCCCAATAAAACCACGCCTCCCTAGGTAGATTTTAGGTTAATGGAACGAGGGTTATATCCCAGAGCCAAACCCCCAGATCTTCGGGATGCATCGAGGGAGAGGAATTTTGAACCAGGATTCAGAGTTCCTAGGATATGGGCAATATGATCCACCTTGCATGGGTTTCTTGTAGGAATATGATGTCAACGGGCTCAGAATTGAAAACTATATGGAGCGCTAGCTTTTTAGGCGAGCTAGCCATGCCCCTATAGTTGAACGAGAACCACTTCATGGAGGTAATTGGTCATGGGTGTTCAATGTTCTAAGAACCCGGTCCAGGAATGTTTGCCTGCCAGAGACCACCTCGGCCCCAGCCTGAAGTATGGCTTTCGAGAGGAAGGATTTGCAGCCGTGGGAGGGTTCGTGGGATAGTAAAGGGGTGGAGAGGCCCAATATAGAGTGGGAGTGTTAGGGTCCCACCCTAACCCCCTTATTTATGTAATAGGATCAAGTCATAGTTATAGTTAGTAAAGAGTCAATAAAGCCCATATTAATAATTGTAAGTGGTTAACCCGCATTTAATGACGGGACCACAATTAGTTGCAAATGGGCCATGGTATTAGATAGATGGTATTAATAAGAACCATGGTATTGCCCCATGGTATTGCATGTATGAATCCTATATAAAGGATAGAGACTCCCTGCGAGGAGCATCGTGTCTTATTTTGTAATCGAGCTCTGCTCTATTGGAGGTTGCCCCCTTGAAGAGGCAAGTGAACATTGCTTTCTGAATAATAAAATACTTCTTGTTATTTCTCACTGTTCTATGTTCTGGGTATATTTCTTCACATATTTGGTATTCTGGTATCGTCTTGCAGGTTAAGAGCATAACAAGTGGTATCAGAGCGCTTTCCAGGGCCGGTGGGATCTCCATTTTTTAGCAATTTTTTTTTGGCTAGAGATGTGTTCCGGCATCTTTAAAGCACAGGATCTGTCGTTGAGCGCATAAACCTGCAGATTTTGGGAGGCATGCACGCAGGAAATACAAGAGGTGGTCATGCATGTTGGACTCCCTTGTAACCCCTGTGGGTACCCCTTCGAGTAGTAGCACATTAGATAGACCGTGCATGAACTGTCTTCCAAGTACCTTCTGGGTATATCGGAAGCCCCCTAGCTCCCTTGAAACCTTGCCATAGATAAACTGTCGGCCGTCTTGCTGCTACAGTACACCGAGAACAACACTCGGAGAGATTACTTACCCGTATGATAGGGTAATCGGGTTGTATGGCTAAGGGTACGGTTGATCCTCCTTGGTTAGTGCCCTGAAAAATTGGGCCAAGTACTACTGTCATACCCTTATGTATATTGCGATCTGTAGCACCTGACACTCCAGGAGACCATAGTTCCCTTCTCTATCTTGAGATCATGGATAATCTCTACCAGATCAGATCTCGCAAGTGGGGTTTTGCAGCAGCAGTAATAAGATCTATTATATCCATCATATCCATAGCAACAATCAGTTCTGTCATTCAGATCTATCATATCAGCCATTCAGATTTCTCAGATCCCTTAGATTCGCCATCCAGATTTAAGTAGTTGTGTGGGTTCCTATACCTAGGCACAATTTTCACAGGACTTTTGGTAGCATTGACATTTCTGGGATTCAGAGACTGCAGTATTCCTAAGCAAGGAGTAAAAAAAAAATTCTGAGACCCCCCGGGGCGCTTATTGGTGACTTAGCCCATAAGAATCAGGATGACGAGCTGAGAAAGGTGGTACCATTCAATTGTTAGTGCCAAAAAATTTAGGCAGTCCCAAATTTCAAGTAAATCGGCTTGGTGCATGGTACAAACTAGAAATCAGGCTATGGTGAATGAGAGGATGGACAACCTTGAAGCATCCTTGAAATAAATCCGAGTGCAAATGAAGGAATTAACTATAGCACTCTTTATGGGCAAGGCGGAAGCCTGCGAGGAGGCATATATTGGCACTGAACATAGTGAGGGTGAGTCTAGCAAGTCTCTTCACCTCTTTGGCCTCACCAACAATCCTGTCCGTGACCACCCAAGCTGGACATGTATAAATTTGATGGCTCTCACCCGGTAGCATGGATAACACAAATGGAGCAATATTTCAATCTGAATTACATCCTGGATAATGCCACTCAGCTTAGTGTGGGTATCATGTACTTGGACAATGAAAGATGGAAATGGTGGAAATGGCATCAACATTGCTATGGAAGGCCCTTGACTTGGGAGACATTCAAAAAAGCTCTTATGGATTGCTTTGACCATGACTCTGCCTTTTTGGGTCGTCTCACTAAGCTCCAACAAACAAGAATAGTGGATGAATATATTACAGCCTTTGAAGCCTTAGCTTTCCGCACTGGAGGTCTACAAGATGAGTTATACACGGAATGTTTTATCAGTGGTGTTAAAGAAGCCATACAAGCCCATGTCCGATTGCACAACCCTCCCTCATGGCTGGAGGCTTGCAGGATAGCTCGTGAAGTAGAACGTGCATTAGCGGCCCAGTTCAATCGACCAGATTTCACTGCCAAGGGTTGCCCCCCACAGGCTCATAGCACTACCCAAACACTCAAGGTTCAAAAGGTGTCACCTACAGAAATGGCGGAAAGAAGAAAGCAAGGATTATGTTACTACTGTGATGAAAAATACTCCCCAAATGCAAGGAGCCCAAATTCTTTCAAATTGATGCTACTTATCACAGTTCATCGGAGGAAGCCCCACCACTTGAGGAACCAAAGGAGGAAGAAGAGGACAACCAGAAGGACAATGTACCTGAAGAACCAGTTATTTCGCTGCATGCCTTGGCAGGGATTTCTGCGCCTCAAACTCTCAAAATCAGAAGTTTTATTAAGCATTGCCTAGTAGTAGTCTTGATTGATATTGGAAGTACACATAATTTTATCCACCAAAGAGTTGCGGAAGTAGTGCATTGTTTTGTACGAGTAGTTTCTGACTTCCAAGTCCAAATTGCTGATGGGGGAACAATGAAATGTGAAGGCTGCTGTGAAAATGTCAAACTTCAAATGGAGGATTATTAGTTAAATACCCGCATGTTTTCCATACACATGGGCGGGTGTGACATTGTCCTAGGTGCTGAATGGCTTCGCACACTTGGCCCAATCACAATGGATTTCCAGGAATTATATATGAGCTTTAAGCAGAACAACCACACACATACCCTCTGCAGACTCCAGGCGGGAGCTCCCTCTATCATCAGCTCACATTGGATGGAAAAATTGTTAAAAAAGGGCCATCATGGAGTTATAGCTCAATTTAATGCCATCCAGGCCTTCGAACCCAATTCTCTTCAGATTCATCCTAAGATGCAACAGATCTTAAATAACCATCTGCCAGTCTTTGACAAGCCTCATGAGCTTCCACCCTCGAGAGGGGAACATGATCATAGCATCACTTTGGTCCCAAGTGCCCAACCACCAAATGTGCACCCATATAGATATCCGTTTGCCCAAAAGAATGAAATAGGAAAAATAATCAAGGAACTTTTGGAAGTAGGTGTCGTTTGTCCTAGCATTAATCCTTATTCATCACCAGTGGTCATGGTGCTCAAGAAAGATGGGAAATGGTGTATGTGTCCAGATTTCAAGGCCCTTAATAAGTTGACAGTCAAAGATAAATTTCCCATCCTGGTTGTTGATGATTTTCTGGATGAACTAAATGGGGTTCAATTCTTCACTAAGCTTGATCTTCGCTTAGGCTGCCACCAAATTCGCATGAAAGAAATCGACATTCCAAAGACTGCTTTCTGAACTCATGAAGGCCATTATGAGTTCCTAGTCATGCCATTCGGACTTTGTAATGCCCCATCCACTTTTCAGAGCCTTATGAACCACCTGCTCAAACCATATCTCAGAAAATTTGTCCTTGTTTTCTTTGATGACATCCTCATCTATAGTCACACTTGGGCAGCACATCTTCTGTATGTAGATCTGCGCTTGCAACTACTCTGCGATCATAAATTATTTGTTAAGATGTCCAAGTGTTCTTTTGGCATGGAAGAAGTTGAGTATTTGGGCCACATTGTGGGGCGTGAAGGTGTCAGGGTGGACCCCAAAAAGATCCAGGCAATGCAGGATTGGCCTCAACCTAAGACCTTGAAGAGCTTGAGAGGATTTTTGGGTCTCATGGGCTACTGTCGCAAATTTGTCCGCAATTATGGTCGCATTGCGAGGCCCCTCACTCAACTCCTCAAGAAAATTTCATTCCTCTAGAATGATGAAGCAAAACAGGCCTTTAGTACTCTTAAAATGCCATGTGCTCCACTCCAGTCTTAGCACTACCCGACTTCACCAAATCTTTTGTCATTGAATGTGATGCTTCGGGTACAGGTATTGGGACAGTCTTAATGCAGGAAGGTCGACCCTTGGCCTTCAAAAGCCAACAACTAAGTGGGAAGAATCTGGGACAATCTACCTATGAGAAGGAGATGATGTCCATCTTACATGCAGTAGATACCTGGCGACCATACTTATTGGGGCGACGCTTCCAAATCCGCATAGACTATCAAAGCCTTAAATATTTTTTGGAGCAACGCCTATCCTCACCACATCAAAATAAATGGCTCACCAAAATGTTGGGATATGATTATGAGATAATTTACAAGAAAGGGTGCGAAAATATTGTAGCAGATGCATTATCTCACCAATTTGAGGAGGAAAGTACCCTGTTCGCAATTTCCCTTCCCATTCTAGAATGGATTGAAGAGGCTCGCAAGGAATGGTTTTCACACCCTGGCTCTCCCAACTCATTACTCAATTGCAGGCGGATCCAAATTCCACAGAGGGCTACTCATGGCAGGATGAGATTCTTCGCTACAAGTACAGAGTCATAATATCACCAACATCCACCCTCAAAAGCCACATTTTGGCAAAGTTGCACTCATCTCCCACTGCAAGACATTCAGGCTTTCAGAAGACGTATGATCACACTCAAAGATCATTTTTTTGGACAGGCATGAAAAGGGACATTCTTACTTTTGTAGCTGAATGCGACATTTGTTAGCCCCACAAAGGAGAAATAGTCAAAGCACCAGGCACATTACTACCATTTCCCATCCCGGCATCAATATGGACGGAGGTTTCTATGGATTTCATTACAGGTCTTCCAAAGTCAGGAAATAAGTTAGTCATCATGGTGGTTGTGGACAGACTTTCTAAGTATGCTCATTTTTATGCCCTACCCCACCCTTTTACACCGACTTTGGTCGCTCAATCTTTCCTCGATTAGATCTTCAAATTGCATGGCATGCCCACTTCCATTGTGTCTGATCATGACCCGGTCTTCACCAGTAACTTTTGGCAGGAACTCTTCCGGCTACAAGGTACCCAACTACAACTCAGTACTTCCTATCATCCACAAACTGATGGTCAAACTGAAGCAGTCAACAAATGTTTGGAAACCTACCTTAGGTGTTTCACTTCAGAAAAGCAACATCTCTGGGTATAGTGGTTACCTCTAGTTGAATGGTGGTATAACACCAACTATCATGCCACCACCAAAATGACTCCATATGAAGCAGTTTATGGTCAACTCCCTCCTTCCCCTACTTCTTATATCAAGGGGTGCTCGAAGGTACAAGCAATGGATCAACTCCTACAGAACCACACAACCATGCTAGCCCATCTTAGAGAGAATCTTCATCAAGCTCAAAACCGCATGAAGCAACAGGTAGATCAAAATCGCTCAGAACGCCAATTTCAAGAAGGGGATCAGGTATTTTTGAGACTGCAACCATATAAGTGAACATCACTCAAAGACAGGGGTTGTCAGAAACTCTCTTCAAAATGCTACGGACCGTATCAAGTACTTCAGCACATTGGAGAAGTGGCCTACAAGCTAGCTTTGGCACCCACTACAAAAATCCATCCAGTTTTCCATGTCTCATGCCTCAAGAAAGTGATTGGGAACAATTGCAGAATTCAAACCAGTCTACATGAACTGGATGAAGAATGGTCAATCTGGCTCCAACCTGAACAGGTCATGGACACACGAGAACGGTGCCTGCGTGGCCGCATGATCAAGGAAGTCCTCGTCAAGTGGAAAGACACCTCTCCGGAAGATGCAACCTGGGAACCAGCCACTATTCTTCAGCAGTTTCTGCAGCTTCAGCCTTGAGGACAAGGCTATTCTTATGGGGGAGGGCATGTTAGGGTCCCACCCTAACCCCATTATTTATGTAATAGGATCGAGTCATAGTTATAGTTAGTAAAGAGTCAATAAAGCCCATATTAATAATTGTAAGTGGTTAAACCCATTTAATGATGGGACCACGGTTAGTTGCAAATGGGCCATGGTATTAGATAGATGATATTAATAAGAACCATGGTATTGCCCCATGGTATTGCATGTATGAATCCTATATAAAGGATAGAGACTCCCTACGAGGAGCATCATGTCTTATTTTGTAATTGAGCTCTGCTCTATTGGAGGTTGCCCCCCTAAAGAGGCAAGTGAACATTGCTTTCTGAATAATAAAACGCTTGCTGTTATTTCTCACTATTCTATGTTCTAGGTATATTTCTTTGCATATTTGGTATTCTGGTATTGTCTTGTAGGTTAAGAGCATAACAGGGAGGGGGAGGATTTAGATGAGAGAGGGAGGGGACGAAGATTGTATGTGTTGGGGGGGGGGGGGGGGGTCAGATGGTGTAGAGGGTGGAGGGGGTGGAGCAGAGGGGGTTTCAAGAGGGAAGGATGGGGAGGCTATAGAGAAGACAAGATGATGGGAGGTCAGGGGGAAAGGTATGGGAGGTAGGATGCTAGAATGATCCAATAATGATGCATTGTGCAGATGGAGTGTAGTACATGGAACAGTAGAAGAAAAAACAGGGTGGGAAAAAAGTGGATTACCCGAGGAGCGTGTAGCCTCGGTTGCTACCCTTGATCGAGTCATCGGTGATGATGATGGATGAGGGGAGTTGACAGGAGCCTGTTAAGCTGTGGTATCCTTCCCAGATGAAGGAACTGCTACTAATGGAGTCTTCTCAGGGGTAGCTGCAGTAGTCTTGCCCATCCCCCCATCTGTGTCCACTGGCAGATCGGGAGACTTTGGAATCAGGGGGCATTCTTTGAATAGATGCCCTACTTTGTGGCATCAACGACACCTAAACGGCACGCCTTTGTAGTCTAGGATTTGGATCCTTATGAAGTTCCACCACTGCAGGGTTATTTTCTCCTCCAAACCTTCCCAAGTATCCAAGTGCACTAGGATGTGAGCAAGAGTACAGTTCTTTGACTATATGAAGGACTTGTCATAGTCCAGGAAGGTGCCCAGGGTATTCCCAATATGTACAAAAACCTCTTCAGACTAGTATTGAAGGGGTAAACTAGGCAATCTTACCCAAAGGGGTCTTGCCCCTATCTGCTCTCTTTTCAGATTAAAGAGTGGACTCCATCGTTTTAGTAGGACCAGGGCCATTTCTATGTGCCAATACCTAGCAAGCACCATGTTTGTGTAGTCTTCTAGGGTGAAATGGAGTGTGAACCATCCTCGGGGTAGGATTTGCACCTCAGGTAGCTCTTTCAAAAAAAATCTCTTTTACCCATAGTCCAAGTCGCTCCATAGAATAGGCTCTCCCATGAACCCTACCCACCAGGACTTTTCCTTCAGTGTTTGCTACTTCCCCCATGGTTAGTCCTTCCCCAAATTTGATAGTGAAGTCTTTCCCGAAGGCCTTTACACACTTGATTTTCCTTTTCCTAGTTCTGGGTGCAGTTGGATGGTCCTGCAAAGGATCAACATGACTCAGATTCTCCTGCTAAGACTATTTCACTGCGGACCTTACCTTGATGACCATGGTTTCAAAGCACCTAGAAGGAGGAGCTAAAGAGATCGGCGCCGCGGAGCCGATGAGAGAGTCGTGACCCAGGGACTGTGGTACTGGCTCCACAGGAATGTCGAGACCTAGGGGAGGGGAAGGGTTTTCCAGGAAGAGGTGGTCCACTGGAGGCACAAGTTTGAAAGATGGGGACGAGGATGAGTAGGCGGTCAGAAGTTTTAGGGTCTCGGGAGAGAGCGGGGGGCAATCGAGGGCCGGGGAATCGATGGATAGGTCGCTATATGGAGAGTGGATGCAGACAACCCAGGGAGGGAGACAACTAGAGATGGGTTCAAAAGTGACAGAGTAGCAAAAGAGTGCTGAGAAACTAGGGCCAACTTAGGGTTAGTGTGCCAGAAAATAACTTGATAAGGGTAAGGGTCTGGTGAGTAGTCGACCATTTTGAGGTCCATATCGTCCATCCTGTAGCTGGGAACGGAGACTGTAACCATCAGATCGTGGAGGTAGGAGCGCAGGTGGAGGGTAGCTAGTAGTAGAGGGAGCCAGTGATGGTCAGAGGGAGCTTACGATTGTCTGTAGTTAACCGTATTCCCGGCTAGGGTAAAATGCCAGGAGTTCCGCCATTTCCCATTATTGAATACTGAACATGGTTACTTTTTCCAACACTTCAATCCATATGGATCTTTTTAGACATCATAATTCCTTTACCTGATTGGGTATGTTTTATAATCTTCGCATGCCTAGCTCCATGCACAATAAAATTTGCTAAGCATGAAAAATGGGATGATAGCCCCTCTTTCATAGGGTTCAAGGTAATGCCTTGAGAAAAATGGGAAATTTTACTCATGGTTTTGTGCATGGTTTTACACATGGTGGTTTTACCCATGGTTTTGTAGATCCGGTAAAAGGAACTATAGTTATAATCTAATACAGGGTTAACTAATTAGGGGTTTATGAATGCTTTGACATGTATGTAATGTATTGTAACATTGAAAGGAATATAATAAATATTCTATTTGGTTTTCCAATTTTTGGGTTCTAGGAGAAACATCTCTATGTATATTTTATGTTTACGCCATTGTGTATTTTCTAATTTTTTTAATTCATTTGTCAATATTATCTGTACATGGTTAAAACCTACATTTGGTATCATAGTAGCTTTGGCTTTAAGGGGATACCTTTGCAACTAAGGGGTTTTGTTGGGAAAATGGTAGACCCTCTTACAATGGGATATCTGTCAGATCGATTCCTGTGGTGAAAGGAAATGGTGAAAAGTGGAAAGATAAAGATCGATAAATTCAAAAGACATAGTTTTGAGCTATGGAATATCAAGATGGAGGATCTTTCGGTGGATACTCGATGTGAATCTACCTAGGAGCATGAAAAGTGCGTACTTGTTGGATGTGGAATTTAAGTCCACATCCAATGGGTGTCTACACTTGACATTTGAGTAAATTTATGAGGAGATAAGTCAAAAATACAATTAAAAAAATATTTTTCTTTTTTTCCCTCTAATATATTTACCCCTAGTGATCAAATCATCATATTGAATAATATTGGTTCTTATAAAGTTTATTTTGTTAGTACATTTTTTTTTTCTGGGCCCATTTTTACCTCAAAACTCCCCAACGAGAGGATCTTGATGGAAAAGGAAAGGAACATGCTTAGTGGTGTTGGGTTAGGACATAAATTCTAGTAAGAGGTAGTGGATAGTACATGTTACTTGACTAATAAGTCACCTTCAACAACATTGGAGGATAAGACTCCACATGAGGTATGGACTGGTAAGAAACCCTCTCTCTCACATCTCAAGGTATTTGGTTGTGATGCATATCTAGGTGTTCCAAAGCAGAAAAGAACAAAGTTGTATAGTAAATTTGAATGGTGCATCTTTATTGGGTATAAATATGGTTTAAAAGGTTATAAGATTTGGAACCTAGAAACAAAGAAGGTTGTGTACACTAGAGATGTTGTATTTAGATAAGTGAGGTATTTCATGAAATAGGAAGTCCTACGAAGGGGAAAGGAACCAAAAAAATATAGAGTTTGATCTAAAGGATGAAGAATCATTTTCCATAGAAGAGTATGAACCAAAATAAGAAGAACCACACACTTTGGTTTTGAGGAGAATAGTTTGGGAAAGAAGGAAGTTAGAGAGGTATGCTTTACTTGATTTCCATTCAAATTTTTCTTTATCAACTACTGATGATGGTCACATAACTGTCAAGGAGGGAGTGGATTCAAAAGATGGAAAACTGTGGAGAAGGCCATGGTTGAAGAAATGGAAGCCTTGGACAAGAATGAGGCTTGGGATTTGGTGGAGTTGTTGGCTAGAAGAAAACCCATTGGAAACAAAATGTTGTTGAAGAAAACGATGAATGTATAAGGAAAAGTGGAGAAATACAAAGCACGGTTAGTAGTAAAAGGTTATTCCTAGGTGCTAGGAATTGATTTTGGTGATATTTTTTCTCTTGTTTCCAAGTTAGGTTGTATTAGATTAGTTTTATCTATTGCTATTGCTTTTGATATTCAGGTAGAATATATTGGATTTGAAGATAACATTCCTACATGGTGATGTAGAGGAATAGATCTACATGAAGTATCTAGAAGGCTTTGCAATGAAGGGCAAGAGTGAATTGGTATGTAGGTTAAAAAATTCTTTGTATGGGTTAAAGAAATCACCAAGGACGTGGTATCAAAAAGTCGATACATATATATAGGGAATTGGATTCACAAAGAGAAAATCATATCACTATGTGTATTTTAAATTAGTTGGTGATCGTGTTATTTACTTTTCTTGTATGTGGATGATGTGTCTATGATTGGAAATGACAAAGAAATTATCCAATATTTGAATGTAACTGCCTCAAACATTTACCCGATTTTAGTGGCATGCTAGGGTAAACATGAGACAAAGGGTTATTATGACATGAATTGACCCCATAGCTCTAGTTAAGGAATTGGGGCCTACAATTGAGACTTACTCTCCTCAAACTAACATTCTACAGGGACTATAGATCACCCAGGAGTTGAAGAAACACCCCAGGTGGTCAATCCCTAAGATGGAACTTCATTTCAATGGATTGGACTCCCGACCACACCCTTGACACTACTGCATGCGGTTCAAGGCCTCCAACAACACTCACAAGCCTTGCTCCATGCGGTTGTGACCTAAATTACTTAGTTCAGTGCCTACAGTTCTGAGATGTTAACCACATTTCTAGGCCAGCCTCCCGACCACTATCCAGAACTTCCTAAGATTTTCTAGAATGATAAGTAACTTTATGACAAGGATAAATATCTAAACCTAAATCAGAAACTCGACGTAACCAGGCCTAACCATGAGAGTCATTTCATCAAACATATGGTAAACATGTAATCTACAAGTCATGAATGCATATTTGAACATATGAGTATTAATCTTATCTAAGATTCACCAAGAAGGTCTAATTCCCTCTCATAGTAACTATAATAACATATGTTAGCCCATACATTCATCAACCATTTATCAACTAATAAAAACATGACAAGAGGCATAGCTAGAACATGTTATGGAACCATGCTGCTAACCAACATATAACTAGAATATTAACCATGATAGAAAAACCATCAAAGCCACATAATAAAAAGTACAAGGTACTCATGAATCACAATAATATCAAAATGGCTCTTATTAACTTACACAAAAGTTAAACAATTCAGGTACTTCCATGTACCACCCGACCATAGATTGGATTGAACCAAATATTTCTTTCAGCTAATCACCCCATGCCATATTCCAAGCATGAATGTGGAAACTCAATACATAAAAAACCAGGGCTTCCTATTGATTAAACCACCTCCACTCTCAGGCTATTGCAATCTCGCAAAAATCGATCAAGGGATCACAATGCCCGAAACAAGCTTGGATGCCTCAGAGTTCCTTCACCAATACCTTGAGAAATATTTCCTGTCTCCACCCACCTATTGAGGGCTTCCATGATATTAAACCACCTCCAACCCCAACCCTTGGGAATTCTCCTGAGACCACCTCAGCTAGTTCCAAAACTTTCTGACAATCCAAAATTAAACTAGAAAAGAATCCCATCACACTATGGCTATCTAGAAATGGAAAGGAAAGGATAAAAACACTGTCAAACATGGAATAGGCCATGCCAATGATAGAAAATGAACCAAATACACGAATTCATGTACCATGCATTCATAGACCATCTAGGAAAATCATACATGCAACATGTTACCTGCAAAACCTCCAATTGAAGTTGCTTGATACAACATTCATTGGTTTTCCTTTTATTTCCTTGTACTTCCTTCGCCTTCCTTTGTTTTCTTTCTCCTCTTTGTGCTCTTCCCTCTCTAAAACTAATTCCAAATCCAAAACTGACAAAATCTAAACTAATAAAAGTTGTCAACTGATCCGCAAAAGCGAGGCCTCTATTTTCTTTAATTTCTTGTATTTCCCTTCAATTTTCCTCTCGTGCAAATTTGTGACCCTTCATCACCCTTTCCTCATATTTTCCTTTATTTTCATAAATAAATGGAAATCAACACATCTTTTCCTTTTCCAATTTCCTTAGCCATAATAAACCGAAAGTGAAAACCACAAGGATGTTTTTGCCCAACATTTATCTTGGAATATGTGTCCCATGACCTTTGTCTTATATTTCCTTTATTAACATTATTATACGAATTTTTAACCTGAGGTTGTTACAAACCCGCCCCCCCTTAGGGGAATACCATCCTCA
Source organism: Pinus tabuliformis (assembly GCA_031772625.1). Classification (NCBI taxonomy): domain Eukaryota; kingdom Viridiplantae; phylum Streptophyta; class Pinopsida; order Pinales; family Pinaceae; genus Pinus; species Pinus tabuliformis. The sequence goes on along the minus strand of CM062816.1, from coordinate 848,173,024 downwards.
GTGCTCTATGACACCTATGATCAACAAACATCTGAAAGAAAAACATACTGCCTATGGAGCTTTATAACTTAGCTTGATACGGTATTTACAATGAACAACTGTCGAAAACCATGACCAACATGAAAAACATGACAACCATATTCCTTATTGGAGCTTTATAACACAACTCATTTCAGTATTTATAATATCAACCATGCATAGATATGTACATATACCAAAACTACTTTCCTTAATTGGAAAACAATGAAGGATAAATAACCCACATCTGATCATTCATCTCCCATGTAGCTTCATTGGGCCCAAAGTGCTTCCACTGCACTTTAACTTACTTGATTTCTCATTTGCAAAGCATTAGTTGTTTCTGCTACAATTTTCACTAAGGTTCCAATTGGAATTCTCATTTTAGCTCCACCTATAATATAGACTAGTCAATTACATGATCAACATCCTTCACATATATTATAAGCAATGAAACATGGAAGAAATCACGGAATTTCACTGTCGATGACAGTGCAAGTTTGTAAGCAACTAGTCCAATCCTCTCAAAGATCTCGAAAGGCCCGCCATACCGAGGTGCCAATTTGGCACATGACCTAATCCTTAAGGAGATTTTATTGGGCTTGATGTGTAAGTACACATGATCCCCAACATAAAACTCCTTAAATTCCCTATGCTGATCTGCTTAACTCTTATGCATGTCCTATGATGATCTTAGATTCTTCTTTAAAATCCGCATTTCCTGTTCCATCTCTCCCAACATGTTCGACCCAATCGTCACCTTGTTCATTGGATCACTCTAGATGATGTTAGCATTACAATTCTACCCATAAATTTCCTTGAATAGACTCATCCTCAAGGACTCTTGATATCCATTATTGTACGCAAGATCTACCAGAGGAATATACTCTTCCCACTTTCGCTGTTGGTGCATGACATACATACTCAACATATCCTCAATAATCCTACTAACCCTCTCTTTCTTTCCATATTTCTATGAATGTCAAGTTGTAGTAAAATCCAACTTTATCCCCAAACCTTCAAAAAAATACTTCCAGAACCTAGAAGTGAACTTGGCATCTCTATCAGATACAATCATCTTAGGAATACCATGCAAGTTCACTATCTCCCTAATGAAAACCTGAGCTACCTCACTAGTCAAATTAGTAGACGTTACTGGAATAAAGTGAGCTACGTTGGTCAACCTATCAACCACAATCATGATGGAATCATGTTGTTTAGATGTCCTCATAAATCCTATGATGAAATACATGGAAATGACCTTCCATTTCCACTCTAGAATCAGAATCAGTTACAATAGACCACTTAGATGCTTACACTCTACTTTTACCTACTGACAATCTAAGAACCTTTTGATGAAGTCAACCACTTCTTTCTTTAGATTTGACCAATAGTATAACTTCACAAATGTTAAAGTCTTATGATATCTTGGGTGACCTGAACATCACTCAACATGAAATTTCATTAAGATAAGCTTCTTGAGCTCATTTTTTTCCATCACATAGATCATGTCCCTAAATCTCACCAAATCATCTGCCATGAGATGATAATTTACATCCTGGTCACCTGTACCCTATTTTTGTAACATGTGCTTAAGTTGTTGGTACCTGTCATCCTATTTTCCTTCCTGCAAGATTCAATCCTATAAATTTTTCCCATATGAACTCATAGTTGCAATGTGATTTAACTGCACTCTTCTAGTAAGAGCATATGCAACCCTGTTCTCCTTACCCTTAATGTACCTCTTCTTAAAATCAAACTCACTGAGAGTGGCCAACCATCTAGTTTTCCTGACATTTATATTAGGTTGGTCAAATAAGTATCTCAACCCACTATGATCACTCATCAACAAAAACTTCTTGCTAAGAAGATAATGCCTCCACATCTTCAATGCATGAATGATCATTGCCAACTCAAGATCACATGTCACATATTTCTGCTCGTGCTCATTTAGTTTCCATGACTCGTAGCATACCACTTGTCCTTCTTGCATCAGGACTCCACCAAGTCCTCTCTTGCAAGCATCCGTACACACCAAGAACTCTTTATTTGGATCTATAATCTTTAGAATTGAAGCATTTGTAAGAAATTGCTTCAAGTAATTAAAACTAGTTGTGCATTCCTCTGTCCATTCAAATTTTTTTCCTTTCCTCTGTAAAGATTTAATAAGATAGGCGATATGTGAGAACTTATTGATGAACCTCCTATAATAAATTTCTAACTCGATGAATGATATGACCTCATTCACATTCCTAGGAGCTGCCCATTCCATGATAACTTTGATCTTTTTTGGATCCACTACTATACCTTCCTTGGAAAAAACATTTCCCAAGTAATGAACTTATGTTTAAAAGAAACTGCACTTACTAAGCTTGGCATACAACTGATTTTCTCTCAACAATCTTAGCACTGCTACCAAGTGTTTTGCATGCTCTTCCTCATTCTTAGAATATATCAATATATCATCAATGAATATTATCACAAACTTATCCAAATAAGAACGAAACACACTATTCATCAAACACATGAAAGTAGTTATGACTTGGACCTTGGGGGGTAGGGATATCTAAGTAATTTCCACATGAACCTCTTACCACCAGGGAACCTCTAGGGACATGATAGTATGATAGTATCCCACATAACCATCTTTAAAGTGAGAACAATCATTGGCAATTTTGCTATGTATAAGCACATCAAAAACTAAATTGCCACGAGACCAATTCAATTATCCAAGACCTATCTTCTAACCAAATTCAAACCTAAAATTGTCATTGTGATAGGGTAAACATCATCCTAAAAGAAAAAGTAATAGATGCTAGTATAGTTAAATAATTGATTCTCATTATAACAGACTAGCAATGTGTGTATTATAAGAGCACATTCTTTCATGATACAAGCCTTTGGAGGAAGAAGCGCTAGGCTTGGAAGCACCATGGTCAGCACAACACTTGCAATGATGAACTTCCAAATGCACATGAGTGTCATACCAACTAACCAAATATTGAGATCCCAATAGTGTTGCACAATAAACCATGCAATTGGCAAGCTTGGTGAGATAACAAATATGAAATAAGATGATAGGCTATTCTTGATCTAAAATGGGGATATATAAAAACCAACAACAATTGGTGTGAGAAAGAACTTGAGTGGCATGCCAATGAAAATCGACCTGGTTAAAGAAATTTAACTTGACAACCAGTAAAAGTAGTCGAGCCAAAAGCATCGTTAACCAAACCAATCCCATAACTTCTTACCACCAGGGAACCTCCTAGCATGGTAATTGTCATCGGAAAATAATTCCATGGAGGTGCATCATGTAAATATTTCCTAAAGGATTAAAAGACAACGTTGATTCCTAGAAATATAATCATAGCCACAGCAATTGTGCCATTGATGGTCTGAATCTATTGAAGTGAAGCAAGATCCTTCAAAATGTACCACAATGCATCAAATGTCGACACATATAATTGAAATAACGGAGGCACAAAAAAATAGCAAGAAGAGGTCATAGATAGTGGCCATGGAAGAAAAAATATGGAATGATGAGATCTAATCTATAGAAACATATGCAAAAACAACAAATTTAGGGTATAAAATATGCATTCGAGCAGTCCAAGAATTAGGGCTTCATCTGCAAGTTGACTGCCATATCATTTTTTGGCTTTGGTCATGAAAGATAATTGCCAGGGAAGATAATACAACTAGTAAAGACATAAAGAATTGTCATAAAATAATAGGGTGTGCGATCCCTTCCCACTACCCCCCACATCCATATTACAGATGTTGTGAATGGAATACAGGTGAATCAGAGTCACTCTAGGGTTATGATTATGGATGAATCCTTGATCTAGAGCCACCAGAATTGAAGCAAAGCCTACACCTCAATTAGAAAATTCACCTTGCAGCACATGAGCATGGCTAGTATGTGAGACGACTAAGAATCTATGGCAGGTAGGGTCGAACCCTTGAGCATGAATGCTAACTACAAGATGAGCATGGTCAACCAGATGCCAAAGAAGGTGCCTTAGTTGAGCTGAAAGGGGTCAAGGATGTAGGAGACCATAATACTGAACATCAATGTCACCATTACTGAAATACCGCCCATTTCTACTAGGAGGGATGCATAATGACCCAGGGAAATGGTGATTTGACTGTTATAGGAAAAGGAGGCTGAGGGGGAGAAGCACTACTCGCCATACTGGGTTCTCTCTCTGATTAGTTTAGCGGTAAGGAAGAGAAATAATGATCTTTAATTGACTTGTTTTATTCTACAAAGTTCATGGAGATCAACGAGAAGGGAAGGAGGAAGACTAGGTAGCCACCTTGGAAAAGAGGGTATCACATCCATTCATAGTAAATCAGCGCCATTTTTTTTAATATCAAGCAAATAATTTCACCATGCTAGATCTCTGAAATAGGAAACTAAACTCACTAATCCCAGATGGGCGTTTCATAAATAGAAAATCACTCTTCACAACTTGATAGAAACTCAATCAAATTATTTTTAGAACAAATCTCTCACCTTGGCGAGATCCTTTGTCTAAATGGAAAATGAAGTATTATGAGTAGATCTAAGAACTCCTATTGAAAACCCTTAAAATATGATTTCCATGGATTCATAAATTGCTCTGATACCATTGATCTGGATCTTGGGGGGGCCCAAGATCTGTGTAATTGTCGCACCAAGAAAAGAAGAAAAGTAAACCAAAATAGAAAATAACTTAGGAACTAACTTTTATTAGATCAAAAAATGATGATTACAACTACATTGTGTTGGACAATATTCCCTCTTACAAAATGAGGCTTGTTATTTATATGCTTTTTTTAGTTACATTACCATGGGTGGGAAAATATAATGGGTGTATAATACCATGGGTGAGTAATTTATAGCCATTAGTTACATTACCATGATTAAATACCATGGGTGAATTTCCATTCGGTTCAAGATGGAGCATTAGTCAAACCAAAAGGAACCACAAAAAACTCATAATACCCATACCTGGTACCAAAAGTGGTCTTATAAATGTCCTCTTATTTGATCTATAATTGATGATATACTAATCTCAAGTCAAACTTTGAGAACACTACTACTCCCTTCAAATGATCAAACAAGTCATCAATCCTTGGCAATGGATACTCGTTCTTGATTGCCACCTTGTTTAGCTTCCTATAATCATTGCACAACCCAAGGGTACCATTCTTCTTCCTCACAAACAACATTGGTGCACCCCAAGGTGATATATTCAACCTATTGTATCTCTTGTCAAGCATTTCCTTCAACTGCAACTTCAATTCCACTAGTTTTGGAGTGCCCATCATGTAAGGTGCCTTTTTTGCTGGTGTTTCCCCTAGTACCAACTCAATAGAAAAGTCCACTTCCCTTTGAAAAGGAAAATCTAAATATATGCTGAAAACACATCCTGAAACTGCTGCAAAACCATATACCTCTTCAATACTTTCACATCCTCAACATCCTTATTACTAGAAACATATGCTACAAAAAATGCAAAACCTTTCTTGTAACTATGCTTGGCGTGCATAGCTATAACCATTCTCACTGATGTAGGCTTCTTCTTACCCTATAAGATTCGCTTCTCTCCATCATCATGAAACCACTCAATAGCCTTCTCATAAAAATCCACCTTAGTCCTGTAATGGTACAACCAATCCATACCAAAAATCATATTGTATGATCCCAACAAAAGTAAATTTAGATGTGGTGATGTAGGCATACCATTTAGCTCAAATGCACAAGCTCTTACCCAATGATGAACTCTTTTCCTAGTACCTGTAACTAACTACAGCAACCAAGACTCTATATGAACTTCTTTTCTCAAACCACTCTTATCCACTAGGTTATGACTAACATAACTATAATTAGGTCTAGGGTCAATCAAAATGGAAATAAGGAATTTGCTTGCTTGTTATTAAACGATGCATAGATACAAGGAATATATGGCATGCATTCCCAGCTGTCTGCACCTCCTAAGAACTATATATTTGAGGTCTACCACTATGATACAATGCACAATACTTCTTGCGATGATCCTTGCTACTTATCCAACACTGCAATGGTTCTCTACCACTACCCTTATTTTTCTTCTCTCTAGGCTAAGATTCATGTTCCTTCTCAAATGCATTAAAATTCTTGTAAGGACCAACATTTTCCTTCTCACCTACATCTTGAGGTCTTCCCCAGTTCGGTGGCCACTTTTCATTAGTAATATCATTCCCTTTCCAACCCTGCCTAGACTCAATCTTATGCTTTTATTTCTCATAATAGTGCTTCAACTTTCCAATGACTTCTTCCAGCAACTTAGGCTCATCATACTCAATCTGGTCCTTAAATTCCAATGGAATTCCATTGATAAATACATGAACTTTAGTCTTCTCATCCTTGACGTAAGGCACATACCTCAATAACTCTAGGCACTTAGTTGTATACTTGTCAGCTGTCATAGATCCCATCTTCATCTCATAGAACTCATTGACCTTTTTGTCATAGTACCTTTCTGACCAGTACATCCTCCTGAAGAGTCTCTTAAATTCATTCCGACTCAACTCCTCTATCCCGATATCTCTGACACTCTTAAGATCTTCCCACCAAATGCCTTCTTTCCCTTTGAGATTGAAAATAAGTATCCTAGCCTTCATGTTCTTTGTATAGTCATGCAACTCAAAGAAATTCTTCATTCCAAGCAACCATGCCTCTACATCCTTCTATTTCTTCAACTCTCCATCAAATGTAGGTGGCTTGGATTTCTTGAACTCATCTAGAAAGTATCCCCTCTCACTCCTCCTATAAGGATGATAGTGATGATGACCATGATACCTGTCTGAACCAAAACTAGAATAGAACCCATAACCATTGCCTCTCCTATTAGGTGTATCCAAGAACCTACCATCTTTGAATGTGTCATCCCTGTTCTACTTGTGCCTTCCATAAGACCTACTGCCATATGCCCCATTAGTTCTGTCCTCTTGATCTGGATCTCTTTAGCTACCAAAATCAACAAAGATCTTTTACTTAAGTGATGTTAGAAGAATTGCATATGAAAGAGTATAAAGCAACCACATCTGCATACTTTAGAGAAGATAAAACATAACAACGACCATCAAATCAAAGAACACAAACACATTGATAACGGAGTCCACCTAGTGTGGGTTACGTATCTGGCCCTAGTGTCAAGTGTGGGGAGGCAGCTTCATTGAATGTTGCAAGATGATGATGAGTACATAGTACATTCTTTTTCATTATAAGGATAAATTCCCTCAACCAGAGTGGCATGTCTCTCCATGAGACATTCTCCCTATAGGATCTATGACTCAAATTATACTCCTTCAGCATGACAAGCTAATAAATTCTCACATGACATGGCATACAAGTATCTCTGAACATCATGGATATAAGGATCTCAACAATAAAAACATGATCTTAACAAATCAGAAGAAAGACATGACATCACTACTGCATTTACCTCCACTTTCGGGGATGGTCCGAAAATGCGTAGCTCTGTTGATGAAATGGGTTGCACCATTTAATTCTTACCACAAAATCATGTCAAACAATTATAAACTTGGCCCCTTTCTGACACTATCAAATTATGGACCCTTGGGAGGGTCAAGATTCCCCAAAAGATTCCTTCTTAGAGATGGCCGAAAAATCTGGTACTCGAATGAAAATTTTGAGCATACCACTACGCTCCTTACAAAATTTTGTGAAAAATGACTATCAAATCGACATCATTCCACCTTTGACAAAAATCAACCTCCAAGGGGAATATTTTAGATTCCTCAAGATTCTATAAAGATTCCTTGTTCTTGGCTTCCTGAATTTGTCCTACCCAAATACAAAAGTGGACCACACCATCATGTTCCCTGTGAAATTCTGGTTCGTTTAAGTATAAACTTGGCACGATTCAGTCACTATGAAAAATCACCCTTTAGGGAATCTTTTATTATCCTCCAAGATTCTGCATGAGAATATTCCAAGAAAGATTCCTTGTCTCAAAATTCATGCCCCACATGGGTTGGGTTCTGCGTTGCCTCCTCTGTCACCCCAACTGAATGGTTAAAATGGTTTTTTATATATTTTCAAGGGCAGAGTTAACAAGGTCCAGCCCATTGGGCCATTAATGGATGGATATATTTGGTGGGTGGAGGTCCCGGGGTCAAACTTGCAAGCCTCCCCCATATGGCGAGTTTTGTATTATTTACCAAAATGACACATTAAGTTTTGTAACTGTGGATGGTTTGTTTGGCATGTGACGTTTGGAGTGGCGAAAATGTCGTTAATCGTTACATATAACATTTTTTAGGTGCCAGTTTTCATTTTGCCGTTAAGTGTTGGCGGGCCAACCCACCTGATGGGTCAACATAGGTTCAACACCCGCAGGCCCTGAATTACATGGTGGTCTCCGTTGAATTGGCCATCAGTCAATGGTATATATATATGGTTGGGGGTGGGCAGGTCCAGCTGGCTCACCACCCATTTTATTTTTTATTTTATATATATATATATATATATACCATTCAAAATTCATCCACCGATTTTTAAGGGCCATTGGAAAAACTAAAGAGGAAACAAATTCACCCGTTCTAGTGGTTGGATTTCGTGCACCATAAATTTCCAAATTGTTGCCTCATTCATGGCTTCCACGGGACCTAATTTGTCCATAATCTTGACTAGTGATATCTTGAGCTTACAAACTCAAATTTGAGTGTCATTCACACTGTTGGAATCAAGATGATGAGAACTATGATTTGGTCCTAGTTTAACTTCAATCCAATGACTTTGATTTTTGAGCTATTTTGGATTTTGAGCATCTCTAAAGCCACTTGGATCATTCCTCTCCACTAAGGAGCTTTTGCTCCTCCAAAATCATGAACATAATTTGCAGCTATTGTGTTACATTGTCAACATCAATTCGATGACTTTGATTTTTGAGCATCTTTGAAGCCACCTAGATCATTTCTTCCCACTGAGGAGCTTTTGGTCCTCCAAAATCCTGAACATAATCTGCAACTATTGTGTTACATTGTCTGCACAAAAAAGTGTCTTGACATGCCACACTTCCTTCTCCTTCACCTTCGTTCTTTGGAGCCATAAGTGATGAACTGACACTTACATCCTCCGCAAACCTGTAGTACAATATTTGCAAACTACATGCTCAATTAAGTGACCAATCATGACCCAAGCATCCCCATACTTGCCAAGAGTTTATAAGACACACTCTTTGGTCAAGTTTACATTAGAATATAAATGAATACCCAGGCTATGAATAAAAGGCCAAAACGTCATCGTTTCTTTAATAAGCAATGGAAAACACCTCATCACTTTTACATTTATATCGCAACACATGATTTACAAAATACAGCCATGACAAGCTACTAGATCTAGTAATACCATCTCTTACTCAACAAAGTGAACCACTAGGAATGTGGTGGATTCACTTGTTGAAAATATTTTCCAAATGGTTCTTGCATGGGCACTTTTTCCTTGAGATGTTGCTCTATATGGAGCCTCCAACATGTGGCTCTCTGATTTCCACCTTTGTTGCAATGACTAAAAAATGTATTCTTCCTCCATACCCACTTTACCCTCTTTCTTCCCTAATGTGGAGAAGTTCTCTCACGTCTCGTCCTCATTCTTGCTGCCATTCTCTTCCAACACTCAGAAACCATATGGTTATGTAAACCACAAAAAATACATGGTTTTCTTGTTGGCATTATGATTCAGGTGTTGTCCTTGATGGCAAACTCATTCAGGTGGTAAATCAAGAAGGACGCAGGAAATATGTTCAGCAAGTGCGTCCCCGCAGGTATACCATACAGAACCCGCGTCCAGGGACGCAGGCCAGCCGTTCAGGAGGTGCGTCCGCCCAGTGCACACATTTCAAGGCAGAGAAAAGCACGTGGGGGTTTCTTGTGTGGTATCTAGCCGACGGTTTTTGTGTTTCTATGGTGTCGGCTCGTGGTATTGTTCCACGCTTTGGGGAGAAGCTTGCCTATATAAAGCAAAGGAGTTCATTTGGATTAAGCATCATCTTGGTTGATCATCTCTTGGTGTGATCTAGTCCATATCTTTAAGGGTAAATCTTCTAATGGACTACGATCTATATGGCGCATGATCAGATCTGTGGATCTGAGTGTTTGGGTTGGTTCTGAAGTCCTCTTATCTTCTATATCTAAAGGGACGTAGATTCAGTGAAGGGAAAGTGCGCCGGGACGCAGTACAGTAAAGGATCAGGTGCGTCTCTGAAGCGAAGGACGCGGCGCGACTGTGGTATTGGGTGCGTCTCTGAAGCGAAAGACGCGGCGCGATAGTGTTGATGTGTGCGTCGGTCGCAAACAAGCAAAAGGAACAGTGCGTCTGCACGCAGAACAGCATAAGGTATACTGCGTCCAGTCGCAGGCCACAGAAAGAAAATATGCGTCCCTGTCTCAAGATGATCTGTTAACTGTATATTTCTGTTCATAAGGTGTTCTGGGTTGTTTCTGTAATTACTGATCTGATATCTGTAGTAGACTGTATCTGTTGTATACTTGTTGATCATTTTGAAAAGAAGTAGGGGGTTGTAGCTCCCTTCCAGGAGAAGTCTGGAAAACAAGAAAGAGTTGTAGCTCTTTGCAGGTTCCAGCCTGCGTGCTGGTAAAGGACTGCACCAGTACAAAATCATTGTAAAAAGAATTTCTTGAAAGAAGATAGAGACATTATTGCAGCAGGTGGTTTTTCTCCCTCATTGGGTTTCCACCTTACATCTTGTGTTCTTTGGTGTGACTGTCTATTTTCTTTATTCATGCTCATTGTTTTATGGTACTGATATGCAAGAATATTTCAAAAGATCAAATAAGGAAGATTTGGTAAATTGCTAGATAATACTGATCCCCCCCCCCTCAGTATTATTTCCAACAATTGGTATCCGAGCAGGTCCTTCAGAACAGCTTGATCGCTTGAAGGTAGATCGTTCATCATGAGCAACTACGAGAGAGAAGCATCAATCAGGCCACCCGTCTTCGATGGAACAAACTTCAATTATTGGAAGGTAAGAGTTACTGCATATCTTCAATCTCTTGGTACAGAAGTTTGGAACATTGTAGAATCAGGCTATGCCTTTCCTTCAGTTACTCCTACAGATCCAGCTGAGAAAAAGCAGTATGAAACAAATGCAAAAGCAGTCAGCACTCTATTAGGAAGTATATCTCAAACAGAGTTCATGAAGGTCATGCACTTCAAATCAGCAAAAGAGATATGGGACAAAATGATCACTAGCTATGAAGGAGATGAACATGTAAAAGAAGCTAAACTTCAAACTCTCAGGATTCAATATGAGACTCTCAAGATGTATAATGATGAAAGTGTGGCTAATTATTTTCTTCGAGTAGATGAGATTGTTAATTGTATGAAAAATTTGGGTGAAGAAATAAAAGAGACTATAGTAGTTCAAAAGATTCTAAGATCTTTATCTCCCAAGTTTGAATCTAAAGTATCTGCAGTAGAAGAAAAGGAAAATCTCCGTGTTCTCACTATGTCTCAGCTGCATGGAATTCTAACTGCTTATGAAATGAGAAAGGGAGGTCCATCAGATAGAAGGGAAGCTGCTTTTAAAGCATCAGGCAAAGAAGATCACTATGAAGCATGTCATGTTCCAGAAGAAGAGGAAGAAGAATCAAACTTTGTCAGAAATCTTCAAAGGGGTTCTGGAAGGTTCAGAGGTAAGCTACCTTTCAAATGTTTTGCTTGTGGAAGAGTAGGTCATTATGCTGCAAAATGCTCTTATAAGGATAAAGGAAAGGAACCAGTTAGATGGAACAAGAAACAGGGTACAAATAAGAAAAGCTACTACACCCATGAAGATAGCGATGGCTTATCAAACAGTGATGAAGATGAACAAGGTAACAAATATAGATTGTTAATGGCATTTGAAGATGACAATTATGAGGATGCTATAGATGTGGATAACCTTTATGATGAAATTACTAGACTCAAGAGATGTATAGAAGAAAAGAACATGATTATTGATACTCTACAATTTCAGATTGATGAAAAGGAAAAACATCTTGAAAAATTAGAAGGTGAAATTGTTGGTCTTAGAAAAGAAATTGAGAAAACAAAAACTATTAATCTCAAGTTTGTCAAAGGATCTGAAACGTTGAATGAGATTATCAGTGTGTAGCGATCTCCTCTAAATAAGACAGGTCTGGGCTACAATGGAGAAACTTCTCAAGCTTCCACTTCAAAAAGTTATCTTGATGCCGCAAGAAGAAATGAGCAAGAACACAAGGAAGATCATCAGGTAAAGCAGGGACAAACTTCAAACTATCAGGGGCAATCCAGCTTAAGGGTGAACAAAAGCCACAACCAGCCACAGGTAAAACCTTCTCAATTTGGTTCAAGAATAGATGAAAATAGAAATTACAATCAGTCGGCTGGTAGATTCAATAATCGCAGAAACTTCTTCAATGGACAATGCTTTTCTTGCCATAACTTTGGTCACAAAGCAGCCCAATGTGTTGCGTATAAAACAATCATGACTAGGGAAGCTCAAAAACAAAGAAGCATGACAGGGAATACAAAAAGGACCTATAACAATTTTTCAGCTCTTGAAAATGAAGTTGAATGCTCTATTTGCAATAATTTTGGACATGAAGATGTTGAATGCAGAAGCAGGTTTCCGGAAAGAAAGGTACAAGAACAAAAAAGGGAACAAACCTCAGGCACCAAAACATGGAAAATAAAGGAACCTCAAACAGAAAGATGTGGGATAGCATTCTATGCAGAAGGACAAGAAAATCTATGGTACATTGACAGTGGATGTTCAAAGCACATGACAGGTGATAAAGAAAAACTTGAATCTTATTCTAATTTAGAAAAGGGAAAGAAAGTCTCTTTTGGAAATGATACTCCTGCAACTATAAAAGGAAAAGGTATTGCTCCTTTAAAAGAAGATGTTAAGGCTGGAAATGTTTTGTTTGTTGATGGACTAAAGCATAATCTTCTAAGTGTAAGCCAGATGTGTGATCAAAGAACCGAGGTTATATTCAGATCAAATGGATGTCTTGTTCGTGATCTTGATACAGGTAAAACAGTTCTCAAAGGAAAAAGAACTTCAAATAATCTATACATTTTTGATGAAGAACAACAACAATGCTATTTAAGCGAGGATGAAGAGCACTGGTTATGGCATCGAAGATTGGGACATCTAAGTTTCTCACAAATAAGGAAAGCTTGCAAATATCAGGCAGTTCGCGATCTTCCAGATATCAAAATTCCTGACAACACCATGTGCAGATCATGTCAGTTTGGAAAACAGACTAGAACTAACTTTCCAGAGAAAGAAGGATCAGCCAGTATGCCTCTGGAGCTAGTACATACAGATGTATGTGGACCATTCAGAAAAAGAACACCTAGAGGAGAGGAATACTTGATATTATTTATTGACGATTTCTCCAGGTTTGTTTGGTTGGGACTTATGAAGCACAAAGATGAAGCTTTCGAAAAATTCAAATCCTTCAAAGCCTTGGCTGAAAATGAATCAGGTCACAAGATTAAGTGCCTCAGATCCGACAGAGGTGGAGAATTTACTTCAAATGAATTTTTCGATTTCTGTGATGAACATGGAATAAGGAGAGAATTTTCTACAGCTAGAACTCCTCAGCAAAATGGAGTAGTGGAAAGAATGAACAGAACAGTCCAGCAAATGGCTCGTGCTATGCTTGATGAATCAAGAACTCCTGCAACCTTCTGGGGTGAAGCTGCACATGCGGCAGTTATTATTCTCAACAAGACAAATGTTCGAGTAAACAGCACTCAAACTCCTCATGAGCTCTGGAGTGGTAAAACTCCTTCAGTAAAGCACTTCAAAATCTTTGGGAGCAAATGCTATATCAAAAATACTGAGGAGCAGCTTGGCAAACTTGATCCTAGAGCAGATGAAGGAATTCTTCTTGGCTACTCTCCACATAGCAAAGCATACAAATGCTACAATAAAAGACTTGGCAGAATTGTTGAAAGCATTGATGTAGTGGTTGATGAGAAAGGATACATTCCTAGGCAAATACATCGTGAAGACATTGAAGAAGATGAAAGCTACCCTCAAAGACAGAATGATGAAGAAGAAGAACCGCAAGAACAATTTCAAGACGGACCTCACGAAGAAGCAGAAGAAAGAACAAGAATAGAAGAAAAGACTCCATCCAGATATGTTCAAAAGAACCATCCAGAATCTCAGATCATGGGACAAAAGGAAGCAGGTATACAAACTAGAAGAACAGTTGCAGAAGCTTCAAGTTATTTGGCATTACTCTCCTCTACTGAACCACAAAATGTGAAAGAAGCATGCAAAGATGAATGTTGGGTGAAAGCAATGGATGAAGAACTTGAGCAAATCGAAAAGAACAATACTTGGGAGCTGGTTCCTAGACCAAAGGATAAGAATGTTATCGGAACAAAATGGGTGTTCAAAAATAAATTGAATGAAAATGGAGAAGTAATTAGAAACAAAGCCAGACTTGTTTGTAAAGGGTATGCACAGCAAGAAGGAATAGACTTTGAAGAAACTTTTGCTCCTGTTGCAAGACTTGAGGCCATCCGAATGTTTCTTGCTCTCTCAAGTTGTCAGAACTTCAAAGTATTTCAAATGGATGTGAAATCAGCTTTTCTGAATGGAGACTTGGATGAAGAAGTGTACATTGAACAGCCAGATGGTTTCATTCTTGGAAACGATCCAAATCTTGTATGCCGATTAAAAAAGGCTCTCTATGGTCTCAAACAAGCTCCAAGGGCTTGGTACTACCGGTTGGACAAATATCTTCATCAACAAGGTTTCTCAAAAGGTTCAGCAGATAGCAATCTTTATATAAAAGTTGAAAATGACAAATTACTAATACTTGTTGTGTATGTAGATGACATTATTTTTGGCAGTAATGAAGAAGCTATGAGTCAAAGCTTTGCCTCAGTCATGCAGAAAGAATTTGAGATGTCCTTGCTAGGAGAACTGACATACTTTCTTGGTTTGCAAATCCAACAAAAGAAAGGAGGAATCCTTTTATCTCAAACCAATTATCTCAAGCAGATTTTGAAGAAATATGGCATGGAAGATGCAAAACCAGTATGTACACCCATGGTCACAGGATGTAGTCTCAGTGCAAATGACGAATCTGCAGCAGTTCATCAACCAACCTACAGATCTATGATTGGAAGTCTACTATATTTGACAGGTACCCGACCAGACATCATGCATGCAGTTGGAATAGTTGGAAGGTTTCAGGCAAATCCAAAGGAGACTCATCTTCAAGCAGTAAAGAGAATCTTCAAATATCTTCAAGGGACTCAAAATTATGGCCTATGGTATCCTAGAGATCCAGATCTCACTCTTCATGCTTATACAGATGCAGATTGGGCCGGAAGCGTGGATGACAGGAAAAGCACAAGTGGTGGTGCATTCTTTATGGGTTCTAGACTGGTATCTTGGTTCAGCAAGAAACAGAGTTCAATTGCCTTGTCTACAGCTGAAGCGGAATATGTTGCGGCTGCATCTTGTTGCACCCAACTTCTTTGGATGATGCAGACTTTGCAGGATTATCAAATCACTTGTACACCTCCTATTCCTATCTTATGTGACAACACAAGTGCAATCAGCATCTCAAAGAATCCGGTTATGCATTCAAAAACCAAGCACATACCAATCAAGTACCATTTTCTCCGGGAACAAGTACTTGAACAGAAGGTCAAGTTGGAGTATGTTCCTTCTAAGGAACAAGTTGCTGATATTTTCACCAAACCATTGCCCAGGGACACTTTTGAATACCTCAGGCAAAAGCTGGGGGTTGTTGATGCATCATCTCACTATTGATCATCTTCCTATTGATGGTATAGGCTCAGGGGGAGCACATAATGCATTGTTGGCATTATGGAAAAGGAGATCTTGGAAATAGCTGCAATATGTCTCTGTCTCCTTCATGATGGATTTCTGGTTACAGATCTGGAGAAGCATGAGCATAGGGGGAGCATACCCTTTGCCCTTGATGTCAAAGGGGGAGATTATGTAAGCTGAAGATTATGTGGTTGCCATCAAGTCCAAAGGGGGAGTTTGTTGGCATTATGATTCAGGTGTTGTCCTTGATGGCAAACTCATTCAGGTGGTAAATCAAGAAGGACGCAGGAAATATGTTCAGCAAGTGCGTCCCCGCAGGTATACCATACAGAACCCGCGTCCAGGGACGCAGGCCAGCCGTTCAGGAGGTGCGTCCGCCCAGTGCACACATTTCAAGGCAGAGAAAAGCACGTGGGGGTTTCTTGTGTGGTATCTAGCCGACGGTTTTTGTGTTTCTATGGTGTCGGCTCGTGGTATTGTTCCACGCTTTGGGGAGAAGCTTGCCTATATAAAGCAAAGGAGTTCATTTGGATTAAGCATCATCTTGGTTGATCATCTCTTGGTGTGATCTAGTCCATATCTTTAAGGGTAAATCTTCTAATGGACTACGATCTATATGGCGCATGATCAGATCTGTGGATCTGAGTGTTTGGGTTGGTTCTGAAGTCCTCTTATCTTCTATATCTAAAGGGACGTAGATTCAGTGAAGGGAAAGTGCGCCGGGACGCAGTACAGTAAAGGATCAGGTGCGTCTCTGAAGCGAAGGACGCGGCGCGACTGTGGTATTGGGTGCGTCTCTGAAGCGAAAGACGCGGCGCGATAGTGTTGATGTGTGCGTCGGTCGCAGACAAGCAAAAGGAACAGTGCGTCTGCACGCAGAACAGCATAAGGTATACTGCGTCCAGTCGCAGGCCACAGAAAGAAAATATGCGTCCCTGTCTCAAGATGATCTGTTAACTGTATATTTCTGTTCATAAGGTGTTCTGGGTTGTTTCTGTAATTACTGATCTGATATCTGTAGTAGACTGTATCTGTTGTATACTTGTTGATCATTTTGAAAAGAAGTAGGGGGTTGTAGCTCCCTTCCAGGAGAAGTCTGGAAAACAAGAAAGAGTTGTAGCTCTTTGCAGGTTCCAGCCTGCGTGCTGGTAAAGGACTGCACCAGTACAAAATCATTGTAAAAAGAATTTCTTGAAAGAAGATAGAGACATTATTGCAGCAGGTGGTTTTTCTCCCGCATTGGGTTTCCACCTTACATCTTGTGTTCTTTGGTGTGACTGTCTATTTTCTTTATTCATGCTCATTGTTTTATGGTACTGATATGCAAGAATATTTCAAAAGATCAAATAAGGAAGATTTGGTAAATTGCTAGATAATACTGATCCCCCCCCCCTCAGTATTATTTCCAACATTTCTATGCCAGGATTTCTGCTCATCATTGTTACAATATTCTTGTAATCAAAATGAACTCTAGAATACTGATATTGTTTATATCTCTCTTAACTATCTTTGGTGTGATCTTGGTGATGAGAGATTTCCTTATCTCTTCCTCTTCAATGTGCACTACAATGAGAGGGTTATGATGTGTTCTAATCATCGTCTTTCCTTGATGGTTTCAACAATGTCTTGGAAGCTTACGCTACCTTTGAGCACTCTCCTTCAATATATCCCAAACTTGCAAATCGAGGTCTTTGTACCACCTCCAATGATTGAGTCATTCCTTGGCCATTAACACCAAGTTCTCCTCCTCTATACCTCATCTTGGTAAGGCATCTCATGCCAGTTCCTGAAATGGGTACCTTCGTGTTTCCAACAGAAATAGTGTCATGTGAAAGCGAAACTAAAGAACAATCAACACTATTTACCTTAGCAGGCGATTATGAAACAAGTGTTGATGGATTTGCTAAGCCTTATTTGTTCTTCAAATTTTCCAGGGCCTCTTGCATGGTTCGTAAATAAAGCTACAACCTCTTCTTCTCCTCTTTCTCTTCTTGTAGAAGTCTCCTCAATTCAACATTCTCTACTTGAAGGCTCTGATTGATCTCCTCATTTGAAGGATGAGAAGTCGATGAAGAAGATGAATAATCATTAGAAGATGGAGATGGAGCATCATCCCCTGATTTCTCTTTCTCATGTTCCTTTTTTTCCTTCTTCTCCTCATAATCTGCATACATTATGTCCACCATGTGTGTCATTCTAAGGAGGTACTCATAGAGATATCTGTTGTTCTGCATTTCCCTCCTTGTTGCATGTTCAATCATTCACACTCACAATTCACATCAGTAAGAAGACCGCTCTAATACCTAACTTGATCCAGATCTCTTGAGCTACCAAAATTAACCAAGATGTTTTACTTTTGTGATGTTAGCATAATTGCATATGAAAGAATATAAAACAACCATACGTACATACTTTAGAGCAGATGAAACATAACTATGACCATTAAATCAAAGAAAACAAACACATTGATAACAGAGTTCACCCAGTGTGGGTTACGTCTCTGGGCCCGATGTCAAGAGTGGGGAGGCCACTTCATTAAATGTTGCAATATGATGATGAGTACATAATACATTCTTTATCATTACAAGGATAAATTCTCTCAACCAGAGTGGCAAGTCTCTCCACAAGATGTTATCCCTATAGGAACTCTCACTCAAATGGGTTCTCCTTCAACATGACAAGCTGATAAATTCTCACATGACGTGGCATACAAGTATCCCCCAACATAATGGTAACAAGGATCTCAACAATGAAAACCTCATCTCAGCAAATCAGAAGGAAGACATGACATCACTACATCATTTACCTCCACTTTCGGGGATGGCCTGAAAATGTGTAGCTTAGCTGATGAAATGGGTTGTACCATTGAATTCGTGGAATGAAATCATGTCAAATGACTATAAACTTGGGCCCTTTTTGACACTATCAAATTCTCGACCCTCAAGAATCTCAACGAATCCTTCCGGGAGATGGTTGAAAAATATGCTACTCAGATGAAAATTCTAAGCACACCACTATGCTCCTTGTGAAATTCTATGAAAAATGACTATAAAGTTCACATCATTATACCTATGTCAAAAAATCAGCCTTCAAGGGAATCTTTTAGATTCCTCAATATTCTGTGAAGATTCCTTGTTTTTGGCTATATAAATTTTTGCTTCTCAGATGTGGAATTGGACCACACCATCACGTTCCGTGTGAAATTCTGGATCATTTGAGTATAAACTTGGCATCATTCTATCACTATGAAAAATCACCCTCCCAGGAATCTTTCAGATTCCTCCAAGATTCTACATGAGAATATTCAAGAAAAGATTCCATGTCTCGAAATTTGTGCCCTTCCGGGGTTGGGTTCTACACTTCCTCCTTTGTCCTCCCAATTGAATTCTTAAAATGGGTTTTTAAATATTTTCACAGGTAGAGTTAACAAGGTCCAACCCATTGGGCCGATGGTGGATGGATATATTTGGTGGGTGGACATCTTCGGGTTGAACCCACAGACCTCCCCCATATGCAGGGTTTTGTATTATTTACCAAAATGGTGTGTTAAGTTTTGTAACCATGGATGGTTTGCTTGTCAAGTGCTTTTGAAGCAGCGAAAATGTCATTAACCGTTACATATAACATCTTTTAGGTGGCGGTTTTTGTTTAACCATTGAGTTTGCGTTGAAGTGGCACATGGGGCCACTTCCTTTGGGCCGGCCCACAACCCAGCATGGGTTCAATACCTGCCGACCTGAATTACATGGTGGTCGTCATTTAATTGTTCGTCAACTAATGGTGTGTGTATATATCTATATCTCTCTCTATATATATATATATATATATATATATATATATATATATATATATGTTGTTAGGGGTGGGCGGGTTCGTTGGGCCTGCCACTACTTTTTTATATATATATACCATTCAAAATTCATCCACCAATTGTTAAGGGTCAATAGAAAAATTAAATAGGCAACAAATTCGCCTGTTCCGGTGATCAGATTCAGTGCACCGGAAATTTCCACATCGTTGCCTCGTTAGTGGCTGCCATTGGACCTAGTTTGACCAAAACTTTGAATGGCGATATCTTAAGCATATGAACTCAGATTTGAGTGTCGTTCATGTTGTTGGAATTAGGACAATGAGAACTATGATTTGTTTCTAGTTTAACTTCAATCTGATTACTTTGATTTTTGGGCTATTTAGAGATTCTAAGCATCT
This sequence comes from Pinus tabuliformis, assembly GCA_031772625.1. Taxonomy (NCBI): domain Eukaryota; kingdom Viridiplantae; phylum Streptophyta; class Pinopsida; order Pinales; family Pinaceae; genus Pinus; species Pinus tabuliformis. Next base: position 848,152,922 of record CM062816.1, on the reverse strand, counting down.
CTAGAGCCACTTGGATCACCTCTGATGGCGGAGGTGCAGGCGTTAGAGACAATTTCTCTATTCTACCAGCAAGCTCTTCAATATCTCGATCAACTTCCCTTTCTTTTGCTCTGGGCGCATCAGTCATTAAACTGATGTTTCATTCTTAAAAAAAACTCACTATCAGGCTTATTAACACACAGTGGCTTTTCTGGGAGCGCTTAAAAGAAGTGTCCAACTGGCGGATTTACACAGCACAACATATATATATATATATATATATATACTACATTATATATCTTTTACGCCTCAGCTCACATATATCCACTATAGCAAGCAATCCACATGAACCCGAACCGCTTACGCAGACATAATTATATATAACAGTGATGTTTCCTTTCGCTCCTTGGCCTGATACGAGATCGTATCGCCGATGATTATAGGTGGGGCCTTACCGTGGACAAGGCTCGGTATATATCGCACCGATGGCTATATGTCTCCGCCTCTATGCTAGTTTCGGGCCGATATATATATATATATATATCGCAACGCCCAAACAAAGATCTTCTTCCCTCCGGAACGAATACACTTATACGCAGCGTTTAAATCTTCGGTAGTTCCACTATTCAGTGGTTGACTCAAGTAATAGCTTTCCACCCCCGAAACGACGGACCTGGCGATATATATGTGTCGCAGTTTATATTATCTCGGCTCCTGATGCAGAACTCGGCCCTTTGTCACGCTATGCTTCCTTCGAACCGGAATACTTTGTAACCCGAGCACACAACTAACAGTTTTAAGGATCTTCCTATGCCGATGTAATCTTGGAACCACGATGGTTAATAACTTACAGTTATCCACTATTGCCACTTAATGGAAATCACAAAAGTTCTTATGACAACCAGAGACGTATGCGCAATTATAAAATCAAGCCTGTATAACCAGTAAACGAAAGGGAAATGAATTCAACGATTAACATACAACAATTGCTTGCAGCATGAAGAAATAGCAATCATTCACCGCCGTTGACACTATCCACTAATCCATACATGCATATTACAGAGTCATTAATAAAAATACGCCGAGAGAATAAGTTTCTTCCTTAAAAATAATGCTAAGGCGTTCACTCTCTCCTCCCTCTCTGAGATCTTCACTGTCCCTTTATTTATAATTAAGGATAGGCCCTCTCGGTCCTTATCCGATACAAAGAAAAGCATGCTTTACAGGATGATTTAAATCTTGAAAAGCTCTGTTACAAATAGCATGATTTATTGCTAGGATTTATTCTATTTTTAACTAAGAAAGCATAGAAATTGCAGGCTAAAGGACCCCACTCCCTTGCCTGTAGATTTTTTGGATTTTTTTGGAATAATTTGGAATATTTTTCCCTCTGAGTCCTATGCTCCTGCATCAGACTCCCAAGGTAGAAAAATTTCATGATCTCCTGATCATGTGTTCAGATCTATGTTTCCCTGGATCCCATATCTTGTGCTGCCATTTTCCACTTGTCACTGCTTCTGTTTGTTGTTCTTCTCCAGGTCTCCACACTTTCTGCTGCATCGCCACACTGAATAAGCCTTCATAATCTTCTGCTATCTTTCTTTTGCTGCTTCTCCTTTGTTTTACTGCTGTTGACCTCTTCCGGGATACTGTCATCATTAGTTTTCTGATGCTTTCAATCTTTTGGTTCAATAAATCTCCCAGCTGTCGATTTCTTGCTTTCTGCTGAATTAAGATAGCTTGCTCAGTTTTTACTTTCTCTATCTGTACTGTCACTTGCTGATTTCTTGCTTCTATGCTGGCCTCTGTTCTGACTGCCACCCGATCATCCACACCCTCTTGTCTTCTGGAATAGAGAACTTCTTTTCCCTTCATTTGACTGCTCAACTCAGTTAAATGTTCCTCAGCACCGACGACAATACCTGCATTCACAGAACAATTTTTAGAATAAAAACCATAAGGCTTCAGTGCTTCTTCTGCTGCTGTCAATGTTGTCTCAACTGGCACTATAAATGTCATCCCATATGCTGCTCTAGCTGTCACTATGGATGTTGTCACCATTGATGTTGCTATCATTGCCACCATAGATGTTGCTGCCGCTGCTGCCATAGATGTTTCTTCCACCGCCGCCATAGATGTTGCTTCCTCCCAAACTTCCTGACCCTCTGCAACATTCTTTGGCTCACCACCTTCTTCTTCCTCTTCGAAAATCTTCAGTAATTGTCCACCATCATCTTGATTGATTTTCTCAATCAAATCAAGTCCTTCAAACATTGTAACCTCATCTTCTAACATTGTAGCAGCTCCAAAATTCTGCATACCAGTCTTCTCTTGGCTATTTAGGCAAGCCAACTCTTTATTGTCACCCATAGAAACAAGTTTCTGCATATGAGACATGACTGTCTTATCTTCTTTTTGCAACAGTTCTTCTTCCCTCAAGACAATTCCAAGTGATGGATTGTCTTCTTCATCACCTGCACTCACAAAACACTTGTTAAAATTAAAAACATAAGGCTGTTGTGCCTTATCTCCTTTTGGCAATAATTCAAATGGTTGCTCTGTTTTCTCCTTCTCCTCTGTCAGCATATCAGCATGCTGATTCGAATTCTTAGCAAAATTCATAAGACTGTCCATTAGTCTTTCTTCCACACCATCTGTTCTAATGATGCCTTCTTGCTCTTGTCCACTGTACTGAACTCTTTCATTTGCAATCTCCCTGTCATACCTTGGATTCTCCAACAAGTATTCCAACAATGCAATTTCTCTATGGCATTGTTGCAGCATTTCATCATCACTTATAGTCCCTGCATTCACACACAAACTGTCAGTTTGAAAATCACAGAGTTCAACAGTCTCAACTGTTGCTTCACTTATCTGTGCTACAGACTGATCTACTTCTTCTGCATCCATAAGAACTTCCTCTTGTGCTGTAGCAGCTTCACAAGATTGCACATCCTCCTCACCCCTGTAACCACATCAAAAGTATCAGCTACATTATCCAGCTGGTCTGGATTTATCCAATAACTCAAGAAATCATCAATGATCTCCTCTTCATGACTCAACGGTATACTTATCATCTGCTCAAGGTATTCCTTTTTTCCAAGTAACAGGGTTTTTGAATTAGTCTTCTGTTCCAGCTCATCTTCTTCTTGCAGAGGCAACAATGTATGATTGATACCATCCTTTCCAAACTTGTAGGTGTTTCTTTTTCCATCATGTATGGCTCCCCTGTCATATTGCCAAGGCCTTCCAAGCAATATGTGACACACGTCCATAGGCATCACATCACAAACAATTTTATCTTTGTACTTGCCCACTTGAAATTCCACTTCACACTGTTCACTTACCAACAGTTGATGTCCCCTTTTTAACCATGACACCTTATAAGGTGTTGGATGCTTCATTGTCTTCAGCTTCAATTTTTCCACTACCTCTGTAGAGACCAAATTATCAGTGCTGCCACTATCAATGATCATCTGGCAACATTTCCCTTGGACTTTGCACACTGTCCTGAATAAAGTTTTCCTTTGTGGCGGTTCAGCCACCTCTTTCACTGGTTTAAGTAAGACTTTATTAACCACCAGAGATTCTCCTCTTTTTGGTAAATTTTCTTCTTCTGCTACCGCTGCCACTGGCATCTCTCCCTCAGCTGGAGCAACAATTGCATTCCTCTGCTTTGTGTCTGCATTCTCTGAGCACTCAAAAGCTCTGTGTCCCAACTTGTTAGATCTGTAACATCTTATTTCACTACCTCCTCTTCCTCTAGAAAAACTCCCTCTGCCTCTTGCATCACCTCCTGTAGTGCATGCTGGGTTGAGCTACTGCTAGCTCCTTCATTAGGTGCTGTAGATCCTTCTCTACCACCTTGACTTCCTTTTCCTTTGAAAGTCTCTCTCCCTCTGGCAGACTGCTTCCTTATGAGTTTTTCCTCAGCTTTCAGCGCTATCTGATAAGCTTCCTCTACTGTTTTAGGAGACAACAGACTTATCTCATCTTGAATGTCCATCCTGGGGCCATTAAGATATCTAGCCACCTTCTCATCTGTGTCTTGGGCTTCTCCAGCTCTTATGCTCACTTTATAAAACTCTTCTGTATATTCTTTTACTGTTAAAGCTCTCTGTCTAAGATTTTGCATTTGTCTAAACAACATTTGCTGATAATTACTTGGCAAGAACTTACCTCTTAACTTTGCTACCATTCGGCTCCAATTCTTGATTGGCTGCTTACCAAGTCTCTTCCTTTCCGCCTGCACACCATCCCACCAGAGTGCTGCATGGCCTTTTAACTTGGTGACAACAAACTTTACTTTCTTCTCATCTTCTGTTTCTTCGTAATCGAAGAATTTCTCCATGGATTACGCCTTTAGGTTGTACTTACATCCATATTCTTGGTAAACTCTTTAAAATGAAAGGGTTTGAGGCGGCATATTCATTCCTGATTCAGCACAGTGGAAAGGATCGCAAACTGGATTCGACAGTCGACCAATTCTTCTGGATTCAGTCCTCCTTGGTATACCGGTACTAATTGGTTCCATGGCCTGGCTGTGGATTTTAACACTGACTGAAAAAACCTCATCTCAGGAGTAACCTGTACATCTTCCTCCTCTTCAGCAACTTCAATTTCGGGCTCACTGACGTCTCCATCATCTATATTTCTATCTGAAGTTAATGCATCCACTCTAGCTCGCAGCTCTTCTATGGTTGCCATTAGTTCAGCATTTCCAGCAGGTCGTCCCCTTCCACCACATCCTCATCCTCTTCCAACTCTGAAAGCCATCCTTCTCCCTCTCCTGAGATTCAGTTCAATGTCAGTTGATGGCTCTGATACCACTAATGATGGCGGAGGTGCAGGCGTTAGAGACAATTTCTCTATTCTACCAGCAAGCTCTTCAATATCTCGATCAACTTCCCTTTCTTTTGCTCTGGGCGCATCAGTCATTAAAGTGATGTTTCATTCTTAAAAAAAACTCACTATTAGGCTTATTAACGCACAATGGCTTTTCCGGGAGCGCTTAAAAGAAGTGTCTAACTGGCGGATTTACACAGCACAACATATATATATATATATATATATATATATATATATATATATATATATATATACGCTACATTATATAGCTTTTACGCCTCAGCTCACATATATCCACTATAGTAAGCAATCCACATGAAACCGAACCGCTTACGCAGACATAATTATATATAACAGTGATGTTTCCTTTCGCTCCTTGGCCTGATACGAGATCGTATCGCCGATGATTACAGGTGGGGCCTTACCGTGGACAAGGCTCGGTATATATGGCACCGATAGCTATATGTCTCCGCCTCTACGCTGGTTTCGGGCCGATATATATATATCGCAGCGCCCAAACAAAGATCTTCTTCCCTCCGGAACGAATACACTTATACGCAGCGTTTAAATCTTCGGTAGTTCCACTATTCAGTGGTTGACTCAAGTAATAGCTTTCCACCTCCGAAATGACGGACCTGGCGATATATATGTGTCGCAGTTTATATTATCTCGGCTCCTGATGCAGAACTCGGTCCTTTGTCACGCTATGCTCCCTTCGAACCGGAATACTTTGTAACTCGAGCACACAACTAACAGTTTTAAGGATCTTCCTACGCCGATGTAATCTTGGAACCACGATGGTTAATAACTTACAGTTATCCACTACTGCCACTTAATGGAAATCGCAAAAGTTCTTATGACAACCAGAGACGTATGCGCAATTATAAAATCAAGCCTGTATAAACAGTAAATGAAAGGGAAATGAATTCAACGATTAACATACAACAATTGCTTGCAACGTGAGGAAATAGCAATCATTCACCGCCGTTGACACTATCCACTAATCCATACATGCATATTACAGAGTCATTAATAAAAATACGCCGAGAGAATAAGTTTCTTCCTTAAAAATAATGCTAAGGCGTTCACTCTCTCCTCCCTCTCTGAGATCTTCACTGTCCCTTTATTTATAATTAAGGATAGGCCCTCTCAGTCCTTATCCGATACAAAGAAAAGCATGCTTTACAGGATGATTTAAAGCTTGAAAAGCTCTGTTACAAATAGCATGATTTATTGCTAGGATTTATTCTATTTTTAACTAAGAAAGCATAGAAATTGCAGGCTAAAGGACCCCACTCCCTTGCCTGTAGATTTTTTGGATTTTTTTGGAATAATTTGGAAGATTTTTCCCTCTGAGTCCTATGCTCCCGCATCAGACTCCCAAGGTAGAAAAATTTCATGATCTCCTGATCATGTGTTTAGATCTATGTTTCCCTGGATCCCATATCTTGTGCTGCCATTTTCCACTTGTCACTGCTTCTGTTTGTTGTTCTTCTCCAGGTCTCCACACTTTATGCTGCATCGCCGCACTGACTAAGCCTTCATAATCTTCTGCTATCTTTCTTTTGCTGCTTCTCCTTTGTTTTACTGCTGTTGACCTCTTCCGGGATACTGTCATCATTAGTTTTCTGATGCTTTCAATCTCTTGGTCCAATAAATCTCCCAGCTGTCGATTTCTTGCTGTCTGCTGAATTAAGATAGCTTGCTCAGTTTTTACTTTCTCTATCTGTACTGTCACTTGCTGATTTCTTGCTTCTATGTTGGCTTCTGTTCTGACTGCCACCCGATCATCCACACCCTCTAAGGATAATTTTAGGGGCGAATGTTCGCCCTTTGGCGAAATTAAGGGGTTTTAAATTTTTAGTGGGCGAATATTTTGTATCATAGCACATTTTTACAAATCACCTCAAATAGGCCACCTTATTTTAAGGGAGAGGGTAAAAAAGGTAAATTTAGCCCTTGAAATTAGGACTTACAAACTTCCATTCGCCCATTTTCAAGAATAGGTTTTATTTAAGTGAATCCATTCACCCATTTTCAAGAATAGGTTTTATTTAAGTGAATCCTATGGGCCAAATACCATATATATAAAAGAGGTATGGTAAATTAATAAAAATATAAATAAATGAGAGGTATGGTAAATAAATAAAACATTTTTTATATTTACTCCATAAGTCACCTTATATACATGTAAGGGTGTAAACAAATAAAAATATAAGTAAAGTAGAGGTATGGTAAATAAATAAAACGTCTTTTTATAGTTACTCAAAAGGTATGGTAAATAAATAAAAATATAAATAAACTAGACGTATCGTAAATAAATAAAACCTCTTTTTATATTTAGTCCATAACCCTCGTTCTATTTATGAAGGCTTAAGAAAGAGGTTTTATTTAAGTGAATCCTATGGGCCAAATACCATATTTGTAAAAGAGGTATGGTAAATTAATAAAAATATAAATAAACGAGAGGTATGGTAAACAAATAAAACATTTCTTTATATTTACTCCATAAGTCACCTTATATTTACGAACACTCAAAAAATGGGTTATATTTAGGTGAAACCTATGGCCAAAATACTATGGGACAAATACCATGGACTAGATTGTTATTAATACCATGCAAAAAATCATTATTAACCCTAATATTAGAATTAATAAAAATAAAAATGGCACATGGTATTGACCCATGGTATTCACCTGGAATGTAGCCTATTTAAATGGGGGAATTAAACCAGCATGTAGCCTATGCTAAGATTCACTAGGACTTTACAAAGTTTTATTATTTAGTGAAAGACTCGCCAAGATCTTACAAGATTTTATAATTGAGTAAAATATTCGCCATGTCTGGTGATGGATTCGCCAAAAAATTATATATACATATTATATTATTGATAAAATCGCCTTCCATTTTTCCTATATACCATGGAGATTCGCCCATTTATTATATTTATAAATTTAGGGGGGGTTCTTAAAATTTTCCCTGACACCCTCTTGTCTTCTGGAACAGAGAACTTCTTTTCCCTTCATTTGACTGCTCAACTCAGTTAAATGTTCCTCAGCACCGGCGACAATACCTGCATTCACAGAACAATTTTTAGAATAAAAACCATAAGGCTTCAGTGCTTCTTCCGCTGCTGTCAATGTTGTCTCAACTGGCACTATAAATGTCATCCCATATGTTGCTCTAGCTGTCACTATGGATGTTGTCACCATTGATGTTGCTATCATTGCCACCATAGATGTTGCTGCCGCTGCTGCCATAGATGTTTCTTCCACCGCCGCCATAGATGTTGCTTCCTCCCAAACTCCCTGACCCTCTGCAACATTCTTTGGCTCACCACCTTCTTCTTCCTCTTCGAAAATCTTCAGTAATTGTCCACCATCATCTTGATTGATTTTCTCAATCAAATCAAGTCCTTCAAACATTGTAACCTCATCTTCTAACATTGTAGCAGCTCCAAAATTCTGCATACCAGTCTTCTCTTGGCTATTTAGGCAAGCCAACTCTTTATTGTCACCCATAGAAACAAGTTTTTGCATATGAGACATGACTGTCTTATCTTCTTTTTGCAACAGTTCTTCTTCCCTCAAGACAATTCCAAGTGATGGATTGTCTTCTTCATCACCTGCACTCACAAAACACTTGTTAAAATTAAAAACATAAGGCTGCTGTGCCTTATCTCCTTTTGGCAATAATTCAAATGGTTACTCTGTTTTCTCCTTCTCCTTTGTCAGCATATCAGCATGCTGATTCGAATTCTTAGCAAAATTCATAAGACAGTCCATTAGTCTTTCTTCCACACCATCTGTTCTAATGATGCCTTCTTGCTCTTGTCCACTGTACTGAACTCTTTCATTTGCAATCTCCCTGTCATACCTTGGATTCTCCAACAAGTATTCCAACAATGCAATTTCTCTATGGCATTGTTGCAGCATTTCATCATCACTTATAGTCCCTGCATTCACACACAAACTGTCAGTTTGAAAATTATAGAGTTCAACAGTCTCAACTGTTGCTTCACTTATCTGTGCTACAGACTGATCTACTTCTTCTGCATCCATAAGAACTTCCTCTTGTGCTGTAGCAGCTTCACAAGATTGCACATCCTCCTCAGCCCCTGTAACCACATCAAAAGTATCAGCTACATTATCCAGCTGGTCTGGATTTATCCAATAACTCAAGAAATCATCAATGATCTCCTCTTCATGACTCAACGGTATACTTATCATCTGCTCAAGGTATTCCTTTTTTCCAAGTAACAGGGTTTTTGAATTAGTCTTCTGTTCCGGCTCATCTTCTTCTTGCAGAGGCAACAATGTATGATTGATACCATCCTTTCCAAACTTGTAGGTGTTTCTTTTTCCATCATGTATGGCTCCCCTGTCATATTGCCAAGGCCTTCCAAGCAATATGTGACACATGTCCATAGGCATCACATCACAAACAATTTTATCTTTGTACTTGCCCGCTTGAAATTCCACTTCACACTGTTCACTTACCAACAGTTGATGTCCCCTTTTTAACCATGACACCTTATAAGGTGTTGGATGTTTCATTGTCTTCAGCTTCAATTTTTCCACTACCTCTGTAGAGACCAAATTATCAGTGCTGCCACTATCAATGATCATCTGGCAACATTTCCCTTGGACTTTGCATACTGTCCTGAATAAAGTTTTCCTTTGTGGCGGTTCAGCCACCTCTTTCACTGGTTTAAGTAAGACTTTGTTAACCACCAGAGATTCTCCTCTTTCTGGTAAATTTTCTTCTTCTGCTACCGCTGCCACTGGCATCTCTGCCTCGCCTAGAGCAACAATTGCATTCCTCTGCTTTGTGTCTGCATTCTCTAGGCACTCAAAAGCTCTGTGTCCCAACTTGTTACATCTGTAACATCTTATTTCTCTGCCTCCTCTTCCTCTAGAAAAACTCCCTCTGCCTCTTGCATCACCTCCTGTAGTGCATGCTGGGTTGAGCTACTGCTAGCTCCTTCATTAGGTGCTGTAGATCCTCCTCTACCACCTTGACTTCCTTTTCCTTTGAAAGTCTCTCTCCCTCTGGCAGACTACTTCCTTATGAGTTTTTCCTCAGCTTTCAGCGCTATCTGATAAGCTTCCTCTACTGTTTTAGGAGACAACAGACTTATCTCATCCTGAATGTCCATCCTGAGGCCATTCAAATATCTAGCCACCTTCTCATCTGTGTCTTGGGCTTCTCCAGCTCTTATGCTCACTTTATAAAACTCTTCTGTATATTCTTTTACTGTTAAAGCTCTCTGTCTAAGATTTTGCATTTGTCTAAACAACATTTGCTGATAATTACTTGGCAAGAACTTACCTCTTAACTTTGCTCCCATTTGGCTCCAGTTCTTGATTGGCTGCTTACCAAGTCTCTTCCTTTCCACCTGCACACCATTCCACCAGAGTGCTGCATGGCCTTTTAACTTGGTGACAGCAAACTTTACTTTCTTCTCATCTTCTGTTTCTTCGTAATCGAAGAATTTCTCCATGCTGTTAATCCAGTCGACCAATTCTTCTGGATTCAGTCCTCCTTGGTATACCGGTACTAATTGGTTCCATGGCCTGGCTGTGGATTTTAACACTGACTGAAAGAACCTCATCTCAGGAGTAACCTGTACAGCTTCCTCCTCTTCAGCAACTTTAATTTCGGGCTCACTGACGTCTCCATCATCTATATTTCTATCTGAAGTTAATGCATCCACTCTAGCTCGTAGCTCTTCTATGGTTGCCATTAGTTTAGCATTTGCAGCAGGTCGTCCCCTTCCACCACGTCCTCGTCCTCTTCCAAGTCTGAAAGCCATCCTTCTCCCTCTCCTGAGATTCAGTTCAATGTCAGTTGATGGCTCTTATACCACTAATGATGGCAGAGGTGCAGGCGTTAGAGACAATTTCTCTATTCTACCACCAAGCTCTTCAATATCTCGATCAACTTCCCTTTCTTTTGCTCTGGGCGCATCAGTCATTAAACTGATGTTTCATTCTTAAAAAAAACTCACTATCAGGCTTATTAACGCACAGTGGCTTTTCGAGGAGCGCTTAAAAGAAGTGTCTAATTGGCGGATTTACACAGCACAACATATATATATATATACTACATCATATAGCTTTTACGCCTCAACTCACATATATCCACTGTAGTAAGCAATCCACATGAAACCGAACCGCTTACGCAGACATAATTATATATAACAGTGATGTTTCCTTTCGCTCCTTCGCCTGATACGAGATTGTATCACCGATGATTACAGGTGGGGCCTTACCGTGGACAGGGCTCGGTATATATGGCACCGATAGCTATATGTCTCTGCCTATACACTGGTTTCGGGCCGATATATATATATTGCAGCGCCCAAACAAAGATCTTCTTCCCTCCGCAACGAATACACTTATACGCAGCGTTTAAATCTTTGATAGTTCCACTATTCATTGGTTGACTCAAGTAATAGCTTTCCACCTCCAAAACGACGGACCTGGCGATATATATGTGTCGCAGTTTATATTATCTCGGCTCCTGATGCAGAACTCGGCCCTTTGTCACGCTATGTTCCCTTCGAACCGGAATACTTTGTAACCCGAGCACATAACTAATAGTTTTAAGGATCTTCCTACACCGATGTAATCTTGGAACCACGATGGTTAATAACTTACAGTTATCCACTACTGCCACTTAATGGAAATCGCAAAAGTTCTTATGACAACCAGAGACGTATGCGCAATTATAAAATCAAGCCTGTATAAACAATAAACGAAAGGGAAATGAATTCAACGATTAACATACAGCAATTGCTTGCAGCGTGAGGAAATAGCAATCATTCACCACTGTTGACACTATCCACTAATCCATACATGCATATTACAGAGTCATTAATAAAAATACGCCAAGAGAATAAGTTTCTTCCTTTAAAATAATGCTAAGGCATTCACTCTCTCCTCCCTCTCTGAGATCTTCGCTGTCCCTTTATTTTATAATTAAGGATAGGCCCTCTCGGTCCTTATCCGATACAAAGAAAAGCATGCTTTATGTCGGAAATAATACTGAGAGGGGGGGTGAATCAATATTATCTAATTCTTTTAATAAATCTTCCTTATTTGTTCTTTGAATTATTTTTGCATGTCAGTACCATAAAATAATGAGCATGAACAAAGAAAACAAATAGTCACACCAAAGAACACAAGATGTAAGGTGGAAACCCAATGTGGGTGAAAACCACCTGCTGCAATATGTCTCTATCTTCTTTCAAATTAGAAACTCCTTTTACAATGGTTTTGTACTGGTGCAGTCCTTTACCAGTACGCAGGCTGCAACCTGCGGAGAGCTACAACTCTCTCTCTCGTTTTCCAGTCTCTCCTGGAAGGGAGCTACAACCCCCTACTTCTTTTCTTACAAGGACCACTTTTCATAAATTTTCAAACTGGATCCAACAACAACTTTGAAGCTCATAATCAAACAACCTTCTGAATCACCCAATCATCAGATCCATACATATACAATGATATTATGAGAGTTATCAACCAGATCTAGTACATCAGATCACATGAAGATAAGTCATTTTAAACCGATCCACTCATCCAACAAAACTGAAGTTAATCATAATCATTCACTCAATCACTGTTGTTATCTGAACATAATATCAGATCCAAAGATCACTTCAGCAACCCAGATCATAAAAATGATAAACAGAGATTTTAAGAGAAGTAAACAGCTTCACCCATGTACTGCCTGCTTACAGTAAGCACCCTGTTCAACTGCTCGCCTGCTTACGTACGCACTCTGCTCAACTGCTCGCCTGCTTACGTACGCACTGTAGTCAACTGCTCACCTGCTTACCTCGCTCTGTGTCCATTGAACTGCCTGCGGACCTCCGCACCTGCAACCCTTCTGTGCCTGCGTACCGGCGCACCTGAAACACTTCGTTCCAGCATATATACGCACTTTTCTTTCACTGTACCTACGTACCTTCGGACATAGATGATTTCAAGACTTCAAGAATAACCCAGACAGTCAGATCTACAGATCTGAACATGCGCCGAAGAGATCTCAATCCATCAGTAGATTCGCCTTATTTAGATCTAGACATTACTCCCAAGAGATCATAATATTTCAGATCTAGCTCTCATAAGATGTTCAACCCAAAACATGCACAAGCCAAATGATCTCCTTTGCTTTATATAGGAAATCTCTTCCTCAAATCATGGATCAATACCACGGGCCGACACCATAATAACACAAATACCGTAGGCTAAATACCAAAGGTTAAACATAAGAAACCCCACGTGTGCTTTTCTTTGCCTTGAAATGTGTGCACTGGGGGTACGCACCTCCTGAACGGCTGACCTACGTATCAGGCCGCGGTCCCTTCACGGTGTACCTGCGGGTACGCACTTTCTGAACTAATCTCCTGCGTACTTCTTAATTTTCGACATATTGAGAGCCTTGCCATGGGTGTTGCCATCAAGTACAACATCTGTAACATATAGCCATACCGGAAACATAATGCCAACAATCTCCCCCTTTGGACTTGATGGCAACCTCACAAACTTCAGCTTCATTCTCCCCTTTGACATCAAGGGCAAAGGGTTATGCTCCCCCTAAGAACATGCTCCCCCTGAATATGAACCCAATCTGCAGCGACGAACCATAATCCCCCATGAAAGAGATAGAGACATATTGCAGCTACTTCCAAGATCTCCTTCTGCACATCCTCCATAATGCCAACAATGCATTATATGCTCCCCCTGAACCTGTACCATCAATCAGAAGAGGTTCAGCAATAAGATGATGCATCAACAACCCCCAGCTTTTTCCTGAGGTATTCAAAAGTGTCCCTGGGCAATGGTTTGGTGAGAATATCAGCAACTTGTTCCTTAGAAGGAACATACTCCAACTTGACCTTCTGTTCAAGCACTTGTTCCCGGAGAAAATGATACTTGATTGGTATGTGCTTGGTTTTTGAATGCATAACAGGATTCTTTGAGATGCTGATTGCACTTGTGTTATCACATAAGATGGGGATTGGTGGTGTACAAGTGATTTGAAAATCCTCCAAAGTCTGCATCATCCAAAGGAGTTGGGTGCAACAAGATGCAGCAGCAACATATTCCACTTCAGCTGTAGACAAGGCAATCAAACTCTGTTTCTTGCTGAACCAAGATACCAGTCTGGAACCCATAAAGAACGCACCACCACTTGTGCTTTTCCTGTCATCCACGCTTCCGGCCCAATCTGCATCTGTATAAGCATGAAGTGTAAGATCTGTATCTTTAGGATACCATAAGCCATAATTTTGAGTCCCTTGAAGATATTTGAAAATTCTCTTCACTGCCTGAAGATGAGTCTCCTTCGGATTTGCCTGAAATCTTCCAACTATTCCAACTGCATGCATGATGTCCGGTCGGGTACCTGTCAAATAAAGTAAACTTCCAATCATAGATCTGTAGGTTGGTTGATGTACTGCTGCAGATTCATCATTTGCACTGAGGCTACATCCTGTGACCGTGGGTGTACATACTGGTTTTGCATCTTCCATACCATATTTCTTCAAAATCTGTTTGAGATACTTGGTTTGAGATAAAAAGATTCCTCCTTCTTTTTGTTGGATTTGCAAACCAAGGAAATATGTCAGTGCTCCTAGCAAGGACATTTCAAATTCTTTCTGCATGACCAAAGCAAAACTTTGACTCATAGCTTCTTCATTGCTCCCAAAAATAATGTCATCTACATACACAACAAGTATTAGCAATTTGTCATTTTCAACTTTTGTATAAAGATTGCTATCTGCTGATCCTTTTGAAAAGCCTTGTTGATGAAGATATTTGTCCAAACGGTAGTACCAAGCCCTTGGAGCTTGTTTGAGACCATAGAGAGCCTTTTTCAATCTGCATACAAGATTTGGATCATTTCCAAGAATGAACCCATCTGGTTGTTCAATGTATACTTCTTCTTCCAAGTCTCCATTCAGAAAGGCTGATTTCACGTCCATTTGAAATACTTTGAAGTTTTGAAAACTTGAGAGAGCAAGGAACATTCGGATGGCCTCAAGTCTTGCAACAGGAGCAAAGGTTTCTTCAAAGTCTATTCCTTCTTGCTGCGCATACCCTTTACAAACAAGTCTGGCTTTGTTTCTAATTACTTCTCCATTTTCATTCAATTTATTTTTGAAGACCCATTTTGTTCCGATAACATTCTTATCTTTTGGTCTAGGAACCAGCTCCCAAGTGTTTTTCTTTTCGATCTGCTCAAGTTCTTCATCCATTGCTTTCACCCAACATTCATCTTTGCATGCCTCTTTCACATTTTGTGGTTCAGTAGAGGAGAGTAATGCCAAATAGCTTGAAGCTTCTGCAACTATTCTTCTTGTTTGTACACCTGCTTCTTTCTGCCCCATAATCTGAGATTTTGGATGATTCTTCTGAACATATCTGGATGGAGTCTTTTCTTCTATTCTTGTTTGCTCCTCTGGTTCTTCTTGAGGTTCTTCTTCTTCATCATTCTGTCGTTGGGGGTAGCCTTCATCTTCTTCGATGTCTTCATGATGTACTTGCCTAGGAATGTATCCCTTCTCATCAACCACTACATCAATGCTGTCAACAATTCTTCCAAGTCTTTTATTGTAGCATTTGTATGCTTTTCTATGTGGAGAGTAACCAAGAAGAATGCCTTCATCTGCTCTAGGTTCAAGTTTGCCAAGCTGCTCATCAGTATTCTTGATATAGCATTTGCTCCCAAAGATTTTGAAGTGCTTTACCGAAGGAGTCCTACCACTCCAGAGCTCATGAGGAGTTTGAGTGTTGTTCACCCGGACATTTGTTTTGTTGAGAATAACAACCGCAGCATGTGCAGCTTCACCCCAGAAAGTTGTGCGAGTTCCTGACTCATCAAGCATAGCACGAGCCATTTGTTGGACTGTTCTGTTCATTCTTTCCACAACTCCATTTTGCTGAGGAGTTCTTGCTGTAGAGAATTCTCTTCTTATCCCATGTTCTTCACAGAAATCGAAAAATTCATTTGAAGTAAATTCCCCACCTCTGTCGGATCTGAGGCACTTAATTTTGTGACCTGATTCATTTTCAACCAAGGCTTTGAAGGATTTGAATTTTTCGAATGCTTCATCTTTGTGCTTCATAAGTCCTAACCAGACAAACCTGGAGAAATCGTCAATGAATAATATCAAGTATTCTTCTCCTCGAGGTGTTCTTTTCCTGAAAGGACCGCATGTATCTGTATGTACTAGCTCAAGAGGCATGCTAGCTGATCCTTCTTTCTCTGAAAAGTTAGTTCTGGTTTGTTTTCCAAACTGACATGATTTGCATATGGTGTTGTCAGGAATTTTGATATCTGGAAGATCGCGAACTGCCTGATATTTGCATGCTTTCCTTATTTGTGAAAAGCTTAGATGTCCCAACCTCCGATGCCATAACCAGTGCTCATCATCCTTGCTCAGATAGCATTGTTGTTGTCCTTCTTCAAATATGTACAGATTATTTGGAGTTCTTTTGCCTTTGATCACTGTTTTACCTGTATCAAGATCACGAACAAGACATCCATTTGATCTGAATATAACCTCGGTTCTTTGATCACACATCTCGCTGACACTTAGAAGATTATGCTTCAATCCATCAACATACAAAACATTTCCAGCCTTGACCTTTTCTTTTAACTGAGCAATGCCTTTTCCTTTTATAGTTGCAGGAGTATCATTTCCAAAAGAGACTTTCTTTCCCTTTTCTAGAGCAGAATAGGACTTAAGTTTTTCTTTATCACCTGTCATATCCTTCGAACATCCACTGTCAATGTACCATAGATTTTCCTGTCCCTCTGCATAAAATGCTATCCCACATCTTTCTGTTTGAGGTTCCTTTATTCTCCATGTTTTGGTGCTTGAGGCTTGTTCCTTTTTCTGCTGAAACCTGCTCCTGCATTCAGAGTCTTCATGACCAAAGTTATTGCAAATAGAACATTCAACTTCATTTTCAAGAACCGAAAAGTTGTTATAGGTCCTTTTTGTAATCCCCGTCATACTTCTTTGTTTTTGAGCTTCCCTAGTCATGATCGTTTTATATGCAACACATTGAGCTGCTTTGTGACCAAATTTATGGCAAGAAAAGCATTGTCCATTGAAGAAACTTCTGCGGTTATCGAATCTACCAGCCAATTGATTATAATTTCTATTGTCATCTATTCTTGAACCAAATTGAGAAGATTTTACCTGTGGCTGGTTGTAGCTTTTGTTCACCCTTAAGATGGATTGCCCCTGATAGTTTCTGTTTGTAATTCGTCCCTGCTTTACCTGATGATCTTCATTGTGCTTTTGCTCATTTCTTCTTGCTGCATCAAGATAACTTTTTGAAGTGGATGCTTGAGAAGTTTCTCCATTATAGCCCAGACCTGTCTTGTTTAGTGGAGACCGCTGCACATTGATAATCTCATCCAAAGTTTCAGATCCTTTGACAAACTTAAGATTAATAGCTTTTGTTTTCTCAATCTCTTTTCTAAGACCAACAATTTCACCTTCTAATTTTTCAAGATGTTTTTCTTTTTCATCAATTTGAAATTGTAGAGTATCAATGATCATATTCTTTTCTTCTATACATCTCTTGAGTCTAGTAATTTCATCATAAAGGTTATCCACATCTATAGCATCCATATAATCATCATCTTCAAATGCCATTAACAACTTATATTCATTACCTCGTTCATCTTCATCACTGTTTGATAGACCATCACTATCTTCATGAGTGTAGTAGCTTTTCTTATTTGCATTCTTTTTCTTGTTCCATCTAGCAGGTTCCTTTCCTTTATCCTTATAAGGACATTTTGCAGCATAATGACCTACTCTACAAGAAAAGCATTTAAAAGGTAACTTACCTCTGAACCTTCCAGAACCCCTTTGAAGATTTCTGACAAAATTTGATTCTTCTTCTTCTTCTTCTGGGATGTGGCTTGCTTCATAATAATCTCCTTTGCCTGATGCCTTGAAAGCAGCTTCTCTTCTATCTGATGGACCTCCCTTTCTCATTTCATAAGCAGTTAGAATTCCATGTAGCTGAGACATAGTAAGGATTCGTAGATTTTCCTTTTCTTCTATTGCAGATACTTTAGATTCAAACTTTGGAGACAATGATCTTAGAACCTTTTCAACCACAATAGCCTCTTTTATTTCTTCACCCAAATTTTTCATACAATTAACAACCTCATCTACCCGAAGAAAATAGTTAGCCACACTTTCATCATTATACATCTTGAGAGTCTCATACTGAATTCTGAGAGTTTGAAGTTTAGCACGCTTTACCTGTTCATCTCCTTCATAGCTTGTGACAATTTTGTCCCATATCTCTTTTGCGGATTTATAGTGCATTACCTTCATGAATTCCGATTGGGATATACATCCTAATAGAGTACTGACTGCTTTCGCATTTGTTTCATACTTCTTTTTCTCAGCTGCATCTGTAGGAGTGGCTGAAGGAAAAGCGTAGCCTGTCTCTACGATGTCCCAAACTTCTGTACCAAGAGATTGAAGATAGGCAGTAACTCTTACCTTCCAATAATTGAAGTTTGTCCCGTCAAAAACCGGTGGCCTGATTGATGCTTCTCTCTCGTAGTTGCTCATGATGAACGATCTACCTTCAAGCGATCAAGCTTTTCTGAAGGACCTGCTCTGATACCAATTGTTGGAAATAATACTGAGAGGGGGGGTGAATCAGTATTATCTAATTCTTTTAATAAATCTTCCTTATTTGTTCTTTGAATTATTTTTGCATGTCAGTACCATAAAATAATGAGCATGAACAAAGAAAACAGATAGTCACACCAAAGAACACAAGATGTAAGGTGGAAACCCAATGTGGGTGAAAACCACCTGCTGCAATATGTCTCTATCTTCTTTCAAATTAGAAACTCCTTTTACAATGGTTTTGTACTGGTGCAGTCCTTTACCAGTACGCAGGCTGCAACCTGCGGAGAGCTATAACTCTCTCTCTCGTTTTCCAGTCTCTCCTGGAAGGGAGCTACAACCCCCTACTTCTTTTCTTACAAGGACCACTTTTCATAAATTTTCAAACTGGATCCAACAACAACTTTGAAGCTCATAATCAAACAACCTTCTGAATCACCCAATCATCAGATCCATACATATACAATGATATTATGAGAGTTATCAACTAGATCTAGTACATCAGATCACATGAAGATAAGTCATTTTAAACCGATCCACTCATCCAACAAAACTGAAGTTAATCATAATCATTCACTCAATCACTGCTGTTATCTGAACATAATATCAGATCCAAACATCACTTCAGCAACCCAGATCATAAAAATGATAAACAGAGATTTTAATAGAAGTAAGCAGCTTCACCCATGTACTGCCTGCTTACAGTAAGCACCCTGTTCAACTGCTCGCCTGCTTACGTACGCACTCTGCTCAACTGCTCGCTTGCTTACGTACGCACTGTAGTCAACTGCTCACCTGCTTACCTCGCTCTGTGTCCATTGAACTGCCTGCGGACCTCCGCACCTGCAACCCTTCTGTGCTTGCGTACCGGCGCACCTGAAACGCTTCGTTCCAGCGTATATACGCAAATTTCTTTCACTGTACCTGCGTACCTTCAGACATAGATGAATTCAAGACTTCAAGAATAACCCAGACAGTCAGATCTACAGATCTGAACATGCGCCGAAGAGATCTCAATCCATCAGTAGATTCGCCTTATTTAGATCTAGACATTACTCCCAAGAGATCATAATATTTCCGATCTAGCTCTCATAAGATGTTCAACCCAAAACATGCACAAGCCAAATGATCTCCTTTGCTTTATATAGGAAAGCTCTTCCTCAAATCATGGATCAATACCACGGCCGACACCATAATAACACAAATACCGTCGGCTAAATACCAAAGGTTAAACATAAGAAACCCCATGTGTGCTTTTCTTTGCCTTGAAATGTGTACACTGGGGGTACGCACCTCCTGAACGGCTGACCTGCGTATCAGGCCGCGGTCCCTTCACGGTGTACCTACGGGTACGCACTTTCTGAACTAATCTCCTGCGTACTTCTTAATTTTCGACATATTGAGAGCCTTGCCATGGGTGTTGCCATCAAGTACAACATCTGTAACATATAGCCATACCAGAAACATAATGCCAACAATCTCCCCCTTTGGACTTGATGGCAACCTCACAAACTTCAGCTTCATTCTCCCCCTTTGACATCAAGGGCAAAGGGTTATGCTCCCCCTAAGAACATGCTCCCCCTGAATATGAACCCAATCTGCAGCGACGAACCATAATCCACCATGAAAGAGATAGAGACATATTGCAGCTACTTCCAAGATCTCCTTCTACACATCCTCCATAATGCCAACAATGCATTATATGCTCCCCCTGAACCTGTACCATCAATCAGAAGAGGTTCAGCAATAAGATGATGCATCAACAACCCCCAGCTTTTGCCTGAGGTATTCAAAAGTGTCCCTGGGCAATGGTTTGGTGAGAATATCAGCAACTTGTTCCTTAGAAGGAACATACTCCAACTTGACCTTCTATTCAAGCACTTGTTCCCGGAGAAAATGATACTTGATTGGTATGTGCTTGGTTTTTGAATGCATAACAGGATTCTTTGAGATGCTGATTGCACTTGTGTTATCACATAAGATGGGGATTGGTGGTGTACAAGTGATTTGAAAATCCTGCAAAGTCTGCATCATCCAAAGGAGTTGGGTGCAACAAGATGCAGCAGCAACATATTCCACTTCAGCTGTAGACAAGGCAATCAAACTCTGTTTCTTGCTGAACCAAGATACCAGTCTGGAACCCATAAAGAACGCACCACCACTTGTGCTTTTCCTGTCATCCACGCTTCCGGCCCAATCTGCATCTGTATAAGCATGAAGTGTAAGATCTGTATCTTTAGGATACCATAAGCCATAATTTTGAGTCCCTTGAAGATATTTGAAAATTCTCTTCACTGCCTGAAGATGAGTCTCCTTCGGATTTGCCTGAAATCTTCCAACTATTCCAACTGCATGCATGATGTCCGGTCGGGTACCTGTCAAATAAAGTAAACTTCCAATCATAGATCTGTAGGTTGGTTGATGTACTGCTGCAGATTCATCATTTGCACTGAGGCTACATCCTGTGACCGTGGGTGTACATACTGGTTTTGCATCTTCCATACCATATTTCTTCAAAATCTGTTTGAGATACTTGGTTTGAGATAAAAAGATTCCTCCTTCTTTTTGTTGGATTTGCAAACCAAGGAAATATGTCAGTTCTCCTAGCAAGGAAATTTCAAATTCTTTCTGCATGACCAAAGCAAAGCTTTGACTCATAGCTTCTTCATTGCTCCCAAAAATAATGTCATCTACATACACAACAAGTATTAGCAATTTGTCATTTTCAACTTTTGTATAAAGATTGCTATCTGCTGATCCTTTTGAAAAGCCTTGTTGATGAAGATATTTGTCCAAACGGTAGTACCAAGCCCTTGGAGCTTGTTTGAGACCATAGAGAGCCTTTTTCAATCTGCATACAAGATTTGGATCATTTCCAAGAATGAACCCATCTGGCTATTCAATGTATACTTCTTCTTCCAAGTCTCCATTCAGAAAGGCTGATTTCACGTCCATTTGAAATACTTTGAAGTTTTGAAAACTTGAGAGAGCAAGGAACATTCAAATGGCCTCAAGTCTTGCAACAGGAGCAAAGGTTTCTTCAAAGTCTATTCCTTCTTGCTGCGCATACCCTTTACAAACAAGTCTGGCTTTGTTTCTAATTACTTCTCCATTTTCATTCAATTTATTTTTGAAGACCCATTTTGTTCCGATAACATTCTTATCTTTTGGTCTAGGAACCAGCTCCCAAGTGTTTTTCTTTTCGATCTGCTCAAGTTCTTCATCCATTGCTTTCACCCAACATTTATCTTTGCATGCCTCTTTCACATTTTGTGGTTCAGTAGAGGAGAGTAATGCCAAATAGCTTGAAGCTTCTGCAACTGTTCTTCTTGTTTGTACACCTGCTTCTTTCTGCCCCATAATCTGAGATTCTGGATGATTCTTCTGAACATATCTGGATGGAGTCTTTTCTTCTATTCTTGTTTGCTCCTCTGGTTCTTCTTGAGGTTCTTCTTCTTCATCATTCTGTCGTTGGGGGTAGCCTTCATCTTCTTCGATGTCTTCATGATGTACTTGCCTAGGAATGTATCCCTTCTCATCAACCACTACATCAATGCTGTCAACAATTTTGCCAAGTCTTTTATTGTAGCATTTGTATGCTTTGCTATGTGGAGAGTAACCAAGAAGAATGCCTTCATTTGCTCTAGGTTCAAGTTTGCCAAGCTGCTCATCAGTATTCTTGATATAGCATTTTCTCCCAAAGATTTTGAAGTGCTGTACCGAAGGAGTCCTACCACTCCAGAGCTCATGAGGAGTTTGAGTGCTGTTCACCCGGACATTTGTTTTGTTGAGAATAACAACCACAGCATGTGCAGCTTCACCCCAGAAAGTTGCGGGAGTTCTTGACTCATCAAGCATAGCACGAGCCATTTGTTGGACTGTTCTGTTCATTATTTCCACAACTCCATTTTGCTGAGGAGTTCTTGCTGTAGAGAATTCTCTTCTTATCCCATGTTCTTCACAGAAATCGAAAAATTCATTTGAAGTAAATTCCCCACCTCTGTCGGATCTGAGGCACTTAATTTTGTGACCTGATTCATTTTCAACCAAGGCTTTGAAGGATTTGAATTTTTCGAATGCTTCATCTTTGTGCTTCATAAGTCCTAACCAGACAAACCTGGAGAAATCGTCAATGAATAATATCAAGTATTCTTCTCCTCGAGGTGTTCTTTTCCTGAAAGGACCGCATGTATCTGTATGTACTAGCTCAAGAGGCATGCTAGCTGATCCTTCTTTCTCTGGAAAGTTAGTTCTAGTTTGTTTCTCAAACTGACATGATTTGCATATGGTGTTGTGAGGAATTTTGATATCTGGAAGATCGCGAACTGCCTGATATTTGCATGCTTTCCTTATTTGTGAAAAGCTTAGATGTCCCAACCTCCGATGCCATAACCAGTGCTCATCATCCTTGCTCAGATAGCATTGTTGTTGTCCTTCTTCAAATATGTACAGATTATTTGGAGTTATTTTGCCTTTGATCACTGTTTTACCTGTATCAAGATCATGAACAAGACATCCATTTGATCTGAATATAACCTCGGTTCTTTGATCACACATTTGGCTGACACTTAGAAGATTATGCTTCAATCCATCAACATACAAAACATTTCCAGCCTTGACCTTTTCTTTTAACTGAGCAATGCCTTTTCCTTTTATAGTTGCAGGAGTATCATTTCCAAAAGAGACTTTCTTTCCCTTTTCTAGAGCAGAATAGGACTCAAGTTTTTCTTTATCACCTGTCATATGCTTCGAACATCCACTGTCAATGTACCATAGATTTTCCTGTCCCTCTGCATAAAATGCTATCCCACATCTTTCTGTTTGAGGTTCCTTTATTCTCCATGTTTTGGTGCTTGAGGCTTGTTCCTTTTTCTGCTGAAACCTGCTCCTGCATTCAGAGTCTTCATGACCAAAGTTATTGCAAATAGAACATTCAACTTCATTTTCAAGAACTGAAAAGTTGTTATAGGTCCTTTTTGTAATCCCCGTCATACTTCTTTGTTTTTGAGCTTCCCTAGTCATGATCGTTTTATATGCAACACATTGAGCTGCTTTGTGACCAAAGTTATGGCAAGAAAAGCATTGTCCATTGAAGAAACTTCTGCGGTTATCGAATCTACCAGCCAATTGATTTTAATTTCTATTGTCATCTATTCTTGAACCAAATTGAGAAGATTTTACCTGTGGCTGGTTGTAGCTTTTGTTCACCCTTAAGATGGATTGCCCCTGATAGTTTCTGTTTGTAATTCGTCCCTGCTTTACCTGATGATCTTCATTGTGCTTTTGCTCATTTCTTCTTGCTGCATCAAGATAACTTTTTGAGGTGGATGCTTGAGAAGTTTCTCCATTATAGCCCAGACCTGTCTTGTTTAGTGGAGACCGCTGCACATTGATAATCTCATCCAAAGTTTCAGATCCTTTGACAAACTTAAGATTAATAGCTTTTGTTTTCTCAATCTCTTTTCTAAGACCAACAATTTCACCTTCTAATTTTTCAAGATGTTTTTCTTTTTCATCAATTTGAAATTGTAGAGTATCAATGATCATATTCTTTTCTTCTATACATCTCTTGAGTCTAGTAATTTCATCATAAAGGTTATCCACATCTATAGCATCCATATAATCATCATCTTCAAATGCCATTAACAACTTATATTCATTACCTCGTTCATCTTCATCACTGTTTGATAGACCATCACTATCTTCATGAGTGTAGTAGCTTTTCTTATTTGCATTCTGTTTCTTGTTCCATCTAGCAGGTTCCTTTCCTTTATCCTTATAAGGACATTTTGCAGCATAATGACCTACTCTACAAGAAAAGCATTTAAAAGGTAACTTACCTCTGAACCTTCCAGAACCCCTTTGAAGATTTCTGACAAAATTTGATTCTTCTTCTTCTTCTTCTGGGACGTGGCTTGCTTCATAATAATCTCCTTTGCCTGATGCCTTGAAAGCAGCTTCTCTTCTGTCTGCTGGACCTCCCTTTCTCATTTCATAAGCAGTTAGAATTCCACGTAGCTGAGACATAGTAAGGATTCGTAGATTTTCCTTTTCTTCCATTGCAGATACTTTAGATTCAAACTTTGGAGACAATGATCTTAGAACCTTTTCAACCACAATAGCCTCTTTTATTTCTTCACCCAAATTTTTCATACAATTAACAACCTCATCTACCCGAAGAAAATAGTTAGCCACACTTTCATCATTATACATCTTGAGAGTCTCATACTGAATTCTGAGAGTTTGAAGTTTAGCACGCTTTACCTGTTCATCTCCTTCATAGCTCGTGACAATTTTGTCCCATATCTCTTTTGCGGATTTATAGTGCATTACCTTCATGAATTCTGATTGGGATATACATCCTAATAGAGTACTGACTACTTTCACATTTGTTTCATACTTCTTTTTCTCGGCTGCATCTGTAGGAGTGGCTGAAGGAAAAGCGTAGCCTGTCTCTACGATGTCCCAAACTTCTGTACCAAGAGATTGAAGATAGGCAGTAACTCTTACCTTCCAATAATTGAAGTTTGTCCCGTCAAAAACCGGTGGCCTGATTGATGCTTCTCTCTCGTAGTTGCTCATGATGAACGATCTACCTTCAAGCAATCAAGCTTTTCTGAAGGACCTGCTCTGATACCAATTGTTGGAAATAATACTGAGTGGGGGGGTGAATCAGTATTATCTAATTCTTTTAATAAATCTTCCTTATTTGTTCTTTGAATTATTTTTGCATGTCAGTACCATAAAATAATGAGCATGAACAAAGAAAACAGATAGTCACACCAAAGAACACAAGATGTAAGGTGGAAACCCAATGTGGGTGAAAACCACCTGCTGCAATATGTCTCTATCTTCTTTCAAATTAGAAACTCCTTTTACAATGGTTTTGTACTGGTGCAGTCCTTTACCAGTACGCAGGCTGCAACCTGCGGAGAGCTACAACTCTCTCTCTCGTTTTCCAGTCTCTCCTGGAAGGGAGCTACAACCCCCTACTTCTTTTCTTACAAGGACCACTTTTCATAAATTTTCAAACTGGATCCAACAACAACTTTGAAGCTCATAATCAAACAACCTTCTGAATCACCCAATCATCAGATCCATACATATACAATGATATTATGAGAGTTATCAACCAGATCTAGTACATCAGATCACATGAAGATAAGTCATTTTAAACCGATCCACTCATCCAACAAAACTGAAGTTAATCATAATCATTCACTCAATCACTGCTGTTATCTGAACATAATATCAGATCCAAACATCACTTCAGCAACCCAGATCATAAAAATGATAAACAGAGATTTTAAGAGAAGTAAGCAGCTTCACCCATGTACTGCCTGCTTACAGTAAGCACCCTGTTCAACTGCTCGCCTGCTTACGTACGCACTCTGCTCAACTGCTCGCCTGCTTACGTACGCACTGTAGTCAACTGCTCACCTGCTTACCTCGCTCTGTGTCCATTGAACTGCCTGCGGACCTCCGCACCTGCAACCCTTCTGTGCCTGCGTACCGGCGCACCTGACACGCTTCGTTCCAGCGTATATACGCACTTTTCTTTCACTGTACCTGCATACCTTCGGACATAGATGAATTCAAGACTTCAAGAATAACCCAGAAAGTCAGATCTACAGATCCGAACATGCGCCGAAGAGATCTCAATCCATAAGTAGATTCGCCTTATTTAGATCTAGACATTAGTCCCAAGAGATCATAATATTTCAGATCTAGCTCTCATAAGATGTTCAACCCAAAACATGCACAAGCCAAATGATCTCCTTTGCTTTATATAGGAAAGCTCTTCCTCAAATCATGGATCAATACCATGGGCCGACACCATAATAACACAAATACCGTCGGCTAAATACCAAAGGTTAAACATAAGAAACCCCACGTGTGCTTTTCTTTGCCTTGAAATGTGTGCACTGGGGGTACGCAGCTCCTGAACGGCTGACCTGCGTATCAGGCAGCGGTCCCTTCACGGTGTACCTACGAGTACGCACTTTCTGAACTAATCTCCTGCGTACTTCTTAATTTTCAACATATTGAGAGCCTTGCCATGGGTGTTGCCATCAAGTACAACATCTGTAACATATAGCCATACCAGAAACATAATGCCAACACTTTACAGGATGATTTAAAGCTTGAAAAGCTCTGTTACAAATAGCATGATTTATTGCTAGGATTTATTCTATTTTTAACTAAGAAAGCATAGAAATTGCAGGCTAAAGGACCCCACTCCCTTGCCTGTAGATTTTTTGGATTTTTTGGAATAATTTGGAAGATTTTTCTCTCTGAGTCCTATGCTCCCGCATCAACCTCCTATCCATAAATCATCCATGGTTGTCCTTTTAACCACCCCTCCCACATTTACACACTTTCACCAACGTGTCAGGGTAAACATGCGCTGAGGTCTACTATGACATGAACCAAACTCCTAATTTTTTATCAATTAGAAGTATAATTTCTTTCAAGGCTTTATCAGTGTGATATAGAGTTTCTAGTATGATATTTTAATCCCGCACTTAAGATTTAGTTTCATTTATGTCAGTGAGAAGTAGATCTAGATTTTTCGGTGTGATATTTATTTCTGCAATTTTACATTAGCTTTCTTTTCTGCAAGTGTAAAAAGAATTTGTGTTTGATTTTGTTTTTTACTTGTGCACTTTAATTTAACTTTATTTCTATTAGTGTGATATCTTCCTTTTTTAACATAGTTACCAACCAAACGGGAACTATTACCTCAACACGAGTACTCTAGCCCAAAAACCACAAAAAAACATGAAAAAACAACCCAAAAACAAAAAGTGTTGATTCTGCATCACCATTTTTTTTTGGAGTAAATTTTCAATAATTTTTAAAAACAATAGTAAAAAATAATAAAATACATTTTGTTTGGTGCATAAAACACCTTGAAATTGAAAAGTGTTGATGCTAGAATATATTTTTATTTTATTTTTCGAGGTAAATTTTCAACGTTTTTTAGCAATGGCATTAAATATAAAATATCAAGACTCCAAAAAAACTTAAAATTGCAGCAATTTTCAAGCATGTCATTAAAGATAAAATCTCATGTCTGTGAATAGCCCTAAAATTCAAACAATTTTCATTCATGAAGTTAAAAATAAAATACTTGTAATTGTTTTCGACCATAGCATTAAAGATAAGATATCGTGACTTAGAAAAACCTTAAAATTTTGACAATATTCAACCATGGAATTAAAACCAAATATCACGACTGCAAAAAACCTTATGTTTTCAATATATTTTAAACATGACATTACAGGAAAATTATATGACTAAAAGATCTTAAAAATGAACACCTGAATAAAAGAGTCATTATAGCAAGAGTGATTTTTTTTTTGGAATGTTAAAGGTATATATATTTTAAAATCTTAACCTAAAACAATTTGACACATTACAACAAAAATTTAAAAACCAACAATCAAATTGACATGTGGTGTAGGTGAACTCGACCTATCACAATGGAACCTAAAAATCAACCATGAAATTGATAAGTTGTGGTGCAAACTTGTCCATTATAAAGATAACTTTAAAATCAACTATCAAATTGACACAAAATGAAGCAAGGTTGCTAGTTGATAATCAACACGAACCCTACAAAATAAAATAAAATAATAATAATAATAAATAAATAGATCAACAAATTAAAATGAAAAATAAAAAACAAAACAAAAATTAAAAGAATGGAAAAAATTAAAATTAAAAAAAATTAAAAAAATAACCAATAATAAATTAAAAATATATTAAAACATATAAAATAAATAAAAATAAATAAAAGCTAACCAAAAAAAAATCAAATATTAAAAAATAAATATAAGATATATTTTAGAGAAATCATAAAGTAATTTTAAAAGGCATGCTTCTAATCAGGATGGATATATATATAACAAAAAAACAAACGTAAAAATTCTAAAAAACAAAATTAACGCCAAAAGATAAATAAATAAATTAATAATAATAATAATAATAATAATAATAATAATAGAAACTAAACCTAATTTAAAAGATAAATAAAATAAATAAATATTTAAATCATAAAGTTAAAAAATAAAAAAATAAAAAAAAAATTCAAACTCAAAAAAATAATAAATAAAGAAATAAAATATAAATTTTAAAAACAATTCATTAAAAAAACAAAAAAAAATAAACATTATACAAAATAAAAAAATTAAACCAAATATAAATAAAATAAGTAAAATTAATTTCAAAAAATTTATTAACATTTTATAATTAAAAATTATTTAAAAAAAATATTAAAAATTAATTCAAAAAATAATAAAAATAAAAAAATAAAAATAACTAAAGAAACTAGAAAAACATAACGAATGTAATTTAAAGAAAAAAAAAAAAAAGAAATTAAAAAAAAATAATAAAAGAAACAAATAAATAAAAATGAATAAGATAATTAAAAAATTAAAAAATTAAAAATTAAACAATAAAAGCTAAAAACTATTTTCTTTAAATAGATAAATCAAAATTAAAAAATATTTTTAAAAATAAAATAAAACTTAAAAAGCCATTAAAAAATAAAAATAAAAAATAAAAGAAAATGAGTAAGGAAAATAAAAAATAAATTTAAACAAAAATATTAAAAACAAATAGGGTAAAAAATATAAAATATAAACATTATAAAAAAGAAAAACAATAAAAATGATTATTTAAAAATTATTTAAAAAGTGATTGTATTTTCTTTTTAATTTGAAAATTAAAAAAAATGAATTTAAAAATTTTAAATTTTAGAAATTTTAAAAAGTTATAAAAATTTTAAATTTTAAATTTTTAAAATACTTTAAAAATTTGTTTTAAATTTGATAATTTCAATTATATAAATATAATAAAAAATAAAAATAAAAATATATTTAAATTAAAGGAAAAAATTGTCCTTGGCCCCCTTCCTGGATGAGGGTTGATCCCTGGATTCGTCCCTTGGCTAGGCGGGTCCCAAGGGCCACCCAAGAGCTAGCATAGGAACCTGCAAGCGAGCTCAATCATCCCTAGGGTGCCCTAAGGCCCTCACTCAGAATCATCCCTCTGCCAGGCAAGGGCCGATTGTTTTTTAATATTTTAATATTTTAA
Source organism: Pinus tabuliformis (assembly GCA_031772625.1). Taxonomy (NCBI): domain Eukaryota; kingdom Viridiplantae; phylum Streptophyta; class Pinopsida; order Pinales; family Pinaceae; genus Pinus; species Pinus tabuliformis. Next base: position 848,123,310 of record CM062816.1, on the reverse strand, counting down.
TATATTTTTTTTAAATAAATTAAAATTAAAATTAAAAAAAATAATTATTACTTTTTTTTAAAATGATTTTTAAAATAAATTTCTTAGATTTTTATCTTTTTTAATTCTTTATATTTTATATTTTTAAATTTTTAAATTTTAAAATGTTAATTTTTTTTTTTTTAATCTTAATTTTTTTTTTAATTTAACAAAAAAATAATATTATAATTGTTTTTTACAATGTTTAAATTTTATATTTTTTACAATGGTTTTTTTAATTATATATATATATTCCATAACTTATTTTCTTTTAGATTTTAAATTTTTTTATAGTTTTTTATTTAATTTTTAATTTTTTAAAGGTTTGTTTAATATATATTTTTATTTTTTATTTAAAAAAATAGTTTTTAGTTTTTATTTATTTATTTATTTTTGTTTAAATTAGTGTATTTTAGTAACATTTTTTTTATGTATTAAAATATTAATTAACTATATATAAATTTTTGAAAAGTCTTAATCTCAAAATATTAATGTCATTACTTTCTTTCTTTCTTTCCTTTTCTTTTTCTTTTCTTTTTTTAATTTTGCAAAAATTATTAAAAATTTCATTATAAAAAACCATTACAAAAAAACAAATAACACATATTTGGAAATAATTTTAAAAAGCAAACATTTTAGAATGAAAAACAAGAAGTGGAATAAGATAACTTGAAAAATTATTAAATAATCAACATTTAAAAAAAAATTATGCATACTTAGGACAACAAAAAATTTTAAGTGTAAAAAATGTGTCTAAAAAAAAAGGGATAATTTTCAAAATTTGCATGAAAATAGGAAACATTTAAAAGAAATTATCCACACTCAATACATTAGAAAATTTAAAGTGTAAAAAATAAGCCCTCTAAAAAAAGGGGTTGATGTTTCATCAACATTTTTCAAAATCAGTATAAAAAGCGCTAACATTTAAAAAAAAATGTTCATACTTGATACATAAAAAATAAAATTAAGTGTTAAAAATATGCTCCAAAAACAAAGGGGTTGATACTGCATCAACACTTTTGAAAATAAACATGAAAATCACTAACATTTGAAAAAAGAAATGTTCATAAGAAAATTTAAAGTGCCAAAAATACACTCCAAAAAAAGAGGTGTATTATGAATCACCATTTAAAAATCGGGTGATTTTTTGGCACCTCAAAAAATTGGGTACTAGGTATTTTTCTCGTTTGTTCGGTAACTATGCTTTTTGCAAGAGTGAAAATTTTCTTAGATAAAACATGTGCATAAAAACATCCTAATTCAATTAAAAAATTTACTCACATAATAAAGAATCCAAGCACAACTAGTGCACATACACTTCATCAGTTTACAAGCCATGGTTGATAATTTATGTAGTAATTTAAACTCAATTAAATTACCAGACATTTTGGTACCATTGTCGGGGAAGTGTATATAGGATTTATTTTTAGAATCTTATCATTAAGAAAAATGATAAAAACATATTTATGCATAGGGAAAGATATTCTAGGGGTAGTTTTATAAGTAGAGGTAGGATTTCTATTCCAACATTACCCCTAACCCCACAACGACCCCGTAGTGCCACACCATCAACCGAAACTCATATTCCATCATTTGCAGGTAACTTAGGCTTCCCGGTACAAAAATTTGAAATCCAACCGAAAGATTCACTAACTTCTTCTACTAAATCTATAGTAGATGAACCTGTTAGCGCTTGAAATTTCACCTTAGGCTGAGAAAGGTAAACTTCAAGGAAACATCAAACCACTTAGCCTCGTAGCTAGCCCTACGGGGCAAGAGAGGGCTCTCTCCGGTCTATCTCAGTAAAGATCTTCAATGGGCGAGATGACCAATAGGGAAACACTGATTTTAGGCTAGTAAACTGATCAAGAGGTTTAATTTGAGATTTTTAAAGTTTTGGTGGAAAATTGGGAATGGCAATTTCGGGTGCGGGGATTGGACACAGTTTTTCGCAGGGAGTTCTTTGGGGCGAGGTAGGAAACAGTATTGATGCCTTTGATAGAGATGGATGGATGAGAATGACTGGTGAGGAGTTAAGGAGAGCAAACAATAACCTTGAATTCCCCTTAAACAGTTGAAAACATTGATATCAAGCAAACTTAAAAGCAGAGCATCACAGTCATGAATTCTACTTTAACACTTCATTTGCCTAATTTGTAGAAGGAAAAGTAAGGAAATGATTCACATAACACACTTACAAGTACAAAGAGAAACACACCATCAATACATGTGACCACAAGAATCCAAAAAGGACTGTGAAACCCTGATTTTCCTTTGCCAAAAATTGCAGAGATACAGTGAATAATACAATAGGAGCTTCTCCCTCAAGAGTCCAACCATGAAAATGAGCAAGAGAGTACATAATATAGATCATCTAACATCTTTCCCTACCTCTAGGGGTCGAGCTCACTATCCTAGGAGCTGTTTCAACCAATTCTAAACTAAGCACTGAAAACTAGGCAGTCAAAACAACTTGCCTCTATAAGCTAGGAAACTAATTCATTCATTTAATTTTCACCTATCTCATGAATGAATATTCTAGAAGAGATACATAAGTGTAAAAGTGTCATAAAATTACATCATTTACAACAAGGAGGATAAAAATCAACTCCAAAAAGTCAAACATAGTCAAAATTGCGTTTTGCTGAGCTGTAGGCTGAAATCCTGAGCAATTTGCCTGATGGGTCGCGCGCCTTTGAGATCACTTTTGGGGCACTTCCAGGTGTCCAAATGGGGTAAGAGTAGGCTTGTTGGAAAGGTCTGGATGTCTACTTTCCAACCCAAGTGAAATTTCTGAATTTGGTGGTCATTTACCCCTCCAAAATTGCAATCTCCCAAGACTTCTTTCTGTGTGTCAAAAATGTGGCAGAAAGTCATTTTTTGCTTGTTTTTTGACTTTCTGGAGGCCCAAAACTTCATAAAATCTCTTGGCAATGGGTGAGAATGTGTAACTTTTCATGAAAAATCCAGAAATACTGAGTTTTCCCGGAACGGAGTAGCCAAATGAAAGGGTCGCGCGGGGGGTGAGACCCGTTGAGGAGACAAAACCTGTTTTTTGCCTGAAAAAACCAAAATGACCCAAAATGCTCAAAATTTCTTGGAATTTGTGTTGGGGCTGAGCTATTTAGTGCCATGCTCCTTCAAGGAAGCCTTGCCAAGATGTGGAGGGTCGGGCCTTTTCCTTCGTTTTTGTGCTTTGGCCAACTTCCTTTGGAGCACTTTCATCTTTGCCTTGCACACGTACATCCGTGCCCAATAATGATTTTTCATATTTCTAAGCAATTTCTTATCTTGGTTGGCCTTGGCCAACAGCCTCTCCAAATGAGCATTGAGCCAGATAAGCATAGACTCTCGCTCAACGGGTACTAAATCACTGGGTCTTCTTCGATTCAAGTTGCGGTCACTACGAATCCTCCACAACTCATCAAGAGTTTGCTCATCCTCCAACTGCTTGCTGCGCTGCTCTAAATAGGTGATCTTCCATTGTGCCCCTTCCAATCTTCGCTGCAATCAATCATTTTCAGCTCTTAGGTGCTGAATGATCTCCTTTGACTCTAGGCTAGGAGAACTAATATCAAGGTCTACCACCTCTATGTCTGGAACACCTGATGGCCCCTCATCAATCCTGGGCTGTTTTCCCCTCTCTGATACCTGTGCTGCTGTCGGAGACAAGGCCCCTTCCACCTGATGTGGAGATAACACTCGTGGTGCTGATGAAGAAGGCGAGACCCCTTCCACCTGCTGTGGAGAAAATACTCGCCGAGCTGCTGCAAATAAGGCCCTGTGGCCTCTCTGATAAGTGACCAATGGAGAAGAGCTGACATATCTAGTCACGGGGATGTCATGCTGCTGTGATGGTCCTCCCTCCTCGTTAACAACCTCAGATGTGGTGGTGGTGGTGCTGTGAAAAGATCACGAGAGATAAACTCCCCCCATGGGATACCCTGCTGTGCCAACTGATGTATGACCACAACTGAATCAAACCATAATGATAGAGGCTCCTATATTGTTGTGCTGGGCTCTTCCTCTGCATCAAAGGCACCATCCTCTCAATTTCCAGCACAAGAAAACAGGGATGTTCATCATCCGTACTCGTGTGAAATGCATCAACAGGCGAATATGGTACGAATATACCTGTGAAAATCTGCCCTCACAGGTGAAATAGAGCATGATAAGCCTCATCATGGGGGCATACTCACTCCTCAGAAATCTGAAGGGAAAAACACCCGTCAAGTGTCTCATGAATGCAGGTCTAATGAAAGGCTCATACTGAACACTGTCCAACATCTTGCGCTTATTCCACACCTCTCCGACATTAGGTATCCCTGTGGCTTGAGCAATCATCTCGGGTGTCAATGTAAAATCCACCCCAGCAAGGTTCACATGTCCATCATGCAAATGCAAAACAAATAAGCGAGCCAACTCCCTGTGATGCTGAATCTGAGAGATCCTCTCGCAAAACTCATAGCAAGACATATAACGGAAACATGATACTGCCATTGGACAAGCCTGCAAATCGGTCAAAGAGGTGGGCTCCTCTGTCCTATGATGACCGCCCTTTCCACCCTTGTGAGGCCTCCTCTGTACCTCAAACTCTGAAGCTGACGCATGGTCATCACTTTGCTCATAATTGGTTTCGGTTTCTGACATTGTTTTAGGAGCAAAGTGGCTGAAATATACTGTTGTTTCTGCTTTGTAAACTGCTGATTAGAATGTTGTTTCAAGGGGACAAGGAGCACGAGGGAAATGTTAGGGGAGGGATACTTTAAAGGGAAAACGGGAATAATAATAAAACAGGGAGTTTAGGGGAAGAATTATTGCATATACATCATTATACAATTTGATTTACAAGGATATTATGAGAGGTAGGGTTAGGGTGTAATTTTTTGATTTCTTGGGAAGAGGGGTAGGGTTTAGGGCTCTTCACATATTTGGAAGGGAAATTTACATAAATGATAAGGAATATGAAATGGAGATGGAAAAAAATGAGAACAATGGGATACCTCAAAACAGCATATAAAACCCTAGCAATTTGACAACTTCAAACCAAAAGCACAATGGAGACTTTCACTTGCAAATGGAGACTTTTACAAATACAATCATGACCTTCTTGAACTGTAGCAAGCAATAATTTTTTATGATGGAGGGCCTACCTTGCAAAATTTGGCAATTTGTGGTTCCTTGGCAAGTTTGCTGGCGGTTTTGGCAGAGAGAGTGCTGATGGGTCGCGCGTCTCACCCAACGGGTCTCGCGCCTCTGACGGGTCGCACGCGTCGTAAATTAACACTGGCGGAGGGTGCCTGATGGGTCGCGTGCCTCTGACGGGTCACGCGCCTGGTTCGACGGGTCGCGCACCTTCCCAACTCACAAACTTCACTCAAACTCTCTTGCAAACAGTTGCTCTATCACTTGGATGCATAATGAGGCTTGATAGAGGGAGATTAGGGCTTTTATAGCCTTGTTTGAATTAATTTCATATCATAACCCACTTTATAATGTTTTTTCCATGACACTTTATAAACTTGACTTTTTGGTTTCCTTTTGTCCTGAAACTGATTGATTTGATGCTTTTCTTTGATAATTTTTGTAGGGATAGGCTCTGAGGGATCTTGATAAGGGAGCCAGGGTTACATGCTATCCTTTGAATCATTTTGGATTTTTACAATTTTTACAAAATTTTGAGAAATGACCTTGGCAAATTTTGAGAAATGACCTTGGCTTTAAAAACAGGGTTTTTAAATCCAAGGTGAAAATTAACTGTACAAGATGAAATTTTTCGAAGAAACATTTTGAAAATCATCCCTCTGGCTTGCTGGGCACTTATTGACCTTCAGAGACATGACCTTGAAGATAAATTTGACCTAAACCCTAGACCTAGAAATTTTGACCTCAAGATAAGACAAATAACCTTGAAAAAGTTTAATGACTGAAACAACTTGATCTAGCAGTGCCAAGAGGGGAATAAAGACACCAGCTCCTCCATCAGGGTTATGGCATGCCTAATGGAATGCGAGACACTGATGAGACACCTACTTATGCAAATGCAAAGAGCTTTGATCGCTGATTGGAGGGCTACTAGACCGACTCTAACAGAACCTACATCCCCAACAGAAGGAGTAATCTTTTTATCTTCAATGGAAGAACCAATTCTAGGACAGGAATTGGAAGTCTCTAGTGAAGAAGAAGAATAAACTTATATTATTCTATAGATAGAAGAACAAGAAGAGGAGGTAGAAAATACAATTGAAGAACCTTGCATTGGCTCTGAAGAATGTATGATGGGAGGGGAAGGAGAAGGAGAAGTACATAGTCTGAATGGTGAATTAAGGATTGTAGGTGGAAGAGGTAATAGGGGAGGAGGTGGAGGAAGAGGTGGTAGAGGAGAACCATAACCTTTTGGGTTTCCCATCTTAGATGAAGATACCACAGCTATAATGAATAATATCTCACCCTCCATCCTCCCTAATTTCCATGGAGTAAGACATGAGGATCCTGAAACATTTCTTTCTAAGTCTGAAGTCTTATGTAGATCTTATGACTACTTTCTTGATTCTCAAAAATTGAAATTGTTTCCAACCACTCTTAAAGACGAAGCACTTAAATGGTTTATGGGATTAGGAACACATACCATAAGAACATGGTAAGAAATGAAAAATGTGTTCTTATATCATTATAAATATTATTATATGGCTCATAACCTTAAAGAGGAAGTCTTTAAAATGATGCAAGAAGAGGATGAAAATATTCACGATTTCGTTGAAAGATTTTCTTATAATGTTAAAAGGGATAAAATGCATAATATAGATGAAGAAACTTTGAAAGCTCTTTTTCTAAAAGCCATTATAGATGATTGGGTAGATCTTCTCAATTTAATGGGCAAAGGAGATGTTTCTCAGTTATCATTTAGAGAAATTTGTGAATTGTGTGTACACATTTCAAGAGGGAAGGCTAGACCTCTGCTTATGCATGGGAATACACTGATATGGAATTAATTGATCCTAACAATTGTATGCATCATATCTATATTGAACAAAATGTGAGATTAGTTGGACAACCCCAAAGCAGGATGAAACCAAATTTAAGAGAAATTGTTAAAGAGGAGTTACAAAAACTATTAAATGTCAATTTCATTTACCCAATATCAGATAGTTAGTGGGTCTCACCATTAGTGATTTTTCCAAAGATAAATGGAAAATGGAGAGTATGCATCGATTATATGGAATTGAATAAAGTACCTTGAAAGACCATTTTTTGCTTCCCTTTGTAGATCAAGTCATTGATACATTTGCAGGAAAAAAGTATTTTTCATTCTTGGATGGTTTTAGTGGATATAACCAAATCCAAGTAGCTCTGGAAGATAAAGACAAAACAATTTTTACCCATCCATGGGGAACCAATGCTTGCGGGTACCTCCTTTTGGATTATGTAATGCACCTGCAACATTCCAAAGGGTAGTTCTAGGAATTTTTTCTGATCTAATTCATGATTGTGTGGAAGTTTACATGGATGGTTTTACTATCTATGGTAATTATTTTGAGGAAGCTCTTGAAAATTTAGAAGCATTTCTCATTAGATGTAAAGAAACAAATATATCATTAAGCCATGAAAAATGTTTTGTCATGTTCACTGAGGGAATTGTTTTAGGCTACCACATTTTAGGAGATGGAATTAAAGTGGATGTATCTAAAGTAGAAGTTATTTCCAAATTATCAGTTCCTTCTTGTCAAAGAGATGTTAAGATTTTTCTTGGTTTTACTGGTTATTACAAAAGATTCATAAAAAACTTCACAAATATAACCTCTCCACTTTTCAAATTACTCATAAAATACTGTGAATTCATTTGGAATTTTAATTGCCAAAATGCTTCTGAAACATTAAAAGAAAAGATTTATGAAGCACCTCTTAAGAGGACCAAAATGTAGTCTTCCTTTTCACATTTCAATGGATGCTCTAGATACAGCTTTAGGAGTTATATTGGGACAAAAATATTTGAATCCTTGTGCCATTTATTACACAAGTAAAAATTTGACTCCTGCAGAGTTGATATACCATAACAGAAAAGGAATTTTTAGATGTTCTACTTTCCATTAATAAATTTCGACACTGCATCACTGGTTATGAAACTTTTGTTCACATAGATCACTCTACAATTAGATATTTAATGAATAAATCAATTACTAATGGTAGAGTTACAATATGGTTATAGTTATTACAAGAATTCAATATTACTATTTTGGATAGGCCTGGAAAGGAGAATATAGTTGCTGATTTTCTATCTAGAATCCAAAATGATAATAAGGACGTTCCTACAAAAGATAGTTTTCTTGATGAATATATTTTTGCAGTATCTACTAAATCTCCTTGGTTTGCACATATTTCTAACTATTTGGCCATAGGAAAGTTACCATCCGAATCATCTCCTTGGGAGAAAAGGAAAGTTATTCAAGCCAACGCATATTATTCATGGATAAATGGAGAGTTGTACAAAGCAGGGCCTGATTTAATCATTCGAAGATGTGACAGAGAAGATGAAGTACTTGAAATATTAAAGGCTTGTCATGATGAACCATGCGGAGGATACTTTTCTGATAAAAGGATTGCCTATAAAATCCTTCTCTTAGGATATTATTGGCCATTTCTTTTTAAATATGCCTAAGAATATGTTAAGAGATGTGATAGTTGTCAGAGAATGTGAAAGCTTTTTCCTTCAAATGAGATGCCTCTACAACCTTAGGTAATTATTGAACCCTTTGAAAAGTGGGCTCTGGATTTCTTTGGACCAACCAATCCACCATCAAGGCAAAGAAGGTACATTCTTGTCTATGTAGATTATGTCACAAAATGGGTAGAAGCTAATGCACTTCTTTTTTCTAATGAAAGTGTTGTAGTTTCATTTCTTTTTATGATATTTTCACTCATTTTGGTGTCCCAAGGGAAATTGTGACAGATTAAGGTACTCAATTTACATCCAAGTTGGTGCAAAAGATAATGGAGGAATACAAAATCAAACATCAGAAGTCCACTCCATATCATCCATAAGAGAACAGACAAGTTGAAGCTACTAATAAAGTACTTGAACCAATTCTTACCTAGACTATACATATGTATATAAGGGATTGGGCAGAAAAGATTTCAAAAGATTTATGGGCATATCATACCACATGGAGAAATACAATAGGGCGTAATCGTTATGAAATTATTTATGGGAAGTAAGTCATGTTACCTATTGAGTTCCAAATAAATACCTTCAAAACATCAGTCAAATTGGGTCTTGATGTATCAGAAGCCCAAAAACAAAGAATGGAGCAATTGAATGAACTTAATGAGATACAACGAGATGCTATTCATAGAACAAACATAGTTTAACCACAAAGATCCAAATGGCATGATAAATATATTAGAGATAGGAAGTTATAGCTGGGTGATTGGGCATTTCCTTTTTATTCTAAATATAAAGATTTTCAAGGAAACTTTCAAACTCATTGGCTTGGTCCTTATGAAATTGAAACTGTCTTTGATAATGGAGCAGTCAGAATTGAAACCATTGATGAAGAAAATGTAACATTCCTTGTAAATGTTCATATATTATGAATATATCATAAACTGTTAACAAAGGAATAGTTCATAAGAAATCTGCAAGATAATCTTGATTTGAAGTTGGTTAAGGAATATTCTTCTTCCTCTCCAACTTATCCTTCTACTTTCTTTTTGAAGAATGAATATATATAAACATGAAAACCAACATTCTTAGCATGTTTATATAGAAAATCTAAGTTGAAAACCAAGAATTCTTGGTAGCCTAGATTTTCTTTTAATTTCGCTATTCTTATCCCATTTATTTTATTCCTCTTTGCAAAAATAAGACAGCTATAGAATTGCCAAAAATATGTAGCTCTCATGAAATTCTGCAACCGACTTGACAAATTACAGCCAAAGAAAATGAAGATCATAGCCAAAGCAACCTGCATTTAGACCACAGCTAAAGCAACCTGAGCAACCTACAAAAAAACCAAATTAGTAAGGAAAAATGAAATATATGTAAATATTAATTAAATAATAAAGGAAAAACATTGAGTTATGATAGAAATAGATTATTGTAACCATTGCATCCACCATATTATGTAATGATTACCTTTGTCATGACATAACATTGGTTTTCTCCATTCAATGCATGAATTTTTGGTAATCACCACAAAATTTGAAAGACATTAAAACATTTCTATTATTTAAATTCATTCACCTTGATCCATATATCATCCCATTTCTACCATACACTATCCCATTTCCTTCGCATTATATACCACTTTCTTCAGCTTTGTTTCATTCTTCTTTGCTGAAAATACCTCAACTATTACCTAAATTCCATTCCAATCCTTACTACACTCCATAATCCTGTCAAAAAATGAAATTAGGGATTGAAGCTTCCTCACCATGGGATTTATTGTGCCTTCTAAGCCTAATGGAACCAAGTTTCTTGAATCCTATCCATAGGTGAAGCAACAATTGCACAACGCATGATGGTTACAATTCTTTGAAAAGTTTGATGGGCACAATAAGGAGGTTACAAAGTCATTTTATCACGCCTATGATGGGATAGAAGTAGAAATTAAAGATATGAGGTTGGTCTTAACAGAGTCATTCATGGAAGAAGCTACATGATTTCTAACAAATGGGGAGAGTTGGTTTAAAAATTTAAAAATCAAAGAAAACAATTGGGAAATATTCCTTAAAAACCCAAGTATGGAAATCTCCATTTTTAAGAAAGGAATTCCAGTAACATCTTTAAAAAGTAAACGGAGAAATTTATTGTTAATCATTTAGAAGTTCATAACTTGTGAGGGTAGGTTTGGAAATATGTTCTTTTATCATGCTCAGTTGATGATGCATTTTATTAATGGAAACGAAATCAATTTTCCATATTTCCTACTCTATAATTTAAGAAAAATGGCCACTGATATCCAAAGGAAAATACAATCTATTGACAATGCTATGTATCATCAAGGGTTAGTTAAAATTTTAATTGAATCTCATTTGAAGAGTAAAGGGGATAATTGGGAGTATTTTCTAGTTCGAAATCATTTTAAATAAACTGAGCGAGATGAGTCTAGTTCCAAGATAAGACGAAGCCGCTAGAAACTCCCCTCAAACCCTAAGCTTCAAAACAAATACCTGCACAAGAAATTCCATAATATGAGCACAAAAGGAAGGATGTTGATGATGAAACCCCTCTTGTAAATATTTTAGAGAGTCTTAGAAAGAAGAAATCTATCAGTACACATGAAGGTCCATCAAAGGAAGGAACAAAGAAAAGAAAAAGCAACGAGAGAATGCAAGCTCTCATTGCTGAAAAAATATCAAGAAGAAGCACATGACTTATGAAATCATCCATTAAATAGTCTACAGGTTTTGTTGACTTAGAATAATAAGAAGCAGAGAAAATACCACCACCAATTGCAAGTCCAACCAGAAAGAACCCAAAAATTGACTCTGTTCAACTAGAAATCTATGACTATGTAGAATCTCTTGAATAGAAAGCACAAGGAGAAACTGTTGATTTATCCTCAAATCAAAAAAATTCTTAGTGAAGAAGTTCATTTCATCCCTCCAGAAGAATCCATAATTGAAAATGATCTTACACAATAAATTTATGAACTGGAAGTGTTAAACAAGTTTTTGAAGCAAGAACATGAAGCAATGAAGGTACATAATGACATTCAAAGGACTCAAAATGATAATATTCTCTTAAATATTTTCCATTGTTACAATAAAAACAAGATGTTAAAGGCTAAAAATAATTTTCTCAAAAGTAAAATCAGGGGTTTGAAATGCAGTAGTTTAGTGAAGAAACCAAGGATGGAAACCATAGCCAAAATCAGAAAAATAGAGAATACTATTTAGATGTTCTTTCTCAAGCTTCGGAGGTACCTTAGTGACAGAGTGGGTCACAAATTTTAAAATTTTGTGCATGAGGACATGCAATATTTTCTATGTGGGGTAATGTTGAAAACCAAGATTGTTCCTTTTTTACACCTTCCCTAAAATCCATTCAATCCATTCTCTTCCTTTTTGACGATAATAATCTCAATAAGGTGTCATTTTGTAAGGTTATTGGAAAAGGCCGGTACCTAATCATATTTTATTCATAGTTTCATTGTGTCTTTGTTATTTGATTTAATATTTGCATAAGCTACCAACTTGCATCAATTTTGTAGTTGATGATAAATTCTACAGCTTGAAGAATATGTAGGTTTCAAAATACCAATTAAGGAATGAAATGTATCGATGGGTAGCTGAAAAGTGTCATAACAATATCCACTTATCTCCATGATTCATCAAGCTGATAAGGATGTTGTATAAGCAGGCCAACTTGGAAGTAAACCTAGTGAAAAAGGAGCCAAAGACAAATCAGTGGAGCAAGGAGATTGATGATAAGGATGAAGATGATATGTTTCCTCTAGATTTTCTTCTCTGATAGAAAATCATGAAGAATCACTATTTCATATTATATTATGTTATTTTAAGAATTTTTGTCAAGTAGGATAGGCTTACAAATCTCCAAAAAATTTATTGAAGGAGGTGTTAAAACCCGCCTCTCGGCACGACGATGACATACTGGTTATTATTTTGAAATACTCTTATGCATTTATTAACGCGAGCTTCTTATTCCTCTATGTGTTGTGTATTAATGTGTGTTTAATCTCTATTGATCATTGCACACCTAAAACACATAGGAGGCCCCCCAGGCATTGTAAGGTCTCATTTTATTTTTAGTTAATACTTCAGTTTTATATTTTAGTTATGTATCATTAGATTGTCTCAGCTAGTCTTTCAGTTTTGGTTTTCAGTGAATGCTTATGACAGTGAGAACAAAGTTTGTAATAGTGTTTGTTGAATATTTTTTTCATAGATTTAATCATTTCGTTGTGTGAAGCATGAAGAAAATAAATCAAAAGGGTTCTATTATGCACATGTAAATTTTGATCAACTAGAAGTATAATTTATTTCAAGGCTTTATCAGTGTTATTTAGATTTGCTCGTGTGATACTGATACTTTAATTCCACACCTAATATCTAGTTTCATTTCTGTCACTGAGAAGTAGATATAGATTTGACAGTGTGATATTTATTTATGCAATTTTAGATTAGCTCTCTTTTCTGCAAGTGTAAACAGCATTTGGATATGATTTTGTTATTTACTTCTACACTTTAATTCAGCTCTATTTATGTTAGAGTGATATTTTCCTTTCTTACAAGAGTGACAATTTTCTTAGATAAAACATGTGCATGAAAACATCCTAATTCAAGTTGAAAATTTATTCACATAATGAGGAATCTAGCACAACTAGTGCACATGCACTTCATTGATAATTTATCCAATGATTTAAACTCAATTAAATTATGAAACAACATGTCTCTAAAGGGGCATGGTGCATTGGGCCATAAAAGCACTAATTTGAAGCAGTCAGACTAAGAAACTCAGGGATTTGGAAAGATCATGCTTAGGTCTTTGTGTAGGGATGATAACAACATGTTCATGAATGATGATTGATCTATTTTGTAGGCCTGTTGACTAGATGTGACAAAATGGCCTATAATAGATTGGCCCCTAAAGTGTAAATTCAAAAATAGTGGCTAATGATTGAAGTGCTTTACCTTGTGACAAGTTCGGATTAAGAACAATTGGTTGAGACCATCATCTGTTACAAGAAATTTTCATCATGTTATCTCTGTTGAGGGAGGAATACCCATGTTCAGCACATCAGGTCCACTAGTGACAAAGTGTGGATCCATGACTCGATGACTATATGTATGATCATATCCATCATGATTTAAAATCTTGCATTGATCCTGAAAATGCAGCCAGGAATAAATGGATCATTTGATGTATGACTCTAACCATGCGAATAAAGGAGTTGAAGTTGAAGATGGTAGAAACCATCTGATTACTGGCCAATGATGTAAGCCACTAACATACGCGAGAGAAACCACTGATAATGTTAATGTCTCTCGAGGTAGAGAAGTATGATTTGTATGGTATGAATAAATGAGTTGAAGTGGAACACCACAAAGAATCTTTCGGTTAAAGGCTAACGATGAAAACTTGTTGTCGAGAGCGAGGAAGCTTGTCATTGATGTATACAAGTCCCAAGGTATTGAAGGAAACGTTTTTGACTCAACTCCTTAGATAACGAGTTGAAGTCGATAGGAAGTGACCCATCACATGAGGCCTTAATGTATCCCCCACCAATGACATGAAATGGGTATCATGATTTGAGAAAGAATGATGTTGATGTGGAACTAGTTCAGGAATGATAGACATGGAATACAAGCTTAAGAGTATCATAGCAGATATTAACTGAATGAATTCTCTTGAACATATCGACAACATTGAATGGAGTTGGAAGCACTGGCACAAAACTAAAAATGGGGGCTTTGATATAGTATGATGAACCAAAAGACAAGAATATTTACCAACCCAACAACCACGAAGATGAAGTGGAAGAGTGTCATATTCCAGAGCGACTCGCTGCCATTAATAAGTAGAGTACCATGTTTTCCCAATTTCCCCAACCATTTCTTGTTAGCACCTCTTTAATTTTTTACAAGATTGAGGAGGATAACATATTATTGATCTATAATTTAATCCTTCAAATGAATCCCTCTAAGTATTTTTAACGAACCTTAAGAACGATTGCTTCAGTCTTTTCATGTTAAACAAGTCCATGATTGTTTAATTTTTTTACGAGTCTAGTGAAGGTCTAACTTAGCTTCTTTTTCATGATTAAAGAGTTTTAAAAAGAGGCGAAAAAGAAAATTACGAAGGTTCCCTTTTGTGAATTTGTCTCTTGAGTCCAAAAAGGTAGAAAAAAAAGACTCAAGAGAACCTCTTAGCCATGTTCGACTAAGGTATTCATTTTTTGTAAATAGTTTATCTCAGTCTGGAAAAGGGTTAAACTTATATTGAGTAGATAATTTTTTATTTACTTTAACGAGTTTGAAAAGACAAGTTCTCAACAATATTTTCATAAATTGGGAGTCTGAAAAGGGATGAAAGAGGACTCTAGGGGGTTCCTTTCTTGTAAGTTTACAGAGACCAAAAAAGCGATAAAAGTATGTTTTTTGGTCAAAATGATCTGTTTCAATTCAAACATAGTCAAATCCATTAAACAACTATCAAACTTCTCAAAACACCAACAAAGGATTAAAAATACCCAATCCATGATAAAATTTAGTTACATTAAGGTCGAAATATTAAAACATAAAGATGAAAGTGACCATAAAATAGGAAAAAAGTAATTCATTTTTACCATTTCACATTCTACCTCTTGGTGAGTGAGTTTTGAGTTTTTTCTACCCTTGATCTTCTACAATTGATTGTGTCCAATCCAGTGGATCATTACAAGAATCATCACTTCTAGGTAGGAGATCTCACCTTTATATTTCTTTTTATGGTTCCATTTGGTCATTCCATAATTTTTTTTCCAATTTTGAAGTCCCTAAGGCTTTAATTTTTCGACGTAAGTCCATTGCACCCCAGCAGTGTTGAACAGTGCACTGGATAGGAAAAATTTCAACTGTCTATGGCACTACAACACACCTTATTCCCTTAGGGGGGTGCGCTGAGCACACTTCTCAAACATGTTTTTATTGTTTCTCTAAAAAATTTCCCAATTTTTTTCATGAAACTCATTCTAATGATTCTTCTTGTGATGTTTCAGATCTTCATCAGAAAAAATGGCTTTAATATGGAAAGAAATAGAACATGAGGAACAAGATTTAAATGTAGTTGCTGGCTTAGGGGGTCCTAACCCAGGTTCGGAGTTAGCTGCGCCAACCAACAAAACCCTACAATACTATCCCTTTCGGTAACAACCTGCCTAGCACAAGCTGCAGTCTTACCTGAGGCAATATGGGGGGATGCTAGAATGAAGTATCCACATCCAGAGACTAGTGTGATTTCTTTCAGCACCTTAGATCTGCCTTCACATAGATCAATAACCCTTAGGGCACGTCACAACAACTTTGTTAAAACAGCCTTTAGACCTCCACAAAGGTCTATGATTAATCCTTGCAGACCTTTAACAATCAGTTTGCCTCCTTACGTGCATTAGAGAGTAGTCTTATATTAGTGTTCGTGCAGACTTACTTAAGTTATTAGTAAACATAAGAGACTTCGTCAAAGTCTTCGTGAAAGTACTTAAACATCCATTATGTACATTATGAAGACTTAATTAAGAGAATCGCGTAGTATTCAATCAATATCTCATAAAACAAATCATTCATCAACATCATATAACATTAAAAAAGATAAACAGAATACTCATGAATTCTTCAAAAAACTATCTTTATTGATCTTCAATTCAAGTTTACAGACTCAAAACTGCCCTACGTACATAGCTACAGGGGTCCACGCACTCAGATGTAGACTCTATCTAGGCCTCTACGCACTCATCTGCAAAGCCTTTTTTCTTATATCTTACCCACTTCTCTATCTTCTCCTCTACCACCTCTTCTTTCTTAGAATCTCTAAGACACACCTATTTATAGTATTTTTCATACAATGCCATGGACCACGGACCATGGGTGGATCTCAAAATCAATTAAAACTTATCCAAAACAAGGGGCTAAGCCCCTTTGACTCCTATTCACCTACACGCTCCGCATCCAAAAATCATGGAGAATTTACATCATTTATAAAATTGTACCAAAATTTGGGTTATCTTAACCCCAAACTAACCCAAGGTACCCCATCCCAACAAGCCCCCAACACAAATATCGTGAATCACCCTCGAGTCACTTTTATGGCATTACGATCTTACCGTAAAGATCCCCCCAGCTCCACCTAGATCATTGCAACTTCAATAGCGCTCTGTGCCAATTCTTGTTAAACCTCCTTGATCAATTTTTCAGTTGTTGGTCCCTCTATTGCCAGCCTCATCATTTGCTATGTCTGATATAGTCCCATAAGCTTATCTTGAATGGAAGTCATGACCTAATAAGCCTCCTCTAGCCAAGGCTGCAGCATGACCTTGAGAAAGGCCTCTTTCTTCTGGACTCCGTCTTCCTATGCCAGTCGCTGTTTTCCTTCCTGTAATTTATCAAGGTGCTACGCTGGTGCTAAGTTGTGTGCAGTTGCCCTGATCTCATCATATTGACATTGCATCTCCCTATGTTCTGTGTTCAATTTCTGCATGTTTGGATCCTCCTGCAGATTGGTCAATACTTCCATAGCCTGCTCAAATAGTGCCACATAGTTAGTGACTGGGGCATTCAAGGTAGCCACATATTCCTTTATTGCAAGTCTTTGCTACTCTCGGACCTCAGGGAGAGTCGTTGGCTACAAATTTAACTATAGCTCTGCAATCTTCATGTCGAACTCAAAAGTGACTCATCCAACTTCTTCTTTAGCCTCACGCACACCAGCTATTATTTTTCTTATTTTGGCTTATGGTTATGGATCCTCCTGGATGTGAAGCTCAGGCACTATCTTGCATGCCTCTTCTATTTCTGACTCCAGACTTGAACTTCGCATTTGAAGTGCCTCCTTTTCCTTTAGAACCTACGTTTTTTCAACAAACATTTTCTCATTATTGACTTTGTACTCAATTATGAGGTTGAGGGCACGTCGCTCCATGGTTCTCAATTCATCTGCCACCCCCTTATGCAGCATGTGGAGGGTTTCGTTGGAGAGAACTGCTATATTCAGTCCTATTTCCTTGATTGTACTAAGTATAATATGATCGTCTATGGACTCTGCCCGAATGGACCCGTCTAACAATGGTATAGTTCTGTGATCTAGGGTCCTTACTAGCTGTGCTACTTAGCTTGTCCTGTGTGTCAGGCTCTCTTGCTCCACATTGGCTTTTCCAATGCCCACCTGTATTCTGCTTGTTTGGATCTGTAACTCAATCATATCCTTCTAGACACTCCCCAGCCTCTGCATGTATTGCTACTCAAACTACTGCAGAACTTATGTCATTGTATCTATGACTTTATCGCCGATCTCATCAAGATCACCTTCTATCAACACCATGGGATCAACTTATGATTTATCAGATTTCTACTTTTTCCGCGTACCACCCTGCTGCTCCTTGCCACGTCTTTTAAAACTAAATGGGGTGCTATTCCCCTCATCACCTCCACCACCTTGTCCTAAAATTTCTTCTTCCTCTGTCTCCGATAAAGGTGACTTGTCACCTTTCTATGACTCGCGTTATTCCTGTTCGACCTTCTCCTTATCAGCGCGTTCTTTCTCTATGTCAGCCTTTTCTATAGTTACTTCTTTTTCTGTTCTGTTAGGGTATGCATAGCTTTCTTCGTGGCCTCCTTTCTTTTCTGTGCAGCAGAAATTTCTGCCCTCATGCTTGTTCCAACATCTAAGTCTGATGGGGCATGCCACTCTGTAGGCCATTTCGCTATAATTTCCTGCACGTTTATGTTTGACACCAAATAGGGCAACTGGTGCCATTTATGCTCTAGATCCTTCTGCGCTTAGATATAGAGTCTGTGGAAGTCAGCCTTGAATGCCGCGTAGGCTGACAACTATGTGAAAACTGTTGGGGACAACATTGGACTTTGAATGATTGCCATACGAAGATCCATTTCCACTAGAATCCAAAATATCTTTGTCTCTGTGATTCACGCAACATCCTTTGTAGACCATAAGGAAGCAAATTGTGTTGCCTCCGGCAATCCTTCCTCAAGCAGAGGAAATTGGCTATCCTCCGGCAATCTCCGTGCAACAAGAAAAATTGACAGCAACAACCAAGCGTAGTGGAACAACTTGGTTTCGTCCTGGTCTTCTCGACAGTTCACTAGGAACTCCTGATAGAGGTACCTTGCCCAATTAAATTGCACACCTTTCGTGCACTGTGCAACAAGGGAAACTACAGGCGCCAAAGCTTCATCCACGCGGAATTTTATCATAACCTTCCTTGCTAAAATCTGGGCAGTGAATTGAACTGCCTAGCTTGTTATGGAAAGAATAGAATACCCTCACGATTTCTTGAGGAGGCTGTAATCCCTCTTCATCTTGTCTACAAGATCTTTCTCCCCAATCTTCCCTCCAAACTCCTTAGCTAGGTTCGCGCCTTTGTAAGGCAACCACATGATTCTATGAATTAGCATGTCCGTGATGGGGATAGGCTTACCTAGACATAAGAACCCATCACGTACCAATGTGAGAAGTTGGTGAACACATATCATATTGATGGGGGTGTGGTGATAATGTGGCACTAACAATAGATTGAGCAACCCTGATTGCTCGACATCGTGGAGCCATTCCAACGTCTCCACTACTGTAACACCTATTTCTTCATAATATACCTTCTGCATATAGGTTTCCATCACCAAATGTGGGAACTTAGTGTGGTCTGTGAGGTCCCAATCCTCCATTTTTAACAACGAGATCCTTGCGAGCCAAGGGACTTCAAAAGGGACCTTCTCAGGTAGCAGGGGCATGGATACTGTAAACTTTTCTGCATCTAGGTCTTTCGTGACCTTTGCTTTTCCCTTCCGTAGAGGAATATACTTAGGTAGCTTTGTCATGGGTTCCAACCCTTTAGCATCAATGTCCTCTCTTCCCTGGAATTCTTTCATCTCCAGGTCCACTACTCTCTCTGGCTGTTTATCTTTCTTTTGCTTTGCCTGGGTTTTGGTATGTTTCCTTGGGGAAGCATGCAACGACACCTTCTTCTGCTTATCTTTCACGGATTTTTTGGGCTTGGCTGGCTAGATTTCTCTGGTAGGGGTAGGCTTTAGCCTAGACAACCTCGACGTCATAGGCACAGTAGTCGAAGCTTCCATACTTAAAACTTTCGGGGTAGTGGTGTCAGAGAAAACATCGCTAGTACTAATAGTTTGATTAGGACTTGGTGGAGACATTTTCTCAAGAATAAGCTTCTAGTTTATCTTAGGAAATTGGCAAACACGAGGCTCACAACTAAATCTTCCCAAACCGATCGTCTCATAGACAACAGACAAGGAAATTAACCAATAATTCTAAGAGCACAAAGTGTTCTTTGTTGAATTATCATGCGTAATTTATAGGGGGTTTTGAATTCAAATCCGACTGTTCCCCCCAATTTCTAACAATAAATGATGTTTTGGCGGCATATATTGAAATATTTTTTCCTTAATTGCCACCACCCCACTCCACTTAACTGTCTTTTGGCCTTCAAGTCATGAACAGTAACTCCAATGGTCATTTTCCTGTTGCACTGTGTAGTGCCTTCCTGCATGACGCAACCTCCTGAGCGCATCTTCATGGGTTGCATCTTCATCATTCTCCATGCAGCCTACTCATTGCGTTGTCCTCCAAGCTGGGCAGTGTAGTTTATAGTCCCACGCTCCCTTACAACTACCTAGAGCACTAAGACTATCCTACTACCATATAGTCATTGTGTAAGATCCCCTATATACAACTTCAACCTGCTCCCATTCACTCTTCTCGGGAAGGGTTCCCCATTCAGCTTCACGAGTTGAATTGTGCCTCCATCTGTAATTTCTTTGACAATATATGGCCCTAACCAATGCATCTGGAATTTACCCAGAAATTTAGTGAATTTACTATCATATAACAGGACAAGATCGTTTACCTTGAATGTGCAAAGCTTGATATGGTGATCATGCCATGCTTTTTCGCATTCCTTCTATACTTGTTGATGGAATCCTACCAAAAATCAATCTTCTTCGAGCTCCATCAACTGCGCAAGCCGTTCCTCCAAGGCCTCGCGATCCACCATACCCATCAGCATTTCTATGCGTAGACTAGGTATAATGTACTCCATCGGCATTACGGCTTCAACTCCATATACTAATCTGAACGGTGCTTTCCCTGTCAACTTATTACAAGTAGTCCTATAAGCCTAGAGTACTGCAGGTACACGCACATACCATTCATTTCTCTGTGCATTACAGATCTTCATCAGTGCATTCTCCAAAACCTTATTAAAGGCTTCCATTAGCCTCCAGGTGATTTGGTGTACTCTTCTGGTGGTAGACCTGGAACTCTTCAATCAATGCATTGATCATTTCATTTAGAAAGTGTGTACCCCTGTCACTCATCAATACTTTCAGGCAGCCAAATCTGGTTAATTCATACTCAAACAAGAACTTTGTTTCCATAGCCCCTATACAATATTTAACCAATTGTGCTTCCACCCATCTGGTTAGATATTTTATCGTGGTGATAATGTAGAGTGCACCTGTTTTCTTTCCCAGGGTCTGGATTCGCCCAACAAAATCAATCACCCACTTCTCAAATGCCTGCAAGGACACTTGAGGATGTAGTGGTAACTCATCCCTTCGCGAGGGCCTGCCAATTCTTTGACATGCATCACATGCCTTACAATACACCTTGGAATCCTTGTGCAAAGTTGGCTACCATAGACCTGCGCACAAAATATTCTGCATAGTTGTCTTGCCTGCATAATGGCCTCCCACAACTCTCACATGAGCTTTAGCGAGAATCCTATCCTGCTCAAAGTCTGATACATATCTTCGCAATATTTCATTAGCACCCATTTTATACAAATGTCCTGCAATGACTAAAAAAATTAGTGGCATGTACTACTAATTCCTTCTTTTGTTGGCCTATATATCGTTCTTGTGCCATCCCCGTAGTCAAAAAGTGAATAATGTCTGCAAAATGGTCATCCACTACATTTACCACAAAGAGCTATGCATCTGGCATCCCTTCCTCTAGATTATTAGGCTCCTCTCCTGTTTTGATCCGTGACAAATGGTCAGGTCCAACATTTAACCTCCCTGGCTTCACAATGACTTCGAAGCCATACTCCTGAAATAGTAGCAACCATCTGCAGTTCTTCCCCCACAACACACCCTTGTTGGCCAAGTATTTCAAGGAAGAATGATCTATGTACATCTTAAAATTCCCTCCTAACAGATAATGCCTGAATTTTTGCAGCATGTACACCATTGCCAACCCTTTGCACTCAGTCGTTGAATAATTATTCTCAGCCTTTGATAACTTCCTACCTATGAAGGCTATAGGATGGTCCATTTCTCCTTCCCCGACCTGTGTTAGCACTGCACCCAACACAATGCAAGAGGCATCCACATGTATGTGAAAGTCCTTTTTCCAATCAGGGAATACCAAGATCGGTGCAATGACCATCTTTTCTTTCAACACATCTAAGTTGCACCGACATTCTTCGTCCCAACAGAATTTCACGTCCTTCTCTAGCAGTTTTTCCATGGGCACAATAATTCGAGCATAAGCTTTGATAAATTTTCTATAGTATCTCATATGTCCTAGCATTGAGTGCAACTTCTTGACATTCCTAGGGACCTCCAAATTCACAATTACTACAATCTTTGCAAGGTCCACCATCAATCCTTGCTTGCACACCACATGACCCAACAAGATCCCAAAGGGAACACAAAATATGCATTTTTTCAATTTCAGCGCGATTTGGTATCTGCAACATGTATCCAAAATTAGGCGTAGACTTGCTACATAGTGCTTCACTAATCCAAACACTATCCAGTCATCAAAGTAAACTTCCAAGAACTTATGAATGAACTCCATAGAAAATTTTAGGGGCGAATGTTCGCCCTTTGGCGAAATTAAGGGGTTTTAAATTTTTAGTGGGCAAATATTTTGTATCATAGTACATTTTTACAAATCACCTCAAATAGCCCACCTTATTTTAAGGGAGAGGGTAAAAAAGGTAAATTTAGCCCTGAAAATTAGGAGTTACAACCTTCCATTCGCCCATTTTCAAGAATAGGTTTTATTTAAGTGAATCCTATGGGCCAAAGGCCCAAATACCATATTTATAAAAGAGGTATGGTAAATTAATAAAAATATAAATAAATGAGAGGTATGGTAAATAAATAAAACATTTTTTATATTTACTCCATAAGTCACCTTATATACATGCAAGGGTGTAAACAAATAAAAATATAAGTAAAGTGGAGGTATGGTAAATAAATAAAACGTCTTTTTATACTTATGGTAAATAAATAAAAATATAAATAAACTAGACGCATGGTAAATAAATAAAACCTCTTTTTATATTTAGTCCATAACCCTCGTTCTATTTATGAAAGCTCAAGAAAGAGGTTTTATTTAAGTGAATCCTATGGGCCAAATACCATATTTGTAAAAGATGTATGGTAAATTAATAAAAATATAAATAAATGAGAGGTATGGTAAACAAATAAAACATTTTTTTATATTTACTCCATAAGTCACCTTATATTTACGAACACTCAAAAATTGCGTTATATTTAGGTGAAACTTATGGGCAAAATACTATGGGACAAATACCATGGACTAGATTGTTATTAATACCATGCAAAAAAACGTTATTAACCCTAATATTAGTATTAATAAAAATAAAAATGGCACATGGTATTGACCCATGGTATTCACCAAAATGGCACATGGTATTGACCCATGGTATTCACCAAAATGGCACATGGTATTGACCCGTGGTATTCACCTGGAATGTAGCCTATTTAAATGGGGGAATTAAACGAGCATAGATCCATCTTTACTCTGGATCTACTAACCCCCAAGAGGTATCAAATATCGTGATATGCAAACTAGCATGAGTGAAAAATATTTGATCCAATCAAGAGTAAAAATGGATGTTGTAATTTAATGTATGTTAAACATTTTAGCTGGTTAAAATAAAAAATAAAATAAAAATCAACTATTAATTTTATTAATTTTTATAAATTACTAATAGTAATTTTTAAGCTCCAGGTTTATGATAACCCATGGTAATACCATGGTATTCATGTGAGCATAGACTATTTAAAGAGGAAATTCTATCATCTTAGATCCATCTTAATTCTGGGTCTACCAAGTGCTCAGAGGGATAAATAGATTTCATCCCCCTAAAAGTGGTAGATGTGGAGTTAAGATGGATATAGGTTGGTTTTTATGATAATGAAGATATTAAATAGACTTAGGAAATTATATTGTAAAGACATCTTAAGGTGAATGGTTAAAGCATAGACATTGGACAAGTATATTTGTATACTTCTGTTTTAAACTGAAACAAATCCAGGGCTAAAAGGAATGGATTGATTGCACTAGTCATGCTTCTATAACTTTCCAACATATGCTGGAGTAAACAGATTGTAATTTGGGTAATTTTTCTAATTGCAAACAGGAACATATGTATTGGCAGGGTGGTTACGAGGTCCCTAGAAGTGATGAATTTGAATTTTTCTTGGTTTTATATATAGTATTAGGTTTTTTTCTCATGCTTTCTGTGAATGGCACGGGTGAATTTTATCCTACACCCACTAGGTTATCGATATGTAATTTCGATAATTTTGATTTCAAAAGATATTTTAAAGAAATGCAATGATTTCATCTGTGTATTCAATAAACACAAGATTTTATAATTGAGTAAAATATTCGCCATGCCTGGTGAGATATTCGCCAAAAAATTATATAAACATATCATATTATTGATAAAATCACCTTCCATTTTTCCTATATACCATGGAGATTTGCCCATTTATTATACATGTAAATTTGGGGGGGGGGGGGGGGGGGGGTTCTTAAAATTTTCCCTGATGAACTCCTTGAACATTGCTTTGACTACACAGGAAAATATCGTAGGCACATTCTTAAGCCCAAACGACATCACCGTGTACTGAAAAAACCCCACTCTGTCGTGAAGGTCGTTTTTCTTCTATCCTCTGGCACGATCTTAATCTGATGATACCCAGAAAGCCCATCAGTAAAGCAATAGGTCTCCTGCCCTCCAACATTGTCTAATACTTCGTCTGTAAATGGCATTGGGAATGGGTCATGAACACACGCATCATTAAGCTTCTGCAGATCTACGCAAATCCTTATTTCACCTTTTTGTTTCTTCTCCTGAACCACCATTGGGCTCACCTAGTCAAATTCTTCAATAGGTTCTATGATACTTGCCTCCAACATTTTATCCAGCTCTTGGTAAATCTTTTCCTTATATTTAGGATTAAGGCGGTACGGCCTTTGTTTAATAGGCTTTGCGTCCAGATTCAAAGTGATCTTCATAACACCCAAATCACCAACTATGCCCTTTAAATCCAAAAAATTAGTGGGGAAGAGATCCTGGTATTCGCGGAGTAACTCAACAACTTTATCCACTGTAGCATCATCCCAATAGTCCCCAATATTTGTGAACTTCGGTATTAGTGCCAATTTTTACTTGCTTTGTCTTTAAAGGTGCAAATATGTCCAAGTTTTCTATTTGTGGGACTTTGACTTTGTGATGCCCTTCTACCTTTGGAATATTAATGATTTGCAGGTCTTCATCAACCTCTTCAGTGGTTACATTATAGCATTGCAACGCATGGTGTAGATGGGTGCTCCAGTCTATTTGAGTCCATTCCAAAGGTTCCGTCACCATTCTAAATATAACTTCCTTAGTCTCTTGTAGCACTTCATCGATGCTTGCGAAGTCATCTTCAAAGCTGCAGGTTAATAGGAATCCTTCCTTCAATATGTTCCATTTCGTGGTGCCATGGCGGAGCTCTGTTTCTAGATACCAGTTCATGGGAATTGTATCCGAAGTATGGCAAAATATGTGTACCTACTCTAGCTGTGGTTCTGTTCCCCATTCTTTAGTCCATTTCGCTAGGTGATCGCATGGATCATCTCTTCCATTATATTTCTCAGTCATTCTGGTGTTAGCATACCCAAACCGTAGCTTCATCATTCTTCTGTAAACTCGCCATCCAACAAAGCTATCCTTATTTGTACCCCACAATCGTGTGAGCTTAGAGTGCAACGCCAACTCTAATGCTTGGAAGAGGTGATCCTCAGGGAATTCACACTCATATTCATCTAAAAGAAGATCTACATTAGTTAAACCATCATAATAGAGTAATTTTCTTACCTTCGATGAAACACAACGCAGCGACTTCATCATCATGTTGCATCGCAAGGTAGACACTTCATGTAAGAGATTATGCCAATGCTCTAACTCCCCATCTAAATAATAGGTGCAGGAACTCTCCCGGTCCCATGTAATCCTCTCATCTGCTGTCGAATTGATCCATTCTTGATCTCACACTGTTATTTTGTAGATTTGATCCAGTTCATCATCACTTTCTTCATAATCGTAGACTGGTTCAGTATATCACACCCCTTCTACAGGGTCCAATGGTACTATAACCCAAAGCGACTTCCTTTCAAATGACATTGTCCTCTTCTTCAAATTGATGACTTTGTGCATATCAATAGACCATTCAACTCCCAAGAGCATGGGGTAGAGATTACTGTCATCAACAATTTCTATAACTTCAAAGTCTTCTATGCGCTCACACCTTCAATATTAAATGTCACACCATATAACCATCCCATAGGGATGATTTTTTGCTGGTTCACCATTCTGAGATGAGTCATAGACCACTACAATGCAGGTCTCCCCATCCTTTCCCATGTTTGTTTTGGTAATACGTTCGCATCGGACCCCAAATCCAAAATGAGTTGGTCCATCTCATAATCACCTATCTGCGCGGTGAGCCTCAACTCGTGCCTTGTTTGTGCCTTATGTTTCTCAATCTTTCTAACTACTCGGTGTCTGTCAGGGGTTTTCTCTTTGCTGGTGCATTTATTTATTAATTCTTGCATGCCCTCCATGGCCTTGCTATCGCGTAGCAGTTTCATGCAGGTCTCCAAAAACATGGTGAGTACAAAGGGATCAACTTCTGCATGCACGCTAATTTCTTGCATATTGTCCTGGCTCCCTGAGGTGGAGGCCACAATGAAGCTCTTATTTGCTTCCATAAATGTTTCCTTAGCACGATCCAAATCAGAGCCGATTTCTTTCTCCGGCGCTTTGCAGACCCATCCTTCTTCTTCAGGCTGTTTACCCTTATTAGCGCCAGTTGTCATTCCACTTCTTAGCACAATGTTAAAATTTTGATCATCTTTGTGGGGCTCCACCCTCATCATTTGTAGATCCTGCATAGGCTATTGAGGCTATGTTTTCTTCTCTTGCATTTTAGCTATCAACATCGGGCATTCTTATATAGTATGGTCAAACTGTCTATAGTATTGACATGATGGGTGTGTAGGATTTTGTCACTCTCACGTGTAGTGCCCTGGCTATCCGCAGTTGTAGCAGATAATCTGGCCGCGACCTCTACCAGGTCCTCCTTCTGCACGGCCCCGTCCTCCACCCTGATAGCCTTCGCGTGCTCCTCTAGCGCCCTGATCTGGAGACCAAGTTTATGCTTGCATCCAGTATGTAGATGTCCTTTCCATCATCAGCTCATAGCTTCGACATTGGTGCTCATTGTGGCCCACGGATTTGCATAAGTTATAGAACAACTACTGGGGTGTCTGGATGAACTTTTGAAGTAAATGGAAATTATTCATTGCATGTTGTCCAACAACTTGACAAATAGCACACCATAGCACAACGCCCATGCTCGGACCTGCTGGGGTTTTTGGATTTAGGGGAATTGGCCCCCCTCATATAATGTAATTCACGTACACTAGACAGTGATATTTATCGTGCCCCTGGCCCTTGCACTTCAAACATCAGAATTCTGCATGCACTTCTGGTTTAGTCTCCTTGTCTTTCTTCAAACTCTGTAACTCTAGGTGTAAGCTTGCTAATTGTGAGTGGATCAGCTGTACTCCTAGGTTCGTATCCTGAATTCACAATGCTGGCTATCTGTGATCTGCATGTTAGCTTCTCTCATCTAACACTTCAAGCTCTGATCTAATTCCCAAGCCATTTCATTGACCCTCATCATGATTTCTTTGAATCTAATTATTGACTATGAGTCAGACTTAGGCTTACTAAAATCTTTGTTTAGAGCTAACTTAGTCTCTACCAAAGTTGCAAGAGGATTATCGGAACAATACTTAATATACCAGGTTAGCGTATGATCCTGTAAAGCGGTAACCAACTGGGGCTTCTTTATATTGTCATCAGTAATTTGTTGCATTGTCCATACAACATTCACAACAAACCATAACTGTTATGTATCCTCACTCCCTATGCCTTTGAAAATCATCATCTTCATTGCATTCGCCATAATGAATGGTGGTGATGGAGGTGGAGGTGAAGGCAGCATGGAAGTGTGAATTATACGAGGAATCCCCTGAGTGATTAGTTGAACTTGACTTCACGGTGTAGTCTTTCTTGCCCCTTCGTCGTCACTTGAAGGAGGTCCAATTAATGGACTATACTCTAGCCCTGTTCCTTCGCAATTTCTAAATAATTGTCCACACTCCGAACATCAAGGTAATGGCATCACCCATTTTTCACACAAAAACATTTTACTCCAAGTATTCAATGATCTTAAATACTTACCTCACAGTCCTTTGAAAAATCTTCACTCTACTTCGCTATATCTGATGGAGGTATCAACTGCAAATTCTGTAACAAATCCTCCTAGGATTCAATCAATCTAATGATCGACAGCCCACAAAATATTGTTTTCATAGGTTTCTAGCCGTCGCACTAATTCTGGAGTCCACACTATAGGATTATCGAGCTTCCACCTTCCTTGGCTATCTGTCAATTTAGCCAACCATTCATACAATTCAATGGGAAGGTGCAGAAGAAGATCTCGTGTATCTCCGTGTACAAATACATGTTCAACCACTATTCCTTTGACATACACGGATTCCTATTTTCTTGCACCGCGAACTCATGAATCTTCTGATCCAACCACTTTTCAATTTCTTTCTTGGTCAGATTCTAATTATGCAACATCACACATCTCTTTCAAGAAGATCTCGGTCCCAGAAATGGAACCATTTGTTGGCTAGGGGGGTCTTGACCTAGGTTCGGAGTTAGCTGCACCAACCAACAAAACCCTATACTACTGGCCCTTTCGGCAACAACCCACGTAGTGTAGGCTGCAATCTCACTCGAAGCAGTATGGGGGGATGCAAGAACCAAAGTTTTGCATCCAGAAACTAGTGTGATGTCTTTCAGCACCTTAGATCTACCTTTGCCCAAATCAATAACCTTTAGGGAAAGTTGCAGAAACCTTGTTAAAGCAACCTTCAGACCTCTGTGAAGGTCTACGATCAATCCTTGCGGACCTTTAACAATCGGTTTTCCTACTTACACGCATCAGAGAGCAGTCCTATATTAGTGTTCACGCAGAATTACTTAAGTTATTAGTAAACATAAGAGACTTCGTGAGAGTCTTCGCGAAAGTACTTAAACATGCATTGTGTACATTATTAAGACTTAATTAAGAGAATCGTGTATCATTCAATCAATATCTCATAAAATAAATCATTCATCTACAACATATAATATTAATAGAGATAAGAAGAATACTAAGGAATTCTTCGGAAAACTGTCTTTATTGATCTTCAATTCATGATTACAGACTCAAAACTACCCTGCACACACAGCTGCAAGGGTCCGTGCACTTAGCTGCGGACTTTGTCTAGGCCTCTGTGCACTTAGTTGCAGAGCCTTTCTTATTCTATCTTACCCACTTCTCTATCTTATCCTCTACCACCTCTTCGTTCTTATACTCTCTTAGACACACCTATTTATAGTATTTTTCATATAAAACCAACTCAAACTTATCCAAAATAAGGGGTTAATCCCCTTTGACTCCTATTGACCTATGCACTCTGCATACAAAAATCACGGAGACTTTACATTATTTTCAAAATTGTACCAAAATTTGGGTTATCTTAACCCCAAACCAACCCACGAGACCCCATCCCAATAGTAGCTAATGATCCATCCTCTATCCAGGATTTGAGAGATTATGGTCTCTTGAATTTTTTCTGGCTTCCTAAGATGAGGCAATATCTGGAACTGTTGACATATCGTTTTTGAGCATGGGATGTTATGGGACAGTCATTCAAACTTGGAGCACATATACTCGAGATATATGTGGAATATATATACTTCTTGACAATTTTATCGAGGCAAGGTGCTCCCATTTCTTTATTTGGTTCAAGGAGGGGCGCAGATGTAGTCAAGGATTAAATCAGTGCACAACGTAGATCTATATCTCAACCGACCAAGGATGGGAATATTGAGATCAAGGATGTGGTTTGTTTGCCTCTGAGGGTGATCTTGTTTATCATTTCTAGATTGGCTAGTATTGCTACTCTACATTTGGCCAATATGTCTCATATATAGTGCACTCTAGAGTGTATGGAGCTGACAATATTCAACTGGAGTGAGGGAGTCAGCTAACCAAGGCAAAGAATGGACGGTTGAAGAAATTTGGTTATGGTTCGATCTTGATTTAATTTTCCTATTCCATTCCACAGGCCACAACATATCTCACTCGGGCATGTAGATTCGAGAGTTCCACAAATAAGGAGGTGGGTGGATCTCATGTCCACACACGAAGGTCCATCATCGATCATCGATGAGTTTCACACTAGTCTTCTTTCGATGGTTCCACATGTAAATCATTATGATTGAATACTATCCATATGAAAGGATGTATTTCCATGGAGACCCGGAGCTCTTGCTTCCTAATGGTGAGCAATGGGGAGCCATAGGTAAAACAAGAAACATTTTAATCCTTTTTTGAGTTTTTAAGTTTTTTATTTTTTTATTTTCTATGTATCTGAGACTATACTATTGAATTTTTCTCATGTAGACTTTGGATCCATTTGACTTGTGGGTTCTTCTTATCTTCAACATGTGGGAGAAACATAATAGGCACCAATAGGAGTATAGGCTGTTGCAAGGGGTCGAGAGGTCTTCCGGGATATTAAGGTGGTCAAGACTCTTGCAGAGGTCTAGTGACACATGGATGGGTTGACCCAATGTATAATCGAGACTAGGGTCAACCAGATCCCTATGAGTCTGCAACGTCATACTATTGGCGTGTCTGGTCATATTAGCCAACTATTGTGCAAGATGGCTCACGTAGTGGCTTATTATCGTGAGCATCATGATTAGTCTACTAGGAGGCTTATCTATCTATCTATCTATCTATCTATCTATCTATCTATATATATATATATATAGATATATATATATATATATATATATATATATATATATATATATATATATATATATATATATAATATATATATATATATATATATATATATATATATATATATATATATATATATATATATATATATATAGATATGCATATTTTAACTTCATGTATATTTTTTGATATGACAGGACATATGGCCATATGCGTCTTGGGCACAAGTTTTTATAAAGCCAAACTTTGATATATATACAACTATCTATCTATCAGTGTTTCTTATATATTCTATTATCTCATTCAATGTATGTGATGTGACTAGAATTTAATTTACATGTGTCACAAATGTCTATCTAAAACATGAATTTATAATGCATCTCTCAATGTGTTTAGATTTATAGAAATGTACTGATATTGGATATAATCAAAATATTTTTCCAAAATTCGAACCCTTAAGAACATATGAAGAATAGTTGGAATCCTAACTAAATAAACATTAGTCAATATTAGTACCATAAGCTGTAAGTCAAGTTTGATAACTATACAATGGATACCATGGGAAATAACATCAGACAATGGTTCAATTGCTACACTATACTCAGTGATATTATTTTTAGAGCAGCTAATAAAATCCCATGTAAACTCACTAACTTTCCACTCAGAGCATATATAGCCCATGTTGTAGAATAATATTCTAAGTACTACAACTAGCGTCATCAGCATAACCAACATATGGTTGAAGGGATCTCAACATCTGCAAGCCAAATTTAAATAGGATTAGTAGAAACTGTAAGAAGCTCTGAAGGGAATCATATTGCAAACACACTCAACACACCTATATACAACATGTACATAGTGAACTATGCAATAACACTAAAGCATAGTATCTTTTGAGGTACAACCCATTTCTAGGTTGCGCCAACAGAACTCCATTGAAATCAACAAGCTCATAGGCCCCATTAGAAAGAACACATTTAACAATGTATTAGCCTAGCCACATTTGCTCGAACTTCCCTGCTCCCATATTTTCAAACTCTTGGTCATACGGCAAGAGAAGGTCACCTTTTGAGAAGACACGAAGCTTGACACTATTATCATATTGCGCCTTAATGTGTTTCTTATCAGCGTCATTAGTCATCATGACATCACCCTGGGTTTCATCTAAGCGTGTCAGATGTAAGAGACACTCTTCTTTTGCAGAAGTGGCAAGGAGGAGCTTGACAACAAGTCTTAAAGATGAAATTTCACAATCCATAGGGCGGATTGCTTCCAGACTATATACCAATTGAAATGGTGTAAAACCAGTAGCAGTCTGAATAGAAGTTTGATATGCCCACAAGGTTGCATAATTAAGGATAAGATGCCAGTCCAATTTGTGGAACCCTATCATATGTTGAAGCATTGTTTTAAAAACTTTATTGATGGCCTCAACTTTCCCATTCACCTTAGAGACCCAACTTAGTAGTCAGTTCAAACATCATGTGGTTACGAAATGTTTCCCATGATCTGTAACTATAGCCCTTGATACACCAAACCTCGTAATGACATGGTTAAAGAAAATGGGAGAAATTATTTCACTCTTGTTATTGTATGTAGGCATCACCTCGACTCACTTGGTAAAATAGTCAACTACTACAATGATATAGCCATGACCCCTAGCCGAGTGAGGGTCACATGCCATGAAATCAATGCCCCATTTCACAAACGGTCCATTGACAATAATAAGGCATAAAGGATAAGGTGGAGCATGGGTTTTATGATCATATATCTGGCAGGAATGACACTTTTGAACTGAGAGAATGCAGTCTTGAAACATAGTATGCCAAAAGTAGCCAACACACAAAATATTATGTGTGGTGGCATAACCAGACATATGACCACCACATGCCCTAGAATGGAATTCATTCAATACTTTCTCAGCCTCATCATGTGTGAGGCACCTTCAAAAAATTGTATTGATACCATGATGATAAAGGGTGTCATTGATTATAATATAGTTTTCAGCTTGATATTGGATACATTGTTGGTTATAGCAAGAGGTATCAAACCAGAAAGTCTAGTTTTGGAGATATATGATAATGTCTCCATACCATGGGTCAGATGACATGATCAGGAACAACGATTCATCTGAAATAGAATCACTAGATATTATTTCAATTTCAACAATGGGAAGGTTAGAAATTAACTCAATAAAAACTAAGGATTTCTTCGACTTGGATTTGATGAACTTCAAATTGAACTCCTTGAGGATGGAAATCCACTTGGAGTACTTCCCCCCCAACAATTGGTATGAAAATATGTCTGTCATGGGGTTGCAATAAGAAACAACCATAATTTTATGAATTAAGATATAATGGAGAAATATTTGGATAGGTTGGACAGCTGCCAAATCCAACTTTTCGATATGAGTATATTTGATCTTGATATCATTCAAGTTTTGACTCAAATAATAAATAAGATGTTTGGTACCTAAATTGTCCTCTCAGACCAACCCCATAGTGATGGTGGTAACTGTAGAGATGAGGTACAGGAAGTAATCACGTTGGTAATTTGGGCAATATAGCAAGGATGTCAGAATCAGAACATCTTTCAAGGCATTGAACTCATTTTGAGCAGCATCGTCCCAATGGAAGGGAACCCCTTTATTTAACAAGCAAGTATATCCCTTGGTTAGTTTGGTTCAGCATAGCTAGGAACGAACCTCTGATGTATGAGTCTAACAATATGAATAAAGGAGTTGAAGTTAAACATGGGAGACACCATATGATTACCGACCAATGATGTAAGTCGTTAACAGATGTGAGAAAAACCACTGATAATGTTAATGGCTCTCAAGGTATAAGAGTACAATTTGTATGGTGTGAACAAATGATTTGAATTCGAACACCGCATATAATTTGTTGGTCGTGTAGGTTTTAATCCCGTACAAAAATTACCTGCATACGAATTCTAAAAAATAGAAAATAAACAACAGCGAGAGCATAAAACATAAAATAGATATACATAGAGATTTTACCATGGATCCAAAAAACGGGACTACCAAATTGTTTTTTCATTATATTCCTTTTAATGTTACAATACATATATATATATATACATGCCAAAGCATCAATACACCCCAATCCATTAAACCTAGATTAGAACCTAACCGTAGTTCCCTTTTCCAGATCTACAAAATACCATGGACAGAAAAACATCGTGGCCAAAAGCATGTGTGAAATCCATGCACAAAACCATAGGTAGGTTTTCCCACCTAATATAGGGTCCAAAAAAAAAAAAATTTCCTAGGGCGCTACCCCAGAACCCATGCAAGGGGGTTACCGCCCCCCCCCCCCCCCGTGACCCCCATGTGTGGGGTAGTTGTCTAAAGAATATAATATCCACCCAACATTCTCCCACTTTTTTTTCATTTCCACATGAGAGCTTAGTCATTGGTCCAACCCTACAATGCCCATTGTTTCTCTACACCAAGAGAACTTCTCAATTCTCACAGACTTTGTCAATGTATCTGTAGTATTCCTCATAGTGTCCACCTTTAACAGCAACATCTTTTTATCCTCAACCATATCCATCACAAAGTGATACTGAACATCAATGTGCTTTGTCTTTGAATGATAAGCAGGGTTCTTTCCCAAGAAAATTGAACTTTGGTTGTCACAGTCTATCCTTATAGCTTGTTGTACTAACCCCATACTTGAACACAATCTCTACAACCAAATGTCTTCCTTTCTTGCATGAGTGGCTTCCATGTATTTTGCCTCTATAGTTGAAAATCCCACTATAGACTATCTGTTACTCATCCAAATGATCACTCCTCCAAATAGGTTAAACACATACCCACTTTTATATCTTCTCTAATCCAGATCTCTAGCCCAGTTTGCATGAACAAAGTCACGGATGTCCAAAAATCTATCCAATCCTAGTCTTCCTTGGTAGCACAAAACATAATCACTAGTGCTACGCAAATACCTGAAAACCCGCTTCACTGTTGTCCAATTCTCCTGCCTTGGTTTTGACATAAACCTTGTCAATACTCCGACTGCATGTGCAATGCCTGGTCTAGTACATACCATTGCATACATCAGGCTACCAATTACACTTGTATATGGAACAAGGGACATGTTCTCTTCCTCTTCTTGTCTCTTGGGACACTATTCAACATATAAATTTACACCTACATGAATAGGAACCTTCACCAGTTTACTATCCTACATATTAAACCTCTATAGTATTGTCTCGACATACTTCCTCCGGTTTAACCATATCTTCTTCTTTTCCTAATCTCGTTTAATTTCCATGCCCAAAATATAGTTTACAACACCAAGATCTTTCATGTAGAATTTGGAGGACAATTGGTTCTTCAAATCATTGATAATTTCTTTGTCATTTCCAAACAGCAAGATATCATCCACATACAAGAACAGATAAATATCATGGTCACCAATTAATTTAAAATATACACAGTGATATGCTTTTCCTCTGGCGAAGCCATGTCCCCGTATAAATGTATCAAATTCTTGATACCACATCTTTGGTACTATTTTAACCCATACAAAGACTTTCTTAACATGCATACCAATTCTTTCTTATCCTTCATCACAAAACCTTCAAGTTGCTTCATGTAGATCTCTTCTTCCAAATCCCCGTGAAGAAATGTCGTTTTCACATCCATCTATTCTACCTCAAAATCAAAAGCAGCAACAACAAATAAAATTAATCTAATAGAAGCTACCTTGGAAACAGGAGAAAAAAGTATCACCAAAATAAATTCATGACACCTAGGAATAACCTTTTGCTACCAACCGAGCTTTGTATTTCTCCACCTTTCCTTCTGCATTCATATTCTTCTTAAACATCCATTTTCTTCCAATGGGTTTCCTTCCAGCCGGCAACTCCACCAGATTCCAATCCTCATTTTTGTGCAAAGATGCCATTTCATCAACGATGGTCTCTTTCTAGATTTTTTCATTCTCTGAATTTACTACCTCCCTAATAGTTTTGGAATCATCATCAGTAATAGATAAAGAAAAATTTGAACAAAAAGCATATGGGCTATACCTTTCTGGCTACTTTCTTTCTCGAACTGATCTTCTCATGGCTAGAGTTTGTGGCTCTTCATCTTCTAATTCCTCTTCTGCTGTAGAGTCTTATTCTTCCTCCTTTAGCTCAAACTCTATCTTCTCAGGTTCCTTTGGTAATATTTCATGTTTAATAACATAATTCACCTCTCTAAACACCACATCTTAGCTGCACACAACCTTCCTTGTTTCTGGGTTCCAAATCTTATAACGTTTTAAACCATCCTTATGCCCAATAAAGATGCACATTTCAGATTTACTATCCAACTTTGTTCTTTTCTCCTTTGGAACATGTACTACATCCAAATACCCTCAGACATGAAAGAGAAGGTTTCTTACCAGTCCATACCTCTTGTGGAGTCTTATAACAATGTAAACTTTGAAACGGGAACTATAAACTCAAAATGGGAACTCTGGCCAAAAAAACCCCGTAAGAACATCAAAAATAGTGCTAAAAATGAAAATTGTTGATGCTGGAATAACACCTTCTTTTTCTAGGGTAAATTTTCAACATGATTTAAAAATGGCGGTGGAAACCAATTTTTTGTGCAAAAATTGTCCAAAAAACACCCTCAAAATGAAGTGTTGATGTTCGAATAACACCTTTCTTTTCAATGGTAAATTTTGTGCAAAAAACACCCTCAAAACGAAAAGTGATGGTGCTCGGATAACAATTTTTTTTTCAAGGGTAAAATTTCAAAATAATCAAAATAATAGCATGACCTCAAAAAACATTAAAATGACCTCAAAAAAATAAAAATTTCAAAAAAATAATGAAAACATAAAAAAAAAAAATACAAAAATAAATATATATATATATATATATATATATATATATATATATATATATAAAAACAAAACATAAAATAAAATTAAAAAACAAAAAAAAAAAAAAAATCAAAAAAAAAAAAAATCAATCATAAAAATGTAAAAATAAAAATAAAAATTAACCTATAAAAGATAAGAATTAAAAAACTAAAAGAAAACTTAAAAATTATAAACAAATAAATAGCAAAAGAAACATATTTAAAAAAAAATGGAATATATATATGGAAAAAAAAAAAAAATTAAGATAAACTATAAAATTAAGTGAGTAAAAATAGAAAAATTTAAAAAAATTAAAAAACATTAACAAAAAAAAAATTTAAAAAAAAAAAAAAATAAAAATAAAAAAACTAGATTTAAAAAAAAAAAATTAACAAAAATAAATAAAATCAAAAAAATAGTAAAATTAATATTAAAAAAAAAAAAAAAAAAAAAACAAATTCAAATTAAAAAAAAAAACCAAAAAAAAATCAAAATTTTAAAAATATATGTCTTTACAAATTAAAAAAAAAAAAAAAAAAAAGTTTATAAAGAAATATGTATTTTTGATTTAAAAAAAAAAATAAAAAAAAATAAAAAAATTAATTAATTAATTAATTAATTAAAAAGAAATAATAATAATAAAATAAAAAATTATTAAGCTTACATTTTTTATTTAAAAACAAAAAAAAATTAATTTTTTTTTTTTTTTTTTTTTTTTAAATAATTTGTTTTTTTTTATTTAAAAAAAAATTATTAATTTTTTTTTTTTTAAACAAATATTTCTTTTTTATTTTTATTTTTTTGATCAAGTAAGAGTGGGACCTTCTATTAATCTAGAAAAAATACATAATGTACATAGAGCAACACTAGCTCTGTGAAAATTCAACAGGTAGTTGGGCTGGCAAAAACCTGAACCTAACTCCAAAATCTGTGAAAAGCCCAAACAAGACTACAAAGGAGCTGTAAACAAAACATCCAAAAAACACCCATGAACAGTCCGCCCTCAAGGCATCACTTTGGACACCAGCAAACTGGAAACTGCTGCGCAACAAATGACCTGTCGTGCATCAAATAACTACCGTGCATCAAAAAACCTGAACGCCTTTGATGACGGGGCCCACAGATCCGAAGGCCCACAAAACTGCACCATGTGACCATCCGAAGGCCCACAAAACTGCATCAAATGACCAACCTTAACCTTTGATTATCTTATTAACCCGAAGACTGTGCGATCCAACCTTCATTGATCCAACGGTCATGAGCTGATTTCGGGCCAACACCTTGCCCACACTTTATCTCTTCTTACAAACCCGAAAAGAAACATAGGCCACCTCTCTAAACTATTCTGGGTCTGATTGAATGAATAACAATCGTGCATATTTTCCGTCCAAAATCCATAGGATGAAGGAGATCCATAGAGATCTCGTCAACTATCCCACTCTTTAACTTCCCTTACGGACTCGAAGATTAAATAAGCCACCACACTATAGTTTTTTGGGTCCGATTGGAGAAATAATGATCATGCAGTTTTCCGCCTGAAATCCATAGGATGAAAGCGATCTCGGAAACTTGCCCACACTTTACCTTTTCATACGGACCCGAAGAGTAAATAGGCCACCATTCTATATTTTTCGGGTCCGTTTGTAGAATTAACCTACGAGCATTTTCTAGCCCGAAATCCATAGGATGATGGAGTTCAGGGAAATCTTTGGTTAGGTGCCTGCCATCCTGCCTACTGTTTACCACTTGCTACTTCCCTGTGATTGGTCCACTTTCTTCTGTTTCCATTAGTCTTCTCTCTGCTTATTTCTCATGCTTTGAAAGTACTCCCTGTCTTTGGTAGCCTGTCTGTGACAGTCTTTGCACAATTTCCCTGGGGGAGTCAACATCCAGTCATATCTTCTATTACTTTTTGAACAGAGTACTCCTTCATTCGCTAAACGATCCGCTAACTAGTTGGCTGTTCTGCACACATGAACAAAATTGAGGTTTCTGAGGGCTCTGAGGTGGGATTGTATACGTTGATAGACCTGCAATAACCGTTAGTGTTTCGATATTCTTTCTAGTGTTGTGCCATTGCATATTTTCTTGACTGAATTAATTATCAATTCAGAGTCAGCTTCAATGATAGTATTATGTAGATTTGATTCAATAAAGATTT
The DNA here is from genome assembly GCA_031772625.1 of Pinus tabuliformis. Classification (NCBI taxonomy): domain Eukaryota; kingdom Viridiplantae; phylum Streptophyta; class Pinopsida; order Pinales; family Pinaceae; genus Pinus; species Pinus tabuliformis. Next base: position 848,084,304 of record CM062816.1, on the reverse strand, counting down.
ATAGGCATTGCTCTAGGGCCATGAGTTTCGCCATATTATTAGTGGCCTTCCCCAAATGACTATGAAAGATGACTTTTATGTATCCATGCTCATCTCTTATGACTCCGCCATAACCAGCCACCCCAGGGTTTCCTTTAGAGGCTCCATCAATATTGAATTTCAAAAAAGTAAAAAATAAAAAACAAACTAGATTAAAAAAAAAAAGAGGAAAATTAACAAAAATAAAAAATAAAAAAACTAGTAAAATTAATATTAAAAACATTTAGAAAAAAGAACAAAAAAGCAAAAATAAACTCAAATTAAAAAAACAAAACAAAACAAAAACCCAAAAAAATGAAAATTTTAAAGATATATTCTTTTCAAATTAAAAAAATAATAATAATAATTAAAAAACATCTAAAATTTATAAAGAAATATGTATTTTTGATTATATATATATTAAGCTTACATTTTTTATTAAAAAAAAAAATATTAAATTTTTTTTTAAACAAATTTTTGATTGACCCTCCACCCGCCCATGGTGGCGCAGCCCAAGGCAGAGGGCTTGCATGCATACCCTCCGCCCAAGGCCACGCCACCACGGGTGGCGAGGTTTTTTTTTTTTTAAATAACATATATATATATATATATTAAATTTGTTAATTTTTTTTTTTTTTTTTTTTTTTTTTTTCTTTCTAATTTCTAATATTTTTCCTTAAAAAAAAAAATCAAATTGTTTAAAAAAAAATTTAAAATTTTTTGTTTTTAAATAAAGAATGTAAGCTTGATAAAAAATATATATTTTTTTAAAATAAAAAATACGTATTTCTTTATAAACTTTAAATGTTTTCTATTTTTTTTTGGCAAAGACATATATTTTTAAAATTTTAAATTTTTTTTTGTTTTTTTTTTTTATATAATTTGAGTTTATTTTTGTTTTTTTTTTTGAATTTTTTTTAATATAAATTTTACTAGTTTTTTATTTTTATTTTTTGTTAATTTTATTTTTCTTTTTTTTTTAATCTAGTTTGTTTTTAAATTTTTTTCCTAGTTTTTGTTAATTTTTTTTGATATTTTTCTATTTTTACTTACTTAATTTTATATATATATATATATATATATATATATTTTGTTTTTTTTTCTTTCCCAAATTCTTTTATGGTTTATGAGATAATTTAAAAAAAAAAAAACAACAACAATTTTTATTTTTATTTTTATCTTTTTTTATATATATTTTTATATTTGTTCTTTTTTAGGTAATCAACATTTAAAAAAAGAAAAATAAAACAACTTGAAAATTTGTTAAGTAATCATAATTTAAAAAAAAAATGGACATAATAAATTTTAAAGTGTGAAAAATAAGTCCTCTAAAAAAAAGGTATGCTACATCAACACGTTGCATCAACATGTTTCAAAATCAGCATGAAAATCACTAACATTTAAAAAAAAATATTTATAATTGATACATAATAAAATTTAAAGTGTCAAAAATATGCTCCCAAAAAAGAAGTGTATTCTACATCACCACTTTTGAAAATCGGGTCATGTTTTTACTACCCTTATGAAACAGGTAATTGTATCGGTTATTTAAAGTGCCAAAAACTATGCTCTAAAAAAATATGTGTGTTCTACATCACCCCTTTTCAAAATTAGGTCAATTTTTTGCTATCTCTACAAAATGAGTAACAGTATCATTTCACGTTTCAAAGTTTACGTTGTTTTATCCTCCAATGCTTATGAAGGTGATATGTTGACCAAGTAACATGTAGTCTCCACGCATCTGCCCAGAATTCTTGTCTTAACCCGACACCACTGAGAATGCTTCTTTCCTTTTCCATCAATACCTTGTTCATTCTTTCTACAACTCCATTTTGCTGAGGTGTGTATGGAGTAGTCTTCTGCCAATCTATACCACACTTCTTACATAAATCTTCAAATTCCTTCTCGCAAAACTCTCCACCATTATCTGTCTTCAACACCTTTACCTTCTTCTCTATTTGGTTTTCCACCAGAGCCTTAAATTCTTTAAACCTATCAAATACTTCAGATTTATTGTTGAGGAAATATATCCATGTATTCCTTGAGAAGTCATCTATAAATCATACATAGTACACATAATTACCCAGTGATGGAACCGACATAGGTCCAAACACATCACTCTGCACAAGCTCTAATATCTATTTCACCCTCTTAGCATCAGAGGGGAAACTCACCCAATTCTTCTTCCCATATACTCAATTTTCATAGAAATCAAAATCTAGAGAAAAATTAGACATACTTTCTACCATACCATTACCATGAAGTATTCAAAGGCCCTTCTCTCCAATATGTTCGAGCCTTTGATGCCATAACATGGTCTTTTCTTCAGAGACCACTAGATTTTCTGCTCCACTTTCAGGAACCACAGAACTGTTGCAGCCATCAATAATAGTGCTAACCTGAGGCTTGTACAGAGTGCCATTCAGAGCTCCCTGAATCAATGGCAGTGCTCCCCGAACCATCTTGAATTTTTTTTTCTCGAACACTGTTTTTACACCTACATCATCCAACTTGGTTACAGAAATCAGATTTTTGGCCAATGCATGAATATGCAGAACAACCGAAAGTGTTCTAATCCTTCCACCTTGCAACTTCAACTTGAATTTTCCGCAACCAACGATTCTAGCCTTCCTGTCATCCCCTAAGAATACATCACCACCATCATATTTCTCATACTCGTAGAACTGATCTCTATGGGGAGTGAAGTGAAAGGATTGCCTTGAGTCAATCAACCATGCCTCATGATCTACATCTGTACTTGAAGAAGAAGCCAAGTACACATCCCCACCTTCATCTGAGGTGGTTTTGGCCTCTGCATAAGGGGCATCATCAGATCCCTTTCATTTCTCAAGATCTTTATATTTACGGTCCCTTTTGAAGTGCCCTTCCTTTCCACATTTCTAGCACACCTTTATAGGTTTTCTTGAAGATTTATATCTCCCTCTAGATTTAGATCTCCCACTGGAGGACTTATTTTCGTTTTTGTTCTAGAACTGTCCCCATACAGACAATGCATCACCATTCTCGCCCTCCATATTTTTCCATCTCACCTTCTCCGACAACAAGAATGAGACTATTTCATCAAACTACAAGGAAGTTGCATTGCTACCTATTGCAACAACCAAACTATCCCATAAATCTAGTAGAGAACACAAAAAACTAATGCACTTATCTTCATCTAAAATTTTGATACCAACAACTAATAATTGGCTTACCACAGTATTAAGGGCATTCAGATGCTCTGTCACCGAGTCTCCAACTTTCATCCTCAGGTTATACAACTTTTTTAGTAGGAATAGTTTATTCACCAGAGACTTAGATTGGTACAAAGTCCCTAACTTGTCCCACAAAACCTTCGTTGAAGCTTCCCGTGATACATTCAACAATACTGAATCTAATACACATAATCATATTGTGCTCTTTGCCTTAGGACTCGACTTCGCCTAGTCTTCAATTGACATTGTTGTTTGTTTAGTACCCAGATATACCGTGATCCACTGATACTTATCCACCAGCAGATCCACCATATTGAGTTCCCACAACTCAAAACTCTGACAATTAAATTTCTCGATCTCTATCTTTCCATTGCTCGCCATCTTCTTTCGCCACAAGAATCGATCCTGTAGATCTCCCACTGAACATGGTCTACCACAGGCTCAAGAAAAACCGCTCAGCAGTAAAGGTGTCCCCTTGAAGCCGAAACAACTCTAATACCAAATGTAGGTTTTAAGCCCGTACATAAATTACTTGCATACGAATTATAAAAATAGAAAATAAACAATGGTGAGAGCATAAAAGATAAAGCATATATACATAAAGAGTTTCCCCTGAATCCAAAATCCAGGACTACCATATTGATTTTTCATTATATTCCTTTCAATGTTACGATACATATATATACATCCCGAAGCATCCATAAAACCCAATCCATTAACCCTGGATTAGAACATAACCGTAGTTCCCTTGATTGAATCTGCAAAATACCATGGACAGAAAACCATCATGCCCAAAACCATATGAAAAATCCATGCACAAAACCATAGGTAGTTCTACCCACCTAATATAGGGTCCAAAAAAAACTTTCCCAGGGCATTGCCTCAGACCCCGTGCAGGGGGGCTACCACCCCCCTTCGAACCCCCTGATAAGAAGGGCTACCCCCCACCCCGCACATGGGGTAGTCATGAAAACAATATAACACACACCCAATAGGTCAAAGGCCAATGACGAAAACAAATCACCGAGAGCGACACAACTTTTCATTGATGTATACAAGTCCCAAGGTACTTAAGGAAGAGTTTCTGAGTCAAGTCCTTAGATAGTGAGCTAATGTCTAGAGGGAGCGACCCATCGTAGTAGAGCCTTGATGTATCCCCCGTTAATGACAACTTGAACAACTGCCAAAGACAATTTTTTGACATTATTATATTTTCTCTCAATATCATTCAGGTTCTAACTCAAATAATAAATAGGATGTTTGATCCCTATATTGTCCTCTTGGATCAATACCATAGTGATGGTAGTAACTACAATGACGAGTTACAGAAAGTAATTACACTAGTAATCTGGGGGATATATAAAGAATTCCTGAATAAGAACATCTTTCAAGGCATCAAATGCCTTTTGATAAGCATTGTACCAATGGAAGGGAACCCCTTTTCTTTAACAAATCCCTTGGTTAGTTCATCTTGGACTAGTTGGGAATGAAACTCTGAAGAAAGTTATCCTTCCCTTAGAGTTGTTGAAGGTGAAGGAGGGGAGAAGGAGAAAGAAGATCAATGATCACCTAGAATTTTAATGGGTCAATACGAATTCCATGTTTCAATACAAAAAAAACCAAGAATTTGACTAGAGCTAACACAAGACAAACTCTTATGCGAATTGAGCCTAATTTTATAGTGTCGACAATGTAAAAATATATCCCTAAGGTGCATTGAATGATCAACAAGAAGCTTCGAGTGAGCAGGTAGATCATCCAAATATGGTTGTATGATATGTTTTATGTCATGGAAGGCATAATTCATTTCCCTCTCAAACGTAGCCCCAACATTTTTCAATCTAAAAGAGAGCTTTCGATATGCAAATGTGCCCTAGGGACAAATGAATACAGTTTTATGTTGGTCCGTCAAGAGAATGGTGATCTGATTGTCTCCAGAAAAACCATCCATAAATGAAATTATTTCACAACCAGCACAATCATCAATAATCTAGTCAATGAACAGGGTAGGATAATTATCCTTAGGACAAGCGTGATTAATGTCCTGATAATCAACACATACATGAATTGTTCCTTGTTTCTTCATGACAAGAACAATGTTTGACACACAATCAGTTAAAGTTACTGGGTAGATGAAACCAACACGTAGAAGTTTTTCAACTTTATCTTTAATAGCAGAAACCTTCTTTGGATGGACTAGACAAAGGCACTGCCAAACTCGCTTAGCATCATGATACGTCTTAATTTCATGTACAATGATGCTTGGGTCGATACCTGACATATCTTCATATGACAAAATAAAACGTCTCGAAACTCTTGGGAAAGGGCTTTACAGGTCTTGATCTCATTAGGAGAGAAAGATGCACCGATATGTACGTTCTCAACAATACCAGGTTTGATCGAAATGTCAAGAGGGATAGTCTCTTCAAATTTTAATAAATTATTCTTAGAATAGACATCATGGGTGGGTACAAAATTCACAAACATCTCAATGATATTGGGTCAATATAGTTCACTAATGTTATCCTTGAAGGAATCTTGCAAGGAGGAACAATGATGATGATCGTCCCATGACACATCATCTGGCATCATTATCTCCATGATTCTTTCATCGGTATAAAATGTACAAGAGAAAGAATCAGAGGATGTGCCATAATCAAAGGAATGTTCAACCCAATTGATCAAAGACGAGAGAATAGAGTGCACCACAAAGGGTGAATAGATGGATTACGGTAGTCGAGCTCAATGGGACTGAGCGGAATGTGATCACCAAAAGTGTCAATATTGGATTCACCTGGAACTACCCACGGATCAGCTGGAGTAGTACAAGAAGATATCATTTTCACATGGGCAACCAGATTATAGTTGTTGGGATAAGGAGGGGGAAGAGAAAAGGTTCCCATAAGGGAAGAATCCTTAAGTAGTCCTACACCAACATGCTGATATGGGTGTGGGATTTCTCCCAAAAGAGGGGCACTTCGAGTAACTTAAGAATTAGTGGCAAAGAAAGTGAGTTTATCAATGGCTACTATTCCTCTCTTATGAGGGAGAGGAATCATCTTGAAATATGTCGAAACATCAACAACCATAGCATAAACCCATGTACAACCCAATAGAAGGTTATAATCTAGCGGTTCGTTGATAACTTTGACTTCTACTGATATGGTCTTGCCACCTAATTATACTTTTAACAAATTCATAATTCCATAAGGCTTGAAACCTCTTCCATCAAAATCATTCAGAGTAGTTGGCGACTCATTCAATTAGAGAGAACCAATGGCCTTCCAGCAAGACAGGGACATGATACAGGTTGAGGCTCCTTCATCCACAATGGAACGATGGATATTCTTACCGTGAATAACAACTTCAATCATGAAATATAATTGGCTAGAATTCGAGGAATATGATTCTCATGGTTAAAAGCTACTAGGTTGGAATTTGAAGGATCAATACATCCAATTGTGAAAAGAAAAGTCTTCTCCTGGGTGGGGAAATTTTGCAACACCTCAAGAGTTGACATAGCTGAAGTAGCTAGAGCCAAATCCTCAACTATAATATAATTCTAAGCATCTCTTGCACTAGGGTTGAAAGTAGATTTATGGATAACACCTTTGGGAGGCATAATCATCAATTCAGTAGGAAACACATTTGGAGTAGGATTTGATGGATATGCAATCAAACTATCAGGTTGATAAATAGTCCAACCATTCGATGGATTCACATTACTATAGTATTTACTTTGGTGTTGGCTTAAGGGGTCCTGACTCAGGTTTAGAGTTAGCTGCGCCAACCAACAAAACCCTAAATTGTTGGCCCTTTCGGTAACAACCCACGTAGCGCAGGCTTTAGTCTCACCTGAAGAAGTATTGGGGGATAAAAGTACTAGGTTTCTAAATCCAAAGGTCAGTGTGATGGGCTTCTGGGGTTCCTAGGGCTTATTTAGATCTTCGCGAACCCTAACCCTTACAATACAAATAATTGCAGTAACGTGCAAAAACTGAATCTAAACCTCCGTGAAATTCTTTAAACATTCATAGCATTGAGAAAATAATCAAATATGCCACTTTCGTGCATCAATTAAGCATTTCTTCATATAAATTCAAAATAACAGAGCGAATATACAGAAATTGCATAAGTAAATACAGATGCACATATACACAATTAGGGCTCAAAATAGTCTTTATTAGATGTATTCTTTTCTGTTACAGACTCTTCTTCCCTGTGCACTCAGCTATAGGGGCCCATGCAATCAGCCTGCAGATTTACCAAGGTCTCCGTGCACTCAGTGGCAGGAGCCTACCCCTTTGCCTAAGTGCAAGAAACAAACTTTCCTGCCTTAGCTTACTTCCCCATACAATGATCTTCTATTCAAGTCTTTTTTCTAGACTCGCTATGCCTCCTCTATATATAGCCTTCTCTTTTACAATACCATGGTCGATAGACCATGGAAGGGTCACAAAACTCCCTATATTCTAACAAAATAAGGGACTAAATCCCCTTTTGACTCCTATGACCTTCGTGCTCCACTCCCTCAAAACGTAGAGACTTTACAAGTATACAAAAATTAATTACAAAATTTTACCCCAGGGGACCCTATCCCAATAGTCCCCCAACACAATTTCGTGACTCGTCCTCGAGTCACTATACCAGCACCTTGATCTTCGCATGTAGCTCGTTGAACTCCATATTTAAAACTTGCAGGTCTATTATTCCCTGCATAGTAGCTTGTTTCACTTCTTCGACCAAATTTTCAGTAGTTGGGCCTTCAACTGCAAGGCCCATGGTCCTTTGAGTCTGTTGCATCCCTTTGAGCTTACTCTGTATTGACAGAGTCAACTGGCTAGCCTCATCTATCCATGGCTGCATCCTCGAAGAGATGATCATTTCCTTGTGGCGCAACTTGTCGATCTCGCTCTAAATTAACTTGCCTTCCTGTAGTCTGGTGAACCTTTGCACTGGTGCTAAGGTCCACGTTGTTGACCTAATTTCGTCGAATTTCCTCTACTTCTCCCTGGTGTCTATGACAATATTTCATTGAGTGAGATCCTCCCGTAGTGAGGTCCACAATTCCATGACCTTGCTCAAATATCTTAGTGCAGCCTTTGACTGCATCTTCCAAGGATGTCATGCCTTCTTTGATAACAATGCCATGCTGCTCTCTAACTTCTGGAGGAGTCATGGGCTGCAATTTAAATTGTAACTTTGAAATTTGCGGTGGCAACTCGAACCAAACTCGGTTGATTTCATACTTGGAATCCTTCACTGCAACAGAAAATTTCTGAATCTTTTCCACTGAGGCTACTTCTATCAGGTTCTTGAGATCAGGAAGCTCGCTGGAGGCCTCTGAAATGGTTGCTTCCAACTCTTGGCTCCACACTATGATCTCCTCTTTTTCTTTAAGCACCTACACCTTCTCCTCTAAAATCTATTGATTGTTTGTATTGACTTCATTTATTTTCAGTAGTGCGCATTGCTCCTAAACCCTTAATTCATCAAACACCCCTTGGTGTAGTTCATGCAGGGTCTAGATGGGGAGTGTCGTGAGATTTAAGCTCAGGCTCTTCATCTACATCAGTTGGGTCCTTTCGTCGTTTATCATTGATGAAGGCAATGAAACCATTTGTTGGCTTAAGGGGTCCTGACCCAAGTTCAGAGTTAGTTGTGCAAACCAACAAAACCCTAAATTATTGGCCCTTTAGGCAACAACTCATGTAGCGCAGGCTGCAGTCTCACCTGAAGCAGTATTGGGGTATGACAGAACCAGGTTTCTACATCCAAGGGTCAGTGTGACGGTCTTCTGGGGTTCCTAAGGCTTATTTCTATCTTCACGAACCCTAACCCTTACAATAGAGATAATTATGGTAACGTGCAGAAACCAAATCTAAACCTCCGTGAAATGATTTAAACATTCATAAAATTAAGTAAATAAGTAGATCTGCCACTTTCATACATCAATTAAGCATTTCTTCATATAAATTCAAAATAATAGAGCAAAAATACAAAAATTGCATAAGTAAATACAAAAGCATAGATACACAATTAGGGCTCAAAATAGTCTTTATTAGATGTATTATTTCTGTTACAGACTCTTCTTCCTTGCACACTTAGCTGCAGGGGCCTGCTCACTCAGCCTGCAGACTTACCAAGGTCTCCGTGCACTCAGTAATAGGAGACTCCCCCTTTGCCTAAGTATAGAAAACAAACTTTCCTGCCATAGCTTACATTCCCATACAATGATCTTCTATTCAAGATTTTTTTCTAGCCTCACTATGACTCCTCTATATATATCCTTCTCTTTTACAATATCATGGTTTGCAGACCATGGGCGGGTCAAAAAAATCCCTATATTCTAACAAACTAAGGGACTAAAGCCCCTTTTGACTCCTATGACCTTTGCACTCCGCTCCCTCAAAACGTGAAGACTTTACAAGTATACAAAAATTAATTACAGAATTTTACCCTAGGGGATCCTGTCCCAACATTTGGGTGGCCACCATAACATCATTTTTCGGCTTACCAGAGGAAAGCATCAAAATTGAGTTAGAGAAAATGGGATCCTGAGAAACAATAATGGTCTCCTAATTTGGAAATGAATTTGTCAACATAGCGGGTTCAGCAGATGATTTAAGGTATTGATTCACTTCTTCCAGGTGTGGAAAATTGTGAGTGAAATTCTCCTCATTACAAATCAAACATGGATAATGAGGTTTCCACTTTTGTTTAGAAGAATAATTGTTTTGGTTATCTTGTGGAGGAGTATCTTTCTTCTTTTTACCTTTGGATTTCATCTTACTTCTTGGTTGTTGATATTTTCCTTTGGAATATTTAATGACATTAATCTCGTAAGTAGAAGCCGCAGGACTGGTCAAAGGAGGGCTTGGGAAGCCACATCAAGAGTCACACCATATGGTTTACTCTTCAACTACTAGCTGCAAGAACCAATCACGCCATCGAAGACATAGTATTATATGCTAGAAGATTTAGGAACAATATTGGAAGGTCACAGAGAATTTGGTATTTTATCATAAAGCATGTCAGATTGGGTATAAGCGATATCCAAATATTGGGCATGAGAAATTACCTGCTCTTCAGTTATAAATTCTCCCTTAGCGACTTCTTCTATGATGGATGGAAACAAAGACTCAATGAACCATTCAATTAACAATTGATCAGGAACAAAAGTTTTAACCAAACGACGATGACATCGCCACTCATGAACGTGATATAAAATGTGAGTGGCATCAATTTGTTTGAAACTGGTTAAAATTTCAATTCCAGTCTCATATCTGATGCTTAACTAGAAATTTATTAGGAATGTCATAGCCAAGGCATTAAAATTATCGAATGAATCTCGTGGTATTTCAATATACCATTTTATTGTCGAACCAGTGAGTGTGTGTTGGAAAAGACACAAATGAACAGAGTCATCATTGAGAGAGTTAATAACACCACAAATGATAAGTCATTGCATGTGTAGATAGGTCTTCTCTAGGATTTCAATTGAATTTAGGGATATCACTACGAAATTTTTTGGGAATAACCAACCACCAAGGATAATGTTCAATGGGATCATTGGAGAGCCTAGTCATATCCAATAGTTTGAGGGTTGCTATGAATGGCAACTACCTATTGAGGTTTGGTGGAGGATATCATAAGTAAGATGGGATAGCATGAGAAATAGGTATCTATGTTCCGGGATAGGGATGATTTTGATAACCATAATACAAATAACCTTGCTTCCCAGCTCCAGGATAACCTTGTAAAGGTTGAAACAACTGGGTTTGGATTTGCTGACAATAAGGCATTTGAGTTATACCTTGATATGGTTGATATTGTTGCCCTGTGGGATTTTACATCATCCCAACATAAAGGGTGTTAGGTTGGTCCTACACCATACAATATACATTCTGACCTACTTGAATTAGAGGAATGGCTTGACCAAGCATTTGTGATTGTAAGCTACCTTGAAAAGGTTGGGTATACATGGCTTGGGAAGTGTTAGATACTGGTGGAATATGTTGAGTGAAAGATCCAGCCTGTAAAGGTTGGCTTACATTTAATTACGCTTGAACAGGTTGATATATAGGTTGATGAATAGGCATATGACATGTAGGTGGAACATGTTAAGAGATTAAATATGAAGCCACTATATAATTAGAAATAAACATCTTGGTGTGCATACTATAATGAGATTCATTTGTAGTCCTAGATAAGAAATATTTTCACTATTGTCCTAGATAGGGCCTAAGAATTTCAGTCAAGCAAACGAGGACTAGTTTTGGATCAAATAAAAGAATTAAAAATTGGATCAAATAGAGAAAAATAACACCTGGTAATTGGTTTTGTTATTAAAGTAGAATAATGTCATTGGCACAAAGTGGGTTTTCATAAATAAGCTAAACAAACATGGCCAAGTTGTGAGAAACAAGTCCAAGGCTATGCCCAAGTCAAAAGTATAGACTTCGGAAAAACCTTTAATCCTATAGTTGGAGTAGAGGAAATAATATTTTTTTTTTGGAATTTTCATCTTATAATAACTTTAGAGTGTATTAGATAGATGTAAAGTCAACATTTCTTAATGGATAATAGGAAGAGAAGGTGTACATTGAACAACTAGAAGGATTTCTACTCTCAGAAGAGGAAAATGATGTGTGTATGTTGAGAAAAGTTGTGTATGGGTTGAAGCAAGCCTCAAGAGCATGCTATGCTAGATTGGACAAGTATCTATAACAACAAGGATTTAGAAGAGGGACAACAAAAAACAATGACATTGAATGTGAAAATTATAATAGGTTGATCATTATTGTGTATGTAGATGACATCATTTTTGGAAGTGATTTGCAGTAGATGGAACATCAATCTATTCAAGCAATGCAAAAGGAGTTATATATTTTCATGCTAAGAGAGTTGTCTTTCTTCCTTGGGTTGCAAATTGTACGGTCAAAAAAAGGTATTTTCATCTCCTATTCTAAGTATTTGAAAGAAACTCTAAAGAGGTTTGGGATGGATGATTATAAACCTATTTGTACACCTATGGTGGTTGGATGTAAACTGAGAAAAGAAGATGAGTCTACCACAATAAATCAAATGACTTACATATCCATGATTGGAATCTTATTTTACCTAACTACTTCAAGACCAAATATTGTGCAAGAATTAAGACTAATTGTGAGAATTCAAGAAAATTGAAATGATAGCCATGTCATTGCAGTAAAGAGGATATTCAAATAAGTTGAAGGAAAAATAGAATATGGCCTATGAACGAGGTAAAGAGTTTACCTTTAAAGTTTATAATAATGTTGATTGGGATGGAAGTGTTGATGACAACAAGAGTACGACTGGAGCAACATTATTCTTATGGAATTGTCTAGTTCCTTGGGTAAGTAAGAAGTAGAGTTCAATCTCTTTATCTACAACAATAGCTAAGTACATAGCCATAACTACTTGATGTACCCAAACTATGTGGATAAAGAATACACTAAAGGATATCAAAGTTTATTTTGATAATCCAATTCCCATTTTGTGTGATAACACAAGTGGCATTAGTATTTCCCAAAAACAATTATGCACCCTATGAGAAATAAAGTTTGAATTAAATATCATTTCTTGAGAGATCAAGTTGCTAACATTGTTGCGAGATTGGAATATGTGGCTACTAATGAATAGGGTTGCAAACATTTTCACAAAGCTACTACCCAGGGAACCTTTTGAATACTATAGTCACAAACTGGGAATGGTATCTCCCTCCTCAAAATAACTCAAGAGTGTATGAGAATTCACAGCTAATTTATTTTGGAAGAAATCTAATGAGTATGTTGCAGGAGAATAATGATGAAATCTTCAATTTCTATGTTTTTTATATGTTTACAAGGAGTTTTTGCATGTAGTCATATACATCACCATGATGTGACATGATCTCAAGGGGAGATATATCAGCCATGTATATACTTTCCATTTATTTCAAAGGGGGAGAAGGTATCGTGCTCAAACATTTCTAAGCATAGTGGACCCTATGGGGAAAAGATGATGTGTTCCTAGACCAAAAGGGGGAGGAAACATGCAAATAGTCTAAACCAAAGGAAAATAAGAATATGGAAAAGGGAGAATATGTATGGCTCTAAGGTATAGAGAGGACAATTCAAAGAAGAAAAATAATAATGTAGGGGGATTATTGAATGAAGTGACAAGTGAGCCTGACTAGTGTCAAAAGGAATCTTGTTGTATGTTGTGTGTTGTTGTTTCTTGTCAATGATTATCAATACCTTAGATGATGTTTGGTATAATTTCCATCAACACTAAAGGGGGCGATTGTTGGACACAATATTGAAGATTGTTGGGAATAATGTTGTCATTGATTGGAACATGTGACTAGTCATGGAGATTGGTGTTGAGTAGTCATTGATGTCAAGGTAAGAATCAAGCACATTGCTTTGGTCATTGGTAGAGAACCCTAATAGCAATATAATAATTGAAGAATCCTTAAAAAAATTATGGCTGAAGTTGGTGGATGTATTGCTTAATGGCCTACTGGTTGAAGACATTTTGTCTGCATAATATCAAGTCAAATGCCCCTACAAACTACATGTTTGGAAGGTTCTAAAAAAGATCTTTCCAATAGTATATGATAGTCTGAAAAACTCTGAAGGGTTGTGGAGTTATGACCAATTGAAGTATCATTAGGTTCCATGGGTCTCATGGTTCCACCAATGCCACATCATTGAGCCCTAGGCGCTTGACTAATGGTGACTGTGTGGAGGTATCTAGCCCTCAGTCCCATAGTCTATTGAATAATAGAGCCGAGAGATATGACTTTTCCCATTAGTTTTCATAAAATTTGAAACTACACCTTAGAGTTGGTTTCAAGTGTTATGTCACAACAAGGAGTGGCCCGTAGTGGGGTGATGGTCGCTAGAGACAAAAATGGTTCTGATAGTTGTTGTCAATATTTGTATCCCACTCTAGGGCTTGCATAAATTCTTATTATAATGGGTGAGATGCATAATGGGAGTGCGAGATAGACATAAGTCAAAACTAATGGAACAAGGATAGGTGGAAGACCACTAGACAAATAAAAAGGAAACATGTGGCATTAGAATGATGTATAATGATGTCATCTGACCCTGGGAGATCTAGGAAGAGGTAATGGTTGATAGGACCAAGAGATGGAGACTGCAAGATGGGAAACTTCTTTGTCAAAAGATGTGAAGTTTCATGTCCCACCATCGAGCTAAAGCCACGAGGGCTTCACTATGGGAGAAATATCATACCACATGGGTTCATATTGGGGGATATATATTATGGAAAAAATGACATAATATATTGGGGGATATATAGGGGGTAAAGGGTTTTTACATTGCAAATATAAAAAATGGAGCTTAAAGTTAATGAAAAAATATAAAGGCGTATAAAAACATGTTATGAAAAAATGGATACATACAATATCTAGTGAAAGTAGGGGTTTTTTAAATTAGGGAGCGGTATCGGGTTCGTATTGGTAGGGGGTTAAATAATGTGATTTTTAGAGGTATTTTCCAATATGTACTCAAATTAAGGCTATTTTTTACTATGCCACAAATGCACGTGATATGTCATAGGTTCATTGAGTGAATCCCATGTGGCTAAAGCATTTTGTAGAGGTTTCAATAGGATAGGGATGAGGTTAATAAAGCAAGAGACAAGAATGTTTTCGATAGCTAAAATATTGGTCAAGTTCTTCAGATGTTAAGGCAAGGTGCGATTAGCCCGTGGTTATGGCCACTAGTATGTGATGCTGAGAAAAGGGATAAGGCTGTAATATCATGTACAATTTAGGATTTGGCACTGAATTTAATTACAAAATAAAAGAAAATATTTTACAACTAGAGAGTTGAGGAGTGAAAATGAAGAGACTGTGGTGGTTATGAATTAAAGAGAAGATTTGACACATTTTAAATGAGTATAGAGAGCCATGATAATAGAACTGCAAGTGCACATGATGGATGTGCAGAGAGGTATCTCTTCAAGTAATAGAAAATTTGAAAAGTTCTTTCTCAAGCCCCAAGAGAATGAAATGAAACTCCAGTTCTCGAGAGCATGGAATTTGTACTAGAACAAAAAACCTTAGTGTTGTGAAGAATAAGAGAGGACCAAATTATGAAGGTGTGGTGAGTGGCAATAACAATAGATCCTGGTAACGAGGAAATTAAAGAATTATAGAGTTGTAGATTGAAGGAGTGTGTGCCTACAGAAGATTGAGAATCTTGTATAATCATTGTAGCTACAAAGGAGAGTTTCCTATGTGAGAGCAATGAAATCAAAGAAAATTCAAATTAAAGAATGTTGTTAGTGATACTAGTTTGAAAATCCCATGAAAGAGTAGATTACATTGGTATAAGCAGGTTGGTGCCTATATAGATATGAGGTTGGTGCCTCAAGCAAGTTGGTGCTGACTGAATTGAGGAATTTGGAGCCTCTTGGGAGTTGGTGCCCATATTTTATGTCATAATATAAACAAAAAATTGGTGGTTTTTCTCCCAGAAGGATTTCCTTGTCAAAATATGTGTCCATATGTGATGTGAATAACTTGTTGTTGTGTATATTTTGCATATTGATGAATTATTGGTTAAAAATATGTAAAATTTTATAATTACTAATTCAACTCCCTCTCAATAGTTCTTGATTCCCAACAGAAATTACATCAAGGGAGAATTGCAATTTTTATTTTCATTCTATTAACCAAGCTCATTTAGAAGCTTATACAATTTCCAAAGATTATGAATATTTAAAATTCCAATATCATTAAAATAAAAATAATATATGGGAAATAAATTTATGAATGAAAAGAATCCAAATATATTTAAATACCTTTTCTTAAACCTTGATTAACAATTCCAAAGTCAAGGTGCATTCTACTCTTTGCTTCAAATTGTCATGGAATCTATCATTGCATCAGCTTATTGATTAGATATTTCTTCACCAATTTTCCACCTTACCAACTTCAATGGGTACTCTTCTACCTCAAGGATCCTTGTATTGGATTGGGATCATATAAAACGTACTAATCCAGAAAATAAGAAAAAAGCATAGCTGCTAAGGTTTAGAATCAACTCCCCACTTCAAAACATTCTTTAATAGAAACAACGTAAACTATCAAACGGGAAATGTAAACTCAAAATGAGAACTCTAGAAAAAGGTCAAAAAATGAAAAAAAAAAACTCGAAAATGAAAAGTGTTGATGCTTGAATAACGTCTTTTTCTTCGTGATAAATTTTTAACATTTTTTAAAAATGGTAGCAAAAGTTAACTTTTTTTTGTGCAAAAAATACCGTGAAAACAAAAAGTGTTAATGCTGAAATAACCTTTTTTTTTTCGAGGTAAATTTCCAACAGTTTTTAGCAATGGCATTAAGGATAAAATATCATGACTCTAGTCCACTTGGGGTAGCTCAAGTGGCGATGGCCGTGGAATGAAGTTTCATCGAATCAGAGATCTTGGGTTTGAATCTTGTGCTACCCTCCCGCGTAGCGGGGTGAATAATGGACATGTAAAACTCAAAAATCAGAGTCCTACAAAGCTTACAAAAAAAATATCATGACTTCAAAAAACCTTAAAATTCCAACGATTTTCAGGCATAACATGAAAGATAAAGTATCACGTCTATGAAAAGTCTTAATATTCTAACAATTTTTGACCATGGTGTTAAATATTATAACTGTTTTCAACCATAACATTAAAGATAAAATATCATGACTCAAAAAAACCTTAAAATTTTGACAATTTCTCAACCATGGAATTAAAACCAATGATCATGACTATTAAAAACCTTAAGTTTTTAATATATTTCAACCATGAAATCATGGAAAAATTTTATAACTAAAAAAACTTTAAAAATAAACACCTAAATGGTCATTATACCAAGGATAATTTTTTTTCATGCTAAAAGTATACCGATTTTAAAATTTTAGCCTAAGACAACTTGACACATTGCAACAAGAGTTTAAAAATCAACCATCAAATTGACACATAGCATAGGCAAACTCAACCCATTATAATGAAAACTTAAAGACCAACCATGAAATTGACACATTGTGGGGATAGACTCGATCCATTATAACAAAAAATTTAAAATCAACTATCAAATTGACACATAATAGGATCAGAATGCTAGTTGAGGATCAATAGGGACCTGTAGAAAAAAAATAAAATAAAACAAAATAATAAATAGATATATAAACAAATAAAAATAAAAAACACAAAAGAAAGCAAAAATTAAAACATCGAAAAAAAACAAAAAAGTTTGAAAAAATAATAAGTAAATAAAAATATATATTAAAACATAAAAAATGACAAAAATGACTAAAAAAACAAAAATTAAAATATTGAAAAAAATACAAAAATTTGAAAATAAATAATAACAAATAAATAAATAAAATATATTAAAACACGAAAAAAAAAACATGACCAAAAAAGGACAAAAAAAATAAAACATTGAAAAAATAAAAAATGAAAATAAAAACACAAAAAGTTTAAAAAATAATATGTAAATAGAATTATATATTAAAACATAAAAAAATAGAAAATTTGATCCAAAAAACAAATATAAAAAAATATAAAAAGACAAAAAAAATCAAACACAAAATAATGTAAAAAAACAAAATTAACTTATGCAATATGAAAATTTAAACAAAAAAAAGAAAAACAAAAAAAATTGAAAATATATAAATTAAATAAATAAATAAATAAAATAAAAAGAAAAAAGAAAACATAATTTAAGGAAAAAACTTTAAAAATTAACACAAAAATAAAAAATAAAAAACAAATAAATAATACATGATTGAATAATTTAAAAAAAAAAATAAAAAAAATAAAAGCATTAAAAACATTAAAATAAATAATGTATTAAAGTAATATTAAAAATATTAAAAAAATAAAAATGAAAAAAAAACATTAAAAAAATAATATAAAAACAATTAAAAAAATGGTTTTGGGAATTGGGCTTTGCTCACCTAGGGTAGGCCAAGCTCGATTCTCAAAATCAAGGTTGTCTCGCCCAAGACTCGAGGGCGTTGGCCTAGGCTGGGCCGAGCTACTTACATGCAACTCTGCCCCACTTAGGCCTATGGCCCACGGGCCCTGATCGGGCCATGTCTGGTTTTGGGAATCAGGCTTGGCGCACATAAGGCCTAAGGGTTGTGGAACATGGGCAGACCATGCCTAATTCTGCGAATCGGGCTTGGCCTGTCGAAGGTCCATGGGCAGCGATTTTGGGTGGGGGTGATTTTCTTGTGGGTAGCCCACTCATGCCCAAGGCTGTGACCTTTGGGCACTCGACGGGGAAAATTCAATTCCTGGAATCGGATTTTCCCTTCCCAAGATTGCGGCCCCACAAGCGGGTGAATTTTCCCTGCACAAGCCCTTAGGGTCGCGATTTTTTATTTATTTATTTTCTAAATTTTAATTTTTTTAAATGTTATTTTTCCATTTTATTTTAATTGTTTTTTTAGTGATATTTGTTAATTATTTTTATGTGTTTTTTTAATGTTTTTTATTTTTATTTTAATGAGTTCTTTTAATTTATTTTTTTATGAAAAAATGTTTTAATGTTTTTTTTTAATATTTTTATTATTTTGTATGTTTTTTTCGACTTGTTTTTTTTTTATTGTAATTTTTTATGTTTTTATTTTATTTTAAGGATTTGGTTTGTTTTTTTTTTTTTATTATTTTATTAATCTTTTCTAATTTGTAAGTTTTATTTTTTAACCATTTTTGTTTGTTATTTTTACTTTAAATTTTATCTAAATCAGTGTTTTGAAAAAAAAAAAAAACCCTAATGATATCATCTTTGCATATTTATAAAAGTTTCATAAAATTTTCTACTTTTCCAACTCTTTTTGTTCAATTTTTTCATATAAATATTTTATTTAACATGTCATTTTTAGCGAAAAGGACCATGAAATATGTATTTTTTAATTATATCTATGAAAAATGAGTATTTTTTGTCCAATATTTAAAATTATTATTTTTTAGTGACAATTATTCTATGTGTATTGAAGTATTAATTAATGATATATAAATATATAAAAAATCCTAACCTCAAAATATTATTGTTATTTTTTTTTTAACTTTGCAAAAAAATAAAAAAAATTCATTATAAAAAACATTACAAAGAAAAACGGAAAACACATGTTTGGAAAACTCTTAAAAAATAGACATCTTAGGACAAAAACAAAAAGAGAAATAATACAACTTGAAAAATAGTTAAATAATCAAACATTTAAAAAAAAATTGTGCATACTTAGGACATAAGAAAATTTAAACTGTTAAAAGTATGCCTCTTAAAAAATGTTGATGCTTTTCAAAATTCCGCATGAAAATCACTAACATTTAAAAAAATGAATCCACACTAGATACATTAGAAAATTTAAAGTGTCAAAAATAACCCCTCTAAAACAAAATTGTTGACGCTGCATCAACGCTTTTCAAAAACAGTGTGAAGTTCACTAACATTTTAAAAAAAGTGTTCATACTTGATACATAAGAAAATTTAAAGTGTCAAATATATGCTCCAAAAAAAGGTGTATTCTTAATCAGCGCTTATAAAAAATAGATGATTTTTGCTACCTCAAAAAATCAGGTACACAATACAATTCTCATTTGATAGTTTACATTGTTTATATCGAAATCTTCAACATTCACTAATATAAAATTAGGTACTATAACAACCATCTAGCATTATGGTGTGAATAATCTTTTCCTCTTATCTCAAACTTTTGATTTAAAATTTTTGTGGCTCAATCCACTTGTTCAACCCATGCAGAAATATAATTTACTACATTACCAATTACCTATTATTGACTCCCCATGTGTCACTAATAAGTGCAAGTACAAAAACAATATTTTATTTCAAAATAAAAAATAATGATCTGTACTTACCCACCTCCCTTATTTCCTATTTTTACTCATAGGTATTCTGTTGATCTCCTCATTTCATATTTGAGTGGGTGCCTGTGTATTTTATACTTTTCTTATTTATTCTCTATTAGTCTTCTCCTATCCCACACTTCTATTTGAATTTGAATTCATTATTCATCTTTCTTCTCTTGATTTATGGGTGTACTATTTATTAGTTAGTTTTTAGTTAATGAAAATTGTCTTATTTTTACTTCATGTGCATTTTGAAATGTAATTATTTTCTTAATAAGTATTGAATATGTGATATATTTTTTGCATGACTATCCCCAAAATTCATGATGTATAGTGGGCGGCTCAAAATGGGGTGGTATCCCCCTTGTTCCATGGGTATGTAAGGCAGTTGAAGCACCCTCCATGGGGGTTTAGGGGCAGCACCATCGAAAAGAAATTGGGTGTTTTTTTGTGTCATTTTTCAGCTATTTTTGGCACATGGTTCTGTTAAAAGAGGATTTGTCGTAGCACACAAGGGGTCACTCAATTGGTGATCACCATGTTATGAAGTATTATGTAAACTGCTAAATAAAGGTTCAAATCCCCCATGAGTCAAACCAATAAAAAAAAGAGGTCACTTGTGGTGCATGGAGGTTTTTCCCATGGTTTTGTATTTTCAGTTAAGGAACTATAATTTTATTCTAATCTAGGGTAAATGGATTGGAAACTCCTAGATGTTGCAAAATATATAAGTTATATTGCAACAAAGTACACACACATACACACACACACACATATTGAAAAGTCTTGTTTTCTTTCATGGTTTGGGTCTCTAGGATGAAATCTTTCTATTAATGTGTGTGTTTTCCATTGCATGTTTTTTTTTCTTAAGAATATATTTTCAGCAATTAATTTCATAGGGTTGAAACTTACATTTGGTATTAGAACAATTTTGTCTTCAAAGGGACATCTTTGTGTCCAAAGGGATTGTCTCGAGCCTGAGGTAAACCATTTATAATGGTAGATATATGGAAGTGATTGTTGTAGTAGAAGGAAATAACAAGTATTTAAAAGATATTTAAGATTGGGATATTGAATGGGTAGAGTTTTGAGCTATGGAAACTAAAAATGGGAATTTTTTTTATGGACATATATCAGTGGATCATTGTGGATCGAGGTACTGCATTAATATGGATGTCAATAGAAGATTGGACCATGTTGGATTGAAAGTAAATGAGCACAATATGAGTCTGTCTCTCGGTTTCATTGGTACTAAATATTTTAAGGGAAGCTAAAACAAAGGCATTCTAGGACACCTTAGGGGCTTTGTATCAGTTTATGTCCCTAGTACAAAAATTAATCTTGTGGAAGAAGTTGTATAACTTGAGGATGAAGGATGGAGACTCAATGGTAGAGCATATGAATGCCTTCAATATTGTGGTAATTCAACTATTATTTGTTGATATTAAGACTTACTATTAAGATAAGTGCATAAAAATGTTAGGTTCTCTACCAGAACCATGGGATAATCTAGTTGCTTCCATAGGTAGTAATGTAACTACGTTAAGGTTTGATGAAATAGTCTCAACCTTGTTATCAGAGGAGATCATGAGATGGAAAAACATGGAAATCCAAAATGCGAATGTCTTTTCTATAAGATGAAACTCTTAGAATAAAATAAAAAGGTCCTTGAGTGGGAGATATAAATATGGAAGAAGATATAAATCTCCATGAAATTTCATACAAGTATGTTCGATATGTGGAAAAGAAGCGTATTACAAAAAATATTGTAGATCCAAAATTTGTAAGAAATAGAGGGGATTGGAATATGCTCCTTCTGTAGAAGTAAAATCCTCCTCATATGACCTAGGCGATGTGTAATTAACTTCATGTACACATGTAGATCATGAGGCATATTTGGTTAACTTAGGTGCATCCATTCATATGAATCCTCATAGGGAGTGATTTTGCGAGTATGAAATATTTAATGGTGGTGATGTTTCCTTGGGAGATTACTCAACAACCATATTCATAGGATGATAAAAATTCAAGCTAGATCTCGTGGGTGGAAGGATTAGATCATCTCTTGGTGTTCTACATATCCTAAGATAAGCCATAAATTTTATTACTACAAACAAGATGAGTGATGCAGGTGTTAGAACAATGTTTAAAAAGGATCCTTGTAGGATGGATTGAGAACAAATGGTATTGTTGAGGGGAGTTTGGAATGGAAATATATATGAGTTGTTGGGAAGCACTGTTAGTGATGGGTGTAACAGTTCCATTATTCCCTTGAGTGGAATAGAAGAAGGAAAAAGTCATATAGATTATTTATAAATGACTATGTTGTGGCATCAAAGACTAGGACATACCAGAGAGAAGGGCCTTCAATTATACACAATAATTCCATGGGTGAAGGTATGTTTAATTGATCTCTAGATTTGATTTCTATGAACATTGTTTATATGGGAAGCAAAATCAGGTAAGATTCACCTCTCATTCTACAAGGTCAAAGGGAATATTATAATTGGTGCATAGGGATGTGTTTGGACCTATGTTGGTTCCATCACTAGATAAATATGTGTATTGTGTCTCATTTATAGATGAGTTCTTGAGGAATACATGGCTTTATTTCCTCGAGAAGAAATCTAAACACTTTGACAAGTTCAAAGAGTTTAAGGATCTTGTGGAAAATGAGACAAACAGGAAAATTAAAATGTTGAGGATAGATAATGGTGGAGAATTTTATTAGAATGAATTTAGAGAATTCTATAAGGACTGTGGTATATTAAGGAAGAAAACTACTCCATACACACCATAGAATAATGGATTTGTAGAAAGGATGAACATGATGTTGATGTAGAAATAAGGGAGGATGGTCAATGGTTTTGAGTTAGGACATGAATTATAAGAAGAGAAAACAAACACTACATGTGTCATGGTCAATAGATTTCCCTCATTAGTGTTGGATGATAAGGATCCACATGAGGTATGGAATAGTAAGAAAAATTCTCTTAGACATCTTAGGGTATTTGGCTGTGATGTTTATGTACATGTTCCAAAGGGGAATATGATTAAGATGGATAATAAAGTTTGAACATGTATATTTATGGGATATAAATATGGTGTTGGGTGTGGAGCCTAATTATCTTCCTAATTCAGAGGTATTGTTTTAGGTGGGTGTATACCCCAGAAGGACTGTACACCCCTCCACGCAGGGTGGTGCAGGAAAGACTTGCGCCCCCCCCGCGCAGGGGTTTAGGGGAAGCACCCCTTAAGCTAAAAATAGATGTAAAATTGCCTTGTAAAATTTTGTAATTTCATAGTCAATATGGTTTGTTCATTAGATGAATGATTTGACAGTAGAAGTTATATTCATTTAGGGTTTTTTTCCCTAGAAGGCATCCCTCAATTCATATGAGGGAAATGTATCACGGTTGTGGATTATTATTCTTAGCAAGAGATAAAGGAGGTTATGTGAGAGCGAAGAGGAAATTACAATAGATCTATTGTAGGTTGTATCTCTTCATTTTGCTAGATAATATAAAAGGAAGGATTGGCTATTTCTCCATCGACATAGCCCAAATTGGGTGAACCATGAATATCTGTGTCTCTCTTCTTTTATGCATTGTTGTATTTGTGTTTCTGCAATATTGTATGTATTTCATTGCTACGTTAATTAATTTCTAACAAATGATATCAAAGTTTAGAAGCTTAGAACCTAGAAACTAAGAAGGTTGTGTATAGTCAAGATGTCGTTTTTAGATAAGTCAAAGATTATGTTAAATAAGAAGTCCTAACAAGTGATAAATAACATGAAAAAAGAGTTTGAATTGAAGGATGATGAATCAAAATCTATATATGAAAAATAATAAGAAGAAGAGGAATCAAAGACTCTAGCACTAAGGAGTTTGGTTTGGGAAAGAAGGTAATCATGAATGTATACTCCACTTGATTTTCATTCAATTTTTTTTTCTATTACTGATGATGATAGAAGTTTGTGTTAGGCAGGCAGTGGATTCAAAAGATGGAAAACTCTAAAAAATTGCCATGGTTGAAGAAATTGAAACCTTGAAAATGAATGAGGTTGGGGATCTAGCGGAATTCTCATTTGGAACAAATCATATTGAGAACATAGGTGTTTAGGAAGATGTTCAACGTAGAAGGAAGAGTGGAGGAATAAAACTCAATTAGTTGGAAAGGGATATTCCTAGGAAGAGGCAATTAACTTTGGTGTTTTTTTTTTCTCTTTTTACCATGTTAACTTTTATTAGTTTCTTCTTATATGTTTTTGATTATTTTGATCTCAAAATATAATAGATGGATGTGAAGACATCATTCCTACACTAGGATTTGGAAGATGAAATATACAAGAAGTATCTAGAAGGATTTAATGTGAAAGGAAAGAAATAGCTAGTATCCAAGTTGAAAATTTCCCTATATGGGTTAAAGCAATCACTAAGGACGTGGTATGAAAAGTTTGATACTTATATACTAGGCCTTGGCTACACAAGGAGCAAAGAAAATTTTGTATATTTAAAATTAGTTCATCATCATGTTATTTATTTGGTATTATATATGGATGACATTTTTCACATTAGAAATGAGAGGGGAATCATCTAAGTGAAAACTTAATTGTCCTCTAAATTAGACTTAAATGATCTTGGTGCTACAAATTTTATCTTAGGTGTGGAAATTAAAAGCAATCAAGAAAATATGAAACTTTGGTTATGTCAGAAGAGGTATGTAGAGACAATGTTGTAGGGGTTGTTGGAAATAACACTGAGAGGAGGGGTGAATTAGTATTTACAAATCAATAACTTTTTCATTTCCATAATCATATTTATATACACTACTTCAGTGAAGGGAACTTGCATGTGCATGCAACTGTTATTAAGGAAACCAGCATATATCTAGTGAACTTATGATTCAATTAATTCATCACATGTTGATCTTTAAACAATAACCATGTGCAGTAAAAACATAATAAACCATCACACATAAGCAACACACATGAACACCAAGATTTAAGGTGGAAACCCATTGTGGGTGAAAACCACCCACTGTTTCCATCTCTATCTTCTTTCAATAATAAGAAAATCTATTTACAATCTTGTACTGGTGCAGACTCATACCAGTACGTAGGCACCCACTTGAAAAAGGCTACAACCTTCTCTCATTCTCTAGCTTCTTCTGGAAGGGAGCTACAACCCCCTAGTTCTTGTACTAACCGATATGTTTACTAGTAGGTAGGCTCCAACCTACAGAAAGCTACAACCTTCACTCGTTCTCCAGTTGCTTCTGGAAGGGAGCTATAACCCCCTAGTTCTTATACTAGTCAATATGTTTACTAGTACGTAGGCTCTGACCTATACAAGGCTACAACCTTCACTCATTCTCCAGCTACTACTGGAAGGGAGATTCAACCCCCTCATCAAATCACCAGCCACAACTCGGAGGAAGCTTCAAATTCCTCACTAAAGGCTCCAACCCTCAGTATCCTTCAGGGACCACATTTCATGAATATTCATACTGGATGCTCCTGGTACACAATACTACAATATGAAGGCCATGTTTCATCCAATTTTCGCACTGGATCTATTAGTAACATTGAAGCTCAAAATCAATCACCACTACAATACAACCATGAAATACATCTGCATCAACCAATCACTGAAACCCAATCATCAATCTCTGATAAAACTGAAACAATCAATAACTAAAACCTCTGAACCTCTGAATCAAACAATCATTGAACCTCTGACACAACTGAAACAACCATTCATTCAAACTTAATCAAATTCAACCAATCTATTGGAACAAACATATTACTATAATCAATACATAGATCTGAACCCAGAACATTGCATCAACAACCAGAACTAACTGTAACCTCAAAAGGCATGTGCTAGAATGTGTACGCTCCTTAAATGAGGAAAACCTGAGTGTATACGCTACTTCCATTTGTCCAACCTGCATACAGTTCTAAATATACTGAATCATAAAACCTCTGAACCACAAATTGTACCAATCAATGACATTCTGAAGATCTACTATCATATTACAGAGTTCTAAACAGATAGAAACAAGGATCACCCTTGTTTCTCAACCAACCAATCAATGAGACTCAATTTCCTTCTTCATTCAGTTCTACTTTAAGATCTAAGAAGACGTCATTGACAAACATCAATAAAATAGCAACATTGATCTGATAGATCAGTCATCCTTGAACATCAAGCTTTTCTTTTACATATGCTACTTGGAAGAGCCGAACCAATGTGTATACGCAACTTCATCAAAGTGAACCAGCATATAGATCTGCAAATACTTACTTATAACTTCGTTTAAATTCTAGACTTCAGACATACCCAGATCATCACTTATAAAGGATAAAACGTGCATTAGCAATCAGATCTAGCCTATCCATTATTAGATCTCTAATGATAAGTCATTATGATCCTGATCCATCATTAGATCTCATCCATCATCAAAAACTCAAGTGCATACTTATTTCAGATCAAGAAAAGCATTAGAAACCTATAACATGCATATTTTCTTTTGATCTAACACACGGAGAGCTACCTTCATGAAGATTCCCACCATCACCCAGCCCAAAAGCTTGGCGTTCTGAACACGCTTGCCATTAGAGCCCTCCGGATTTCTGACTCAGATCACATAAATGAAGAAAAGAGGCATTTGGTTTCAACTTTCAAAAAAATATAGGCTACAAGGATCATGAGATTAAGAAAGCCATAAAGAAAGCTGAAAGGAGGTTGTCATCTCCCAAACCTAAAGAGGAGAATCAACCTCAGGATGGTAAAGTTTTTCTCCCTTATATCCATGGGGTCACAGATAAAATGGCAAAGATCCTAAGAAAGAAAAATATTATAACTCAATTCTCAGCTCCCGGTACCATCAGACAAAGTTTAAAATCTGTTAAGGATGATATTGACAAGCAGCAGCTTAAAGGAGTCTATAAAATAGACTGTTCATGTGGAAAAAGCTACATAGGTGAAACTGGTCGCTCCCTCCAGACAAGACTGAAAGAACATGGTGCTGACATCTGGAATGGAAGATCCCGTACCTCAGCCTTGGCAGAGCACTCCTCGAAGACTAAACACCACATCTGCTTAGAAAACGCATCAATTATCGCAAGAGAAGAGCAGCATCAGAGACGGAAAATCAGAGAAGCCCTCGAAATCTTGAAGCATCCGTGTAATCTGAACAGAGACAGCGGTTTGGAGATCAGCGGAAGCTGGCTTCCACTGATCAGTGAAATCAAGAAGCGTCTGCCCGGCCCCAAGTAAGTTGTCAAATAGGTAAGATGATTAATATATATATTAATATAAGTCTACTTATGAATTTAAATATTATTATAGATAGTAGGATAGTGTTGATCTTAATATTAATTTTGGTATTAGGTTATTTATATTCTATTATAGCTCTCCTTAATATAATATAATTACAAGCATGTTTTTAATATAATTTTAAATATAGAATTTAATAAAGAATTTAGGTTATTTTAATATTAATCTATTTAGTTTTCCTAATTTATTTAGATATTAATATAGATTAGGCTTTATTGATATAACTTTCTTTTTTATTTTTTTATTAAGTTAGTTAGATAGATTCTAGGTTATTCTATTATTAAGGTTTTATAGTGATCTAGTGTTATAATATTTAAAGTTTCATAGGCCTTAGGTTATTTAAATATTATTGTTATATAATTATTAGGTTTTATGATATTATTATTAAAATATATATTAGTTTAAGATAGTAATATTAATTTAGTTTTTAGTTATATAAATGTTATTGATATTAATATTATATATATATTTTTTGGACCTTAGCATATTTTCTAGTTTTTCTTTTTTAGTTTTTTAGTTTTTTGATTTTAATATTAATATAGGGTTTAGGTTATATATAGATTTTTGATATTAATATTAATATTTATTTTAGTCTTTTAGATATTAATTTTAATATTGGTTTTAGCTTAGAGTTTTTGTTTTATTGATATTAAATAATTGATATTAATTTATAAAAATAAAAATTAAATAATTAATTTATAAAAATAATTGATATTAATTTATAATTATTAAAATTAATATTAATTTTAGGTTTCATTTTAAAGCCGACCTGTGCTGCTCCTTTATTATTCCCTCATTAGTATTTATTTCTTCCTTCTGGCTCTTCTTTTATCATCTTCTATCATCTTTCTCTTACCCTGATGATGGATCCCATTTGGGATTCGAAACGTTGGTGTAAAAATTCCATTACTGTGGGTTCTCCGGTCAAAAATTCAAAAAACTTCATAAGATATTCATTACTTGTACATTCAGCCCTTGATCTTCTCCTCCTTATATACTTAGATCCTTTGTCAATATCTTGGCCCAAAACCACTTAGGACCAATACCTTGGACCAAATACCTAGGGTCAATACCATGGACCAAATACCTCAGACCAAATACCTAGGGTCAATACCACAAAACAAATATCTCGAACCAGAACCTTGGTTTTCCAATCATGTACACGCTTTTCTTCTTGTGGGAGTGTGTGTATACATATGTGCTCTTTTTGTTCCATGGAATAGCGTGTATATGTTGTTTTGACTAAGAGGACCTGCATATACTTCTAAACTACTTTTCATCAACCTTTTCCTTCACTTTATTTATTATGATGAAAAGTTCCATCTTTGTGTTCTTCTGTACCAATGCCTTGTTACCTATGAATAGACCTGTTACACTCTAATTTTCTATATTACTTCTAAAATGATTCCTTTGAAATGCCATGCATTTTGTCACATTTGTAAACACAACTACCATGCATTCTATCACATCTGATATCTCTCATGTAGATTCATCTAGTTACGTAGATTCATCTAGTTACCATATACAAGTGAGTTGTTCTACTACAAGTGGGTTGCCATCAAGTACAACACATGCATCATAATGCCAACAATCTCCCCCTTTGGACTTGATGGCAACCATGTTGGTGTTGATTACTGCAAGCTGTAGAAACTATTAGAGATAACAAGCAACACCAAAATACTCTCCCCCTTTGACATCAAGGGCAAAGGGTGGACCAAGATATTCTCCCCCTTTGATATCAAGGGCAAAGGGCTAACCAAAATGAAGACTTTCATATCTGAACAGTTGAATATTAATCATGTTCCTGCTAGGCACATGCTGAATTCTCTCATTAAATTCCCCCTTTGTACATGTTGTGATGCACTAAACCATCCATGCTCCCCCTGAGCACATGCATAATCTGCAAAAACATTTTCCAAAAGAATAACATGACTCTATAACTCAACTATGTGAGTTTGACCTTCCTATCACCAATGACTCATACATACATCAATGTCCCAACCAAGTGGGGATATACCAATTGTTTATACATGACTGGAATATAGCAATTATTACATCATCCTTCCCATGCATAGTGGGGGTACAAATTAAATCATATGAACAAAAAGGACTCATCAAAAGACTACGATAGACAGAGGAAAATTATTACATCATGGGTCTTTATATGACCTTTACATCGAATGATATACATGAAATTTATAGCAGAGGCCAAAGATTTAAACAAGACTATGAAAGTCATCAGCAACTATCATACACCATATATGATATGCTCCTTAAGCATCTATTAGCAACATCCAGACCAACAACATGTATATGTCCATCATCAGTTTTCAAGATATGACATGGTAAATATCATCAACCTATGACAAAGTATGCCACATATAGATATCAACTCATCCTCTTGATCTCATCAAGATCAAATTGCTTCATTTCCTTAGAAGAAAGAGCTGTATCGTAACCTTCCATGTCCAAATAGTAACACAAAATCATTCACATCATATGTATGTGAAAACACCATAGTCATTATCTATAATCATAACATCATCATCAAGAACTGCATGATCTTTCCACAAGAGCCCTCAATATATCAACCATGTATCATCACTAGGGAACATCCCACATTTGATAAGCATCAACCATGATAATCAACAAGTGTGAGTATCAAACTTATCATCATAAAGTAAGAAGTCATCATCATTAAGCCATGTCTCCGAATATCCATGTCTTCAAATAGCCATGCCTACAATAACACCATTCTCTTGGCCAACCAACAATATTTATCAATATGCAACTTAAGTAATCATCCATGTATCCAGCATACTGTATATCCATCAAAGAGATAGCAATATGTATCTAGCAAACCATGAGCTCATAGTCATTTGTCAATCTTTCTTGATACCATCAATAACAACAATCCTCAACCATGTGAGAGCAAAGAACTATAGGAATCCTGCATCATAACTGCACCATATGAACTTTATGCATCTTTGAAGGCGTGATGACAACAACATGAAAGAAATGAGTGGCTCATCATCAAATAATGAAGTTGTGTACTCAAGCTTTGTACTTCTCCTTGTCCTTATGAAGATCACCATGTAAGAATCATATATGTACTGTATGCATCATCAAAAAGTCATTCACAATCACCCATAAATCTGATTTGAATAACAACTATGTAACCCCAAGCAATACAAGTATCATCATCATAGGCAACTCATAACCGCAACATAGCATGATGTATCATTTAAACACTTTAGCCATATAAGAATCATCACCATTGATAAAAATCATTAGGTACCAAAGACATAATGCCAACAATGCATTATTAGCAGTATAACATATTCTCCCCTTGAACCTGTGCCACCTGTTCATTGTTAGGTCTGATCATTGCATATATCAGTAAGAAATATCAAGGCATCATCATGAATTATATATACATCAAGTCATCAACAACTTATGAGGATCAAAAGCACTTCTAAATAACATCCACATACTATGGTCATCAATCATCAAGACAGAAAAGATAGTTGATAATTGTCTGAACCATATCAAATCATTGTTTTGAGTTTGTCCCACTGCTTCTTCATCAAACCAACATATATGCAACTGTGTAGCTTCTAACTCATGCAACTGTGACTTGTCTTCATGATAACTGCGTATGAGAATTAGGACACTAAAATTTCATACTTTCAATTCCTTCTGAGTTTTTTCTCTCTATATACTGAGTTATGCCACATCTTTCGGTCTGTAATTCCTTCTTCTTCCATACCTTGGAGAGTGATGATGTTTGTTCCTTTTCGTATGTTGGCCAAAAATTTTTCTTGCATTCTTTTGCTATATGACCAAACTTGTTACAAGCATAACATCTTATATGTTTGATATTCCTTCTAAATCAGTCAATGTCTTTGTGACCAAACATATTACAAGAAAAACAATATCCCTTAAAGTACCTGGAAGCTGATGATCCTTTTGTGTGACGGTTATTAGCTTGAACCATTCTACTTCTGCATCTTGTTGCAACATGTCCAAAATTATGACATACAAAACATTCAACATTATTCATCAGAGGAAATAATTGATTATCACTTCCATGGTTAGAAGTAAATGATTTTCTTTGAAGTCTTTCTTTCCTTGTTTGTTGATGGGGTTGACCTCTTATCCCCTTGTTGAACATTTCAGATTTTCCATTAGAGTTCCCTGCCTCATGTTGTGAACTAGATTCACCTTCAATAGTTTCATGAAAACCAAGACTAGATTTGATGATAGGAGAACTTTGACTACTAAGAATATTATCCAAAATCTTAGTACTATCTTGAAATCATAAAAGTTTATCATTTTCTTCCAATTTACCTTTTAGTATATTTACCTCAACCTAATATTGCTCTTCCTTTTCAAGACACTGCTTCTTCATGATTTCTTCAACTTTTCTTCCTTCTTCCACTTGTTGCCTTAATTCGAGAACTTCATTTTGTTTTTCTTCAAATGCTTGGAGTAGTTCTTCATTCTGCTAATTCGAATTTTTGAGATCTTCTTTTAGAAAAACGACCACATCTTCAAGACCTTCACACTAGTTGGTTCTTTCTATAAGTTCATTGGTTGTTGTGTCTTTTCCATTCACTTCATTTCTCAATGATGTCACTTCATCCTATTGCCTTTGACTTTGATCTTCCTTTTCCTCGTATTGTTTCCTTACTTTGTTTCCTTCCTCTAACTGAGCCTTTAACCTTGTAATCTCTTCTTTGCAGGTACACTTCCTTTTGTCCAATAGATCTTGTTGATCTCTAATTGTGTCTGTGAGCTTTTTAAATTCTGCCTCTATTTGATTTCTTTCTCTTTCACCCATAAAAGAAAATTTAGTTGTTTCGTTGTCACTTTCATTATCTTCAAATGAACAGAGAAATGTATCACCAGAGGACAACAAATTCACACTTGATAGTTCTTTTTCTTGTTCATCTTCATTCTAAGGTGATTCTGAATCTGAAGAGTTGCTTCTACATAAAGGCCAATCATCTCTCCCACTGTCACAGTTCCTTTGATATGTCTTCTTCTCTTGGGGTGCTTTCTTCTTTAGTTTCTTTCCCATTGTTACTACAGATCTCCTTCAAGCGATCAAGCTTCTGCCAAAGGACCTGCTCTGATACCAATTGTTGGAAATAATACTGGGGGGGGGGGGGGTGAATAAGTATTTACAAATCAATAACTTTTTCATTTCCATAATCATATTTATATACGCTACTTCAGTGAAGGGAACTTGCGTGTGCATGCAACTGTTATTAAGGAAACCAATGTATATCCAGTGAACTTATGATTCAGTTAATTCATCACATGTTGATATTTACATTAGTTCTTTATTAAACATTAAACAGTAACCACGTGTAGTAATAACAGAATAAACCATCACACATAAGAAACACACATGAACACCAAGATTTAAGGTGGAAACCCAATGTGGGTGAAAATCACCTATTGTTGTCATCTCTGTCTTCTTTCAATAATAAGAAAATCTGTTTACAATCTTGTACTGGTGCAGACTCATACCAGTACGTAGGCACCCACCTGCAGAAGGCTACAACCTTCTCTCGTTCTCCAACTTCTTCTGGAAGGGAGCTACAACCCCCTAGTTTTTGTACTAGCCGATATGTTTACTATTACATAGGCTCCAACCTACAAAAGGCTACAACCTTCACACATTCTCTAGTTGCTTCTGGAAGGGAGCTACAACCCCCTAGTTCTTGTACTAGCCGATATGTTTACTAGTACGTATGCTCCAACCTACATAAGGCTACAAACTTCACTCATTCTCCAGCTGCTACTAGAAGGGAGCTTCAACCCCCTGATCAAATCACTAGCCACGACTAGCAGGAAGCTTCAACTTCCTCACTAAAGGCTCCAACCCTCAGTGTCCTCCAGGGACCACGTTTCATGAATTTTCAGACTCGATTCTCCTAGTACACAATACTACAATATGAAGGCCATGTTTTATCCAATTTTCACACTAGACCTATTAGTAACATTGAAGCTCAAAATCAATCAACACTGTAATACAACCATCAAATACATCTACATCAACCAATCACTAAAACCCAATCATCAATCTCTAATATAACTGAAAAATCAATCATTGAGACCTCTGAACCTCTGAATCAAACAATCATTGAACCTCTGACACAACTGAATCAACCATTCATTCAAACTTAATCAAATTCAACTAATCTACTGGAACAGACAGATTACTATAATCAGTACACAGATTTGAACCCAGAACACTACATCAACAACCAGAATTAACTGTAACCTCAAAAGGAATGTGCCAGAATGTGTACTCTTCTTCAATGAGGAAAACCTGCATGTATATTCTACTTCCATTTTCCCAACCTGCATACAATTCTAAATATACTGAATCATAATAGCTCTGAACCACAAACTCTACCAATCAGTGACATTCTGAAGATCTACTGTCATATTACATAGTTCTAATCAGATAGCAACAAGGATCACCCTTCTTGCTCAATCAATCAATCAATCAGACTCAATTTCCTTATTCATTTAGTTCTACTTTAAGATCTAAGAAGACGTCATTGAAAACAATAGTAAGATTTTCTTTTACATACGCTACTTGGAAGAACCAAACCATCGCATATACACAACTTCATCAAACTGAACCAGTTTATAGATCTACAAATACTTACTTATAACTTTGCTGCAATTCAAGACTTCAGACATACCCAGATCATCACTTATAAAGGATAATATGTGCATTAGCAATTAGATCTAGCCTATCCATTATCAGATCTCATAATGATAAGTCATTATGATGCTAATCCATCATTATATCTCATCCATAATCAAACACTTAGGTGCATACTTAGTTCAGATCAAGCAAAGCATCAAAAACCCATAACATGCATATTTCTTTTGATCTAACACTTCATAAGATATTCATTACTTGTACATTTAGCCCTTAATCTCCTTCTCCTTATATACTTAGATCCTTTGTCAATACCTTGGACCAAAACCACTTAGGACCAATACCTTGGACCAAATACCTAGGGTCAATACCACGGACCAAATACCTCAGACCAAAACCTTGGTTCTCCAATCATGTATGCGCTTTTCTTCCTATGGGAGTGCGTGTATACGTATATGCTCTTTTTTTTCCATGGACTAGCATGTATACATTGTTTTGACTAAGAGGACCTGTGTATACTTCTTAAATTACTTTTCATCAATTTTTTCCTTCACCTTCTTTATTATGATGAAAAGACCTTAGTTCCATCTTCCTGTTCTTCTGTACCAATGCCCTGTTACCTCTGAATAGACTTGTTACACTGGAATTTGCCATATTACTTCTGGAATGATTCCTTTGAAATGCCATGCATTTTGTCACATCTTTAAACACAACTGCCATGCATTCTATCACATCTTATATCTCTCCTGTAGATTCATCTAGTTACATAGATTCATCTAGTTACCATATCCATGTGAGTTGTTCTACTACAAGTGGGTTTCCATCAAGTACAACACATGCATCATAATGCCAATAGGGGTTGAATATGAAAAAATGTAGACTCCTAAAGGTGCTTATTCATATAGGTGTAAAGTTATCTACAAATTAGTGTCCCAATGCATAGGAAGAGGAAGAGGACATGTCTCATATTCCATATTCCAATGTAGTTGGAAGCTTGACGTAAGCAATGATCTATATAAAATAGGCATTTCACATGCAGTGGGAGTATTGAGAAGGTATATGTCAAAATTAGGGATGGAACATTCAAAAACAGTAAAGAGTTTTTTCTACTATTTGTGTGGCACTACTGGCTATGTATTGTGCTACCAGGAAAGACTAGGATTGGATAGATTGTTAGACATTCCTGGCATTTTTAATGTAGAATGGGTTGTAGATATGCGTCGTATAATATCTACATGTGGGCATGTCTTTAACCTATTTGGAGGATACACCAGTTGGATGAGAAAAACATGATCTATAGTGGAACTCTAAACTACATAACCTAAACACATGGTCACCACTCATGCAATAAAGGAAGTAGCTTGGTTACAAACATTGTGTTTAGGTATTGGGTTGGTACAACAAGCTATAAGGATAGATTGTAACTATGAGAGAACAATCTTCCTAGAAAAGAAACTAACTTATTATTCAAAGATAGAGCATATTGATGTTTATTGTCACTTCATGAGAGGTATGATTGAAGACAAGAAGGTGTTGCTGGAAAAACAAACACTTTGAAGAATGCTTTAGATTGATGAAAAAAATATATGAGCACTAAGAACTTCCCTCGGTGTAGAGAAACAATGGGTATTATTTCCCTAGATTGCTAATCATGTACTCTTGTGACCCCTACATGCAATGAAAACAAAAGTTGGGGTGAATGATGGGTATATGTTATATTATTTACATGGTTATCCCCACATGTTGTAATCTGTGATACACAACTAGGTTGCAGGCAAGGGGACACTAAAGGTGAAAACCCCTATTTTTGGCAGGGGCTTGGGAGTAGTGTCCTCAAGATAACTTTTGGGGAGTTTCATGTTTGGTTTTCGTGGTTTCTGGCACACACATTTGGTAAAAGTGCTTTTTTGGCACAGGGTGGTTTTTCACATGGTTTTGTTGTTTTGGTTAAAGAAGTATAATTTTATTCTTATCAAAGGTAAATGGATTGGAGGTTCACAGATGTGACATAATATGTATGTTGTATTGTAACAATATATATATGTATGTATTGAACAATATTGTTGATTTTATCAATTTGTTTTTCCAAGATAAAATCTTTGTGTCAATGGGTGTATTTTTATTGCATATTTTATGTTTTATTAAGAATTTGTTTGTAGTAGGAACTATATATGGTTAAAACCTACAATAACTTGTTATTAAATACTCTATTTCTTTTTTTTTATGATATACACTATAAGCTATACAAACATTTCTTCTCACATTTATATAAAATAAGCATGCTTAAGAAATAATATTTTATATCTTTTAATAAATAATTTTAATTGTACACTTAACAATTTGTAACCAATAACAAGGGTATCATGATTTTTCATTCCTTCTGAGAGTTCACTTTCATAAATTACCAACAGTGGACATGCTTAAAGATTCCCTTCAATCATCCAACCTTCCTAGTGGGTAAAATGGTTTATCTATTGATATCATGTTAACTAAACCTTTATTTCCCTGGTTGATATAATAATGGTCATTAAGGAAAAAGGATATCACCTTATTTCATTTCCCTTATCTAAACCTTGTGAGTGGTTGACTACATGGCCTACCCTCATGAAAATGTGCAATCTATAAGTAAATTCATCATAATCTTTTCAGCTTAGTTGGTGGAAAAAAAGTTCTAGTATGTGGAAACAAGAATGTTGTTTGTCCCCTCCTGATGGTACTATATTGTACGCTTCCATACAACCCCTTTAATTGTATGTGGAATAATCGACTAGTGTGCTTTCTATTCTTACACACACTACAATTAATGGATAAAATTATTTAATAATCAAAATAAAAGCATAAAATTATCCATATAGAATATTACAATATCATAACTCAATTCATAGCTCAATACAATTTTGGCACAATTCCATTCCAATATAAACATGTGATTTCCCATCATATTAGGCAAACCATCAATAGCATATGTAAATTAATGTAGCCACCATTTTCATTTCAAAGTGTCACAACCAAATAGATTTCCAATGTCATTAATGTCATATAAATATATTTTAATTTATCCATATTATCATAAAAGCATTTAAATCATTTAATTCAAAATAATCACTTAAATCCATTCAAATACCTAAAAGTTTGATTTTAATCATAAGAGTGCAATTCAATAAACTAGGTAATTTGTAATTAACTTCCCTCATATAGTAAGATTCAATCCATCAAATAGGTAGAAACAAATGGGGCACTATAGGGCTTTAAAAAATTCGTTTATAAATCTATTTTCTATGCTTTCTAATTTAAAGGAATAGTTATGAAAATGAGATGATTACTATTGTACATAAATTTCAAGGTCAAATTTCTTTAGACATCACTGAAATTTGTAATATAGATAGACTCAGTTTTAGTGAACAAATTTTTAGAAGGTTTATCATAGCACAAATAGTAAGAGTGGATATAATTGCTAACATGAGGTGTCATTGCCCAATTTTATCATTGTTCTAGAAAGAGAAAATTGCAAAAACACATTCTTGCTAAATACTCTCTAATCAATTCCATCAAGTGAAATTTAATAATGGCATTTTAAAGTTATCCTCTAAATCAGTGTTTAGGGATGTCCCAACGCTCTTGATATAATAGACTTCATTCTTGGGCATATAATTTAACATATCCCTCATCTTAAATATGTATAAATGATATTAATTTCGTGTCAAATTTCACTATTGAAGAATATATCAATACAATGGTGTAGATTGTCTATCATTTAATATTATATCGACCATAGTTTAACATGACCATTTAATGAATTTTTTACTCTCGAGATATTAAACCTATGTTCTGTCCCCTTTTAATTAGCATCCATAACAAATTTTCTCTAGTTAATTCATTTCTTTTTCTTTAAATTGTCCTATGTTTAAATTTTCCAACCAAAACATTTTAGACTAATCCCCTCCCCCGCCCACCCTCTCTCTCTCTCCTTTATGTCACTATGTTTATTACCTAAATATGTTAGGAAAAAAATTGTGTCAAAATATGGCTTTATCCATTGGTTTTAATTTTGGATTAGTCTCTCTCTCACACACAATGTTTATTACCTAGATATGTTTATATGGAAAATTCCATATTTTGACACAATTTTTTTCCCAACATATTTAACTAATAAACATAGTTACATAGAGTACATCTTAGAAATATTTAATAATTCAATGAATATTCATATAGGAAAGAGCTTAATCTATACTTATAACTATAGGTCACTAAAAGGAGTCATAAATTTTAGAAGTTTTTGTGAAACAAGCAAAGGAAGTAAAGAATAGAATCCTTTCTGGACCATACGAATGAAGAGAATGCCTAGGTGCATGAATGACTACAGTGGTTTAGCTGTGTCTACTTCTAGGCGGATGATAGAAATAGATTGATAAAGAAGTTAAAAGAGATGTTGTGTTAACAAACTTAAGGAAATATATATATTTGAAGGGAACATTTAACATTGTAGAAATAAAAGTGATAGGTCCTTGCAAGATCTTGAAAACCATTTTTGGATATGCTCATGTGATACAATTGAATCGAAGTTTGTATATCTCACTGTCCTTCAATGTGGTTGATTTATATGAGTTTAATCAAGGTGTAATTTAATTTGAGGATGTTCCTATTTATAACTAGAATAAGTAGATTTCATAAATAGAGATGGATTTGGTTGTACAAAATCTGGGAAGAGAGGATTTCAAGTTGTAATAGAATCTAGAAAATAAATGAATACCCAATTCTTTGGAAATTCAAGGGGGTGTAAGAATCCCTTTATATATAGGATATATATCTATATCAAACCAATCAATCATTTCTCAGTTCTTATGCCAGATACTAAGTCGGAGATCAATTTTCTTCTAGTGAAAGGAGTCCAATGTAGGAGCATTGTCACTACCTTGACATAGTTGTAGATACAACAATTTGAAAATTCTAATGTGGTAGCAAGTAATTTTGGTTAAGATGCATCATCTACCATTTGTTTCCCCATACTTCATCTTATGATTCATGTTTCACTAGGCACTTGAGGAGAGAAAAGCCTCAACTCATTTTTCCTCCCTGGCATGGTTGACTACCATCTATTTGCAACATAGGCTCAATGATTATATTTTACCCCATGTTGTTTTAATAGTTTCAATCACATTGAAACTTTTATCTTGAGTTTAAGTAGGAGTCATTAAATCAATTTCCCCATATCAACAAATTCCCTTTTCCATGTAAATTTGAACCTTTGAGTGTATCTTAGCTTTGTAGAGAAGCCCAGAATATCACTCTTCCATGTGACTTTTGTGTAGAATTTTAAATTGTTCATGGGTCGATTCTTGTATATCCCTTAATATTTAAGCTGGGAAGTGAAAAGCACAACACTAATTTTAAATGGAAAAATGCAATAGTTGGAGAGTGATTTTGTTGTGGGAAGGACGAAGACATTGGGCATTATCACTCTCACATAAGATAGAAGTAGATAAAGAACATAGAAGAAGAAAAAGGGAGATGAAGTAGAAAAGGACCATGAAGGAGATGAAAACATGAAAATCGTTCAAACAAAGGAAACCTATGATAAGTAAGGTTGTGTTATTCTTGTTGGTTCAGACATAGAGTAACATGCATTTCCATTTATCATTTTTAAGAAAAATAGCTTGACCCAAAATTACTAATAATAAATGAAGCCCATTTAAGAAATGTGTTTGTAATTTCACGAAGGTATAGTTTAATATATGATTTTGGTTGTCTAAAATGCATTTTCTCAATGTGTATTCATTTAATTAATTTGCATTATTTACTTTCTTTTTAATTGTTGCATAGGTTTCAATTTGCAACCTTTGAGGTAGTTATTTCTTTGCATTCATTATAAGTTGCATCAATAAAATTGATTTCACCATATCTAAATGTTGCATATAGTGTTGTCATTGATGTAAAAGGGGATGCCTAAGGAAGAAGTATGGCAGCTTGATCGCTTACATGCCCTCATCAAATGAAGTTCAATAGGTTTTAATTATTTGGTTTTTGTCAAAGTTGTGATGTCCTAATGAATATACAAATGGTATGGTTGTATAGTCCTATTTTAGAACTTTTTGGCGAGATATCACACTTTGAAAAACTTCTCCTAGACGAGAAGTTATGGCCATTTGAAAATATGCATAATCAAAGGACCTAAACTATAGGGAAAAACCCACAAACCTAAAATTTGCTGAATATCGCATATGTTTGAGAGCGGATCAAGATTCCTTGGCATGTTGACAATGAACAAAATTCCAATTTTCATGAAGTTTAATGATATTAAAGGGCATGCAACTATGCACTGTTTTGATCGCTGCGATAGTGACATAAAGAATTGGAAGGAAAATTATATGTCAACATGCATGAAGTTTAATTATATTCTCAAGGCAAGTAAATATGTGACACATACCATATGCTCTGTGTCTTTACACATGGAAAACTATGGTTGGTTGGATGCAATGACATGGAAATAAGGGTGTTGTGGAGATGACATGGAGCGACATGTCAGTTGAATGACATCAGTAGGGTGATATGGTGCCACCATGGACTGCCACATGGTAGATACAAATGTCACATTCTAATTGGTCAATCACTTAAAAATAAATGACATGTGTTAAAAATAGCATCAAGAAAGATCCTGATTTAATTTTTCCATGAATTAAAATTGGGAATAAAATTGTAATTCCACATCTCATGACAACTTGTAATTGCTAAGTAAGTTAATTTGACTTAGTTGATTTATTTAATTCGAGTTGAGGGTCTAACTTGAGTCGTGTAGAGTGTCTCCTACTTTATAGGAGCCCTAATTGAGTTTATTTTGAGTTGTAATTAATTAATTGAGTTAAACTCGGGTAAATTAGTTCCAACTGATGGAGGAACTAGTAGGAGGTCTAATAGTGGGGTGATGCTTCATGTGTTCAACTAGTTAACTGATAATTCAGCCATAAATAACTCATGCATGTCAAATATGAGAGTTACCCAATTGAAATTGGATTTCAAGGGAAGTGTACTATCAATTGTATAATTATCTGAATTGTACAGATGGTGTATTTAGTCAAAGGAAGAGCTTAAAAGAACTGCACAATCCAATGGAAGAAAATTCCTATGAGGATTGTGCAATTCATAATTGAGGAATTTCCCCATTAAATAGAGGTTAATTCCCAAGGGAACAGTTCAAGGAAGTAGGAGCTTGGAAGGCTATGAATTGGGCTAAGTATTTGTTGAAGGCAGACAATCAGGCAGAGGATAGAAAATACTTGTGCAAGTTGAGCTCAAGGTTGATCATAGCATATTGTATTCATCAAAGGCTTTCCTAGGAAGTAGTGAGACAGATAGAGATAGTGCATAGGTTGATCGGGCTTGAGAAAAGCATTGTAATGTTCTCATATTTTCTAACTAATGCAATATACAAATAGTAGGGGTTTTTTAGATGTGGCTTTCCCCAAGAAATCATTGTCTTATGCATTGATTGAATTATTTCTCTTTTATGCTTCGTAATTTCGTGATTGTTTAGATTTATGTTGATGAGTAGAGTAGATTCAAGTCAATTGTTTTAGCATATTACAATTAACAACTTGGATATACAATGAATTTATACACGAGTTTCCCCATGGCATGATGACATCGAGCTTACGTCAAAATGTTGATCACCATGGATCCCCAGGGACTGGGACACATGGCATGGTCACACTGAGAAACAGATTAAGAGGTAATGTTTTTGGGGCTTTGACATAGTCATAGAGTTGGTAATGGTGGTCATATGGTTTTTAAAATATAGGACTGATGACATAAACAGTGGTCCCTATGTCGGCCCTCATCAGCCATATGAACATGTAAATATATATATATATATATATATATATATATATATACAACACACTTCCATGACTCTAAGGCACATTCAGAAACAAAAGGAACAATTATCAGGTTTGTTGTTGGGTGAAGTTGATATGACTTTCAAGTTGTTCTAACTTTTGGTGTTTGGCGCTGTTAGTTTGATCTTCATTGTTGGTGCAGTTATTCTGAGTTTTTGTTGATGGCTTATTTGATCTAAGTTTCATTGTTGGCTCGGTTGATATGAGTTTCATTTATTTCTCGAGTTGATCTGAGTTCCATTGTTGCAATAGTTGGTCTCAAATTCATTGTTGGCTCTAGTTGATATGAGTTTCATTGTTAGAGTAGTTGGACTAACTTTTGTGTTGAGTGAGTTGGTCTAAATTACATTGTTGGTGTAGTTAGTCTATGTTTCTCTTCTACCTTGTTTGTTCTAGTTTCACTATTGGCTTGTGTTTCTTTGAGTTTCATTGTTGATGCAATTTAAGATCCATTATTGGTGTGGTTGTACTGAGTTTTGTGTTGGTTCAGTTGACTTAAGTTTCGTTATTGGCTCAGTTGGTTTGAGTTTTTCTCAGGCTGGTATGAGTTTCATTAATGGTGTAGTTGATCTAAGTTTCATGTTTGGATAGTTGGAGTGAGTTTTGTGTTGGATCAATTGGTCTAAGTTTTATTGTTGGTTTGAATTCATCGTTGGTTCAAATATTATGAAAAAAAAATTATGCACAGGATTGAGATGCCTAATTGAGTTGTCTTGATGACAAGTGGAGGTTATACAATTGCATTCTATGGTTTGTTGATATAGAATGAAGTCTAGTCTACAGTGAAAATTTGAAGTTAGATCTCTCATAACATAATCATTTTGGGAAGATGCTATTACAAGCAACAACACAGAGCACAATTGGTATGACACTTGGATTAGATAGT
Source organism: Pinus tabuliformis (assembly GCA_031772625.1). Classification (NCBI taxonomy): domain Eukaryota; kingdom Viridiplantae; phylum Streptophyta; class Pinopsida; order Pinales; family Pinaceae; genus Pinus; species Pinus tabuliformis. Next base: position 848,041,360 of record CM062816.1, on the reverse strand, counting down.
CGAAGTCACAAGTTTAAACCCCATTGGGTACGAGGTTAGAAAAAATACTCTTATTTTCCCCCACTATTTACATTTTTTTTTAAATTAAGTGAATAGAGAAGTAAATTCTTTAGAACCATTGTTCAAAACAGGCTATTTTATACAACACACCTTGAAAGGACCATTATGTCAAATGGTTAATCTTTTTATATGGTTTTTTGGTGTTTGTGGGCTCATTTGAAAGGGAAAGTTAATCTAGAAAGAAGCATGATGATTAGGATTTAGTTGTGAAAATTTATGAAGGCATGAAAAGCTTTGATGATGTATTTTTGATGTTTAGAATTAGTGTTATGTGTTTTGAGGGATTATGATTAGGATGGAGTGAGTGTTGTGTAAATGGCCAGAATAGGTTCCAAGAAGAGTTTTATGTGACTAGAATGATTAACATATTGTAATAGGGTATGGATAGGGTATGACAAGTTGATGATAACACTATGACATAAGAAACATGATCAATTTCAGAGACCCATTTTCAAGGGCATGTGGATCCGGTTTGAAATATTATGAAAAGTGGTCCACATGAAGTTGAAGAAGGAGGTGGGTGCCTCCACTAAGGTTGGTTCCTCAATAAGATTGAAGCCTACTATAATTTGAAGCTTACACATACATAATGTTGGTGCCTCAATCAGGCCATAGCCTATTGCAAGTGGGTGCTTGTGCATTTTGAGGTTGGTGCCTCAATCAGGTTGTATCCTAATGCAAGTATTTTCTTTCACATATTAGGGGTGGGTGCCTCCAATTGGTTTGACGTTTTCAAATATATGTAATGAATTGAAGAAGAAGAAAAATAATTTGTGGTTTCCTTCCACAAGTGATTCCATGCAAAATCTTGTGTCCTCTTGTGTTTATGGTTTCTTGATATATGGTTTCATTTAATGTTATGATGAAAAATTGTTATGGTACATTGGTACATGATTAACTATTGATGAATTATTTTGAAATGATAAATTTTCCACTAAAATTATTTACCCCCAAATTTTAGTGTGATCTTTGGTCTAACAAGTGGTATCAGATCAAGTGCTTCAAGAACAATTAACTATTGGAAGGTGGATCTAATGAATCTTCGCAACATGGATGCATATGAAAATTGATCATGCTTTTGGAAGTTTAATTGGAATAGTTAAAAAGGAAGTATAAAATCTTGTCAAAGAAACCAAGAGATAAGGAAAAACAACTAGCATAAAAGGAAAATTAGATATGAGAAAGGGAAAAGTAGCTAAGAGAAAGGGATGATGAAATTTTCCTCCTCAAAAGGGAGATGAATACAACAAGTCAATCAGAAAAGGAAAATTAGAAAATTACCCAGGGAAAATTAAGTAACAAGGAACAATAATCCATGTACCACACAATCTTTCATGGTTATTGTTATATATGTTATACATTTGGTCATAAGGCAATTGATTGTAGTTACTCAAGTAACCTCTATAGAAGCATGTTTGATAAAAGTGGAAGAAATCATTTTCAAATTCACATCAAATGTTTTATATGCCAAAATTTTGGACACAAGGCTAGGGTTATAAACTTAATAAAAGAAAGGAACTGTGCCCCCTTAAGATGTGGATGAATAAAGAAAAAAGGTGTGGTCTCATGTTATTTGCTCAGAAGAAAGAAAAAAATGGTATGTTGATAGTGATTTCTCAAGGAATCTAACAAGGGATTGAAACAAGTTTATCAAACTCAAGGAGATAGATGAAGGTAAGGTAATCCTTGGAAATAATGCATATAAAAGAATAACAGGAAGCAAATTTTTTAGCATTGATAGTGGAATGACCAAATCTCAAGATGTCCTATATGTGGAAGGATTGAAATATAATATTTTAAGCATCAGATAAATGTTGGATAAAGGGTTCTATTTCACGTTCAACTCCAAAAGATGTGAAATCAATAACTCAGATTCTGATAAATTGGTGGCAAAGGCTAACAGGACCGATGGTAATGTATAAATCCGTAAAAGATAAAAAAATTAAGTGTTGTGTTGGAAGGATAGGTGAAAGTTGGTTATGGCATAAAATTTTGGGACACATCAATTTTGACAACTTGGTCAAAGTCAAAAGAATAAAATCCATCAGGGAAATGCCCATAATTTCAAAGCCTCACAATGATGTTTGCAATGAATGTTAATTCAGGAAGCAAACTAGAGTCCTCTTCAAGAATAAATAATATTCAACATCCCAACCATTATAAATTATTCACACATATATTTATGGATCTACCAGGATAGATTCTCTAACAGGAGAAAGGTATTTCATGTTGTTTGTAGATGATTTCACAAGAATGACTTGGGCTAGTTTTCTTAAAGAAAACTATGAAGCTTTTAAGAAATCTAAGAATTCCAAGGCTCTTGCTAAAAAAGAAATGGATTTAAATATTAAATTTCTAAGGACAGATAGAGGAGGATAATTCACCTCCCATGAATTCAATGAACTTCATGGAATTAGGAGGCACTTCAATATCATAAGAACCCCTTGGTAGAATAGTGTGGCTGAAAGAAAGAGATGAATAATTCAAGGTATGGAAAAATCTCTTCTTTTCTAAGTTAAGTTTCCATACTGTTTTTATGGATAAGTAATAAATATTGTTGTGTATATCCTGAACAAGGCTCAAATGAAAACAAAATGTACTAAAATCCCATTTGAACTATGGAAAGGAAGACTAGCCACAATTAATCATTTTAAAGTTTTTGGAAGAAAATTTTACATCAAAGTGAATTGAAAAAAATTACGAAATTTGAAGGAAAAGAAAATGGAGGAATATTCCTAAATATGCCTATCAAAACAAGGAGTATAGATTCTATAAAAAAAAAGAACACAAGAATCAATTGAAAGCATTGATGTGAAAGTAGATGAAGCATTGCCTCGTAATGAAGTTCTTCCTCAAGCTTAGCCTAATCTTACTATCTTCCAATAATATGCACTAGAAGAATAAGAATAGTAAGAATTTTAAGAAGATCAAAGAGAGGAAGATGGTACTTTTCACACAAAGAATCCATTTAGATATGTACAAAAAAACATCTGAATAATCAAATTCTAGGACATGGAGATTAAAGAGTTCAACTAGAAGGAAGCTTGTAATTGTATCTTCTCCAGAAAACATAACCATTTTGTCTCTTATTGAGACCCAAAATTTTACAAAACCTAGAAAGGATGATCATTGGGTTAAAGCCATGAATGAGGAGTTAGATTATATTGAAAAGAATCGTACTTGGTAATGTGTTCCAATACCTAAAGGTAAAAATGTAATTGGAATGAAATGGGCTTATAGAGACAAGCTCAATGGGGATGGATAGGTTGTGACAAATAAAGAAAGGATTGAATGCAAGGATTATGCACAAGTTGAAGGCATTGATTTTGATGAAATATTTTATCTGGTGGATTGGCTAGAAGCTCTAAGAATTTTTCTAGCCTTAACATGTTTTAGAGGATCCAAGGTATATCAAATGGATGTAAAGTCATCATTCTTGAATATTGAACTTGAGAAAGAAGTATATGTTGAGTAGTCAGAGGGATTTCAATTAAGAGAACAAAAAAAATATTACATATGCAAACTAAAGAAAGTATTGTATGGTTTAAAATAATCTCCCATGGCATGGTATTCCATATTGGATGGTTATCTTCAACAACAACGTATTAAGAGAGGCACCACTGACAACAAAATTTATATCAATATTAAAGAAGGTAACATAATAACAATTATTGTCTATGTGGATGGAATTATTTGTGGTAATGATGGTGATTGTATGAGAAGGAGCTTTGTAGCTAGTATGCAGAAAGAATTTGAGATGTCTATGCTAGGATAATTATATGTTTTCCTAGGACCTCAAGTTAGTCAATCTAAGAAAGGCATTTTCATATCTCAGTCTAAATACCTTAAACAAACTTTGAAAATGTTTGGAATGGAAAATTGTGCCTCAGAAAGCACTCCCTTGGTTACAAGTTGTAAACTTAACAGAGATGATGTGTCTCTTGATGTAGAAAAAATTATGTATAAGTCAATGACTTGGAGCCTTCTCTATTTAACAACATCAAGGCCAAACGTCATGAAAGATGTGGGATTGGTAGGCACATTTCAATCATTTCCAAAAGAATCTCATGTGAATGTTGTTAAGATAATATTTTGGTATTTCTCATGTATTTCTTGGGAACCATAGATTAAGACTTATGGTATGCCAAGGGAAAATGACTTACTCCTAAATCCTATACAAATGTACATTGCATTGGAAGCATGGATGACAAAAACATCACTAGTGGAGGAGAATTTTTTTTGGAAAGTGCCTTGTCTCTTAGCTTAGAAAAAATAAATCCTTGATCTCTCTATCTACCACTAAATAGAGTATATTGTGGCAACTAAGGAAAATTTTAAGGGCTAATATTCATAGGTGGGCTAATTTTCCTTGATTTTTTCTAAGAACTTATTCAATAAATTCAATTTTCTCTAAAAACAACTTGCCCAAATTTTATAGTATAAAAAAAAATTACCTTTGAAATCACCAATTTTTTTAGAGACTTTACATAAAATCATTATAAATTAAAATATTTTTACAATGATATTAATAAACATTTTACAGTTTGCATACTAGGGACTAGTGAGATTTGCCAAGTTTTGTAAATTTTAAGATAAGTTTCCATCCTTAAAATTTTCCTTGGTGACAACCACTTGTTATACTTAGGTTCTGCAGATGAAGCAAAATTTGAAGGACCTTCAAGAGCATAGTGATCAACATGTTTCTATCATGTATTGAAATAGTAGTGCAATTAACATTTCAAAAAATCCTATCATGCACTAAAAAATAAGGCATATCCTAATCAAGTATCACTTTTGTGAGAATAAGTTTCAAATCAATTAGTCAGATTGGAATACATTCCAACAAAATAACATATTGTTGATATCTTTACCAAGCCTCTACCAAGGGAAAGCTTCAAATATATTAGACAAAGGATGGGAGTGGTCTCTCTATCACTAGAAGGACTATCTCAATAATCTCAACTATGGTCATCAACGATTTTCCTCCAAAATATGTTAGAAGGAAGATGTATATTAGCAGAAGGAAGTCGGTGTTAGTGCGAGATTTCATTCATTAGGTCCATAGGAAATATTATGAAAAAATGGAGAGCATAAGCAGGTACTTACATATGAAGAGGTTATAGACAAAGGAAGTATGGTCCCATGGGGAGACTCCAGCAGGTAGACAAGAAAGTTCAGGAATAGTTGGAGAACATAATAAGACATCAAAAATGATCGAGAATTTATTTTACAACATATTCAGTTTCATGCAAAATAATGGAAGCATTGGTTAAGTAACTATATCCCTTTACCATTGATTTCAAAGGGAGAGAGAATACATACATTGACAAATATTGAAAAGGAAGACATTAGGGGAGAGAATGTAAACGAGGAAGACACTAAAGTGGTAGAAAAGAAAGCAAGAATCATCTTTGTAGGTAGCCAAGGGGAGTTCCTTTTGAGTAAAATTAATTGCATAATAAAAAATAAGTAATCACCTAGACATTAATTATCAACCTGAGGATTGTATTTTTATTTCAAGGCAATCAGAAAAATATATGCAAGCAATTACCAACAACGAACACTGGTTCTACATGATTTTGTTCTACACTACCAAGCTCATTCAACAAGAAATAAAATGTAAGACTTGAATAACAATACTAATTTAAAAAGAAGAAAGTAAATGACAAGAAAATAATTATGCTAATCACATGGTTTGAATCAATACTAAATTAAATCACACCTTGTTGAATTGGAAATTTAACCTATTGCACCCAACATAATTCAAATGCTAATCTAGAGCGGCAAATTAAATGAAATTTAGAAATTGTAGAAAACAACAAATCTAGAAAATATAGTAGCCAACAAATTACTTTAAATAAAATGAAATTTACTTTAAAGAAAAACAATTGGAATTCAAAGAAAAAAACACACAACTAAACTACTTTAGATGTTCAAGATAGCACCTCATCCAAGGTAGTGGACCCAACTTCCAAAGAGTCAGTTTTGCCTTGAAAATAATTCAAATCAGATTAAAAGTAGACAATTATGAAATTCCACTAATAGCTCCTTTCATTAAAAATTAGAAATATATACAATACAACTCTAAGCTTTGCCTCTAATTCAATAAGTGTCCATCCTCTCTTTGATATATGTTTTCATTTAAATACACAAAGAGTAAAGGGAACTTATAGCTACATTGATTACATAGTTATTTTCATTACAATTGTAGATTTTCCACAACAAATTGATCAACAAGATAAGATCTGAAAGATATCTCCATCATGATCTAGCTAGAACAAGTTGAATCTAGTATTGCAATAGGGAGAATTTGGAAAACGACCACAACAACAAATCTAAGAAAATCACCTTCAAAAAACATTGTGTTTCTCTCAATCCAAACCAAATGTTGGAAAAATGCTCCTTACAAAACTAATTTGGTCCGTTCTGCGCAAAAACCATGTCTCAAATTTGCAGAATTGATCTACATTGGCTCGAAATGTCCAACACAAAACTGTCACTTTCTATCCTAGCGAATTTCTGAGTTGGAATATTTGATTATGAGTTGAAGATCAAATTTGCAATCTAGAAGAGATCTTGGAGGCTAAAATCATGAGTGATGTTATAACAAATTCATTAATAAACCATCATTGGAAAAATCATGCATAATAATCATCAATTTATTAAAAATAAAGGAGAACAAGTATTACTTATCCACAAGAGCATAAATAATTATGAAATGGAATTAAAGGATAAATGATCATCAATGACATGATAAAGAATGGTAGGAATGGATGAAATATATGTTAAGAAATGGTAATAATGATGACAATATAGTGGCCCAATAATTCATAGCAACATTTCAAGGGGGTTTTGGTTCATTTCATCAATGGCCATCAATGTTTGATGGTGTTTCCATCAATGACAAAGGGGGAGATTTTTGCATATTGTATTTTCATTGATGACAAAAAATGTCATTGATGTCAAAGGGGATGCCTATGGATGTAGTATGACAATGCGATCATTTACATGCCCTCATAAAGTGAAGTTAAATAGGTTTGCATTTTATTGAGTTTTTTTCAAAGTTATGATGTCTTAATATTATGTATCTAGATGAAAAAATAGTATAGAAACATAAGGAAAGATAGATCAATGACTATATAATAAGAAACTTCGAGGGGGTAATTCCCTTTAAATCATGTAAATGAAAATTCTTATATTATTCAAATGAAAAAACATCCTTGGTATATATAGGAGTCTAAATGCTCAAAATATAATTAGGGTTTATATAACAATAATAATGTAAGGGTGTAGCAATAACAATAATGGGCTTCTATGGGGCATAACAATAACAATATGGGGGGTAAACTAGCATTATAGGGACCTAGCATGCCCCTCTCCTTCAAAAAGGTGTATTCCTCAGAAATTGAGTAGTTTTGGATTCTTATATATAAAATAATCACCCTCCCATGTCTAATCTTCAGCATGTAAGTTCTTCCACCTAATGAGATATTCTAAAATTGATTGATTCCATAGCTGCTAGATTCTTCTTTATGTGATTTTCAAGCTCTAATATGATTTTTCCTTCCTCATCAAGTTCTAGCATATAGTTTGAACTTGGATATTGTCACCAATAACGTTCTTTAAGCATTAAACATGGAATGCTAGGTGTACTCGTGAAGATGCAGGTAGCTCTAATTTGTATGTCATAGTACCAATATTTTGCAACCCCTTGTAAGGGCCATAGTACTTGGGTGATAATTTATTATCCTTCTTAGCTTGCTTGAGGGACATTTTTTTGTATGGTTGTATCCATAAAAATACCCAATCACCCACATCAAAACTTATTTCACTATGATGTTGATCTTCCTTTTACTTCATTCGATTATGCACCAAAGTTAGGTTTTCATTTAAGAGTTGGATAGCTTGTTGTTGATGCTCGATGTGATCTTCCACTACTTTAACCTTAAAATTATCTCTTAAAGACAATGTGATGGATGATAGATGATATCCATAAAGTTGCATAAATGGGGTCATTTTTATTGTGGTATGGAAGGAAGTGTTATACCACCATTTTTCCAAATGTAACCACTTGACCCATTGTGTTTGTTTATTATATAGAAAGCAATGAATATATCCTTCCAAAAATTTGTTCACTATCTCAATTTTTTCATCTATTTAGGATGATAAGATGATTTATGAGCTAAAGTAGTAACAAGACAAGAAAAGAATGATGTCCAAACATTTCCAGTGAAAATAGTATCTTTGTCACTTAAAATGTTCTTTGGCTTTCCATGTAGCTTTTGAATGGTTCCATAAATGCAGTAGCAACTGTACTACCTTTGAAAGGATGAGATAGTGCACAAAAGTATGAATACTTGTTAATTATATCAATTACCACCATAATGGCACTCTTTCCTTCAAACATGGGTAGTCTTGTGATAAAATCCGTTAATACCTCCTCCCACTACTAACTTTGAATGGCTAATGTTTGTAGAAGACTCAGGCTCTTAATTGTCTCAACTTTATTTTATTCACAAACAAAACATTCTACCACACAATTTTAAATATTTGATTTAAGGCCATCCCAGAAAAAATCCTTCTTGACCCTATGGTAAGCTTTTAAAAAAACTCTTAAGTGCCCTCCTATAGGAGAGGTGTGAAATTACAAAATAACCTTTTGTTTGAGTTGGGATTTCTTACATAGATATAAGTGATCTTTGTACCACAATGAATCATTTTTCCAAACAAATGTATCAGATGCACTTGGATCTTTCTACAACTTTTGAATGAGTTCCAAAACTTCTTTTTCAGTATCCTATTCCTCCCTTGCTTCAGTTATCCAATCAGGTTGGATGATAAAAATGGCACAAAGCAATGCCTCCACATGCTCATCCCTCCTTGAGATGCATTTGCAACAACGTTTTTATTCCCTCTTTTGTAGATGATTTAAAAGCCATAAACCAACATCTTTTTGAACCATTTTTTATATTTTTCTGAAAATAATATTTTTCTCAAGAAGTATTTAAGACTATCATGACATATTCTGACCTTGAAATGTGTTCCCATTAGGTAAGGGAATCATTTATTTTAAGGCATGTAGTATTTCTAACATTTCCTTCTCATAAATTGGTATGTTAGAATAATTTCCCTTGATTAGATGACTTTCAAAAGCAACGGTTCTTCCTTCCTGCATTAAAACAACATGAATTCCATTTCCTAAGGCATCATATTCCATAATAAAGGATTTTGTGAAGTCTAGTGTAGTTAAGACCATAGTGATGAGCCTCAGTATTGCAACAAGAATGTTGCAACTCCAAGGATACCAACTTTAATTATCAACCCGGGGTTCATACAAAATTAAGAGGTATCGACACTATATGTGCAGTATACAATGTGTCCTTCCTTCGCTATCATGATGTATCGAGTGAATGTAATGAAATCAAATCCTAAACTAATTACAGAAATGGAAATGCTCAAAATGGAAACTTTAACATATTGCGGGAAAGAAAATACAAGGAAATAAAACATGTTCTAATTGTGTAAATTAAATATCATGAAATAAATATCAACCATTAAATTTCAAATATTTTAGATCCATGAATAGATTTCATTGGATGTGGCAATCAAGAAAATCATTATTGTATTATCCAATTCATTAATTTGTCCATTAACCCAAATTATTGAGATGTTTTGGAGGGGAAAAAAGGCAAGTCCTAGGTGGTATTTATTCTTCCTTAATCATGGATTTATATCATTGGGGTTATGATTCAACCCTAAGGGGAAAAAACTGATCTTTTTTAGCAAATATGGGCAAGTATATACATGTTAGAAGAGCGCTACAAGAAGTTACAGGTGTTGCTACAGGAAGATATAATTCACGAAATGACGAAGAGAATAAATAAAAATTGGATGGGAAAATTTATTTTATTGAATATAATGTATTAGGTCTCCATTACAAGTGGAACCACTCAAAAATACCCATGTTAACACATGCTAAAAAATAGCAGAAATTACTAGTCTAAAATCTCGAAATTCAAGAACTAATGAGCTAGTTAATATTTCAAATGTCTAACCTAATCAAGTGCAAATGAAATGTGGTACTTTTTTTTATTAACATGAATTATTTTATGATCTAATGCAAGTGGAATCAACTTGGTTGATGCTCATTAGCATGTTCTAAAAAATATCATAAATTTATTACTATTTCCCACAAGGGACTTCCAAAAATTTAAATTTGGGAATAAACAAACTAATCCAAGTAGCTCAATGATTATTATGACGTTCCAAAGTTATTCAAAGGATGAAATAATGTTTGTGATCATGTAAAAGAACATACGTCAACCATTTAACCCAATCCTACAACACGAAATCATCAATGCTAAATGTAGAAATAGAAAAAAACAAGTACAAGAGATGCGTGTGAATAAGAAGCGAAAAGAAGAAAAGTAAATTATACAAAATGGCTCTGAGGTTCCTGGGATGGCCAAGAAAAATGAAAATAGATTCCAATGAAGGAGACCAAGGTTTACAAGATGAGTATGGCACCAAACATCATTATTTCCATCAATACAATTACATCCCTGCAGAAATGAAAGTGGAGCTGCAAAAATACAAGTTTTCTCCACAAGAAGACTAAGAAAAACCAACCCCTGGAGGAAAATTCAAATCAGTACTTATAAAAAATGAATAGTAAGCATTCTCGATGAAAGGAGGAAGCTTTCCCCTCCAAAATCCCTCAAATAGTGAATCTAGTTCCTAACACTAGGAATCTGCATTAAATGACAGGGAACACATTCCTAGATTTTCCCAACCATTGGAGATCAAGAATTTGTGCATGATTTAATCATATATTGTTGATTTATGATCCAATATTGGTCCTCATGTAGTAGGGAGAAAGTTCCTAAATTGTCTCCTCCTCCCAATCTTCATAATCTTCCCAATATTCTAACAATATTTTACAAAAATAAATAATATTTGGCACAAATATGAAATCATATCTCAACCTCCCTAATGAACATAGTAAAGCTCAAAAACATTATTAAGTGTAGAAGGAGAGGTTTAATATAGCTTTCATGTGCCTAAAAAAGGTTAGATGGGCCTTAATTTTTGTCTAATTAGGAGGCCCATCATACCCCCCTATTGAAACTGTTACTCATCCTCTGAGAAACATATCCATCCTTCTTGCCCTATTGTTCTTCATGTATGTTAACATGTTTCATGCTCTGTTTGTTGGTATATTTGGTGCTCTTTTTGCTACTCTTATTGCTACTCGTTTATCTGCATCTTTTTCCCTATCTTAGTTTCCCAAAGGAGCACTAATGTAGGTTCAGGTTGCTTCTTTCTCTCAGGTGATTCTTCAACTGTAATGAGTTCTATTTCTGATGGCAACACCTTGCTTTTGGTTCATATTATTGGCCACTTGGATCTTGTAAATTGACTACAAAATCAAGTGAAAACTCATCATCATACACCCTTACCTTTTCATTTGAATATTTCCTTGCTCCCCAAGTCTCTAGTGGTTGTTTTGGGTGAAATTTGTCTCCCTGTAGCACTCTATTAGCTTCTTGTAGTAGTTTATCAGCATTCCTATAGTGCTACAGGATCTTCCTATAGAAATTACAGTCTTCCTGTACCAACCCAGAGAGAGGCCGAAATTTGATTTTTGAGCTATTGGAATGATGGAGAGTGGTATGTACAAGAGCTGTGCGCAACCTGAATCCTATAGAAACTAATATTTGCATACCAAGAGGTGGTCAATCCACATTTTATTTCTTTTATTTTTATTTTTCATTGATTTTTTCATTATTATTATTTTTTTCAATTTTTTTTCTCTTTTTTTTCATTGCATGCAAAATAAACTCAAAGTTCTTTGAGTTAACTGAGTTGGCCCTCATTTATCCCTTCACACTCCTCCTCCATCACTACTAATTGATTACAACCCACTTTCTCAAGTCCTCTTCACTTTTGTCTTGTTCCTCTCCCACACATGTGGGTGTGTTGGCGGAAAGATGAAGTTATTTTAGATAAGGTCGAGGTTGCTCTCCTACTCATTTTGGCTATACAAAAACATTTTCCTTCATACTCTTGTAATGTTTTTCAAGCTAAAATATGTTCATATGAGTGTTTTAGAGGATTGCATAACTAAGCATTACCCTTGATGTGTTTTTGTAGGTAATATTGAGGCTATTGATATGACTGTTGAAGCTGCTTTTGGTGTTTCTAAAGTTGCTACTAATGATCCTAAATTTTCATGTGATAATCTCCTGGAGGTCCTCTAGGTTTTCTTGCTGTTGCGGTTGGTATGATCCTGATATGATTTTGATGTGAGTGTTGTAGCTGATTATATATTATTTCTACATAGAGGTACTACAACAAATCCCTGTGATTAGCATCCCTTTTTACTTCTTTTTTTGCATCTAGAGCCCATTTTTGGTGCTATTTGCATCCATTTATCAAATATGGTGCAAAACTTGACACAAAATTTGCATCAAGTTTTGCACCAAATCTTACACCAAGTTTAGCACCAGGTATTACAATAGGTTTTGCACCAAATTTTATGCCAAGTTTTGTGTCATCCTTTGCACCAGGTTTTGTTCTAGGTTTTGCATCAAGTTTGGCACCTAATTTTGTTTGACATACTTTTGCATCCTCATTTGCATCCACTTTTTGCACCTACACTTGCATCAACTTTTGCATCCTTTTTTAAAGCCTTTTTTTCATCCATTTTTTCATCCCTTTTGCGCCAAGTTTTATATCGAGTTTTGTGTCTAGTTTTGCATATAATTTTGCATCCACTTTTCCATCTTGTTTTGCATCCATATTTACATCCTCTTTTGCATCTATTATTGTGCCCACTATTGCATCTAATATTTTTGTGCCACAATTGGCGCCTAGTTTGGCACATCCTTTGGCACCCACTTTTGATTATAATTTTGCATCCTCATTTGCATCTAGATTTTCATCAGCTTCCACATCTATTTTTGTATCCCTTTTTGTATCCACTTTTGGATCAGGATTTGCATCAGGTTTTGTGTCTCGTTTTGCATCTACTTTTGCATCGACTTCTATTGCATCCACTTTTGCATACAATTTTGCATCCACTGTTGCACCCATTTTAAAGTCCACTTTTTTCATCCCTTTTTACATCTTCGTTTGCATCATAGTTTGATTCTTTTTTTGCATCTATCATTACATCCACTTTTACGTCCACTTTTGTTGTGCCAGAATTTTCCCCATGTTTTTCACTTACTATTGTACCCACGTTTTCTTCCAATTTTGCATCCATGTTCACATCCTCTTTTGCATCAAATATTGCATCTCTTTTTGAATTCACTTTTGTGTCAGGTTTATGCATTGGGTTTTGCATCTTGTTTTGTATCTACTTTTGCATATACATCCATTGTATCCATTTTTTGCATCCAATTTTGTTTCGCATGTTGCATCAATGTTTGCTTCCACTTTTACATCCCTTTTTGCATCTTATTTTGCATATTTTTTGTCTATTGTTACATCCACTTTTGTTACGCCATATCTTGTGCCTACCATTGCAACCACTTTTGCATCCACATTTTCACCCTCTTTTGTGTTCAAGTTTGCATCGAATATTGTATATGTTTTTGCATCCCCTATTGCATCCACTTTTGTTGCATCCATTTTTGCATCTAATTTTGTGTCCATTGTTGCACCCATGTTTGTGTCCATGTTTACATCCCTTTTTTCATCTTATTTTGTATCCATGTTTGTCTCTTTTTTGCATCTAATTTTGTGTCCTTTTTTGCATCCATTACTGCATCCACATTTGTTTCACCACAATTTGTACCAAGTTTTACGCCTACCATTGGACCCATGTTTTCTTCCACTTCTGCATTCATGTTTTTATCCAAGTTTGCATTGACAATTGCATCTGCTTTTGCATCCACTTTTGTGTCAGGTTTTTCATGTTGTTGTGCATCTACTTATGTTGCATCCACTTTTCATCCAATTTTATTTCTATTGTTGCCCCCTTTTCTGTGTTCTCTTTTGCATCCCTTTTCCAACACTCTTCATATTTTTTGCATTAATGATATTCCTTATGGCATTGACAATTATGAACAATTGATGACAATGTCGATAATCTTGACAATGATGAAAATGAAGATGATGGCGATGACATGAATTGTGATTATGATGATAAAGATGATAGTGGTTACAATGACAATGATGATGATGGCAATGATTATGATGATGACGATGCTAATGACCTTGGCGAATCTTCCCAATTTTTAAATGTTGTCATTATCATAATCATAAGAATTATCTTTGGTGTCGTCATCCTTGTCATCATCATCATCATTATCATCATTCTCATCTAGGTCATTATCAAAAACAATAATGGTATGAACAATGATGATGTCCATGATGACGATGACAACAATGATGATAGAAATTACATTAATGATGATGATGGGGATGATAAAAATGACAATGATGATGATAACAGTGGTGATGATGATCATCATCGATCATCTCTCAAAAATAGAGTTGTTATTTCTCTTACGTATATGAATATGTCCTAAACAACCCTTTTCTAGCACTGATCACATTTTTTGGGTTGATGATATTTCTTACAACATCTATAATTATGAACAATTGGAAACACTGTCCATAATGATGATGATGACGATCATGATGATGGAGCTGATGATGATGGCGTGAATGGTGATTATGATGCTAATGTAATGATGGCAATAATGATGACAAGGATGATGGTGATGATGATTACAATGAAGAAGATGACAATGATTATGATAATGAGAATGACCTTACAATCTTATGGATTCATGAACAATTACTAGTTTCAATACCATCTTTTGGATACGTATTACTATCATACTGTTCACATTTTCTGTCTCTCTTGAGGTATCTTACTATAATGGTGTTGTCAACACTAGAAAGATATCTTGTTGTAATGGTGGTTATAATGTTAGCACCAGCAAAGTTTTTGTTAAATTTTGGTTTAAAAAAATTAATTTATGCAATTATTTTGACAATCTATGTAAAAAAGTAAATAACATACAATTATTTTGATTGTAGTCCCATTGATTTTCATGAATTCACCAGTTTGAAGACCATCTTCTACATACATATTATTATTAAACTTTTTGCATTATATCCCTCTCATATCTTGTTGTAATGGCAGTATTAGCACTAGAAAAATATCGTGTTGTAATGGTGATGTTAGGATTAGCACTAAAAAAATCATTAAATTTTGGTAAAAAAAGTTGATAATTTATTTATTTATTTATTTTTAATTTGGGAAATTTTTGTTTTTGTTTTTTGTTTGTTTTTAATTCTATTTTTATGCAGTAATATTTTTTTGGTTGAATTTTGGTAGTAACTAGTTTTTGGTCAAATCATATGTATTAACCATGTTCTTTGTACTACAAGTATAATTGTTGGGACAAAATTGAGCTTTCAAATAAGTTGCAAAAAGCATATAAATGGAAGAATAGCGATGGCAACTATTTGTATTGTCCAACTGTTCAGGATATCATGTATAAAAATATTCAACATTTTTAGAAACAATGGATTAGAGGTGAGTTTGTAATTGTACATAATGTTTGGATGATACATAAAAACAAAGTTGGTTTCATTGATGTGCTTACGATCTACTTTGGATACGAAACCCTAGGTTTTGGAAGTATGCAAATAATTAATTTGGTTTACCTTTGATAACCAATGAAATTTTATTTCCTTTTCCTCGTAAAACCAAGGAAGATATGGCAATAATCCTGATTAGAAAACAACTTCTTGTTGAAGGTTTATAATTGGTTCCAAAATTTCAACAACTGGGTATAGAAGTTTTTAGTTGCTATTAGGGAAACAATGTGATTATAGGTTTTAGTAGACATAGATCATTCTTGTTATTTGATTCACTTTAACGATGGTCTCTTCAGACCAATATATGAGATTGTGAATTTGTTGATATTTTTTAGATTACCAAGTAGAGATAGTTGTTTATAGGAATTTTGTAAAACCTGAAGTATTGACATATGGTTTTTTCACTGTTAAGCATGTTTAAGTCAAATTGGGTTTCAAAACTTAAGGAGAAAACAAAAACAATTGGTAGTAGTTGTGAATTGATATAGCCATTAAATGATTCCCAACCATGTTCTTTATGCTACAAGTCTAATTCTCAAGACAAAATTAATAATTTTGTTCAGTTACAAAGAGCATATAAGTAGAATAATATGAACCATGGAAACTATTTGTATTGTCCATTAACTATTTAGTATATCATGTGTGAAAACCTTTAACATTTTAAAAAACAATAAAAATGAGAGGTGAACTTGTAAATA